>OY728140.1:2086191478-2088691478 GCA_963277665.1 Viscum album | reverse complement strand
GAAATAATACAAATTCTATTTCAAATTGGAAACATTTAGAGTTTAAAAGATGAGAAAATAAATTCATAATGATTATTAATAGTTTTTGTTTCTAATAAATACCATTGTAAAAGAAGTATCTATTTAATGAATATTTTAGATAAAATCTATATTTACATTTAGGTAATACAATGATGTATAGGAGAATATGATATAATTTATTATAATAAAATACAATTTAATATTTTCTGTACTAGAATAAGAGACCAAAAATCCTTAAAATACCAGAGATGAAATGAAAAATATTACTATAGACTTCATCTTATGTATTTCAAAATCCATTTGGTTAAATTAGTATTTTGTTCACCGAGCATTTACTTCATTGTAAATGTAATCTTGTACATGTGATGTATTTGGTGATTGAATAAATTTTCCACCCAAAAAATGAAATTAAAGATTATAATTTATTATGGATAATGGAGAATATATCTTCTTCCATGATAAATAAATGTCAAAGGAATATGAGTGAATGTTCTACTTCCCTTGAAGAACATTTGTAGTAATACTCAATGGAAATCCCATATATCTAATGATATTTCATCTAGACCTCAACTCAAAGACATGTACCAAGCTTGTGGAGTATTACCAAAAAAATATGGAATGTTATTCAAAAGAATCAACATAATATTAGATTATAAATATGTGTTCAGAAAAAATATCATGCTTAAGTAGTGGTGAATCATGAAATGAAGTAAATCATTTATTTTTTGAAATTTATACTATTCAAAAATCATTGAAAGTGGTTGGAGAAAAATTGAATTTCATTGATGTGGTCCATATTGGATTTAAAAAATTACACAATTTATATTTCAAAGAGATTACCCAAGTCTATTTCATTCTAAGTGTCATTCATGTATCACATATACATTATCTCCCACTTCAGTGTGAACATAATCATGACCAATAGATGTTATAAAAATTTGAATATAATGGTTGTTTATTATAAATATTATATCTATGTAACCACCAGCGTGACCTCCCCAACCTCGATGCAAATTAATGGGTGCCCCGATCCCAATGGGCCACATGGCCTCAAGCTCATCTCCCCAAATACCATAGCCTATTAACTAGCAATGAGGGCCTAAGGTCTGTTCATGGGGATACTATGCCCTCATTTGAAGTTTGTTTCCTAGTGGAAGGATATAAACAATAGTAAACTACAAAAGCAATATAAATAAATAGTGGAAGAAAGAAGATTAAATAGATAAATGAGAATAAAAATAACTGTATCAACTGGGAAAATGATAATGTAATTTTTTGTCACTAGAAAACACGAATACAAGGATACAAGACTTTAGTCATAATAATTTCATGAATGTATAATAAGAAAAAGGCTACTCTACACCTCTCTATATCCAACTCGGCCAGCAGCAGTCAAGCTCTATCCTAAACAGCAAGAAATGATGTCTTTGAAGTCATATGTTTCACTTTTTCCACACCTGCATCCATGTAATCTACTTCTGGTACCAAATTATATCGATAAATGGTGTCATATAAATATCAGTGGGCCACAACCAATGTCTTCTCTAACATTCATCCCATGTAATGGAATATAGAAGTTTGTAGGCATTCATATACAAATTAATGAAAACCATACAATAGAACTCAGTACCCAATATCTACATCATCCCTTAGTTGGTATCGGTACCTATAATTAGTTCATTAATTATTTACATACTATTTAATGTTAATAGTTCACAAGGTAAATAACTAGCACCCAAATCCCCTCGTGATTGTATAATTAGTGAATGTCCCAATACATAACAACGTAACCTCAAAATGATATCTGGGGAGGGAGTTCTGGGGAAATAACTAGGGAAACGTAGATCCCATGGAATGCTAAATCAGTAGAATATGATTCCATTTAAGGGGTAATAGTGTATTGTAAGAAGTGTAATCCATGGCATTTCACAATAATGCCCCTACAGAGTCCAAGGTGATCTACCAAGGTAAAACTGGGCTAAGCAAGGACATGGTCATATGATCTTTCACCGTGGCACCTATGTGCCGAACCTGTATAAAAGGAGTGTATCTGAGGTATCCTATAATAATATAAAAGAATATATGGTAGTATACCGAGAATATGATGAATACAAATTTTCCAGAGTCTAGGTGTGTATCATCCTATATGAACTCTATCCTTGAATTAGAATGGGGTTCCTGAGTACCAAGGTATTATCCGCCCAGAATCCAAGGCAAGACTAAGATAATCCATTCATATTTGATATTTTAATCATATAATAATTCAGTAGGTTTAAGAGTTGTCTTATATTAGTCTGGATGGGCCCAGTAGCATTACCACCATTTAATGATGTCTTAATTACCAATTAAGGCCTATTCACTTTAATAGGTTCACTCAGCTTCCTTCGGTTAATGTGGTAATGGGTTATAAAAACATGAATCCTTTATTTAATCTCATTTGTAAAAGCCATTTTATATACTTTGTATATATTCCATTTCACATTTATAATTTAATAATCAAATTGAATCAGTTACCATTGGTTGGTTAAGTATTGATCATACATATTATATGAAATTATGAAATTCTCAATAAAAAAACTATTTATTATAGAAGGGATCACATTTAGGAAGGTCCCTTTAAGACACATCTGATTGGTGGCATAAAAATGCCAAACGCTGAAAATAAAATATGGAATAACCATCAACATGAGGAAGATGGTGTTTTGGGTGCAACTACAAAAAACTAATCACATAGTTAGGAAGATAATAAACATATGATTCTAGAATGTATAATCATGGAATGAAAATTTAATAAAAAGCCTCAAATGTTATCAGTGGGCCCCAAACGAATATTCTGAAATCAAAAAAATTTACGGATGATTTGTATACCACCAACTTTACATTTGTATGACTCTCCTCCTATGTTATCAGCCATTTATTTTTTTCGGATCGGAGTAGATCTATGAAAATGTGAAAATTCTCACAACATGATATCTATGTCGATGATATACAAGAAGGAAAATGCATAAGGTGGACTCGATTACTTATAGTATCACATCCATCATGATGAATTGATGGTCAATCAGTTATTGAATGACATATTTATATTGATCACTAGCTTTGACCATAAAAAAGATGCAAATGGATTAAAATGAAGGAAAATACCATTATTTTAATAGTAGGGAAAAAATAGGGTAGTGTATATGTAATTAAGGTAATTTTAGACAATTTTCCCATAAATAAGTCTGCAAACAATTATTCCTCCGATTTTTTCAATCCATGTGCACTACTTTCGAGATGGTTCTTCCCAAAAAAACATTCCCTGTACGATTTGATCAAACCATGTGAAATCCATGTACTGATACCTATGAAAGGAAGGGAATTCATACAGTTATTCTAAATGGTCGTGAACTAACCGTGTGAGGTTTCTCTATCATAAAAACCCCAATCCACAAGGGTAGGAAAACGATGCAAAATTATTGCATGGTTTAACCCTACACCACGTGCCTTTCCATTTTCCCAAAAAAGGGTTTTGGGCTCCAAAAAAGCCCCAAACAACCTCAGAACCTTTAATAACACAATTGGAATCCATATTATGTCCAAAATAAAGATTTAGAACAAATATTAAACAATCCATACCTAAGTGAAAACCCACTTTATTATAGTATTCCCCCCTTAAAATAACTCATCCATGTGATCTCATTCAAAGGGTAAAGAAACACTATCTGAGAAAAATTCAAGCCATTGGTCATGTACATTGGCTTCCCTTTCCCATGTCTCATCCCATACTTGTCTGTGATTCCATAACACCTGTATGATATGGGAAAACATTCCTTGGAGAGCCTTCATGCACTAGTCAACGATGTGTACGAGATATTCCACAAATGTATCATCAAAATCTAACTCAACTTCATCAGGATCAAATTCATGAAACATGTCATCACTATATTGTGGAATCTATATGACATGAAATATGTCTTTCATCACACAATACCTCTTATGTTGTAGGAACCAATAGGCTATTGGCCCAACTTTCTATAGATTTTCAAATAGCCCGACATAATGAGGTGAAAACTTTCCCTACTTCTGTAACTGTCGATTCCCTAGCCTGGGTGATACTCGAAGAAAAACATGATCCCTGACCTAGAACTCTAAATTTATTCATTGATGATCAGTATAAGATTTTTGTCTAGAATGTGGAGTAGTCATATGCTTCATGATCTGCCAAAACTATTTTGAAGTCTCCTAAACATAATGAATACCTAGTAGGTATGCCTCACCTACCACCAGCCAGTACAAGGGTGAACAGAATGGCCTACCATATAAGGCCTCAAAAGGTGCCATTTTAATTTTCTCTGGAAAACTATTATTATAAGAGAACATGATTAAGGGGATATGCTTCTCCCAATAATCACATAATTCAAAGACACATGCTCGGAGAATATCCTCTATAACATGTATTGTCTGTTCAGGCTGTCCATTAGTCTAATGGTGAAAAAATATTCATAGAATCACTTAAGTCCCTATAGAATTCTTCAAAGAATTCAAAACCAATGAAGTGAAAAATAATCCCTATATGAAATGATAATACGTGGAAGCCTTTGTAGTCATTTGATCTCACGGACATACAGTATACCCATATCATCAACAGATAAAGTCTCTACCATATTAATGATGTTGGATGATTTCATTATTTTGACAATGAATACCCAGATATCATCTCTACCCCTTGGTAACCTAGGTATGATAACAAAGAAATCAATAGAAACATCATCATATTTCCCCTATGGTACTAGAAGCAGATGTAACAAGCCTACATGTCACTAGTGCTCCTCCATCACCAATTGACTGGTTGAACACCTAGTGATGAAACCTATAATCTAACGTTTCATTTCAAGCCACCAATATTGTCGTCGCATATCTTGATACATCATTGAGATGCTTGGATGAACTAACCACTGATATTCATGAGAAAATTTCATCAAATCATCTCTCATATCTGTAGGAACTCATATTTGTCCTTATAGAAGTTGGATGTTTTCCATATACATAGACCAATCCAGAGGTGGGTTTGGTCCTGATATACTTTCATGGAGAACCAAACCTTCACGATGGGGAAACTTCATACTATACTCCATCAAACTGACAAAATAAGTAACTGTTGTGGCTGGGAGGTTTGAATTAAAGTGACAATCATGAATCTCTAGATGAAGATCAGAAAATAGGGCCATTAATTTAAATTCATCGATGGCATATTGTACAGCTTGTGTTTGAGTTTTCCTACATAGTGCATCAACAACAACAATTCTCTTTCCTGGTCTATAGGTAAGATCAAAAACAATTTAATATAGATATTTGGTCCATGTCCATTTTATAAGGTTCAATTCATGCTGAAAAAATATATACCTTAGGATCTTGTGATATGTACAGACCACAAAGTGCTCATTCAATAGATAATGTCTCCAGAAACATAAAGAATGAGAACTGATGCTGTCTCGACGTTGTGTGTCTTTTAATTTATCACAATGGACCTCAACTTCCCTGATCTATACACAATTTATTTGTCTTCCTACATCTAGACTACTACTTTCCCAATGCCTGATGCATCACAAAAGATTATATAACATTTACCTAGTTCAAGATGAATCAGAATTGGTGGTGAGGAAATCCCCACTTTTAGTTCCTAAAATGATTCCTCACATTCTTCTAACCACAAAAACATTACACCCTTATTTTTATGTTCAATAAGAGGTGATGAATGATGTGATATGTCCTATAAGAAAATCCTATAATATCCCACAAGACCAAATAAACTCCTAATATCCAACACATAATTGGGATGATCCCATGAAACTACAGCACTTACCCTTTCAGGGTCAATAGATACTCTCTATTCTGAAATAATATGACCTAATAAGTGGAACTTTTCAATCCATAAGTTATACTTAGAAATATTTGAATAAATGTAATGCTATATTAGTGTATTAAGAATGATCTTAATACGTTTTTCATGGTCTTTAAGAGTGAGAGAATACACCAACATGTCATCTACAGTAACCAATACAAAAAATACAAAATATGGGTGGAAACCCCTATTCTTAAAGTCAATGAAACTAGAAGTAATATTCATAATACCGAACGTCATAACAAGATAATCATACATACCATAAATGCTATATAGAGTTGTATAAGTTATGTCTAATCATCTGACTTGCACCTGATGATAACCTTATCAAAGGTCAATCTTAGAGATCACCTTTTCTCCTCATAGCTCATCTATGTTATCATCAATTAGAGGATGTGGATACAAATTCTTGACCATATTCTGGTTCACTCTTTGGTAATCCACACATAGATGTACGGTTCCATCAACCTCTTGGTGAAAAGAACGATTGAACCCCAATAAGAAGTACTAGGCCTTATAAAGCATATGGCCTCTAGGTCCTCTATCTGCTGCTTGAGATCCTGAAGCATAGTATGTGACATTTTTTATTGAGGAATGGAGACATGTTATTCTCTTAAAACAAAAACTAGTGTAAACTATCCATCTCTATTATGAGGTAAGACACACAATTAATTGGGATGGTCTTCCCTAAAAGGATCAATTACGAGTGGATAATCAGTTTGAAGAGAACCCTAATCCTCTATGAAAATATTTTTAAATCTAGTCAGTGACATCACCTTTCCCATGATGCTTCCGACCAGCTATCCCAGCCTATAAATCCAACTCACATATGAAAAATATAATATCTTCCTTCTGATGATATAAAATAGATCATGTGGAAATAACTCTCTATAAACTCATGATAGTGGAATAACCATCCCATCATAATAATGACATCGAATACCATCATCTCTATAAAAAATAGATTCCACATGAAATTGAAAATGCCTACCTCATGGGGACATTCCCTACACATGTGTATGCCCTCTGTCTGTATTCCCAATGGTGTATCACGTGCCATTACACCATAATGATATTATATCTCTTGTGTGAGACTTTACACAATTGATACAGAAATAAAATAATTTTAAGAACCTATATCAAAAAAAGAAGAGACAATAGTGCAGGATACTAGAATAGTACCTCGTAATATAGATGGTCCCACAGCTTGATCCTTGGGTAACATCTCTAAAGCTTGAAACTGACCTTCTCCATGAAAATGTGTAACAGATGGGCTACCATGATCATAACTTCTCTATTGTCATGGCTGGTGATCAGATGTTGTTCTACCATGGCCATGACCTCCTCCTTAGCCTGACATTCTAGTGTTTTTCCAACACCCTTCCTGATGCAGCAAAAAAGAACTAGCACCTAAAATTTGAGAGGATATTGATACTTTTCCACTTGAAGATGGAGTAAAGGTCCTGTAGAAACGCATAAGATGAATAATATGGACGAAATACCGGAATTCCATAGGTTCTCTGTCACATTAGGGCCTCTTATGCCTTGGTAATTCACCCTGATTTCAATCCACATAGCTATCAAACTGAAAACTCTAACTACCACTACCCTGACGAGAAACCATGAAGGAACATTTCCTGCCACCAGAAGAACTAGTGGCCTGCTACAACACCAATCCATTATGCCCATAATTTAATCATCCATTAGGTTATGTTCAGTGATAAGTGACAAATCATATATTACATAAAATTTATGATGTAGAAAGACATTCACTGAATTTTGGACAGCATACATGAGCCCTTCATAATAATGTCTAGCATGGGAAATCTCATCACTGACTGAAAGTACTGAAAAGAACTACAAATTATTGAAACATGTTAAATATTTCATAACTATCATAGAACCCCTCTCAAGATTCATGTGCACTATGGATCTATTAGCTCTTAGTTCATGATGAACGAAATTATCATAGAAGGTTGTCTGAAAGTCTACTCATAACATGCCCTGATGATAACCGACATGGGTTACAACATCCCACCAATGCTTCGATGACTGCCAAAGAATGTTTTTACAATGTTTGACCAACCATCGTAGAGGCATTTTCAGATGATCAAGTATAGACAACATGGCCTCTATCCAGGACACAACAGCATGAGAGCCTCCATCTCTGAAAAGATAGAAGGATGCTACTACTAGAATTAGCGAGTCAGATCAACCATCGTAGGTGCAACCCATGGAGCAGCATGCATGGATCACATCAAACAATGGAAACTATAAAAACATGTCCATCAGTTCCCGGATCATGTAAAGAAATCAATGCCTCATGTGGCACTCCATGAGGTAAGACTGGTAGATCTGGGCCCACCATGTCTGGATCATGATCGTCATGTTCTTCTTAGAAAATGATACGAGGACATTGTTCTGGATTTGGTCTATTAATTCAATGAATATTCCTCATAAAATTCTTCGATTCATAAGAAAGAATCACTAGAGGAAATCTAATATATGTAAACTCACTACCCAAGGCATACTACACAAACTACTTACTTAGATGGTCGGGTATTTTTATGTTCTAATGTTTATGTTTCATATATTTTTGAAGATAATTACAATGTTCACTTCATTACCTTTCATAATAATGAAAATGTGTGATAACGATATGCAACCAATTCATTTTAGATTCCTTGATTAATTTTATAATGGACAACTATTTCCGATGAATCAGTTCCCATACACATATCACTATAAATAAAACCCATTTGTTTATATTATAAAGGATCAACATAGTATATTACTAATACCAACTCATGTGGGAGTCTACACCTCATGAATTGATATTATTAATCACTCAGTCACATCCAATGTAATATAAGTACAAGTAAACTATCCCAACATCATTCAACAATCACAAGCATATCAAGAGGTGAAAAGTAGTGAAATTATCTTATATATAATGGAAATATGCTTGAAATGAGAATTATAGGTCCCAATAAAGATGTCTGTAACAATTATTATTGAATTCATATCATTGGGATAAGGATGAAATAAATTCCCAAACAAAGTGATAACTAAAAACACTAAACAATATGTCTATCACCCAAAGGTGAAAAAATATCAACTTTAATAGGAAAAAGAAGAATAACAATTATAATTTAGGAAATATGGTTTTCACTCCGAATATGGGGTTGTGATTCCCAAACATGGCTTATGACCAAGTCCCAATAGCTCTTATTCTTTAATATATTGCATCCAAATAGTAAAGAGATAAAGAAACTTCCTGTGATATAACTTTGTGACTTCACAGACTTAGATTTCACTAAATGGGTTCTCCGATCCTGGTGGGCCACATGGACACAAGCACATCCCCCAATTGCGAGATGCTACTGACTAGCAGTGAGGGCCTAAGGTGTGTATGTGGGGAGAATGTTCCCTCATTAGAAGAGTGTATCATAGTGGAAGGATATAAATAGTAGAAAACTGTGGAATCAATATAAATAAATAGCCAAATAAATATAATTCACTAGATAAATGAAAATCATAATAATAGTATCAATTATGACAATGATGATGTTATTCCAAGACACTAGAATACTAGAAAACATGGATACCAAAAAATAGGCACAGAATGTTCCATAATGTAAAAAGAAAAAAGGCTACTCCAAGCATCCTGATATCCAACTCAGTCTTTTACTATCAAGCTATATTCTAAATAGAAAGCAATCAAGTGTTTGACATTGTATTCTTCCCTTTGTCAACACATACGACCATGTAATCTACTCCGGATACCAAATGACACCCAGAGAGGTTGTAAGAACAATCTTAATGGGCCACCACCAGTGGTTTCTATAAAATCAGGCTAGTGAATTGAAATTTAGATGTTTATAGGAGTGCATATTCAAAGTAAAAAAATAATGAAATAGTGCTAATCACCCAATACCTACTTCATCCCTCCTCTAGAGTCTATACGTGTAACCATTTCATTAATTATATAATTACCATTTAGGGTCAATTGGTCAAATGATGTGTATCTAGCTCTGACATCACCTTATGGTAGTATATATAGTGAATGTCCCAAGATGTAGTAAAGCAACCTAAAAATGATATCTGATCCGGGTATTCAATGGTAATAAAAAGTTAATTTAGATCTCATGAAACACTAACTCAGTAGTATCTGAGTCTAAATAAGTGGAAATATTATAATATAAGGAGTATAAACAAAGAAATTACACAATAATGTGCCTACCGAGTCCGTGGGGATCAACCAAGGTAAAACGGGGCAAAGCAAGGATAGTGCCCTATGGGATTTCACCATTCCACAAACTAGTCAATATTGGATCCAAAGAGTGTATCAGATGATTCCTATAATAATGTAACATACCCTACTATAGTATACCATGAACCCAACGAATATAAAATAACATGAGTATATGTTAGTATCAACCTGTGAAAACCACATCCTTTTATCGAAATGGGGTTCCCAAGGCCTTTTATATTATCCTCTCAGAATCCAAGGTGAGCTCGAGTCAATTAATTATTATTTTATATTGTAATCATGTTATCATTCATTCAGTTCATTCCTTGTCATCTATTAGTGTGGAAATGCCATGTCGCATTTCACCCATTTAATCATGTCTTAATTAACCATTATGGCATATTAAATTAGAGTGGATCAATCTTCTATATTCCACCAATGTGTTAAGGGTTTCTACAGACATGTAACCATTACTCAATATCATTTGTTATGTCTAAGTTATATACTAAATATACATTCAATTTCACATTTAACATTTAATAATAAAATCATAAACATACCATAGGTGGGACAAGTGGTGAGCATACATGGTACATGCCATTATAAAATTATCATTAAACCACAAAACATTTATTATAGAAGGGATCACCATAAGGAAGGTCAAGTGAAGGAACACATGATTGATGGATTAATCCTAACAGAACACAAAATCCCATATATGGCATCATATTCAACATGAGATGGATTGATTTTTGTTTTTAAACACTAACAAATAATCACATAATTGGAAAGAGCATACCCATATGACTCTAACAAGTAAAATCATGGCATGGAAATTTATGAATTCACATCCAATGAAATCAGTGTCCCCCACATGAATATTCCAAAATCAATGATCATTAAGGATGGGTTATAAACCACCCACCATAGGGTTGTTTGACTGTCCTCCTCTGGTATTGGACATTGATTTTCCTTTGATTAGTGTAGATTAATGAAATGTTAAAAAATTCTCACATAACAATATGTTGGTTGAGGGAAAGTGTAAATAAGAAAGGCTAAAGATAACTTCAGTACTCACAGTTGCACATCACATGGGAATAATGAAATCTTGATCAGATTTCAGAAAAAGGAGATATCTTGATCCCTAGATTTGTCCTTCAAATAGATCCAAATGGGATGTAATGGATGTAAATCCCACTGGATTACGAGTTGAGGAAGAATAGGAGAGTAAATTGACCATTAAATTAAAATTTGGACATTTTTCTCTAAAATATAGTATGTGCAGAGTTTTTCCGCTTGCTCTATCAAATTGTACACAAATAATGAGAGACGGTTCTACCAAAAAAAAAACAACCTCTACATAGTTTTAAAATATAATGGGCAAGCCATACATAGGTACATGGGAAAATATTTGTTTTGCATGGTTAGGTCATACATCCATATTCCAATCATGTGAGGTGGCACTATCCAAAAAAACCCAACCCATATATATATGAAAACCATGTGAAATTCATACATGGTTTACTCAAAACTATGTTTCAAGCCATTTTCCCTATAAATATTGTTTATGGGCTCCGAAAATTTCCTAAAACCCTTGAAACCATTACTAACTCATTAGACATCCATATTATGTCTAAATTAATGATCTAGACTATAAAATTTACGATCCAGACCTAAGTGAAAATCTAGGTTCCTACCATCTGTATTCTATTTATTATACATAAAATAATGGATCAAATCAATTATTCATATTATATGTAACCATACAGAAGATTTGGGTAAGCATCATCAAGTGTAGTTGAGTAAAAATATAAAAAATTAATACACATATAATATTCAGTCTTCTACTTCATAAACAATATATTTATAATGTATTCATGATGTTTATTTTCATAATAATTATTTACTCAGTATAATCATGATTTAAAGGACCATAATGTTGATTTTTATCATATTAACCTTCAAGAATTAGATACAATTATATGTTTTTTAATTCTAAAAACAACGTTTATAACTTTATTTTAATGATTCCAAATAAATTCATCTGTGTTTAAAAAAACATGTACTCTAGAGAGGGAATATTATTTAAGACCATGATTATTCTAAGTGGCATATAATCAATATTGGAGAATAAGAATAATGTATTAATGTAAATATAAGTTACTTTTAAAGTCCTGAGATAATTTTTTCCAAATTTTTATATTCTGTTGAAAAAAATTAAAGATGCATATGTTATATTTCATGTTCCAATAACCATAAGGAATATTTATCCATTATAAATGATTAATTTAATTTCACCAATTTTGTGATATTCTTGACAAACATTATGGGTTTCCAAAAAAATACTTATTTTGTTGTTTCTATTCTTGGGATGTACAGAAAATTATATTCCATAATGATATGAGCTATTTGAAATTATATATTTATCAACATAAACTATAGATAAACTTTTTTAACCAAAATGATATTTCTTTAAGATTTTGGTAAATTCAAAATTGTAAAATTATATATATTGAATCAATAGTTCTGTTTCATGGATAACATATCATTAATTATATTTTATTCAAGTATTATATATGAAAATAATGCGTATCTATATACCTTTCAACAAGTTGGTATACATTCAACATGAATATATATAGATTTACATGATATTACCTAATGATAAAAGTAAAAAGACCTAACATCCATGAGAAACTACATTTTTGGTTTATATAATTTAGAATGAATTATTTAAATGGTTTCTATATATTTTTTTGCTTTAGTTTCGGATTAATTTGATTTCAGGGTTTCTATGTTAAAAACATAAAAATTTTATTCCACTCTGATGATATTTAATGAAAATAAGATAAATGGATATTATGTATTTTATTAGACACACTCGTTTGATAAATTGAAAATGTGGATATAGAAATAATGTCTTATTTCATGAAAAATGGTTTAATTGAGATACACATATTTAAAGTTATGAAAATGATAAAATCTGATAAAAAAGAATAGGCACTTGTACATTGAATATAATGGAAAAAAAATAATGTTAGGGTGAGTTTACTATAAACTATAAGTGAATACACTCTATTTTATGAAATAATTGGTGATCTACTGAATAAATAATAAGAATAAAAATGCGAGGAAGAGTGAATTAGACTGTCAAGGATGAATAATTAGTTATCGAACTAATGAGGAATAGACAACCTATTGTGTTTTAAATAAATGGAGATGAATTGATGTGTTAAATAACTCTAATTATAGTTTAATTACATTTTATGAAGAATAATAATGATAATTAAGGGTATAATTTATGGTTATCTTGTCTATAAAAAATTCATGTTCTCAATATTTTAGTGTTGAGAAGTTTTTGGTTAAATAAGTCAATATTAAATTTAAATTATAATGTATTATATATGAAAAGTTTTCTATTGATAGAGTTTCATGAATTGATATTTAATACATTCCAATATATAATTAAACATTGTGGTGATGAATTAGATTATGTTTTGTATGTAGTGAGATCCCTATGTTGTAATTGATGATCTACTTCAAGAGAAGGATATAATATAAGAACACATTGGTGTGATGATAATTTTAAAAATGTGGGAATATATATATATATATATATATATATATCCCCTTAATTGTATAATATAGTGACGAAATTTCACATAGCTAATATGGTGATTACCTACCTTTATCATATTAAATAACTGGTTTCGGGATAATCCCTATAAAAACACCACATATAATTGATAATGACTCATTGTTGGAGAATAAGTCTCTTAAAAGAAGTTAAAAATTTCAAGGAGAATGTCTCCCATTTTGAGGTTGAACCATATAAAAATATATATTCCATATTTACAATTAGTATCAACATTTCATACAATTTTGTAATAGGGTAATCAAAATGAGATGCATTTACATCATAACCAGCGAAAAACAAATCGTAGACTAAAAGGGTGTAAATAACATAATATAAATACTTTTACTTTGATAAAATTTTAATATAGTGTATTCAGACATCCTCTTAGACCAATTTTCATGATCATACAAGGAATTTCAATAGGTTTCAGAAGATATATTCTCACTAATTTGGATCTAATCTATTTATGACAACTTAAATCATATCAATAAAGGATCCTTCTATATCAACATAGAAGTTTTTTCTTTTAATTGTGTTTTATAACATGAATATATGATTTGAATATTTAAAGTAATCTGAGAATATAGTTTATAGGTTATTCGAATTGAAAAATTTATATTTATCCCTATCGAAACTGATATTGTGGTCTCTTAAAAACCCATGAAAAATAGGTGAAAAGGTAGGGAATGAACATAATAAAAGATTCATGTATTGAAAAATAATAAAATATCACTGGATGTACTTATATAGGTTTATATCTTTCTAAATTCTTCGGTGAGCATTCTATAAATAAAGAATGTACATGTTGTGATAA
Source organism: Viscum album (assembly GCA_963277665.1). Classification (NCBI taxonomy): domain Eukaryota; kingdom Viridiplantae; phylum Streptophyta; class Magnoliopsida; order Santalales; family Viscaceae; genus Viscum; species Viscum album. Next base: position 2,088,676,870 of record OY728140.1, on the reverse strand, counting down.
TTATTATATATTTGTCGTTGAATTGCTATAACTTTTGGTTAATGATGTTTTTCTGTATTAAAAAATTTTATTGATGACTTATATATATATATATATATATTCATCAATGAATTATATGATAAACGTCCCATATTGGTGAATCTTAAGGTTATATGGAATAATCATAGTACAATAAGATATTTAGTTACAAATAACTCCCAAATTGATTGAAATTCAGAGAAGAAATGTTCATAAAAATTAAGAAATAATTTATATGGTTAGTTAATAAATTCATATAGACCTATGTAATAAATTTAACATTATGAAGGTTACAAATTGGAAATAATTGATTTTTAAAAAATTCATATTATCTCATTGGATTTAAATACTTATTAACATGAAATCAAGGAAAAAAAATGTTGTAATATCATGTCAAATTGGTAAAATATTCCAATGTTAGGAATGAGGTCTTCTTAATGAAGCTAGAGAGATATTGGAATTATATAGTGGAAACGTGTGAAGAAAATAAATATATTTTTAATATGATGTGTCTTCACTTTGGAAAAATGATAATAAATCTAGAAGGAACTCATGATGTGATATCATGGACTATTGAGAATAAGTGAGTTTCAACAAAAACATGAAAAATTATTCTTATATAAAACAAAACATAAAATTGTTTAAAATGTTGAAATAAATTATCTAAAAAAAATTCTACATCGTGCTCATATGTTGTGGTATCTCATAAAACATTTAATTTTACTTTTACTAAATGGAAAACTTTTTCATATATAAATTCACATTTTAAATAAATGTAAATGTGGTGGATTAATACTGATATAAAAATAGACACTTATACTTTACATAAATAATAATTAATTTTTATGATTATTCAACACATAGCATTAAGATCCAAGAGAAAACCATAAAGGTTTAGTTTCATTTAATACTACATAAAAAATTATCTTCTTCTATGAAATATCTTCTTTGTTTTCGACATAAAAAATTCATAGGAATAAACAACTTAAATAATTTCATCATTTCCTAGAGAAGAAAAACATATGAATTGGTGAGCTTAGATTTTATGTAGGAGGAAAATTTGGAGTTAATAATCAGTTACCTTAATTGTGAATATGATAATAATTATCGTATATAATCCTAGTCCTAATATAAAAATGAAAATTCCACTTTTTCATAAATCTTAAATGAGATTTCTAGATTAAATCATTATTTTAATAATATATAATATTGATATGTGAAAATAATCACGAATAATTAGTCTTATGAAATGATATCATAACATAGAAAAAATATTGTGTTGAGAAAATAAGATTATAAATATGTGAAAACGTATAACTAAAAATGGTTCACTAATTAAATTAAGAAACAGAAATAAGGCCCTCACATAAACTTATAGGCCTTAAACCATGTAAAAACATAATCTTTTGGACCTGAAAACTACTTCCATAAAAAATCATATGGAAATGAATACTTAGTCCATGCATGAAATATTAAACATGAAATTGAGTTCACACATAACATGTTTACATCATTACTATTACAGAATTACACAATTTACTAAAGGGATATCATTGACCCACCCATCATATATTTATAATCCATTCATATGTATGAATCATGATCATGAAAACATTTAAATTTTCATCACAGCATAACCAATTGAATATTAATTACTTTTCATAAATGTTTCCTCATCATAGAGAAAAACTATCCACTCAATGATTAAGTAGGGTGTTATTTTATATTTTACCTAGCGAAACATAAGTACCATCAATGGAGGCCATTATAGATGAAAATGAATTTAAAATAGTACATAGATCATTTCTTAATAAAAATAAAATTTTCATTTTGTAAAAAATTATTTAGTATCCAAACAAATTAAAAAATATTAATGAAATGATTTTATATGAATAAAAAATGTAATATTTCAAAAGAATATCAAATTATTTATGATTTCTTGATGGTCAGAAATTCCATACATTAATATTTCTTTAAATTAATGGTTCCATTGAAATTATTGGAATGATGTTAATATACCATGATCGAAAAAAATAAAAATCCTCCTTTTAATTTCTTTTTAGAAAGTGAAATCTGGGTAAAAATTAGTTTAAAAGTAATATGATAATATGATAAAAATCTATAAAAAATATCTTAATAAATCATGGACATGGAAAAAATGGATTTTGAACCCAATATGAAATAAATTCTATTTTTTAAAAAACTGTTTCCCATAAATTTTATGTAACATAGTGAGAAAATGGTATAATTACATTAAAATTGTACCCCAAAAATGATAAAATAATTAAATGGGTTTTTAGATAAGGATCATATAATTTGATGAATGGAAATTAAGCATTTCAATCTTGATTAAAATGGTATTGAAACATAAACAACATACTTTCCACATTGTTAGCGTTTATATAAAATCCTTATAAAGATATGAAAATATATGGATACATAAATCCATATAAAAGTCATCACATGTTTTATATAATAAAATTTTTTGTAAGTTGATATACCACATAAATGGAAAATCTGTAAAATATGATTTCTATCTAACGAAAATATAAGTGAGACAAATGTCTATTACCTCAAGGTTAATCATTCTTCATATGCATTACAATATTAATTATAATGAATATTAATTTATTATAATTTATTTAAAAATCCATATTATGAGTTATTATAGAATATATTATTTACTTATAATATATTTTCCCACATGTACTAAAAATTAATTCTCAAAATAATTATTTAGTTTATTAATTGTATCATTTTTTGTAGATGTTTCAGTCATAAATTTCAGTTCTCGAGCATTGATAATGGTGGTATCACCTCTAAAAAATTATTCATGATATAAAAATTATATAAATTCATTATAAACATACTAATAATCATCCATAATAGTTATAGATTTAATTACACCATTCATGAAGATGGTAGATCATACATATAGCAGAATGATGTTTCCATTTTTCTACCAATGAAATAAAAAGATAGGTAAAAAATAATTTATTATTCATGAATAATTATTATATCCTTTATATATTCTGTATTCATTAAATAATGTCTTATTTCAATCCATTTCATAATGAAACAAATAGATAATCTCATAAATTCATGGAGATAGTAGTCTACATATACACATGAGTGATGTTATCATTTCCAAACAGATTGGAAAGTAATAAGATATATAGGATATTATAATTTTAAAATTAAAATAATTTCCAACAAATTATTTATATACATCAAAACCATTATAATTATTGAGATGAATGTTATAATTTTTTACTGTTTATATCTTTTATTTTCAAAATCATAAAACAGTTTCTTAAAAAAAATATTTTACTAACATTCTATTTCACAATTATTTTAGAATATTTTTATAAAAAAAATTCTATTCTACCAAAAACATGGTTATTTATAAACAATGTATATAAAAGTTTTACCATATTATTGGTCTATCAGAGTGACTATGTATTGCCAATCAGATATTCGAGGTCTAGTCTATTTGGAAGACTATGTTTGGTCCATCAAACGTAGGAAATCTGTCCCATCGATCTGACTAAGTATTTTTCATCAAACTGACTATATCAGGTCAATCCGATTTAAAAATTGAAGCCCATAAATCTAGGAATGAATTTTTTACTATATTTAAAATGCATAGTCCATCGGATTAATGAATCCTAATCCATTAGATTGATGAAATCCATTCCATCATATTGATGATCTACATTACATCAAATTTATTATGCATAATCCATTTGGCTAAACATGTTTTGATCAATTTTAGTAAAAAAAATATTCCCTTGGATGAATAAAGATTCTAATAATATGATAAAAAATATTTTCAGTGGTCATAAAACTTTAACAACATCTTAGTGATTCTATAAAAATGATCTTTGATAAATAAATACAAAACATGTTAACTAGAAAAGATGAATCTCTTTCAAGGCCATTATATAAAACATAGATAATCAAATAACATTATTTTATGATATGTGACTATAAATAGAGATACACTAAAATATTTGGGAGCTATTTCCTTAAAGACTCAACTAATATTAATTGTAATATACTCTAACATCGTTTTACTATTTATAATGATTATGATATTTTTTTCTAAAATAAATTGTTTGGATTTAAATTCCATAGAACCATTTTCATCTGTATTTATTAAATTAGATATTGGATTTTTTATTGGGATTAATAGACATTAGATTATGATTATGCTGATAAAGTGATTCCGAGGATATGAACATTGAGAGTATTCTTATCTGGGTGACTGTGTTCATTCTTGATATAGAATGATAAGCCTTATTGTTATTTTGAAATCTAAGGATATTTAAAGTATTATTTTGTTACATCCTTAATTCTTAAGGTAATATAGTAGATAAATTGTTTAAATAATTTTTTAATCCATTGTTCCATTTCAATAAGGATTCAAATTTACCTGTTTTTAACAAGGTATTATTTTCCTCTATGAAATGGTATAGAAGTTTTTTTTACTAAAACTTATTAGATTGTGATATCTTTGGTGAGATATGTGTCTGATTAATAGTCTATGATGAAAATAAAATATCTATGTCCAATAAGTAATAATTAAAAGGATTTTTTTATTTTAATCAAAATTTACCCATACAGTATCCATAGATATACACATTAATCATAGAAAATTTATTGTAGGAGGTTATAATACTTATCATTTATGTTTTTAATTTTTTTATTTTAAGAATGTATTGATTTTTTATTACTAATTCATGAAAATATTATTAATATATTTTAATAGAATGTTTTACACTAACTTATATTTTATAGAAAAATTACTTTTCTTGTGTAAATGATGCATGTTTAAATTTTAGAACTCTTTATGATTGCAAACATAGAACAATGCCAATTTTTTATATGTATGATTATGAATAATGGAGAGATCATAAAAATTTATTTATTGTTAACACCAGAGTACATAACAATCTAATTTTTACTGTGATATATAATATAGCTATGAAATATTTTTTTATTTTACAAATAAAGAAAATATTGAATATAAAATCAATTATCTTATAAGGTAATTTTTTTAATAATTTTTTAAATAGAATTTATATAGTAAAATTTCTAGTTAGGAATCAATGAACAATATTCAGAAGAGGTTGTATATTACTAATTATTGCTCTTATAAAGTATAAAAACTATAAATGAAATCATTAGAGATGACATATGATGGTTTGATTTATTATAGTTAAAACCTTTTACAATGATGAATCAAATATTTATGAAAATTGTTAAAATTTTATAGTTTATTTGTGATAAAGATAATTCGGTTGGGATTTTTGTTGAAAGGGTCATAAACATTATTCCATGAAATTCAGATTCCATTATAATAGTTCATGATTTTACAATGAATATTAATGAGTTAACGATAGAATATTTGATAGGTTATATTATGAATTATAATTTTATTTTAAAAAGAGATAACAAAAATGAAAAACTAAAAAAGAAGAAGCATTTTTATATCAGAATTGTATATATGTCAGATCATCAACTAATGCATCTATGTCATTATAGAAAAAGAAATTTCAAGATGAAATAGAAGTAAGTTATTATGAACTGGGTTAGAATAAATATTCCAATATTAATAAGATAATGAAAATGGTTGATAGTATGAAGGATTTCATTGATACATAAAATAATATTTTAGATGATTAAAGGGATAATAATTATTCTTCTAAAATTATAACTATGATAGAAAGATTCCATTTCATGTTGGACTTATTATATTAGGAGGAAATATAATAATGATAATAATCATTTGAGTAACTATATTATGATATATAAAAATAAGGGTAAAAAAATTCAGAATGAATAAGACACATACAGTGATAGTAGATGTAATAGTTCTTTAGATAAGTAAGATAGTGATAGTGATGAATGAAGAATATAATTTTTATAGAAGAAATTATAATGAATAAAAATATTTTAATGGTGAATTTATATAATAAAATAAATAATTATATTATTTTGAATGCTAATTATCCTACTAGTGAAGTTGATAATAATTATATATATAAAGACAAGGAATATAATTCATTCGAAGATAATGATACATTACATAGAATTCAATTAGTTTCATTATTTTTTAAGTGATTAATAAACTATAATTAAAATCGTTTTGAATATCAATATTATGCTATGGAAAACATGAAAATGAAAATTATAGAATATTTAATCTTAGCCCTGAAATTTTTAATTTATAACATGTTTGAGAAATCTAATATTTAGAAAAATAATTTTTCAAGAGATTTAAAAAAACTAAAATCTAGTACAAAAAATATTACTGATAAAAATTTAGTGGAGAAATTAATATTTTGAATTTCATATTTAAAAAAATACTATCAAAATTTAATTCGGATAGTGAATTTTATGATAAAATCTATAAGAAAATAAAACCTCATGGGGATGTTTTTGGAATGGGTTATATTTATAAAAATCTATATTATCAATATCATAATTTTATTATAAAGAATAAACCATTATACATGAAATTTTATTGATGATGAAATTTTATAAATATATATTCTTTAAACAATTTATAATACTGAGATATTACTTTTCAAAGAGAATAAAAAATCCACAATGTTATAATGTTCAAATGATATAGATTCCAAGAAAAATATTTTCTAATAATGACGTACCCAAGAAGATTGGGGTTCCAAAATATATATATTCTTAATTTTAAGAAATTACAAGTGTACAAAAATAAAAAAATTAGAACATAGATGTTGCATCTTCCTATAATTTGACTATTGGAAAAACTATTTCATCAAGAATATTATTAAATTGAATGGAGGAAAAAATAAATTGGGTGATAATACTCAATGAGAAATTATTGGAATATGCAACATTGTTATTATATGTATATCATTGATAGAAAATGCATGGATAAATTTAGTTCTTAATCACAACCATATTAGAATAAGTCAATTACGTAATGGTGGATATCTTGTGATTATGAGAAACGATAAAGGTATTATTAATATTTTATCTCATAAATTTATTCATTCCCCCAAAATGAAAGTGAATGTTTACAAACTGAACATAGAAGACATTAGGATCCATGTTCTACATTTCCCTTATACAATGGACGTTCTATCCCATTTTTTGAATTCAATATTAGAAAATTGTGAATATATAACTATAGCTAATGTTTCTAATAAAATACTTGTTATTGATATACTATAGATTAGGTTTGGATCATAAATTGTTTGTAAACCATGATAATTTTTAATGAAACATAATTAAATCATTAAATCTAATAATTATTATTAAATTTTTCAATTTTTTTAGAAAGATAATAGGGATTTATATTTTCCTGCAAAAATGGTATGTGTTTTTTTAAAATACTATAACTAGTTATTAGTTAATTATTAATGTATATATACATGGTTCTATTTTCTAGATAAAAATATAGAATAATTTTTATTTTTTAAAACATTTGATTCCTATTTAATAATTGTGAAAAATCTCTATATGATTCCTTTTAGTAGGGATCGTGGTGTATAGTTTTTAAATTGTGTTTTTTAAACTATTTTGTCATTAAAATTGTATTATACATTACATTTCAACACTTATAACTAATTAGAAAAACAGGATTGTTAAAATAATAGATATAATTCTTCAAGATACCGGCTAAACCATTCTGAGTGAATATATATTTACTAATCATTTTTGGTATGAATTAGTTATTATTTACCACTATTATATAAATATTATTAAAAAAATACATTTTATTTATAAAAATAATTATTATTTATATATGGTAATAATGAGAAAACAATCATACTATAGTGTTTTTTGGATTAACAGTGTTCATTATAATTACTAAAAATAATTTATATTAATGCTATCTAAAATATTAAAAAAGAATATTTATAAGATATTCTACTATTATTATGTATTATAGATTCTTTAGAAATTAAAAAAAAATATTGAATAAGTTGTGCCTCTTAAATTTGATGAATCTATTCCTTTTATTCAAGAAACCCTCAACTAACATCTTCAGATGTCATTTCAGAAATTTATTTTCAATCCATGTTGGAATGTTATCAATATGAGATAACAACTAATGAAATTTTTTATAAAGCTCTACCTCAATATTATTTTAAAATATTTTGGGAGGAATATTGTTTTTAAATCCATGTAATCAGTTTATATTTTGGTATAATACTAATGCAAATATCATTGGTGATCTAGATTAACCTAATTGAACTTTATTTTTCATAAGAAAAGAAATTGATCATTTTTCATTTTTATCACAATTTGAACCTAATACCCCAAATGAGCCTTTAAGTAATGAAATATGGGATAAAATTTATTGAATTTTTAAATAATTAATCTAAAAGAAACTTGCTTGAATTTTAGTTGAATAACATAATGATTCACTTGTTCTTGGTGGAAAATGGTAATTTCGAAATAACTATTTTAAAAATATAATTACTTGTATAAAAAATATAGAATTGTTATTAAGAATTACAGTGAACATGAGGGAATAGAATATGATGAAACTTATTCTCTAATAGCTGGACTTCATGTTATCTATATCTTCTAAGATATGTGAAATTTATAAATATGAAACTATTAAAAATTTCTGGGAAGTGTTATTTTCTAAATTTATATTTAAATGAGGAATTTTATATAGAAAAAACATAATGGTTTTAAAAATAAAATATATCCAGACTAGTTATATTTACTTAAAAGGAAATTTTTTGATTTAAAGAAGACCATATAGCTTGTTATGATAGACTAGCTATATCTATTGTTAAAAAACATTTTTTGAAAATGGTATATCTATCATATAATATTAAGAATACTTATATGAACTTAATTTTATAAAATTTATGTCCATGTAATTTTATTTAGATAAAATCTATAATATCTTATAGATATTATGAATTCGAATTTTGATATGAGGATGATTACAGTATTTACTTATTTTCATTGTTTTAATATTTTATAATAATAAAAAAATTATCTCAACATATTACTATAAATTATATACATATGATTTTTTATATAAATATTTAAAATGTTTAGGTACTCCTATCATAATCAAAAATATATTAAATATTTATGAATATGGGAATCCAGTTGATCAAATTTAATTTAGAGTAATGATTGGTAGTTTACTATATATAAAATCTAGTAGTATAGATTTAATGATTTATATTTGATTTTATTAAATATATCATGATAACACATAATATTATTATCATAAGGATGTAAAATGAATTTTTCCCCAATTTGATGGACCTATGGAATTAATAATATTTTACCCTTATAGAGTTGATATTGAACATAATATTTTATCATATTCAGGCTTTGGTGGATGTCAAATTGATAGAAAATTACATAGAGAAGTGGTCAATTATTGGGAGGATATTTACATTCTAGGTCTTCTATGTAACAACATTATATATAAAGATTCACTACATAATCTTAATATGTGGCATCTATAATTTTTTGTATTAATTTTTTATGCAACACACACTCGTTGACATTGGATTTTGATTTAGTAAAACACTTATTTATTAGACATGAAATGTGTGATGTATTTATATAAAACCTAGAACAACACTCAATAACTAATAAAATATATTTTAATCACTATTACCCTCGATTCTAGACTAAAAAATGAGATTTAAATTTATAATTCATCGGTATGAAATAAAAAATTATGAGATATTGATAAAATCCCATAATTTTGATAGATGTAAATACATTAAATTTAATCTAAGAATAGTTGATACTAAATGATCATTCAAATCTATGTCAATATTAATGATATAATTAAAATAATGGACTATATTTCCAAGGGGGAGAGTATATATAATTTTTTTTTCTAAAACATTAGGTTTTATAAAAAATTAGTGTTTTCTAAAACCTTTATTTTTCTAATTTTTTTTATTTTTTCTAAAAAAATGTTTTTTTCATTATTTTGGAAAAATACATTATTCCTTCATATTTATAGTTTTTCAAAAAACTGTGGTTTTATAAATTTCATTGTTTTTATAAAAACTACTATTTCTCTAATTTATAATTTTCTAAAATTTTGATTCATTAGAAAAAATTTATATTATAAATAAATAAAGAACAGTTACAAGATGATTTTCCACATGAATTTCCAATTTCACTTGAGGAAGGTAATTTCAAATTTGTAGTTTCAATTTTTATTTTTTTATATGATATTTATATTTTCTTTAGTTTTATGAAGATTCAAAATATTTTTTCAAATCCTAATTGTTTTTTTTTAAAAGATTTTATAATGGTGGTTTTCGTAAAAACCAATAATTTTTTAGAATTAAAATTTATTCTCATGAAGAAAAATATCCTTCAATAGATAAAACATTGATTTAATTTGGATCCGACATATTTATGGAGGTTGAAAGGACATCTGTGAGCCTATAAGTACAAGTGTGGGTAAACCGACCCACATCGATTTCTCATAAAAATATTTTCTCTCACGCCTCAAATATCTCATTAATTTAATTAGTTTGTATTCACCTATTCTGATTTCACAAAAATACATTTTTTTCATCATTTGTCCATTAATCTTCCCATATCATTGTAAAAGGCCTTTTATTATGAATCATCAAATTGATAAGTTGTGAAGGAAAGTTCTATTCAAAAGACATTATCAGAAATGATAGTGTCATTTCAATATAATGAAATCATTTTTTTGTGTTGGGAAAGGTATGTGTTGAAAAAGATGAGGTTTATATTTAATAAGAAGTGATAGTAAAGTAGTTTTACTCTTATATGGTTTTTAGTGTTGATGATGAGTTGGAATTAATTAGTTTCAATATTTTATATTAATGGTATAACTATATCATTAAATATATATCTAATTCGGTAGAGGATCCCTTGTAAGGAAAACAATATCAATTTAAAAAAACACTTCTAATATGTTGATTGGATTTTCGAAGTGTAAGGTTGGAATTTCATTATTTACTTCTTATGAAAAAATAATAAATGTATTTCATCATCCACTAAATGAATGAGTGGCATCACTTTGTATGTAGAAGTATTTTATCACAATTTACTATAATAAATATACATTGAATGTTTTGTATATTATTGTATTATACATCATCGTGAAAAATTGGAATTTAAATATGGTAATCTTATTTTTTATCCTGGTTGATGTAGCCTATGAATGATCTATAATGTATGGGATTTGTTATTTCCCTATTTCACCAACAAAGTGTTCTTAAATTTCATAATTATCATAAAGATTAATAATTTATCATTTTTAATAAAAGTGAAGGAATATTTTATCCATTAAAATAATATCTATAATTATTTTGGTTTTTGAAAAATAGTTGAAAACATTTGTTGAATACTTGGAAATATCTAATATCAATTCATCAGTTTCACATCTAAAGTAAAATATTCTATAATAATGGAAAATAATTTATCAATGAAAATGTGTGAAAAAAAAGTAAATAAAATTTATAATAAGGTATATAAGATGTTCATAATGTTGAATGATGAAATTAATCTATGTGATCCAGATATTTCTCCTGGTAAGGTATTGAATATATATTTTATGGAGAAAAATCATGAAATTTTTTCGAATGAATATTACAATAAGAATAAAAATAAAATATTTCCTATAGTTTTGATACTATATAATTTGATAAAATGACTAGATAAATTTCTTACTAAAACTTCATCAATTTCCCCATTATCAGTGCTTCAACTGGTTTATCAGTCTCTTGGTGATCAGTATTTTTCAAATCAATCTATACTTATAGAATAATATTAACTTGTAAGTTTTCGTGTTCAATATATTATTGAGAAATACAATAGGTAATATTTGGTAAGATTAAAAATTTTATTCAAAACATTTTGAAGAAGATGTTCAGGAATGTGATGAAATTTATAATACAATATTTCAAAACTTATAAGAACAAGAATTTTTTTTCAAAAAAAAGTCGAAGAATAGTCAAAATAATGTTAAGAAAAGAAAGAATAATAATAAGATAAATTATAATAAGAATATAGTTCTTACAAGACCTCATATTTCAACACTCATTTTGAAAATAATATTTGGTTGGATGTTTCTATGAAAGAAAATAGTTCTGAGAAAAAACTAAAAATCTAAAATCTCATAAAATGTTATTCATTAACAGTGAGTTTGATTATAATGCTGATGTTGTCATAATATCAGATGATTTAGACGATAAAGGGAAAGGGAATCTATATAATGGTACATCAATATTTCATGTTTGTAATGAATCATCAGAATAAAGACATTCGAAAACCCCTGATTCTAATTAAAGGGTTGAAATGATATTTTCTTTTCTAATTAAGCGTTGAAAAATATTGATGAAACAATTCTATATTTACCGAGTATTGATTACCATTATACTAATATTAAAATGATGTTGATTTTTTTTCATAGTTATTTTAATTTTACAAATAATGATGACACCATTGTGAAAAATGAATATGATTTTAAATCATTCAAAGATAAATCCATGGAAAAATGTAAAGAATATTGAAAATTTTCAACAAGTTGAAACAAACATATGATGACTTAAAATTTCAAAATCACAAAATTTATGATGTTAATATATAATTAATTGATACTTCCAATTCATTTATAAATTATTCATCTAATGTTTCTAAGAATATAACGCATATTTATAGGAAGAATAATTTTTCAAAAACTCAAAATCGGGAAATATTAAAACTAAATAAAATAATCTATTCAAGAAGTAGTTGTGATATTGAAATTTAAAGATTTGAATTTATACTTTCTTTAAGTATAAGTTTTTATAATTATTTGATTCAAATATCATTTTTTAGAGTATGGGGTTTCTATATTGGAATAATCGACTAAAAAGGCAGAGAATATTCAAGACAAATTTAAATGTTGAATGTAATTGTAATGGTATTTCCCAAAAAAGAATTCTTTTTTTCTCAAAAATTATTATGTTGTAAAAATAAATATTTTTAATGAATATTATTCTTCAGTGAATAATTCTAGATATTTTTATTAATTTAATTCAAATATTAGTTAGTTGATTTTTCATTCCATATTATTTAATGAATGATTATTTAAAATAAATTGGATTTTAGGTTTCTTGTGACATTTCATGTATGCATTTTACCTCCAATATATTATTTAAACATAAAAATGGCATGAATTTCATGTAGGATATTTTATTGGGATGGATTAATATTTATGTGTTTCTTATATGAAAAATATTCAAACAAATTTTTTCGATAAATGATGTTAAAAATGTATTTACAATGAAATGAGAGATATGATCGAAATGTGGAGAAGTTTTTTATGTAAAAGAATTAAATGAAGTTCATAAACCTGTAAAGGGGTTATAAAATTTTAAATATTATCAAAGTCTCTATTTAATTTTTTTATATTTTTCATTTAAAAAAGTATTACAATTTTTACATTAAAGTTTTACATTCTACAATTTCAATCCATATTTTGGAATATCACAAAAAAAATTCATAGAAACTATGTTTTAATAACTAGAAATTTTAAATTTCATTTATAATGATTTTCTATAAAACACATTATTATTCCTGATATATGAATTAATCTAAATCGATGAATATAAATTGTTTTATCTAAGACTGTTCTATTATACTAAAGGAATATATTCCATCAAACATACATTGTCGGTTTTATAGGACTAACTTTGTTTTTTCCTCTAGACTGACTAAATATGGTTCATCAGGCTGAATTAGTATGTTCCACTAGACTAATTATGTCAGGTCCATTAGACTGAGGATTTCTATTTTTTCAGTTTAATATTATTTAGTACATTGGATTAATGTATCCCATTCTTTAAAATAAACAACGTCATGTGCAATCAATATGAGCATCTCTATCCCATTTGAGTGATGAAAATTATTACATCATATTGAATAAGTGTTGTCTATTAGACTAAACATGATTGGATCCCCAAATTTAATCAAAATTTATTCCACTAGAAGAATAATTTTTAGAACATGATTATAAAAATTAATTCTGATTGAACAATAATTATATATTGTTTTTATGATGTAAATAGACAGACATTAGATGAAAGTATAATGAACATTTTAATGATTCAACATGAATATCATATGAGGCTATTACATCCAACTCTAAGAATCATGAAATATGAACTATTGATTTATTCCTATAAATATAGGATCATTCATGGGGCAGGTAGATGATAATTTTTTGAATCAAAATAAATTTTTTATTATAATGTAACATCTAGTTATTTTTATTTTTTAAATATACATAGAGTTTTTTGTAATTATTCCAATATAGTTTAGTAAATTCCCTAGAAAATTTTTCATTTAAATTTATTATATGAGATATCAAATTACATCAATGTATTCTAAAAATTATAGGACTACAGATTTTGGTATAGAATATCGAGGGATTTTTGGGATATAAATATAGATGTATTTCCAATCACCATGATTGTGGGATTTCATAATATAAAAATACAGATCATATATTTAGTTTGAAAACCAAGGATACCTATTGTTATGGTTTATAACAAACACAACTACTGATGTTAAGGATTTGATATATTATATATTGTTAGTTGTAATTCAATTTTTATACTTTTGTTTTTATATTAAATTTTAATTAATTTTAACAATTTATTGTTTTCAAGCATGCATGTGTATAAACTTTTATTTTAAAATACAATCCTAAACACTAATATGCTGAACAACCTACTTGTATGATTAATAAATATAGATTATTAGAATAAATATATTTCTGATAAATCATAATTAAGAGGTCTAAATTTTTAGTTAGATTATGTTATTAAAATAAAATTCACCAAAATCTCATATCTAGTGATATAAAAATCAAACAGATTATAATAACAATCGCAGAAATGCGGTGAAGTAAAATGAATTGTATCACTTCAAGTATGACGTATCACATACATAAGTGTGAGAAATACTTTCAACTATGATTTGATGGATACGATAGGGAATAATGAATTTTCATAATCATAATAATATTTGAGTATATTTAAGAAACTAAATTTGTTAATTTATGAATAATACTAAAGATTTAGATGACGTAAAATAGAAAATAAATTAAAATAGGTAGGGTTGTATGATTATCTATTCTACGTTAGGCCTCCTTATGTACATTTATAACAAATCATATAATGTGTTTTCATGTAAACCAAAACCTCTATTTCATGGATAGTAATTTTTATACAGGTATTTGATAGGGTTTTTTCTATCTACATGTCTCAAAAAAAATTTGAAAAAAAAACGTGTTCCTTTTATAAGTGTAGAGAGGGGATGTCTTGGAAACATATAATGTTATAAATTAATATAAATTAATTTTCAGGTTAAAGTGGATCCAAATAGATATATTTAAATGATATGGTGTGTATGAGTCTAAATAATCTCATATAACAAATTTCATACATGTTTATGTGAAAAAATTAGATTTTAGTAAATAAAACTATGTTTGACGGTGTAATCAACATGGAACATTAGGCTTAAATGATCTGTGAAATAAAGAATCATTTTGACCTAACTCTTAAATTAGATGGTATGGATAGTATTAAAAACCTTATGAAATATATCTATATATTTACTACTCATCAGAAATTATTTACAATATTTTATTAAATAATATATCTATTATTTACAATGCAATTATATTCGTCAAAAATAATAATTCATCAAAAATTATTCTTTTTTGGTTTAATGAAAATATATTTTAAAGTATTTATGGAAATCATATAATTTTTATTTGATAAATTAACATGAATTTTGGAATAATAATAATAAAATATATAGTTGCTGAAATTCTGGTATTTTTTCAGAGAATATTAATTTTTCATTGAATATAGAAAAATAAAATTTTCATAACAAATTAGTTTTACAAAAAAATGAATATATTTAATGTTAAACAAAAGTTTTGAATAGAATTTAAAATAAAATAAATATCAGTTACATTTATTTAATATTCATAATCAAATTTTAGTGAAATTTATTTTGGATTTCTGCATACGTAATTTTTTGTGTTTAAAAATTGGTTTTTGTAAAACTATTTTAAAGAGCCTAATGTTTATACATTTTATTTATATATGAAAACAAATAAAGAGGGTTTTAAATTAAATGTAGACATTATATAGAAACCAATATAGAATTATATTAATAAAATTATGGTTATTATTCATATATTTCATATATAATCTTCGTTCTCTTAAAAAATACACTTTATTAAACCCCATTTCTCATCATATCTTCTGTTTAATTTATAAATTAAATTATCCAATTATGTGAACTGTAATTTTTAAAATGGATTAAATATTTTTATTCATAATATTTATATTA
The DNA here is from genome assembly GCA_963277665.1 of Viscum album. Lineage (NCBI taxonomy): Eukaryota > Viridiplantae > Streptophyta > Magnoliopsida > Santalales > Viscaceae > Viscum > Viscum album. The sequence continues at coordinate 2,088,660,472 of OY728140.1, read as the reverse complement.
TGTAATATGTTCAACATATTTTTTTTAAAATAATAAATTTTGAAAATGGTAAAAATTGTTTTCCCTGGAAAATTGAAAAATTTGTTTAATAAGGGTTAAACTAAAAACGATACATGACAAAATGAAATAAAAACTTCTCTACAATATATTTTACTAAAATATTCTGATCTTTAATCATATATGGTTATGAAATTTTTCATTTTGAATACATATGGAGAGTTTACCACATGGCTACACATTTTTCATTTAAAAAATTACAAGTGTACCGATAACATAATGTATAAAATGGAAACCAAAATGCATTCATTTTAACACATTAAAATACATTTAGATTATAAAATATTTTAGGAATATCATATATATATTCCCTTAGCTAATTCTAGAATCAATTATTCGATGAACAATATAACCTATCAATGAATTTATTGCATAACTAAGGTGGTTGTCTAGAGAAGAAGTATTGTTATTAACAATGTTTTTTTAACTTATTCTACATCCTATTACAAAAATTATAATATTTTCATAGTAAAAACTACACAGAAAACATATTGAGAAAATATTATGTTAATTAAAATAACATTATATGTCTCCTCTTCCACTAGATTTGATGCAAAAAAAATTAGTCGTGTTTACAGATGACTGCCGCCTCACGAACTAATGTCAATCATTTTCAATAATATCCTATAATGGATTGTCATAATTATTGATTGAAATTATATATATTACTTTTATAAAAAAATTATACATATATAGTTATGATATGATATATACCATCATACATTATATTCTATGGGGATATGAATACATCAGTCATATATAATGGGGACAACCACTTCAAAAATAGATGGGAATCATTTTTCACTAATTATTTTTATAGATGGAAATAAGTCTAAATTTAAGGATTATATATGATAAATATTATATAATATTTATATTAATGACTTATTTATTATTCATAAATGTCATTATATCATTTTTTTTCTTACAATGATAAATGATAATTTCATTCATGCGTTCAAGTGGACCACCACCTCCATGAAGCGATGTGACACTTTTTTCATCACCATAAAACACAGTTGTTTTATATAAATATAATTAATTAAAAATATATATATTTTATGATAATATTTTTATTCTGAAATTTTTAAATATAATTTACCATATTTCTATTATGATCATTAAAAATTGAACACATTTCTCATGTTTACGTATGACCTACCATTAATATGGTTGAAACATTGTTTATTTTCATTAATTTATTTCATGATTGGTTTTAAAATTATACATAAAGTAAAAATATAATAAATATTTCCTGATTATTATTATTTATATTTTTTAATAATCACCACATTGATTATGATTAACATACAAAATATATTTTGAAACATTTAACTGACCATTCTCAAAACACTAAATGTGTACTTAGCTTATTAAGTATATTATTGTGAAATTATAAATAAAAAAATAATGGCTACATTATATATTATTAATCCTGAAATTGGTCTTCAATAGATTATATAATTGAATTAATATTATTATAAAATATCTAAAGGATATTCAAGGAATTGATAGACTTGATGTAACTCTATATTATCTAAATTTTTTTGGAGACATAGGCCATATCCACCTATTGTTTTTATTCTGAGGTGTATATAAATAACATTAATTATATTTATTATCATTTTCATTAAAATTATTTTTATTTACAAATCCATATGTGGTTCTCTCCTCCTTGGTGTTTTTATCAATAGATTACCTATGTCTTACGGTATTTTGTATTTGTTTGATTTCATTTAGGTTTTTATTATTTTTATTCTCCAAATTTTTTTGTATGCTAAACTAAATATCCTGCATTCATATATATACATGAATATGTCATACATCATGGTATTTTATTTTTAAATTTAACATAATTTATCGAAGTGGGTTTATGATAATGTGAACATTTTGTAAATAGTTTTTTAACTTAATTTCCCTTTATATTGGTATAAACATCTTTTTTGACTTAATTATGAAATAATTAGTTGTGAATTCATATATATATATATATTATTTTTTTTTTTCAAATTTTTTTATGCATGGAAATTTGAAGCACAAAATCTCTTGATTTATTAACTCTAAACTCAGATATATAAAATTTTTAAGTGTTAATCATCCAGAATTCCTATCATTGAGACATAAGATCCAGACATGAATGCATATTATTTAGGAGTTGAATAAACTATCCATTTCTGTGGTACATAGGGAACCTATATATTATCATGATATTTTGTTTTATTCTTTATTGTGTCTTATGATTGAAGAGATTCCAATGTGTCTAAGGCTTTATATTGTAATATTATTTCATTCAATTTTTATTATGATCATGTTTAGTTTAAAAGAAATAAATTGATATTAGTTTCTTGAAACATATCTATATTATTGTACTTTGGTTATGATTTTTTTCAGGTATAATTTTCATTTCATCCATTTTTAATTGAATAAACATCACGAAATTCTCTTATTAGTGACATCGATTAGGATTTTTTCTTTTAGATCGAGTATCTTTTTCTTCCATTTAGAGTATTTCAAATATTATTTCAAAAATATTATTTTATTAAAATAAATTTTTATTTAACTCCATTTTATATGACCTTGTAAATTATTTTAAATGTTTTAATGATGAATGTTATTATCATATAAGAATTTTTTCTCTTATGACTCCCATTTTTATTTTAATTTTTGAAAAGAATGACTATTTTTGACACTTAATGCTTAAATGAATATTACCAAAATAATTTTAATTATTTTCCATGAATACTCCATATGATTCCATTTTTAAAATAAAATTATATTCATTGTTTTTAACGTGATTTTAAAAATTAAATTGTTATTTTCCTCAAATATATTTTTAATTTTCATTTAAGGGTATTTTAATTAATCAAGATCAATAAATATTATTGAAGTTATTATATTATTGGGATATTATTAATGACATCATATTTGTTCTTTCACAACATGACCTAATCATGATTCAAATATAATTTTATAAAACCTATTTCATTTCTACTAGTTGATGATTTTTCAATGATGTTTATATGGAACATATTTCTTTTCCTTTAGATAATATTTTTTAATAGATTTTTTTGAGCTCATTTTATTCTATAATTTTGTCATGTTTCAAAGATATTTTCATATAACCTATTTATTTTCCACAGTTTAATCAATATACTAAAGGAATAATTATTTTTTATCTATTTTATGATTAAAGTAATTCTCTATTTACTGTATTTATGATTGTTGTAAATTATTATATGATGGTTTCCCCTCGATACCATTGGGTGATATCGATATAGCATATACAATTGTTACACCAATACTTCGCTCCAATGCATTTTGTATTGAAGATGACCATACAATTATTCAATTTTTAAGGGTTTTGTAAGTATTCTATGAAGATGATGTCCCAAGTTACCAATGTTTTTTCATTATGCTTTTTATGTGATAGATATGTATAATTTGACTTGGATTGATTTCATATGGTTCATGATTATTGATTTTGATGACTCTTATCATTTAAAAATACATATTCCTTGTTTTTGTGTTTGATGGTCTAGGTATTGATGGGTATGATTATTCTTAAGACAACATTATACACCTCGATTATGTCATCATACCATTATTACATTCTTACTCTCACTGATGACATTAAATATTTAACACATATGTTTACCCTTACTAATAATTTTAACCCACCAATTTTATATTTCCTTTTCACTATGTAATCAAGGTTAATATTGAATTTTTAATGTATATTGGGGTTTTTTATGGATGATGATGTTAACATAATTTTAAATAATAATATATGGGTGATGTGGGAGAAATTAAAAAATAATTATATGAGTATTTTTATGAAATAATGTCTTCTAGTTTTATTAAAATCTATAATTAAAAGGTCCCGATCTAAATTTCAAATTTCCCTAATACAGTACGTGATACAATATTTCATGTTGATATTTTATGTTTCAGATGGAGTGAATTGGGACACTTTATCAACATAAAATTTAAAAATGTAATTCTTATGATTTCACTATGAGGCTCAGAAGTATGGATTCATGGGTATTATAATGTGTATAATGAAAAAAGTTTAGATAATGTTTGAGATTATGATTTTTACATATAAGGTTATGTTAATATTTATGTATACCATCGTAGGTTAATAATATTTTGGTTTATCATATGGTTAAATCCATTGACTCTCTATTTGAGGTTATAAGTGACAAGATCTTAATGTGATAAATAAAACTTTAGGATATGTTTTTTGTTCATTTTTCTATAATAGTTACGTTTGATGTGATGTATTACATTACATTTTTTGAACAAAGGTTTTAAGTAATTAAAATTCATTATGGTTTAAATGAACTTGGATATTGTGGTAATTTTAGAAACATGTGATTTATCATATAGATGAAAATTGGATTGAAAAATGATTTAGATACAATGAAAATACAATTATTTCATAATAATATCATTATATTATTAGGCTTGTTACAATAAATGGTAGATATTAAATTTCAGTTTAATGAAATTTTAAATCTATTGGATATTATGGTTATTTTGAGTATAAATACATTTTTAAGGGAGTGATTTAGGTTTATATTTGGGTATTACAATTGAATTTTTGAGGTAAATGTATTATTTCAAAATAGGATATTTTATTCATTTAGGAAATTATTTTACCATGTGAAGACCATATTAATTTTGGATAATGTATAAATGTTATTAGAATAGAATTATAATATCATTTATGACTATTTTTACTATAAATTTTTATTTTAGTTCTTTAAGTATTATTAATTAATCTTCAATACTCCTTGTATAAAATAGAAAAATGATATTATGGTGGAAATTGACAAATGGAATGAATTCAGGTATGTAATATAAGTATGTTTCCTTATTAAAATATACTCTATGGAATGTAATTTCTGAAATATTGGAGAGAGATAAGGAAAAAAATCCTTTCCCATTAAAATCATTTCAATTCATATAAATAAAACCTGTAAAAACAAATTTGATTATGGATTTGATGATTTTTTACTTTCTCTTTATCATTCAAATTCTATTGAATAATGACCTCAATCATTCTATATCATTATTTGGGAGTAATTTTTTTTAATATCAAATTATTATCTTACAAATTTTGTTCCCAAATTTTGAAATCTAGATTGTTTTAGTAGAGATATCCTCCATAAATTATTTTCTCTTTTATCATGGTGATGTTTTATTAACCATATTTATGATTTGGGTTTCAAAAAATGAATTTCAAATTGTTGTGAGTTTTGTTTCGAAGATAACGCTTAAATTCTGCATGATTGATTCATTAAAGGGTGGTGGATATAACACACTTATATATTAAAAAAGAAAAATATGTTCACTATCTTATTTAACATGCAACACAGAGTTGAAATGAATTGAGAGATATATAATTGTTATAACATATCCATTAAATTTGTGGGTATGAATAGTACTAGATAAATTTTGATATATATATAAATATATATGTTTAAATTTCCTACTCAATAAAAACTCTATAATCAATTTAACTATTAATCAATAAATTTTATTAATGTTATAATATTCAACACAAAAAATTATCTCCAAAAATATTATTTTAAGGAAAAACAATTATAATTAATTTTGAGAAATTATATATTTTTTATTTGAGAAAATATTATTCATTTTTTTAATATATATATATAAATTTAAAATGTGAAAAATTGTAGTATTTTTTCAGAATTATATTACATTTCAAGGAATATAGAAAAATACAATTTATTTAAAAACATCAATTTATAAATAAATTATGTAACATTAATATTACCATTATTTTATTGAATATTTATTAAAATGACAAAAATAAGTTATTATGTTTAATTTAATACACTTAATTACATTTAAATCAAATTTATCATGGATTTTTAGAATAAGTAAATTTTTGGGTATAAAAATGTGTTTTACTAATTTTTTTAAAAGTACATAACATTATTCAATTTTTTATCTAAAACACCTAATAAAGATTTTTTTAAATGATAAATAATAACAAAATTTCAATAAATATTAACTTATATTCATAAAATTGTTATACTTAGTCATATTTTTAAAATAAAATCATGGTTTACTTGAAAAATACAATTACTAAAAACATTCTTTTTAGTCTGATGAACATGTTTAAATTTATATATTATTTCACTTATTATTGGAATTTAATATATTAAAATGGGAAACATATTTTTAATCATTAAAATTTATATTTCATGACAATGTAAAATTAGCTTTTTATATAATGAAGAGTGAAAACATAAAAAAATCATTGCGATTAGGGTCAAAACAGCTTTATATAGTCTTAAACAAAAAAGACAATGGTTATAGTTACCAAAAGATTAGCTAAAATCTATTTTATGTAAATATAATGACCTTATAATTTATTATTATTGATAATGGTTTATTTTTTTCCTTTTTTTAGGTGAAAATTGTGGTTACATCTTTTTCGTTTCAAAAATTATAAGAATGTCAGTCAACTTACAAATACAAGGTCATCCCTCTTCTATCCTATTAACAAGATAACATATATCTTTATTGGGAAATACCTTCCACAATTCATAAAAAAATTCACTCCAAATATCTTATAATCATAATTTTTATCACGAATCCAACCTATAAAGGATTCTGGTGCTAAAATAACAAGGTTGTTCAAAATAATGAATCATGATTAACTATGTGTACTTATTTTATTTATTCATCCACATACATAATGTATTGTTCAATTATGATTATATAATAACCAACCTTTTTAAAATATATTTAAATTTTTAAATTTTATTTTGTTAACCTGAGTCAATATCTCTAACCATCAAATGTGATAGGAAATCCTCATTTATTTGTTTGATGAACTACTACCTTACGAACAGATGTCATTCATTTTCCATCATACCTCTCAAAGAATGTTGTAATAATATATTTAAAGTCCATATATTATTATTTTTCATCATTTGTACTTATATAGTTATTATTCCTCATATAAATTCATTCATTACATGTCATGGGGGATACGATAATGTCTCTCACGTGTGAAGAAGACTAATGCATCACATAATGATGTGATTTAATTTCACTAACAATTTACATATAGTGAAATAAGGATAAATTTAATAAATATATGTGATAAAATTGAAATTATTATAATATAAAGGTAATATATATCATTCTAAAAAGATATTATATCATTTTATTTATGATATTGAAAAAAGATAACATCGTTTGTGCAAAGTGTGGACTACAAACTCCACAAAGTGATTTGACTATTGTTTTAATCACCAACATAGATTGATTATATATATAAGTACATTTAATGAAATAATTTAGAATTTATGATATTTTTATTCTTATATATAGATAAATTATTAATAAATTTATTTCATTAATTATCATTTTGAAATAGAAACAGTACTCTTGTGTACATATTACATACCATCTCAATGATAATGAAATTGTTCATTTTCCATAACCACCATTCATGAATGATTTAAATTTTATAATTGATGTAAAAGATTTTGAATATTTTATTATTCATATTTTTCAGATGGTGAATCAATTTCCATTTTGATAATGGTTAACACACCATGTCCATTTTCCGCCAATGAAGCAAGATTCCCCAAAACACCTGATATGGACATAACTGATTAATTATATAATTATATAATTATAAATTAACACATAAATTATTTCTTTTTAAGGTATTGAACCTATAATTATTTATTAATAAACAAAATAATTTGTATAATTCTACTATAAAAGAGTCAGATTAAAATTAATAGAAATTCTGGACTTTATTTAAGGGTTTCTCATCTCACGTTGAGTTTTTTATACATATCATATAGTATCAACTTATCTTTATTTTTTTCTGAATATAATTCCCAGGAATTTATATTATGATTCATTTATCGAATGAATTTGGTATTTAATTATCCATTTTAGAATATACCTTTTCTACAGATTTGATAGGAAATTTTCTAATGATGTAAGGAATTTTGTCTAAATTTACATTCATTGAAGACTATTTTATTATTTCAATCTGAATTTGTTTTATATGTTTTATAAAATGAGACATTTTAATGTATATAAATAATTCCTACATAAGTGTTGGAATTTTATTTTTTCAGTTTTATTTAATTTATGCATAGTGATTCAATTGAATGTTACTTTGTGTTAATTATTTTATTTACTCAATTTCATTTTATTAGTTTATAAAAATTCCTCATTAACTCTATAATTTTTTAATTCTATATTTAATCTTTTTTGTATGTATTTACATTAGTTAATCAAAATATCTAAATTTATTTACTCTTTATTTAATGATATCATCTTTGTAAGGGTTAATAATCCTAAATGCATTACATTGGAATCATTATATGTGATAAGAAACTATATTTTATATAATGTTTTTAAAATCACCATTGAATGTTATGTCATTCATATAATTATTTTCAGGATAATTAACATTTAATTATTTGTTATTATTTCATGGGTCTTATGATTGAATAATTAAAAAAGATTAAAATGTTTTTTATTGCAATTCCCTTTCATGAGACATAGTTTATGTTCATGATTTTTTGGGAGAATAAAATGTAATATTATTTTATTGAACTAAATATAAATTATTCTACTTTTGTTAGTAATTTTGATCAGATGTTTATTTTGAATTTTATTCTTTATTAATTGTATAAATGTCAATAAAGTCTCATGTATGTGAAACTATTCTTGTATTTTTATTTTAGATAGTTTATGTCACTTCCATATATATGTTTTCGAAAACAAATTCTATAATTTTATTTCCTAAAAAATGATTTCATAAATCCTTTATATATAAATTTTTACCTTGTTTTAAAATACTTTATGTATAAATTTCATAATTATTTCCAAAAGGGTCTCTTTTGAATACAAATTTTAAAATATTTTGAAATGAATTATTATATTTGACACTTAGGACATGAATGGGTTTTCCTCAATCATGTCCTATATTTTTAATTAATGTTTCCTCTATATGATTCCAAGGTTGTTTTTAGAGAAAACGATTTTGTCAAGATATTGGTATAATTAGTTTTAAAAATCAGCTTTAAAAATTAAATCGTTATTTTCCTTAAAAAAAGTTATGATATATTAATTTTTATTCCATTCATCTATATGAAAAAAAAAATTATTAATAATAATTATCTTATTGATATCATTTTTAATCATTGTTTCACAATTATTTATCATGAAAGATAAAGCATGATTTAAATTGATTATTTTGTAAACTTTTTATTTTCCAAGGGTCAATTATGATTGAAATAGATTGTTATGGTTTTCAATTATTTTACTCTAGTCAATCAAGTTTGCATGGGATTGTTACAGAACCCATTTATTTTCGAAAAATTAAAATTTTTTCAAAGAGAGTTTCATGAAACCTATCTTTTTTTGACATTTAAATAAATTTATGAAATGTATAATGATATTTATTTTGAGTTTTATAATGAAATGTAATATCTGTGAACATTATTTGTATTTCATAGAAATAGTTATATGATTATTTCACCTTAATAATGATGGTTGGTCCTTATATGAATTATAAAAAAAGTATTCCCGTATGATTCTATATTGGTTAAATAATTCTTATATACAATTATTCTTATTTATAAGGGTTCTATAAGTGTTCTATGAAGATAATACTCCATGATACCAATATATTTTATTGCTTCTATGTGTTATAAATATTACCTTTGATGAATATTGATATTAAATTGATCACGATTATTTATTTTAACAACTCTTGCCTTTTGAAAATCCATATTTCTTATTTTTCATGTTTGATTATCGATATATTGATGGGCATGGATAATATTACTCAATGCTCATACACATTGTTTATGTAATCATAACCATATATTGTTCTTATATTAAATGATGAAATTCAATTCTGATCACTTAGGTTTACACTTATTTTTCTTGTTATGTCACTCTTATTATGGTTCATTTTCTACATGCTAAAAATATTGATGTTGATCGATTTATGTATGGGTGGGTTTCATATATACGGGAATGATTACTTAATTTGAAATAATAAAAATGTGGATTATATTTGATATATTCCAATTCAATTTCCTCTATAGTGTTTATGAAACACTTAGACCAACTCAGTAATACTATACACCAATATCCTCATAGAGAATATAACTGATAAAATATTTCATTTTGATATTGTATGATTTGGATAGTCAAAATTGTGTCACCTTTAAAGGTATCATATATGTATTTTTAATATTTTCATTTCCCATAATAAATAATAGTTGGATGTTTTAGGCAATTATATTCGGTGATTTTTTAACATATACGAAGTTGTTTTAACCACCTATTACCAATTTTGAAAAAATCTAATATATCTATTTCTATACTCTTTATTGGTCAAAAATGTTAGAGGTATAAAAAATAAAAGTGAAAAATAAATTGACCATGTTTGATATTATGAACCATATCTCATTCACAAGACTAAATAAATGATTTTATGAATTTAAAAAAATTTAATAATTTATATTTTATTTAAAAATATCATTAATTTTCCTTTTTTGAAATATATGAAATAGTGTAATATAATATGTGTATATATCCTTTAAACTTTATAAAAAATACATTTCTTTGACGAAAACTGAGGTATAGTCTTAATATAAATATGAAATTAGATTTACATATGTTGGGATATAATTTTAAATAATATCTGTTGGTTTAACTCGTGGCTAGCCAATCATAACCTTAAATGGGGTTATTCCTTTTTTAATATTATAGGGTTATAATATTAATTATATAGTAAAAATGGATCACAAATGTAAAAGGGGTGACATTTTAGACCATTTACCTCTAAAAATATATACTTCTTAGTTTTAATTCTCTTAAACTAATTTTATAAAATAATTCTAACATTAAATATTTTTAATTTTATATTATGAACTATCCGCATAATTATTTTAGAAAACACAATTACATTAGTGGAATTAAAATATAAACCTTTCAGAAATCACTATATGTTATATTTGTTTTCAAAACGTTTGGAGAACTAAAATTAAACAAAATTGTACTACTTCTACCCTTTTAAATTATTTATTTTATTTTTATATAAATTGATTAAATACTATTTTGGAATTGTATTACCATTTATGGTAATTATTCAATCACTAATAATTAAAAATGAATGACTATAAAAACAATAAAATTATATATTTCAAATAGACATTTATAACTCTTCATTTCCTCCTTTTAATCATATATAATAAAATTTAGAGTTATTAAAGGAAATAGTTTTTCATTTGATTTTTGTTTTCTTCCTTATATAAAATAATGGTAATTATAAATGAATAATGGAAAAAATGGACATATTTTTTTAGTATTTGTTTTGATTTACAAAATATTACTCATCCAATTGGATAAATTCATATAGAGACACTTATGGAGCCTCTTGGGGAAGCATTCCAGAATGCTCTCACTATGGAGGTTGCAGTAATAACATCATATTCTATACAATATAATACACATTGTCATTCTCTCTAAGTCACTCTGTTGTTTCAAATGGAAATTCCACCTAGCTCAAATTCTTCTAGACAATGCCTCCTCAGGGAGGATGGATATAATGGATTATGGTTAATAATGCCTTATATACCAAGCTCCATTATCTTCCAACCATCAAGGTTGATTATGGTTCACATAACATAAATTATGTGATTTAAATCATCGAGGGAATATTTTATGTTGAATTGATTCATTAGGATAAGATATTAGTACATGATACCATATAATTTAAGGGATTTCTATGAGATAATGGGCTATTATGTGACAAGAAGAAAGGCACGAGGGTCGTTCATATGATGCGTTATAGGGGATATTATTTAAAGATACAGTACCTAACATTAAAAATTGGAATTGATAAAAATAGTTATTGGGGATTCAATATGATATGATGGTGGTTTTTACATACTCTACTTATTTTTTCTATAATTTTTACATAACTACCCTCTTCTATCAAAATAAAGAATAAACGACTAAGAATTTTATGATTTTATATTGAATAAAAAAAATTTAGGTTAGATAATTTTACCTATTTTATTTTTTGGAGGATCCTCTCAAGGACTCGAATTTTGAGATTGAGATATAGGGTAATAATTTTATATATTTTCTTCAATATTATAGTTTTTTAGTGAAGAAAAATATATGTTTTTTAGAAATTTCAATTCATGTAAAAAAGGATGGCTAGGAATGTATATTATGATGGATTATTGGAAATGAATATTAAGGATTCATTTACTCCGTAGAAAGGAGGAGGTTTTACCAGGTTCTACAAATGTAGAGAAAATGGACATTTTATCAGATCTTCACTAATAACACATTTGGAATGTAGTTGATGTACAATTGGGGTTCGTTTCTTGTAATTATTTTAATGTGTTACAGATATATTAAATAAGGAAATTTTAAGATTAATGTAATGTTCCTAGGTTATAGAAATATGTAATATAAACCCTATGACTTAGGTGAGTGACGATATGTAGAAGAAAGTTCATGCTTCAATGATAGATAAGATGTATTTGATCGAAGAAGTTCTAACCATTTGTGGAGAGGAACCATTCACAGATAGCGATATGATTTTGATTACTTCTATTCTATATTCTTCTTAATTTGATAATGGAGCCTCACATTCATGTTTATATGATCAAGTGATTATTCTCCTCGATTTACTAGTTTTGTAATCATCTATATTTCTGTCTAGGAACACGCCCATGGGAAAGAAATATTTCCATCTCGATTGACGAGCTAAGTCTATTATGGTTCTATCTACCAACAACAATCTATTGGGATTCATGATAGTAGTGATGACTTGTTTCGATGTGTTGTTTTAAATGAACTAGTTTACAATTTATTAAGAACATATAGTCTACTACTATAGACATACATCATTCACAATTCCTATAGGAGAGTGGTTTGTGATAATGGGTGAGTGAAATATCATTGTGAAAAGGATGAGACCTACCTAGAGTTAGAATGGGTATATCTCACCATATATGTTAATATGGTATCACTATATAGAATTAGTAGTAGCCTCTATTACCTTTCTTAATGTGTTGGATCATTATCAATATGAATTTCCTGAATAATTCCTTGGTCTTCAAAAAATAAAGGGATTGAGATTGATATTGAGCACAATTATGTGGTGTAACCAGTTGTAAAGTCCAGGTTTCGGAAGCCACCCAGAGGCGCCCCGTACCTGGTTGGTCACATGGCCTCAAGCGCATTTCCCAAAACGCCAGAGGCTGCCGACGAGAAGCGAGGGTCTTGGGTGTGATAGTGGGAAACTATGCCCTCATTGGCAGAGTACACATCGGATGAAGAATAAACATACTATTGAGAAACAGTAATAACCAACAATACAAATAGCGGAAGACTAAATCAAAAACATGGAAGACATATGTATATATAAAATGATGCATGATACATAACTATGAAATCATCTAAACAAGTCACAATGCTCGGAAACACTATAGTATCAAAACAAGTACAAAGGATAAGTAATCATCTCCTCATCATCACAAGCCAAGGTTTGGTCCCATGATCTCCTTCTCCAAGAAATGAAGTTACAAAAGTTGAAGGGTGATTGACCTTATCTATACCTGCAACAACACAGTCTGCATGGGTCCAAAAGCCTGGTGAAAACATGGTGTCAGATAAAATCCCAATAGGCATTCACCCGAAGATTTGTGCCTAACAATCAGTGATTATATGGCACGTAAAAGCACACTAAGCAGTAAACAGCAGCAATATACAGTTTTTAGTAGACAGTAATAAGTAAAACATGATGAAACATAGCAGCAATCAATCCACAACCAAACAATAGCAGTGAAACAAACAGCTATCAATCTGGAAACCCTATGGTAATTACTTACAACCATCTCCTCTGATCTTATCCAAGAAGTATCACAACTCTCCAGGTAGTGCACTCATCCTAACCCCTATGGATTGGTCATATACATTTATGAGACTATCTAGATAATCTCACATGGTCAATTCCCCTTATAGTATAGGTTAGTCAGAGACTCTCTTAAGGAAGATCATGCGGTCTAACCCTCTTAGTCCCAAGGACTAGAGACTCTATGAGGAAGCTATCTCGGTCAATTCCTCCTATATCCTCAGGTATACCATAGACTCATTGAGGAAGCTCACTCGGTCAATTCCTCCTCTAGCCTGGGAATGTTCTTAATAGATTCAAACATGTTAAGAATATCTGAGAAAGATCACTCGGTCTACCCTCATGTAGTCTATAAAATCCCAGACTCTCTGAGAGCTCACTCGGTCCATTCCCTCTTTAGTCTATAATATCTAAGACTCTCTGGGAAGCTCATTCAATCTATCCCTTATAGTCTACAACACCAGGTTCTCTTAGCCATGTTCCAGTCAGTTCATAATAATGCTATAAGGACAATGTAAACCTATAGAGCTACATGGATAAACAAAGTACACCTATAGAGATACTTAGCTAAAATTTCTACAAGGAAAAAATATGTCATGAATTTTACTTCATCTTATAATTTCATGGCATGAAAACATGTGTATCAGCTAAAGTCAAACAAGACCCAATGGTCATAATCAGAACAAAGAAAGGAAAAAACATCCATGCACTACAAATTATCCTCTAACATGGTCAAATTACCTCTACACAAGCATACAGTCAATGCAGTAAAACAACAAGGGAAAAAGGTAAACACACAATACCCCGTTCATGGGTATCGGTGGAAATTCACACATAAACTCAGAGACTTTGAATGGTAAGGCATAAACCACCTACCTCGATCCTAGTAGATCATTATACATGAACCACGATGTCGAATTCTCCCTAGAACGTCATAGATCTGATAAAACACACAAACGTTCAACCTCATATAACATTAGAAAGTGGAATAATTGGAAAACAAGGCTCATGTAGAAGGGATAACTCACCGCTGTGCTTCCAACACAATCGACCGTTCTAGAATCGGAGAACGAATGGAGAGGCGAGAGCTTGAGGAAGATCAGGCCGTATAGGTTGCTCTCAAACGAACCAGACCTAGAAGGAGATGATTATGGCGATTAGGCACGACCCCAATCTGTTTAGTGAAAAAAAAGTACATGGCGTGTATTTTTAATGTACACGGCGTGTATTGGGTTTTTCCATACTCCACCAAAATAATCCTCCACATCACCCCCCACACACCGTGTGTGTGGTCCAAGCATGGCCCGTACAAGGTTTCGAGCTGGAGAAGAGTACACAGGGTGTACTCAAAAAGTACATAGCATGTACTTCAAAATTTTTTAGAAACACCATTTTTCTCCAAAACTCCAGAAAAAGGAAAAGCGTACCTGAAACGAAGATCCAGGTTCATACAAAATTCCCCCCTTAAAGAAATCCATCCTCGAATTTTCCTAGGTAGGGGTAGAAGAAGGATCCTCTCACAGCTCTGGCCACTGCGATTGAACCTCGGCCTCCCTCTCCCACGTGTCATCCTAGACTCGCCCGTTCTACCATTGCACTCGTACCGAAGGAACAGTCTGGCCTCAGAGAACCATTGTACTATGATCGACAATCCGAATAGGATGCTCTTCGAACGACACATCCACTATGAGCTCAACCTCCTCGGGCTGAAAGACATGAGATGGGTCTGAAAAGTAACGACAGAGCTGAGGGATGTGGAATATGTCATGCATAGACCGGTACCTGTGAGGTAGTTGCCACTGATAGGAAACCATCCCAACATTTTCCAATACCTGAAACGGCCCGACGTATAGCGGTAAAAGCTACCCTGCCTCTAAATCCTATTGTGTCCCAACCTTTGTGCGACACACAGAAAAACCTAATCTACGACCTCGAACTCCATAGTTCGTCTTTTTGTTATCAACATAAGACTTCTGTCGAGACTGTGCTGTAGCCATCCTCTTCCGAATAAACTCTATTTTCTATGAGGTCTCCTGAAGAAGACGAGGTCCTAGAGAAGCTCCCTCTCCTCCCTCCAGCCAGCATAAGGGAGATAGGCATGGCCTACCATACAGAGCATCGTATGGTTACATCTAAATGGTCTCTTGAAAACTGTTGTTGTTGGAGAACTCCACAAGAGGTATATGCTTCACCCAAGAACCTCTGAAGTCTATAATGCAAGCTCGAAGAATATCCTTAAGCACCTGAATCGTACGCTCAGACTGGCCATCGGTCTGGGGATGGTATGTTGTACTCAAAACTACCTGTGTACCCAAGGCCTTCTGAAGTCCCTGCATGAAACGAGAGATAAAGCACATGTCCCTGTCTGAAATAATCGAGTGTGGAACTCCATGTAGACTTACAATCTCTCAGATGTAAAGTCGTCCCACATTATCAACAATGATGGTTTCCTTGACCGGAATGAAGTGTGCTACCTTCGTAAGCCTGTCGATGACAACCCAAACAACATCACATCCCCGAGGTGACCTCGGTAACCCGATCACGAAGTCCATCGTGTCATCGTTCCACTTCCACTCTGGAATAGATAACTGGTGTAAAATTCCTGCTGGTCGCTGATGCTCATCTTTCACCTGCTGCCAAGTAGAACATTTCACGACAAAACCAGAAACATACTTATTCATACCTGGCCACTGGTATTGGTGATGAAGATCCTGATACATTTTGGTGACGCCAGGATGTACTTCCCAAACTGAGGAATGAAAACCCCACATCAGCTCCTCGCGTATGTCTGCTGGAACCCAACGCGTCCCTGGAAACGCATGATCTCATCCTCACCTACTATCCATCTAGGAAGAGGATCCCCTCCTGACGGACTCTCCCACAAGACTAAGTCCTTCAAATCTGATAGATGACTCATTCATACCAGATCAAGAAGTGTAGAGGTAACAACCACAGATTAATGAAAGGTCTGTCCCTGCTTGTCGTGCACCTCCATATGCATCTCTAAGAACAGAGCCATAAGCTTCCACTCACTGATGGCCTCCTGAACAGCCTGAATTTGAGTTCTCCTACTAAAAGCATAAGTCACTGCGTTTCCCATTCCCGGCGTATAGGCAAGCTCGAAGTCAAAGGACTGATGATACTCGACCCACCTGCGTTGTCTCGGATTCAGATCGCGCTGAGTGAAGATATACTTGAGACTTTTATGGTAGGTGAAAACCACAAAGTGCTCTCCTAGAAGATTGTGTCTCCAACACCATAAGGCATGAACAACAGCTGCCAACTCAAGATTGTGTGTAGGGTAATTTCTCTCGTGTGGCATCAACTGCCGAGACCCATACGCAACGACTCCATCTCCCTGTATGAGCACAGCTCCCTGCCCGATACCTGAAGCATCACAGTAGACAGTGTAGCCCTTGCCCGGTTCTGGAAAAACTAGTATCGGTGCTAATGACAACCTTACTTTCATCTCCTGAAAGGTGGACTCACAAGAATCTAACCATAAAAACATCTCCCCCTTTTTGGTCAGAGCTGTCAACAGTGATGCTAGGCACGAGAAGTCTTGAATGAATCATCTGTAGTATCCAGCCAACCATAGGAAACTCTGCACCTCAAAGACGTTCTTCGACTTCTCCCAGGAAACTACATCTCTCACTTTATCTAGGTCTACTGAAACTCCTACTTCCAAGATAACATGACCTAGGAAGTGAATCTAATCCATCCAACAATGGCACTTAGAGTGTTTAGCATACAGTCGATGATCTCTCAGTATACTCAGAACGATCTCAAGATGTGTGTCATGGTCGTGTCGAGTGTGAGAGTACACAATGATATCGTCCATGAATACCATGACAAAGGAGTCCAAGTACAGATAGAAAACTCGATTAATCAGCACAATGAAGATTCCATGCATGTTCATAAGTCTGAACGGCATGACTGTATACTCGTAATGATCATACCTTCTCCTGAAATCTGTCAGAGGTATATCTGATGGTCTAATGTCCAACTGATGATAACCGGACCTCAAGTCAACCTTCGAGAAAACCTGGGCTCCTTGAAGCTGATCAAAGAGGATATATATTATCATCAAGGGATATCGGTTCTTGACCGTCAACTGGTTAAGCTTCTATCAATCCACACAATGCATAATAGTATCATCTGCCTTCTTTGCAAACAGAACACGAAATCCCCAAGGAGAAGTAATGGGTCAGATGAAACCCTTCACCTGCAACTCCTCCAACTGCTTCTTGAGCTCCTGAAACTCAGGTGTATCCATTCTATAAGGAGTAATGGACACCTATGCCACTCCTAGCCAGAGATCAATCGTTAATTCTACATCACGCTCTGAAGGTAAACCTGAAAAGTATTCTGGAAAGACATCCCTGAAACGATCCACTACCAGAGGGAAGTCTAAATGTGAAGGCCCCTGGACATCCAGATAAAGACTTGTAATCTGAGCTGTAACTTCCCCTAGCCCATGATGCTCTGGTCCAGATCTACCTTCCTGGACATCCCACTCGCCTCTATGAAAAAACAATCCACCCTGTGGTGATACGAAGCTCACCCTACGGTGATAGAAATCAACGACTTCCTGGAAGGAAACCAACTAGTCCATACCGAGAATGAAGTCCTACTCCATCATCTCTAGGACATCGAGGCACTATAAAAAATGACACCCCGTAACCTCAATACAGAACTCTCTTCACTGGCGTATGTTAGATGTCCTCGTTCCCAATGTTGTGTCAAGAGTCAACAAGTCGGTAGACGAAAGGATACAGAGCCCAAGGCTCTCCATGACAGCAACAGAGATAAAGCTATGGGAAGCACCAGTATTGATAATAGCTGAAGATAAAACTGCGGCTCCTAGGATCGTACCTCGAACTGTAGAAGGGTCGGTATCCTTCTCCTGATAGGTCTGCTCCACAGCGAAAGACTGGCCTGCACTGCGGCCCTGCGCCTCTGGCTAATTGCTCTGAGCTGATCCACTCTGTTATCGTTGATGACCTAGTGACTGACCACCATGGCCGCGACCTCCACCTCAGCCTGAACGGATGGAAGAACTCCAGTTCCCTGACTGGTGGGAAACTGATGAAGCATCTCCAGAACGCGGGGTCATAGAGGAACCCCTACCACTAGCTGATGGTGATATGATGTGACAGATACACAGAAGATGGCCCATCATGCCGCAAGACCGTCACTCCATTAGATCCCTCTAGCACTGCGGCCTAGTATGCCCACTTCTACCGCACTGTTAGATTACAACCTGGCTACCATAAGACGTATCCCGCGATCCTCGATCTCCTCGGGAAGGCTCTCTATGACGATTCCTACTTTCTATAGGAGGAACACCAAAAATGGATGAGAAACTACCATGGATCACAGCTCCATAATCCCTCAGATTGCGCTCAGTGATCAACGCCTGGTTGATGATGGAGGATATCGAAGTCAACTGGAAGATATTCACCTAGGAACAGATCTCCTACCTGAGACCATCCTCAAACTTCCTAGCAAGGAACAACTCATCGTCAGCTGGGATCGGTGTGAAACGCTGCAGCTCAGTGAAGCGAGACAAGTACTCCATAACAGAGAGAGTACCCTGATGCAGAATCATAAACTCTTGGGCTCGATCGGCCCTCAGGGTCTCTGGATAGAATTAGTCATAGAAGGTGCGTCGAAACTCATCCCAAGACATATCCTGCTGATGCCCTAACCATGAGATCACCTTCCACCACCTCTTGGTGGTGTCCTAGAGCATATAAGAAGACAGAATTACCCTTTTCTCCAGAGGGATCTCTAGGTGCTCAATGATGGTCAGTGTGGCCTCTATCCATGACTCTGAAGCCTTGGGTCTACCATCCGCTAAAAAAGTACGAGGATGGTGCTGCTGGAAAACCCACGTCAACTCAGCCATCGACAGGGCAGGATGCGGTGCTCCCTGGAAGGTATGTATCATCCTTAGGATGTATTCCCAGAACTGTGCCTCGGCGCCTACAATGGGTATGACAGCCGGTGCCATGGCTGGCTCGACTGGAGGATTGGCAGGAAGTCCCTGATCAGCTATATCTGGTGTCTGATCACTGCCTGACGAGATACTTACAACCGGATGATGTCTCAAAGTCATAGCTCTGAAAGATCAAAATTACACCTTAGATCAGAAAAACAATGAAGGAGAACACAAGAGTGCAAAACAGGATCAAGGGAAGGAAAACACACAAGTTTAAAAAACACGACTACACGACGTGTATAAGAAAAACACAGCATGCCTTCTTAAGCCACA
Organism: Viscum album; assembly: GCA_963277665.1. NCBI lineage: Eukaryota > Viridiplantae > Streptophyta > Magnoliopsida > Santalales > Viscaceae > Viscum > Viscum album. Next base: position 2,088,640,178 of record OY728140.1, on the reverse strand, counting down.
GACATGGGCGTGCAACCCTACCCTACAAGTCGTGTAACACTTCAAACTACACGGCGTGTTGACCCAACACACGACATGAATTTGAAAACTATTCCCCTAGTCGAGTCTCCTTAAACGACTTTCTCACATGGTTGAAACTAACATCAGACTGCACAGCGTGTCCCCTAGGGGCACGGCACATACAAAAAACTAACATGGCGGCCCGTGTTATTAGTTACACGACTGTCTACATGGCTGGACCTTACACAGCGTGTTCCGAACAAACATGGCGTGTATAAGAGAAGGTGACATCATCCCATGTTGTTCATGAAATGGTCGGGTACCCAGGAAAGACTACATGGCATGTTCCAAAACCAACAGGGCATGTCATAGAGAAGGTTATGCTGACCTGTGTTGTTCGTGACACGGCCGGGTACCTGTATAGAACTACACGACATGTTCCAAAAGCATTAAGGTGTTTCTTAGAGAAGGTCATGCCGAACCATGTTGTTCGTGACATTGCCAGGTACCTGGATAGAACTACACGGTGTGTTCCTTTTCAACACGGCGTGTTCTACTCGAGCTTCCCCAACCCGGGTTGTTAGTGACACGGCTAGGTACATGGCTCTATAATACACGACATGCACATACCTTACATGACGTGCTCCTGTCATTATTTTCACAACATTGTGTTCATCCACACACAGCCAGTAACACAGCCTAAAAAATACATGGTGTGTAAACATAAAGTACACGCCGTGTATTCTGGTTTTTTATGGGCAGTAGCTCAGAAACTATAAAGAAACCCAGAATCATGGAAAACAAGGCAAGGAGGTGCCCAATTCCGATCCATGAGGGCCCATACTCAACGCGAATCATAGATTGGCATCCCTTACAGTCATTTATAAGAGAAAACAGGATCATGATCCACCAATTTCTGATTCAAGAGGTCCTATAACACCTCAGGAATAAAAATTTGGCATTCAATTAAACAAGGTACAATACAAAAAATTCTCCAACAAGCAGCAGAGATTCAATCAAGCTTCTATCACAACAGTATGCTTAATCTACACAATGTCAATCACAACAACATGAAATCACTAATGCACCCTAAATGGCATGACAAGAATGCATGGCATGTGATTTCTACGAGTGCCTATATGATGCAAGAGATGGTATACCCTCATCTAATAGGGTTGTGAGAGAAATAGAAACACAATATGAAAAAAATAGTAGAAGTGTGTGAATCAATCTAGATGAAATCGTATCAACCATAAAATATCAAAACCAGAAAACTACAATAAACGAGGTTGTATGGATTTTCCCTATACACAGGTTAGCTACTCCCATGCATAGCTAATTACCAAGAACAAAATCCTTCCTATCCCTGGATAAGTCTCTAAATAGTAATGCATGAGAAAATAATTCCTCTGATACCACATTGTAATGTCCCGGTTCCAGAAGCCACCTAGAGGCGCCCCGTACACGGTTGGTCACATTCCCTCAAGCGCATTTCTCCAAATGCCAGAGGCCTCTGACTAGCAGCGAGGGAATTGGGTGTGACAGTGGGGAAACTATGCCTTCATTGGCAGAGTACACAATGGAAGAAGAATAAACATACTATATAGGAAACAGTAATAACCGACAATATAAATAGAGGAAGACTAAATCAACAACCTGGAGCACATATGTATATATGAAATGATGCATGATACATAAATAAGAATGCATCCAAACAATTTAAAATGCTGGAAAACACTACAGTATCAAAACAAGTACAAAGGAAAAGCAATCAGCACCTCATCATCACAAGCCATGTCTTTGTCCCACGCTCTCCTAATCCAAGCAATCATTTTCCAAAAGTCAAAAGGCGCTTTCCCTTGTTTATACCTACAACAAAATATTCTTCTTGGGCCCAAAATCATGTCCCAAATAGGGTGTGAGATAGAATCCCAGTAGGCATTCAACCAATGATCTGTGCTTAATAGTTAGTGAGTATATGGAAGGTAAAATCACACTAAGCAGTAAATAGCAACAAGAAGCATTAAACAGTAAACAGTAAGCAGTAAAATAGGATGATAGATAAATGAAATCAATCCAAAACCAAACAACAGTAGTGAAAAAAACTTCTAACAAGCTGGAAACCCTCTGGGAAGTATTCGCAACCATCCCCTCTGGTCCTATCCAAGAAGTACCACAACCATTTGGGCAGTGCACTCATCCTAACCCCTCTGGCTTGGTCATATGAATTTATGAGACTCTCTGGGGAATCTCACTTGGTCAATTCCCCTTATAGTCTTGGGTAGTCAGAGACTCTCTTAAAGAAGATCACATTTGGTAACCCTCTTAGCCCCAAGGTCTATAGACTCTTTGAGGAAGCTATCTCGGTCAATTCCTCCTATAGACCCAGGTATACCACAGACTCTCTGAGGGTTCTCATTCGGTCAATTCCTCCTCTAGCCTGGGAAGGTTCTTAAGATATTCAAACAAGGTAAGACTCTATGATGAAGCTCACTCGGTCTACCCTCCTTTATTCTATAAAATTCAAGACTCTTCGAGATCTCACTCGGTCAATCCCCTCTATTGTCTATAATATCTAAGACTCTCCGGGAAGCTCACTCGGTCTATCCCTTATATACTACAACACTAGGTTCTCTCAGCCTCGTGCCTGTCAGTGCATAATAATGCTATAAATACAAAGTACACCTATAGAGATACTTGTCTATCTAAAGTACACCTATAGAACTACTTAGATAAACTGTCTACAAGGAAACAACTTGTCATGAATTTCACTTCATCTTATAACTGCAAGGCATGAAAACAGGTGTAGCAGCCAAAGGGAAACGAGACCCAAAGGTCGTAAATAGAAACAATCAAGGGCAAAAACATCCATGAACATCATATTATTCTCTATCATGGTCAAATTAACTCTACAAAACCATACAATCAATGTAGGAAAACAACAAGGGAAAAAAGTTAAACACGCAATAACCCGTTCACAGGTATCGGTGGAAATTCGGACATAAACTCAGAGACTTCGAATTGTAATGAAAAAACCACCTACCTCGTTCCTAGGTGATCGTTATACTTGAACCACGATGGAAAATTCTTCCTAGAATGTCATAGATATAAGAATACACACAAAATTTTCAACATTAGATAACATGATAAAGAAGATGAATTGGAAAACAAGGCTCAAGAAGAAGGGAGAACTCACCACTGTGCTTCCAATGCAATCGACCATGCTCGAATCGGAGAACGGACGGAGAGGCGGGAGCTGGGGGAATACCTGGTCGTATGGGTCGCTCTCGGATGAACCAGACCTAGAAGAAGATGATTATGTTGATTAGGCATGACCCCGGACCATTTAGTGAAAAAAATTACATGGTGTGTATTGTTAAAGTACACAGCGTGTAGTTGGTTTTTTCATACTCGGCCAAAATCGGCCTCCACGTCACCCCCACACACTGTGTGTGTGGCCCGGGCACGGCCAGAACACAGCTTTGAGCTGGAAAAGAGTACATGGCATGTACTTAGAAAGTACATTGCGTGTACTTTGATATTATCTAGAAACTCCATTTTTATCAAAATCTCCAGAAAAAGGAAAAGGGAACCTGAAACGAAGATCCGGGTTCTTACACCAGTATTGATTCATCTTTATCTTATGGAACCTGTTGAGTTGAGATTTTTAATGGTGATGTTAGTAGTTTTGGGTGGTGAAAGCCATTATAAAATAGAAGAAATAATCATAGGATAAATCATTGTTATTTTTCCCCATGGATGATTTTTGAATGTGACATTGTGTGGATAACATGAATATAAAGTAGATAAATATGATAAAATACCTTTTAACGTACATTGAAAATCTATTTGATCAATTATGGGGGGATAAATGGTTTTCTAAAATATATATTCATTTTGGATATCATTTTTTTGGCCAAATATGTGGAATGTAACATATTGGAATTTCACATGTATTATTTTTATAAACTATATGTGATTATTTTCATGGAATCTGTTTAGAGGTCATGCGATTCTAACGCCTGTTTTCCTAAAAAAATTGATTGAAAAACATTAATCTTTTCATAACACGCACACACAATTTTAGTAAAAAAGTGGAATAACTCATACATGGTTGTCTATATCGGAAATATGATAGAACCATTAAGATCATAATTTTGGCTTTACCTTGGTGTAACCTAACATTGGTCAAAGAGGGTTTTCTGTAGAAAAACTAAAAAATGCTCTAATTGTCATTAAATAATTTAAATAAAAAAATTATTTTGACAAAGTTACTACTTCTCCATTACTGAAATTGTTATAGAATTTCATCATGGTCATCCACTAAAAAATTTAGATATTGACAACCATTGGATTAATGTTTTGGTGAATTATGATGGATCGATTATTTTTTGGATCATCGCGCCAGAGAAGTTTGGGGATCCCATCAAAGAAGAAAACACTACCACTATTCAACAAAGATTAATCTGAAATATATGTATGATATATGTTTAATTATTTTATATATCATTATTGATCTAGGGATAACTCGGATAAATTCCAAAAAAAAACTTGATATATTCATCATCGGTAGAATTAATTATTGTGATTTTTTTCATTCTTCGTTCTTCATTGTAATGTGAACAGATTCCGGCTCACAAGAAAAAAGTCTGCAGGTCATTCCTTAAGTAATTTTTCATTATTTCCTCTCCCCTATTATATATTTTATTCTCCATTAGACCCACATGTCCACTACTCAACTAGTCGGGTTTCTTCGATCAATATAGAACTCTATTATTAGAGGAAAACCGATAAGAGGGGTAGGTTTTGGGATGATCGGGACATGATGAGACATTATCTATAACCATTTCACATTTTTGTAATTAGAGGTGGTTTGGTGGTCCGTATTAGGTACCATCATGATGGAGGTCTACCAAGGCTATTAAAGGTACAAAGAGTTAGTGCAGTGACCAGAGGCAGTGGTCGTGACTGCGAAAGGCGAGGGTGGCAACGACGAGTCATAGACGTAGTGGGTGTTCGCGTGTAGAGGGGAAAGCCTCATGGGACAGGGACAATGACCACATTGACCAGTAAAAATGGAACATGCTTGAGTGATCTCGGTTAGGGGATATTGGTTGGGGCCGTGTTGAGCAGTCCAGACACAAATAAAGTGGGTCGGGTCAACCTAGACTTAGTGGGCCGAGCAAGCCATGCGGACCATGCTGGATCCGAGTCAGACCTTGGGTCAAGCCAGGGTGGTTGCATTGTGGAATGTGGCATGATAACATGGATCAACCCTAGTTCAGTCGACCGTGGGGCTTACCGACCATAGTGGTCGACCATTGTGGTTAGTGGACCTGTAGTTTGGTAAGTCCACAGGCCTTGTGACACCCTTCAGGAACATAAAAACACTATAAAACCTACCTGAATTTTCCATCACAAAAGTTGTTTGTGGGGATGGGACCCTGGATATGAGAAGGTACTTTTGATTAAATGTGGTGAGTTTTTAGTGTGACTATTATAGTTTGAGAGTGTTTCTCGTGTTCCTTCCCTCATGGTTCAAGCACAAAATTACATCCACATTATTGGATTGTAGTCCCCACTAGTAGACAATTCATAAATTGAGTTATGGTATACCCCAATGGAACATGAGGTATACCCTTTCATCCATAGTGGAGATTTTATGGAATAAAAGTGACCTCCATGAGCATGTAATTGTTCTTCCATATAACTTATATTATCAGTAGGGTTATTGGAATTCTCTATACAAGATCCCTTATGTTATGAGCCATATTAGTAGGGTTAGTGATATTATATTGGATGGAACCTCTTTGATACGAGTTGATATAGATTAGGATAGTTGTATTATTTATGTAGGATCCCATCTCAGTGTATCATAATCATTATTTACAATATGTTCTCTTTATGTGGGGCGTAAATTAGATATACCTCATCATCAGTGTCTTCAATAATATCATGGCCTAATAAGTGACATCCCCTGAAATAAGCATGCTTTGAGAATAATCCTATGGTTGGTAGTAGGATAATCCCACCTGATGGTGTGGTGTTTCTCATGAGTATATCTAGATTTTCTTGATATATGTGATGTATACATATATCTTTATAGGGTTGACTATAATATTCCATTGTGGTTTTTTCCATTGTGAAATTTCCTTTTTGGAATTCTCTATTGTGGTGTTTCTATTTTTGTATTCGAGGAGTCATACAAGTTTTTTTTAATAAATATCAGAACACCAACTTATATAGATCATTTTGTGTGTTTTGAAGATAATCGACCATTGGAAATGGTCCTCTGTGGACCAGGACTAGGTGGATCATAGTGAGGCTAGACAGATGAGGTGTTCTTGTAATTTCAGATATCATTCTCAATGACATTTTCATTAGATTTTAATAATTATTATTTCTTGTGAATAAGTTTTATGAACTTATTCATTAATATTCATATATATGGAAGTTTTGGGAATCACATCAATATATTTTGTTTGACTTGTTTACAGACTCATTTTTGTGGGCATGTATTCTAGCCCTATTTACTTTCCAGTACTTTCACTATTGTAAATTAGTTGGGGAATAAGGTGGTTTTCATGAATTTTTTACTTAGTGTTTTTACAATTCACATTTTTCTGTCATGGATTTGGGTACATGATTATATGTATGTTTGGATAATGCCTCCAATCTGTTGGATTTTCCTACTCCATACCAGTCATCATCCCCTGACTGATATGTGGTGGTCTTGGGGTAGTCACAACATGGCCCCTATGGGTTGGGTATTGAAATAGTTGTATTAGATGGGGTTAGTTCTACATTAGGACTGGGATACTGTGTGGTCAGTTTGGGGAAACAATTTTATGTGTTTTGGGTTTGTAAGTATAGAACCCCAAGCCTTTTACATAAAACATTTCATTATTCCAAGTATAACTAACCCTCAGAGTACAATCCAAGGATCGTTTAGTCTAGTGTCTTGGAATACTAGGTACATAAACATAAAACATGGGGTTAAAAAGAACACTTATTTTTTTTAATCTCTATAATGAGCTCCTAACTTAATTTGATCCCTTACAAATTCATAGGCTACCCATGGTAACACATGAAAAAAGGGATGAGATAAAAATCCCATTATGGGAATGAAAATAAGGATACATCTCAAGCACATGTGTTAGGAGGAATGACATAATGATATCAAAAGCGTGAAACTTATAAAATCATTTAATATAATCATGGGATCATATAAACATGGAATCAAATAAATGTGTAAGAATCATAAAACAATTCTTTAGTAAGGGTAAAGGATAACCACTAATCTTGTTTCCAATTTCAGTACGGGTCAAGGCTAACCGCCAATCCCGTTTCCCATTTCATTATGGGTCAATGCTAACCGTAAATCCCGTTTCACATAGCATCTCATGAGACTTAAATTTATCTAAGGATTGGAGCACTATATGGGTGCACCCCTCTCTCCATATTCATGAATATTCTTTCCACATTAAAAATATTTCTACATAAACAATCATACATAATCAACTATACACAAACATAAGGGTACACATGGAAAGATGTGGGTATCACAATCATGATATAAAACATATCCAATGGGAGTATCATGAAAGTATCCATGAAAGGAATTTATTAGAACATACATGGTCATTAATAGGGTAAAATAATCATATAACATGGTAAGTGGTGTCAAATATAAGTGACAACATATAAAAAATGTATTTTAGAAACATTATCATTAAAACATTTTTGTGCGGTTTTAAGGAAAACACTCTAGAGATTTTCAAATAGAAAAGAAGAAATTATTTTATATAAAATCATAATTTTACCAAGAAGGTTTTCATAATAAAAATAATGATTTTATAAATAAAATGGATTTTTAACTTAAAGGATAGAGTTTACTTGAAATTTGGGTTAAAATTTGGGAAGTCCCCTTAAAACAGGTTGGCTTATCAGAAAGTTCTAATGGGGGAATATTTCAAAATCATGTATATCTCCAAAAGAATGTAATGAAAGGGTTTTGATATAGGAATATTTTAAAAATAACTATAATTCCTAAGACTCACATAGAGAGATAACATAACACAATTTTTAAATAAATATAAGGCAACCTGAAAGAAAAAAAATAAAGTTCGGGTAGAATTCGTTGCGATTTTAACGACATGGTGTTGCATGTGACCAAGAGGGATTGATGAGAAAGAAATGGGGTTTCATATCAGTTATAAAACCAGAAGGATGTATGGAGGAGTTTCGTAAACATACTCCATCATTTTCTAGTACACTTATAAATGCGTAGTATGGAGGACAATATTGATTAAGAGAGAAAAGGAGAGGATCCCTTACCTTAAATCTGGTGGTGTTCTCCACTTGTTATTAATGAACTGAATAACAAATTATTATTATTAATTCATAATTCTAGAACCTATTATATATTTAATTTATTTATTATAACCTTTTGAGTTCATTCAAATCATTTTTGATTAGTTATAAGGTTTAATTTCATTTTTCAATCTCATTATTTTACTTAGCTTTAATGATCGGTTCACTTATATTCAAGTTTGAATTATATGATAGATGAAAGTGGTTGTCCAGAATGTAAGTTATAATCTTTATTTTATATATAGGATATTAATGGTATTAATTTTAATTAGGTTACATAGAGTGATGTTGAAATATTACATATATAACCTTATTGATAACTGTTTTTTGTTATTCGGTGGGTTTGATTACAAAGAAAGTGTTTAGATTTATAACATAATTACATTTGTTCGAAAAGATTAAAAAAAATAGGATATATTATATATATAATAATATGGTTTAACCATAACACAAATTGTTTCATGACCAGAATTAAAGATAATAGAAATTGATAAACTGTTGTGCTTGAATTTTCTAAATTAGCACATCTCAAACGTTGCTTTCATTTATTTCAAATAAAATGGTGGGGAAAGAGAGAAGATAATGAAATATATGACAAGCATGAATATATTAAAGTACATGTATGTTAATAGATTTCTCATACTATTCGGGTGAATATAGGTGATGAAAAAAAAATAACAAAGAAAGGAACTTAAAAGAAACGAAGAAATTTGGGAAGAAGAATTTAACTCTTTAGACCTCCTCCTTTGACAAACTCTTAAGGGGAGAGGTTACGGTATTTTGAAAAGTCTTGGAGCTTTTCTACGTGGGAGAGGACCTTGGGGAGTGATTTGGGAAAAATTTAGAGAAGTCATGGATCATGAGAGGAGTGGAGAGAAGAGAGAGTGAATTGGGTTTTTATAGTGGAGGAGAGGAGGGATTTCATAATATAATAATCATTAATTTATTATTTCATCCCAAGACAATTAATAGTAAGTATTCCATGACAAATAATAGTAAATGGGTCATGTGAATTATAACCAAGTGGGCTTACATCATTAGAGATTCATCGATGACTCAATTAATCCATTATTTAGCATTTATTGTATATTATCAGATTTTTCTATTCATAAAAAATTCATGTATCTTAGAAAAATCCAAAAAATTCACGTGAAATTTTTTTTGACGTGTAGAATCCAAAAATGAATCCCATATTTCATAAATTATTTTCTATATATGATTATTTAAATATCTATTTATAATAATAATTTATTATCAAAACCGGTTTTAAAACACTCATTAACTTACTCTAAAATATAGGTATATTGCACTTCCAACGTGAATATTATTTTTATACCAATATAGGTGAGGTTAATATTAATTATGGTATATCACTATTCATAAGGGTATGTCACTATTCATTATGTTAGATTACTATTCACCAAAAAAGTTATGTTTTCTTTATTGGACTCCAAATAACTTTCTTATTTCAACTCTGTATGCCGGATTTTTGAAATTCCAAACACAGAAGTGTCAAACTTATGTTGAGAGGTCACATAGGACATAGTAGTTAATTATGTTGTGTTTTCATGTGATTTTATGACATGATTATGGGAACGAAATTTTCATTGAAAAACACGGGGTCGTTATATTCTTCCCCCCTTATGAAATTTCACCCTCGAAATTTTGTTTTACATACTATGGAAAAAACAGGTGTGGGCACTTTTGCTTCATTGATTCCTCCAATTCATATGTTGCATCCTCAAAATTGTGGCTCCTCCACAACACATTGACAAGACGGGTTCTCTTGTTGCGTAGAACCTTGTCACTCCGATCCATAATCTTTACTGGCTGCTCCTAATAGGAGAGATCATCTTCTAACTGCACCACCTCTGAGTTTAGTACATGTGAGGGATCTGGTATGTACTTCCTCAAGAGTGATACGTGGAAAACATCATGAACTTGAGCCATAATTGGTGGAACTGCAAGACGATAGGCAATGACTCCTATGCAGTCAAGGACCTTAAAGGGGACAATATACTTTGTGCATAACTTCACTTTGTTCCTGAATCGCATGACTCTCATCCATGGAGATATTCGAAGGAAGACTTTATCTCCAACATCGAGCACCATGTCCCTTCGACGGTTGTCATCATAGCTCTTCTTACAACATTGTGAAGCTTTGATTTGTTTCTAGATGACTTGAACCTTCTCTATCGTCTCTTGAACAAATCTTGTCCATGTAGATTTATTTTCCAACATATTCCCAAAAGGATGGAGTTCAACGTCTCTTTCCATATAGAGCTTTATATGGATCCATCTGAATACTCGAGTGGAAACTATTTTTGTATGAGAAATAAACCAATGGGAGATATTGATCGCATCAACCTTTTAATTATAGAGAGTAGGCTCTAAGAATATCATCAAGTGTATGAATAGTTCTTTCATACTGACCATCAGTTTGGGGGTGATAGGTCATACTAAAATATAATTCAGTACTCAAAGAATGTTGAAGGCTCCTCTAGAATTTAGATATGACCCTTGGATCACGGTCAGAGACAATTGAGAGTGGAACACCTTGCAGTCTCACCACTTCCTTTATATATAACCTTTCAAGTTGATCAAGAAAGAGATCTTCCTGAATAGCGATGAAATGGGATGTCTTGGTGAGTCGGCCATCCACAACCCATATCACATTATTTCCCTTCGTCTTCTTCAGGAGACCCATGAAAAAGTCCATAGTAATATTTTCCCATTTCGACATGGGTATAGGGAATAACTGCATCATACCTTTGGAATTTTGTCCCTCATCTTTATCTTGCTGACATACCAAGCACCTTGATATATATTCTACAATCTCCTTCATCATGTTATCCCAACAAAAGTGTTCTCGGAGATCATGGTACATTTTGGTACACCCATGATGGATAGAGATGGTTGAGCTATGTGAATCATTAAATAGCTCCTTCGTTATCTCTATATCAGATGGTACACATAAACATGTACCAAATCTTAAAACTCCTTCCTCATCAATTTTAAAATAGGAGGATTTCCCATTTCTTACAGTGTCCAACCATTTCTGATTCTCCACATCTTCTAATTGATCATCCTTTATTTTCTCCAAAGGGTATGGTTGAACAATCATTTGAGAAAGGATTGCTGATGTTCCTCCATTAATTATTCCCATGTCCATCTTCATCAAATCTAAGAATATTGTATGATTTTCAACTCTCATCCTTGATAAGGATGCATGATCCTTCCTACTTAGAGCATCTGCCACCAAATTTTACATACCAGGATGGTAGTGGATTGAGAAGTTATATTACTTGATGAGCATTAACCATCTTTGATGGCTCATATTAATCTCTTTCAATGTGAATATATATTTTATACCCTTGTGATCAGTATATATCTCAAACATTTCCCCATAGAGATAATGCAAACATATTTTCAACACAAAGATCACGACTGCTAACTCCAAATCATGCATGGGATAGTTTTTCTCATGGATTTTCAACTATCGCGAGGTATAGGCTATCACATTATCATTTTTCTTTAGTACACAGACTATGATTTTCATTGAAGCAATTTATATTGGCTCTATAAATTCAATCATTTCCTAGAATTGCATCAAATTCCACTAATGGGAGACTTATATTATTTTAAAGATGAACAGTTTCACAAACATCAACATGTGATACATACTCATATAAGTTTTACCCAAATGATATAAAATCATTTTAATTAGCGACTCGATGTTCCTAGAAAACATTCAAGACATTTTCATTGGGCATAAATTGAAATACAACATGACATACATAATACTTGCAAAGTGGTTACATGTACTTCAATAATCATGATCTATCCCAACATTGGACTTGCATTTTCCCCTTGTCCTTGGAGATTTTTTATGCTCATCATGCTTCTCATCCCTTCCAGTGGAGCATTTTCCTGGATAATGTCTAACTTCTCCACATTCACGATAATGAAAAGTATAAGGTACATTAGATATAACCATATCTCCATTCATCACATTATCCATTTTTTTATCAATTAACTATTTTATTCCCCACCTTCCAATATTTAAAAAAACTCTTGGCTCCTTTGTGACATTCTCCTTGAAGCCTCCTTCCACAGTTTTTGAATAAAGGAAATTTATTCTTCATTATTTTATCACCTTTATTAGATGAACATCCTTGAGATGTCTTCTTACACCTCTTTTATGAATTTGGGCATTCAACTATGTAACAATTGTTGATTGTGATTTTTAATCACTGATTTGGAATGTTCACAATATGTTCAACTTGGGCTCCCATCATCTCAAGCATATCATTAGGGTGGTTGTCACATTGCCTATCACATTGATTGTTGGCACACATTATTCTATTTCACACAATTAACTATGAAAAATAATGTATAATTAGAGGTCTTGAGTACTTATTTATTAAGCATAAAAGGAAACATTCAATATAAAAGGATAAACTTATAAGGAAAAAGTACATCCAAACTTGTTATTCCTTAGAATAAAATGTAGGTTATCCTCGATCTATTTCATAACTTATTTTCTCATGGGATTATTTTTCCACCTTAATAATGGTTTATAATAATCTTTTGAATCTGCCAATGCATATCCCCCAGGAGTGTCGTAACCAAGCGTGCAACAAGGCCCGTTGTTATGCACCAGTTCCTGTTCTAGTCTAGCTCAAAGTGGTGCTTTTGGGTTTAACACCTAGATACATCTGTGCTAGAACTGCCTCTACCTTCTTGTATCCCGAAATGGATGTATTTGTTTGATAAACAACATACTCTACACTCACCAAGATTTGGGACTATTTTCTTATACTTAGTCTAATCCTTAATGTTCTCAATAATGTGTTATATTCCCCATCTCAAAAAATAACTATACCATCCTCTGATAAAAACTATATAAACCCAATCATTTTACCTAAAACATTACATTATTTCAAGAATAACTATCCATCAGATTACAATACAAGGATCGTTTAGTGTAGTGTCTTATAAGACTTGATAAATAAACATAAAACAATGGGCTAAAAAGAACAATTCATTATTTAATCTCTATAATGAGATCCTAACTTATTTTTAGCCCTTAAATCCGCATAGGGTACCCTAGGGAACACATGAACAAAGGGATGATCTAAAAATCCCAGTAAGGGAATGAACATAAGGATACAAATCAAGTACATGAGTTAGGAGGCATGACATAATGATATCAAAAGCATTAAACTTATAAAATCATATAATATAATCATGGGATTATATAAACATGGAATCATATAAATGTGGAGGAATCATAAAACATTTCCTTAGTATGGTTCAAGGCTAACTGCCAATATATTTTCCCATTTCATTATGGGTCACGGCTAACCGCCAATCCATTTTCCCATTTCAGTACGGGTTAAGGCTAAGTGACAATCCTGTTTCACATCGCATCTCATGAGACTTTACCTTACCCAATGCATTGGAGCACTATCTGGGTGCACCCATATCAACATATTCATTAATATTCATTCTACATAAATAATCTTTCCACATAAAAAATCATACATAATCAACCATACACAAACATAAGGGTACCCATGGAAAGAATTGGGTATCACAATCCTGACATAAAAAAATCCAATGGGCGTATCACGAAAGTTTCCATGAAAGGAAAGTTTTATAATGTACATAGACATAAATATGGTAAAATAGTCATATAAAATGGTAAGTGGAGTCAAATATATGTGACAACATATAAGAAATTTATTTTAGAAACATTATAATTAAAACATTTTTGTGTGGTTTTAAGGAAAATACTCTAGAGCTTTTCTAATAGAAAAGAGGAAATTCTATTATATAAACCCAGAATTGAAGTAATATTGTTTTAATAATAAAAATAATTATTTTATAAATAAAATGGTGTTTTAACACATAATATAGAGTGCACTTTAAATTTTGGGAAAAATTTGGGAAGTCCCATTAAAAAAGGTTGGCTTATCAGAATGTTCATGGGAGGGAATCTTTCAAAATCATGTATATCCCCATAAAAATGTGATGAAAGGGTCTGGATATAAGAATAATTTAAAAATAATCATAATTAATAAGGCTGACATAGATAGATAATATAACACCATTTTGAAATAATGATATGGCAACCCGAAAGAACAAAGAAGGTTCGGGTAGAATTCGTTACGATTTTATCGACATGGTGTCGGGTGTGACCAAGACGGATTGATGAAAGATAAATGGGGTTTATTATCACTTATAAATCCATAAGTAAGTATGGGGGAGGTTCATAAACATAACCCATCATTTTATAGTACACATATAAAGTCATTGTATATAGGACAATATTGATTAAGAGAGAAAAGGAGAGGATCCCTTACCTTAAATCTGGTGGTGTTCTCCACTTGTTATTAATGACGTGAATAAAAGAATTAGGATTATTAATTAATTATTCTAGAACCCATTATATATTTAATTTATTTATTATAACCCTTTTTAGTTATTTCAATGATTTTTTGATTAGTTATAAAGTTCAATTTAATTTTTCAAGCTCATATGTTTTCTTAGCTTTAAAGATCGGTTCACTTATATTCAAGTTTGGATTATATGATAGATGAAAGTGGTTGTCAAGAATTGAAATTATAATCATTAGATAATATATAGGAGAGTAGATGGTTTTAATTTTAATTAGGATACTTTTAGTGATGTTTAATTATTACATATATAACCTTAGTGATAACCTTTTTTGTTATTCGGTGGGATTGATTACAAAGAAAGTGTTTTGATTTATTAGTTAATTCCATTTGTACCAAAAGATTACAGAACCAAAAATAGGATATATTACATATATAATAATCTGGTTCAACCATAACAAAAATGGTTTCATGACCATAATTAATGATAATAATATAAATTTATAAACTGTTGTCCTTGAATGTGCTAAATTAGCACATCTCAAACGATGCTTTCATTTCTATCAACGAAAAGGATGGGGAAAGGAGAGAAGATAATGAAATATACCACTATCATGAAGAAATTATAGTAACTTTATGTTAATGTATTTTTCATACTATTATGGTGAAGGGAGTGGAGGAACAAAAAATAATAAAGAAAGGAACTTAAAAGAAAAGAAGAAATTTGGGTAGAGGAATATACCTCTTGAGACTTACCCATCTGAGAACCTCTTAAGAGGAGAGGTTTTGGTATTTTGAGGATCCTGATAGCTTTTGGACGTGGGGGAGGACCTTGGGGAGATATTTGGACTGAATTTAGAGAAGTCAAGGAGCTTGAACGGAGTGGGGAGAAGAGGGAGTGAAGGGGGTTTTTATAGTGGAGGAGAGGAGGGATTTCATAATATAATAATCATTAATTTATTATTTCAACCCAAGACAATGAATATTAAGTATTCCATGACCAAGAATATTAAATTATTCATGTTAATTAGTACCAAGTCGGCAAAAATAAATAGAGTATCATCGATGACTCAATTAATCTAATGTTTATCATTTATTGTAAATTACCAGATTATACTATTTATCAAAAATTCAAGTATCCCAGAAAAATCCCAAACATTCACCCTAACCATTTTTTGATGTGTAGAATCCAAAAATGAAGTACATTTTTTCAATATAATTTTCTAAATATGTATATTTTAATATTTAATTAAAATATTAATTTATTATAAAAACCAATTTTAAAACACTCATTAACTTATTCTAAAATATATGTATATTGCACTTCCAACTAGAATATTATTTTTAGAACACCATAGGTGAGATTAATATTCATTAGTTTATATCACTTTTCATAAGGGTATGTTATATTTTATTAGGGTATATTACTATTCACCAAAAAAAAATTATTTTTTCTTTATCGGACTCCAAAAAACATTCTCACTACAACCCTGTATGTCGGAGTTTTGATATGCCAAACACAGAATAGTCAAAATTATTTTTAGAGGTGACTTAGCACTAAGTAGTTAATTATGTTGTGTTTTTATGTGATTTTATGAAATACTTATGGGGAGGGAATTTTCATTGAAAAACAATTGGTCATTATAGGAAGCCAGGAAAGAGACACCGATGTTGGTGTGGTGGCTGATGTTTCTATACACCAAGACTCTTACAACCTACATTCTGAATCATTAAATGAAAAAACAATTTGTGGGGGGAAACAATGGTGGATTCATCATATTAGATTGGTGGGATTTTACATTCCTTTATTGATTAATCTCTCTACATATACCATCTCTACTGAGGAACATATTGTTTCATTTTAAGATACATGCATGTAGACGCCCATCCATGATTCCACTACATGATCTTGAGGTTTATCCTTCTAGTGAAGAGGTGTTAGAACATGTGAAGGTATAATAGATAGAACCTCTATGTGTTTTGACATCAATAAAACAACCCATAGTGTAGAAAATACTACAAGAACTATAATTTGAAGTTACACCTAGGAAGAGTTTGTTGCACATGTTCTAGAGGAAGTGGCCTCATAGGATTTGGGAAGAGCTAACCCGATAGTTTGTTGAGGATTGGATGAAGGTGGTCACTCATGTTTCCAACATTGTTATGATGCCTACTGACCAAATGTAATTCCTCACCATGTTTCCTCTTCATATCCCTACAGGGTGATAGTGGAGCTTTGGGAAATAGTCTCACAATGTGGATGATCTCTCATAGATAGACTCCAAGTTCATCCTTATTGAGGTTTTCTATCCAGCCACATTTCAATTGGTATGAATATAAGAGCTCATGCATATATTTTATGACAACATGCCTGTGGGAGAGTGTTTAGTGAGATTATTGATCATTCATGATTCTCCATTGATATAGTACGCATTAATTTCATCTGGTCTCAGAACTTTTATCAGGGATTATGATGTGACATTAGTGCATCAGTAGTATCCCTTATTATTTTTAAATGTGTCAGGGTAATTGAGTGCTCTCTTCATGTAGAGATATTTCTAGAAGAAGAGTCACCAGTAGTGGGACATGTATATGGGCCCCAGGTAGATGAGTTATCAGAAGAATGTAGCCAATGACAATCACAGTAACCCATGAGGTTCAGGGACACTAGGAAATGACCTCAGGACTCATGGTTAGTGATGCAAGTCTTCCATTGTGACTAGAATCATCATAGAGATAGATGATGTTACACATGTTGTGGTTAGAGACATCTTGCACAAGATTTCCTTACCCGTCATACAACTGATTTGGGGATGATCGAGTTGACATAATCATAGAGGAATGGATAAGAGAAGGTGATACATATGGTAGTGTGAGTGGCAGAGGATTAGGAAGTGAAGTAGGAGGTGGTTAGAGGTTTGACCCATTACGCCAATACCTTTAGGTGGAGAATGCCATGATCTGGAAGCTAGTAGAAAGGGATGTGGCTAGCTACATCTGATGGAACATATGACCTAATGGCTACTTGGATTATTTGAGATAAGATATGTGTCTTTTACACTATACCAAAAAGTTTTTATAGACACAAGTTCTAGTCATACCATTCTATACACAAACATTGTTCACAACTCAGGGATTCCATTTGAACCATTTACTCAACAATTACGGTTAGATTCTCCTATAAGTAAATATTTTATAATCACACACTAGTGATGAAAGTGTGACATGACCTTATATAGTTAGTTTTTTAATTAGTATTTCTTGTTACTGGCATTGAGGACATACAATTTTATTCTTGTAATAGACTATTTATCCATAGTTCATGCTCAGATTGAATATTTTTGGAACATAATGCAGATTGTTTGTAGTTATGGGACCATTTTTTCCATTCATGGTGAAAATGAAAATCATGAAATGAATTATTGACTAAAAAATAGGAGGGTGCAGCTGATTACTCATCTGTTGGCTAGATTCACCCTTACTGAAGTAGATGGTATGAGTCCTCATTTTTAACCAGTTGTGGTGGAGTATGAGGATATCATTCCTGAAGAGGTTTCAGGATTATGTACACATTTACATGTAGAATTGTACATTGATCTATAAGTTGGTGTTAAACTAATATCTCATCCTTCATATCAAAGTGCTCTCGTTGAGATTCATTATCTATCGTTATAGTTGTATGCCTTACTAAGGAAGGGCCTCGTGATACCAAGTGTTTCACCATGGGTAGCACCGAATTTTATTCCAATAAGTCATATGGGAGCCTTACGTTATGTGGGGAATTCCAACACATGAACTAGGTGACCTTGAAGAACTATTATCCACAACAAAGGATCAATGACCTCTTCATCAGTTTAAATGGGCATGGTTGTTCTCAAAGACCGACCTCAGGAAGACTATCACCAGTTGCGAGTACAGGATGAGGATATACCAAAGTCAACATTCATATTTCATCATGGTCACTATGAGTATGTGGTGATTCCATTTGGAGTACAGAATTCACCAGTAGTGTTCATGGGAGTGATGAAAAATGTCATTCAACCATTCAGGTACCATTTAGTTATGGTATTTATTGATGAAATCATAGAGTACAAGACATCAGAGGAGGAGCACACAAGACACATTATGATGGTCCTAGAAACAATCTGAGAGCAAAAGCTTTATGAGAAGCTCTCAATATATTAGTACAATATAAAATATGTCCACTTTCTAGTACATGTCCTTACGTGGATGAAATTGAAATGGATCCTGTAAATATTGAGGTGATTATTTCTTTGGATCCACCAAATATTGTTACCGAGGTGTTGAGTTTCCTTGGAGTGGTAGGATACTATCAGATCTTCGTACCCAAATTCTAGGGAGTGTATGAAAATTTGGTAACATTAACATAGAAACAAAATTATTTTTTGTGGATAGAGATGTTATATTAATTATTTCAGGTGCTGAGGTAGAGGTTGATGAGCGCTCCCATTATGAGACTTCTAGAGGTTGGCGTTGAGTACATATTGTTTTTTGATGCATTAAGTGTCAGGTTGGGTTTTTTATGGATGTAAGAGAATTTTATAATTTCATTTGGAACATTATAGTTGATACCACACTTGTATAACTACAAAACCCATGATACTGAGTTAGTAGTGGTAGTCATCACATTGAAGATGTGGCGACACTGCTTGATGGGAAAGCAATGTATCATCTTCTAAGATAATAAAAGTCTGGAATATATTTTTTTCAGTATAGATTTGAAAATGAGAATGTGGTTACAACTATAATTTCTCCATGAATATGACTTTGAGATTGTCTATTCTATTCCGAAGGGGAATGTTGTAGAATATTCTCTCAGTAGGAGATCTAGTTTGTAGTTGTTGAAAGAGGAATTAGAGTAGTTTTCTTGTTTGCAATATCTATTGTGGATGGAGATGAGGTATCTCACCTCCAGTTGATGATTTCACTCATCATCTATTACAGTGAGTTGGGGAGGCACAGTTTGTATAAACCAATAATGAGACACTACATTCTCAATTGTCTACATGATAACATCTTAATGGACATTCAAATAGTGGGGAGAATGTCATTAAATTTAGGGTTTCAATATGGTACAAGTGGTGTTGCAGGTGTAAGTTATGAGGGATTTATACAAATCCACATTTTAAATAAATATTGGTATTGGAAATATATACAAAGACCTCCTATGTCAGTTTTGGATTCCAATGAAGAAGAATTGAGTTGTCGAGTTTCTCTCTCAATGCCTCATTTGTCAGCATGTGAAGGGTGTGATCCAAGATCTACCAGGATTAGCTAAAACCCATGAGGTTCCAGAATGGAAGTGGGATGGGATATTTGTATAATTCATGTTGATTTTACCATGTTCATTCCTAGGGATTAATAACATGAATATGATCATTGAATAGATCAACATGTCAGACCATTTCCAAATTATACAAGAGCAGCGTTTAAAAAAGTGTTTTGGATGCCCTTATGTGTGGGAGATGATTTGAATACATGCAGTTACAAATATTATAGTTTCAATCATGATGAACACATTACATCTTGGTTGAGGAAGGCCTTGTAGGAGATGTTTGGGACTCAATTATTCATGAACGTTGTGTTTCACCAATATAAGGACGGTTAGACTAAGCACACGATTCTTGTTCTGGAGGACATGTTGTGAGGTTTCATGTTAGATATTTTCCATTACTGTATGGATCACCTACCTCTAGTGGAGTCCATACAAATCAATTTATATCATTACACTATTGTAATGGTACAATTATAGGCCTTATATGGGCAACCCTTTGGTTTCTCACTTTTCCCGTAAAGTTTTTTCTTAATAAAAAATAATTTTCAGTCAGTCATGTATCATATTGGATAAGATTAAGACTACTCATAATTGACATATTCCTTATTATGATAGGTGGAGGTGTCATTTGGTCTCCTAATAATGATACCATGTGTTCCTTTTGGTCTCAACGTGGCACATATTATGGATATTTGGATGGGTGGCATTCAATCTACGAGGCTCATCTAACCATTCCTAATACTACATAGTGTTAGAAAGGTGGCGTATCTCTTGGATATACCTCTATATTTAGAGTGGGTACATGATTTCTTCCAAGAATCATAGCTTATGTGGAGTATTCATGACCAAATACACATCATTTATTGGGGAGAGATAGAAATTGATGATGGGGAGACTTTTGAGGATTACCCGGTGAAGATCAAGGGTTTGTAGAAGTGAATCCTTCATGGGTGGTAGATTACATTGGTTCATGTCTGGTGGATGTGTGGGAATCATCACGAGTGAAAATCAAATTGGGTGGATAATATTTGTGATTAGTGACCTAATATATTTTTTTTGCTTCGTTTTAGATTTTGGGGATAAAATTACACATGGTGAGGATAATGTAGCATCTCATATTTTCCTATTAATTATTCATATAAATTATATGGAATTATTTTGAGAATAAGAGCTATGAAGGTGTGTGATTATAAGGCTCAGTTCTCTCAAAATGTTTTTTTGGTAAAAATATGATAATTTTAATAGAACATGAATGTGTTTTTCCTAAAAAATTAGGAATTTATATTAAGAGGGTGCCAAGATCATAAATCTATGGTCGTAATTGATCTCAGAATGTTGGATTTATTTATGGCTTGAAAACCCCTTGGTTGGTGTAGGTCATCTATTGAAAATCCAAAAAGGATGAAATCATCATTAAATAATTTAAATTAATATATTATTTCAATGTTATGTCTGTTAAACCATTAAACGAATAGTTTAATGATTTCCTTAGGGTTGGCCACTCAACCATTGGATATTTGGACAACTATTTAAGAGTTTTTCTTGGAAAAAACAATGGATAAAGCATATCGTGGATTGTTTTACCCATAAGGTTTGAGGATCTCATCAATGAATACAACACAATATTTCTTCATCAATGATTGATATGAACACTAGGTAGGACCTTTTATATGATTTTACATTTCATTCTACATATAGGATGAATTCATATCAAATCAACAAATAAGAATTAATATGTTCATCATCAGTATAATTAATTTATTGAATTATTTTCATTCATCATTTGACATCATAATGAGAATCTATTGAGGTTGATGTGATAAAAATTTTGAGGATCTTTCATCAAGATGATCATCACGCATTTCTCCATCTTGTGCTTTGCGTTCTTCACCATTGAATCCTTGTAGAAATTGTTCGAATTTCAGTGTGGCTCCAAATGCTATCAAAACCCTATATTAGAGGAAAACCATGAATATAGACTGAATCTAAGATGATCAGTACGTGTAGAGGCAATAACCAAAAATATATAAATTTCATGCATCAGATGTGGCTCAATTGTCTACAGAAGGTACCACCAGTGTGGTTGTCACTAAAGGCATCATTTTAGTCTAGTGAGGCGGCGCAAGACAATGTAGTGATTGGAGACAGTGGCCATGGAAGGAGAAAATAGTGTCGGTGGGCTATGCGGTGTAGAGGGTGACCATGTTTAGAAATAGAGGGCATTATACACGGTGTTTGTGGAATGCAGTTTGGTTGTGGGATGTGGCAGTGGGGGAGACCACATGAGATGCAGTTGAATACCATGTTGATCAGTCCATATGGACAGTGGAAGAGAAGGTCGAGATAGGGGAGATGTTTTAGTCACTAGGGGTGTAGGATGTGGACAATGTGGGTGGGATGTGTCAGCCAATATGGAGCGGGTCAGGTAAGACAATCAGACTAGGTGAGATCTAGGTCACACCTCAAATTATACTAAGGAGATCACATGGTCGAATTTTAATGGACAATAATGACATGTTCGAATGGATTGACTGTAGATATATTAGTCCACATACTCAATAACCCCATTCTTGGACATCCAAATGTCATGACTTCTAAACAATGAATACATTCATGATTTGTATGTAGCTTTGATACCCTATAAATAAGATTGTACATTTGAGATAATGATGTTAGTTTTGGTTTGGTCTAGAATATTTTTAGGGAATTTTCCACAGTTCTTCCCTCGAGTGTTTAGAATGATATTACCACTACATTATTGGATTTCAAACCACTATATAGGTCATGTAACATATTGAGTTCTATTATACCTCCATGGGAATATAACAATAATCTATCAAATATATTGTAGTTTTTGAGGAATCTACATACCCTTCGACGACATGGAATTAGTCATCCATATGGTGGACTATATCAGAAGGGTTAGTGATATTCTCTAGGAAATATCAAGTAAATTTCCTGTCGTACAAGTATGGTTATTAAAATTATATGTGTCGAGTCCCCTACATTATGTGTTCGTCCATATTGGGTTAGTGGAATTCTCTGGTAATAATCCTCTATTTGTGCATCATTATCATCCTTGTGCAATATGTTTTCATGTGTTAGGGTCACAAATGTGCTAGCCCACATCATGTGTGTTTATGATAATATCATGTACCATTGAGTGAGATATCACAAAAAGAACATGATTTCAGAAGAATCATATGGTTGGTAGTTGGTTAAGACTGCCCAAGGGTGCAATGTTTCTCATGAGTATATCTGAATGTTATTGATAAATGTGTTGTAGACATATATATGCGTAGAGATGATTGAACTATTCCATTTTTTTATTCCTTTTTGGAATTCCCTTTGTGGTATTTTCTTTTTTGGTACTTACCTTTATTGTTTTTGGGTGTCCAACTGGATGTTGTTATAGTCACCCCTACCTACAAATTTTCCCACACTAGTCATGTCACATGCAGATGATCATCTATTTGAGAGACTCATAGGTAGACAAGGAACAGGTGATGCATCAAAAATATAGAATGGAGAGGTATTAATGTGGTCCTAAAAATAGTTCTACTGCCATTTTCTTTAGGTTAGATCTGGTATGGATTTATATATATTAGTTTTAGTAACTTGAGCATTATATATCCTAGACTAGGGTGACGTGGGAAACACTACACCATGTTTTGTTGGACTCTTTTACATATTATTCTTTGTGGGTTTTTATTCGATCCATGTTTAATTTATAGTACATTAACTATTTTACTCTTATTTTGGGATATAGTTGTTCTCATTAATTTTTTTAAGTGATTTTAAATTTCGGATTTTATGTCTTGGAGATGGGTGAATAAGTAAATGTTCATTAGACTAATGCCTCTCATTTGTGGGATATTCCAACCCGATGCTAGTCACCAACCCTTAACTATTTGAGGAGGTCTTGGGGATGTCATCACACAAACACCTCTAGGATGGGTTGTGATAATTAAATTACCATGACATCATTCGTGAGTAGATGTAGTATACATTAATATCCTGTTGCGCCTTCAGGGATAAAAAAATTCTCCAAAAGTGTTCATGTCTCCAATAAATAGAATTTTACATATATTTATTGAATCATTCATCATGGTATTGAAGGATGATATCTCCATATATCCAAAGAAATGAAAATGTATTCTATATACCTTGATTATGTATAATGTATAATTAGAGAATAATGTGTTAATTCAAAACTATAGAATTTCACTTTGTGATTTAAGAATTGTGGTTACTTAGGAATTTAATTTATGTGGTGGTATTATTATTGTCCTAGAGAATGTAGAGGTTTTTATATCATGAGAATATCCTAGTAATGTTTTTTGTATAAGTATTTACCATTGGATTGTAGGTTAATATTGATGATTCTTCAATGCCATATCACATTTGGTTGAATTGATGACTATGTAGAATAAAATAGGGGATATTTTTTAGATGCTTTCTCAGTGTGATGAATCGTTCCTAGGAATGAACAGGATATTGATGAAAAATATATATTTAATTCTTCTAGATCATAAGATTATATAAAATGTAGAATATGAGGACTAAAGTGTTTGTTTGAAAGATTTATTGATGTTCATGGATCAGGTAGTCTCTTATGAGTCACACCAACTATGACCACGTGAGAAAAACTACCCAACATAAAACATATAGTTAGTGGATGTGTTCCTATATATAAATTGTTTGTAACATTTTTTCAATAACGAGACGTTTTTATTATTCAAAACAAAAATATATTGTGATATATCATCTCTGAACTAGATCTAAATTTAAGGTAGAGGAGATGGGTGGTGTATGAAAAAACGTTCAACATTGAGAATAGTTATGTTATAGTAAAATATTATTATATTTGATATATTTTCAGTAAGAAAATATAAAATATATGGGATATTATAGGGATTCAATTGTTGGAGGATAGATAATAAAAAGATTGATGGATGAATGTATAGTTGATGAATATAAGGATAATGGGGTAATGTAATTTTTTCCTTAAAAATCGTTTATTTTTTAGTGCACTGAGTAATGTCCATCCATGAGTCATATTCTAATTATGTAGTGAAGTATGAGAACATAGTTTGTGGTGGTTGAGTTACAAGGTTGTACATAGATACTGATTATACGATCTAAATTCACGGGATGATCATAGTACTATAATCCATTAGGCTGTAATTGTGAGGGTTTACAATGTTTCTAAATAATTGGATCATATAAGGTTAAAAAATATGTACAATGATATGTTATGTATTTTTTGATGGATAAGTGTGATGAGAAGCATTTTCAACTTTGTTTCCTGATGCCTAAATTAAAAAATAATCGTTGTTTTGCATTATTGATATGGTAGATTAATTCCATTATATCTATTTTCTATGGTGTTGTGATATAATGTGACAATGTATTTGATTATTCGTTCCCCTTATACCCTACGTTGTTCTAAATCTATTTGGAAAATAATTGGATGTTTGATGAATGTTGTTCTTTTGTTATCGAATTTGAGATGTCATTTCTGTATATGTGTTATAAATCCTTCATGTATTGGATATTATAAGAACACACAAAGCTACTTATAACATAATATAATACAGAGACACATTCTTTACAACATGATTGTTTAAAGGGTTATAAAAGGGGTTGATCTCCCAACTATGTCTAGTTATAGTTTATCACACATGAATGATGGATAGTTATAGAGGGTTTTCAGGATATTAAAGGATATTCTATAGGGATACATACCAAACAATGATGGATGTTGTGATGATATCATATCCTTATTAATGTTCACATACAACAATAGATTCTTATTATTCTATTTAGATGAAATCATTTTAGTCTTTTAATGACCAGCAGTGTCGCTCACCGGTATATAGGCACGAGGTTGGTGAGACTCCAATGTTGGTGTTCAGTATAGTAAAAGAGACCTCTATGAGGATCTAAATGAATAATATTTATAATGAAACAACTATATGTATAAAATTATCATATATTGACCAATGGAGTTTACCCTTGGAGTTCTATGTGGTTGACCATGTGATCATACAAGAAAATCCTTGGTCATAGAATCTATTACAATATATGAATTGGACGTTATGGGTCATATTTTTTTACCACTCATGAATATCATGTGTATCGATATTGTGCCCTACTATTTGGATGCACCACCCTATTATTGAGGATTATGTATTGTATTACATGTGTCTCAACACTAATGGAACCATTCAGATCCTATACAGGTGATCTACTATGAGGATGTCGAGTTGGAGCCTATCATATTATTTGTGCTGCACTTGGTGTGGATGGTATATTGGAATGATAAAGTGTTGTATGGAATGATGGTGTGATAACCCCAAATTTATTATCCACAAATCCATAGTTATATTATTATACTATCATAATGTATAAGGGGTCACATCTCCAAAGGTCGATTAGTTTTTTTTGTAATAAATAACTAGATACCTAAATGGTTACCTTATTAAATTGGTATCAAAACACATATTATAACAATGGAATGAAACATCAATCCATGATCTCATTCAATGATTTGATATTTATATCCTAGGAAGAGAAAAAAATAAGGGTGACCTCAGAAACTAAATATGGGGTACATATATTGGAATTCATTATGAGTAATTAATGCATGATCAAAATGGAATGGAAATTAATTGAATGGACATTGAATTTAATCAGTAACTTGAGGTACAACTGAAAAAATAGGTAATTATAGTTCTAATTTTTTTTGGATAGTTATAATAACTAATTTACAATGACTGAAATTATTAACAATGACTATAATGATATTAATAATTGACATAGGTATATAATTGTAAAATTATTTCAACTAATTCTATCGATATACGAGGTTGATCAATGAATTAATATAGGTTCTTTAAAGTCCTAATAAATTGTGTTAAATTTGATATAATGTATAAAATTAATTTAGGAGATGGTTTTTAGTGGTTTATTTGGTCTAATCATTTAACTGAGTTTTTGATGGATTTATAGAATGAATATTAATTTTTTATTTTTGAAATGTGTGATATAATTATGTATGATGGTAAATTTTCACTCTATGATTCAAAATTATTATTTTTAGATGTTTACAAAAAAATATTAGGATGACATAACAATATCCCTTCAATATTAGCTATCCTTTAACAAAGCTATCCCAGGGTGGGTAGCCTATATTTCTTATATAGGGAGGGACTTCTTGATTTAGAGAGTAAAATGGTGGATCAGTCCCATTTGGGGCGTTTAGGGGTGATTCATCTAGATGATTTTTCCATAGAGACAATTATTTTTCATTGGATGACTCAATATTGTGGTGAGAGGAGGGATTCATTAGCCATATATGATGCATGATGGCAATCCGTGGACCTCTAGTCCCCACATGACTTCATTATAGTACTTGAGCTGTGATATTCTATTTCAACGATTGCGGCCCCCACTCCTATTTTTGATATTGAACATTTGTTTTCCAATTTACTGATCAGATTGAGAATAATTCCACTATTTCTCATAGCTACATGACAATGTGTTCTTAGAAACCCCACACCAATAATATATTCAACCTTCCACACACTCATGGAATCAGTTGTCAATGCTGACCACTAGATAAAAATATGGGAGTCAATTAAAAGCTCGAGATCAATATCCAACCCCATTACTAAGGCCAACCACCACTACTCATCAATTATTGATCATCCGAAAACCCCATAAATGTTTATTCAAGATTCATCTCCCCCATATAATGGATAGAGGAGTTGAGGATCTTCTTTAACAAAATTTCAACATATCCATTCCTCATGCTCAATAGCCACTAGCATAGAGGACCTTCCATGACTCCATCTCGTCCATTAACATGGAGAAGGAACATATTCTCATGTTGTGCCACGGAAAATTGAAAAAAAACCTAAATCATTAGGTGTTTTCTTTTCATCAACCCAAGGTCTCATTGGCTTAATTTTTAAAGATTATTTACAATGATGTGTGGACATTTCATGAAAAAATTTGGAAATCCTTTTACTATAAAAGAAGATGAATTTTCCTTTGATGAATGTGTTCGAATGACCCAAGGGGGATGATGCTGAAGACTGTCATTCTCTTTCTCCAATATTCATTTTTATTTTTATTTATATAAATTTTCATTTTTAAGTTATTATTTATATAATAATTAATATTGTTTTAATAAAAATATCATGAATGATTATTTTATTATGTTTTCCCTCAAACAAAATTGTTTCACCTCTTTCTTCTTCTTCTATTTTTTCATTCTATTTATTGTATATTTATATTTATGATATTTTATATGATTTTATATTTTATTATTATTTCCCCTCTCTATATTCTCTCTCTAATTATTTGACCTTTATTTTCTATTCATTTCACATTATATTAATTCTATTTATTCCATAATGACCTATCACCCAAAAACACTAAACGGATAACCCATATCTTATACTAGGGGATGCATGTGGTATTTTCCATTATTTATATAGTTATGTTCTTATTAATCATTTAACGTTTTGGTGAGTTAGAGTGATGTGGAAGAATGTGGTGATTTCTTTCCAAAATATTGAACAAAAAGTCATTTCTTGTATTTTTTAAATATTTTAAACCCCTTCCATTAAACATAATTACCCCATGTGATGTAGTTTATATATTTTGTGGATTAAAGGATAAAAGATTGATTTAGTCCATGATGGTCTCACACTCTTGATTGATGTGTTATATCTACCTTGATAATAACTGGATGTGGAATTGAGACTGCTACATTAATTCATGATTTTACACCACTAAATAAAATAATATTAGTTTAAAATTGATGTGTCATGATTGAACTATCAAACTATATATAAAAACCATCAAGGAAAATAATGGAACCCATAAACCGAATTCGAAAACCCATGTTATTTATTTACTAGTATAATTCTATCATTTTATTTTAGTATAAATTTTAAACATTCATTAACCTTAACAAATTTCATTTCATTCATCGAAAAAATAAAAACTAAAAAAAAGAAGTGGTTTAGGTTAATTTTATTGTGTATTTAAGATACTGACGAAATCACTTAATGTGAGATGACCCAGGTCATTCTCAATGCTGAATTAAGAAAATAAATTATCACTTTTTATCCCCAAAGAAAGGCATTAATCCAAACAAATGTTTTCTTTGGGGAACCAATAACAATTTTCATATGCTTTCATTTTTATCTTGTTGATATATTTTTGTTATTATCGTTTAATAATAAAAAGAAAATTATATTTTAAAGATGTTTTCAAATGATCATTTATTCACTAAATAGACTTATTACATCGAAGATAAAAATAAAAATAATATATTAAACAATAATTATAATTACCTCCAACAAAATCACAATGATCTCACATATCTATGAATGAATATATTTAATTAGAATGAAATAGGACTTTCATTTCAAGAGCTAGAAAATATGGTTGAAAAAGTGAAATTTGTTTATGAAATTCAAAATAACAAAGAGGAAGTTCCCCTAGAGATT
The DNA here is from genome assembly GCA_963277665.1 of Viscum album. NCBI lineage: Eukaryota > Viridiplantae > Streptophyta > Magnoliopsida > Santalales > Viscaceae > Viscum > Viscum album. Next base: position 2,088,610,581 of record OY728140.1, on the reverse strand, counting down.
CGTAATTTAACAGAATTAATAATTTACATGGAGGCATGATTCAAGTATTATCAATTGTAGGAAAAATTAAAAAAAAATTGATGAGAACATTGATGATATATAGATTCAAGATATATAGTCACATGCTGATAGGATAATGGGAAAATATTCTGACAAGTATTGCATTAACTAGGCATAAGATGAAATGAAATGAAATCATCCAATTTACATGATTGAAGAATCAGCACCAGAAAACCTATTTATATCCATTTAAAGAAAGAAAGACAAAAAAGGGATGGAATTTTATGAAAAAATGGGAAATCCAAAATTACATCCTCTATTCACTAAGAACAATCATCAAGAGGAACTGCCAACTGAATAGGATATTGATTCCAAACAAACTATGGAATTTTATCTCATCTTATACTCTATTTCATTTTATCTAATAAAATATGAAATAAGTATTAATTTCAATTTCATTGAATTTTTATATTTGGTCGACTCATGTCATTCCTTAAAGGATGATGAAGATGAATTTCATTCCCCAAATAAGGAAAACATGAATATAATTGATTTAAATAAAAAATCATTTGAGGTGGACTATGCTGGAGTCTGAGTAGTTAAACATTTAGAAATTTGGAAGAAGGATTAAAATTATGAATGAGAAAATATCTCTGATTTTTAATGATTAAATTTTATTCAACTGAAAATACGTGCATAGTTTTCCTTTTAAATTTCATTTCATGCGGCCCTATTTATGTTATCATTGTATTATAAATAAGAGTATTCACAAGTAGAAACTATGTAGGAGGATGATCCAAACAATATCAATCCATATATAATGATCATATAATGAATTTTGAAGGGGGGGCTCTATTATACACTATCCATGGATCATTCCTCCCCAATAAGAAAAAAGTAAATTTTGGGGAAAACATATGTCTTAGTTCAAATACAAGAATCTCTCACTAACATCAGTCATTGAAAATTACTTGTACTACCATGTAGATGTAGTGAAAATATAGGGTCCACATGCGGGATTATATGAAGAATTATACAATTTATTTATTTCTAGGAATTAAAATTTCATTTTAGGATTTTTCCATCATGCATTCCACTCCCTCTTATCTGTTTGATTTTAAATTACATGATCCTTTTTCTTGATTGAGTACTTTTATTTTATTTTTTCATGATGGAACAAGGAACCCCTTAAAAAATAAGAAAATGGTATAATATTTAAGAGATTTTTAGTTATATTTTTTTTATATTAGATTCCCAATATTTTTTTTCCAAAACCTCTTTTTAGATTTAAACTGGATACTATATGCCCATGATTGATTCATGATTTAGTAGTCTTATATATGATAATTTAGTTACATAAGAATTTAGTGATTCTATGTTTTATATTTCAATGACAATGAGATTTATTGAGTAAAATTGAAAATTTGGAGATTAGTGGTAATCATTGATATTAAAATGATGACTCATAATTTCAGTGAATTAATTGGTTATGGGAAATAAAATTTTAGAAAAAAATTGATTTATTGAATTTAAAAAAATCATGTTCATTGATTTTTTTATTAATCAATCCTAGAGTCATTTTCTTACGTCATATTTTTATTCTAAAGATTATTTCTATAAAAAATTCTTCTTATTTATTCTTGAAAATATTTATTGACTAATCATGGTACATGCCACCTTCTAGAAATTTCATTTGAACTTGTAAAATTTATGACTATTCAAAACAACATTTAAAAGGATTGATACATCTTTTGGAAAGTCATTATCTTTAAATACCACCTTTATATAAATTAGTGTTTAAACTTTATAAAACATGAACAACATTGTTAATAATGAGTCATATTTCATTCTATTTATATCCATTCATACCTAACTCAAACTATAATCATCATATTATGTAGTTAAACTTTTGGGGTAGAGAAATTCATGCTTTATGATATGGGTTACACTATAATAAAGAAGATTGGTGGTGAAACATATGGGGATTCACAACAATTTATATTCTTTTTACTCATTATTATTTTCCCCTCATTAAAAAGGAGAAAATGAAAAAGAGAACAAAAAATGAAATGAATGGGTTATGACTATGAATAATATAATATCACCATAAAATGGGAGAAAATTTATTATATATGGATAGGGTTTGATGAGAGGTTAATATTAAGAATAATATTTTGATAATAAAATAAATTATAAAACTAATTTGAAAAACAAAAAAATTCCCTAAAACTATAGATTAAAATAAAATAGGTTTAATGAATAAGTCATTATGATTAAGTTTGTTCATAACCATACTTTGTGTTTAGGGTAAGGTGATATTTTTCTAAATTTTAGGGGATAATTTCATTATATGTGAACATTTTATAAAAGGATTTGTACATTAAGTGAGTTGTGTCCTCCTTAATCTGTAATCATTAAACATCCATTTCCACCACCCTAAATCCTAAGATATATATTAACCTTAATTAAAAATTCATTATAATTGTTCCTTTTTTATTTACAAATTAGTGAAATTAGTTGGTTAATATTTATATCTATAAGGATCATGTTATCGTGAAATGAACATAACAATACTTTAATTTTATTATGATTTAAGAGTCAAATGGTTCAAATGAGTGGTAAATCTTATTTTATCTTGTTTATTAATAATATATTTATAATCATGAATGGAGGAATGAATAATTTCAATCAATTTTCTAATGGGGACTGTAAATTATATAATTCATTATTTCTTTGAAAACTAGAAATTTAAATTGATATGTTATGTCAAGTTTTGAATGTTTCATTTAAAAATGATAATAATTTAATCACATTTCATTGAAATTTTAATAATGATTAAAATTCATTCCTATAACATTTGGGTTGATATTTTAGGATTTTGGGCAATAATAGTCATTTTGTCAGGGTACTTGACACACTAATATGTTAATAAAAATATGGAAATGAATTATATATATTTTAATTAGATTTTAATGGATCAATACTTATAATTAATTATTTTATGAAATATTTTGAAATGTAACATAATATTTTTAAATTAATTTGGATAATGGATTTTAGTTATTTATTTTTCCAAATAATATAAATGAATTTTATATGGTTTTCTAAAATGATTGAAAAAATTTTATTTTTAAAACATAGAATTTAATTATGTTTTATATTTAATTTTTTTTTGATGTCCAAAACATAAAATTTATATGTGTTTACAAAAAAATTGTGTGGATCTCATGCAATGCCATAGACCATAGAAAACCCTACCACTTTACTAGACTATGAGCGGATGTTGGCCATAAAATCCCAAGGAGGGATTGACTTAGTTAGAGACTGCAGGAAGGATCAGGCCTTCGTCAAGCCTAGAGTCTGGGATCATTAAGTAGAGGATTTTTAGGGGACGATTCCGATGCATGGGGTGAGTATATGCATCATCGATAGGATAAATATTTCTGAATGGGGTGGTGTACAGAGTTAGGAAGGGTTATTCCAACCACCAATAGAATTCATTATAGTGGGGAGATGTGATTTAATATTTTAATAATTACAAAAAACTCATGTTTTAAAATGGGATGTTAGGTTTTCTGTCCATGGTTCATTTTACAAAAATGAAATTGTTTCACCCACCCGTATGACCCCTCATGCTATGACAACCCATACCACTGAGATCCACCACCTTTTATAGCTTCATGACATCTTCCTATACTGATGATCAATAGATAATGCAATGTGAAACAACCAAGATATTTATCTAGATCTCCATCACTATTTACAAGGCCTTCCTCAACCATTGGTCACCTCTACATCCTCATCCGACCCACATGAAGGTTTATCAAGAACCGTTTAGCCACTTTAATGGTTAGAGAGGTTGTGGAGCTCGGCGAAGCTGCTTATTAAACTTTTATTCTATAACCACCACTATCTCATGCATGAAGGTTGTACCATGTATCACTTCCACCAATTCATGTGACGATTCACCCCATGCCCAATTCCTGAAACTGAAAACTCAAAATAAAACAAAATATATTGTGTTCCCTTCCCATTAATATAGGGTCTCACAACCTTAATTTTAAATGATGATTTCCATGAATATGGGGAGATTTGGGGAAGGATGAGGCCAATCCATTTCTTATAAATTAATATGATATACCTAGTCATAAATTAGTTAAACTGACAGGGATAAGATGCTTCCATGGCCTCTCATGTTACTGCTCTAATTTTCATTCTTATTTTAATTTTCAAATTTTTTTTATGTTTTTTATTTTTATCCAATGAAAAAAATTCAAGAATTTTTATTTTTTTAAGTTTATCCACAAACAAAAACATTTTTTATTTCATTATTATTATTTTTTATTATCTACTACTTCTAATTTAATCATTCTTTATATTTTAAATTTATTTTATTTTATTTTTTTATTTTTATTTTTATAACATTTTCTATTCTTTATGTTATAATTTTAATAGTATTTTATCATAATTTATTCTTCCCTTATTTATCATCTTTACAAAATAAATTGTCTTCATAAAAAAAATGGTTCTAACCTGAGGATTTTCCCTTGGTAAGTATGTGGTTTATTCTATTCCATCTTCGCATCACTTCTGATAATTTATTTATGTTTTTTGTGATAAATAGTGAAGTGCACAAGGGTGATTAGTTACCAAAAAGACACTAAACTCAAACTAATTTATAGTGAATTTCAAATATTATCATTTACTTCCACTAAATATGAGATTTTTATGCAAAGAATGTGATTTGTTTGGTGGATGAAGTTACACATGATGATGTCGTGTCCATAAGGTGTCACACACATGATAGTGGTCCTCCAGAAAACATGATTAAATGAAGAGGGGTAATAGATATTTCAAAAGTAATATACTATTTAACACCACTAAATATAATTATTGTAGTATTATTGTGAGATTTCATATTTATATTATGAAACTAAACATTAACACCGACAAGAATAATGATAGAGCGCATAAAAAACCAAAAATACCATTTTCATTATATAAATTAAATTTATAACATTGAATGATAGTATAAATTTTAAATTTTATTTATATTCTAGAAAAACCATTTAATTCATTAAATAAATAAAAAACCAAAATAAGTATTTTTTTAATTAGATTAGGTAAATTATCAGCTGATAATGCTTTTCAAAGGGTATGACTATGGTCATCCTCTATATTCCATTAGGAATATAAATATTCTTTTTTCATGACCTATTATTGGTTTTTATCAGGCATCATGACACTTTTAATAAAAAATCCTTTCATGATATATTTTAAATCCATATGTTCTTAATTTATTTTCAATTAACATTCTTATGAGACATGTCGATGCATTGAGGAGATATCTATAAACAGGCCAACCAGAAACTACATGTCCAAATCATTCCTCATTTTTTGAATGATCAATTAAATTTTTAAACAACATGCCTTTTAAGAAAATATCGATAATTAATAATGGATATGAATTGATGAATATTTTCCTATTCAATTAAATAATTTATATACTAAAACACCATATAGATAATTGTATATATTTCAGAAAAAATCATATCAATGATACAAAGACTTAAATATTTGAGAGAAATTAAATAACTATATATCAATAATATGTTAATGTTTCAAAATATGGTATAATTAAAACATATGAACAATGGTGAATATGTAAAATAAATTTTTTTTGTTATAGATTAAAATAAAATCTTTTAAAAGATCATTAAATCATTCATGAGGAAAATTGATTTTCCATTTCTAAAACAACTTATTGATAATGAACTATACATATATAAATTAGAAACATTTTATTCAAAATTCTATTTTTAAATAGTATGGAAATATTAAAAAAATTATTTATGATATAATGAATATTCTTATATGTCATATAAGATAAAAAATGATCCCTCAATTGTTTATTATGAAATATTCCAAAGTACCTCATTTGGAAATTTTTTATGAAAATTATTTCTTTCAAAAAAATTTGTAAAAAGTGAAACATGGGTATAATTTCATTTTGATAAATAATTTTCGAAGATTAAAAACATTCTTGTAAATATTTTATATAAAATTATTTATGTAAGATAAATGTATATGATTAAAAGATAAATAAGATCATTTTTTATTTTAAGTATTTATTTCCAAGATTCATGTTCCAAATTGAGGAAATTTTATTATAAAATATTGAGTCCATTTAATAGTTTAAATATTAAATGAACTCTAATAAGGATAAAGGAATAAATATTTATGTTAATTACAACAATGGGTTAGTATATATACCTCATAAAAAAGATGAATAATATCAAATATTTCTCAATGGAGTTGATATTGAGATGAAACCACTTACCCCATGATTAACTTTAGTTAAACATGATTTAACCTCCAATAAAAAATTATGAAACATGTTATTTATTTATCTACAAGAACAGTCATATTTATAAAGGGGAAAATATAATAATTTTATATATTCAATATCATTTCATATGTATCATATATATATCCATTATTTAAATACTTATAATCATCCATGTAAATTTTTAATGAAACCCAAATCACACTATTACATGGAGAAGATAATATGTACGTGCACACGAGTTGTGCTATAACATTCCATAAGATCGATGAAAGATGGAATATGGTGGAATCATAATGATATGAAATACCAGAATATATATTATTATATTTTATAATTTAGTATTCCAAAAATAAAGATGAGTTAGATGAAGAAATAAAAATGATATAGTTTGTAAGGATGATTAACTCTTCTTCGGTGGACATCTGTTATATCTCATCTTATTAGATATAGAATTTTTCTTCAACAAGGAATATATCCTATAGAACAAGGATGCAAATATTTATAATATTAATGGTTAGGAATTGGTTGATAATTATGGATCTAATTTATGTAAATAAGTGTGACGGAGGTGCCTTTTTATAATTGTGGTGAGCGACATCTTTGGAATTTCTTATGATATTTAATTTGTATAAAATATTTTTGACGTCAAAATGGCACCAAAATTATTTATATATAAGATAATATGAATATGTGTAGAAATATTCTTATAAAATAAACTTTAACTTTGTTTATTCGGTTGTTTTACTATAACAATTTTTTATCCTCCACTTATATATGTTGATGAATAACGAAATATTAAAATTTTCTTCAAGTTAAGGGTCCCTATTGATACAATTAATATATAAATATCCCAAAAATTTACCATGGATTATGTGTCAAAATATATCCCACTATGTTTTCCAAATTCAATATTTTTATGATTTTCTATATATTTTTAATAAATTATTTATTATTATAAAATAATATTATTGTCAGTTTTAATAATTAATCATTACATTAACAATAATAATATCTGGAAAAAAATAGAATTAGAACCGAATATTATATTATATCCATGAAATTTCATTTTTATCTATAATAATTTGGATCACATTATTTATCTTAAATAATGCTTCTTTTAATATTGTTAAAATTATTTTTTTGATATTTTTATAAAATAAATAATTACAACATCAATAATATGAAAGAATTTAATGTAATTTTTTCTTTTCAAAAACATTTAAATTAAATTACCATGCTGAATATTTGTCATTAAAATGTCATAAATGTTTTTATAGTCACACATGATCTGTAAATGGCTATAGTATTTCAAGATAATAAATTAATTAAATTGCATCAAAATTGGAATTTTCTAATTTGAACACTACAATTCCATTATTACTTGCACTCAATTATAATCAATACTAAGGAAAAATTAAATTAGACCACCATATTGTGATTTTTGAAATAAGTTCACTAATAATTGTACTCTCTTTAGAAGTGTAATATTGAAAATCATAATGATAGATGATATATATAATTAAACGATATTAATATGATCCAACAAAACAACATCCATCCAAACCTATATCCAAAGAAAAAAATAGATGAAAATCATCCCTTTTCGTAAAAAAGAGAAATAATATAGAGGGGAATCCAAAAGGGGTGATACTACATACCAGAGTGGGTTTTATCTCTTTCATAGGATCGTCGATTTTCACCACATGAGGTTTTTTTGAGAATTGGAATCCTCCTAGGAGACATTAAACGTAAATAATTTTTAGTTAGTTATATCTAGTGTGATTTGGGATAAAAATAAAGGGTTCATGAATTGTATAATAATATTTTTAGGGTTTAATTTTCCACCATCATGGTTTCCAAGGAAATACTAAATTGTCTCCAAAACCAAAACCCCAACCATGTTCACCAAATCTATGGGGTGTGTGGTTTATCTTATGTGGATGATAGATTGAAATTCATTCAATAATAATGAAATTCCCCACTATCTGGGATGAAATGTTTCTTGGGAGAGGGTTAACAGTTTTTTGAACCCATTCTCCAAAAGATAACTACACAAACCACTCAAAAACAACTAAAAGTCACCCTAAGAGACCCATGAAAATGATCAAAAAAGTAATAATAAAAAATGGTAAAAGAGTACATAGAAAAAAGTTTAAATTTTATCTAGAAAGTATTAGTTCTTATAAACATTCCACCTTGGTACAACTTTTCCTTATATTTTACTCACTGGAATCTATAGCATTCCAAGGTAAAATGGTTAAGACACTATGTTTGTCTCTGTATATTCATACTCAAGGATTCAGAAAAACTGTTTACCTTTGATAGTGTATAGGTTGGATCCAAAATAAACCTATTCAAATACATAACCATCCTCCACACCCATAGTATCAAATATCCATACTATAAGATGTGCATTAATCTCTATATATGAGTATACAAAGTAATTTTTTTACCTAATAACCAATATCACGATCAAATTAAGGAATAATCCACCACAACCAACTCGAGTTCATTTTAAGGATAATTATATTAATGGGGCCTCAAAATTGATGACCTAAATTCCATAAATCGATCTCCCAACATCAACTATACTCTTTATATAATCCTAGATTCATAAAAATCACAATATAATACTCCCCTGGAATGGGTAGGATCAAAACTTGTGTGGTGGAAAAAATTATTCAAATTCTAAAAATCATTCACACGTGCTCTAGAAGATTCAAACATTTCACCCTTTTTGGTCAAGCCCTAATGTAGTGTTTTTAAATTGGAAGATACATAAATGTCAAGTAAAAATCCAGCATCCCCAGAAATCATTATATATCACAAAAATTATTGGGTTACTCCTAAATAAACCACATATTTCACCTAATCTAGGCCCACCAAGATACATTCATTAGATATGTAGTGACATATGAATTATACCCTTTTTATCTAGAATACAATTGTTGTTAGCTTGGAGTATACAAGTTGTTGTCTCAGTTTACTCAGGATGATTTCATGATGCCAGAAATTATCTTCATTAATCATGGTGAACTCAAATATTTCATCCACAAAACAACCACTAACTTATCTAGGAATGGGTGAGTGATTCAGTTCATCAAGACCATAAAATTAGAAAGGATGTTCTTCTTCTAGAACAACATCACAATGAAATTATATAGGATATAAATACTTTTTAATGTTTTCCATATTAGAATAGATGGTATTTATCTAAATTGATGAAACCCTTACAATAATAATATATTGGAGAATACACATGCTCCTAAAAATAGGTCATATAGGTCATCAATACACTAATGAGTATACCAATATGTCACATTCATCTAGTTCAACATCAAATAATAATCAAAGAAAAAAAATGAACCGTAATCATTATTATGAGATAAAATGAATGAACACCAAGGTGAAGTATTGTTATAGATAATTACATTATCCATTAAAATTTCTAGATGAGACACAAAATATTGATGATTTACTGGTTCTGTATTGTAAAGTGAAATAGAAGTTATTTTAGTTCTATGCATGAGCTCAATTGTAAACCCAATATCCTTATTTTTTTGGAATCTCTGAGAATTATTCTAGAAACATGTCATGAAACCATCCCATAATGGGTAGAAATACATTATGATTCATATCCATAGAATCCAACTATAGCCATGCAACCTAGGTTGTGAGCTCCACCAGTTGAAAATGAAATGGCCCAACATAACCTCCAATGACTTCCCATTATTAATGATGAATATAACTATTACCCTTAGGATATGAAAAGGTCACTCTCCTATTATAACATTCGATGTGGGTATAGAATGATATATTCCAAAATACCAAGAATCACGTCAAATCATATCATTTCATTCATATTGTGATCCCACTAGAAATGTAGTACCACAACCTCAAGGAAACAGATGTTACCTAAATATATTCCACTCATCTATTGTCCTAGTAGTGCAATGATCATCAAAACCAATAGTCAAAATTCCACTTAAAAACTCAAAAAATTATCTTGTTGAAAAGATATAAAAAATATAATGCTTATCTATCAAATAATTCACTAGAAAGGGAGACACAATAAAAATAATACATATGACCATTGATAGTACTTCCTCACTATCCAAAATTGAATGATGGACATCATGCAATTGTTTTGAGACAAACCCATATGCCATAGTTTGAGACCCCTAACATGAATTACTGTTACGACAATGTAATTCATTCCCTAATATACCATGTGCACCACTTCTACCGTCATGGAAAAAAGAACTCACACTTTCTATCTGATGTGTGGTAGAATACCCCTTCATGTTCTATAATTCAGGAGAGATCCACCAACATTACAAATTGATTTATGGTTTGTGAAAATCCTCTAATATGAGACCAATCTTTTGACAATATCATCCATCTAGTATATTCCATGGTAACTAACTATGAATGTGACACTTCCTACCACACTGGTGGATGTATGCATAGTCACTCCTCAGTGTAACTATTCTGTTTCATTAGCCACCATGATTTCTATTTCAATGTTTGAATTTGTCAAAGTAATTCTTTATACTTTTGGATGATTTACCTTCTAGCTATATAGTATAAAAACATGTATTTCCAAATAATCCACATTCTAGTTCCCACAAAAATGAGATATTGATTCACCACCCTAGAAATCATAAGAAAATATAAATGAATTATAATAGGAATTAATCACAATTTTTTATCCAAAAAATATCTTTATTTTGTTTCCCCATCTCCTACCAAAAAAATGACAAATAACTATAAATATTTTAAGAAAATCACATTCTCTATCTTAGAAAAACACCCCTATGTCAAATAAATAATATCTATTACCCTCTCCTACCTGAGCATCACTAGGAAAAATTATTCCAAAAATATCTCCATAATGTATTTGTATACCAATTTCTCCAGCTGCTCATCCTGAGTCTCAATATCCAACAACTGATTTGCAGATCAGCGCAATTAATGTGTTTCCGATAAGACTCTCTTCTCCACAAGAGTCTCTAAATGATCAATCATGACCTGGATAAACACAATATAGAACCAAACTACCTCATGTACACCATCTCAAGTTAACATTAGTGGGTGACGATAATGGAACTCTTCATTCTAGTCAAACATATTTTGAATACCCATCATATGACTATATCAATGATATTCAGAAAAAATTGAATTCTCTAGAACATAATCTCTCACACATCATCCAATAACTATCAGGGCCATAAGTTACACTATTGGAGAAACTAGTACATCAATGTTCTTCTCTCATCCTATCAAAAAATAAATCTTATGGGAATATATCAACAATGAAAACACACAATTCATAGAAACATAAAATATCATTATCAAATTTATATAATAGTTTTTACAAACAGTTTATAACAATTCACCACTTATTCACCTACCATGAATTAACAACTAAGGCACCAAAATGACCCTAAACCATCCCTCACCAAGTTCTTGGAAAACGTATGATAAAACACTTTCATATTAAAATGTTTCCCATTAGACACCAATTTTATCTACTTAATATTACTAAATTTATAATCATGTATGGTTATCAATTATTATTAGCTAATATTTCATTTTAAGAAAGAAAACTTAAATAAAGAAAAACCGTTCCATTTCAAAAACTCACCCAAAACCTAGATTTTTTTGCATGAAAAAAATGTCCAATGTCATATAAAATAATGACTTTCTATATTTTTTCATGTATTCCCAAATTTCATTCCATGGAGGGATATTATTAAAAATATCATAAAATAATTACATCAAACAACAACTGTATCATCCATGGTGAAATAATAGTCATTTATAATTGGAAAAATCATAAAGAACAATCACACCGTGGGTACAAGGGTTTTTCACTACACTTGGTTCAGTTACTCCCATACATGAGCTCATTAAAATGGTATGAAACTTACTAATATCATATGAATAATTACCATATAACAGGGAAACTAAAATGAAAAAAGACTCAATTGATAAAAATTTATAACATGCTTACCAGGGGGCCACATAACAGAAACATGAGGTTGTTCATTACGTGACCTCATTTGTGCCTCCCCATATTGTAGAGTTCAATTACTATTAATGAGGGTATACTATGTAGTGTGTGAAGACTATACCCTTTTTATTAATGTATCTCAATAACAATAATAAATTTTTTATAGACAAATGATAATAAATAACTTGATAATACTCTTACATATCAACATCCATCATCACTTGACAAATACATAAAAATAAACAATGAACTTAAATAATATAAGTAGATATGTCATACCCTATATGTGTTAGGTGTCCAATGAAAATGGAAATTAAATACAATGTGAAATCTCCCAAATGATTCAAGATATTATTTCAACTTCCCTCATCCATGATCCATCCAACATCCTATATGATTTTACTATCATAAGGACCTTTCACATATATTTTCTAGTAATCTTGAATTGTATATGGGTACCGATTAGTAAGCATGAGTATTGTGTGACTAAAAATTAGTAGGCTACCACCAATAGATTATAATGAAATAAAAATTATATAATAGTGTATATATTTCAATAAATAAATAAAGTACATATGATACGTTAAACGTGATTCCTATTTTATATTCCTTAATTAATAAAATAAGCCCCTAGTTTCACAAGAACACAAACCAATCAATCATGCATTGGCACATAATAGAATATTAACCATACTACATAGAAATTTCAAATATCATTCATTCATGGTATTTAATTCTTTATTTAATTAATGTTTTACATTTATACAATGGGGACCTATAGAGGCATTTTTTAACCCAATGTGTAATTGGATATACTATCCTTGCGTGGCAACTCAATAATCACATTCCAATAAATATACTTTTCTTGGGACCTATAAAAACAGTGTGACAACACATTATAATTTTCATATGTGGTCATTGAACCACAAATCAGTGCACACAAAATTAAAAAAATTCACATATCATGTTTCAACCTTTATAACTCATTTATTGACAATTTCCATAACCTTTTATTCACCCAAATTTTCTATAAATTTCATTAATGAATTTCATAATTAATTATTCTAACTATTTTATGACACCATTATTTAATTTTATACAATTCATACATTATAAGTTTTTGTGTATTAGAACACCCCATGGGTTTCCATTAATGTTTGATCTCATTATGATCAATGGGTCTAATGGGTCCCATCATGTGGTCAACAATTCAAAAGAGATAAATTAATTAAAAAAATTAAAAGATTAATTTCCTAGCATGGAAATTTCAATTACACAATTACATATAGAAAATTATATCAAATACTAGGAAAAATTAAATCATATAACCTACTTTGATATTTATGATGGATTCTCACCAAGCAATAACATTCATTTTGTTGTCAAATAGTCAAGATCACAGTGACCAAAGAGATATCGAATAAAAACTTTGGTTCCAGATCCAAGGAAGCAATATTTTCTAAAACCTATTTCTAAACAATAATCAATGTATAAAAATCATCCATTACCATCATAATACAGAAATGGGAGATATATAAACTGAAATTAGGAAGGGATTTCAAATCTTAGATGGTCTATTCTCATTATTCATATCAATTATTCACATAGGAAGATGTTCGAGGTTCCTTAAAATCCATATATGTTTCTATAAATGAAAATTCTTTTAGGTTAATTAGATATAGAGAGATTTAATATAAAATATATGTTTTGGATAATTTTAAAATAAAATGTCAATTGTATAAATTACCACATGAATGATTTCTTGGGCAGGGCCACATGGTTTTCCAAAATGCTCTCCCTAACTATGCACCACTGCAATATGAGGTGAATGGTTTCACCTGAGTTGTTTACATTTTGAAAAACCTTGTGCCACTTATATAATTAAATTTTTTTAGGAACCATGGTATAGGGGGGATAGATGTTTGGGGAAAACCATGTAACAATTGTGAACTACCCAAAAACCACTTATAAAATCACCAAAACTCACCCCAAACAAAAAAATGACAATCCTAAACCAATGTATGATAAAAAAAGTATAAAATAGTATCAAATAAAAGGTATGAGGATTATCCATAATGGTTGAGATCTTAAACCCTGACCTATACTACTTGGATTGGTTGTAAAAACACATTATCCGAATCAAATTGAGATTATTGATTTTTTTTACAAAATTTTCATATGTTATCAATTACATCTTACAAAAAATTCCCAAAATACCAGAAATGGTTCGTTTAATATTTTTAAGGACTACAAATATAAGAAAAAAATTTTACAACCCCTTAGAATATTTCTCCATAATTGATCAATATTAGAATCCATTATATACCTCAGTAAAGATGTATTCATCGTCGTATAATTGGGAAGAGAATCTTACGAAATTGGTTAGATGGAATTATCAGTAATCAAAAACTATTCAATGTGTAATCATGTGTTAGATTCAAAACATGGGAGAAAAAATTATTTATTGGGAAATATCTTATTAATATGATAATATAACAATAATAGTGGTCTATATGAAATGATAAAATGACATGTAATCTAGAAAGATAAATCATATACCATGGAATATTATCCTGCAGTCCTATGACAATAAACATGACCCATGTAGAATAATAATATAAATAGACATATGGAATTTTAGGTAAATTTTTAAACGAAGTAAATAATTATCCTAAAAAGATGAATAAAAATCATAAAAAGTTATGTAGGAATCACTATGTATTGCCCATAACATGATAGAGTTAGTACTACAACCAAATTACTAAAGTAGAGAATGAATCAATGCATTATTCCTATCAACATAGTGGCTCAAGAATCTCTAACTGATTCAAATAAACATAGTGAAACATGAGTCACTTCATTATACACATAATAAATAGGTCATCAATAATTGATTCTAATAATAACCATAGGATATATAAATCTTCAATAAATACATTGGAGGGAGATATATGACCCCACCAATTAACTATCCATACATATGTGTTCCACATGAAATATATCACTTCCATTTAAAAAATATCCTAATTAAGTCATGGTATAGTGGTGGGTTTCTTGAAAAACATTCCAAAATAATCTATAATTTATATAGAAAAATAATTTTTGTGGTGGTTAGAAAATATCCACTAGGTAACATGAGGATCTTTAATAAATTTATTGTATAATGATGTTGAGGTTTTTCTATGATATTAAATATGATTTTTTTTTTCAATGGGAATATATAAAATAATTGTGTAATTAATAGTTTAAATATTATTATTTAAATATTTTAATGGAAATCATGTGTTTTATTGCATCCAAGATAAATTTTTATTTTCTTTTAATTCTAAATATCTTTTAGAATACATTTTTTTAGTGAAAGAATTTTTTGGAAGATAAATTAATCATATTTACACAATATGATAAGGAATTTATTTATAAAATTTAGTGCAAAATATTTTTTCATGGTTATTTTAGTTTTCGTTGAATTTTGGAATTGAGTTTTTATTATAAATCCATTTTTATGATTGAATTAATCAATTTAATTTGATAATTCAACCATTTTTTTAAATGAAGTTTTGATTTGTTCTGTAAATATGGAATAATGATATTATTATTTTATTCCCTAAATATGTGTTTTTTATTTCAAATTATGAAAAAATAATTTTTTTAACAACTGTATACTAATCTGTGTTGAGGTTTACGGACCAACATGTGAATTTTTTGGTCTATCAAAATATCACATAATATAAATTATATGTTCTCATTAAACCAATCAGGATACAACATGACAATTAAAATTGATACATTAGAGCGAAAATTCCATATTTTATTATTGTTTCCCAATTACCATGTATTTTACTATGCCTAATATCATGGATGGCCACTATTCCCTTCTACCATGCCCTAATGCGCCGAAGAATGCTATAGTAGAAATAAGAAATTTTCCCTCCATGAGATGCTACATTCATTCCAATTCTATAACTATGTATCCTTCACTAATTTGTATTGTATAAATGTGATGGTGAAACATCAAATTTTTATACAATGTGCATATAAACAAACTAAGTATTTTCCACACCCTACAAATCAAATATAATAACCATGTGTTCGATAGCATATATGATACGTGACAACTTGGACATATGGAAATGTAAAATCCAGATGAATTATAATATATTAACTATTTAAAATATATTATATATATTTCAATGCATGCAACACTGAGTCTGTGCTCCTTACACACAAGATAAAACTTCCAAAATTGCTTTCATTACATGCAAGAGCGAGTTTCACCAATTATCAATATTTCTATAAAATACTTAAATTTTATATAATACATTGATATTGAAGTTATTATGTATGTGGTTATGAATATTATTTATTAAATTATGAATATTTCTAGTTTATATAAATATAAAAATAATACAAGAGATAAAAATTAATGAGAAATGAAAATATGAACCCATAAGAAATAAAAATAAATATTATTATATTCATGCATCAAAAATTGTTTTTTAATAAAAATATTAAATTAAAATAAGTATAGTATCTTAAAGAAATATAAATTTTATATATTTAATAATTTTTTTTATTTTCACCCATTAAGTTAGAATAGTATAATATAATAATAAACCATATTTGACAAAAAAACCAATTTTTTTAGGAACATTTTAACCTTTTAATAGAGAACCAATATTAAATAATAAATTTAAAAAAAAATGATTTAAAGTGTAAAAATAAACTTCATCATTTAAATAATAATTTTAAAAATTGGTACGGATGAATTTTTTCTATTTTACAAAATCATAACATTTTTAATGAGTAGTATTAAATACAAAATATTAATTAAAAGTATTTTCTCATAAAATATATTTATAAGGATAAATTATATTTTTAAATGGTTTAAAATATTAATTAGATCATATTTTTATAAATTAATATAATTTACTTCAGTGTAATTAAATTCACATTGAAATTTACTATAAAAAAGAAATTTTTTTTTATGTTTTTTACTTTAAAACTACCATCGTCGTCCTATTTGTGGGATTGAAGTTTGATAAAGTTAATTAACTTATACAATTGGTATTTGTAAAAATGGATTAAATATGAATAATAATAATAATATATTAATTTATAACAATATCAAATTTATTTTTAATTAAAATATTATTTAATGTGATTAAAATTAATTACAGTAATTGGGGTTAAATATAGCTTATTAAGGGAAAAACCCTTAACCATAAGGCCAAAAACTACCTATAATCATTTCCAAGACCTATTTTATTGCCATATTTGGAACATAACCTCTCTATAATCTTAATTGTACAATTTTTTGATCCAAATTAAAATTTTAAATCATGCATGAAATTTCTTATTAAAATTACTTCAAGAGTGCCACTTCTTTACAATAAAAAAATATTCTATCATCCCAATTACACACACCTATCATGATACTTTTTATCATAAAATATATAGCCAAATATCTAATCAAAATACCTACCGTAATACTTGATCTATTCTCTTATGAACAAATAAATCCTTTGATGCTTTGTTTTAAAAACACATGATGTTTCCCTATTAAGAGGTGACATCTTTTCTTAAGCTCTCTATATTTATTTCTATTCTTTTACCACTCAAACATTCTTATTATATGATATTATAGATACAAAATTTTAATAAATATACTAGTATTTTCTTAATCTATGGGTATACCTACATATTACCACAATTCCACCTAATGGGTTATGAGCACACTGTTCTACTGTACGTCTAACTACTACATCATGAAATGTTGATTGTTCAATTTTTTTATTAAAAACTATCCTGGTGGAAATAATGATGGAAAATATATTTATATAAGATATATATGATATTTCGTAGTTCATTATACTTCTATAATATTTTAATTACACATATCATTAATACTTTCCGTAGTATGTTAATAATAAAATATCATTTGTGGATGTCGGGACTACCACCCCCTCGAAGAGATTTTCATCATTCACACTATACATGGAATGTGTAATGAATGGTTTCAATTAAAAATATGTTACTTAAATAACATATATATTATATTAATGACGTAATTTCCTTTCTGAAAGAATAAATAAATATATATATATATATATATATTATTTTCCTTATTACCCTTTCACACACAAAAAATGTGATAATGTCATTTGGGGATGGGTGGACATCCATCTCTTGGACTAGATGTGATTAATTTTACCCAAAATAATGATATATATAAGTATATATGATTATGGTGAATTTTTTTTAAGAAATAATGATCATTCTGTAATGATATAGTTTTACTTACCATCTTATCTTGCTAATCATTGAACAATGGGAACATTACTCATGTGTGTGTATGACTTACAATCTCAAGGATTCTAATGTCAATTAATTTTTCATATCCTTATTTAAATACTGAAGGATTGATATATTTTTGGGTTCCTGGTTTTTTTCCTACTCCTTCAATTTGATCATTATTCATTGTTTATTTCTTATCTGATTTCTTGATCAAGCCATGAGATTGATTTTTCCATGATTTTATACATTTTAGAGTTATCTTTTAACCCTTTTTATTATAATTTGACTTTGTTTCATTTTGGTATCTAGAAGACTTAGTTATCAGGAATTCATCGAAGGAAAAACATCATTTTTTTTGGATTTTCAATTGATTCTCTGTTGTTGTTCAATGGAGAATTATTGGCTTGGAGGGCGGCTTCATCTCTCAGTGTTTATCTAGCTATTCACCATGCATCCATGAATTTCCTAGCTAGGTCAAAGTAATTGAAATTATCTCTCAAGAGATCTTTATGATAGATGGTTTTGGACCTTTTTATGAAACTATAGCTGTTGGTACTATTCTCATTGAAATTCCATATCATACTTCAATTTATTCGTATTTGGTGGAAATTCATTACAACTCGTTCTTACATAGTTAATTTTGTTTCTTTTAATAATTATCCATGGAAAATTTATTGGTTGTTCTAATACAATCACCTTTTTTAAAAAAAAGGATGATTATGTTTTGATTATTATTCTGAAAAAGTTATGTAATAACACCATTGACCATAGTTGACGTATAAAGTTTTTTGACATTTATACCAAATTTTGTCAAAACACATGATGTAAACTTATTTATATAAGTAGGTGTACATTAAGTGGTACTAAGTGGAATAAATGTAATGATAAACATTAAAATATTTCAGAATAAAGTACAACTTTAAATTAAGTTTATTATATAGGAAGTTATTGTTTGGTCACCTGAAATGAAACTCAAGTTAATGGATTCTCATATAACATTTTACATCCATGAGAAAAATTTCATGTTCAACACATACATATTTTATGTTGTGTATCTAATACAACTTTTGTTATATTATATCATTAAATTTTTTTTCTTCATGGTTTATTAAACATTCTTTTAATGACTTTTCTTCATGAGAATTATTATTTAAAATGACTCAAAGTGGTCTAGGACACTTTATAATGTTTAATGTTAATTACCCTTTATAATAAATTTAATTACCATTTAATGATATTTCTATTTGAGGAAATTATATTACTATTGTTCAATAAAAACATTTATTTTCTCTTATACGGTTATTCCTTACAATTTTCAATTATTAGTACCATTTTCCAACTCTATGGTACACAAAATGTTTTTGAAAATGTTTTTAAGAAAACCAGACAATATTTCTATCTTTAATCAGAGAACATATATTCCACCAAAATAATATTATATTAAATTGTTTTAAAAAATTCATTTAAATAATTTAGAAACGAATGATTTACATATTGTTTTTTTAAATTTTTTAAAAGTAATATTGTTAACACCTTATGAATAATTCATTTTTTAGCATTTAATAGTGAAAAGGGAAGGTTCTTTTCGCCCCGTCTATCTTGTCTGGATCTACTCGCCATCATCTCATTGAATCTTCATTTTCTTGTTTAAAATGTTATTGTTTAATGAAAATAAAATAAAAATGGACAGTCAAATAAAATTCATCCCTATTTTTTCTCATAATAAATAGATATTTTCATCAATAAGATTTTTAAGAGATCTATTTATAGTATTTATATTCATAAAAAACAACAACCATTTATATTTACTAAAATTTGAAATATTTTATTGATAACATCATTATTTTTCCTCTATATGATTTATTATTGATTATGAAAAAAATAGTATCCACATTCCCATACATTAATCAGTTCTAATTCCCATTGAAATTTTTAAGCTCTTATGACCCTTGAACATTTAATTTCCCCGGATGATCCATTTCATTTATCATGGATATTACTATTTATTAAAGCATAAAATATGCTATATTTTGTGTCTATATTGAATGTTATTTTATTATCTAGGGTATTATTATTAATTCCATATTAAATATTAAATTTTAATATTTGATTAGGAATATTATTTATTCCTATTATTTGATTTGACGAATGATTTAGACTATTAATGATGGGCGGAACTCAGATTTATATAGATCCTCAATGCATCGATAGGTTCTCATGAGAGAAAGATGTTGTGAAAATTAAATGCATTTCTGTCTATATCATTAATCCCTATTCTAAAATGCCTTGACGATATATGTTTTCATGTCTCTTAGACATTATAAACATTTAGAAATTATTTTTATCATATTAGTTCCAATTATTATTCATCCATGATATTTTTTTGGAATTTTTAGCGAGATATTTCCTTATTAATTTATTATTTAAGTGGAATGAATTTTAGTATATTATAATGCAATATTTATATTCCCTTATCTATTTATTTGAATTTCTAGTGTTTATAGTTGTTATCATTCCATTTATTTTATAAAATTCCATAATAGATTATAGAATTATGTGGAATGTAAATTTAGTATTTTACCTTATCATAATTATTATTCTCATTGATTCATTATTTCATCCACTATATTTTATGTTACAGAGAATTTGAGCTCAACCTTATTATGATTCATTCCCCAAGAACCCATGAAGTGTATAATTAATGATATTAATGGATTTACTAGATATATTAGAGTTACCCTCGATGTTATTTATTTAGAAATAGAAACAAATATGTTTTAATTATTGTATTCTTTTGTAATAAATTTCCCATATATGTATTTATAATACCATGAATACTAAAATATTTGGCCATTAAGGGAATGATAATTGTAATAATGAAAATGTAATTGATAGTAGACACTATCCCCAGATATATAGAGTTATTTTCCTATTTTTGGTATCAATGGACGTTTGGTACATACCTTGGGAACTAGATTGAGGAAAACATAGATTAGAGAATGTAACCCTAAGGTATAATTTGAGGATAACTATAGAATAACATTATATAATATTTTATGGTATATATTATGTGGGTATTATGAGAAATACATAATTATCTAGATACTATAGATGGACATGGTTTCTAAACTGATTTACCTAAGAGTAATAGCTCAAAAAGGTTGTTCTAATCAAGAATCGGGGTAACATAGTACATGAAAATGGGCCTTACGACACACCTAGATCGACACATCTAGGGGATATGCCTAGGATAGTAAAATTTTTCTTTAAGACCCATTATAATGTATTTTAATAAGTAATGTAAATTATTATAATAGTTTAACAATAGGTTGTAATGGTATTAAAAAAATGTGTCATGATTTTGAAATCCCATAAATGATGTTATTTACAAACTCTAGAACATGACAGGACCTTTGTGGAAATAAATGGATGAATTATTTATATAATATGGTTGTATATAAACATTTAGTTATAGCATATTTAATAAGTAAAATTATTTTAAGGATTTTGATCACAATGATTTTTTAATTTATATTAATTTATTTTTAGAAATGTTAAACCAGTAAGATGGTTGAAAACTAATAAGATTTGATATGGTTGTTTGGTGAAAAACTATAATTGAAGGAAAATAAGGGTTTAACACTATCCAATAACATTCACAATGTACTGTTTATTTTTACCCTGTTTTAGATAATATAATTGAGGGATAAATGTTAACAATGAACTAGTAATATTACTATTGAGGATTGGAGATTAATCAATTAACCATATTTTGTTTAGATGATAGTCAGAGACAAATAGTTCGACTTTTCACTCTTTAATTGGTCTTATGATCAAATAAAATATTCTCTTTGTTCATCGGTAATAAAAAAATCATTATTGTTATTTTATTTCTCGAAGTTAAAGGATGAATCAAAATTTGATCAAATAACATACATAATTTAGGATTGTTTATATGAAATTGAAACAGATATATAATATTTCATAATATTTGTGTAGATTAAAAAAATTACTCATCATTACTAAAATGACATATAAATACAATGTTGTCCTAATACCTGAATTGTTGTTGAACCAACTATTTCTAAATCATCCTCAATTTATGGATTTGAGGCCCTCAAAATTCTATACATCATTCACAAATCTTTTATTGTTGACCACATTCACTCCTAATAAATATTTATACTTTTCCTCTATGTGTGTATTTTCACATTACTCTATTATTATACAACATAGTGAAATAGATACATAGTAATCCATATGACTAAAATAGATTCTCTATATTTGACATGACACCATGTGCATTAACGAAGATAATATCTTAATACAATATAATATATTTACTACTTAAACTAGATTCTCTATATTTCTATTTATTCATAACCATGTTATTTGGTGTTAAACACATGTGAGACCTTATTTGATAGATTTCATTATAATAAATACAATGTTTCTTTAAATAACAATGTATTATTAAATTATAATTACGTAATATAATATGATGATAACCTTGCTGTTTTGTTGGCAGTTATGAATAGTATTAAATAACATATTAAAATTTATGTTATATATATTTATAATGAATTTACAAGTTAACAATTTATAGGAAATAAAATTAAGATCTAATTGGCTATAAATGTAAATATTATTATATTTTTACATCCAATGATGTTTTCTATTAATAAACATAGTTCATTAAAATTAGGTAATGATATTAATCAAATATATATTTTATATGTATAAAAACTATTTTTATATTAATTCATTTGGTTATATATGAATAATATTTTAGGAAACCCAATTTCACATATAAAACCATACTTTTTATAAAGGCAATTATACCACCTTTTTATAGAGATAATATTTTAAATCTTAATTTTGAAAAATTAATTTTTTTAATATTTTGAAATTAACTACATTATATGAATAGAAACCTGAAAATGAGGTTATGGTGAATTTTTTATATTTTTCAGAATTCTAGCATTTTTAATAAATTGTTAAAAATGAAGAATTTTAGGTCAAAATATCATTTTTATATTTTATTTATAAGGTTAAATTAAAATTTTAATTTTTTTTAATGTTTAAATAGATTATATTTTTATTAATTAGTCAAATTTATTTCATTGTAATAAATTTCACATTGAAACAATCTATAAAAACATAGAAAACTTTTGGATATTTTTCACTTTTTGTCATTTTGATTTGGAAAAATGGAATCAATATTTGGAATCAGCATACTTTTTTATGTTTAATTTGAAAAAATATTTTTTTTCCAAAAATATTATTGAACATAATTATAATTAATAATAACGATTTATGTTGAATTTATCTTATTGAGGGATAAAACCATAACCTTATGGCCAGAAATGGCCAAAAAATTTATATAAGACCTATTGGATGGAAATATTTCTATTATATCATGTATTTTCCATAAATTGAAGAAATATTAGATCAACTATCAACCTGAAAAAAAAGCATGAAATTGTTTCATCATGATATTACAAGAGTTCCTCTCCTCCTACGCAAATGAATCATACTCTCCTTCCACTTCCTCAAACATCTAAATCTACATTTTATACACCATTATCTACCCAAATAGATAATAAACAGAAATATCATTATCTTAGAAGCATACCCTTGTAGGGAAATAAATTTAATTACACCTTTGGGTACAAACCAAATGAAGTTAACCGATTTTGAGTTAACATCATCTCTTAAGATCTCTAGTTGTATTTCCATTATCAATCCCCGCATACCATTTTATTATGTGATTGAATAATAGAAAATGATTCCACAATATAGTAGTAGGATTTAATGCTTTGGATTTTTCATAATAATACACTCAATTACCCTTACTGTGTAAATAGAATACTATTTCGAAGTATGATGAACCACTACCTCACGAAATGATGATTGTTTATTTTTTCCATGTAACTCCTCTCTTAGTGACCATTATTAGTGTTACTCTATTTATATGTGATATATATTATATGTAATATTTAATTATAATTCTATAATATTGTTATTACACATACCATTAATACATTACATATTTTGTTAATATGATAACATCATTTGATAAAATGTAGTCTACCACCACCTTGAAGTAATGTGATTTTTTCACACTATAAATTGAATGTATAAGGATAATATCCATTAAATATATGTGAAATAAAACACTATTGATGAAATAATTATAATTATGTAAGTACATTGTTTAACCAACCTTTATTCCATAATGATAGTTGAAAATCGGAATGTTACTCATGCGTACATACGGCCAACCATTTGCATAATTGTAACATTGATTAATATTTTATAACCATATTTAATTATTGGTATTAAAATTATAATTGGTGGAAAAATATATTAATTATATCATGATTATTGTTCTAGATATGTTATGTAATAACCTATTTGACCATAGTTGACCTATAAATGTTATTTTTAATTGCTAAACTAAATTCTTTCAAAACACACAACGTAAACATAATTATTCAAATAGTTGTACATGACATGGTGATAAGTGAAATAAATGTAATGATAAACATGGTAAATATTCTATGACATGTATAAAAATAAAATATGTTTATCATATAGGAATTTAAAGGACATTCACCTAAAATGAAACTCAAGGTATGGAATCCTCATATCACATTTTTCATTTGTTTGATAAATTTCATGTTCACCACATACATATTTTTTGTGGTGTATAAACTACACATTTTTATACCATATAATTAATCATTTAATCATCATGGTTTGTTAATCATTCATTTAATTGTATTCTTTTATGAGGATTATGATTTAAAATGTTTTGTAGTGGTATGGGACCCTTTGGAATGTTCAAAAATAATTTTCTTAAATAACAACAATAATGATATTTCAATGGTATTTCTATTTGGGGAAATTATATGTTCATTTTCCAATAAGACATTTAATTTTAAATTCTGTAGTTATTAATGAAACTTGTAATGTATTCGATCAATTTTTTTACACTTTTGTACCAAAAATAATTTAATTTTTTTTTTGGAATACGTGATATTATTTCCCACTCTAATTGAAAATTCTGATTACTTTTAAAAATATTTTTATATAAATATTTTTAAAAATATTTCATTAAAATGGTTTTGGAAATTAATTATTTACCATTTATTCTATTTAAAATGTTTTGACAGGAATCATTTTTTTCTCTTACTGACAAATGTTTTTTTAACCATCAACCATGTAAAAGGAATGTTTTTTACCTCATGAAGAATTTATGAATCTTCCTACCATCAGTTCATAAAAGAATCCTTTCCATATTTAAAAGTCCAATTTTTAAATAAAATATATTAAAAGGGGATTTTGAAATATTTTCTTTAAAATGTTTATCATAAAAAAATGATATTTTTTTCATGGATGTTTTTAAAAGATCAATTTATTGTATTTATATTCCTCAATAACAACAACCCCTTAGTTTTACTCCAATTTTCTTTTTTTATATCGATACCACACATATTTTTCCTTTGGATAGTGTATTATTGATTTTGAAAAGGATACAATTCACATTTACTCTCAAGAATCATGTGTTATTCACTTTGAAATATTTAATCTGTTATGACCATTGAAATTTTAATTTCCCCATATTTATCTATTTTATTTATCATATATATTTCTATTACCTAAACCGAATAACATTTGACATATGGTGTCTATATTGACAATTATTTTACTATTTAGGGAAATATTGATAATTATTTATTCTTTATTAAATAGGGATATTTGATTAGAAATATTATATTTTTCAATTATTCTATTTGAGGAATGATATGGACTAGTAATAATAAATTGACACTAGACATTATATAGCTACTTCGTGTCTGAATTGACTCGTTTGTTTTTAAATCTCTTGAATAATAAACTAATATTAATTTCTAATTGCATAACTAAATTTTTCGTGTTTATTATTCCTTTTATATCACATATTACAATGTTATAAACATTATGATACCATTTAAGTTAATAACGGTCATTTTGTCGATATTTGGTACTTGTGTCAAAAATGAACTTTTTAGATTTACACTTTGTCTATGCAGTCAAAATCCCATTAAATCCCCAATAATATTAATTATTTAAATGTCATATATATATTATATATATAGTATATGTTTGTACTTATAATAGTACATGACATTTAATGGTTAGAAATGAAATTCACCGTTCATAGAGACGGTAAGCCGTACGTACGCATGAACAATACTGTCATTTCTATTTCTTATATTAATATAATTAAAACATATTGATAAAAAGGTATATTATAATTCCAGTATAATATCATATATAATATCATTAACTCCATCCTTTATATGTACTATATATGGAATTAATGAGTCCTATATTTTTTAGGGGGCGGTAGTTTGCACTTCCTAAAATGAGATTATCTTATTTACCCACTATGGAAACCATAAAGGTATTCTATAAATGAAAAATACAGAATCATAGAAACAATATAAATATATTATTTATCACATATAAATACAGTGTAATCTTAATGGACAATATAAGAGGTGGTAGGAGATAATTGAATAATCATCGTTTCGGGAGGCGTTGGTTCGCCGTCCACAAAAATAATATGTTATTTACCCATTAAATGGAGGTGTGTGTATTTTTAGTTCGAATACATATCATAACAACAACCTATAATATTGAGGATACTATATTTGTTAAAAAATAATGGAATAAAAAGAGTTTAGGTGGTTGGAGATGGAAAATAAATCAAGTGAACATAGAAGAAGACATTACCTTTAAATCGGGAATATCCTTATGGTTTGAACCAAAATGATTTCTTGAATTGCCTTTAGCCTAAGGGAAGGCTTCTAGGAGAAATAGAGGGATGTATGTAGCTTAATTGGATAGAGTTTAGTTGATCCAAGGGGCTTGAGAGGTGTAAGTAATGGGTTATATGCGATGGATTTTTATAAGGGGGAGGAGGGGATCTTTAGGAAAGTGTGAAAATATTATTTTATTATATAATGATTTTTGGTTTCTAAAGTGCCAAAACATATTTTTGTCAAAGGTAATATGACTCATGGTCGAAATAAAATCATCAAGTAATAATTGGACTTGTTTAATGAAATTATTTTAATCTTTAAAATCTTATTTATTTAAATCATTTATTAATGAGGTAAACTGTGAAGGCACAAAAATACTGTGAAACTCTTTTTGATAAATTCATGGGATTTTTACAAGCCTGTGGAAATCTACAGTGCTTGATTATGAGGCCCAGTGTGCCTGGAATCAATTTCTGAGATTTTATTCACGTTAGTTCAGTAAACGTGCGAGCGGGATTTTATAACTTTTGAACCAGTGCTCAGAATTGAAATCTAAGGGCACTGTTGATCTCGCAGTGCCAATATTCGCTTATGAAGACTTTCACCTCAATGGAAGTTGGTCGAGAATGAATTTGAGTTTTTAGAGTTTTTAAGAGTTAAATAAAAATATTGTGTGAAATTTATTTTTATTTGTGGTGGTTAAAACCTCCAAGAGTATGTTAGAGGTGAGGGCCACCACACCATAACCTCCCATGAGAGGTTATGGTGGTGGGTCCCACCCGAGGATTAAAAACCTCTTGTCTATTAGTTAGGTGGGGACCACCAAAAAATAAAACATTCGGACTCCCCATTTATGGAGCCACCACCGATGAAGCCTTTGAACTCCCTCAATTAAATTGTGCCTACACACAAGATTTAATTAAGAGGATCCCCCCTTAATTAATTCCCCAATTGTATTCATGCCAAACATTAAAATTATAAGACAATATAATATTTCATTTTGGGGGGTTGGAATCATTCATTTGGTTGGAAGGGAGAACTGAGGAGAGGAGGATCTCATAAAGTTAGAACGCCATGGAGAATCGTCCTCCCAATGAAGAACGCAAAGAACGCCGAAAACGCTTCTTCATCCGTCTTCTATCCCGAACACTTTCTGATGCACGAGATTGAGATTGGGAGTGAGTGACAAATGCGGCGAACAAGGAATCGACTCCTTCCTTTCAACTACTTCGTCATCGATCAACAAATATGAGGTAAGGGATTTTATGTTTGAAATTGATTCCTCCCTTCAACGCACAAATCATTGATTGTGTTTTTCCAATTTTTATCACCATAACATGGAAGGCCCAGGAAGAATGAACATGGCCCTACCATCCCCCTTGATTTCTCATCGTCTGATGACGACCACGGTGCAGAGCAGCAGCGGCCAGAGATGGGCTGACCATGAAGGAAACTGGCGGCGCAAGGCCGCCGGGTCGCCGGAGGGGCGCAGTGTCGTCACGCCACGCAGAGGAACATAAAAACAGCATCTTCACGCCATAGAAAAGGAGCCAGGAGATTCTGGAATCAGGATGGCCACTGGTCATGTGGAACCGGATGGCCGCTAGGCCAGCCGGACATGATGGGACCCACTAGGTCCCGCAACTACTGATCTGGCGTATAGGGCCAGTTTAGTTCAGAATGTAGGGGGCACAGCCCCCCCCCCCCCCCCCCCCACACACACACAGAGACACATGTCCAGCCAGGACATGTGGGCTGCCATCTGGGCCACACGGGCTGCCATCCAGCCGATCCACACGGGGTGCCACCCGGGACACATGGGCCGCCAACCAGTCAGGACACATGGAACGCCAGTCGGGTCGGGCCGCCCTCTCGGCAGGGCAATCCCTCAGGTCAGGTCAGACCCGCAGACCCAGGTGAACTAGCGAGTCGGGCACCTGAACAGACCAGGCCGGGTCGTGTGGGTCTGATGGTGTCGGACTGGACCCTAACCTACCATGGCCTCTTTTCTCATTTTTTCCCATATCATGGGCTACAAGTGTCTGAACGACAAACCGTCTGCGACGAAGAAAATCATAGAGTGTGACATATCTTTTTGAATACCCCACATTTTTTTTGGATACAGTTGGGATACAGTCAGGTGGTTTGAACCTAAAATCTAATCGGGCCCCAGCCACAGAAATTCCAATAACTCACAGATTGGGAATTCGATTGAGGCGCAGTCTATTGCCTTGAGACCCCTATGATGACGCATACCATTGAAATACTTATAATTAGGACTTCATGATAGTCATAGAATCAACCAGTAGCTCGTGGATTGGATCCTCCTAGAGATGAGCGAGCGGTGTATGGAGACCTAGTTGCTAGCTGAGACCTGGCGACTGCTGAAATTTCGACTCAGAGTGTTTCAACAAGCCTAGTGGGAAGTTCCTCTATGTTATGCGGATAAACCATGATGGGGAGCGCCTCTATGTGATGCGGCAGACCAATGGTACTCGACAGGTTGAGTACCTCAGCAGACTATGAAGGGGGAGATCCTCTGTGTGAGGCGGCATACCCATAGTGGGGAGCACATGTACGTGACTTAGAAGACCCACGATACATGGAATGTGGAGTACCGTAGCAGTCCAGGATAGTGGGAAGTGCCTCTATGTGATGCGGCATGCCCACAATACTCTATAGAGTAGGAGTACACCAGTAGCCGATGTTTCGACAGTTTGACTGGGAGTGTTACATGTTTCCACCCGAGAATAAAATCCTGGTCTTGAGCTGAGTCAGTGACACTAGTCGTTTCCTCATGATTGAGATGGGATACTAGATAACATAGGTATATGTATGGGAATATACCCAAGTAATGGTTATATGTTTATTTCCTACTTTGTGGTTTATTCTTGTTGTAATTTGTGAGACCTTGAGGGTCACGAGGTCCCTACTGAGTATCGTTATAGTCACCCCTACACGGGATATGCCCGCACCTCGTTGTGTTGGTTGCAGACAATAGACAGTGCTGACAGAGGCAGAGAGTAGCTGGACTGGATGGTACCTGGAGGCGGACCACTCGGCGAGACGGTACATTGAGCGGACGGATGAACATGTAGTGCTGAAGAGACAATATGTACCTTCCCTTCAGGTTGGAACCCTGAAGGATGACCTAGTGGCTGCTTTACTTTTCTTCTTTCAGTTGTACGTATACTTTTTCATTTCATTTTACTTACTATAGGGCTTGCATTTTCATCCCCCTTTACTTTCAGCAGTCTGTTTTGTATACAGTTTTACTTAGTGTTAAACTTCCAGTTGTGTACTATGTTTTGTGTGTTCAGTTTATAAAGGAAATGCCTTCCTAGTTAGGGATTTATGCCTTTGGTGCTAGTTTCTAGCCCCTGGCATATGGAAGGCGGGCTTGGGGTAGTAACGATACGGTCCCTGGGGGCGATTTGTGACAAATTGGTATCATAGGATTCGGTTCTACAGCAGAACCTATGACTCAAATTTTTATTTTCTATGAGTAATAATGTTAAGGGTACTAAGTGTGGTTTTCAGTTCAAGGAGTCCATTGTTGGTGCGGGAGGCCGACGTATCCCTAAACCAGGACCCTAACTACTGATTTCCAAATTAGTGCATGAAAACGCTGATTGAGTGCATGTCTTCCCTGACAATGTCCCAGGACAACCTCCTCGTAAAGAGGTGGACTTATACATTGACCTGTATCTAGTGACGACACTGATATCTACACCAGCATATCAGATGGAACCCACTGGGCTTTGCGATCTGCGGGTACAGTAAGAGGACTTTCAGGGAAAGAGATTCCTCTGACCCTGCATTTCTCCCTGGGCATCCCCTATTTTGTTTTCCTAGAAGGAGGATGGGAGCTTGAGGAAATTTATACACTACTGTCGCCTAAACCAGGTGACTGTTAAAAAAAGTACCCACTCCCAAGGATTTACTACCTCTTTGATCATCTCAAGGGATCATTATGGTTCTCGAAGATAAACCTCATATCAGGCTATCCCCATCTCATTGTTCGAGACAAGGATGTGAAGAAGATGACCTTCTAGTGTATTTATGACCACTATAGGTTATTGATTATGCCCTATGACGTAACCAACACTCTAGTAGTGTTCATGTGTCTGATGGACAATATCTTCCAGCCTTACCTCGATCGCTTTGTTGTGGTCTTCATTGATGACATTCTGATATACTCGACTACTGATGAGTAGAATGCCTATCATTTGTAGGTAGTAATTGACACACTCTAAGAGCATCGGCTTTATGATAATCTCTCGAAGTGCCAATTTCGATTCTAGAGGTTCACTTTTTGGGAAATTTCATCTCGGAGGCTGGAGTTGCATTAGATCCAGCGAAGATTGTGGTGGTACTTGATTGGGATCCACCCAGGAGTGTGAAAGAGGTACAAAGTTTATTTTTCTTGGCTAGATACTACCGGAGGTTCTTACCAGACTACTGTAGAGTTGCAGCACCACTATCTGGCTGGACGAAGAAGGGAAAACCCTTTGTGTGGTAAGAGAGATGCTAGCAGAGATTTCAAGGGATGAGGAAGAGGCTGAATAGTGCCCCAATCATGAGGCTTCTAGAGGAAGGTGTAACATACTTAGTCTACTACGAAACATCACAAACCAGAATCGAGTGTGTCCTGATTCAGGTGAGAGATGTGATCATGTATGGTTCTCGGCATATGATACAACATGAGAAGAACTACATTACCCATGACTTAGAGTTAGTAGCAGTGGTCTTCACCTTGATGATATGGAGGCACTATCTGATGGGTGTGCTTTTCACAATCTCTTCTGATCACAAGAGTCTCGGGTATTTATTCTCTCAGAAGGACCTGAACCTGAGATAGCAGTATTGGCTTGAATCCCTCCAAGACAATGACCTCAAGATAGTGTATACTATTGGGAAGGGGAACGTTTTGGTGGATGCACTCAGTAGGAGATTTGATATACATCTTCTAGGGGAGGCGACAGAGCAACCGGATGCTTTACAGATTTCTTATATGGAATGAGATGGAGCAGCTTACCTTCTGTCTCTTAGAGTCACTCCTCCACTTCTTCGGCGAGTCTGGGAGTCACAACATGGGGACATTGAATGTGAGACATGATGTGCTCAGATATCCAGAGGTTAGGAACATGATGGATTTTCTGAAGTGTGGTAGCATTTCATCCTCTACATAAGACGTACTATGGTGCCAGTGTCACTTTAAGAGGATGTGTTGAGGGATTTGCACATGTCCCCTCTAGCGGTACATCCAGGAGTGGTGAGGATGTACCAGGACCTCTGAAGATAGCACTGGTTGTCAGGTATGAACAATGAATTTGCTGAGTTTGTCTCTATATTACTCACTTTTCGGCAAGTGAATGCAGAGCACCAGGTACAAGTAGGCTTGGTTCATCCCTTAGAGGTCCCAAAGTGGAAGTGGGATGGGATATCCAAGGAATTTGTGATGGGTCTTCCACGTACATCCAGGAGTCACGATCCGATATTGGTGATCGTTGACCGACTCACCAAGTCACCCCACTTTCTACTGATCAGAGTGAAGGGCTTAGTAGAGAGCATGGGATGCCTCTATGTGCAAGAGACTGTGCATTTACATGGACTAACTTCTTCTATTCTCTCTGACCGTGACACACGGTTTACTTCCCGGAAATGTTTGGGGTTGTAGGAGGCTTTTGGGAAACAACTATGTCTAAGCACCACCTTCATCCTCAGCCATATGATCAAACTGAGAGGACCATCTAGCCCATCGAGGACTTTCTCCGGGAAGTTTTCCTCAACTACGGTCATTGATGGGAGGATCACTTACCATTGGTAGAGTTTTCTAACAATAACATCTATCACTCCACCATCGGTATGGATCCTTTTGAGAACTTGAATGGTCGACCATGCAGATCGCCACTATGCTGGACAGACCCTTGGGAGTCAGCATTAGTGGGACCAGATATGGTAAAGGCTACTATGGAGAAGGTTCAGATCATCCAGGAGAGAATGAAGACTGCATAGAGCAGGTAGAAGTCGTATACTGATAGGAGGAAGAGACCTCTACAGTTCGAGGATGGTGACTACGTCTTCCTACAGGTCTCACCTTGATGCGGTCTACGTAGATTTGGCCATGGTGGAAAGTTGTCTCCACGATTCATTGGATCTTTCCAGGTCCTCAGCAGAGCAGGCGAGGTGGCTTACCATGTAGATCTTCCACCTCAATTTCACCGGTTTCACGACGTCTTCCACGTATCTCATCTAAGGAGATACGTTCACTACCCTTCCCACATCATTGACCATGGAGATCTGGACATCAATGATGGGGATACATTCACGGAGGATCCAGTAGGGATTGCAGATCGATAGGATCTGGTCCGGTGTGGAAGGTCAATACCTCTGGTGCTCATTCATTGGTAGCACGTGAACCTCCAAGAGAGCATTTGGGAGCAGGAGTCTCAGATGCATGTCCAATACCCCCATTTGTTCCCTTAGTTCGAGTTGTAGCTTATGGGGACGTAAATCCATTAGGTGGGGAGAATGTAAAGACACAACAATTCTATGGAAATTTTTTTCATAAATTCATTGGATTTTTATGAGTCCGTGAAAATTTACGGTGCTTGATTCTGAGGCTCGGTGTTCCCAGAATCAATTTTTGATGTTTTGTTCGGGTACATTCAGTAAACATGCGAGTGAGATTTTATAAATTTTGAACTGGTTTTCGAAATTGAAATCTGAGGGCACTGTTTTACTTGCAATGCCGGTATTCTCTTTAGAATACTTTCACCTCAATGACAGATGGTCGATAATGAAATTGATTTTTTAGAGTTTTTAAGAGTTAAATAAAAATAATGTGTTAACTTTATTTTTATTTGTGGTGGTTAAAACCTCCAAAGGTGGTTAGGGGTGGTGTCCACCACACCATATACTCCCATGAGAGGTTATGGTTGTGTGGACCACTCGAGTTTCAAACACCTCTTGTCAATTAGTGAGGTGGGGACCACTGGTGGATGAAACCCTTGGACTCCCCATTTATGGAGCCACCACCCATAAAAACATTGAACTCTATAAAATAAATTGTCCCTATACATAAGAATTAATTAAGAGGATCCCCCTTAAATAATTCCCCATTTGAATTCATGACAAACATTAAAATAATAAGAAAATATATTATTTCATTTTGGGGGGTCAACACGATTCATTTGGTTGGAAGGGAGAATTGAGGAGAGGTTAAGATCTTGGAGTTAGAATGCCAAGAAGAACCGTACTCCCAACAAAGAATGTGAACAACACCAGTGATGCTTCATCCATGGTCTTCTACCTCGAACACTTTCCGACGCAGGATCTTGAGATTAGGAGTGTGTGACGAATGCAGCGAATTAGGAATCGTCACCCACCTTTCTGCGACTTCGTCAATGATCAACAAAAATGAGGTATGGGATTTAACATTTGAAATTTTTTTATCCCTTTAACACACAGATCATGGATGGTGTTTTCCCAATTGTTATCGCCATAACATGGATGGATCGGGAAGCACATACATGGCCCGACCCTCCCCCTTTGTTTCTCCTCATTTGTTGATGACCGCGGTGTGGAGCAGCAGTGGACAACAACGGGCTGGCCTTGAAGGAAACAAGTGGGGCAAGACCTCCATGTGACTGGAGCGGCGCGATACACTTTATAAGGCCCCAGCCTTAAACATTACTTAATCTTGAGTTATAACAAGATTACACATTGAGGATCTTTTCAGGTTTAGAGTTTTAGAGAATTAGATCATGAAACATGCATTTCATTCCACATTTAAAAAAAGTGGATACATAAAATACAATATTCATTCTTTCCATCAACGGAAAAATATTTAAAATAAAACACGGATTCTTTCTTGACACATCCTTGACACTATCATCACGTCATGTACCTTTCCCTTGACCTGTGAAAAACATTTCAAAAACTTGGGATGAGCATAAAAAGCTCAGTAAGGGTTATAAAAATATGGAAAGGAAACATGTGTTCATATATACATAAGAATGAAATCATACTTTACCCATAAAACATAGTCACTTTAACATACCTCATAAAATCATGAACAAATCATAGAAATCATAAGACATAAAGGTAACTTGAGGCATTCATAACATTCTTACGTAGGGAGTAACCCTCTTGGTTACGTTTGGAATACCCATCACAGTATATTCCCTAAATCTCTTCGGAGAAACCTTAACGTTTCACTCCTTCGCGTTACCCAATGCATTGGAGAGCTATATCGGGATCACTCGCCATTAGATTATCACGGAACCACCCGTCTTCATAATAATTCCCAAGAACCTCAACATAAACGTATCACATAAAACATCCATAAAGGAAACATAACGTTTCCACCTTTCAATCACAAGATATCAATACCACACATTGATATAAAAACATTATGAAAACAATTTTCAATACCAAAATAAAAGAAAAGTAAAACATGGTATCAATTTTTCTTTTAAAAAAAGGTATGGCTTGAAGAGGAAGCTGAAACTCAAATAACGGTCACGGCGGCGGAGAAGTCGTTGTCACGACATATGTACGACAAAAACATTCACTTTTATTGTTTAGTAAAATGGTTCATATAAAAAAGATTCCTTTTGGATAAACGTAAAAGTCAAAGGGGTTTATACACCGTATAAATGAAGGTTGTGTATAAAACAAAATATGCCTCAATGAAAGGAGATTGAGATGAAGTCCCATAAAAAGATGGTATCCTTGGATTAAGGATAAATCAATTACATAATTATGTGTGAGAAACGAATACAACAAATATAAGTGGATATTAAGTGTAAAATAATCAAAGGTCATTCACACATATTCAAAGGATGACATATTCAATAACTACATGTTGAACCCAAAGAAATCAAAATTGGGTTAAGAAGTTCCCTTGACAGCCAAACGGCGTCACATCAAAATGAGTTGATGAGATATAAAAAGTGTATCTCATCACTTGGACATAAAATTTACATCAGTAAGGATATATGAGAACATATCCCTACATAACAATATGTAAATTAAAAGACCCAACAAAAGATGTCTTTTTAAAAAAGAGGTGGGTGAAAGGTTCCCTTACCGACTTGGGTATCTTTCAAAACATACACCCCATGAAAGAAGGACAATAAATAATTGATGTATATACTCATAAACGAAAGTATATTACACAAATAGTATAATAATGGGCAGTAAATACACCACTGAAAGGAAATTGTGGCAAATGTAGCATAAATCTCACGGGATTAAAAGTGATATGAAAAATCACTTAGGAAAACTCGGCAGCCTAAAGGCGCCACTTAAATCTTACAAAAATGGATTGATGAGATAAAATAGGGTATCTCATCACATTACAATAAAATGAACAGAAAGAGGAATATGAAAGAACATCCCCCATCATAAAAAATAGGAGCTTAAAAGAAGTGACATAAAGGGGAGTACTTAAAGAGAAAGAGAGAGGTTAGATCTCTTACGAAAATTCGGCAGCCTAACAACGCCACTCAAAACTTCCAAAATGGATTGATGAGAGAGAATAGGGTCTATCATCACATGAAAATTAAAAATTACAGTAAGATTAATATAAAAGAACATCCCAATCACAAGGAAGATGATCTTAGAAGGAATGACATAAAAGAGTGTAAAAAGAAAGAGAGGAGTAGGATCCCTTACCCCAAGTCCAACTTGTCTTGTTTGTTTCTTTATATTCCTGAATAATAAACATTGGTCAATTAATAATCGCCAAAGTACCTAATTTAGAGATTATTATTCAGTTCATATCACATATTATAATGTTATAATAATTGTTTAATAATGTTTGTTCATATCAGACGTTTTTGCCGATGTTTGGTACATGATTCAAAAATGAACTTGTTTGAAAAAAGATTGCCCATGTAGTTATAAGTTACTAATTTCCAGAATAGTATCAATGATTAAAATATCATATATATCCAGTAAATATTCATTTCATACTATTCCATATCATTTGGAGATAAAAAACGAAAAGCACCGTTCATGGAGACGGTAGGTCGTACGTACGCATGAACGCTACTTTCATTTTTTTGTCATATTAATGGAATTAAAACAAAATGAGAAGATATATATATGTTATAATTCCAGAATTATATCCATAATTTTGATGTAATATATTACATATATATCCATTATATATATACACTTATAGTATTACATAACATTTTTAGATAAGAAATGAAATGTATCGTTCATGGAGACGGTAAGCCGTACGTACGCATGAACGCTACTTCCATTTCTATTTCGTGTTTTCTGGAATGGAATCATAATTATATAAGATTATATTATAATTCCAGTATAATAACATATATAATATCATTAACTTTATCCTCTACACATCCAACATATGGTATTAACGAATCAAATCACTTTCAGGGGGAGGTAGTCCGCACTTCCTAAAATGAAGATATCGTGTTTACCCATAATGGAAACAATAATGGTATGCCATAAATGAAAAATACAGAATCTTAAGGAAAGAAAAAACATATTATATATCATATATAAAAATAGTGACATCATAATGGCCACCTTTGAAGGTGTTAAATGAGTATTGAACAATCATCGTTTCGGGGGGAAGAATTTCTCCATCCACGGAAACCGTATGTTCTTAAACCATTTGATGTAGTTTTGTGAGAGTGTAGCTAGAATAAATCTTATAAAAACATCCTAATATATTGAAGATACTGGTTTTGTTACAAAATAAGTAAATAAAAAGAGTTTAGGGGGTTGGAGAAGCAAAATAAAACAAATGAACATGAGTGAATGAATTACCTTTAAAAGTGTAACTCCTTTTTATTTGAGCCTAAAGGCTTCCTTTAAAAAAATTCTGCCCAAAGGGAATCCTCTAGGATGAGGAGAGGGATATGGAGAGAGTAAATGGGCATGGTATGTCCGAGAAAAAGGCTTTAGGAGTGTGTGAAATGAGGAGGAGGTGGGGGCCTTTTATATGAGGAGAGGAGGGGCACTTTTGGAAATCATGAAACTATTATTTTATTTTCAAATGTGTTTCGAATTTATAAGGTCCCACATTGATATATTTCTAATATAAGATGATAAGTCTTCGAAATATTCCCATCCAATAGTTTTTGGACATGTGTAGGTCTTATATTTTATATTATCGTTTCATTTTATTTAAATTGTTCATTAATGAGGTCATTGTTGCATCATCATGATGTCATAATTAAATTAATTTATATAATATATAAAAATTATAAACAAAATATCCTGATGTAGGAAATCTTTTTATCTTTTCAATGAGTATTTATAGACAAAATTATGATTAGTATAACCCCTTCTAAAAATTGTTTTAGTAAAACAATTTAAGTTAGTGTCATTTTCACCTTTATTTTAAAAAAAGGCATTAAAGTCATTATCTCACCCAAGAGGCTCCATAGGGTCCCCTAAATCGACCCATGGGTTTTACTGGTTGGACATGACTCATCCAATAGGGGTAGGACAAGTTTCATGGTGTTTTCACATTTTTATAATATCATTTTTACCTTAAATTACACTAATTACCACTAATCGCGATTAAAAACTTAATAAGTTACTATTCACCAAAAAATTATTTTAATCTCATTGAACCACATTTTACTTCTTAATGACAACCATGTATGTAGGATTTTTAAAATTCAAAACACAATGATGGAAAAATTTCATTTAAACGGAAAATCAGTTTTTATATGTTCCACTTAGTGGTTTCATTATTAATCAAAAATTGAAATTTTTCAGAAAATTACCAAAAATTCACCCTAAGATATATTTGAAATTCTGAATTCAAAAATGAATTCTATTTTACAAAATTCAAAACAGATAAGTCACATTAATTAATTTAATAATTAATTCCCGCTGTCAGAGAAAATAGCGTGTTTTTATAAAACAATAAGTATCAAAAGATTGACACTTGTTTAAGTCTGATTTCAATGTGAAATTAATTCCAACGACCACTA
Source organism: Viscum album (assembly GCA_963277665.1). Taxonomy (NCBI): domain Eukaryota; kingdom Viridiplantae; phylum Streptophyta; class Magnoliopsida; order Santalales; family Viscaceae; genus Viscum; species Viscum album. The sequence continues at coordinate 2,088,571,116 of OY728140.1, read as the reverse complement.
TTGGATTTAATGGTAAAAATATATTCTAATTTCACTTTAAAACCAATTCAAAATATAATCTAATCATACAAATAAATTATATTAAAAATAGGTTTTGAATTAAAATACAACATTTTACACTATTCATTAAAAAATGAACTTTATCGGAAAGATACCAAAAAATTACACAAAGTAAATTTTTATGTCCCGATTCTTAAGAAGAGTTTTATTTTGTCGAATAGAATGTATAAGAGTGAGAAAAACTATATTTAATGATGGTTCTCCATCAAAAGGCGATAAGTGAACCTTTAGTGAAAACTAGGTCATATACGCCTAAAATTGAATTCTTTCCGTATTTTAAGCCTTTATCTTTTTTTGGATATATGTAAAAACATTTAAAAACATGTATAATCATATTTTATTTATTTCTATCCATTCTCACCAATACAATGGTTACATGTTAACTAGCATTTAAAATAATATTATTTTATTATTAGAGTGCAACGTAAGATTCCCAAGAAACTCGTTGTTGTGTGTTGGGTACGCCATCGTGCATAGCGCCCCCTTTAAAGTCATATTAATACTTTATTCACAAATATGGATAAATATGAAAATTTCATATTCTTTATTTACCTGGGGCACTGTTATGCCGTGCGGAGAACTAGGCTGCAGCCATCGCGAGTTTCGGAGGAAAAAGGAAGCCTGATGGCTGCCAGAGGGGCGCAGTGCCATCTCGGCGCATGGGTGGAAGGGCCATAGCCGAGAGGGCCGAAGTTGATGGACGGATGGGTGAGGCGTCGTCGCGCCACGCAGAGGAGCAGAACTGCGGTTCAGCCACGCCGGGGGGGGGGGGGGGGAGGAGCCAGGGGCAGTGGGGTTCGTGCAGGCCATCGGGGGTGTGGAACCGGGTGGCCGCTTGGCCAGCTGGACAAGGCGAGATCCACCCTGTGTCCCGTGACTACCGAACCGGCACAGAGCACCGGTTCCATTCGGAAGGTAGGGGGTGCGACACCCCCCCCCCACATGATGCCAGCCGGGCCACGCGAGCCACCAGCCGGTCGGACCACAGGTGCCGCCATCCGGGCCACCCAGGCCACCAGCTAGGCCACGTGAGTCCCCTGCCTACTGGGCCACATGGGAAGCCAGTCGGGCCCCACGGGCAGCCAGCCAATCGGGCCGCCCTTAGTTCGGGCCGCCCTCATGTCCAGCCGCACCCTCGAGCTGGGCTTCACCCTAGGTCCAGGATTCCCCTTAGGCCATGTCAGTCCCACAGACCGGGTCGAACCCGCTGGCTGGGTCGGTTCGGACCCAGACCTGATATGGCATGTTTTCCCCTTTTTGCACATATATTGGGCTACGTGTGTTCGAATTATGAACCATCTATGGTGACATAATTCCAAGAGCGAGACGGATCTTTTTGAATACCCCACTTGAGGTTTGGACATTGTTAGGGTATGGTTAGTTTGTTTTGAACATAAAATCCAACTGGGCCCCTCGTATGGAAATGAAAATAACTCAAAGGCCAGGCGTCCGATTGACGCGCCATCTAATGAGTTGAGACCCCTATGACGAGGCGGCCCTTTTAGATTCTTATAAATGAGACTTGTTGATAGTTTTAGTATCGAATTGTAGCTCATGGAGTGGATCCTCTTGGAGATGAGTGACTGGAGTATGGAGATATAGTCGATGGCTGAGACCTCACGACTGCTGACCGTTCAACTCGGAGTGTTTATACTAGCCCAGTGGGAAGCGCCTCTATTTGACGTGGCATACCCATGGTGGGGAGCACCTCTATGTGACATGGCAGACCCACGGTACTCGACAGGAGGAGTACCTCAGCAGGCTACGAGGGGGAGTGCTTCTATGTGATGCGATAGACCCACAGTGTGGAGCACCTATGTGTGACGCAGCAGACCCACGGTACTCGATAGGAGAAGTACCACATCAGTCCAGGATAGTGGGAAGAGCCTCTATGTGAAGTGGCCGGCCCACAGTACACTATATAGGAGGAGTACACCAACAACTGAGGTTTCGCCAGTTTGACTGGGACTGCAACATGTTACCACCCTAGAATAAATTCTGTGTTTTGAGCTGAGTCAATGACAGTAGTTACTTCCTCATGATTGAGATGGGTTACAAGATAACTTTGGTATATGTGTGGGCATATACCTATGTAATAGTTATCCATTTATTTGCTAATTTGTGGTTTATCCTTGTTTGATTTTTTTGAGAACATAAGGGTTCCGGGGCCCCTACCAAGTATCGTTATACTCACCCCTGCACGGGATATGCCCGCACCTCATTGTGTTGGTTGTAGATGACAGACAACGTTGAATGAGGCAGAGAGTAGTATGACTTGATGGTACTCGTAGGTGGACCACTCGGTGAGACGGTACACGGAGCGGACGGAAGGACGTGGAGTGGTGAGGAGGCCATCTGTACCTACAATTCAGGTAGGAACCCTGATGGATGACCTAGTGGGTGCTTTACTTTTCTTCTTTCAGTTGTACTTTTATTTTTCTGTTTCCTTACACTCATTATTGGGTTTGTATTTCTAGCCCCATTTACATTCAACAGTTTCTTTTGTATACAGTTTTACATTTTGTTTTACTTCTAGTTGCATACTCTGTTGTGTGTGTCCATTTTATAAAGTCAATGCCTTCCTAGTTAGAGATTTACACCTTTGTTGCTAGTCACCAGCCCCTGGCCTATGGAAGGCAGTCTTTGGGTAGTCACGATATGATCTTCGGGGGACGAGTCGTGACATAAGAACTTCATTATTATTGTGTCATAAATAATTTAATTTATTTGATTTATATAAATTATTATAAAATACAATGATGTTGGAAATTTTTTGAAATTTAAAATTCAAATCTTTTGTTGAAGTGATATCTTATATAACCCCATGTAAATATGTATTTACTAAATGATATTTGGTTATTTCATTTTTTCCATTACTTTAATTTAATTAAAATATAGTGTCATTATCACTCCCATGTTGCCCCATGGGGTCCAAAAATCGACCCAATAATGCCCATGGTCGGATATGTATCAAAAAATAGTATTAGGACACATGTTATGGTAATTTAATATTATTATAATATTATTGTTTTACCCTTAATTTACAGATTTAGCTTTTAACCACGGTAAATAAAATATTTACTGATGTAAATATTCATCATGTCTAAAAATAAAAGTTAAATATTTACACAATTTGTAACTCCTGATTAAAAATATAGAATCCATATTTCCATATTCAAAACACATATGTGACAGAAATTATATTAAAATTTATTCCCCCTGTCAAAACAAAATGCGTGTTTTTAACAAATAACTATCAAAAGATTGACACTTATTTATGTACAATTTCAATGTAAAATTACTCATAATGACCAAAATTGGATAAAATGGTAAAATTTTATTCTAATTACATTTTAAAACCAATTAAAAATATTATATATCCATATATATAAATTATATTAAAAGGTAGTTATGAATTAAAATACAATATTTTCACTATTCATGAAGAAATGAACTTTATTAGAAAAATACCAACATTTAATCCAAATTATATTTTGATGTCTTTATTCTAAAGAATAATATTTTTTTTAATAATAACATATAAAAATTACAAAAAATATATTTAAAAATGATTCACTATCAAAAGGCGGTTAAATGAACTTTTAAAGACAATTTGTGTTTTTGCACTTAAAATTGGATTCATTCATACTTTTAGCATATAAATTTTATTTGATAAATGTAAAAACATTTAACAAACATGTATAATCATATTTTAGTTAGTTCTATTAATTCTCGGAAAAACAACAGCTAGGCATTAAGTATCATTTAAAATAATAATATTATATTATTATTGTGCAACATAAGATTTCAAAGAAACCTATTATTGTGAATATGGTATGACCATGATCATAGAAACCCATTTAAAGTAAATAATAATAATTAATTCACAAATATTAATAATTATGAAAATGTAATATTCTTTATATACTTGGGATGTTACATCCTTCCCCCTTTTAGAAATTCTTTCGTCGCAATTTTTATACACGTATCAAATAAGTGGCGGGTATTTTTCCCCCATTGAATTTTAAGATTCCCATGTTGACTCTTCAAAAATATGATTTTTTTTTCACAAACCCTTTACGTGGTGTGTTAATTTATTCCAAAACACTTGATCTCTATGGTTATGAATTTGTCCTGGTTGTTCCCCCTAAGAGTGATTCTCTTCCAACTGAACTACCTCTGGGTTCAAAACGCGAGACGGATCTAGCATATACTTTCTCAACATTGAAACATGAAAAACATTGTGTAACTGGTATAAAAATGGAGGTAAATCCACTCTATATGCAACTGATTCAAATTTCTCCATGATTTCATAAAGGACCGATGAACGACGGACACAACTTTCCCTTCTTACCAAAATGAATCACACTTTTCCATAGAGAAATATTGGGAAATACATTATCACCTATCTCAAAATAAATATACTTCCTTCGATTATCCGCATAACTTTTTTACATGCTATGAGGTGTTCTCATGTTTTTCTGAATGAACTAAAATCTTTCTAAAATCTCTTATACCGTTACTTGTCCCATCAGATTCCTTTCACCTATATACTCCCAAAATGCTGTAGTTTGACATCACTTCCCATATATTTCCACAAATGGAGTCATCTGTATACTTGAATGAAAACTGTTATTATAAGAAAATTAAACCAAGAAATTTTTGGTCCCAACTTCCCTGTTAATCATGTGAACATGTATATAGCATATCATTCAAGTTCTAAATTTATCATTCTGACTTTCCATCTGATTGAGGATAAAAAGCTGTAATATAACTTAATTCAGTACCCAATAACTACTGAATTCCATTAAAAAAGTTTCAAGTAATCCTGATATCATGATCTGATTCAATAGAGAGGATTACTCCATGCAATATGACTATCTATTTAACATACAACTATGAAAGTTGATTTAGAGACAATGTATCTTTAATAAGAATGAAATTAGCAGATTTAGTCAATCAATAAACAATAATCTAGATTACCTTATTACCTAGAAATGTCTTTGGTAATCCCATAATGAAGTATGTGGATATATTTTCCCACTTACACTCTAGTACCAGCATTGACTGAAGCATCCCTTTTGGTAGCTGTCGCTCTTCTTTAACCTACTAAATATTGAAACACTTCACAGAAAAATCAACAATATTCCTTTTCATTTCGTCCCACCAGTAATACTCATAATGATATTTGTACATCATAGTACTGCCAGGATAAACTGAAAACATTGAACTATGAGCTTCACCTAACAACTCATTCATAAACATTGAATCAGAAGGAACACATAATCTCTTTCAAAATCTCAAAACAAAATCATTATCAATGTTGAATTCAGGAATCATACCCTTCTGAACCAACTCTACCATTTTTTACAGCTCATTATCTTCCTTCTACCATTTCATAATTCTGTCTGATAGAGATGATCTCACTGACACTTGAAACAAATTAGAATAATTTACCTCACCATGAACTATTATTCCAAAGTTCATCAAAGAAAAAACCAAAGGATCACTTTCCAAACATAGAATTGTTATTGAAGAAACAATCAACCGAAAACATCATCCACTTTGTTTTCTTTTCCCAAGATGATATTGAATCATGAAATCATAATCATTGATTAATTCCATCTATCTCCTTTGTCTCATTTTCAACTATTCCTGAGTGAATATATACTTTAAAATTTTTTGGTCAGTATATATTTTACATTTTACTCCAAAAAAATGATTCCTCCAAGTTTGTAAATAAAAAAAACACATGCAAATTCCAAATCAGGTGTAGGGTAATTTAAATCATGAGGTTTCAATTGATATGAAGCATAAGCAATTAACTGATCATTCTGTATAAGGATACATCCATGTCCTTTCAATGAAGCATCATTGTAAATAACAAAATGACCATTTCTAGAATATAGTTCCAAAACTAAAGCATTCACCAATATTCTTTTTAATTCTTGTATACAATCATCACATTATTTTGTCTAAATGAACTAAACACCTTTTTGAGAAAACATATTCAATGGGACAGATAACCGTGCAAAATTCAAAGCAATCCACTGGTAATAACCTTCCAATCCAAGAAAAAAACGGATCTCATTTATATTTGTGGGTCTTGGCCATTTTTTAACAAATTTTGTTTTACCAGGATCAAAAGTTCTTCCATTTTTTTAAAAAATGACCATGAAAAGAAATTTTTTGTAACCAAAAGTCACACTTACTGAATTTCCCAAGTAGTTTATTTTATTTTAAGGTTCGTAAGACAACCCTTTAATGAGTTTCATTATACTATTTACATTTAGAATAAAACAAAATATCATCAATGAACACAACCAAAAACCTATAAAAAATTCACAAAAGATTCTATTTATATGATCCATGAATACAACAGCTACATTGGTTAACCCAAAAATCCTAAATAAAAATTAATTATAGAAATATCTTGTACGAAACACAATCTTCGGAATGTCTGCTTCCATTACATTCAACTAATGGTACCCCAACCTCAATTCAGTCTTTGAAAAATACTGAGCTCCTTGGATCTGATCAAACAAATCATTGATATGAGGCAATGTATACTAATTCTTAATAGTGATGTTATACAATGCTCTATAATAAATGCATAGTCTCATTGAACCATCTTTATTTTAAACAAACATTACATGAGAAGCCCATGGTGATGTTCTAGGTCTAATGAAACCTTTATCTAATAGCTCCTGTAATTGCTTCTTTAACTCTAAAATTTCAATTTGAGTCGTTTGATAAGGGGGTTTTGAAATTGCTTTAGCATCAGGAACAAAGTCAACAGTAAATTCAACTTCCCGGTAAGGTATAATACAATGAAACTCATAAATAAAATAATCAAGGTACTCATTTACCCCTAGCACATCATTAATTTGAATAGTTCCATTGTTTTCAACAATATTTTCTAGGTAACATTCATTTACAACTTTTATTAGTTTCACAGCTTTATAATATGTTATCAAAAGTAATGGTTCATTCCTGTACACAAACTAAAATTCATTCTGAAAAGAATCCTCTATAGCTCTACAATCAATCTTATCATGATTACCAGAAATCCAATCCATACCCAAAATAACATCAAACTCGACAAGAGGGAAACTATAAGGTTTACAAGTTGATTCTTTCGATAAACATTGACAAGAATGTTCTTATGATATCCTTTTGTCTCAACATTTCTCCCGATGTTTTTACCATAATTTTAGGATTCATATCTTGGTATGAAATTCCCAATTTACTAGAAAACTTCTCAGAAATGAATGAATGTGTTGACCCAGAATAAAACAAAAATTTTCATAATCTGATGAAACAAACAATGTACATGATAGTACTTCATTTGATAGACCAACATCTGCTTTAGTAGTTACAAAGAATTTCACCACATGTTTCTACTTGTAGTCTGGATTCTTTTCCTCTGTTGAGTTCTTCGTTGGATACTCATTTTCATAATGAACAATTTCAATGCACTTAAATCATTTTACAGACTGTAAATCAGATTTTGTATCACAATTACCCTTGTCATTTTAGTCAAATATCAGGATTTATGTCCCATTTTACCACATCTATAGAACTTACCTAAATTCAAAAGACATTCCCCAACATGATTTTTACCTCAATTTTCATAAACTGTAAACTTTAGTATCTTACCATTAGACTTTTGTTAAGGGCTATTCCCTTTCACCTTCCACCTTAACCTCTAATTATTTTGTCTGTCAAAGAACACTTGATCATCGGTAAACTCTATATCTACCTTATCTATACAATGAACAAGTTTTTTTTATAACTTTTTAACTAAAGAGAAAGTAAATCCATTCGATTCGTTATCTTTTATAATGAGTAAAAAAGGTTGATTTTACTATCAAGATTTCGTATGTAATTTGAATCATACATTGTGAGTCGAGTGAATTTTTCTTCATAAGCATCCACTGAGTCATCCTCATGCCTCAATTCTAGGAATTTTTTTCAATCCTAAGACAAACCACCTATGGAAAATATTTCTCATGAAACATTCCTTTAAATTATTCCTAATCAAGATAATCAATCTCCTCATTGTTCCTGATATTTTTCACCATCAACCACCACTGATCAACTTCACCTTTAAAATGGTAAACAACAAGGCAATCCTTTTTATGTTCTAAACATCCCAGGACATAAAAGATATTCTCCAGTCCCTTAATCCATCATTCAGATGGCACTAGGTTAGATGATCCCTTGAATGATGGGGGATGTTTCCTCATGAAATACTCTACTACTGAAACATTCCTTCATGGTTGATCTGGATAATCACGTCCATGGATACCACCACCATTTATAGCCTGAGTCTACTATACCATAACTGTAACAAATTTTTCAGTTCTGATTCCGACCATCCCAGGTTGCTGATTTGGAAGGTTTTCTTTCTTTAGATGTCATCCCTTCAATACTTCCTAGTTTCCTTTACGAAAAACCATTCATAACATAGAACTGTCTTAGGTTATGCAACATGGTAATATGTAAATTCTATCATTTCAATATTAACAAAAATTAATTTATGGATATCAATTTAACAATACCCTAACCCTTATTGTTATCTAAACTGACCTGTGATATCTACTGTAATGAACTGGCCTTAAAACATTATATAATCATGAATAAAATGAATAATTCACATTGAGGATCTTTTTAGTTTTATATTTTTAGAGAGTTAGGCCATAACTAATACATTACATCTCAAAAATTACAAATTGGACACTTATACCAAGTTTTCATTTTTTCATAAAATAAACACTCTATAAAATAGTTATGTCCAGTTCCATGTTTTAGACAACATGACTTTCCCTTGATCCCATCCTTGACCCTATTAATATTTAATTCTAGAGGAAAACATTTTGAAACATAGGAAGAGCATTAAAATCTCAGTAAGGGTTATAAAACAATGAAAGAAAACATTAGTTTAACAATAAATACACAACATAAGATCTTTAACATAAAAACATGAAATCATAAGATTTATAATTCAAAAATAATAACATAAATCAAAAAGGTATCTTGTGGTATCCATATCATACTGACATTGTAGCTATCACAACTGCGTAGGGAGTTACATTTGGAATACCCATCACAATATACTCCCTGATTCTCTTTTGAGAAACAATCATGATTTCCTCTGTCACGTTACCCAATACATCGAAGAGTTATCTCAGGCTCACCCAGCCTAGTTTCATCACGAAACCACTCGTATACGTATCAATTCCAAAGAACCATAACATATTCATAACACATAAAATAAACACAATGGAAAGATAAAATTTACACATTTCAATCACAATATATCATTTAAATATATTGAAATATAAAATCCATTACAAAAAACATTTTCAATACCAAAATACATAAATGATTATATGGTTTTTATTTTCCTTTTAAAAACATTATGACTTATAAAGGAATCCATAGATCAAATAATACTCCTGGTGGCAGAAAGGTCATTGTCACCGCTTACGTAGAAAACACTATTTTTTTTATTTAGAAAAACACCATGTAGAAAAATATTTCATTTGAATGATGTGAAAATTCAAAGGTTTTTATACTACGTATAAAATAATGTCATGTATAAACAAAATATACCTCAATGAATGGAGATTGATACAACATCCTTTACCTCTTGTCTGACTTGACTCGTTCCTTCTTTAATCTCCTGAATAAATAAAATAAAGTTAATTTATACTTTCTTAAGAAACAATATCATGTTTATTATTCATTTTATATCACATATTACCATGTTTTAAACATTTTGAAATCATTTGTGTTTATAATTGTTATTTTTTTATATTTGGTAATTGAGTCAAAAATGAACTTCTTTTGTTTACATGTTGCCTATGTGGTCAAAATTTTCATTATCTATAGAATGATATAAATGATTTAGATATTATATATATCTAATATATCTGGTATATATATGTATTTATAACAGTACATAGCATTCATAGGTGTGAAATGAAATGCACTGTTCATAGAGATGGAAATCCCTGTGTATGAATGAACGCTACTTTCATTTCTATTTCTTATTTTAATGGAATTAAAACAAAATTATAAATATGTATACTATAATTCCATTATAATATCATATATATAATATCATTTACTCTATCCTTTATAAATACCATATATGGCATTAATGAGTCATATTACTTTGAGGGGCGGTACTCCACACTTTCTCAAATGAGATTATAGTATTTACCCACTATGGAAACCATAATGGTATTCTATATAAAAATATATAGAAACCTAGAAATAAAATAAATTTAATATATATCACATATAAATACAGTTCCATAATAATGTCAAACATAAATGGTGGTATGAGAGAATTGAACAATCATTGTTTTGTGAGGTGTAAGTTCATCGTCCATAGAAATAGTATGTTCATTAACCATTAGACGGAGAAGTGTGTAACTGTAGTTCGAATACATTTCATAATAACATCCTAGTATAATGAGTATAATTTTTTTATTATAAAAGAAATGAATAAATAGTTTTTAGGGGGTTGGAGAAGAAAAATAAAACAAAACAACTTAGGAGAAGACATTTCCTTTAAATCAGGTATCTCTTTTTGGTTTGAACCAAAATGTTTACTTGAATTTTCTTTCTACCTAGGAGAAGTCTTATAAGAGAATGAGAGGGTTATAGAAAGCTTAATTGGAAGTGTATGGACTGTCCAAGGGGCTTGATAGGAGTGAGTAATGGGTTATAGTTGGGGGATTTTCAAATGGGGAGGAGGGACTCTTTAGGAAAGTGTGAAAAATATTATTTTATTATATAATGATTTTCTATTTCTAAATATCCAAAACATATTAAAGTCTAAGATATGATGAATCATGGTTAAAATAAAATCATCCATTAATAATTGGAGTGGTTTTGGATATTATTTTAATCAATATATTTTTATTTATTTAAATCATTTATTAATGTTGTAAACACTGCATCATTATTGTGTCATAAATAATTTAATTTATTTGATGTCTAAAAATTATAAAAAATATATGATGATGTAGAAAATATATATAGATAATGTAATCATTATCATCATGAATGACCCAAATAAATTGAATATGGAGTGTAAACTCATCTGATAATGATTAACTATGTATTTGATTTTATAATTAAAAATCTCAACATGGGTGTTCCAAAACACACCAAAATGGATATAAATAAACATTAATAGGATATAAATTGATGATTACCATGGAGGAAGGAATATTCAAATTCATACATGGTGAGAATGTTGAAAAAAGAATTAACAATAATGTCTCAAAACAATTAAAATGTGTTTTTTCATGGAAATAAGGGAAGAGTGCTTATAATTTCTTTGAAAATTTGAATTTTGATATAGGTGATATTTAATTTCTTGATTAGGAAACATTTTTTACATCAATGTCTTATATTTGGGATCTTGGGCATTACTCGATTCAATTCCCAAATCTATGGGTTACTTACATGAAAAAATTAATGGACAATGTTATACCAATCATTTAAGTAGAATGATTTATTTTTTTATTTTTTTGTGTTGAAGAATTATTTTATTTAAATAATTTATTTGTAAAATTCTATTCAGATAAAATTAGAATAATAGATTTATTTTTTGTAGTAGTTTTTCATTGATGATTTTCAAGTATTTATTGAATGGTACTGGTAATCAAGAAAAGTGATTACTTGGTATAGTGATATTTTTGGGGATCACATAATCATGGGATATATAAGACATAATAAGATATTGGTGTTGAGATAATAATTTTATGATTGGATAAAGATATGATGAAGTAAATTTTATAGTATTTTTAACCTTGTAATATATTTGTAATTTGATTAAAAAGTGATTTATGTTATCTTTGGTGAAGTATACTTCATTTTTAGATTTACAGAATATATTACATATTTTTTATAGTGATAATTTTATATTGAATTTTTAATTTTTTTGTGGTTTTATATAATCTATTTTATTTTTAGAAAGGATTATTATATTTTAACGAAATATATAATCATGTTAATCGTGCGTTTTTTTGAAATTATATGATATTTTTTTCTTTGGAACAATGATAATTTTTATATTGGAAAAAAATATTGTATAAAATATTACATATTATTTATTCTTAATTTTTTTATACCTATAATGATGTATTATAATGGTTAAATATTATTTTTTAATTCATTAATTTGAACTCTGAGTGTTATTGTTGAGATTTTGGCGTTCAATGTACTACATACATATATATTGCATAATATATGGGATCCATTTTGGTTTTAGTATATATTTAGAGTTATAATGACTTATGAATCATATGATATATTGAAAGTTAATTTTGATACATTAGGTATGAAAAATTCATCTTGAATTTTCATTTCATAGAGTAAGTGGTGAGATAGAAGTGGAAATTGATCGAATTACATACAAATGATGGGAATTTTGTTCAAAATTTAAATGAAGTATACTATTTATATTTTCACTAATACTCTATATTTATGGTAAATTATTTAATACATTTTAAGATATGGATTTGGAAAAAAAAATTATTACTTTACATTAATTTATGATGAATTGTTGGTATTTTAACACCTCATTAATTAATTGTTTTGTGGCGATTAACTACCTAATGACCATGTTCTCTGTTACAGACTATTATTACATGGATGATAATTTTATAAATTGTGAATATATTTCATCTTCCAATAAATTTTCCTATATTCTAGGAATCCAATTATGTGTAATTTTTGGTAACCTTTATGTTTTCCACTCCCCTTTTTGAAATAATGTTTTGTTATCTCTTCGTATGATGTGGGTTTTAAATAATGAAATTTTAAAATAATAAACCAATGATAATAAAGATATAAATTGTTAGTTTGTATCCTATTTATGGAGGTAGAACACAATTCAACAATATTTTATTATATATTTATATTTATATAAATTGAAGATTTTAGATAAATAACTTAACATGTAACACCATATTTAGAATGATCGAAAATATATTATGAAATATTGGTTATATTTAATGGAATGTAGATAATTATCTACATTATAATATATAAATATATTTGTTTTATATAATTCATAATTATTTAAACATTCAATATAAATAAATACTCATCTTTGTGTAGTCATTTTATGCTGAAGAATTCATTTTTTGTAAAAAATGGATTTTATGGAATGTTATGGGTGAGTATTATAAAAAATATTAACATATTTTAAATGTTATTTTTGAATAAATTAATATCAATTTTTTATTTTGAATATCAAATTTTGATTAACATAGATATTTTACATTTTTCAAAAAAAAATTATTTATTGGTGATTAATATAAAATACCGGTTTTTTAAAAAATATCATTCCATTTCTTTAGATGAATTATATTAAAAATATGATTATATATTATATTTTATATTAATATACAAATGGTCTCCATTAATTAGTCATAAAATAAAAAATTATGTAGGAATCAACATTATTCTTCATATTGTTATTAGTTCATTTTGGGGATTAAAAATATAGTTTTTTATAAAAATAATTTTTTTGAAGAAAATATTTTAAATATTAATTAACTAAATAAATAATATTTTATTATTTATTATAAATAAATTTATATAATATATACATAATTAAATACTTTCACATTTTTTTAGTAATATTACAATGCATGGAATAATATTAAATCCATTTTTTCGTTTAAATGAAATTTTCTCAAAAAATATTTTTCTGTGTTTTGCACAACTATTTTTAAATTGAGTTTATTAAATTTTTATGAATGAAATAAATTAATAAATTAAATATTTTTAGTAAGTATTACTATTATAATTTCATATTTGGAACGAAATATTTATTTTGTGATTAGTAATAATGGTGAATATTTTTCACATGGGTAAAAAGGTAAAACTAGGTTAAAACTATGAGGTAAATACTTATAATATATATTACACATGACATAATTCTAATTAGTGAGTGTAATTTTAAAAAATAAATGTTGAATTAGTTAAATAAAATATTTTAGAAAATTATTTTTAAATTTGGATCAAAAGACAGTCTTTTGTGAAAATAAGTTGTATTTAATTTAAATTAAAAACTATTTCTTTTTTTTTCAATTAATAGAATGCATTGAAAAATAAATTCAGTTTTAAAATTTTATGAATTTATAAAAACCATTATTTATTTATTTAACCCCAAAAATCCATGGAAACCAACATATTCCACGACGTAAAGGTGATATGAGTTTTACTCTTAAATCATGTATTTACCTGAAAAAGCCTTTCAAGTGATTAATGTTATTATATTAAAATTAAGTTTTATAAACTGTAAAAGTTGATTTTGATAAAATGGATTCAAAATATTGAATCATCATATTATTTTTTTAATAATTACATTTAATCTTTTTTTAATATATTTATGTTATCATTGAAAAACTTTAGTTATCATGTTTCAAGTAAAATGAGATTAGTGTAGTTTAACTAGAACCTAAGGCATAAAATGTGTCAAAAATGTCTAAATGTGAGTTGTTTATTTTTTTACTTTATCCCATGTTATCTAATATTTTTATTTACATTTTTCACTTTACATGACTATGATATAAATATATATTAATATTTTATGTAATTAAAATTGTGTTCTTTCCCTCCCTTATAAGGAATACCAAATCTATAATCCTCTTCGAACTTCATGAAACTTATATATTGGCCAATAAATTCCCAAATACTATATATATATTTCTTACAAATATCTTAAATATATTGGTATTGGAAATATATTATACATTAAAGTATTAATGTGTATGTCAAAATAGTTTTTTAATAATATGGTATAACTCTAAACCGAGTATTTTCAATTTCATTATTTCATCTACATCATATAAATTTATGAAATAAATAATAAAATAATAATTTCATTATATAAATATTAAATAATTTATATTATAATGATGGAGGAACAATTAACAACCTCATTTCCATTCGATTGGAAAAGAAAACATCACTCTAAAGTATATGTGTACTACTACCACCAAGAATCAATGTGTTTCGTATTTTTGCCCCCTTTCTCATTGATGTTGGTAAATATAGAGTTTATGAATATATATGTCGGATATGATATTTTTTTAGTTCTATGATCATCAATTTTTATTTACTTCCCTTTCATTCCATCCATAAAAAAGTGGAAACATCACTCAGGTGTACATATCGGCCACCATCTCTAGAAGGTGATATAATTAATTTTTCAGAAAAAATTAATTAGAATATTCATAAAAGTGTATATAATTATTAAATAGGATGGTATTTATATGATTATATTTATTTATTTGATATAGCCACGATCATTGTAAAAGGATCGGGACTGTCAAACTGAATCATGCTTGAATAATGAAGCATTTATCACCCAAAATAACAATTAAAATAATGAATTCATAAAAATGTGTGGTAATATATTATAAGTAAGTAATGTATGTTATTATATATATTATTTTTGTTTTTTAATATATGTATAATAAATTTTATATCTTCTTAATGGATGTGTGATCATGTATGAAGCAGTACGATACTTGAGGTAAGTGATTTTGCCTCACTTTTATTTTTGTGAGACATATGCTTTATTCACCACTAGTATAGTTTGTATGGTGTATAAAAAATCTAGGAATTTATTTATTGATTATTTTATGAATTATTTGGATATATTAAAATTCATATAAATATCTCTATTTTATGAGGTTTTGATTTAGTGATTACAAAAGTATTAATTGTTCATCATTAAAAAATTGTTTCCATCGAGAAATATTATATGTTGTACAATTATCTTCTTTTATTAAGTGATTTGTATACCCCTTGTACATGTTATGTGATGAATGTCCTTATTTCCTGATATTCAATTTTCCCTTTAATGTTAATCTTTGACATGGCTTATTATTTAAAATTCCCCAAAGCATTAATGGATTTATGTTTTATTCTGATTTTTATAATGATTTATTATTGAATTTATGTTGAGTAAATATAATTACATTATATGATAAAAACTGTTAATTTTTATTCTACTATAGTAATTTTTATAATTTCTATGTTTTTTACAGTTTAACTCTCTTTGGTACTCAAAATGGAATATATATTTTTTAGAAAATCCAATCATATTTCATGTCATTCATTGATACAACTTTTTCATCCATATCTATGATTTAGAAAATTTATTTAAATTTTATGAATTTTATTAAAATAGATTGTCGATTCAATTTTAGAAATTTTTAACTTTTTTAATGTTTAGGATTTATATTCTTATTTATTCTATGAAAACTATTTTTACAATAAAAAAAACATAACCTTTATTTTAATAATTAATATATGAATATAATTATACAACATAATGTCTTATAAATGATTTGATGATTAATTAATATGATTCTATTATTTTTTTTAAATAATTTTTCCATTATATTTTAGAAATATTTATATTTTAAAAAATATATTTTAAAAAAATAATACTTTCCTCATAAAATAATCCAATTAATTTTAAAAATAGTATTTCATCTTTGATAACATTATTTGAGGTTAATAATTCAATATAATGGATATAATTAAATTATTTCATACTTAATCATTCTCTATATCGTTTATGATTATGAATATCATATTTTAATGAAACCCATTTATTTTCCACATGTTATGCTATGATGAAATGATGAAATGTTTAATAAACATGTTTCCTGTCATCATGTTATGGTATGATGCTGTGAAGAATGTTTTAGATCTAGTAGTTCACATATATATTTTTTTCATTATATTAATTGTCAAATCATAATTGTAAATCTCCCCAATGACTTGTTTAAAAAATAATATCTAATGAGTTAGTAATAAAAATGAAAGGGCGAAAACACAAATTAATAAGGGAATTTTTCCACTATGATATTCATGGGAGTAAAAATTGATGATGGATATGGTGGAATGATGTGTGAACCAAATCCAAAATGATATTTCTAGTATAGGTCCTTGAAAAAATAATTAATTTGTTATATATACTCACAAATTTTTGTATGTTTATGTAATGTTCTCATAACTCGTGTTTGATTTTTTAAGAATACATATAGTTATGACTTATGTATTTTTTTTATGAAAAATCCTTATTATATTTTTATGATTATTAATATTTTATTGATTATATATTGTTATTTTAGTTTATTTTCATTTTCAAAAACCCATATTCATGTCATATTACAACTTTTGTTCATTTAATACAATATTATATGTTTTCCCTTTCAATGTATCCTACATTACTCTTTCAAAAGTTTCATTTCCACTGGTCGTGAAAATGATTTTATGTCTAATATGCCTAGAATGTATTTTATTTGGGAAGATTATTGTAAGGGTTTTTGAAGATATTCATACAATAATGGGATTATGTATCTATCCCCACAATACACTAAACCTATATGATTTTAGCATGGATCATAATGTTATATAATGTATACTAATCTAATAAGAAGTAATATTTATGTATGAAATGTATGTGGATTTATATAGAGGATAAGATTTAGTTCTATAATATTGATGATGAAATATTGATAAATTGGATAATTTTTTCAACTCATTTATTACAATAATAGTACCCTATGTTCATCACTGTTGATGTTAGGAATAATATTATTTTTCATTTACAAGATAAGAGATATATTAGTAATGGAAAATGTTTCATTTTTTAATTATTATATAGGAAATTTCCAAAATATTACCTTTCTCCCCATATTATTAAAGTAATTTAATATAATAATTTCACACAATATAATAAATATCATTTGGAGTTGTTTTTTAGATAAGATATCTCAAGATGATACAAAACCTTTTAAAAAACATGGCTAAAAATATCATCACAAGTCTACCTGAATGAGTGTAATTTACATGATTGAATTAACCCCTAAATATTCTACTATTTTTTTATTAAACCATGTTTAGGAAGAATCCACTCGCTATGGGATATAAGGACACTCTCAAAACTGAAGTCCTAAAATTATTTCTCCTATTAATCGAGATGAGAGTGGTAAATTTTATAATAATATGTCAAGGAAAAGTAGATATAATAATCCATTTTAAAATTTGTATAAGGATGGCTATAAAAATTTACAAACATTACCTTATAAAGATCAATGTTTGATTAATATATCTTCTAAAACACCTAGGCACCTAAATCAATGATATTATCAGTTTCAAAATGTGGTTAGACAAAAATATTGAAAACAAATTTATAGGGTCTTGTTAGGAAGCTGATGAAAAAATTGTTTACCAACAATGTAAAGTTAACAATCTACAAACTTAAATAGACTAAATTTCATGGGAAACGTTCTTTAGAAACAAGGATAAGATTTAGTGCATAAAAATTTTAATCCACAAAAATAATGCGATGTATATTTCCAAAAGATATTTTCTATCATAAATAATCAATTAGGGTGAAAAAATGTGATTATATGATTATAGATTTAATAGAACCAAAAACCCAAATCAAGAAAATGATAATATTCAAATATTTATCGTACAGTCCTTCCTAAAAAACATTATAATCCAAGACATGAAAAATAGAAAATAAAAGAAATTCAATTTGTAGTTGATCAAGGGTGGTATGAATAAAGTGGTGTATTTTGGGAAGTAGGATAACCAACCTATTTTGAATCATAATACCCCTCCAATTCCATTTTCATAATGAGTCTTAATGTCTAATGAACATGACTACATTAAATTCATAAAAATTATTAGATAATTCAACATCAACAATCCATTTCTATAATCATGGACAATATGTAATCATATTTCAAATTTACTAAGAGTTTGATTAATTAAAAAAATAAAAGAGAAATGTCGATACCATATACTAAAAAAAGTATTGTAGTGATATTCATTCAGTAAAAGAACCTTCAAAATAGACCCTGGAAGATTCTAATTTAATAGTACCATATGATAGTGAAAAAAATTGGGTTTCTTATGTGATTTAGGTGCTATTGTTACCCTGATTCTAAAAGTATTATCCCAAATGATGGGTCATAGTGATTTGAATCCACCCATTGTGTCTTTACTATGTGATAATAGTTCACCCACTAATCACTCTCTATGGGTGGGTAACTTATTTATTAATATAGGGAATCTAACACTTCCCACTAATTTTTTGGGGCATAAAATGGGGATTGAATTAAAGGATCCAATTAGTCGTTTTTGAAACATTAATACCATTGTTGGTACATTCATTGATATCTATAGGGGAAAATATGATGTATATAGTATATATGATGAGGATGAAATTCTATTTTAAAAATTCTAAACATTAGTTTTTCTTTAAGATGAATTTTTTTATAATTAATACTTCAAGAATTATTTGATATCTATGTATTGCTCCTTCTCTATTATGGTTATAAAAATTAGGATTCACCATTCTGTTCAGAATTTTATTCAGGGTATTGTACCACCACCTAAACCACTCATTCATGATGAAACATCATACATGGATCCAAACTTAGATATTCAATGAAAACTCATTATTCCTAGATTTATTGAAACTATTTATGGATACATTATATCAATGATCAAGTGAATAGATGTATCCAAGGTTTTTAATTGTTATAGAGTAATATCTTTTGAGAAACTTGCATATTGACATACTATGTAAGTATGTTTTACTACCAACCACTCACCTACTAAACATATTTTAGATATTCATAATGTTGACCCCTTTTCTGATAACTTCAATTATTTTATGTCAATATTGGATTATAAATGGTATGTAATTGAATTTTTAATTTGATATCTTCATATCATATTTATTTTACCTTTTTAGTTTTCAAACTATTTTAGAACATGAATCAAATAATTTGGTATCTACTACGACAATTTTGTAGAATAATAATTCATTATGTGTTGGAGAAAACATGTATAATTTTTCTTGTCAACATGAGGATTTTAATATATTAATATATTTATCATTTAGTACTATTTAAGAGATTATTAGGTTAGAAACATTTTTCCACCACAATATAAGTCGTCAAATATTTTGAAATTTTTGTATAGAATAGTAGTTGATTATGATTTTGAAACATAGGTGGAACATGGAATTAATTTTAATTAAAACCCAAAAAATGATAATAATAAAAAAAATACCCATAAAATGACAAGGGATAGATTACTAATAAAGGGAAAGTTTTATTCAAGACTATAAATTTAGTGTTATATGGGAGTAAACCCATGTATTTCTTCTTTTTTTAAATTTCATTGCATATAAATGTCTCTAAAAATAGTTAATGTTGGATTTTAACCTCTATTCCCCCAAAACAACAACATAAATTTTATATATTTTTTGGATCGTATGATCAAATATTTTTATGCTTATTGGATCAACAACATCTAATATCGATAATTGTTTCATTAGAATTTGAATTTCAAATGTTAAACTATGTGATGAATTTTGTAAAAAATATATATGTAATTACACTATTAAAATAATATATTTTATTACTGATAAAAATTGAGGGTATAATTAGCCGACCTCTAATGATAAATGAATTTCATTCATGGGATTCTTGTTTTTTTTGTATTTACTTTCCAACCCATTTTATTTTTTAATGTTGTTTCTTGGTCATTTTACGTGATGTAATATTTATTATTTCAATAGGTCACTATTACATTCCTAACATACATGAATCTTGAACCCATAAATTTTCATTATCATAGTAAGGAATAATTGGAAATCATTATGAACCATGAATTCAATAATGTATCTTCTCTAAAATTATATTCTATATTAAACTATTAAGTTTTATCAAGTTGTAATATTTTTTACATTATGATTATGTATGGTTTTAACAAGAGCCTGAACCTAATTGGGGAGGACTTGAAAAGTGCATCTATGAGACCTTAGATCAAATCCAGGTAGAGACATATTCATGACTATTGTAGTAGTAATGTTTCAAGAAGTGTAGTTGTCACTATTTGGTACTATGGTAGTCATAACTTTTAATCTATTTAGGCTTTTGGGCCATTAGTTTTATCATAGTTTCCTTCAAGGACTTTGGAAAAGTATGGATTTATAGCCACTATAAGGGTTATAGGGAACCCCAAGGCCTATGGGACACCTCAAGGCCTTAGTGTGAGATGAAATTGTGCTGAAATAGAATCAAATTACTCTATAATGAGTAGGATCTTAATGAGGATTCAGAGTGTGTGCATTCACCAAATAAAATCATATAGATTTATAAGATTGAGAGGGTATGGAATTTTCCATCAGGGATTATCCAGTGTATGAACGATAAGATTAGATGAATAGCCATGCGAAGATGGAGAGCTAACATAATGATTTAGACACCATGTAGGGGATGTTTCATGTAGTTATTGTCTAGTTGAAATACACTAAGACCGTCAGTTCAAGTAATGTCACGAAGCCTATGGGCAATGTTAGTGTCCTCCAAGAACCCTTGAAAGGTGGATTATCAAAAAGGAATGAAAATATATGGCCTTCTGTCTATTCGAACAGATTATGTTTGGTTGATTATTTTTTATGAATATGACTGAGAACCCTAAAAACATTTAGTCAACAACATTTACTTTATAAATGTATTTTAAACATATTTTTTGAAATTTTATATCTCACCTTGGTATTGAAAATTTGTGAACATTTTGGGTTTTATGTGTTGGGAAGAGGGGCCTTCAAATGTGCCTTACTAGGGCTCAAATGTTGGTCACATTAAAAATTCAATAATTCTAAAAAAAATCATTACATTCCATTAGTTTATGAATGAGTTTTTCTTTTTTAAATAAAATATATTTTTAGGATATGAAAATATATATTCAGTATTTCCAAAAAAGGTGATAAATTCATACTATATTAGGTATTTTATAGATTCTGAAATGACTAGACTGTCCAGATTTCTATGTGATGTAACTTACAATTTTAAATGTAAATAAATATAGGAACTATGTAAGGGAGAATTATATATGAGATATAAATGGAATTGGGATTAAGATATGAAGTGATATAATGTTAGAACATAAAAATAATAACATCTCATTCAATAAATAGAACACCACTTGGAACCCACTCAAAATATAATAAATTAATTCTATTTAAAATGAAGTAAAATGGATTGTTTGAATCCCCTATTTAATCATTTAGAAATTATGAACATCAAAAATTAAATCCATTTTCAATTTAATATTTTCTACACATAATTAGGGATAAATGAAATATAATAATGATCCACTGTGTGAAAAATTCATTTATTCATGTGACGGGAATATTGATCCCAAGTGAAGAAGTGGAAAATTGAATAATAACAAAATATTAATCATTTTACCAAGGGGAATTATATAAGGTCAACATTAAATGTTATTCTTGTTAATTCATGATTTATCTTGAATATTAGTGATTTCATGCCCAAAATAAAAATATATACTACTGTTTAATTACGTCAATATTTTAGAATAAAAAAAGAGGGATGATTATTTTGACAATAGTTTGGTTCAATGATTCTATTTAATTTAGGTATTTTTATTTTTACCTAGGTTGGATTGATAATTTTATAAGAGACTATGTACTTAAATAAAATTTATTTTAATTCTCAAGAGCATAATAAATTTATTTTGGGGGAATTTTATTTGGTAATTATTTTAGTACATCTTGTCACATCCATGTTAGGGATTTATTTAGAGATTAATTCCATAAATATTATTTCAATGAGAAAAAACTGAAATAATTGTTAATCAATGTTATAAATTTTATATCTTTTATATTTTAATGGAAATAATTAATTATTGAGATATATTTCAAATCACTTATTCATAAAATTTATTTATATATAACATAATGATGCATTTTTTAAATTTTGTTATTTTAGAAACATAACATAATCATGTTGATTAAATGTTCTATGGGGTTTTTATTTCAAAATTAATGAAATAATTTATTTCCTAGAAATGTGAGTATTCTATGAAAATAGGTCTTTAGTATTTATAGTCAAATTAATTTCTTGACTGAATTCAACATGATTATTTAGTAATTTCATCTTTTTTTGAAATTTTTTTAATATTTACATAAATTAGAAAAAGTGACACAAATTTTTGGTTTCTTTATCTGGTATGTATCACTCTAAATTTTTGGAAATTAAATTTTGATTATAAAAATCATGAAATTTTTATGACTGAAGGATTGTGGTAGGAGGAATATTTTTTCTATCAATTGAATACGATATGTAAATTAAAATGTATCATGAGACCACTTATGCTATCATAATAAGATTAAAATTCATAAAGGAGGGTGACCCTTCCATTGGATGTCATGTGTACCCTTTTAGGAGGGCCTCATACCATTCCCATATAACATTAACTATAACCATTATCTACTACTATGAAATGTTATAATGTTGGAATAAAAATCATTCCATTATAAGAAGCTACTACAATGTCTATTCTATGATCATCAGAATTTTTTACCATTGTGGAGTGCTACTAAGAATGTGTGATTATGAAAAATTAGACTGTGATTATAGATGGAATATGAAGAGGAATGATCAATGATTTTTTAATTTCATTTTTTGATCATAATTACTTGAGATATTGAATATTTCTAATTTATTTCCGTTTGACCATTTCAGAATGATTCATTCTTGACCATGAACCCACTAGTAAACATGGATCATCCATCCACTATGTTCCCCATCTCAAAAAATCATACACCATGGTTTGACTCACCAAACACCATCTATCTTGTATACTATTGTTCTATAATATTATGGATGATAAAATAGGACTAATATCACAAAAATTCCTATTAGTGATGAAAAACTATTGTGTGTTTTCAATGGAAGAAGGAATCCTAAAACTAGAGGAAATTTAACCTATAAAGATGGAAAAAATCATTGAAACATGGGGAGGATTACCAAAATCTGGAAAAAAATTAATATGTGATTGTATTCTATAAATTATTATTTTCAATTTTTTATTAATTAAAATTGTAGATGAATCATTTGAGAAAGAAAAGGTTTAAGACCACTAGAACATTTTATTAGAGGTCATGATCAATATGAATCTACACAATGATGGAGAAAAACTGTATCATATGAGTTTAGTTGTTGAAAAAATTATCAATAGATTAATTTATTGTTGACTATGAGATTTATAGTCTTATGAAACTTTATAAGTTATATGAAAAAGAACTGGGGAGATGAAATAAGTAAAACTAATGTATATGCCTAATGATGATTCTTCACTCACATTTGAAGCAGACCTAATCTCGACTGATGATAAAGACATGATTTTTATTTAAGGGTGAATATTATTTTCTTACATCATTTTATTCATGTTTTATAGTATTGATTAATTTGAGGGGGGAAAATTGAGTTTCAAGTAAATATGGAATGTTTAATTATTGATTGATTCATATATGGATATCTATTAAATATTAAAATCAATTATAAATTATTGGTGTAATAATTAGGACTCCGTATGAGTAATACCATGTGGGTAAAAATCACTCAATAAGTGCTTAATATATTTAATAACAGATTAATGATAATTTATTTTTGATTATTTCCTCATAGGTAGATAATGTTGTACAATTGAAATCAAGACATTTTCAAAAATTTAATGGGATAATCTATGTGAGAAAATTAGTAGAGATTGATACCCAAGATCACTAACATTCCCTAATATAGAAAACCACTATTTTCCTCATATCCTCAATTCATCAATCATAAATTTGACATATAAGTAATATGAAATCTATACAATAATCTGGAGAATAGTCACTTGGGGTGATCTGTGGATCTGGAATTTGGGGGAGATGTCATTTTCAGAAGAGATGATAATTATTATATTCAATTATTTAAAAGACATCAATATGTACATTATTTCACTAAAATATATTCATTTATGAATGTGGAATGAGTAGATAAATTGATTTCACAGTTTTATAGGATGGATTCAACTAAATGTCATTTTATAATTTCATGAAGTCTGATCACTCAAATAAGGATGATGTATTCCATTTGGAGATCACATTTTCTCTTCTATTGGAATTTTTCTCTATACCCAATATAATGATATGAGAAATATAGATTATCCTTAACTTGGAAACTACAAATAAATTGATACTAGGAACAGGTTGTGGAATGTTATTTTCAATGAGAAATCATCATAATCATAGATTCTTATAGACATTACAGTTCATAAAAGATATCATTTGTGATAGTAAATTAACAAATTAATGATAGAAATTTTATTACCCAACACACAACTATAGTACCTCTTTTTTACAATTCTATAAAATCATGGTGATATTTTTTTCAATTACATATATTCTATTTCCCCAAACTCAATCAAATGTATTTCCACCTCTAATTTATATTATTACCTATATTTTTATACATCCCACAACCAATTCATTATTCTAATTGTTTATTTCATGTTTTTTTCACAGAACCCTAACATTACTTTCATTTTACACTTCTTACCATAATAATCGAAGCTAAAATGTTTATTAATATTAAATTGGGGAATATATAAATGTATGAGGTTCAGTTATAAAATTGGAAAAAATATTTTTTATGATCATTGGATATGTAACTTAATTTTTTTTTAAATCCATCTTTTTCTAATCCATGAATACATAATTAAAATAATTTCAATAAAATGAAATAATATTAAATTGATAAAAAATTGAGCAATGAACATTTAAAACAAAAAATATTGTTTTTAAGAAAAAAATAATCATAATGAAAAAATTCATTCAAATAATTTATTTTGGAAAAAAAATAAAAAACATAAAGACATAATTTTAAAACACTGAATCAATTAAAATAACTTTTAAAAACATCACTTTATTTAAAAAATCAAAATATTACATTTGAAAAATATTAAAATATTAAATATTACTTTAAAAAAGTAATAATTAAAATAATTTCCGAATTAGTTTTAACATAAGTAAATGATGTTTCATAAATAATAATGATTATATGATTAGAAACAATGTAGTAGTATTTTTAAAAATATATTTATACAACTACATAAAATAACAATTCTACAGGTCACATTCAAATGAAATTTTTGAAAATGTGATTTGAAATTATTGAAGGAAATTTTAATTTAGAAATTATATTCAATAATGTATCCACGAAATATATATAAATGGTTATCGAATAAATTTGGAGTCTATGATAAAACATACGATCATGAATTGAAAATCGATTTTTAATATTGTGTATTACTTATATTAAAAACCATCATTCTGAAAAATGGATAATAAAATATCATTTTAAAATAATAAAATTGAAATGAAAAGGTTATATGAGATAATATTTAATTGGGTTCCCTAATATAATCGAAAAATGATATGAAAGGATAATATATACATGGTAGAGAAATGATCATTTGAAGATGGTGGTTATTATTTCTAATATCATAAAATGATTCCATCATTTTTATCACCCATATTAGGATGAAATACACCATAATATCATCATATAGATAAATAACACCATTATAAAAAAATTATACTTGAAAAAATCATTGTAATAGTTGCAACCCTTCCTCGGTGCCTGTGCAGTGACTACCCCAAACCCACCTTCCATAGGCCAGGGGCTGGCAACTAGCACTAAAAGCATAAATTTTGATAAAAATGGATGGCATTGCCTTTATAAACAAAGGAACAACGTTAACCCAACTGAAAATACTAGTACAACTGCAGTAACGTAAAATAGCAACCACTGA
This sequence comes from Viscum album, assembly GCA_963277665.1. Classification (NCBI taxonomy): domain Eukaryota; kingdom Viridiplantae; phylum Streptophyta; class Magnoliopsida; order Santalales; family Viscaceae; genus Viscum; species Viscum album. Next base: position 2,088,544,311 of record OY728140.1, on the reverse strand, counting down.
GTCGTCCACTAGAATTCTCACCTGAAGGGTGTGTACAGATGGCATCCTTAGCACCTCAGGTCCATCTGACTACTCCGTGTATGTCTCACCAAGTGTTCCACCACCGGGTACCATCTAGCTCTACAAGAAACTGCCTCGATCTGTGATGTCCATTGTCTGCATCCAACACAACGTAGTGTGGGCATAACCTGTGGAAGGGTGAGTAAACGATACTCAGTAGGGACCACGAGACCCCCGAAGGTCTCCCAAAATATATGAAGGTTAAACCATAGAAGATAGAGATAATCAATAAGTATCAACCAACCCTACAAAGGTATATTCCCATACATATACCTAAGTTATCAACCACAGTTCGACTCCAACTCTCAATCCCATACACAATCCATTCCACACAAGAAAGTAAGTCAATCACATCGATGATAATGATTGTAAGTCAAGACTCAGCTCACTAGGTATTCATCTTTCATATAATGATGTAGATGATCAGGTGTAGTCACTAATTCTTCTAAGATGTCAGACCAGAATAGTATACTAGACAAGCTAAGCTGTCAGAACCACTCAGGGTACAAGACCAGCTACTCTGTCAGACCCACTCAGGATACAAGTAAAGATGTCATCGTTGTCAAACCCATGGAGGATCCCAGTACAGAAGTCATTACAGTCGAACCCACGGAGGATTCCAGTACGGTAGACGTCGATGTCGAACACATGGAGGATCCTAGTACGATAGTCTTCGTCGTCGAACCCACAATGGATCCTAGTACGGAAGTCATCGTCGTCGAACCAACAGAGGATCCTAGTATAGAAATCATCGTCGAACCCAGGGAGGATTCTACTATGATAGATGTCATCGTCAATCCCACAGAGGATCCTAGTACGGTAGTCATCGTCGTCGAAGTTGCATCCAACACTAGGGTTCCCGCACACAGCATGCTCGAATCTGGGAGGATCTGATCCTCGAGCAAAGAGGACGATATATAAACTATCACAAAGTACTGAGTTTATGTCTCATAAAGTTCAATCTCATCATATGGAACCCAACACGACAGATGGCGCGTCAATCGGATGACTGGTCTGAGAGTTATTAGCTTTTCCGTTCTAGGGGCCCGGTTCGATTTTGGGTACAATCCGACCCGGCCATACTCCAATCTCATCTGAATCACATGTGGAGTATTCCAAAAGATTGTCTCATCAAATGTAAACCAACGTACTTGACGGCACGTCAATCGGATGTCCGGTCATTCTATTATAAGAATTTCCATTATGATGGCTCAATTGGTTTTGAGTTCGAACCAACCCGAAAATACCCAAACTTTGCCAAAACCATGAGTTTAATATACCGAAATGATTTTCTCAATAAAAGGAATCCTACTCAACTAATGGTGTGCTGATATGATGTTCATAGCTCATGTTATTGGATAAATACTAAAACTGGTCTGAAGAGGGGGGTTTGGGTACGGTCCGGCCATGCCTAACCCGTCCTAGGTCGGCCCGAACTGGGTTGACCCAGCCAATGTCTGGGTCCGGTCAATTAGGGCGTGGCCATGGCCCGACGGATGTGGCCCCGCCCGGTGGGGGCGGGCCTGCCCGACCCGTCCGGTGCGTCCCGGCCTGGCGGGGCGCGGCTCGGCCAGCTGGCCGTGCGGATCGGGGGGTGCGACCCCCAGATTTCCGAAATGGCGGCCCCGAGCTGCGCCGCCCCTCCTATCCGGCCGGCTGAAGCCAGCCGGTCATCTCTGGCGTGAGTGACCCACATGGGCGGGCCGCTGTTTCCCCATTTTGGCGCCAGGAGGGAGTCGTGGGGTCCTCCCAGCCCAGTCGTCCGCCTACCGGCCAGTTCGTCCACAGCACGGTGCCAATAGGGCGGCGCGGGGTCTTCCCAGCCCATCCGCCTATGGCCGGCCGGTTCGTCCAGGAGGCCTCCCACGGATTTGGGCCAGTCCTATCCCGCATGGCACCTGTGGGTGCGGTGGTTCACCAACCCATAAGACTATAGCCGGCCGGTTCATTAGCAGGAGGGGCCAGCGGTTGCGGGTCGCGGTTTTCCTCCATGCGATCGGCGCGCGGTCTCCACCTCCGATAGCCACCGTCTCTGGTAGCCACCGCCAATTTAAACAGGAAATTTCACAGGTTCGTTGGTCCGTGTTTGTTCAGCCCGCGGCCTCTACGTTAGGTGATATCAAATGGCCTCAAACCATCACTTGAATTCATAAAAAATGAAGTTATAATTTATACAATTAAAATTATATAAACCACCTACCTCTTAATTGACATCGCACGTCATCGAGCCTCGGAAGACGAGCATCACGGTAGTTGGGCATCATGGAAGATGGCATCATGAAGAACGGTGTCATCCTGTCAACATTGGAAGAGTAGTTGTTGTTGTGATACGGGAAGAGAATCTGAAGACGACATAGTTTCTTTGACATCGATGTGCGTCCGAGGAGGAAGCTTCGTTGGAAGAAGTCATTCGCGTTCTTCGTCGGGGATTTTCTTCGTTGAAGAACAGTGTTCTTCATCGAGAGAGTAACACATTTTATTTAATTCTCCAACGTTTTCCCCACCGAAATATTTTCCAAGGAAAATATTATAATAAGGCTCCACCATTATTAATATAATTTCCATGTATTTCAAATTGATTCAAATAAGTGGTGCAAATTAATTAATGAAGATATTAATCATAGGGGTTGGCATAATTAAGAGAGAAGGTAGGTGAAAAGTTTAAAATACAAAGAGAGGAGGTGGAGAGTTTTAAGAGTAAAAAAGGGGGTCTCATTAGAGCATAAGGGGTTAGGTTCTCATGTGGGCCCCACTACACATTACCCTCAAATGGAGGGTTATGTGGGTGTGGGCCCCACCTCTAACATCCCCTTGTAAGAAATAACGACCAATTAATAAATCAAATAAAATTGTGTACACTTAATGTAACACCACTATTTTATTTTAATTTGTTAAGAATTCCCAAATTATAACTTATACTCTCTACCAAATGTAACTGCGGTAAAGGTCCCCTTTATCGAATACCGTCGCTACGATTTCATCGGTGCCCTCATATTTTAATTTTGAGCACCATTACAAAATATAGAAAAATCTACACGTGCGTTTACTGAACGTACCCAAAAAAAACTTCAGAAATTGATTTCGGACACACTTGGCCTCAGAATCAGGCGCCGTGAGAAACTACAGACTCGTAAAATTTAAAAGAATTTATGAAAAAAATTATTTTAAGTTTCTAGGTCTTTAAATTACCCCCTCCTCAAGGATTTATGTCTCCATAATGCTACAACACACAGTGGGGAAACAAAAGGGGGTACTGAGCACGCATCTGAGCCTCCCGCTCCCATGTGCTCTCGTAGAGGTTCCCGTGCTACCAGCGAATACGAACTAGAGGAATCAACCACCCACATAGGACCCACTTCTGTCGATCCTTGATCTCCACTGAGACCTCTTTGAATGACTCCCCATCATCGATGTCCATCTCCTTGTGGTCAATGATGTGTGACGGGTCGTGTACGCATCTCCTCAACTTAGATACGTGAAAGACGTCGTGCACCTGGTGCAACTGAGGTGGAAGGGCCAGGTGGTAACCCACCCTGCCTATGTTGATGAGGACCCAGAATGGATCGATAAAATGCGGAGATAACTTGCCACCTCATCCAAATCATCGTAGACCAATTCGAGGAGAGACCCGTAGAAAGACGTGGTGACCATCCTCAAACTCTAGTGGTATCTATCTTCTATCAACATAGAACTTTTTTCTGCTCTATTCAATGTTAATCTGCTCCTAGATGATCTGCAACTTCTCTTTCATAGAATGCACGATCTCTGTCTCACTGAAGTAGTGGAAGAGTGACTGTGAGGGACTGCAGAAAGGTTTCTACATCCCTATCCACAAAGGATATCTGCAACTCGGCCATCTGCACTGTCGCATCTCATAACAGTTGAATTCCTGATCTCCTACTGAGAGCATATGCTACAACACTCCCCTTCCCAGGGGTATAGACACACTTGGAAATTTTGAGATTAGATTAAACCGTAAACCATTCACTCAATGAACTATGGGTGTGCTATCAATTTTTAAAGAACATGACTAAACCCTTTTTCGCTTATGTCCTACAAGAGCTGCTGAGATTTCTCCTTTGCCAAAAAGTGAAATTTGGTCTCATCCCATGGATGAACCACATTCTTTGCCTAATATAGTCAATTATAACATGAACGGTATTATTTCATGCCTTGGAAGACGTTGTAAGGCCTCGATGCTACAACCGAGAGATCCAACTGTTAATCTTTCCACTAAGGGTCTAGTCACACTGTCGGCATTATTGTGTGGTCACTGTGTATCCACCAGTCGGTATATTGAATGTGATGGTAATGTTAATGGTTTTAACTGGAACCTCTCAGTATCAACAATAAAAAAGGTAATAAAGAAAACATCACATGGAAAGGTGTATTTTATTACAATAGCTCAAAGTACAAAGACACAAAGCAACCACAAACAACGATATAAACAAAACTTGAAAAATAATCAACAAAAGTCTCCATGCTTGGAGCTTGTCCCACTCCTGTCCACCTGCTCCAGGAGCACTATGGTCATAGGACTCAGCAGCCTAAAAATGAGCTCTCCCTTATCCACATGTTCCCTGCGATCGGGGTAGACCTCCTGGTGGTGGTGGTGGTGGTGGGGCCTTGAAACTTCATCAACCACCTACTGCCCGTCCAGCTCCTCTACCACGTCCGCCTGCTCCTAGAGTACTACCATGGTCGGACCTCTACCTATTCCAGGGAGGTCCCTCTAATGCCTTCTGCTCATCTGTAGGGAAGGTCGGGCTGTCTCGAGCCATGTGACGCTGCTCACTACATGCATAACACAACCTTCTCCTTGTATGGTTGCCTCTATTTCGTTTTCCCCGCCCAACCAAACATGTAACCCGAGGTCTCCCACCTGATGGCATGGTATTCTTGGTCCTCTGCGTCAACTGTCTACTGCCGGCTGCAGAAGACTCTACTATGTGCCGTCCTACGGAGGGTCTCAACGATGGTGACGGCTCAGTGAGTAAACTCTCCCCTAGAAGAGATCTCTCCAGCAACCCCACCTGTGTCGGGATGTTGAGGGATATCATCGAAGCCCAGATCACATTCCTGAGTCCCTGATTGAAGGTTCAGGCCCTAAAGAACGAGTCTCCCACCATATCAGTGGAGTAGCTTGAGAGGTTAGTGAACCTCGAGGAGTACTGAGGTATTGTCATGATGCCCTACTGCAGATGAAGTTAATCCTGAATCCGCACTGCATGAAGAGTGGCTGGTAAACACTCTTCCTGAAACTGGTTCGCGAAGTCTGTCTAGTGTAGTGATGCCTCGTCATTCACCTGGAGCATCAGGCTCCACCATCTGCCTACAATGTATTGCAAGAGGCTCATGACAAGGATCACCATGTGGTCGGTTAGTGTCCCTACCAATATGAAAACTCTGACGATAGCCTCCATCCATTCCTCTATTGCCTGGGGGTTCATCTCTCCCTGGAACGTTGGCAGCCTCTATCGCTGGAACTCATGCAACGCACTGAGGAGGCGTGCACTCTCTGATGTTGGAGCTGGTGGTATCGGTGGCCCAGCGGGTAGTGGTACCGTTGGTGCCTCCATTGTGATGGGGCCCTGCCCTGAGGCCTCGTCGCACGGTGGGCTACCATCTCATATGTAACTCAGAACCCTAACTGGATGCCTTCGTGGGGCCATCCTGAAAAGAAATAGGTGTGGAACAGTATAATCAATATACCTTGTGAGCTGACACAAAGTAATCACGGGGAAAACGTTTTCACAGGAAACACACATGCAATCAGTGTTTTAATGCACTGAGTCGGAAGTCAGAGGTCAGGGTCCTGGTGTATGGATACGTCGGCCGCCACACCAACACTGGACTCCTTGGACTGAAAAACACACTCAATACTCTTAACACTATTTCTTCATATAAAATAATGATCAGTGTCATGAGTTTTGCGGTAAAACTGAATCCCTTAATACCAATTCATCACGACCCATCCTCGGGGCCCGTGCTGTGACAACCCCAAGCTCGCCTTCCATAGGCTAGGGGATGGAAACTAGCACCAAAGGCGTAAATCCTGGTAAAAATGGAAGGTAATTCCTTTATAAAAGTAAAAAAACACAATAGAGTACCTAAAATGAGTAAGAACTATGTAATACTGAATACATAAGAAATTTCAGAATGGAAAGGGGCCGGAAATACAAGCCCAACAGTATGTATAGTTTAACTGAAAAAGCTAGTACAACTGAATTAAAGTAAAATAGCAACCACTGATTCGTCCACTAGAATTCCCACCTGAAGGGTGGGTACAGATGGCCTCCTCATCACCTAAGGTCTGTCTAATTGCTCCATGTAATTCTCGCCATGTGGTCCACCTCCGGGTACCGTCCAACTCTACAAGTATCTACCTCAATCAGTGTTGTCTATCGTCTGCATCCAACATAATGTAGTGTTGGAATAGCTCGTACAGGGGTGAGTATAAGATACTCATTAGGGAATCCGAGACCCCCGATGGTCTCCAATAATCCACTACGGGTAAACCACAAAAGAGAGAGATAATCAAGAAGTATCAACCAACCCTACTTAGGAATATTCCCATACATATACCTAAGTTATCAACCACAGTTCATCTCCATCTCTCGAGCCCGAGAACAACCCAGTCCACACATGAAAGTAAGTCAATCACATTGATGATAATGATTGTAAGTCAATACTCACCTCACATAGGTATTAATCATTAATATAATGATAGAGATGATCAGATGTAGTCACTGATTCATATAATCTGTTGGACCCACATAGGATACTAGCGCAACTAAGCTGTTCGACCCACTTAGTGTACAAGACCAGCTACTCTGTCAGACCCACTCATGATACAAGTACAGAAGTCATCGTGTCGAACCCACGGAAGATCACAGTACATTAGTCATCACCACCGAACCCATAGTGGATTCATGTACAGTAGACGTCGTTGTCGAACCCAGAGAGGATCCAAGTAAGATAGTCGTTGTGGTCGAACCCATAGAGGATCCTAGTACGAAATTCTTCATCGTCGAACCCACAGAGGATCCTAGTACAGAATTCATCATTAAACCCATGGATAATTCCAGTACGGTAGACATCATCGTCGATCCCACAGAGGATCCTAGTACGGTAGTCATCGTCATTGAAGTCACAGCCAGCTCTAGGGTTCCCACAAACAGCACGCTCGAATCCGAGAGGGTCCGATCCTCGAGCAAAGGTGTTGATACATCAACTATCTTGAATTCTTGAGTTCATGTATCTCAAAGTTTTGTCTCATCATAAGGAACCCAATGCGACAGACATCACGTCAATCAGACGCCTGGTCTGAGAGTTATTAGTTTTTCCATTCCAGGGGCCCGGTTGGATTTCAGGTACAATCCCACCCGTCCATACTCCAATCTCATCTGAATCCCATGTGGTGTATTCCAAAATGAACATCTCATCAAATGTAAACCAACGTAGTTGACGACACGTCAATCGGACGACCAGTCCTTATGTTATAAGTGTTTCTACTCTGAGCGCCCGGTTGTTTTCGTGATCGAACCAACCTGGCCATACATAATACTTTTCCAAAACATTGAATGTAATATTCGGAAACGACCGTCTCGATCCAAGTAATCCTACTCAATTGACAGTGCGCCGATCGGAGGTCTGTAGCTCATGTTATTGAAGAAATAGTAAAATTGGTCTGAAGAGGGGGTTTTGGGTCCAGTCTGACTTGGCCCCACCCGCCCTGGGATATCCCTAACTGGGTCTACCCAACCTGGGTCTGGGTTCAGCCCTGTAGGGCGTGTCCCAGCCTGACGGTTGTGGCCCAGCCCGACAGGGCGCTGGCCGGCCCGGCTGCCGCTTCCCGGCCTTGCAGGGCATAGCTCAGCCAGATGTCCGAGTGGATCGGGGGGCGCGGCCCACAGTTTTCTGAAACGGAGGCCCTGAACGGAGATGCCCCTCCTATCTAGCTGGCTGAATCCATATGGTCTTCTCCGGCGCGAGCGGCCTGCATGGGCGGGCCACTGTTTCCCTAGAACGGCGCCAAGAGGGCATCGCGTGGTCTTCCCAGCCTGGTCGACCGCATGCCGACCAGTTTTTCTACAGTTCAGCACCAAGTGGGACCCGTGGGGTCTTCACATCCCTGCTGGCTATGGCCGTCCTGTTCATCCATCAGGCGTCCCGCGGATGTGGGCCGCTCCTCTCCCACGCGGCACCTACGGGTGCCACGATTCATCAACCCGACCGACTACGGTCGGCCGGTTATTCAGCCCGAGGGTCCCATTGTTGCGGTCCATTGTTTTCCTCCAAGCGGCTGGCGCACAGCTGCCGTCTCCGATCTCCACTATCTCTGGTCGCCACCTCCTATTTAAATAAGATTTTTCAGAGGGTCATTGGGCCGTGTTTGTTTGGCTCGCACCCTCCGCATAAGGCGATATCAAATCGCCTTAAACAATCACTTGCATTTATAAAAAATGAAGGTATAATTTATTCAATTAAAATTATACAAACCCCCTACCTCATAATTGTTGTCGCACGTTATCGAGTCGTGGATGACGAGTGTCGTTGTAGTCAGGCATTGCGAATGATTGCGTCACAGAGAACGATGTCATCCCATCAACGTTGGAGGAAGGGTCGTTTTCATGACACGTGAAGAGAATCCGAAAATGATGTAGTCTTTTTGACGTAGGGGTGCGTCCGAGGAGCAAGCGTTGTTAGAAGAAGTCCATCACATTATTAGTCGTGGATGTTCTTTTCTGAAGAATGATGTTCTTCGTCGAGAGTGGAATACCTTTCTTCTAATTCTCCAGAGGTTTCCCCACCGAAATATTGTCCAAGGAAAATATTATAATAACGCTCCACACATTTTAATAGAATATCCATGAAATTTAAATTGATTCAAATAAGAGGTGCCAATTAATTAATGAAGATATTAATTAGAGGGGTTGGCATAATTAAGAGATAAGGGAGGTGAAAAGTTTAAAATACAAAGATAGGAGGTGGATTGTTTTATGAGTTAAAATGGGGTGTTTCTTGTGAGTTTTAGGGGTTATGCTCTCTTGCGGGACCCACCACACATTATACTCACATGGGAGGTTATGTGGGTGTGGAAACCACATATAACTTCCCCTTTTAGGAAATAACAACCACATAATAAATTAAATAAAATTTTGTACACTTAATGTAACACCCCAATTTTATTTTATTTTGTTATGAATTTCCAAATTATAACTTCTACTCTCGACCAAACGCAACTACGGTAAAGGTCCCCTTTAGTGAATACCGGTGCTACGAGTTCATCGGTGCCATCAGATTTCAATTCCGAGCACCGGTTCAAAAGATAGAAAAACCTACATGTACGTTTACTAAACGTACCCGAACAAAACTTTAGAAATTGATTCCAGGCACACCGGGGCTTGGAATCAGGCACTGTCAAAAACTACGGACTCGTAAAATTATAAAGAATTGAAGAAAAAAAATTCATTGAAATTATGTGGTCTTTAAATTACCCCCACCTCAGGTATTTACATCCCTGTAAAGCTACAACACACACTGGAAAAAAAGGGGGGGTACTGAGCACACATCCGAGCCTCTCGCTCCCATGTTCTCTCCTGGAGGTTCCTATGCTATCAGCGAATGCAAACAATAGGAATCGACCGTACAAATAGGAATCGATCCTATCAATCCTAAATCCCAACCATGACCTCTATGAATGTATCCCCACCATCGATGTTTAGCTCCTCCTGGTCGATAATGTGTGACGGGTTATGCATGTATCTCCTCAGTTGAGATACTTGAAAGACGTCGTGCACCCGGTGCAACTGAGGTGGAAGGGCTAGTCGGTAACCAACCTTGCCAACTCTGTTGGGGACGTGGAATGGCTTGATAAATTGTGTAGATAACTTTCCACCTCGGTCAAATCTTCGTAGACCATGTCGAGGTGAGACCCATCAGAAGACATGGTTACCATCCTCAAACTCTAGTGGTCTCCATCTCCTATCAACATAGCAATTCTGTCTACTCTGTGCAGTCTTCATCTGCTCCTAGATGATTTGGACCTTCTCTGTCATAGACTGCACCATCTCATACTCACTGAATTAGTGGAAAAGTGACTATGATGGACTGCAAAATGGTTGATCTATCCCTATCGACAAAGGATATCTGCAACTCGGCCAGCTTCTTTGTCGCCTCTCCTAGCAGTTGAATGCCTGATCTCCTACTGAGAACATCGGCTAAAACATTACCCTTCACAGGAGTATAGAATATCTCAAAGTCATATTCCCGGAGTAAATCAGGACAATGTAATTATCTGAGTTCTAGGTCCTTCTACGAGAAGACACACATGAGACTTTTGAGAAAGAGTAAGTCGTAAATTGTTCTCTCAATGAAATATGGGTGTGCTGGCCATTTGTAATGAAGTCAACTACATCTTTTTCAATTATTTCCTACAAGAGATGCTAAGATTTATCTTTTGCTGAAAAGAGAAATCTGGTCTCATCCACTAGATGAACCACGTTCTTTTCTTAATATAACCAATCCTATCATGAATGGTCCTATTTCATGCCATGGATGACTTCATAAGGCCTCGACGCTACTAACAAGAGATCCAATATTTACTCTTTCCTCCAAGGGTTGAGTCCCACTATCGGCAGCAGTGTGTGGTCACTAGGTCTCCTCCAATAGGTATCTCGAATGTGAGGGTAAAGTCAACGGTTTTAACCGGAACATTTCAGTGTCAACCATACAAAAATGGTAAGAAATAAAACATCACATGGACAAGTGTATTTTATTACATCATCTCAAAGTACAAAGACACAAATCAACCACAAACAAAGACATCAACAAAGCTATAAGCATCATGAACAAAAGTCTCCATGCTTGGAGCTAGTCTTACTCAAGTCCACCTTCTCCCGGAGCTCTATGGTCATTGGTCTTAGCTGCCTAAAACCGAGATCTCCCCCTATCCACCTGTTCCCTGCGGTCAGGGTGGACCTCCTGGTGGTGGTGGTGGTTGGGCCTAGAAATGTCATCCACCACCTAATGCTCTTCCAGCTCTTCAGCCTCGTCTGCCTACTCCCAGTGGACTACCATAGTAGAACATCTTTCAATGCCAGGGAGGTCCCTCTACTACCTGCTGCTCATCTACAGGTCTGGTCGGGCAGTCTCAAGCCATGTGACCATGCCCGCTGCATGCATAGCAGTGCATTCTCCTTGAATGGCTGGATCTGTTTTGTTTTCCCCGCACAATTGAACATGTATCATGTGGTCACCCACCTAATGGCATGTTCTGCTTGGACCTCTACGTCAACTGTCAACTGCCGGCTACAGAAGACTCTGTTATGGGTTGTCCTGTGTAGGGTCTCGCCACTAGTGACTTCTCAACGAGAAAACTCTCCACTAGAAAGTATATATTCAGCACCCCTACCTGCGTCGGGATGTTGAGTTATATCATTGAAGCCCTCATCTCATTCCTGAGTACTTGATCGAATTTCAAGGACCAGAATATTGGGTCTCATACCATATCCGTGGAGTAGCGTGAGAGGTTAGTGAAGCTCGCTGAGTACTGAGCTACTATCATGCTGCCCTGGTTCAGATGAATTAACTCTTGAATCTGCACCGCACAAAGGGTGGCTGGTACAAACTCTTCCCAGAACAGGCTCTCGAAGTATGTCAAGAGTAATGATGCCTCGTCATTCACCTGAAGCATCAAGATCCACCATCTACCAGCCGCTGCATGCAGGAGACACGCGAGAAGGATCACCATGAGTCCAGATGGTGTCCCTATCAAAACGAAAACTCTGACGATATCTTCCAGCCAATCCTCTGCTGCCTGGGGGTTCATCTCTCCCCGGAACCTGGGCAGGCTCGGTCCCTGGAACTCATGCAACATACTCAGTCAGTATCCAGTCTCTGATACTGTAGTTAGTGGTATTGGTGGCCTAACGGGTAGTGGTATCGTTGGTGCCTCTGTTGTGATGGAGCCCTACACCGAGGCTTCGCCGCTTGGTGGGCTACCATGTCGTACGTAACTCAGAACCCTAACTAGATACCTTTTTGGGTACATCCTGAAAATGAACAGGTGTGCCATGATTTAAACAGTATACCTTGTGAGATGACACAAAGTAATCACAGAGAATACTTTATCAAAGGAAACACACATGCAATCAGTGTATTCGTGCACTGAGTTGGAAATCAGAGGTCAGGGTCCTAGTGTATGGTTACATCGGTCGCCACACCAACACTGGACTCCCTAGACTTAAAACCAGACTCGATACTATTAACACTATTGCTTCATAGAAAAAAACCATCAGTCTCCAGAGTTCTGTGGTAGAAATGTCTCCTCTAATACCAATTTGTCACGACCCATCATCGGGGCTCGTACCGTGACTACCCCAACCCCGCCTTCCATAGGCCAGGGGATGGAGACTAACACCAAAGGCATAAATCCTGATAAAAAGGGATGACATTGAATTTATAAAAGTAATCAAACACAATAGTGTACTGAAAAGAAGTTAACACTATGTAATAAAAAATATAAGAAAGTGCAGAAAGGAAAGGGGATGGAAATACAAGCCAAATAGTAAGTATAGTACAACTGAAAAAGCTAGTACAACTGCGGTAAAGTAAAACAACAACCATTGAGTTGTCCTTCAGAATTCCCACCTGAAGGGTGGGAACAGATGGCCTCCTCAGCCCCTCGGGTCCATCTGACTACTCCGTGTACGTCTCGTCATGTGGTCCACCGTCAGATACAGTCCATCTCTACATGTCTCTGCCTTGATCAATGATTTTCGTCGTCTGCAACCTATATAATGTAGTGTGGGCCTAGCCCATGAAGGGGTAAGTATATGATACTCAGTAGGGACCCTAAGACCCCCGAAGGTCTCCCAGAATCAATGAAGGGTAAACCATAGAAGAGAGAGACAATCACAAAGTATCAACCAACCCTACTTAGGTATATGCCCATACATATACCTAAGTTATCAACCACAGTTCGGCTCCAAATGTCAAGCCGCAGCACAACCCAGTCCTCACATTAATGTAATACAATAACATCGATTATAATGATTGTATGTCAAGACTGAGCTCACACAGGTATTCATTTTGTGTACAATGATAGAGATGATCAGATGTAGTCATGGATTCATCTAAACTGTCAGACCCACATAGGATACTAGACCAGCTAAGATGTCGGACCCACTCAGGATACAAGACTAGCTACTCTGTCGGTCCCACTCAGGATACAACTACAGAAGTCATCATTGTCGAACCCACGGAGGATCCATGTATTGAATTCATCACTGTCGAACCCACGAAGTAATCCCGTACGGTAGACGTCGTCATGGAACCCACAGAGGATCCTAGTACGGTAGTCGTCTTCGTCGAACCCACAGTGGATCCTAGTACGAAAGGCATCGTCATCGAACCCATATAGGATCATATTACATAATTCATCGTTGAACCCACAGAGGATTCTAGTATGATAGACGTCAATGTCAAACCCATGGAGGATCCTAGTACGGCATCCGTCGTCGTCGAAGTCACAGCCAGCTCAAGGGTTCCCGCACACTGCACACTCGAATCCGAAAGGGTCCACTCCTCTAGAAAAGGGTTCAATACATCAACTATCATGAAGTCCTGATTTTATGTATCCCGATGTTCCGTCTCCTCATAAGGAACAAAACACGACAAACAGCGCATCAATCAGACGCCCGGTCTGAGAGTTATTAGCTTTTCCGTTCCAGGGGCCTGGTTGGATTTAGGGTACAATCCATCCCCTCTATATTCCAATATCATCTAAATTCTATGTGTAGTATTCCAAAAGGTCCGTCTCGTCAAAATTAAACCAACGTAGTAGAAGAAACGTCAATCAGACGTCTGGTCCTTAAGTTATAAGTGATTCAGCTCCGAGGCCCCGGTAGTTTTCGAATTCGAACCAACCCATACATCGATAAACTTCATAAAAACCATGAGTGTAAAATATTTAAACGACCGTATCGATCCAAGTAATCCAATTCAACTGACGGTGCGTCGATCGGAGGATTGTAGCTCATGTTATGGGCGAAATAATAAAATGGGTCCGAAGATGGGGGGTTTGGGTCCGGTCCGACCCGGCCCAACCCGCCCTGGGTCGGCCCAAACCGGTTCGACCCGACCTAGGTCTGGGTCATCCCATTATGGTGCGGCACGACCCAGTAGCGGCGGCCTGGCCCAGCTGGGTGCGGATCGGCTAGCTAGCCGAGTGGATCAAGGGGCGCGGCCCCATGTTTTCCGAAACGGCAGTGCCCAGCGGCGCCGCCCCTCCTGTCTGGCCGGTCAAAGTCGGCCGGTCTTCTCAGGCACGAATGGCTGGCACGGGCGGGCTGATATTTCCTCAGCATGGCGCAAGGAGGGTTCCGGCCGGCCAGTTCGTCTACTGATCGGCCCGCAGTAGCAGGCCGCGTCTCTTCTGCAGCGTAGCGCCAAGAGGGTGTCGCGGGGTCTTCCCATCCCAGCCAGCTATGGACGGGCAGTTTTTCCCGCATGCGGCCCATGGATGTGTGCCACTCATCTCTCGTGTGGAACCTGCGGGTTCCATAGTTCACCAACCTGACTGGATATGGCCCGCCTATTCTTCTCCCTGAGGGGCTCGCGGTTACGGGCCACAATTTTCCTCCAAGCGGCCAGTGCGCGGCCGCCACCTCCGATCGTGGTTGTCTCCAGTTTCCACCTCCAATTTAAACAGGAATTTTTGAAGGGTCTTTGGGACGTGTTTTTTCGGCCTGCTCCCTCTACGTTAGGTGATATCAAATGGCCTTAAACGATCACTGGCATTCATCAAATACGATGGTATTATTTATTAAATTAAAATTATACAAACCCCTACCTCGTAATTGACGTCGCACGTCGTTGAGCCGCGGAAGATGAGTGTTGTGGTAGTTGGGCATCGCGGAAGATTATGTCGTTGATAATGATGTCGTCTCGTCAACATTGGAGGAAGAGTCGTTGTCTTGACACGGGAAGAGAACCTGAAAACGACATAGTTTCTTTATCGTAGGGGTGCATCCAAGGAGGAAGTGTCGCTGGAAGAAGTCCTTCGTGTTCATCATCGGGGATGTTCTTCACTGAAGAACGATGTTCTTCATCGATAGAGGAACACTTTTCCTCTAATTCTCCAGATTTTTCCCCTCCGACATATTTTCCAAGGAAAATATTGTAATAACACTCCCCGAATTTTAATAGAATTTCCATGAAATTTAAATTGATTCAAATAATATGTTTTAATTAATTAATGGAGAAATTAATTAGAGGGGTTGGAATAATTAATAGAGAAGGGAGGTGAAATGTTTAAAATTCAATGAGAGGAGGAGGAGAGTTTAAAGAGTTAAAACGTGGGTTTCATGGGAGTTTAAGAGGTTAGGCTCTCGTATGGGCCCAACCACACATTTTCCTCACATGGGAGGTTATCTGGGTGCGGGATCCACCTTTAACATCCCCTTGTAGTAAATAACCACCACATAATAAATTAAATAAAATTGTGCACACTTAATGTAACACCCCTATTTTATTTTAATTTGTTACAAATTCCCAAATTATAACTTCTACTCTCGACCAAACACAAATGTGGTAAAGGTCTCCTTTGGAGAATACTGGCAGTGTGAGTTCATCAGTGCCCCCATATTTCAATTCTGAGAACCAGTTCAAAAGATAGAAAAACTTGCACGTACGTTTACTGAACTTACACAAACAGTACTTCAGAAATTGATTCCGGGAACACCAGGACTCAGAATCAGGCGCCATCAAAAACTGCATACTCATAAAATTCCAAAGAATATAAGAAAAAAAATTCCATTCAAATTTCCACTTCATTATAGTAATGACATAAGAAAATAAGATAAACCAAGAAAATATATTTATAACTTCTCAAACATTCAATATAAAATTCTTTATGAGATTTAACATTTAATAAAACACTCAATGACATATATAAAAATATAATAATGGTGTAATTAATCAAATATAAATTATATAATCAAAATAAATTAAATTGTGTGTACCACTAAAAATAATGTATCAAATATTGAAATATTGATATGAAACCCTACGCCGTTTGTGTCATTTTATTTAAAACATGTTTAATGAAAGTGAACTATATGTCTCTTCAAAACCCATTAATTACTAGTATATTTAAAAATAAATCGACATAGAAGTAAAAAATATATCTATGAAATATTATGGTGTAAAAGGAGATAGATGTATAGATTGAGGAATTTTTAGAATTGTATAATGGAAATATAATTCTTATTTCACTCATAATGTTGTTTAAATGATCCCCCCTTTTAAATTATTAAATTTAGTGAGTTATGGTTGAGGAATAATCTATCATTTATTTTCCAAAAAAAAATGTAGAAATGCGTGTACTGGGTCTGATAAGTGGAATTATAGGGGAAGAATTCACTTTCAAAAAATAAATTAAATAATTAATATATATTCTTTAAAGGAAGAAATTTTGTGACAAAAGAATCATATATTATCAATATACAGTGTCGAAGAAATTAGAAGAATGAAATTATTACAAATAATTGATGAAAATTAATATATTGAAAGTAAATATTCCTATAACACAATGAAAACTATGTTAAATGATAGAAAAAAGTGTAACTCTATATCCCCTCCCATTAATAAGTAATTAATGGATATATAAACTCTTGGTTTTAATGGGAATCAAAGACCAAAAAGTCCATTTAATTTAAATTAATAGAAGAAGAAACCATTAACCATTATATTTAATATAAAACAAAGAAAAAAGTGAATCCCATTCATTTGAATTGGATATCATGAATGTAATGATGTTAATTATTGGGAAAAATTATGGTTATTCATTTTTTAAAACCCTTTAAAATGAAATTTCAAATCTCATTAATAATAAGATAAGAAAGAATGTGACAAAGAGATAAATTTCAATTGATATGGAGGGATACAAATGGTTCTTGAAAAAATAAGGATTTCTAATGAATATGAAGTATAAATGAAATAAATAAAAAAAGTATTGAACAACTAGAACTAATTAGACTTTATGAATTCGATTGAACATCATTCTCTAGAGGGTTTTAATTTTAAAAATTATTTCAAAAAAATTTCAATTTTATCTTCATTTTGAAAAGTTGAAAAAGGAATGATATTTTATGATATTAAGTATATTATGAACCCATTAGAGATTGAATATAAATTTATTTTTTGTGTACTAAAATTGGATTAATTTTAATGCCGCCTATGTCTTTATTTTATTGCCTGCATGGATTCTTAGGAGGTCAATTATTGATATTAGACTTTTAGAGTTGAATAAGATAATGTCACTATTTTATAACCTATAGAAACTACTAGGTAGTTTGTTTTCTACAAATATCATACTTCATACATCCATATTTCACCTGATGGCTAGTGAGCGCCGTTAGTGAGCCATTGTGACTTATGGAATTTTGGTACCATATTCTAATGTTACATGTAACTGGTGGTCCGAGCTACATGATTATATTGAAAATCCTTTTTGATTTCATATTTAATCTATATCATGCTCGGAATAATTAATTCCAATATAAATTTATTGAAACATCATATATTCACATAAAAAAATTGAATGAGTTAAAAAATGACATTTTTTGTGATCAATAAAATTGTTACACATTGAGTGAAAATAATCTCCCCGTTTTTGTTGATAAAAAACACTTGATATAAAATTAAAATAAATTAAAAGGTAAAATATAAAAATTAGGAGTAATCAAATTAATATTTAATCATCGCCTTTTCCATTATGATAATTCAACACAATGTTATCCCCTGTGATGAGAAATCATTTGAATGAACCATTATTTTATCATTTTCCCCCATCAAAAATTATTCCACCTTTTATATTATCAAAAATAATATTAAAATAATAATAATATTTGAGAGATTCAAAAATAATAAAAATTTAGGATTATGTAAAAACCATTTAATAAAATAATATGATATTAAAGCATGAGGAAATGTATATATTCATCATAATATAGAGATAAAAAATTATAAATATATTTAAATATATATATATATATTCATACATAATCCTAGGATAAAGATAACTACAAGAATAAGACATGAAAAAAATCCTAAAAATTAGATATTTTGAAAACATGTATTTTTGAAAGAATAAAAAACTTATTCAAAGAATTTACAAAATATTTGAGATAAATTAAAATATAGTTACTATAGAAACACAACTAAAAATATTATTTTATAAAAATATTTTCATTGTCACACATTATTAACCATAAGATATTATTTTAGGACATGATTAGATATGAGAGTGTATGACATAAAAATAGTATTACAAACACCCCTTAATTGAAACTATTAATGAATATATAAAATTATACATCCAAAATTATTTTTACATATCAAAACCATGATAAAAACCTTCATTAGTTAGATAATATTTTATATTATGTTTTTAAAAAGATTTATCCGTTAAGGGTAGTTTGATTTTTTTCATGATATCAATGATTATGGTCTCTTTGTTCCCTTGAGGGTCAAAAAATATTTGTACATTATTATTTTATCTATGGATTCACATTTACCTCGAGAAATATCAGCTAGTAATTTTTAAAGAACCCAAATTTCAATCATTTTTTTGAATAATTCAATAATGATGAATGTAATTAGATATTATATACCTTGATTTATTTTCATCACATTATAAATAATTAAACAACATTATGAATATATTTTAAATTTTAAATTTTAAGAAAAAATATTCTATTTTGTATTGGTTTTTGAATAAGTGTAAGTGATATTAAAAATAAAAAATCTGGATTATTTATTTTAAAATATTGAGGACTAAGGATAATAATATTTTTTTCACATTGGTATAACATGGGATGATTTATTTTGCGATTCTGGATTTTGATTCTAAAAATATTTACATATAGTTCATTTTTGAAATCAAAAATTTAATCAAAATATTATTTAAAATAAAAAAAAAATCAATTAAATTATGTTTATGTTTTTTCATTTTGTTTTATGAAATCAAAATAAAAATTGAAGAAAAAATAAAATGATATTTATAATCATTTTAATGATCCAAGATGGTTATGTGACTAAAAATGAATTGTAATGGCTTGGATGTTCCCAATTATATTTTTTAAAATTTCATAACAAAATTTTGAGACTTGGCACTGAGACAGCATGCAATTTTAAGGCATGGTGTGCCAGGAATGATCTAATGGAAAATGTTTTGTTTTTAAATACAACATGTTAGTGGTTTCCCTGTAAAAATATAATAATGCCTAAACAGGTGCCTGTATCAGTAATACGGGGGAACAATTGTATCTAGAATGTTAACTTTTCTTTAGGAAGGGCCGAATTTTTTAGGTTTAGGCGAGACAATTTTTTAAATTTTTATGAAATCAACAATAAAATATATTAAATGATTTTTTGACAAAAATTCAATATTTATTTTAATGGGACCTTTATCAGGAATTGATGTTTATTTTCGTAACCCTGGAAAATCTATGAGAAAAAGTATAGAGACTCTCGATGATGATGAATGCTAACAAATTTAGGGAATCGAGATCTGGGATTGGATTAGAAGATAGGTGGATACAAAAAATCAAATATCAAGGATCGACAAAGGATGATGACAAAAATACCTTTGTCAATGATCAATCAAATGAAAACCAAGTAAGGGTCTTTATTTAAATTACAAATTCCATATGTCTTTCAATTTCTATAGTAAATGTAAATTAATCGACGAACAATTTTATTTAAATATCTAGAATTTTGTTTCTATATTGGATTCACCATGCATGGTTTAATGGGAATTGATGATAATTTGATTAATTTTAGGTTTTTTTCATCATTTTATTGATCTATCTAGCATATCAGATCGAGGTAGTAACGAACAAACAAACGAGGTTCGATCCCTAGGTTTCTTATTATGATTTTCTCTCACATGTTTCATTTCTTTCTTGATGTTTAGATGAATTATAGATGATTTTTCAACTATTTCTTGGAAAAAAACTAATGGCTTAGATCTTGAGTTGACACTACATGATAGTGGTGAGACCATAGATATAGAGAATGGATCAAGGTGTTGCGTGTGATATCGTCGCACAAACGACATTGAACAACAATGGATCACAGTGGGGATTTAAAGCCCAGGTGATGAAGAATGTTTCTTAAGGATCCCAAGACCACTTTCAGATCATAGAATGGACCACTAGAACACATCTAGTTTCCCATGGAATGTCCAGCTGACATGCTAGCGTAAGCCATATACCGGTGTAGATAAGGCTGAAGTAGTGGTGACAACCACACCACAGAACATAGGGAACATAGATAAACAGTGGCCAAACAAGCCGGTCGCATAACTTGGAGGGATGTGGTGGGTTTCCACATCTAGGGTAGACGAATCGGTCCACTCAAAGCGGGTTGGGTGGAGCCACTACGCCGATCTGGTAGCTGGTTTCACCATGTGGACCAGGCCTAGTAGTCTTGGTTTACCCAGTATATCAGGTCATACCGACATATCAGGACACACCATGGTCAGCTCGGTGGACCCCGGGTCAGGTCTATTCAGGTTGGTCCAACTGAGTCTGTCCAGGCAAGGACCCCACCGACCCCTTTTAACAAAAAGAGCAATACCATTCAAACCTTTTGTCTAATTGAAGAGACATTTGTGATATTGGGACCCTAATGATGATAAAGTCCTTTTGAGATTCCTTAATTGGATGCTAATAAAGACCAGTATTGTTACAGAGTCTCCCATTGGTTCTTTCCTTAAGGGTTTGGTATGACATTGCATGGAAATCCCCTCAAGAGATGAGTCCGAGATAGAGTTGTAATTCCTCCTTTCTAATCGAGGGATACTCAATCACCTCCGGTGAATTTCATTGGGTATTGATTTAATTTCTGATAATAGGGCATTAACCTCCATCTAGTGGACTGTATTTAAGGGTTCACTGTATTCATCGGAATCCCCTATGTTAGGATTTTCATTAGTTGTATCATGTTCTATTTGGAGAATCCCCCACGGTGTGGGGTAATACATATTGGGTCCATGGTATTCATCATAACCCCCTTTCTATATTTTGGGTCCTTTTTCCAACATTTTTATATTGGGTCTTGCCCATGTTTAGCGGGACTTCTCTTATGAGTCCCAAATGACATCTAGGCACAAAGACTAGGACTCCAAGATTGATCACTCCATAAGTAGAACATGTAACTTTAGATTGGTTTTGACTTACCTTCTACTTCATTGAGATTTTTTAGTGTATCTTGATATCCTAGGTGTATGCTTGGTTGTATACTAGTTTATAGATGACTATGTGTTCTTTTTTAATTTCTATTTTGGTTTTGTGGAGTCCTAATATGTATTGCTTTACTCACCCCTACACATGTTATTCCCACATTTGTATTGTCTTGTGAAGATGCTTGATGCTTGTACGAAGTCCTAGGAGGAGGAATTCTAAGACCATGTCATTATAGTTCCATGTGATATTAGATGGGGTGTGGTGTTTTTGAGGCTTTCTAAAACATCTTTATAACAATCGTTTTCAGGTTGCACATTGTTTTTGTCTTTCTTTTGCGGGGTTATATTCTGGGTGGTTTGTAATTTATTTCTTTAACATTGGTCATAATCTTTTGTTGAGTTGTGGTAGTATTCATGCTTTTTATTACTTTGTGTCATTACTTTCTAGCACTTTTATCTTGGATTTGTGTGTGTGTGCACATGTACTTATAGAAATTCTTCCCTTTTTTTGGATATTCTTACTTGGTGTAAGTCGCGAGCCCCTTACCTATCATAGGTGGGCTTGGGGTAGTCACTAAATGATCCATAGGGAATGGGTCGTGATAGAGTAGTATCAAAGGTGTTTATATTTCACATTGGCACCAAGAGTATGTGATATTGGAATGAGGATACAATGTTAAGTGTTTCGAGTTCGTCTTTCAGGTAAGGGACACCCGTGTTGGTGTGACAAAAGACGTATCCATACACTAGGTCTCTGGATACCTTCTTTCCAACTCAGAAAATAAAAAAAATATTTACAATGAAATGAATGGTGAATACATCATACATGAATGGGTAGTGTATTTAATTTATTTCATGATTCATATATTTAGATATACATAATTGGTTGTGGTACATCTTTTTTGGCTTCAAGATAGATCCAAAAAGAGTGCTAGCTGGGATTCCACCGAGTTATTTTGAGGATTATCTACCAGGTGATGAGATATTGGTACATGGATTTTTACCAAATATAGACCTAAAGGTGGTGCTCAAGCCATATCTCCACCTATAGAGCGGAACATGGAAACCATATTACCAACAGATGTGATGCACATGTTGATCATGCTTCATCAGTTTCAGTAAAAAATACCCACAAGGTTATAAGGTGATCCTGACACACAGGTGTCTGAGGATAGACATGAGGTGGTGACTAATATTTTCACCTAGTTAAGACACCATACAATAATATTTAATGTTCCTTCTAGGGGGGGCATAATAGTATTTATGGGGTTTGGTAACCTATCTTTAAGATAAAGAGACTCTTAAATGGATAGTGTTTGAGAACCTTTTATAGAGGAGTAATAAATTTATGAGCTAAAGGCATGAATGTTCAGAAGCTTATACAGCTCCAATAGTTGTCCTGATGGTATCTGGGTATTCGTCACGATATACTATCAATTATGAGTACTCAATGGATATGACATGCGACTGATGCTTTATGGATCGGACCTTCGACCATGGTGTTCTATGGGACGTTCGAGCTAGTGTTATACCTCTATGAATTCACATTGATTCTAGGTTTCTAATGAAATCTTTTTTCATGGAAAATACCTTGGCTATGTGAGTCAATAAGTAATATTCAGAAATTTTCATGTAGGATTAGATAGATCCATAGGGAGATAGTCATGGCAGAGTAGCATGGAGAGCAGCACGGGGTGGTATAGATTCTGACATTTTTTTACCACCACCCCCAGTTTTTCCATACTCGACATAGGTAGCAAGTGGACAGGGGATGGGACAACAGTAGTTGGTTGAAAAATATCACCCAAGTGCTCCAAGAATGATTTTAGGTGTGGGTTGTGTCTATTATATCATGTATAATATAACAATTGAGGCAGGATCAAACCATATCCCTTCTTTCCACAGACTATGCCTGGGGATCAAAGATTCCAGTTGTACTGTGGAATCAAACCTCGCACATAGAGACTCCCAGTGGAGGAGACCCAATGATCACACATGGTTTTGATAGTGTTAAACAACTCTTATAGGAATCAGTTGTGGTATGGATCTATTCATAGAAGTGTGATGGCCTTGTGATGTCATTCTTAGAAGGTACATGATATCCTCAGTTCATGCTAAGATTTAATATTTTACGAAATGAATACAGTGTCTCTACAGTGGTGGAATGATGTTTTTTTTAAATGAAACCTTGGAAGAACATAATGGACTCAGTCTTTCTAGGTTACATCTTATTTCTCACTCATTGGATATCCTCACACTCGAAGTAGTAGATGAGAGGAGTCCTTTGTTTCTAGAAGAGGTGGAAGAGTATGAGGTTGTCTTTCCCTATGATTACTATATTACCTCCCAACTATGAGGTTGACTTATGCATTTAATATAAACCATTTGATGACACCAATATCTACAACAACATATTGGATGGATCCTATAGGGCTTCATGAGTTATGGGTATGAATAGAGGATTGGCAAATAATGGGCTTTATGAGGCCCAATTCCTCACTCTGGGTGACCCTATTTTTTTTCTAATAAGATAGAAGGTGGTAGGAGACTGTGTGTGGATTATTTTTCCTAGAATCAGGTGACCGAAAAGAACATCTATCCACTCCTAATAAATGAAAATCCCCATCTGTCAGCTGAAGGAAGAGAAGTGGTTCTTGAAGATAGACCTTGGATTTGGGTATCATAGATATCATTTATTGGATGAGGATGTACCAATGAAAGTCTTCCTATATAGGTATGGACACTATGTGTACTGGGTGATGTTGTTCGGTGGTACTAACACCCCAATAGTGTTCATTGGACTTTGGAATGCAATTCACTATTTGTACATTGACTATCTCATCCTGGGTTTATTCATGATATTCTAATGTACATGGAAACTAAGGAGGAGCACATGATACACCAATGGATGGTCATAGAAACACATCAACAGAACCAGCTTTATGAAAATATTTCAATGTGCCTTTTCTAGATTCAAGTGTTTCACTTTAATGGAAATTTCATTTTGGACTCTAGCATTGTGGTAGATCCATAAATGATTTAGGAGGTTCTTTATTGGGTGACACCCTAGAGTTTGACTAAGGTGATGAGTTTACTCGCATTGGTTAGGTATTATTAAATGTTTTTGCCAAAAGATTCTAGTGTAGAAGCACACTCTTCATCTTTGAAAAAGAAAGGAAAACGCTTCGTGAGGACAGAGAAGTGGATAAAGAGTTTCTAGGAGTAGAGGCGGTGGCTGATGAGCACCCCAATCTTGAGACTTCTAGAAGAGGGTGTTGTGTATGTAGTTTTTTGTTATGAATTAGAGGTCGAACTGGGATTTTTCCTAATCCACGGGAAAGCGGTGATTGCATATGGATCGTGACAGCTAAGAATACATGAGAAAATATATGCTACCCATGATCTGGAGTCAGTGGAATTTATTTGTGCTCTGAATATTTGGTGTAATTACATAGTGGGAGGGTGGTTTTTTTCTACCCCGACCAATAAAGCCTCAAGAGTATCATCTAACATAAGGACATGAACATGATATAGAGCTGGTGTCTAGAGATACTCCAAGGATATGACATCTATATTTTCTATAATACTAGAGAGGGGAATATGGTTGAATACTCTTTTAGTAGGAGATCAGGCTTGTTGTTACTGAGTGAAAAATCAAAGGAGTTAGTTTCGATACAAATATAATTAGTGGATGTGGGAGTATATTATCACTATTAGTTGGTTTTTACAACCAATAGTAAATTATTCCATGTGGAACAACTCTTTGATACTGATTTTGAGTCCTTACATGCTCAGTTTTCCACAGGGAATATACCTTATAGACAATTAATAGGAAGGGAGCTCACTGGTCATTTCAGAAAATGCATAGTTGTAGCAGGGACAACAAGATTGGTGAGATTCATCATGTTATGCATGTGGGTGTCAAGGAGATAACTGGGTGTGATGGGACATGTTTATGTTGGGATTATTTATTGAGATGAAATATGTAGTCTTCTTTTACTTATATATGTGGGTTTCTCCTTCTCTTTATGGGTGTCCTAGGAAGAATGTTGGATGGAATCTCGATGAACATTGTTGGTTTATCACATATATCCATGAGAAATGATTCTATCTGGGTGATGATTTACCAACACACTAGTTCAACCCATTTCATAACTACCCATGAGAAGAGTTTAGTAAGGGGTTTAGGATGCCTCTATGTGCAAAAGGTAGTTTTTATTTATGGAATTTCATTGAATATTATTTCATTTCGTGATGTTCTATTTACATCTCAATTATTGAAGGGATTGTAGGAGGTGTTTGTAGAGAATGTGTAGGACATCTATCTGTAGATTAAGAATGCATTGGGTTATCCAATATTTTGTGTTGGCAGACAGTAGATACCATTGGTGTTTGAGGAACGAGACCATGTTTTTGATTGGATCTCACCTAAAAAAGGGTTAAAATCCTTTTCTATGGTGGCATACTATCTACAAGGTTAAAAAACCATCTTGTAGGTGTTTCACAGAGTTTTCAATGTAGCATACATTTAGGCTCTACCCCATAGTGGGAACAGTAACACTATGTCTTCTATATGTATCAACAGAGGAGTTTCATGCATAACACTTTGCATGACCTAATCTAGGATAATCTAGACAACAATATTGGAGTGTTTTTCATTAAATACACAATGATGATCATGTATCCTTCATGGATGATATTTTCCCTTATTTCATGTTTGGATGAAGCACCAAGATCATAAGAAGAGAACATAGGAGCAGGAGGCTCAGATTTGTGCTTGGTACTCTCACCTATTGTTTTAGTAGATCTTGTTTGACTTTTTGAAGATGTAAAGCCCGATTTTTTGGGTAATGTGATGAATAGGATTCTCTACATTCAACTTTTAGAAAAATATATGGTATAATTTGATACCAGGTACTCAGAAGACGTGTGATTCTATGGCTCGGTGTGCCTGGAATAATTCGATGAGAACTATTATGTTTTTACATAGCACCCATGAGAGGTATTCCAAAATACTAAACTAATGACTAACCTAGTGCTCATATGAAAAATACGAGTGCACCATCCCATCCAAAATGTTAAATTTTATTTAATTTGTGCCTAAAATCATTCGGAATGGGCAAGAAAAAATGTTAAATTTGGAAATTATCCATCAAAAATATATTTTAAATAAAAATATTATTGACACAACATGAATCAATTTTTAATTCATCTTTTTTCAGGATTTTTGGGTGATTCAATTACCCTTGAAATTCATTTAGAAAAATTGTACAGAATTTTATGACAACGAATGAATACATATTTTGAGAATCGAAATTACAGTTTTGATCAGAAGTGTGATGGATCTAACCAATCAAAGATCGAGGATTGAGGAATGTATAAGAAAATATTTTCTTCATCAATGATCAATCAATAGACCTCCCTGTATGGGTATATATTTATATTACATAATTTACCACAATATTAATTCCTTAGATGAATTTGAATCAATCGATGAAAGGATTGATTTATGGAAACTGTTTATTTTTATGGAATGGGTTTCACTATTATGGGTTTATTGGGGTTTGGTGATAATTTTATTGATTTTTGGTTTGTTTTTTATTTTCATGATCCTTTTAATGGATTGGATCAAGGCCAGAATGAAAAAACAGTTGATGATTGATCCTCGAGTTTCATATTGTGCTTTTCTACCCCACGTTCTTCACATTCATTGTGGGACAAGGAACGATAAATCACTTCACCACTATTTCAAGGCCGCACAAACCAATGTCTTGGATCTATAATTGAAATTGCATGATGGTTGTTTGATGATGACGCTAGAAAACATATCGAGGTGGAGTGAGAGATATTTTTTTTGGAACAATATTTCACTACGGTGGATCGCAATGAAGATTCGAATCCCAAGCATTCTATACTGTGGAACTAGTATCCCAGAACAACATACATATCGATGAACTGACCATTAGAGAGCATCTCGTGGCCCTCAAGAATGTCCTTTTGGCATTCCATGACTATGGTGGTAGCCGCCACGTCAGATGAGTCGTGACTTCATGCCACAACTGGAGAAGATAGACCCACAACACTAACCATGGGGTGCTTGCAGATATAAAAGTCGATTGAGTCGGTCATGTGATGTGGAGGGATGATATGTGTTGTTGCGTCTGGAGAGGATGAACCAGCCTGCTCGGAGCATGCAGAGCCCATCAGAAAGTGCCTAATAGTCACACTGGGTTGGGACTGGTAGGTTGAATTTGACAATGTGGGTCGGGTCAGACCCGCCATCTCGGATTGACGGACCACAGGTCAAGTCGGCCGACATGGTCACTACATACACAAACCCAACCTACCCCTTTTACTAAAAGTGTCATAACGATCAAACCATATGTCTGATTACTATGAATTTTGTTGTGTTAGGACACTAACGACATGGTGGTCTTTTGAAAAGGAATGATAGGATATTATTATAGACGATTATATCTGTAGATTCTCCCCTTGGTTATTCCCTCAATTGTTCTATATGACATTGCATGGAAATCCCCTTCATAGATGAGTCCTAGATAGAGTAATGAATCATTCTTAGGACTGAGGTGATACTCTATCACCCTAGATAATGTTCTTTGGATATTAACGTGATCTCTGATATCAGATAGTTAATCCTTATTCTAGTGGTCCATATCATAGGGTTTGTAGTATTCTTTAGTATCCCTACATTATTATCCACATCGTAGTGTTTTTGGTATTCTATGATTATCACTTATGGTGTTGGGTAATATAGATGGAGTTTGTGGTATTCTTTGGAATACATTATAAATATTTTATGACCCAAGACCGGTTTCTTCTCATTGGGTAGGGACCATGTTTAAAGGGACCTCTTGTAAGAGTCTTAGATAACATCTAGTCCCTGGGAGTGGGACTACTAGAATAAGAATTCTTTAAGTATAATCTTGTGACTAATGATTGGATGTTATTTAAATTCACATTATTTATTACTAGTTTTGAGTGTATCTGGATATCCATTTTGTATGTATGGGTGTATACCTATATAGAGATATATGTGCATTTGTTTGTGATTTTCTTTCATTATTTTGATGTGTCTTACTTTGTATTGTTATACTCACCCCTACATAATATTTTCTCACATTTGTCATGCATTTTGCATATGCCTGATTCTTTGACGGAGTCCTAGATAGAGTAGGACCAGGACTAGGTTTGGTGGTTCCTTGGTAGATCATATGAGATGTGGTGATTCTAGCATCTTTCCATAGCAGCTTCAAAACCCATGTTTGTAGGAAGAACTTTTCTGTTGCTTTTTTTGTCTTATATTCTTGACAATTTGTACTTTATTACTTTAAAATTTGACGTACTCCATTTTTGAATTATTTTATTATGCAGGATTTTCTTTAATTTGAGTCATTACTTTCCAACACCATTGTCTTGGAGTTGTGTGTTTATACACGTTCTTAAGAAAATGACTATCTTTTATGGGATCTGCCTACATGGTGCTAGTCGCCATCACCTACCCAATCAGATGCGGGCTTGGGGTAGCGATAGCACAGGCCATGGGTATGGTTTATGACAATAATAAAGGATATAGTAATATTAATTTGATGAAGAGTGATATATTGGAGTAATAATATCATTACCATCCTCGTGTTGCGACATGGTGCATTTTATATTTGAGTTGCATGAGGAGAACTAGTCCATGGAATCATAACTATCACTCTAAGATGAAAATTTTGTGGTTTTCTAACTACTATTCATTTTTTAGAAATATTTTTATAAGTAATTAACTGTATTCTTATACGATTTTTTTTGTTTCACTAATACTCATATAAAAGTATCATTAATTAAATCATTCAATTTTACATCCCTGGATGATTTCTTTTTCTATATATTTCACCAAATAATTAAACTATTTATACATGTTAAAATTCATTTATTTTGTCAATTTTTGACGAATGGTCATATTTTATTACATTAAAAGAAATTTTCATCATGGATTTGATGGAATCCATTACTTAATTATTTTAATTTAAATTCTATTTTTATCTCATATGAAATTGGGAATATGATGATTTCTTAAATATCTATATTTTTTTATATTTGGATTCATGGATCATTGTCACATTTGAAGACTATGAACCAGGTAAAACCTGTATTATTCTATTTGTTATCATTTTTTATGACAATTCAACACGTATATAAATTTATACCTCTATAAATTTCCATGAACCGAGAAAACATTCTAGTAATTAATTCATATGGATTCATGGGGAAATTTTAAAAAACATGAAGATAAATTTACATCATTTTATCCTTGAAATTATTGGTACCATAATTTGTAAAATATAATAACTTTCATACTCTAATAGTAGTTTTAAAGGTAGATATTCTACTAAAGAATACCTGCATTATTTCACTCTTCAATTAAAAATACCTTTTCTTCAAAAAAAAATTCCTAAAAAAGATATAAAAAGATATGTTAATATTTTGATATGATTGATTAAATTCATTTCTAACCATACTATACTTTTTTAATAATGTTTTAAATATAATATATTTATTATTTTTTGAATGATATAATTTTGTCTTTTTATGGAATATGTGAAAGTAATCATCTTCATAATATATAAAGCCCGAATAGTGGTACCCTCAGTCATGACCACTTAATGATTATTGAATATTTTTAAATATTTGATTTGATTTTATATGAATATGATATCTTTAATATGCATGAATTCATTAGATTTTCAATAATTTAATTCAATGGGAGAATTGGTTTTTCTACTAGAAATGATTCATGTGATCTGTTAAAATAACTTTGCATCTAAGATGGAATCCTTTGATGTTACATAGTCATTAATGTTGATAATTTCCTAGGATAAATTTAATATTATTTCTATAGATGTTTATTATTATGATTATAAAATTATTATTAAACTAGTTCCTTTCCAAGGGATACTCTATAATGAAATACTGAAATGTTTATTAAGTCCATTTAATTTCCATGGGATATACTATGATAAAATGTCTATGAAACTCATTTCATTTCATGATTATTGATATAAATAATTTCACATCCCATCCCTTGGGTCCCAATATTTTACTACCCCAAGCCCTCCTCCCATATCCCAAGGGTTGGAGACTAGCACCGGGTAGACATATCCCACATATGGGTGGAGTTTTTCCTAGTACCTATATGCACACACCCATTAACCAAATGATGAAACTGGAAACAGTAAGTAAACATGGATGCAAACCACCAAGGAATCCCACTAAGAGTAAGGTTAAAATCTAGGGAAAATGGGTCAGAATACAGGACCAGCTAAAAGGGATAAGTACACGCTCATGGATCTCATATGAAGAAAACACTACCTAAAGGGCAGGTACAATAAGTTGTTTGAATTTCTTAAATGCGCGCCACATCTGTCAGGTCACAATGAAGATCCCCTATCTCTGATCCACCTGGGAAACCGTCAAAGCTATCGGTCATCTTCAAAAGACAGCACATGTGTGGGAAAAGCCTGTGCTGCGGTTAGTAAAAACAATACCCAATAGGCACCTCAAACCAGAAATGTATCACTAGGAAATATATCAAAAGGAATCACTATGAAGTATATCATAAAAAATCAATAAGAAATACACTATATAGACTACCAAAGAGGTACATAAAGTGTAGCAGCTAAGAATCATAATAAATAGAGTCACTAGATTCATCTCACACCAAGTATATGTATATGGTACATAAGTAGGTTTGTCAAAAGAATCTATAATACCCTCATAATGTAACACATGATGTTTAGGTAACACATGTAGTGTCAGTAACATATGGACTGTCGTCAAAGAGTAGAGGACCCACACCTTTGTGGGAAAGGGGTGTACCGACTCAATATAGGTAATAAAATAGTCTAAGGAAGACACAAATTCTAGGTAAGAAAAACAGTATAGGTAAGACACACAGTCTAAGTATGAAAAACAGTTTTGGTAAGACAAACCATCTAGGTAAGACACATAGTCTAGGAAATCACAAACCCTTTAGGTCATAGCCAGCCATAGGATTCCATCCTTAGCACAGTGGTTTTAGGTGCAACTACTACTCAAGGAAATATTTTATCTTCCAACATCCATGGAAACTCACTTTGAGTTTCTCAAAGGGAGAGCCTCATCGTGAGGATCCAAACTCCACAAATGGATCTTCAAATGGACACAAAATTTCATTGTTTGTGACATTATAAGTAAAAAAAGGGACTTGTGGGGTCCAGGACTTGTCCGACCTGGTCAGAACGACCCAAACCGACTCAACCCGACCCAGTGGGGCCCGACCTACTGTCGACCTGACCGAGTACCGGTATAGGTTCCAACTCTAGCCCAGTCCACTAAAGAGTACCAGATCAGTTCCCCCAGATGTGGAAACTGATGTGTCCGCTCCAACTACCCACAACCTACTATCCATGTGTCTCCCTGGGTCAATGTGGTTAGACCGAGTTGCATGTGGTCTGTCCACATGAAAGGCTCCATCTGTGTCTTACCATGTGTTCTTCATTCGACATGGCTTGTGGAGCTTCATCCTCTCACCAACGTGGCTCGCAATAGTGACTCATCATCATCACCCATGGCCATGACACTCTGGTCCCCTCTGCTACTAGCTATTTATAATGGTCCATTCCTTTTTTCTTGTTGGGGAAAATTTGTTCCTCTTATAAGGATGACGAACTACAATATTAATTTCACAATTATTAATTCCCAAATTAATCCTTCATTTTTAACTATCTCATATACACAATTAAACTATAAATCTACCTATTTTTATGATTGTCAGCATTCATCATTTGAAACAAGAAGAGGGAATGAAAACCACACAGAAATAAACCTGATGCCATATGTGTGGGTCGATCTATGAATATAACTCTCCATTATCAAAGAACCATCCATTAATGATCTAGATTTTTCGTCTCGTCATCGTTTGTTTTTCGCCAATGAGAAGATTTTCCAACTTGTTTTCTTTTTTTTTGATCTTCCAGTGAATTCTCAAGGACTATCCCTGGTCTTGTGTTCCTTCCATGATATTAATTGATGGAACATTTTTCAAAATTATTGCTTCAATAATTTTCAGCATTTCCATGTTGTTTCTTTTATGAATGAATATAACATCTTAATCATTATTCCACATCATTGTTCTGTCACAACAAAATGCTAATGGAATGATCAAAATATAAATTTTATGTTCATTTTTATTCTTCTTTGGAACATCCAAAAAATATTTTCAATAGTTCATTTTGGATTATTGAATTTATGTTCATACTAACTAAATCCCACTATACATATGACTATGTTTCCATCAGATTTCAGATCTAATAACTCATTTAAAATTTAATAAAATCGCACAGGAGTGATATTTTTAATAATCATAAAAAAATTGATTGAAAATTTATTCCTAGAAACCTAGGCATCTGAATCACGTTCCCTATTAGCACTTAGTCTCGAAATAATACAATTTAATTTAAAAATATTACTTGAAAAATCTAGGACATTACATTCTCCCAAGCATAGGACTTTACATCCACAAAATCAAAAAACAAGGGATAATCAAACAAATGGGAAAAATGGGCTTGACTTTGAGCCCTCTACTCCCATGTACTCTCATAAATATTCTCATGTTGTCAACATACTCTCCCCAGACTAATCGACTATCCACAAGGGATCCCCGCCCATCGATCATGGATAACCACTGAGTACTCTGTGAATTTTTCCCCATCATTAAGGACCATCTCACCCAAATCAATGATGTGATAAGGGTCATGTACATATTTCCACCCTAGGATACATGAAATATGTCATGAAGCCACTATAATTATCAAGGTAGTGCCATGGGTACACCACATCACCCACTCTACACAGTATCAGAAAAGGTTTGATAAACCATAGAGATAACTTGTCAACCATGCCAAATCTCTATTTTCTACATCAAGGGGAGGCCCAAACTAACACATGGTCTCCCTCCTAAAAATCCATGGGTCATTGTTTACTAACATAATATGAGAAATGATGGATCTTTGATGTCTTTACCCA
Source organism: Viscum album (assembly GCA_963277665.1). Lineage (NCBI taxonomy): Eukaryota > Viridiplantae > Streptophyta > Magnoliopsida > Santalales > Viscaceae > Viscum > Viscum album. Next base: position 2,088,510,926 of record OY728140.1, on the reverse strand, counting down.
CTCCTATATGACATGGACCTTCTCTGTGGCAGCCTACACATACTCTAGGCCCACGAGCATGAACATTATGGGGTCATTCCAGCAATGTGGCGACCTACATGGTCTCCCATATAAGGCATATATTGGCGACACACCAATGATAGATTGGTATCTTTTGTTGTATGCAAACACCACCATGGGTTGGTGATCCTCACAATTATTGCCAAAATCAATAATGAAAGAATGTATAATGTCCCCTATGATGGGAATGGTCTCCTCATTCAGACCGTTTGTCTACGAGTGGAATTATATGCACAAGAGAAGCTAAGTCCCAAACACCTCGTAAAATACCTTCAACAACTTGGATGTAATGTATATGTCACGATATAATACTATATAATATTGGACTCTATGTAATAAAATTATATCCTACAAATATAAGTGTCCCATTCTCTCTACTAAACAATATTCCTGAATCACTAGGAAGTGGGATGACTTGGTTTGTCTGTCAGGGATAGCCCAATTGGTATCTTTCCCCTTGACATATGTGGTAGACCCTTCACGAATTTTATCAATATTCCACCTCACTTCAACTATGGAACCTAAAAGGGTTTAGTCAAACCAACTGGAACCCAGTGCCTGGCTTTCACTTACTGATATGCGAGGGATCTAGAGACAAACTATTCCACTTCCTTCTTCATCCGTGACAACCCAAAGGGATGCTGGAGGTCCTAGATCATCTTTTCCATACCTAGATGTATTTATAAAGGGGATGCATTGAATTCCTTCAGCACCTCTTCCCATAATTGCATTGGTACTATTGTGCATCCTCTTAAAAGGAAGACATTCACCCTACCTTTCGAATATCTATTAGGGGCGCACCCTATGGGAATTTGATATCATGTAGTATCGAAGATAACATCATTGTGTTATTCATCCCTCATTCACTCTATGATTTAAGGGTTATCCACGATCGAATTGAGATTATTTTGTTCACATACATCCACGAAAGATATCTACAGTGACACCAACTACATTGAGGCCTCGTTCAGTGGTGGTGAACACGGTCTATGGTCGGGAGAATATGCCACCAAATTCCCCATTCCTACAGTATATAATATCACAAATTCATTGTCCTGGAGGAACATTATCCAATAGAGTTGTCCCAATTTTTGATCCTTCTGAGAAAAGATATACCTAGGAATTTTTTTTGTCTAAGTATATGATAAACTGCTCGCCCATAATGTTGTGTTCCCAAATCATCAATGTGAAGACTATTGATGCCAACTCTATATTGTTGGATGTGTAGTTATGCTCATGTGGTCTCAACTATTTTCAAAATTATGCAATCAATTCATTCCCATGCATTAGTATAGAACCACATCGTGTTCTTGATACCTTGCAGAACACCACGTACTCGAAACCCTCCTCTGGAAATCTCAGGATGGGACTGCTCATCAAACTCTACCATAGCTACTAAAATATATACTATTACTTCTCAATAAACATGATGATTTTCCCCTTTACTATCAAGGATATCATGGATTATGATTCTCTAGAAAATAATGGTAAAAACCATTGATAGTACCCAACCAATCCAAGAAAACTGCTCACTATGGTAATTCTCCTAGGGGGCTCCCAAGGAAGAACCGCCACTATGATTTCTGGATATACCAAAAATCAATCCTATAAAATGATGTGTACAAGAAAGTGGACCTATTTTCTATAGTATTTACACTTGTTGAGCTTCCCATAATGATTTTCCTCTCAGAGTATATCTAGTCCAGTCCCCATGTGTATCACGTTCTCGTCCTCAGATGCCACTTACACCATGATGTCATCAATAAAGACCACTAAAAATCAGTCTGGATAGGGTTACATGACCATGAACTTGTGTCCCATGAATACTGATAGAGTTATCTTCATTCAAAATAGAATCACTATGTAAATAATGCATGTAGAGACATTTGAATGTTGCCTTTGGGAAGTCCTCATCCTCTACTGGAAAATGATGATAGCCCGATCTGAGGTCTATCTTCAAGAACTATCTTACTGTCTTTATCTGATTAAATGGGTTATAAATCCCTTGTAGTGGACACATATTCTTCATGGTCACCTGTTTTAGGTGTTGGGAGACCACACATAATGTCAAGCTCCATTCTACATTCTTGGAATACCGAACTAGAGCTACCCATGGTGAAACGCTATGTCTCACGAAGCCCTTTCTCTGAAAGTCCTCTAGTTGTACCCACAATTCATGAAGCTATGTGGGAGCCATATAATATGTCGGTGTGGATATTGGTGTAGTCTCAGTGAACTAGTCAAAGAAAAGTCCTACCTCTCTGTGAGGAGGTTGTCCAAGAACAACTTCCAGAATGATGTCCTCATACTCATCCACCACTCTAGGAAGATGAGGACTCATATCATGCACAGAACTAAGGGTCATTCTTTCCAAATAATCTATTATTGACTACACCCTAATGCATGAAACTCCATCCATCACTACTCTAGTTTCTATCTCACTGATAAAGGAAAACATGGTCCCATCTCAATGGAAAAACTACAATGGGTTCCTAAAATAGTTGATCTAGGTATTAACTGTGGATAACTAGTCATTACCCAGAATGATGTCGTAAGGCCTCGACATTTCCACCAAGAGATCCCAAAAAAAACTCTTCCCCCATGAGTAAGGGATGACTATCTCAACTAGTGTGTTATCATAGAATCTTATCCCGTATGAGTATCTAATCATAGAAATTGAGTCAATAGTTTCACAAGAATCTCCATGGCTCAAACATGGGTCATGGGGAGAAAAATGTGACTGGAAACTATGTCTATCAAAACTGTAGCTAGGGTGTAAACGACATAGATTACACATTTAATTATCCGAGGACTCTCAATATCAAATGCCTCCAACTCCTAGAGTTGGACTCACCCCAGTCCACTAGTATCTAAGGCTCGGGGTAGACTATTTGGTGGTGGTAGTAGTTCCCTGAACCCCATCCCATATCTTGTTGCTCATCCCTCTCATCCACCACATTCGATGCCTAGAAGACCACCCTATTCCTACCTCCGCTGCAACCCATTTGGTCCCTCGATTGTCACGTGGTCATTCGTTCGACTGGTCGGACAATCTCTACTTATATGTCAACAACCACTGCATAATTAGAACAGTCTGACCTTCATATGACCTTCTCTACCCTGGGATCCCCACACCAATGACCCCATGTCCTGGGGTCTTTTCCTATAGTTCTTGACCAGATTGGGTCCCAACATTATCTATTTTTTTCCTGCTACAGAAGATTCTAATACCTATCACCCGATGGAGGCTCCCATCTCCATGTATGTTCCAAATGAAACCTCTTTATCAGTATATATCACTCAATCACCTGATCATGTATATGGATGCTATGGGATATCATTGATTCAACGATCTATCGGAAAAGTCCCTACTTGAATGTGTGGTACATGATTAAAGGGGTTTTCTCCATGTCTGTATACTAGAGAGAATGAAACATGAATCTCATTGAGTACTCTGCTACTGACATTCTATCCAACTGTTGGTGCAGTAGAGCTTGTATACGCATAGAGCATAACATTGCTGGAAAGAACTCATCCCTAAAGAGGTGATCAATGTCTGACTATGATAGCATCACCTCCTCATGTTTTTGAGTTTTTATGATCCCCCATCTACCCAAAAACCATTGAAGTAGGCTTGGACCTATGACTATAATTTTTTAATGAGTTGTCTTCACTAAATGGGATACTCATGTCATCTCCTCCAACCATTCATCTACTACATGATGATATATTTCACCTCAAACCCTTGGATATTTCTGCCTCAAGACTCATTAAATGCACTATTAATACGTGAATCCTCTACTAATAATTCTAGTAAGAACTTTTATTAGTGTGGTGGTATCTCTAGTACACAACCCCGAGGTTCTATCTATGGAAACAGTCCCTACATCGATGCCACATCGCTCGATATAACATCATCATAGTCATGCCACAAAATTCTATTTGGCTGCCTATGTGGAAGCATCCTAAAATAGAGAAATATGTACAACAATAAATATAATACACATGATGAGAAGACTCTGACTAAAGAAGGACATGAGGACACTCTCAATTCTAATATGATTCATAAACTATTGATTCCCGATGAAACTAGTGTTTTTATGTACCAAGATGGAAATTAGAATTAAAGATCTTGGTTTATGGATACGTCAACCACCATACCAACACTGGGTACCCTTACATGAAAGATGAACTCAAAACACATATCATTATTTTCACAAAATATGAATAAAACTGGTCGCCCTATGATAAACCTCTTTCATGACCCATCCCCCGGGGCCCGTGTCGGGACTACCCAAAATCCACCTCCCATAGGTGAGGGGATGGAGACTATTGTCAAGTAGGTATATCCCACAAGTGGGAGTCATTTTCCCTTGTACCTGTATACACACACCAGTCTCCATGAAAATGATGAAACTGAAAATACCAAGTAATCATTGATGAAAAACACTAAGGAAAACAACTTATATTAAGATACAAAACCTATAAAAAACGGTCCAGAATACAAGACAAACTAAAAAAGTAAACATAAAATCTCTTGTATCTCCTCTACAGTAACATGTACATGTAGGGTATGTAATTTATGTTGCCTAAATTCTTCTTAAGCATATGACGCTATTAGTTAACCTAGAAGAACCCATGTCCTTGGATCATCTTGGATTCTGTCAGAGCTGGTGTTCATTTGCACAAGTCACGGAATATGCTAGTGGAGCCCATGCATGGGTCAGTTAAACAATACTCAATAGGACCCATAACTATAAAGGTATCACATTGAAATATACCACAAAGGAATCACTAAGAAACATACAACAAATGAATCACAAATAAATGCACCAAGTAGAATACCAAAGAGGTACATGATTTGTAGCCTATAAGAAGCATTACAAATTGAGTCACTAGAGGTAGATCACACCAAGTATAAGTCTATTTAATATAAATTTTTTTTCACAATAATCCAATGTACCATCAAGTAGTAACACACATAGTGCTGTAAATTCTTGGAGTTTCGGTAACACTTGGAGTTTCCTCACAATCTAAAGGGCACACACCCTGGTGGGATAGGGGAGTACTGACTAAGTCTACAAAAGAGACACATTCTATGTATGACACATATTCTAGGAAAGATACACTGTCTAGATAAGACATGCAGTCATGGTCAAACTCATAGTATGTGTAAGACACATAGTATGTGTAATAAACAATGTATGTGTAAGATACATAGTTTAGGTAAGATATACATTTGTTAAGACACACAATCTAGGTAATAACATTGCTTATAGGTTGCATTGAACGTCATGGTTTTAAACATAGAATACTCATTCTAGGAGAATCTACTCTTCAAGAAAATTGGTACAACATCAACATAAAATGAAATGAACTTTGCGTATCTCAAAAGTACCTCTTCTTCATGAGGGTCCCAATTCCATAAATGGATCGTCTAACGAGCACCGAGTTTGAGATTAAAGTGAATTTTAGTAAAAAGTGGTCGGTTGGGCCTGGGTCCAATCTGAACCAGTCAAACTGACCTGAACCACCGATTCCTACTTGGCCTTCCCCTTTTGGGCCCGACTCAGCCTGCATCAGGTCTGATCCACCTGTTGCAGCCCGGTCCACTAAAGCAGACTGGGTCAGTTCGCCAGGACGTTGTGGCTACCATGTTTGTTCCAATTGCACATGGCCAACTGGCCATGTGTCTCCCCATGTTATCAGGGAAAGACCATGTTTCACATGGTTGGTTAGTGTGAGAATTTCCACACACTACTCAACCATGGGTTCTTTATTTGATGCAGCTAAGGGAGCATCATACATCCACTCCTGTGCCTCACTACCAAAAAACATCTTTTTCACCGATTGGCATACCTCCACGGGGCCCTCCACCATCGGTTGTCGATCTAGTGGTCGTCTGCTGATGTGTGGTCTTTCCAACATCACAACCCACCACCTTAGAAGGCCGTCCCCTCGAAGGTTTTTGGCCACACTCTCGTGCTCCATTTTTTCAAAACAAAATCATGCAAGAAACCCATGGAAAATTTTCTTCATTGCCATTGAATTGAAATAATATTCTCATCTATCCGGGGGTCCAGTCACATTTAGAAGCTCATAGAAAATATTGACATGACCATGTGGTTCTATCAGATAAAAACTCCAGGGACAAGATAGGAATAAATAACACCCTTTAGAGTGTTCCAGGCCACTTTTATGTCATCCAATAATTCATTATTATTATAAAGATCATGAATAATGAATTAAAATAACAAAGATATAATTCTCATATTAATCCCACATTTTTTTCCATCGCATATAAATGATTTAACGGTTGATCAAACTTTTTGTGTGTTGGTTTGAATTCGTATTTGGAAACAAGAATGAGGTATGAAAATCACACATAAATAATCCCCTTACCTGGAGTGGGAATCAATCGGTAAAGAGCAGTCCCTGTGTTCGATGATCTACCAATTAATGATCTCAATCCATCATCTCTTCATCATATGGCGCTCATTAATGAGTTGATTTTCCAACACATTTTTTTTCTTTAGAGCCTCTAATGAATTATCCAAGAGCATCTGTAATCTCATATCCCTGCCACACTATTAATTGAAGAAACATATTTTTCCATCTCTATTTTGTTGAGTTTCTATATAACCATATAGATTCCATTATGAAATGAAATAGAGTCCACATCACTACATCACATAATTTAATAATAACCATGAAATGCTAAAGGAATGAATTAAATAATCATTTTTGGTATATTTTTATTCATCATTAAAATTTCTAAAAAATAGTTTCCACAGTAGACATGTGTCGGTCGATGTTAGGTACTACCAGTGAAAAACACACAACTCTAAACAGAACAGTGCCCTATGATATAAAATCCTATCACTCATATAAAGGGTTCTAAAACCACAGATGAGGGATATTTTTAACAAACATAAATATAGTTCTAACAATTATTGCAGACAACCCTGTCCTCAGAATAATGTTTAGTCTCAGCACTAGGTTTCAAAATAATACCTTTTAAGATTTAATAAAAATTTTATTGAAAATATAGGACATTAAAATTAATGATTAATAATTATTTCAAACACAACTATATTATTATCAATTTTTATTGGGTGGTCCTAAAATTATATATCCATATAAAACATTAAGTAAGGGTTGATGTCTCATAAGAAAAATAGGAATATAATGGGTATTGAAACTTTTCCAGTAAGGGAATAATTCAATGATTATATTTTTGGGGGTAATACTTGAAAAATATAATGTTCTATGTAGTAAAACCAACCAATATGATAAACATTGTAATTATCCTTGAGTACTAATTAAATTATTTTCTATACTTATTTTTATGAAACATTTTTCATCTTATGCCAATTTTATTCTCTTATGGATCATGTTCATTGATTATATTATGATTTTTGTGATATGAACTATCGATATGTCTTACATTTTTCATTATTCTGATATTTTATATTTAGGTTAATGTTTTTGACTATTATTATAGCATTCTCAAACCCTAATGTTCTTGTTATGTGGATATCTCCCTTGTTTACCCATGATGAGAATATGGGATCACCCCATTCATATGTTCTATTTACCTTGATTATGAATAATGTTTTATTTTTGATAAGTCTAGGAAGATTGATAGTTATGAAAAACATAGTTGGAGATGATTTAGTTCATATAAGAGCCAACTCTCTATGTATCTTATTTTCTAAAGGATATAAACATAAATTATTCTGAAATGGGTTATTATGTTATATAATAAATATTAATATATTAATATGTGATATATATATATGTGTGTGTGTGTGTGTGTCTGTGTGTCTGTGTGTGTTGTTAGTTTCTATAATAGCTTATATGTGCATCTATTCCATATCTTCATCCACTTCCCATTATCCATACAGTGATTTAATTTCTAGGAATGTCACATACTCATAACATTACTAAATGTATATGATGTTATCATACACATAAAATTATATATAATGTTTTAAATAATTTTAACTATTCATAATCTGAAAAATTAATACAGTTGTCCGAAAAAATAAAAAAATACAAGTTTGATGGCATACAGGACTCCATAGTTCTATACTATCGGAACATGTACTAACAAACATTCTTTGATCACTGAATTTTTGGTAATGTAATATTTTCATATCATTATTTAAATTCATTTTAAATCAATGACCTTTAATATCAAAAATAAATACAAAATCAAATGAATAAATTATTTATTTTTATTAAGGTATAACTGCATAAGAATATCATTTACAATACAAGTAAATATTCTTCCATAATTGATCCAAGATAAACTCTCTTTTAGAATCCACATATGTTATACTCATCTTCAAATATATGGGAATGGAAAAATAATAAAGTTTGAGATGAAATTATTTATAAGGTAAAACTCATCTACATGTCATCATGTTGTAGATCATAAGAGTGATAGAAAACATTGGTAAAGGAAAAAAATCTTACCAAAAAGAAAGTGGAAAAATAAATTTAATATAATCCATGATAAAAAAGACATGTAATACCAAATGATAAATCATATACCCTGACATAATATTTTGGAAAATACTATAATTAACATAAACCGTATAGAATAATTATAGTCATAATGATAGGGAATTCGATTGAAATGAATCATAATAGTACACTATGGAATTTACATTGATAGAGAAATCATAAAATTCATTGGTGGGAGTCAAATCCAATTTCAAATAACAACGTTGTACAAGAATCTCTACATAATTAACATATTAGAGTTATAATAGATAATTTATGATTATAAACCTAATATAATTTTAATAATTATTAGATTCATATAAATATTTTGGGGAAGGAATCTCTTCTATATTCTCAATCTCTATTGAGAATCAATACTAAATTCCCAAAACTATATCACGAGATATAAATTTTTATCCCATGAATTAGAAGGATTTATTTGACACCACCAGTGAATAATATATAAATAAGTGCGCTAATTTTAATTAATCTTCTATATTTTAGCACTAGTTAAGTAGAACATAGAAAAGAGACAGTTTTAATTTACAAGATTCCAAGAGAATTTTTTATTCCATATTGATATATAATATGAATTGAGGATTAATGTTACATCTATTATAACATAATAATTTTGTATTATACTGTTAAATATAGAAATAATATTTCTAGGATCATTGGATAAATAACATTTAAATAAAAGGAAATATAACATTATTTAAACATCTGAAAAATAATTAAGAATAATTTTTAAAATTAAATACATTAAGAATTTTAAAATATTAAAAAATTATCATTTAAACCCAAATTGTTTTTTAAGATAATTTTTCATGATAAATATGAGTCAAATTTTTTTGGGATGACATAAAAACACTTCATGAATTCATTCTTAGAATAAAATATTTAAAAACCCCTTTTAAAATAATGTTTTGATTTTTAAAATCACACGTTTCTCTTCGAGAAATATATGAATATATTAACCACCATTCAATTTCATTAAATAATAAAAAAATTATAAAAAAAATTGAATAATTGGACAGGAATCCCTGAAATCAATAACACTCAAATGGTGATAAAAATTGTATGAGAGTTAATTTATTTTACCATACTCGTAAAAGATGAATTTATGAGTAAAATTTTATGGTCATTTAAAAAATAATTAAAATTGAATAATTTTTAAATAATTTAATTTTAAAAAGGTTTTTTAATAATTTATTCTTCTAAAGTATTTAATGGTTTTTAGAATAAATTTTTAGTGGAATATAAATCACTTCATGAGGAATGGAAAATAATTTTTAATACATTAATATAATTTTTTCGATAACCCATATCATAAAAATATAAAATTAAAAAATCATTTTTAATAGTGGAAAAATAAAATTAAAAAGTAAAATAAGGAAACACACAATCATTTTCCAATACATAAATGATAATAATGAAGATTACGAAAACCATGCACACAAAAGAGAAAAAATTCACCTAGAGTGGGAGTGAATTATTTATAAAAACAATGAATTAAATGAATAACTCAAACAATAAAGGTAATTTTCCAATGAAAAAAGGATTAAAGATATAATATTATCATCCTAAAACCAAATAAATGCATCTTGTAATATATAGTTGAAAAAGTAATCATAATGGCTTATGATATGAATTTGAGTCAACAAAAACCCCTTTTAATGATTTTTATATTGAGAGAAAAATCCATAAAAAATTTAATCATGAAAAAAAACTCAATGTTAATAAATAAAAGAGTATCATGGTATAAATATTAATATAGTAAGAATATATAACTTATAAAATAATTTATCTGTATTATTCTAAAGATTTATCAGTGATTGAAATTTTGGGATGAAACTCATACAACATAGTTATCCAGTAATTAAAATTCCATTTATTGAAAGGAAATGGAATGGGTCTTCAAATAACATAGATTAAAATAATATGGTATAATAAATACATTAGATATTAATCACAACATATAAAAGTTATTATGTTTTAAAAAATAATATATGTCTAAATAAATTAAATTTTATAGTAAGAACCCATTTCTTTAATTCATGACTTCTACAAAACAGTTCAATATCTTTGAGAACTTGTCATTTCTCTTACAAATATCATTTAAAATCATGTTCATAGGGTAAAAAATGTCAAAATGGTCATATTGATATTGGAGGGGATTATAGGAATAGTAGTGATGTGTATTTTCATGATAAAATTCAAGTGGATTTATGTCATAAGAAGTTGGTGAAGTGATCCACTTTTATAAGTGAATAATAATAACATTTTTATAAATACACATTTCTTTTTAAATAATGTAATAGAACAATTCAAGGATAATTATATTAATATGTGAGAAATAATTAATTGTGTGAGATAATTTTGAGAAATACTATTCTGTTCATTTTAAAACATGTTTTAAATATGTATAAAGTATTTCACCACCATATTTTTACACATTATCAATTTTCATTTTTAACTTGGTAACTAATTTTTATCAAATATATTGTAATTATAATATAAAGTATACGTAAATGAATATTAACATATTTTTATGATATATAAATTGATATAATCTCCATTACTAGATTAAATATATATATAAGGGACATTTACTTCTTATATTAAATCATTTAATATATATATTGTTGATAATTAATTATTATACATGGAAGTGTTTGTAATTTCACAAAACATTATTTAACAATTAAATGAGTGATAATATATATTTATACATTTTATAAAAACATATATGATTCATTATATAATATAGATAAACTATAATCATTATATTAAAATTTCACAACATTAAAAAAACATTATATTCTAAAAAATCCTTCCCATTATCATGCTCATTATCATTAATCTTATTAATAATACATTAATTCCAAAAATTGAATTTGAAAGTATTAGATAATATAATTTTTTGAAATATGGAATTATATCTTATAGCTTTTATTTATTTTATATAAGATAAAACACTGAATTATTATATAAGTATTTGAAAAAAATAGTGTAAAATATTATTATTATTTCCCAAAAGATAATCATGGGTTTTATAAAATAAAAATTGATTTATTAAATTATTCATTTTAATTTATATACATATAGTTTTCAAATAAATAACATTTATGAAATATTTGTTTCCTTATTTTACAATGATTGGGTAATAAAAATAAAGGAATTAGAAATATTGTTTTTTTCACCACTCCATAAAAATAAATTATTTTATAAAAAATATAAAAAATCAACCAATAGTAATTATTACAAGATAAATTATAAAATTAGACTCATTTTATAAAATAAAAATTTTATGATTAATATATTTATCTTTTATATGTAAATATAATATATAATGAAAAAAATAATTTTTTTTAAAAATTCCCTTTTAAAACATTAAGCTTTCATAACACTAATTTGTTGGAATTTATAATTTTTTACAATTTTTTACTATTTATTGATTTCATTATCCTAATAATTTTCAAAATAATATTCATATAATATGTCAAGAATAATTTAATTTCTTTGTTTCTTCTGAAATAATATAATAATATTGATTATTAATTAAAGGGGAAAATATTAAAAATTATTGATGTCTTAGAGCAAAAAAAATAATTATATATGATATAAAATAATTATATTACAAATTACTAGTAACATTTCTCATTTATATAATATACATCATCAATCATTAGTGAATCATATAATTTTGATACACCATTTGTTTAGTGTTAATTCACATAAATAGAGCAAATGACATTAGTTAATTAAAATATAAAACTATATCTGTAACATTTTCACTAATCCTCTTTATTAAAAAATATATAATTAAATTAAAAAAATAATACGAATGATTAAAAATAAGAACCCAACTTTCATTTAATTATTTATACTATATACATTAAAAATATATGAGAAAGTGAGAATTTGTTTGTTGTTTTAAATGTTGTTCATATTTTTAGTATAAAATATTTGGATGGAAAAGATAAAAACAATAATATTATTATTAATTATAAAATATATTATAAAAACATAAAATACAAATACCTTGTATTTTGGAATTAGTCAATTTTATGTTTATTAAATTTTAAATGACTATGAAAACCAACAATATTACATATCCAAATATATATTTTATAGTAGAATATACAATATTTAATTATTTAAGTACCAAAAATAATTATATTTAAAAGGAAAATAAATAGTACACATATATTAAAATAAAATATAAATATTAATTACTTTTATTATATATAGATCATATAGCAACCAAAACATTCTAAACATGATTTTTTTGTAAATCATGGGAAAATATTCTCAACATTATTAAATTTAATGTTATTATTGATTTTTGTTTTGGAGGTCATATAGAATTGTTTTTAACCAGATAATAGTTCAATATAATACTTCAAAAAAAAATTGGAATAGATGACAATTAAATGATTTTCACATGGAACATCATTCATGGATCACTGATTGACATAACTTTTTATACAATTAATTATAATTTCTACATGATGTTTTAAAATTATAGATATTTAAATATGTTTCTATAACATGAATGACATTTTCTTCCATTATTTTGTAATATAAAAAACAATTTATCTTATGATATAGTTATATATTTTTATTGGGAAAAAATCATATAAGACTATGAATTTCATATTAATTTGGAATAATTTTTAAATGAATTTCAAATACCACTAGAAAAATATTGTTTATTATTTTCTTATGAAGCATTCAAAAAATCCAAAACAATTTAAAAAAACATATAATAGTTAGTGTATTATGGAATTTGGAAAACTTCATGAAATGATTAATCATTTTCTATAATGGAGAATTATTTTCAAATGATTTCATACATTACTAGTATTATTAATATAATTTATTAATATCAAAACATATAATGAAATATTTATTCTAGTGTATATATGATATTTCAAAATTATTTAGATTATATGTGACTATATATATGGCATAAATTCCAGATCATTAAAGGGAATTATATAACTTTATTATAAAATCAAATGGATATTTTTAAAAAGGTTTCATTAATTAGACAAAAATAATTATTTTTTGAAACACTAAAGATTTTTATACAGTAAAATTATTGAATTTACTATCATAAATATGAATCTAGATTCTGAAAAGAATTAAATAGAGTATTTTTATATATTGTTGGACATTCCAAAAAAAAGATCAATATCTAAAAATTATTAATTCACATAAAAATGAGTGTATCTGTACCAAATAGAAGGAAGTAACTATTATATTATTTAATAGAAATTGGAAGGTAAAAATAAAATTAAAATAAAGAAAAGTAATATAATGGTAAATAAATGTTGTAATGTAATTCATATGAAAATAAGAGAAGCTTTAAATCCTTATTCCCTATATATTCAATCCTATAGAACACTAAATAGTGAAAGTGAATTGAAGATATTTATATTGAAATAACGTATAAAAATTTGTAGAGTATCTATAAATGGTAATAAGTGATACTAAATATGAAAATATTTTTTATTGTTAATTTTTTTCTAAATAATTGAAAAATTACGGTTTAATTGAATAATTAGAAAACGGAATCAATTTAACTTCATACATATTTATAATTATGTAATAGATGTGTTAAATACCATAATTTGAAAGTGTAAAGCCTATTTATATTGGTGTAGGCTATGTCAGTCCCCATAATATAATATATAATAAATCATATGGAGAGATCCAAGTATTTAAACAATGTTGATGAATTCAGTGAAATCATACATTAAAACCCAGATATCATGCACTTTATTACATTATCTCTTGTTAGGGATGATCTATAAGTTATTTATAGTTAAGATACTAAACCACATCATGGTGTAAGGCACTATCAAGTGTACTTTTGTTGGGTGATATTGATAGTTTACCTTATGATATAAATATACTTCCAACTGAGATAATGGTATATTCTAGTAATTTTAAAGTGTGTGAACGCTAAGGGATCATATAAACCAAGAAGCTGATATTAAAAGGGGACTATTCTTTTTTAACCTTTACCTCATAAAATGGTAATTCTATACATACAAAAGTGAATTTATATGGTTCATCTGATTCATCATTGAATTCACCTATATTTAAAAAAAAAATTGGGTAGAAAAACTATATCATTAGTTTATGGATAAATTCGTCATGATTCGTCATCATTAAATGATAAACACTCATTATTCATACAATTAGAGTCCCTCAAAAAAATATTATTCTATAAAGACATATTTAAAAAATGAATCACATTCATCCAAACAGTCATAGTAAAGTACAAAAAATCCATGGAAAATTATTATTTCTTAGACAAATACTTATGAGAAAGTAGTCGTTATGTATTATTCTAAAATTTTATTGGATGTTGTTTATATGTATATAAAAAATGAGGTAGGTTTAATTAAGTAACATGTTGTAAAGAGATAGTTGTGAATTTACCCTGAATGAATCAAATAATAAATCTACATCTAATAAAAAAATTCTTGAGTATATGGAATGGTAAACAAATGTTTTTTATAAATCCACCCCATATAATCTTGATATCTCTCTTTAAAAAATATATTTTTTTAATAATAAAAATAAAAAAATTATAAAATATAAAGGTAAATAGTATAATTAAAGACTAAAAAATGGTACAACACAACAACATAATTATATATGATGCATTTAATATTATTCAAAAGAGAACATAGGTGTATTAAATACATAAATCTATCAGTGGGATAACCTAAAATGGAAATCTATTCACATCAATATTACATTCCCACCATGTATGGGGGATTTTAGTACCCCTAGGTATCATAGTGAGTTATCTTCTCAAAAAACATTTGTGAGGAAAATGTGTTATTGGAGAGAAGGATAAGTCTTTATAATATTGGAAGAGTCGAGTATATTATTTTTGAGAGAGATTCCATTGTCACTATAGAGAGAAATCATGAGGAGTAACACATGAGTCTCTACAATAAGGTTGATCAAGAAAAATAGAACAATATAAAAACAAGTTACACCAACCCTCGTTTATCTCGAATGATATTACATCCTCTCATAGTTATTCCCATAAAACAACGATACGTATTTAGAATTTATAAAAGTTATCAAGAAATCAGATTATATAGTTAACATGATCAAACATCTCTGATATATTTTATATAAATGGGGTATTATGAACCAATGAATTTAGGAACGCGAAGGGAACACACTATCCAATAGTTCAGGTTAGTTTTATAGTCAATGTAAAAAGATAGAGACATTTATGATTATTATTGGAGGGGGGAAACTACTGCTTTATTTGTTATGAAATTGTGTTAATATTGAGTAAATAACACTGAGATACATTTAATTAAATAATATATTTAATTATTTTATGTGGATGTAATC
Source organism: Viscum album (assembly GCA_963277665.1). Taxonomy (NCBI): domain Eukaryota; kingdom Viridiplantae; phylum Streptophyta; class Magnoliopsida; order Santalales; family Viscaceae; genus Viscum; species Viscum album. The sequence continues at coordinate 2,088,494,960 of OY728140.1, read as the reverse complement.
AAAAAATAAATGAAGGAAGATATAAAAAGTTGAATAGTGGTGGATGATATCCTAGATAATGGAAATATGGCTTCATATAAACATCGTGTGGTTACTATATAGAAGATTTAATCCATGATCTCCCACATTAGACATTCTTATGATAGGGAGAACAAGTTGATAGTAATTCCATTTGGTTATATTTATTTATCATAATTGAAAATCATTAAAACTCACAAAATCAATATAATAATCTTTATTATAAATTTATCAATATATTAGACAATTATAACATATTCATTCCTTTATTTATTATGTTTAAGGATAGAATGAATTGATATTAAAATCACCAAAACCAAAGGTAATAACATCACATCATCATCCAATTTAATAACAATAATATCAATGATTTCATTTTAAACAAACTCATTGGGAAATATATTAATTAAGGCGGGGTTATACAATGGTAAGACATAAATGTTATTCATGGTGGTATATCTAGCAAATTTGATAAGGCCAATAACATTGTGTACATTCTAGAATAGAATATCTCCCCTAAATATTATCCATAATATGTTTCAAACTAATAAATTGAAAGAAGCTATCAACATGTTCCAAAAATGGCATAGAAAAGAATACCCAAGATAAATGTTGTCAATTTCCTCCTACTACATTATCATATAATACCTTTCCAATAGATAGTCATCTATGATATAATAACATGATAACTTTATAAATATTTATTACATTATCTAACCCATCCTCATAGTAGTAAAATATTCCATTTTCAAATATATAGATTTCTTCTTCTAGTTAGAGGGGTGGGAATACACCTCGATATATATATTCGGGACTAATATTGAAAAAACCATCTCACTACCTATATATAGCAATTTAGGGACCAATATTAGTGAAATTAAATGAACTACTATATATGAAAGGATACTTTTAATGTATACAATATTTCTTCCAATGGATATGAAATTACTCTTCCTCCAATGAATTTGACAAGAAATATTATAAACAACATCATAATATAAAAAATTATGAATAATTTAATTGAAATGTAGAAGGGCAAAGTATTACATAAGATATTTTTTCAAGAGATACCAAACGTTTTTTCCTTCACTTATGTTCTCCAACTCAATCATTTCATGGTGGCATATATTCTAATTTTTATTAAATTGTATTATTATCCAATCTAGGGTCAATATTTACCCAAAATAATATTGAATTATTTTGAAGACTATTTTTTCCACTATGAAATATCATAAAATCAATTGATAATTTGAAAGTGGAGATTCTTGAAATCATGTAGTGGCCCATGAATAACCCCACTATCCATATTAATATTGCCTCATTGAGGTTTCTTCTAAAGGTATATTGTGTTACCCCAATGATGATGTGTGACTTATGATATACTCATCTCAATGTTATTGATAACCAAAAAGATCCATCACTCCAATCCATTTCACATATCAAATAATAACAAAAGACAAATAGTAAAAAATGTTCTCATTACCCATATTGAGAAGATTTTTTATTTATTAACCATAAAATTAAGTCAGTAAATGTATTAATGTAATAATAAATCTATATTATTTTCCCATTAATTAAATTTATTTTTAAATAATAATAAAAATATTATTTTATAGACGTAATGTATTTAATTATCTTCTCCTTAATTAAGTCATTTTGTTATACTATTAATATTATGGAAATATGTGGATAAATCCTGACACTAAATATTTTGGTGAGCATTTCTTATAAATCGATTCATATGTTGATGGGTTTCATCTCTTGATGGGGGTCAGAAATTTAACTATATAGATGTGGATAAGAGTGGAAGTGTATTAAACAATATTAAAATATATACCACTAATGATGTATTAGGGAATATAATTTACATTCTTTTTTATGATATTAAACACTATAATAACAAAGAATATTTTAATTTTATGTAGGACCAATGAAGTATCTGGGTTGATTATTTTGGTAGAATCTAAAATTGAAAACTCAATAGGGGAGACAATTATATTTTCATTGATCTAGAAATAATTTAATTTTGTTATAAGACTCAAAATATGGTTTTCAAGATTACCTCATCGATATCCTCTCTGATGGTTAGACAGATCTATATGTATAATAAGAAATGAAATTATGGAAAACTATTCCACAAGAACTATAACATTAATTTCATCATAATATGTTCCATCATATTTTTGCATGTTGAGTTTCCTCATAAATCTCCTCCCTACGATAAATTAAAATAATGAATCTACATTTTCAATTCATAATTTAATTTAATGGTTCTATGATTTATCAGACACTTACAATTATTTGATGGATAATAGATATTCTTCCATCTATTTATTTTATGGCATATTTTTAATGGCATCCTTATCCAACCATTATTATAGTGAGATATTTATTTTATTTATCTTTTTTTCTTAGTTCTTCTTTAGAGGTAGCTTGAATAGATTTATCCATTTCCCATTCAACTAATGATAACTTTATGTGTCATAGATTCATCTACATGACTAACCAGGTTATTCCTTTAATACTAATATCATGAATGAATTTGTAACCAATAAGAATGATCATTTTATAAACAATATCATGGGAAAATATGGCCTTTATCACATTATGAGTATTTGGAATGTTTTTTAATAATAAAAGTATCAAATACAAGACGGATGTATTATGAAAATATAATATCTTATTGTTATTAGAAATATATATCCATAAGAATATTAATTTCTTTTTTCCTTTTTTATTATTTTTACAAATGAAATTCTCAAAGGAATACTGAAGGTCTAGTAATTAGCTATTATCAAAGAAAGAATTAATGTTTCTTCAGTCCTTACATAGGAAAAATGACCATTTTTTTCTCTAAAAATTCACAAGCCATGATATTTCTTCTTATACTAAATTTAATTATAAATAATCTTAAATTTGTTGAATCACATGTTTTCTATTCCTTATATTTACTGTGGTCAACCTTACTATTTTATTTATAACTATCATAATGTCATATAAATATTAGCATTGAATAATGAATATTGTATATCAAATACATATTTTTTATTTCATTCCCTATTTTGTCTTTTCATTAGGTTGTGATATCTCTCATTCTTATATGTGATGATGGGTATTTATAAGATATAAAAATAGTTAAAATAGTATATTGTTTATTAATTCACCCCCATTTCAGCGAACCTACCATACCGAGGAAAATCATAATTTATATTAGTGTAGTTTAGGTTTACACTAATGATTGCAATGTTTTAATATTTATGTTGAGTTAGTTTTCACAATAAGTTATTATTTGAGTTGTACCCACTATTTTTGAATTTGAGAAGCATCATAGATTCTTTTTTAATGGTGTTCATTATAGTTAATCTTATGATTTATGAATTTTAAAATATCATGTCTTTTAGTTATTAAGTAAAAAATAATGGAGTTCTCACATTCAAGGAATAGATTTTACTAGGGATTCTTTAATGGATATGGTGTTTTATGGGAATTTATGAAATATCATTCTATCATCACATCAATAAAATTATTTTAAGGATTATGGGGATCAGAATTTAAAAAATGAATTTGGTATAAAATATATAATATCTACAATGGTAATGTCTAAGTTAGAAGAGATTAATAAATAATTTTGATATTTAGTTATAAAGATATTCATATTATTTAAGGTGAATCTATTGATGGTATTTTTATGGAAAATGAGATTTTGGGAAATTTTAGAGGATTTAGTGTTCCTCTTAATAATTTAATGATGTCCATGAATATACTCTATATCTTAACCAAGATATTTTATGATAATGTTATAGATCTATGAGATTTTGGTCTTAAAACACTTCATTTATATGGATTTCCAAATATATTTGTTGCATATGAGATTTTAAATGTAATAAAAAAAAATTATAAGAGTATAGCAGAGAAATATGTCTCATTCAAATTATTGAATAACGGATGGTCTCCAATGAAAATTGAGGATCAAGATAAATATGACGTTGGATGTCTATATTCAGATGAACATGTTCTTATAAAGATTGATCAAATCATTTAAATCATTATAATAATTATGTAACACCTCCATATTTTAGGAATTATTTAAATTAAATAATATATTTTTCATCGTCTGGTATACGCAATACCATCCATCAAAGAAACTATGATATTCTATTACAATATTATTATTTAAAAATAGTAATTATGATTTAGCCAAAGGTTTACAATGTATGAATATGAATAAAAATAGTATTAAATATATGTATAATTTATTTCATTAATATAATGAATAATAAATAAAAAATATTATTAATTGGTTGGAAACAAAGATAAGATATATTCGATGTAAAACTAGTATTTTTCATAAAAGTGTTTTTATGTGTGCCATGTATTTTCTTGTTAGTATTTTAAATTAACCAGTATTAATAAATGAAAAATAAGTAATACTTATATTACATATCAAATATAATTAAATATTATTCATTTATTTATGATTATTAGACTATTATTTAGACAAAAACATTTTATTCATTAAAATGATATTTCAATAAAAAATTATTTTTATTGAATTTGTTATGAGGTTATTATTTCTAATAATTTCAAATATTAAAAAATTTATTTAAGATTTTATTTTATCATTTTTAAAAACTGCTATTAGTAATTATTGGATGATTATTTTTTTCATTTTGAAAATGTTGATTTTTTAATGAATAGTGAAAATATAAATACTTAAAATAACGTGAAATATTTTCTTCATGTATATTAATTTAAAAATATAGTTATTCATTGAATTTTTTTATAAATTAAAATAATATAAACTTGATTATACACAATTTATATAATTACATAAGAACTAACATTATATGTTTTGTTATAGGTCTATTTTTATACAAGATAATGCACTTTTTTAAAAATAGCTTTTCATTGTATTTTTCTCAAATCAATTAAATGAAATTTCATACAAAACAAGAAATTTTATATTATTAAATATGGTTTGTATTTTGAATTAGGATTTTTAAATTTAATAATAATTTCTAATTTATTTTTTCATTACGAACAGTAACTATGTTAAATATTTGTCTACACTATAATGGATAAATTGGGTTATGTGAGGTTTAAAATATTGCAATACCACATGAAAAATATATGTTACATTGAAATGGGGTAATTTTTCTTTGATAATGATCTAAATATTTATTTATGTAAATAATGAATATAAAATTTCATTATCCATCTTTTAATTTATTTGAAATGTTTTCATAGTTATAAAAATGATTATATATGTTATAAAATATTATTTTTAATATTATAATGTTTTTGTTATGGTAATTTGTTTTTAATTTTTATTCATGATATAATATGGTAAAACTCAAAGACAATTCCAATACAATGAATTTACATATAGTATAATATCAACATTAATGATTAAAAATGATTAATTTTTTTGTGAATGGTGGATTGAATGAATGTAATAAGTAATTATAATGTATAATTAATTATAAATGTTTTTTTATTATAATTCCATTTCATTCTATATTTCATTGAAGTAAAATTAAATTAATAGTTTTAAAATTTCATTAATGATATTTTATGATAAATAACATTTTATTAAATGAATTCAAACTATAAGAATTAAAGATAAATATTGGTATGTGAGTTTTTTTAATAATATCATACATAGTCCATTTTTTGAAACATTCTATATTTTAAGAAAATTTATTACTTATAAAGAGTAAAAAATTTGTTATATAATTAATTTTTAGAAGGTTTATTAGGGGGTTAGACCAACGAAATAAATAAAACAATATTGTAAAAAAATATGAATTTTATTGATTGAATATTTTCTTACATTATAATTTAAAAATATTTAAATGATTTAAAATATTTTCTACATGATGTGATTGTGATATATACTATATTTTATATTATTTAGTATATACAATTTTTCCACTCCCCTCATTTATGAAATGGAACCCCAATTCCAATATTCGAGACACCTTTTGATCAATTTACCATTAAAATGATCTACCCAAATCCATTCCCAACCATCCACCACATGAATTTTTGGCTATGACCACAAAAATTCCATCATAAGAGGCTTAATGTGAAAAGAAAATGAAGTTTTATAAAGAAGAGGTATTACTATTAACTGGTTTCTTAGATGTTGTTTCTTCTTCCACCGGTAATTATATCCTAATTATTATTATTTTATGAATCTATTTTATTATATATGTATATATATATAATTAATTATTATTATGGAATGGTCCTTTAACATATTTTTTCACATCATATTGGAAATGAAAACATATCTCATGCATTTTTTTGGACAACCACCTCTACAACGTGATCAATTTCATTTATCAACACAACCTCACAAGGATGGTTTATCTAATTAATTTAATAAATATATATTTCATTCATTAAATAATTATTATTATTTCAAGATAATATATTACATGAATTCCTAACATTCCACCAATTAAAAATGATAATATCACTCATGTGTGGATGTAGACAACCTCTTCCAGGAAGAGATATGATTTATTAGTCATGTTCATGAATTATTAATGATTATAAAGTTTTATTTAAGGTATAAAAATGATAATAATGTAATTATTAATTTTTAATATTATTTAACATTGACCACTCTATCTATCTATATTCCATTAATGTTTTTTGGGATTATTAAAGAAACATCCACAAAATAGGTTACATGAACTTGAATGGTTTACTAACAGTATATGGAATGATAAAAAACAAAATAAAAACAAAAATAATTATGAAATAAAAAAATTAGAAAACAAAATATTTAATATAAATTAATTATATGGTACTTAAAAAAATTTACTTAGAAATTCATAAGTTATGGTGTGTGATTTTCGCACATCAATTTGCTTTTGTGGAGACTTATTCAATTTCACCACATATTTTATTCTCTATGGTATTTAAAATTCCAAATGGGTATATTTTATTTTTAATTTACTGAAAAAATAGTGGTTTAGAAGACAGTTTTTCATTATATTTTTCAATTATATTTTTATTCAAAGGTTACTAAAGTCATAATTGTCTTTTCTTTAAAATCATTTTTTAAAATATTTCCATTCATATTGCTCTACACAATTTATATGATCCAATAAAAATTGGGAATAAATGTATTTATAAATCAAAAGGTTTTAATTTTTTTATACTAATTAAAATTATATTTATTTTTTAAAATGTGGAATTTATTTAATGTTTACTATATAGGTTATTTTGATGTATTTTCAATATAGTTGAATAATACTTTTTTGATGAATATGACATGAGTATAATTTCCATCTATCATATCATTAATTCTTCATAAATCATAATAATTATCCTATCAAGGTTTATATAGAATATTAAATTACCATTATATTGGTAATTTATCCTTTTTAAATATTTTTCTATCAAAAAATTATATTCCCTTCATTTTTATCCCATAATTAAAATTTTATTTCTTCTCGGTTCAGATTATTTTTTCATGGGTTTTTTTGATGAAAATAAAATAATTATATATTGTTTCCACGTGATATAGTAATATAAAATTATATATAGTTATGGGTGGTATTTGTATATATCATGATGATGGGTGACATTGATAAATCTCAATATGAATGTTGGGCTAGTTATTGATCTAAAATGCTTTGGATAATAATTAGAATTCAATCAATTAAAACAAGGGAAATAAAAAGGAAAGCTAATCCTATGGAATTAACCTATCATTAGTTATTTTATAAATTATGTAATCATGTGTCAATTAATTTTATGAATATGATGCACTAAGATGCCTATATTATAATTTAAATAATGGGTTTTATGGAAATATTTAGATTCAATGAAGAAAAATATTGTTTATGAACCTTTAATGTTCTGTTTAAAAATAAATGATTTCATGATATGTCTAGTTCATCAGGATAATTTTAATGTTTTATTTATCATTATAATGGGTTTCAATGGTTTTATTTTAGAGAATTGTTATCTTATAATGTTGATATGGAAAATTTATGTTTTTAAAGTTTTATTTTGAAATGGTAATACATTCTCTCTGGTTTTCAATATTGTCACTAGACCGATGAGATTCCATTATTTCCCTTGTCCTTTACAAATATTTTTTTTCTCACCCCTATTATTTAATTTTTTCTCAAAGGATATAATGGTTTGTATAAACTATATCATGGTCAATATTTCTATTATTATCACTCGTCATAATAGATAAATATGTCTTTGAAATAAAACGTGTGCATAAATTTCAATGTTCATTTTTATTAAAAATAAATTTACCCTCTATTTTAGTGTTCCTAATGTAATGTATTGGTTTCCCTAAAATTCCAAAACATTATGCATAAAAATCATGGGAAAGAAAGAAAGTGGACCCCTTATCATAAATCGTGAAATTATTGATTGATTTCAATATAACACATTATTTATGACATCAGATACTAGGTTTAGATGAATATTTAGGAAAATAAGATTCAGTTAATGATAGCTAGATATTTTTAGACAAAATCATGGGTTTTTAACTAAATTGTTTATCATAATTGTAATGGTATAAAACCCCTTTTCATTTTAGTTTTCATGGATGTACTGTAAGATACATATATTGAGTTTTGATGGATATTTTAACTCTATTTAAGCCTGCGGATTAATATGTGAAAATTTTATTTATGTATGAATAATTTTTAATTTTATAGAAAAATTATGATTTCAATTTATATCCTTTAGGGTTGATATGATCATTTATTATTATGTACATATGTTTAACTGGGATAAAAGTGTTTTAACAATTTGGGAACATATGTTTTATCAATGGATATAAAAGTGACTTGGGGACAATAGGATTAATATTATTTTAAGTAAATCTTGTTGGATTGACTATATGATTATATTAATTGAGTTCCTTGATTGAGTTTCAGAGTTATTCAATCATGGGAAGAAGTAGGTAGTGTCATCCTGGTTTCCATTCAGGAAACAGAGCTAACACATTTACATTTTTCATCCTTACTTTCCATTATTACATCTTCACATATCAATATTCTATACCCGATGGGATATTTATATGTTCCACTAGTGGTGGAATAATGAGTTTAAATCGAAACCAATTTGGGCCTCTGTTGGAACTTGGGAAGACTATATGGTTCTAGGTGTATAAAATGGTAAGCATCCAATTATAGATGTGTGATATCATAAGTGACTTAAGATGGGATCTGGGTAGTAGATTATTAGACATGAGCTCTATATTAATGGATAGATTTTTACCTTTCGGATAATATTTTATAGAACATGTAGTATTTTTGTCTACTAATTTTATATGTGTTTTTCTACATTATAGATACATGAAAGACATTGAAATTCTTCTATATATGGTTAAATATTGTACTTCGGATTACTATATCTACTTGGGATGTTTATCTTTATTTCGATTGTTTATCCATTGTTATACTCATTAATATTTTTATCTATTGATTGCATCATTAAAAAACTCTTGTTATATGGAGATAGACTCTCTATAGACATAGTCGCGGGGGTTACAACAATTATAAGCCTCTACCTTTTTGGGAGATGATCATGATTCCCGAACAAACTTAAAAAACCTCTAGGTGGAGGACGGTTCTGGGATGTAACAATGTGGTATCAAAGGAAATTTATTTTCATTCCATAATATTGGGAGATAATATATATGATATTGCGGTGGAATTTGGATTTTTAAGGACATTTTACTATGAGTAGGTAACTAATGTTTAGATAAAATCATTATATTTTCAAAATAAAATTCCAATTTACTATTTTATTCTTTATATAGTTGATTTGACTCCACTATTTGGTGATGAAATTTAATTGGGATATTTCTATTAATATATATGATATTTTTATTTTATTGATGGGTGAATGGATGAATTGAATAGTCATCATATTGAACACTTTATAGGAAACTCACTTTTCATGCATATTCCATTCTGTCTAGGAACTTTGTGGTTTTTTCATCGCCTAGCACATCCAAGAGTAATTTGATTCATATAAATGTAATTATAAATACCTATGGATTCTTATATATGAATAATTAAAACATAGTTGGTACTTATAATTTTGTCCATAACTTAATAGTTTTTCCTAAATAGTTTATAATATACATCCTAAGTAGTCAACTATGGCACATTGAGTCTTGGATCATTGGATTCATGAACTAGAGGTTGTTACATTATGAATTATTTAGAAACCACAATTTTTCATGTAGTGTATAGGCCTTATAGATCAAAGGTGATGAACTATTTAGTTCATCCTATTAAAGTGAATGATATTATAAATATAAATTTTACTGATAAATTGAAATTCAAGAAACACAGACCTTGAACGAGTCCCAATAATGGTACTGGGATTTATGTAGCATCATTATTGTTCTATATAAATGATTCTATCACATAGACATAAATCTTTAAGAAAGAATAAGGGTTTTATAATTAAATTTAAAGTAAATTTATTTATGATTGTTCTATATCTATGGAATAAATAATTATTATACACTTTATGAGGTCTGTGTTTGAAAATTATAGAGAAATGAAACCATTATGACCTTCGGTCGTACCCTAGGAGGGAAGTGACAACCATTGTCTGGAGGTTGTGTTTCATGAGCATCCAATGATACCTCTAGTAGTTACTCTTATAGAAACTCCTCATATTCATATAATAATAGATTATTCTAAGTTACTATGAGACTTCATGTGGATTATGAGTTTGATAGAAGGAGTATCTCACTCTTCTCATTCTATAAGAATGTTCAGCAGGGCGTTTTAGAAGTTCCATCATCCCCCGTTTTTAGAGGATGTTGGATTATAGGATGTAGTGTTATGGATCAAGACTATTATGTCTATATTCGTTATTCAAGAGACAACACCTTAGGGGAAAATGAATCTCACAACATATATGCTTTGAGGGTATGAAAAATGTTGGTGGGATATAGCTAATTAGGTATTTATGTGTTAGGATATGAAGAAGATGAATTTCCAGATGATCATTATTAATGATTTCATCCCATAGGACCTTAAGGATTCTCATTATAGGGAATTAAAAAAACCTAAAATAGATTTCAAGGATAGTTATGGACTATTAATATAGTTTTACAAAGAATCCCTTATTAATTACTATATATAATAGTGGTGATCCTGTGAGATAGATACATATTCCATATTATTTGTGGAATATTATAAAATATCATGTGATTTTTTTCGGTAGACTACCATATCCAAAATTGTGAACTTGTCACCTATCACCATGGAAATTCTAGGTAAAGAAAACAATGTGAGACAATGAAGTTAAAAACCTTGAAAAATGGCTGGTTAAGATTGTGATCAGAAGTGACACAATGATACTATGCACATGAGCCTCAATATCATTATTACACCCATAAATAGTTACATGTTATGTCACCATAGTGGGAATCCTAGGCATAAGATTCCATAGTGTCGCAAATACCCCATCGAGTGCTGAGGATAAACATATTGTGGGGTATTTAGAATTTTTTTTATTTCCTTACCATCTATTATGGGTGGGAGAGGACCTTTTCTAGCTATTCCTTATGCATCATTTTCTGTAACCTTCCACCCAGAAGGATGATGTAGTACTACTTCCTATACAAGAAGAGGAGTATTTAATGGACATAGTATCCATACCACAGATATAAAGCACCATGAATGTAGAGTTACACCATATACATTGGTTACAATATTGGAATATAGATCTGTCCATATCTTATCTATGCAGCATATACCATAGGAACAGAAAATTAGGCCAGATGTTGTTTGAGATATTATTCTTGTAGCAAATACTATCATTTCCTCCTTATAGGATATAGGTGAATAATGTTCTTTAAAAATTTTGATTATTGTTAAGGCCATTGGATTCATTTTGAGTACTCCAACAACATTATAAATATTTATAAATTTTGGGTAATCAATCAGAGAGCATGATCTAGTGAAATGATTGTCCTATTGATGTAGGAAACCATTTTTCATTTGGAACCTCTTCATCCTCGATATTATGGAATTCTATATCATCTAAAAGATGGACCGGTTCGTTCCCTATCAAGACTATATGTATTTTTACCACTATAGGTTTTCATTTACATCACTAGATGACGACACCTATATTCACATGGGCAGGTAGGGTGTCCGTGTTTCTAGAGCTAAACCAACATATCTTGGTATTACTAGGCATACCACTCATATTCCCAGCCTTTACATGAATGATCATAGGCTATATCAGGTTTTGTTCCCTCCTGTAGTTAATAAATTTAGTGATATATTCTCTAATGACTTTCCACCAATACCAATAAGAAGAAGGTAATGTTTTACTATTTATCTAGTTCCCATATCGGCACTGCTATCCATTTCATATTATGGTAAGGATACTACCATGATGTAGGGGATCAAGAGTCTGTTAGATGATTTAGAAGGAACAAAATTTTATATGTCCCAATACTACTTCATGGGGTTCATTAGTCTTTTTGTCTATGAATGTGGAGGGAGTCCATGGGATTTACATTTATTATCATAAATTTAATTAAATTATAATGAAAAATTGGTATCCCAAAATTCATATAGATGATATTTTGGACTATCTCAATGGAGTGAAGGTATTATCAAAGATCAACATGATATCGGGATTTCATCATGTTTGAGTCAGACCTTTAGATATTCCAAGTATGGAATTCCATTGTTGGTATAGCTTATATAAGTATCTTGTTATGTTTTCCCATCTTAAAAAAATGCCTTCCATCATCATGGATTTCAATAAGGTTTATACAGATATTTATGGTTCATGTATTGGATTCCTAATAAGGTTTATAATGAGGGTTGGGATGAGTGGAATCCCTCCCCACACCATTAACATCAATGCAAACCTATCAATAGAGTATACTGACTATAGGGTGGAAGTGTATCCAGAGGCAATTCTGCGGAAAGGGATTTGAAAAATCAAGGTTGCGATCATAGAGTCTAGACAATGAGGGAGTATGTTAGGTTCTGCTAGGGAATTGATACCAGGAATATCCATGGAGGATGGGATAGAGAGTGTTGTAACGTCATCCATAAGAGTGTGGCATGGTGTGGTTGTGCCTCCACCTTTCGAATAGGGGTTTTCCAATTTGGTGACCTTGTGGAAATACTAAGGAATGCCCTAGTAACAAACTAAGATACCACCTAAAATTTAAAGCTAACACCATTTTACCATCCTTATGATCATCTCGGATGATGTTGTCACGAACACTGAGTTTGTAATCCCTATGGAAAATATTTGTGTGCATTGGGCATGACATGACCGAAGATAGTAATATTTTGTTAGGGATAAGGTGATATTTCCTCATCAATATGAATACCTAACTACCATGAATTTCAATGCATTTTGTTTAGGGTGGTATTAAGAACCCCCAAACATAGTCAATGTTATGCCTGACCAAGAGCTTGAACCTAAGAAAAGAAACCTGAGGATTAATATGATGAAGAAGAAGAAGAAGAAGATAATGATGATGATGAATATACCAAAGGGGGGGAGGAAGGAGGGGATAATGAAGAGGTGTCTTAAGATGATGATCCTAAAGGGAAGGGGCCTCTTGGGAAAGAATCCCACCAGTAAAGCCCATGTGAGAGGGGCTAAATCGTAGTCTATGACACAGAATAGACTGAAAAACATGAGGTAAGTATCAAATATTATCTCTCTCAACCCTTTTTCATTTAAAAATTCAGATCCACTGACCAAACACTTCTTTATTTCGGAACATATTGGTGTTGGTGATTCAAAAGTTTCCCCTATGGGGGACTAAAATGAACCAACAGGCATGGAAGGGAATCTCCTAGAACCTGCATCTGAAACTGAGCAAGGTGGAGGATAAAACATGACTGATTTGGTAAGTGGTGAGCCAACAAGAGGGTCTAAATAGATGACCATATAACATCAGTTTATTCCCACCATCTCGAAGCAGTAGCTTCCGATCATTGAATATAAGAGTGTTGAGGGATCTCTTGTGGTGGTAGCTTCTTCAGCAACATAGGAACTAGACCTAGTCCTTCATAGATTTAGTATGTATCTACCATTATGGACCAATATCTATTATCTAAAAACTTTTCTGACCAAGTAACTGATTCCCTATACTGTGATCATATGTATGGTGGCATGAAATACTGTTGAGTCTAAGACATCAGCATGAGATAACCTAGTGATGGTTCCAGTTCATGAGAAACCATTCATTCAAACATTTCCATCCCTGGCACCAAATGAGCAGGAAGTTACTATAATATGTAATTCCATTACTAGGGATGATATTGAATGTGTCGGAGGTGATGATGGAGAAGAAGAAATAATGTTAGTGGAGGAACCTTCTACTAAATTCTTAATTGTTTTCGTTGAGTACATTTGTTCTGATCCTGAAATGATGGATGATTCCCACCCTGATGCAGCCGAGGAGAGTCACATGATGTGGTATATAAAATGGAAATAAATTAAATGCTTCATTGTTAATCTAGAGGTGGAAGTGATTATTTTGATGACTTCACTCTATGTGGGTCTATTCGTTCACTTTGATGGAGGGGTGGATACTTGTCATCTGCACACGATGATTCAAGATTAGTTGGATGAGAATATGTGGGAGATTATTCAATGAAATGATGATTCCCGTTGCTAGAAGATATCCAAGAACATTAAAATGTTCCATGAATCTTGGAAGGAGGTTCTACTATTTTAATAGAAGGAAAATGAATGAGTTGTGTTTGTCATAAGATAATCCAATATCCTTGAACAATTGAAATCCAAGTTGGCAGAATCCTAGGAGTAGGCAGTGTAGTCATGCTATCAAATGGATGGGCTCTAAGATGAGTAGGAATTATTTCATGTCATAGCTAATGAGCTCTGCTCCACAGCTGATGATGAAGAAAATGAGCATAAGGGTGGGAAAAAAATATTGAGGCTACAATCCATGAAGTATTATTACTAATGTTTTCTATTTATGGGGATGATTCATAGGGGTAATGTTTTTCCGAAACTCGTGACACATATTTTTTACCATGTTTTTCTATCCTGATATATGTTCATGGATTAATGGATTACTTTTTTTACTACATCTCGATCATAACTAACAAATAATAGATGATTAGTTACTACAATCACCTAGGTCGCACCCCAAGTGATAAATAATGGATGACCATATAATTATCCACATCACACATGAGAGTGTTAGATAACCATCAGATACTAGAAGATTTTTATTTTTGACAGGATGTACAGAGTATTCTAGTTGATTGAGATACTACAACTAAGGGATAGGTTTCTCGAAATAGACAACATGTGTTTCACAATTTTCTCTAGTGCACAGAAGTGATAATTCAAAGTCTGTTGAAATTTATTAAAAAAATGGATTGGAATGTGAGAATCATGATACCCAAAATTTGGAATGGAGTGAGTGTAGAATAATGATGGATGATAACTATAGGATGAATTTGAAACACCAAATTCATATCCCATTACCCAAAAATAGAAATAATCAAATGAGGACCAGACACTAAATGATTCAAAAACATGGTTGTAAACTCAATGTTCTACGTGATGTCATTCAGAACATGGATCCAGGATAGTGTGGAATCCATGAGCTAGATCATCCTAACATTTAGGGGGGGTTCCTTCAGATGTGAGATAGGACGATGTTCCAAAATAGATGTTATTAAAACCATAGAGATGGATTGATGGGATACTCAAATTTAATCCAACACTCTTGAAACAGTGCCACTATGAAGAAAGGGTATTGGTTGGGGGTAAAGATCTACATCATGATCCATCCTATTTCTAGAAGGTACCTCTATAAAGGCGACCTAGAATAGATTTTATTTTCACATCATATAAATGAGGTTGATAGAAATGTAGATTAGAAAAATATGATGAGGAATATGCATGAAATTGTTCAACTTCATAGAGTTATTATGATGCCCACAGTCTAAAGTCATACTGCTTGGAACCTATCTAATTGTTTAAATTTATGTTACATGGGTTAGTGACTCATAGTTTATAATCATGTATTTTGAACAATGATTTGTGCTAGAAGGTGTTAATTAATCTATGGCTTGTCCCATAGACAAAACCTCTGGGTGTCACTATGTATCCCATAAGGATGCAAATCATGCCGTAATTAGTTTTGGAAACATTGTGAGGTGAGAGACCAACACTAGTGGGGGGACATACACTTTATAGAGGAAGCAAAAGAATCACATATTTGTTGTTGGGAATCCTGAAATTTTAACGGTAGGATTTCTATTTTAATTCATCTGCTAAGAACACATGCATCCCACTTTGGAAATTAATGGTGCGGTACATAACCTGATTCAGGATGAGGAAAAAAGGTAGTCTACAGCAGAACGTGCATTCTCAAAAGAAATTATGGGGATTAGAAGGCTGAAATGGTGAGTTTACAATTCTATGGATGGACATAAGGATGATATTTGTGGATGTCACTATATATCCATTAATGAAATAAAAATCCATTCATAGTTCTAATATTTCAGGCTACATAACTTCAAAGGGTGTGGATGAATATGTATCCTTGTGTAAATGGGAAATAATGTTGTGGTTGGGCCCAATATTGATAACTAATACATCACTAAATAACCTAGAAGTGGGAATCAATCCACACCTTGTTCATATATGGTTTTTTCATGAAGGTTTGAACCATCCATAGTGAAAAATACATTTGATAGTTCTTGAATTTTTTTTTGTTTGGTACTTTTGTTGGAGAGGCCATCATATAATGAAATGTATGGAGGTCCACTAGAGGAATTATGCTATAATAATCAGTTGAAAAATGACATAGTGGATATCAACTACCAAAGGTGATTCCCCCTCAAATGTGAACACCACGATGATGTGTTGTTTTTCGTCATGCAGTAAGTATGAATGTGTTGTAGTTTAACACCGTATGACAAGACCATCCCATGCATTTTAACGTCAAACTATAAGGACAGAATGGATCTTATTTTATGATCATAGAGAATATATCATGTGTTTTCATAGTCCCACATGTGGGTAATACCCTACATAAAAACTTATTTGCATGTGATCTATGCTCGGTGTAGGAATCATATAGTGTTTCTAGCATTTCACCATCAAATGATATCATTAAATGGTTGGAAGGAAATTTTGGTTGGAAAAATCCAAGTTACACTGACATTCATACTTAACATATGCGAATGCACGGGGTAATAACACTAGGGGTGTCAATGATCGATAGAAAGGAATGAGACGTAGAAAATGAAAACACAACATCTAATATTGGGGACACAACGAGTGTGGCATGACAATGGAGGATAATTTTTCCCACTGTCTTAAATAAAACATCTATATTAAATTATCTAGAAATGTGAAAAAATCAATGTGGGTCAATCGATGAACATATTCAGACTGCAATAAAATTCTCAATATACCATTCAAAATCATCTGCGATTTTGGCCCAAATCAGTAGGCGGTCCATGAGCCAAAGAATACATACCATTAGGGTGTCCCATCAGATGTGTAATATGATAGAAACCAAATTAGTGGTACACGTGAAGTGTAGACATACCCATGATGTTTAACATCATGAGGCATGAACAAGTGGATGGAGAGTTACTCTCAAATGAGGTATATGGCATGGCTATTATAACTCGATTTGAACAAGGACCAGTAAAGCTATCAACCACACCATGTAATCCTGGGAAATCCCATACCAAAAGGGGCTAGATAATGAAATATATTTTGGATAAAATTTAGAATAAAGTATGTGTATCACTGCATATCTCTTAATGTTGAGAATAAATCTACACACTGTTATGTAAGGTTACATCACAAATGGAATATACCAAAAGGGGAAATAACCTCTGCAGTGAGAAACATCATTTTTTACATAGTGTCATGTCATGAAAACATAGAAACTATGAATGATAGTTTAAGGTCATAGAGTTTAGACCATAAGGTACCCATTTTAATATAATGTGTGTAGGACTTGTCTGTGTAGTTTATGATCATATAGTGAGGATGAAGACAATGAGAGACATTATTGAAGGTACATGGTATATTTGATGAACACATGATATGCCTGAGGATCGATAAATATTAATACCAAAACACATACTACTCAGAAAAACATAGGCTAATAAGGGGGCGGGATGTCTCATGATGATATGGATGGACTCTGAGACAAAATGTTCTTGTGTCAATACGTCTCCCACAAGGGTGAAAATCCAGACTCACATAGTTTATTAATATGTCATGGTAGATGGCCAATGGAAAAGGAGAAATTTTTTCTCAAATGGATACATCATATGGATGCGTAGTTTATCGTCATAATACATAGATATATGAGGTGTTTATATTCAATAATAAAGCATGAGATCGTAGTTTATGGTGGTAGATCATGAACTGAAAGGTTATGATTCATGAGGGGAAAATATGTGTAGTGGTTCTATAATCTAAAATGTTGTGAATCAGCAAAATTAAGTATGCACCACACCATAATCTTCTAATAAAACCCACATGGTTTAAATTCATGTTTCCTTGACTTTGGAACCATAAATCCTAGTTTAGGGATGAAATTTATGGACTATATATGTATAATTATACCATTAAGGTACAAACCATATCAACCCCCCTAAGCCCATGTGATCCAAGATTGTTTTGGGGTATAAGGGGTGGATAAGTTCACCACAACACATGAACAAACATTATAGGTGAATAGAGGTGTGGTTCCAAGGATAAACAGACCAGAATGTCATTTCCTCTCCATTTGTAATGGTGGATGGAGAGATAACATCGAAAGAGGTGAAATTACACCAAGGAATAAGGAAGTTGGTAGTGATGTGAATCATGAGACTGGAATTTGGGGTACAATAGGATATGATGATAAATATGGAGGAATACTAATGACCATATTCGAGACACAGTATCCACATCGTGTAACCTGTTGTGGGAACAAAAAATTGAGGATCGACCTCGGAACATATTCACATTACATGATTTATAAAAGGTTTTAATTCTAGATCCTACATAATGTAGTCCCAAAGTGGTAGGGGGCCACATGTTCAATCATCCATATTGGTAGGGGGTACCGTCAGACATGACAGTTTGTGGATACCAAAATAACAGGACAAGAAAAGTAGGTAGATGGAACCAAGGCATTTCCATGAAAAACCAAACACTCCTGGGAAAAAAAGTTCATAGAAGCATAAAGATGAGGTGAGATAGAGGTAGAGGGGCTCAACTAGGGGATGATGACTCAAGAAGACATGCAATAGAAAGAGATAAAATGGGTCGATGAACCCATGGCTGGACCTGAGGAGAAATGACTGGGTATTCTTATCTATCCCATAAATATGGGAATCAAGACATACATAATGCTAGGAATATCGTATAGTTTATGTTCATGTGGTGTGAACAATGATAAAATAATGTATCCAAAGGGAAATGTTCATTGGATGAAAAAATATCCCGATATTAATGAGGACAATTAATCCCCACACTATAACACATAATATTAAGAGATGAATCGTGCTAGGAGGCCAAGGAAAAGAAATAGAAGAACCTGGGGCTATACCTGAAGAAATATTCTAGTATGTTCTATATATCCCATATGTATGGGAATAAATCCTTACATAGTTCATGAAATGATGTGCAGTTTAACATCATGCGGGAAGGATATAGGGTGCCAACACAGTTTATTGATGTGGGGCAAGTAAAATGGGGAAATAATGTCCCAAATAAGAGGTTCAGGGTGTGGTAAATCAAACCCAACATGAATGATTACCAATGGAGTCCACACTACACACCACAATCCCTAGAGGAGACTCAAGATAAGTTGGTGGAAGAAGGGGATTTTGGTAATGTCATGTGCAATTTAACATCATGCAGGACGAGGGGGAAGTTAAAATTTAAGGTCATGTTGAATGAATCATGAATTATTTATATATTAACACCATTAAGTAGGGAAAATAGTTAACTGTCATGTTGGATGGGTGTGATCATAGTTTATGATTATAGAATCATGGACCATAGGATAGTTACATGTAGAAAAAAAGGACATGGAAACTAGGGATGGACCTAGGAAATTTTTTTAAGGTGGTCCTACATATCCAATTAGGATGAGAATAAATCAATACATAGTTCTTAAATTCTAGGAAGTTTAATGTTATGTTGTAAAGAAATTGTGAAAATATGTATTCTTATTGGAAGAATATGTTGGATCATTTGAAAACATCATGTACATGATAAAAAAAGAAGTCCACACCACACCATTTTCTACAAAAAATGAACCTCAATTCGTAAGACATAAAATGGGGAATCTTTGGGAAAGAACCGAAGTTGTCAGGTCCAGGCATTTCAACATATCTCATAAGGATTGGAATCATTCCATATGTTGTTCTAAAAATTGCATACAGATTAACTTCATGTGGTATGAAAAACAGAATAGTTTAATGTAATGATGGATGGGGTAAAAAGTATATCCTAATTTAACATCAGTAGGATACCTGATGTAGTGTAGTTTAACATCACGTAGGACAAAAATCCTGGATAGTTTCTCATATTGTAGCCTGGATGGGTCACATAGAATAAGGTCATCTGACGATGAAGAATATTGTCTCCCAATGTGATTGTTGAGGAATTTGGAAATGGTGTAGGATTAATACACTCACCATACATAGTAACCAAAGAGTATTCACCGTTTGGGTAAACCTTATGGAGAATGTATGTTCCTTCCCATCTAGGTTCAATCTTGGGTGGATTTTTTCAAGCATCAATAGTGTCCTCAGAGCCAATTTCATGTCATCTTGATGGAAGAAACATAGACAATCATTATTATTGTAAACAATGGATTTCGTGGTTTGGTGCCTCCACATGTTGTGCAATGCCCGAATCTTATTCTTGTTGAGGGCTTCGAATTTAGCTAAACCAACATCTAATATTTTATCTAACATCTTCTAATCATAGATAACTGTACGAAGTGTTTACAATAGAATATTCTTATATAGGACTTCCACTATTCCATGAACATGGTAATATAGAGTCACATGAGTGGAATTACTAGTTGATGCTAGTAAACCCAGAGAGAATTTTGAAGCTTTTTTGGATATCTTTTATTATTCTTATCAAACATGTTTTGGAATAGTTTTTAGAGGGTTTTGTTGAATTCCTATATCCCACTTTTATCATGCACATATTAAGGTGATATATGTTTTTACCAGATGTTTTACTTGGTGTACAATTTCATTTTCTCACCTATTTGAATGTTTGGGATTTTATTAGTCTATATAGTATGAGGGACTCTGATTTGGTTGATGATATTAAATCTCATGAAATTGTTGATGGAATGTGACACAAATTCATTGACTGTTATTTCCTCTTCTCACATGGAAAATATGTTTTTTGAATTAATTATGAACATGAAATATTGACTTATTTATAGTGGTTATGGTCTCACAGCATCGAATCCCCATACCTTAAAGGGACTACAGTTTATCGAAGTATGGAGTGGTTCTGGAGGTTGATGCAAACAATTTTCCTGGACTGGACATGTATGGTACAACTTTTAGAACGAAATAAATTCATAAACCAAGATGGGAAAGAAGTATCCCAACCTTGGAATCTATTTGGAGTGTCTCAACACTACCATATGAACTATGTAGGAACTAACATGAACTTCCTTCATATCCTTGGGAATCTAATATCCTTGAATATGAAGAAGTATAACACAAATGAACCCATTTTTAAGAGTTTCTACTAAATGATGAGAGCATTTTTAGTGTCAATTGGATTGAGCACCCAAATATTCTGTCACTTTTGGATCTATCTATTGGGAGATATACTTGTTTGAAGTACTCAAAAAATGAGTTGTCTAATCTGGGGTCTCTACGGATATTGAAGGAGAACCCGTAGGTTCCAATATTAATGATATACTAGTAATATGGAATACCAAATTCCTATAATAGTAACAAATTGTGAATAATGATAAGCCTCTTTGATGTGCCACATGGATGATCAAATCGTCCTCGTGAGGCTCTATGAGAGAAGAGCGAGGCTAGCCAAGGCATCAACACGACCATTCATTGATCGAGGAACATGAATGAGCTCATTCCGTGATCATAATTGGGACATTTGTTTATTAGTGTATTATAACAAAGGTATGTACTCATGCATCCAGATTTCATAGTCACCATTGATCGGATTAATGACAAACTCGATGTCTCATTTCACAAGAAGGTAGGGAAACTCAATCTTAAGGACCATCTCATGAATAGTTATGAGAGAAAGACATTATCCCTAATTATCAACGAATACTTCTTGAAACAATAATGAATAATGAAAGATAACCTATTTAGTCAGGATGAAGATGATACCCAGGCCTACTCTGTTGAGTGTAGGATCATTGATTCTCCTTCCAGAGAGGCTCTTTTAGGCCCCATCAATGTGAATCCTCCAAAATGATATGGCTTGATCCATTGTGAGGATAGCCTAATCTGGGAGGTGTGGATCAAGATACTTCTATGTGGGGGTTGGATGGGTGGTAAGGATTTTTTCTAGCACCTTAGCCTTGATATCATTCAGTTGGAAAACCCTGACATTGATCTACTAAAAGATCAATTACCACTAATCAAGATGGTAAGTTAACATGGGGTGGTTAATAATATGCTATTGTAGATACACACATGATTCAAAATGTATCTTATGATTCTACAGATAATGTCACAACATCTTCACTGAAAATACCATCATGATAGAACTCTTATCGATAAAAGAATATACATTTTCTATATTGAGGAAAATGATGATGTGATAATATAAATTGTTATTGGTCCCTTTATTGTTCTTCTGGTCGAGAAGGGTGTCTAGGAATCATTCAAGAGTGGTCACATAAATGGGAAAAACTATATGGAGATGTGTGGCATCATAACCAGAGGCTATTGCAAATACTATTTGATCTCCAAAATGGTGGCCTGACACTCTTCATCCCACTGATTGACAACACCTTTATTCATGTCCCAGGAAGAGGCATTAAACATTTGGGAAAGATTCCAAATGAACTGGAATATATAGGCTATGTGACCTCAAAGAACCACGGTGTTCATGGAAATTGGTCAGAGGATGCATCTGTCTAATAGCCATAATCTTCCTTATATCCAGCATAATGCATATATATCAGATGATGACTCTATGGAACATTCCATATATAAACCCAAAGGAACACTTTGAGGTGATCATATTTATATGAATGTTGTAGAGTAATTTCAACATATTTTTATTATATCTAATATGGTTCTATGGGAATAATGATTTTTCTACCAAGTCAACAATATAGAATTCCACTAACTTCATAAGGATCTGCTTAAATTTATAGTGCATGACATATTGATAGGTGTAACCATAATCCATAAAACCAAATGGAATCACTTAGTAGATGAAGGTTATTTTTAATTCTATGAAGGAAGTCAGTTTTTCAACAACATAGTCCATTTTTATTTGATTATATCAAGAACACCCATCCATGAAAGGGGGTTCTCGGAATTCAGCAGTGGTGTCGATTAATAGCTCTATCGTGGGAAGGGGAAGATTTTCCTTTGGACAGTGAAAATTGAGGTCTCAGAAGTTGATGTAGACTCTAATATTTCAATTCATATTCCATACATGAAATATATTTTCTAATCATCTATAGATCTATATATCATTGATGAATCATGATTTTATGATCTTATCAACCTCATCATTGACCATGACTCTCTGAGTGTGGTGCATCATTCAAGGAGTTTGGGTGAAACCACGATTGTGTACACGAATGCCAAGATTCTAGACATAGAATCAAGGATCTAGTCCTGAAATCTTGGCATAACCTAATGAAAACACATTTTGATACTACTTCAAGAAATGAATATATTTCTCGAGTTCATTCATTTGCATAACTGTTCTGATCAATACAGGTCTTAAATATATCTGGATACTGAAATTCACCTTTACAAACTCATTGAACGTAGTGGAGAAGCCTTCTACGAATGTAGAAGATGCATATTCCAATTACTATTCATCATCCATGGAATGAGGTGCATTGAAAAGAGGTAAATCTTATTAATTAGATGACCCCGATAGAATGTTGGTATTGGCCAGAGCAGTGGATGAATCATCATTTGGGGAATCATATACTGGTGAAACCATATGTAAAAAATCAATGGACTCTATTCCATATGGTATTAGACAGAAGGATCCACACTTAATGATGTCAAACTAGTAGTGGCATGTCGGCTTGAGTCAATTCAAACTGTCCCAATGAAAAAAAAATGTATTATGTATTTCTACATTAATGGGGAGAACATAACGTTATCTTATAGGGGTATGGGTATCTAGTATTGCATGATACTGATTCTTGGATGACTGTGAAGTGATATTTTGGATTTACTTATATCTACAGATTTGATTTCCCATCCTTCTAGTAATGAAAATGAAATGTCCCATGACTGGGTTTATGGCGTCCAACCAGTGAATTGGGAGGATTAAGGCATCTTTCCAGTCTGTCTATGGGTCAGCGGAATCAATATCATTCTATACCTCATTGTCCCGAACCAATATGTCATTGATCTTATAGTACTCTGTATCAAGATATCTGGAGTCACAATAGGTATTGGTAGAGGCTTCCCATTGGAGAACACACACTCGACCATTAAGGGAGTACCTAAATAATTGGTGATACGAGGAATGGAGTGCTTCAGGAAGAATAAGCAAGGTCCTACCCATCCAGGCATTGTAGGTAGGGATCTACAAGATGACCATGAACTATGTTTTGGAAACCAGGCCACCAAACATGGTATCTAGGAAGGTATTTCAGACCATTGTGTGTTATGTTCGATCATAACATTGAATCTTCAAATAAGAGGGATGCATATATGCATCAGATATCCCAAGATTATGGAGTGTCTGGGTTGGGATGAAATTGATCCCAATAAATGTGTCAACAAGGCAAATGCGGACATGCAATCCATTGATATTTATAGTGATATCCAATTTTAAAAATGTTCCCCTACATGGGGGACCATTCATCTTTTCATTATAACATGATTATGGAATGATATTTTTCTTGATAAAATTCCTCATCCTGTAATGAATACAATGAAAGAAAATATTTTTCAAAAAGGAGGGGTTTTCTTAAAGCCACTTCAAGGGCTTCACACATATAATCAAATTGGAAAATATCCTTGAGAATCAAGATATTTTTAGGAATACTGAATAGGTCCTTAATCATATCATACTTCTATGTGAGGAACACACTTGTTCCAATAAAAATTTTCTCTTTGGAAGGAGGTATGACATACATTAAAGGTAATAACAGAAGATTCTTGATTATTCTGGGAAAATTCTACTACTCACCAGTCAAACCATTAAAAATGAATATCAGTTGACTATAGTATTATTGTGGTCTTACCACAACTAGATGCAGCTGATCATTGCATGGTTTTGGAGGCTCTACATATTCGAGTAGCACGAAAAACTATGGATATGTATATGATTAAACTGGTTGACAAGACTCTGTATTTTGAGTTATGCACTGAGCAAGTTTTCAAGTCTCGGTAGTGTTCATGTCATTGATGGAGTCATTGGGTGATGCATTTTTTTATATTCACATATCCAGTGTTCCATCAACACAGTTGTTGAATATGGGTATTAGGAGGATCTGCCTGGCATTCATTGACATTGGGAACCAAGTAAGTGTCCACCGGCTTGATGATGTTCAATGATGTGTACTCCCAGAAATCAGTTGAATAATTCTCAAATAAATGACATATTCTATGGTGAAATTCCCATATCATGGCCATGATGTCACTGAGAGTACATGATGACCTCGAAACTGGAGGAGGGATTTTCATTTTCTTACGCTATCAGAACCTACCATTCGGGGAGGTGGAAGGTTGAGATGTTGATGCAGAAATATTTGTTGGAGGATGTATGGAAGCTCCAGAGGGCTCATGCTAATTAAAATGGGCACAATAATTCCCTAGGGGTGAGCGACTACCTTGTGAGCCACCTTATCATCATACTTCTGAGACCCATGTCTAGAGACATGCGTCCATTCACCATAGTGGTTGATATAAATCATAGTAGAAACACATGAAACCTGTTCCAGGGTCGAAACCAATATGACATTGATGTTATAGACATGGTCTAAAAATGATTATTTGAAAACATAACACTAATTGAGGGTGCGTTCAAGGTTCTATTCATATTGGAAATAGTAGGGATAATTAATCAGATCAGCCTCGTATGGCCTCTGGCATTCTGGAATCTACAGGATGCCTTGACCCACAACACTATGAAAATAGACAAGGACCTGGGATTTGTTGAATGTGTAGGCCTTGTTTCTTCGTTCTGGGAAAAGGTTCATGGAAATTATTTAAAACCCAATTGTCTCATCTAGGTAGTATTAGTGTGTTATGAATTAGGGCTTATTGATTCTAAGGTGGGTGATTTTGAGCCCGATGTGGTTTTGCTAACTGTGTTTGTAAACTTGTCTCTTCTGGTAAAAATTCATTCTCTCTAATGGCCTCCACATATTAAAAAAATAATTTGTGGACTTGGTGTAAAATCTAATGGGAATATCTAGAGGAAATAGATTTTCCTACTTAGCTTGGTGTAGGGCTTCCTCGTGGCATTGATTCCTATCAAAAAAAACATGGAAGCCACCTGGGATATTTTGGGCAATGACATAAGGGACCAACTGAGTCTTCATATTTCCCACAAACATCATTAGAAACGTTTTGTGTCTTAGAAACATATCAAGTGAATATGTTAGGCCTTTCCACCTAGAACCAATGTTTGCGACAAGCTCATAACACCACTGATTGCACTTGAATATGTCAGATAAACTGATCTTGTGGGTGGGGGAACATAATTTGTAAATAAACTACCTACAATGATCTTACCAACTAGATATGCACACAATGGGTAAATAAATTTACCATAATTACATGGGAACATCCAATGTATGTACAAAGAACTACAGTTTAGCGGACTTCTATTGCGTCAGAGTTCTTAACAGGGGTGCACATCCTGAAATGAAGTGGTCCATATGTTTCAGCATGTATTTGGTCCCATTTAAAGGGGATAAGGTAGAATTTGTAAACCATGGGGGTGCTTTAATAACATCCAAACATTCTAGATATGGCATACCATCAGGTGGGATGGCCACCTGTCGGGTCTCAAGTGTCTTAAGATGAGAATTGAGTGTGGTCATTGGCTCATCCTGGTAGGTATTTCTATATTTGTATGACTCCTTACCACCAGTGCATTGGAAGGCTCTTCAGCAATGTAATCTGGTTCACTAAATCATAGAGGAGCTCATTGAATGACCCGATGGTCTATTGGAGGATTATTCTATTGAGTAGCAGTAGGAGCTACCTGTAGAGAAGTTGAAAGAACCTGAGCTAGATTCCGATGAATATTCTCTTGCATGATGGGTAGATTTAGCAATGTATAATGTTATTGGTTTCCAAAATCTATTTACTCTTACATTTATAGATTGTAACAAATTTTGAGATCCCCTGGGGTAATTTTCTAGGAGATTCCATACATTTCCCATGTTTCCTCGGTTGAGGAATACAATATTCTGGATGCTGTTACATAGTGATTTTTGTATGGAGTTCATGTTAAATCATTTTCTATTCTATAATTTGTTGAAACAACATAGCCTTTTCTAGATGATTTTTCAAATTTTTCACTATGTTAGAAGGGTTAGAGGGTTTTACAGTCCTAGTGTCTCTGTTATCCTTGTTGGTGTCCTGACCTATAGGCAATGAATAATAAGGTTTAGGAATGCCAATAATGTGTCATTTCTGTTATGTAACCATGCCTGAATGATCCAAAATATGTAGTGTTGTCTTAAGGGTTATGTTTCCATCAGTGAGTCCTATCATAACTTCCTTCTTTGTGAAGACAACCATGTTATATGTGGTGGTTCTAGGAGGCATATTCTAAATATCACCGAGAAATTCGTGTTGGTGTTAGATAAAACTGATGTTAAAGGAAGCATAATTCCCCCAACCCTAGATCAATACACGTGGAAACCTACCAAATAATATTGGAGTATTTTGAAGCTATAGAAGCATAATTTCTGTAGCGTATGATGATAACCATGTGATGCATGGTTTCCTACTACAAGGGGCATAACCAAGATGACTATGTGGAATTATTCTACAATTTCATCGAACTGTTCCCATCTCATAGGGTAATCCAACTATATTCCAGGAAGGCTCATATTCATTTCCACTATATTTCAATAGAATCATCAGATCACATCTACAGTGAGGGACTGTATAATGTTGAAGTATGAATTCACAATTAGCCAACACATTTCAGGTAGGTAATCCCTTGAAATGATGTCCCACATGTTTATCCACTCATAATATGTATTTTTCACCTGATTTTCTCATTACTCAATAATGGTTGTCCTGGGATCTAAAAAAAATATTGATGGAGACTGCTATAGTGGTGGCCTAGTCAGTGGAGAGCATGACACATGAGCTGAAAACCCACCGCATTCTAGGATTTCTTCAAAGGTCTATAATGATTGTATCATTGCATCCCAGTAGGATGAGGAGTTTACCACTACAATATGTACTACGATTTGGATCCTAGTCATGAACCAAGATTGTTCTCATAATCTACTATTCCCTATAAGAAACTCTATGCGATTCCTTTTCATGGTAGATAATGATCCTGGTGAAGATATAGAGGATTGTAAGAAAACCCCTCTAATGGAACCAAGTATTTTTCCACTTTTATATATCATTGTAGTGATTTAGGGATTTGATGGATCTCACATTTCTATTGGATGAGGGTAACATGCTACATTCCTACCAAGACCTCGATAAATAGAATAAGTGTAGGGTTCCATCATAGAGTCTCAATCCTATTCAGAATCTAAAAAACGGACAAGATTTACTATGATTTGGTGCTTCTTAGGACTCTTCCTTTTGTTAGTGACATTTCATCCCCCTATCCTAGGGTGGGTCTTTAGGGTTGGGTAGACTTTTGACATGGGGAGCACCTTCATGTGTATTGTTGTTAGAGTGGGGAGCACCTCTGCCTGGATGATATGGGGTGCGATGGGAACATGAGAAAATGTCGAGTGGAATACATGGAGGGCCTCTGTGGTTGGGAATGTTTGAGTGGGGAGGGACTCTACTTGAGCTAGTAAGAACTTGGGGAGATTCACTAGGGTAGTCGCCAATAGTACTTAGAGGTCCTCTGTGCCATCTGGCTATGATAGCGATTGTATGAGGAGGGAATCTATAATGATAAAATTGGACGCGGGGAAAACCTCTATGTCAACCATTGCTGAACTGGGGAGGGCCACTACATTTATGTTATTTGGAGCAGTATGAACACCACATGGATGATTATTGGAGTAGGGATCACATCTTCTAGAGACAATAAGAACATGGGGAGGATATCTATTCTAGATACTAAAAGGTTGAGATGAACCATTACTCTGGTTGATGCCATAGTGGGGGAGGGCCCCAACTTGAGAGGGTGATGATTCTGAGGAGGACCTTCACACTCAAAACCTGAAATTTGAGGGAATCCTATATACCTGGAATCATGGTCCTTAGGAGGACCTCCATGTGGGTGTAAAAAAAATGGGGAGGACCTCCAATTATAATGATGATGGTGGAATGGTGATGAAATCCATGAAGAATTCTAGAGTGGGGAGGACCTCATCTCCATCTGATGGTGGAGTAGAGAGGACCTCCATACACAATTTTCTTTCCATGGGTTATCCCGCAACGACTACTTATTGTGCCGAAATATGTGAGAGTCAACATAGATTTCATGCGAGGTGGTTGTGGACACAATCCTAACTATTTATGAATGTACCCCTGGTCTATAGGAACTGGGAGATGATTGGATGAATTCTTTGTTGAGCGGGCTACTCTATATATAGAGGATAATGTACCATGAAAAGAAACCTTCAAATAATGTGCCTGCTTTGGTATTGGGTTAGCTAAACTGGGGCAACCTATGTTGGGGTAGGGGACACCTCTTCCTTGTCCTGTGAGACCGGATGGCGTTATTGATGTGGCTGAGTGGGTGCCCTCCTTGGCAGCTCCCAAGCTTAGCCAAATACGGGATGACCCAAACGTGCCTAACTACATCAGTGTGTGGGATTAAATTATAGGATCATTTTTGGGAGGGTCTCCTGAAATGGTTAAGTGTTTCAGTGGGGAATAGTTTCTCCTTTTGTGGCCCTTGTGGTGGTGTTGACTACAGGGCATAGAATTCCTCAATATCATGTAGGGAAATATCCCTCTTTAGAATGATCCCCTACTCTTCATCTCAATGAACAAGAATGTTCATCACCTTCCATTGATCTACATTAGATGGTGAGATGGGGTGTGGGGACCCGGAAGCTATATACATGGGAGTTTTCTTGGTGGAGATGGAGCCATGATGCATCACCAAATTGGCATTTACCTTTCCCCTATATTTGGGGAAAATTGCCAACTGGTTTCATGTAGTTTGGATTCTTCTAAAAAGGAAGATTCATCCATTAGAACATATAAAAAAATAGTTCCCAAATCCTCATCATCATTCCATCTTCCCTGTATGCATATAATGATACTCGTTGACAATTCCATATGCTGGGATTCTCAATGATTAACATACCCAATTCATGGTGAATTTATTCCATACCCACTATTTCCTTGGTGAGACCCCATACCAAATGACTGGATCAGATGACACACTTATCTTTTGATGTCTCTATTTCTACTAATCCCCATGTTGAGGTGAATAATTTCAGGAGAGGTTCACCATTTCTATTTTTGTGCTTTTTCTCACTAGGGTTTCCTGCATAAGTAGGTTTTGATGATTCCTGGAGGGTTTTTTCCACATTCTAACTATTCAACATTAGGATACATTGATCCCTTCTTCATATATGATTTCTCCATGAATTAATTATGATGAAGGGATGTCATTTTCTCCTTCCATGGATCGCACCTTGAAATTATTTTCCATGTTCGGGACTCCCTTATATATTAAAACATTGTCCATGAAACTATTCCCAGTTCCATCTTCTTATGGACATTTGTTAATTACATAGTTTTTATCGAGACATTCTAAAGGGTATTGTTAGGGTAGGAACCATCAGTTTAAAGAGTTGTCATGTTGGGATTTGCTTAAATTTCTGGACAATGGAACACTGGTACACCTGAATGTTCCATTATGATATGGATTATATAGGGACCAGAAGCCTAAGGAATCACACGTCGACTATGGGAATTAATATGGTGGAGGAATATATCAAAACATCTACATAACATCCCATGTTTAACATAGTGTATTCTATGACATTGATGTCTAAAATAGATAGATCAGACTAATCAAAACTCTTGTGAGAGTTCATCAGATAGAAACATCCATTGGAGAAAGAAATAGGAAGGATTACTATGACATACCTCCTTTTTATCACATAAACTTTCATTACATTATACAAAACCGAGGATCTTTAATGTTTATTGTCTTGGAAACCAGTAACCTAATACATAACAATATAAAACATTCTTCTTAAACACATGAAAGGCTTATTAATTTGTTCATCATATGTTCATTACAACATTTCAAAACCTGGGAGAATACATCAAAGGAAACGGTGAGCAGAAGGCCCAGTAAGGGAAACCAAGGAAACATTTTACATGTGAACATGAGATACATCAAAAGTCATGAAAAATAACTTTAAGGAATGAGAAAGAGACCATGAGGCATATCATACTAAAAATAAAGTTTTTCATAACTTGAATATGGGGCTAAAAAATTTAACATAGACAATAATTTCCATTTCACCAAGGTCCATCCCCAAGGTGTCATTAAATATTACCATGGTTATTCCCCAAGGTATCGTAAAAATGGTCATCTCTAGATATTATGTCATTACCCAATGCATTGGAGCGCTATCAGGGCGCACACATAATTTGTCTTTATTATCATGTGAGTCACATATATCACCAGCAATAATTTCATAAACAACCCATATATCATAAAAGAAATGGGTTTCATTTCATAGTAATCTCATTTTAAAAACTGCTTTAAAGACGTGATCTTTATGTCACTTTAAACCCACGGAAAAAAGAAAGAGGTGTTCATGTATGTATGTCTCAGAATTAAAATAGAACATTTTGATATATATTTTAATAACCCTATAGAATAAATATCTTTGAGTATTCACTTAATAAAATAAAATAATTCGAGATATAGAGAGAGACATTTTGAGATGAAAATTCTGTAACATAACGGCTATGTTATACAGTTTTAGAAAATATAAAAAATAGAGGGGACATGGGTCACCCACTCATAAATGATCCATAAAACTGTAGAGGTATAGGATATAAAAGATATAAGAACATGGTAATGATATTTTAAACACATACCATATTAAATGGAAAACATAGAAGGAAGACAAAAATAATATTTCCTTTATGAAAATTCGGCTACCTAACGGCGTCACTTAAAACATCAAAAAAATGAATTGACGAGATAAAATAGGTTCTCTCATAATATAAACATAAAATATCAGTATGATAGATATAGAGGTCTTACCTCATCATAATAAAAAGGAACATGAAATATTTGAAATGAAATTATAACTTGAAAATGAGAATGGTGAAAGAATCCCTTAATAAATTTCGTAGCCTATCGGCGCCACTTAAACATTCTTAAAATTAATTGATGAGTGGATGAGGGGGTATCTCATCATATGAACATTCAATTTAATGTAGGATGAATATAAAATAACATCCCAAGAATATTAACATAGAGCATAAAAGAAATGACATAAAATAGAGTACATGGAATGAAAGAGAGAGGTAGGATCCCTTACCTTGAAGAGTAACTTTGAAATCATGAAGTTTGGGACCTTGGGAGGATTGGGGGAACCTTGGTAGGATTCCTTGTGAGGTAAGGAGACCTGAAAATCATTGAGTAGGATTTTTAATGGAAAAGATGATAGAATGGCTTGGTATTTATAGGGGAAGTGAGGGGACAAGGCAATAATGTCCAAGGGACAAACATTGGTGGTATTGGGAAAAAAGTGTTATTTCCTCTTGGTATTATCCCCTTGGAACACATCATACCTTATCTAACTATTCACAAGTCTACCATACCTTAAAATATCTCATGACATCATCATGATGTAGTGATGATGTCATTAAACATACTGAAATCCTAAAACTGTATTTTTACTATGCACAGAAAATTCCACTTTTTTAGGAAACACCCAAAAATTTCCGTTAACATAATATCTATACTCTAAATTCAAAAATAAATTCCTTTTTATAAAAATATATTTCTAAACATTTTTAATTTAATTTTTAATTAAGAAACACTATTCACATAAAAAACTATTACATGACTAATAATTTTTGAAATATTTATTTACCTATTTTATTGAATTAAATTACTTAATCAAGGTACCTATATTATATTAATTATTTACTTAAGTGATATTACTAGTCCATTTGGTCACATTACTAATCCTAAGCGTAAAATTACAATTCATAAATTACTATTCACCATAAATTAAGTTTTTCTTATTAGACTCCAAATTTCATACTGAAAACATTTTCAGAAGACCATTTTTTGAAAATCATTACACATAATTATTTATTTATGGTTTAAAAAAATATTTTAAAATATCCTTTTTTCATATTCATCAATAATATACATGCAACATTTATCCGAACATTTGAAAATTTACAAACTTCACCATAAGAAGAAGACACAATTTTATTTATCGCAAAGGATTACACAAAGTAGTTACGGTCTCGATACATATCCCCTTATAACCCCATGATAGGACCTAAGTGTAAGGTGTGCTAGGTTGAGAGAATCTGAGGGCGGCTCGGCCAACATTTCATGAGTAGTAATTTCTATCAGTTTCAACTTCTCGCGAAGGAAGCTCTGTTCAAGATTCACACGATGATATTTGGCTTGGGTTTGCTCCAAAGAAAATCCAAATGGTGCTAACTTCTTCCCAAGTTATATTAGATATGCTTTTATTGGCCTGAGACTACTGGATGAGTCCATCAAATATTCTTTTTATATTATTTAACCATGATCACTTGTATTTAGAGACAATAATCGCAACATTTAGTTTCCAATGGTAATATTGACCAATGGTTAAATAACACTCAAAACCCAATATTCTCATTTTAATTATACTCATGTTTTCAAATGAAACAGTTTTTTTATTATAAAATAAAATAATACACAAAATTAGGAAACAAGATATATTTAACATTTCGGGTCGTTACATTCTTCCCCCCTTAATAAATTGCATCCACGAAATTTTTAAAATTAGGCTTAGAAATTGCATTCAACGTCCAACATTGGAAAAGGAGTCAGTAAAACTATTACATTAAAAGAATGTAGGGAAGTACAAAGGTCACCCAAGTTATCCCATACTAGAATTCCTTGTAGAGAAACATGGATATGGAAGAGAAAACAAAGGGTCATATTATAAAGGAAAGTGATAGAAAATATGATTAGGAGAATGTTAACCACAAGAAAATCACAAACTTATGATGAGTGTAAATGGTCTTTGATTACCCAGTAGGAAACATTAACCAAAACCATTTTTGTTTTACCTTCCTTTTCATAATTTTAAGAAATTCATTTACTATATAGAATAAAAACATAAGGAAATATACCTACCTTCAAGTACTG
Organism: Viscum album; assembly: GCA_963277665.1. Classification (NCBI taxonomy): domain Eukaryota; kingdom Viridiplantae; phylum Streptophyta; class Magnoliopsida; order Santalales; family Viscaceae; genus Viscum; species Viscum album. The sequence continues at coordinate 2,088,460,184 of OY728140.1, read as the reverse complement.
TTTCATCCTTTAATTAGTTTCTACCAAAACTAATCTTTTCTCCAAACGATGAGAATTCAAAAAAACTTGGTCTCATCAAAATAACAGGAATAATCTTTTAGAGAATTACATAACCCACAAAAGATTAACTATCTAGTTCTTCAATAATTAAACATTATCCCAAAAACAGAAAGGGTAAAAAAAACACTTCAAAAAGAAATAACCCCATAGGAATAGAGTCTACTTTTAAATCATCAAAATTCCACGGTACTACCCAAAGTTCATCATAGACCATTTCATAAATAGATGTCCTTAAAATTCCTCAAAATAAACCAAAATAAGATTGAAACCCAAATACAAGAAGGTTTAGATAACATAGTCTTCCCAGATAAACTTTATAGTTCATCTCCAAACAACATTAACCACTCTTAACATATTATAACAAATGTAACAAACCTAAACATATTTTCACCAAGATAGTTTAATAATTTACATAAGTAACCTAAATTACCATAAGTTCACCTTAAATTCATCGAATCTTCATAATATAAGTCAACCTTTAATCCTCAAACAAAATACCGTAGTAATCTATTTACCTCGATCATATGGGGTGCCAAAAATAGTGAACGTCTTCCAAAATAATAATCATATTTTAATCCCCTAATCATCTTTTTTTAAGAAGAACAGCTTCACAACATCAACATGTAGTACATAACAGAAGCTGTTTTCTTTAATGATATAAAACCATCTTATTTAGTGAATTGATGTTCTTAAAAAACATTAAATATATGATCATAGGGCACGAACTAAAATACAACATAACATAGAAAATTATTGGAAAGAAGTTACATGTACTTTAGTAATCATGATCCATCTCAGCAAAGGACATCCGTTTTTCCATTATCCTTGAAGAATGTTGATGCTCATCATGCTTCTCATCCCTTCCAACAGATAATTTACTTGGATAATGTCCAACTTCTCCACATTTATGACATTGAAAATTATAAGGTACATTAGATCGAACCTTATCTCTATTCATCACATTATCCATTTTTTAATGAAATTAGCTACTTTATGCCCTATCATCCCACACTTAAAACATCTCCCGGTTCCTTTTTGACATTCTCCTTGGTTCCCCTTTCCACACTTTTTGCACAAAGATAATTTGGTCGTCTTTCCCTTATCAACTTTATTAGATGAACATCCTTGAGACTTCATCTTCTTCTTCCTTGATGAATTTGGGAATTCAACTAGGTACCAAGTATTAATTGTGATTTTTTATAGCTGGTTTGGTATAATCAAAATATGTTCAACTTGATCTCTCTTCACCTCTATCATATTAATATGGAAATCATCAAATTTCCTATCACATTGGTTGTTGGGACATGTTCTTCCATTTCTCTCCATTCACTAAGAAAAGAATGTAATATAAGGGGGCTTAAATACTTAGTCAATAATCCTGAAAAGGAAACTTAAAGGATAGAAGGATAAAGTTGTAGTAGGAAAGTATACCCCAACTTGTGATCTCCTAGGATCCAATCATGGTTATCCCTGATCATATATTCTTATGTGAACCTTTATTTTATTTTATCTTTGTCCCTTTAATAATGGATCATTCAAAGCTTATGAATATACCAAATTTTATCCTCCAGGAGTGTCAAACCAAGAGTGAAGAAAGGCCCATTGTCGTGCCAAATGTTACCCAGGGTCAAGCACAAAACACCTTTTTAGAGGTTTCATTCCTAGGACCATATATTCCATAGCCACCTCTACCTATTCATATCCAGACTAGGATTTATTGTTTTGCAACCCACTTACTCAATACTCAGCAAAATACCAGGAATATTTCCTATATTTGAACTTTTCTATAGGGTTATTCCTAAATTTTTCATATCCTAATTTCCAATAATAACTAAAAAATCCATTGATAACTACTATGAAATTCCACCTTTTAATCACAAAAACATTCATTACATTATACAAACCTTAGGATCTTTAAGGTTTACTGCCTTGGAAACTAGGAACTTAATACATGACAACATAAAAAATTCTTCTTAAGAACTTGAAAGGATTCTTCATTTTATCATCCTATGTTCATTACGACATCTCATAACCTTGGAGCATGAATCAAAGGAAAGGGTGAGAAGATGGCCCAGTAAGGGAAACAAGGGAAACATTTTACATGTGAACTTGAGATACATCAAAAGTCAAGAAAAATAACATTAAGGCATGAGAAAGAGATCATGAGGCATATCATAATAAAAATTGTTTTTCATAACTTGAATATGTTGATACAACATTTAACATATCAAATTATTTCCATTTCACCAATTTCCATCCCCAAGGTGTCATTAAAAATTACCAAGGTTATTCACCAAGGTATCATTAAAAATGGTCATCTCTACAGATTAAGTCTTTACCCAATCCATTGGAGCGCTATCAGGGCACACCAATAATTTGTCTTTATTATCATGTGAGCCAAATATATCATCATCAATGATTTCATAAACAACCCATATATCATAAAATAAATGGTTTTAATTTCATAGTCATCAGATTTTAAAAACTGCTTTAAAGACGTGATCTTTGTGTCGCTTTAAACCCACGGAAAATGGAAAGTGGGTTACATATATGAAAGTCCCAAAATTAAAATAGAAAATTTTTATATATATGTGAATACCCCTATAGAAGAAATATCTTTGAGTATTCACTTATTAAAATAAAATAATTTGAGACAAAGAGAGAGATATTTTGAGATTAAAATTCTGCAGCATAACAACAATGTTATAGGGTTTTAGAAAATACTAAAAATAGAGGGGACCAGGGTCACCCACTCATAAATGATACATAAAATAGTAGAGGGAGAGGATATAAAGGATATAATAACATGTTAATTAAATTTTAAATAAATTCCATATGAAATTAAAAACAAGGAAAGACGAAAAAAATGATTTCCATTATAAAAATTCAATCGCCTAACAGCATCACTTAAAACATCAAAAAATGAATTGACGAGATCAAATAGGGTCTCTTATCATATCAACATAATATATCCGTATGATATATATATAGATAATACCACAAAATAATTAATTGTAACTTGAAATACTTGACATGAAAATAGAACTTGAAAATGAGAATTGTGAAAGAATACCTTAAACTATTCGGCAACCTAACGACGCCACATAAACATTATTAAAATGAATTGATAAGAGAAATAGGGGGTCTCTAAACATGTTAACATGAAAAGGAAATTAGAATGAATATAAAATAACATACCCAAGATATGAACATGGAGAGTAAAATAAATGACATAAAATAGAGTACTTGGAAAGAAAGAGAGAGATAAGATCCATTTCCATAAAGAGTAACTTTGAAATCTTGATGTTTGGGACCTTGGAAGGCTTGAGGGAACCTTGGTAGGACTCCTTCGGAGGTAATGAGACCAGAACTTCGTTGAGAAGGATTTTGGAATGGAAGGGGTGAGATAATGTCTTGGTATTTATAGGGGAAGTGAGGGGACAAGGCATTAATGGCTAAGTGACACCTCATTGGTGGTATTTGCAAAAAAGTGGTATTTCCTCATGGTATTGGCCACTTGGGACACCACATACCTTATCTTACTATTCAAAAGTCGACCATACTTTAAAATATCTCATGAAATCATCATGATGCATTTATGATGTCATTAAACATACTGAAACCCTAAAACTGTATTATTACTATTCATTGAAAATTCGACTTTCGTAGAAAACTCCCAAAAATTTACCTTAACATAATATCAATGCGGTGAATTAAAAAATAAATTCCATTTTATAAAAATAATTTTCTAAATATTTTTAATTTAATTTTTAATTAAAAAACACTAGTCACCCAAAAAAACTAATACATGACTAATAATTTCTGAAACAGTTATTTACCTATTTTATTGAATCACATTACTTAATCAAGGTGCCTATATTATATTAATACTATATTTAAGTGATATTACTAATCCAATTGGTCACATTACTAATCCTAAGTGTAAAATCACTATTCATAAATAACTATTCACCAAAAATTACGTTGATCTTATTAGACTCCAAATTTGTTACTGAACACATGTGTAGAAGAACATTTTTTGAAAATCATTACACATCATTAATTAGTTAATGTTTACAAAAATATTTTATAATATCATTTTTCTCAAATTCATCAATAATATACATCCTACATTTATCCGGACATTTGAAAATTTACAAACATTCCCATAAGAAGAAAACACAATTTTATTTATCTCAAAGGATTACACAAAGTAGTTATGGTCTCTTTAAATAGCCCCTTATAACCCCAACATAGGACATAAGTGTAAGGTGTGCTATGTTGAGAGAATCTAAGGGCGGCTCGGCCAACATTGCACGGGTAGTAATATAAGTCCCTATCCTTAAACATTACATAATCTTGAGTTATTACAAGAATAAAAATCGAAGATATTTTCAGGTTTAGAGTTTTAGAGAATTAGATCATAAATCATGCATTTCATTCCACTTTTAAAGAAGGTGGTTAGATTAAATACAATATTCAATTTTCTCATGAAAGGAAACATATTTAAAATAAAACATGGATTCTTTCTTGAAACTTCCTCGACATTATCATCACATCAGGTACCTTTCACTTGACCTGTGAAAAACATTTCAAAAACATGGGATGAGTATAAAAAGCTCAATAAGGGATATAAAAATACAAAAAGAAGACCATAGTCCATGTATACATAAGAATCATTGAAAACATACATTACTCATAAACATAATCACTTTAACATACCTCATGAAATAATAAGGTTTATGAATAACTCATAGAAAACATAGGGCATAAAGGTTACTTGAGGCATTAAAAACATTGTTATGTAGGGAGTAACCCTCATGGTTTCGTTTGGAATACCCATCACAGTATATTCCCAAAATCTCTTCAGAGAAACCTTAGCATTTAACTCCTTCACGTTACCCAATGCATTGGAGAGCAATCACGAGCTCACTTGCCCTTATTTTTTCCCGGAACCACCCATCTTCATAAAAAATTTCCATGAACAAAAACATAACCTTATCACATAAAACATGCATAAAGTAAACATAACATTTACACATTTCAATCAAAAGATATCAAAAACTCATTGATATAATCAACACATTATCAAAACCATTTTCAATACCAAAAAAAGGAAAAGTAAAACTTGGTATTTATTTTTCATTTAAAAAAATTTTATGGCATGAAGAGGAAGCCGAAACTCAAATAATGGTCTCGGTGGCTGAGAAGTCATTTTCACCGCATACGTAAGACAAAAATATTCCCTTTTTTCATTTAGGAAAATGCTTCGTATAAAAATATTCCTTCTGAATGAAATTAAAAGTCATGGGGTTTTATACATCGTATAAAAGAAAGTTGTGTATATAACAAAATATGCCTCAATGAATGGAGATTGAGACGAAGTACCTTACCTCATGTCTGACTTGACTCGATCGTTCATTAATCTCGTGAATAATAAACTAGAGATAATATCTACTTTATTAAGAACCTTTTTCAAGTTAATTATTCCTTTTTTATCACTTATTACCATGTTACAAATATTAAGTAATTATTTACGTTAATAACGGTTGTTTTGTTGACCTTTGGTACTTGAGTCAAATATAAAATTCTTATAATTACAAGTTGTTCATGTGGTAAAATATACATTATATCCAAAATTATATTCAGGATTTATATATCATTTTTATCATATATTTCCAGTATATACATTCATTTATAATATTATATAACATTTAGAGGTACGAAATGAATTGCACCGTTCATGGAGACGGTAAGTCATACGTACGCAAGAATGATGCATTCATTTCCATTTCGTATTTAATGGAATGAAATCGTAATTATATAAAGGTATATTATATTTCATGTATAATAAAATATTTAATATCATTAACTCCATCCTTTATATGTCCCACATATGGCATTAACGATTCAAATCACTTTGAGGGGGCGGTAGTCTGCACTTCCTAAAATGAAGATATCACGTTTATCCATAATGGAAACCATAAAGGTATGCCATAAATGAAAAATACAGAAGAATAAAGAAAACATATATATCATATATATCATATATAAATAGATTGAATTCTTAATGGCCACTATTAAAGTTTTTAAAAGAGGATTGAACAATTGTCGTTTCGTGAGGCAGTAATTCGTCATCCACAAAAACAGTTTGTTCTTTAACCATTAGAAGGAGGTGTCTGTAGGTGTAGCTTGAATCCTTCTCATAGAAAATTCCTAGTGTATTGAATATACTGGTGTATTTACCAAATAAATGAATAAAAAGAGTTTAGGGGGTTGGAAAGAAAAATAAAACAAAAGAACATTAGAGAAGACTTTACCTTTAAATTGGGTAACTCCGCTTGGTTTGAACCAAAAGAGTTTCTTGAAGAGCATTATGCCTAAGGTAAGGTTTCTAGAATGAAGAGATGGATTTGGAGAGATAAAATGTGCAGATTTTGGCCGAGCCAGTGGCTTGAGAGTTGTGGTTAAGGTGGTAGAGGTGGGGGCCTTTTATAAGAGGGAGGAGGGGAACTCTCGGAAAGTCATGAAATGTTACATTATTATATAATGAGTTTCATATTTTCAAGGTCCCTAAATGATATATTTCTAATATAAGGTGATAAGGGTTTTAAATAAACCCAAACAATAGGTTTTTGACAAGTTTAAGTCTTAGATTTTACATTATCTTTTCATTTTATTTAAATCATTCATTAATGAGGTAATCGTTGCATCATCATGGTGTCATAAATAAATTAATTTATTTAATGTATAAAAATTATAAAAAAATAATATGATGTAGGAGAGATTTGTATATTTCCAATGACTATTTATAGTCTAAGTGATAATTTATTTAGACAAAATTAAAATTGTTTTACTAATGCGTTACATACTTTTGTTATATTTAACTTTCTTTAAAAATAAAAAGATAAAATGTCACTATCACACAAAAGTGGTTCCATGGGATCCCAAAGTTGGAACAAGGCATCCCACGGTCGTCCATGACAGAACCAGTAGCATTACGATACATTTTGGGGTCATTTTATATTATTATGATATTATTTTGTTACCCTTAACTACCCGATTACTAATTAATGACGATATTTAAAGATAATGACCATCATTACTATTCATAATGTCCAAAAACAAAAGAGTCTTAATTACATAATGTGGACCTTATGATTAAAAATATGGAATCTATTTTACCAAATTCCAAAGACAGAAATTGTAGTAATTAATTTAAAAATAATTCATGTTGTCAAAACAAACAGCGGGTTTTTCAAAAACAATATCTATCAAGAGATTGACACTTGTTTATGCCCAATTCCAAAGTGAAATTAATTAAAATGACCAAAATTGGATTAAATGGTAAAAATATACTCTAATTAAACTTTAAAACTAATTAAAAGTAAAATCTATGCATATAATTAAATTAGATGAAAAATCTGTTTTGAAGTAAAATCCTGTATTTTTAACTATTCATAAAAAATTGAACAATGTCAGAAAAATACCAAAAATTTATCCAAAGTAAATATCAATGTCCCAATCCTAAATAATAAGTTCATTTTGAAATATATAGCTTATAAAAATGACAAAACATAGATTAAAAAAATGGTTTCCCATCAAAATGCGGTAAAACAATCTTTTAAAAATATTAGAGAATTCAATGATTAAGATTGGATTTATTCTCATTTTAAGCCTTTAAAACACTATCTAATTCATAGATAGAAATAGATATAAAAATACATAATTCTTTAATTACTTGGGATGTTACATCCTTCCCCCCTTTATAAAATTTCGTTCCCACGATTTATTTACTTATCGAATAAGTGGGGGTATTTATCCATTATTTCATTTTCAGATTCCCATGTTGCCTCTTCAATCTTGTGGTTTTTCAAAAAAACCTTTACATGATGAATCACTTTATTCCTCAATACATTCTCAATGTGGTCAATAATCTAGATCGGTTGTTCCTCATAGGATATATTCTCTTCCAGCTAAGCTACCTCTGGACTCAAAACATGATATGGATCTGGAATGTACACCCTTAACATTGAAACATGAAAAAAATTGTGTACCTGAGAAAAACTCGGAGGTAAAGACACTCGCTATGAAACTGATACAATTCTCTCCAGAATTTCATATGGTCCAATGAACCTTGGACTCAGCTTTCCATTATTACCAAATCGCATCACACTTTTCCATGGTGAAACTTTTAGGAAGATATGATCACCTACCTAAAAAAGAGAGAACTCTCTTCCTGTTGTCTGCATAACTTTTCTGCCTGCTCTGAGCTGTTTTCACGTGTTTTTGTTTCAGCTGAACTTATTCTGCCAACTCTTCTACCAATTCTGGTCCCATCAACTTCCTTTCACCCATGTCATCCCAAAAAGATAGAGTTCGACACCGCTTCCAATACAATGCCTCAAATGCTGCCATCTGTATACAAGAATGAAAACAGTTATTATAAGAAAACTCAACCAAGGAAAGATGTCGGTCCCAACTTCATTGATAATCCATCGAACAAGCACGTATCATATCCTCCAAAGTCTGAATTGTTCATTCTGACTGCCCATCTGATTGAGGATAAAAAGCTGTACTAAAATTTAATTTAGTACCCAATGACTTCTGAAGGCCTTTCCAAAAGTTAGATGTAAACCTGGGATCATGACCAGATACAATGGAGAAGGTAACTCCATGTAACCAGAAAATATCTTTAAGATACAAATGAGAAATTTGTTCTAGGTGGAAAGTATCATGTATAGTAAGTAAATGAGCAGATTTAGTCAAGCGATCAACAATATCCCAGATTTCATTATTACCTCGAGGTGTTTTCGGAAATACCCCAATGAAGTCCATGGATATATTCTCTCATTTACACTCTGGCACTGGTAAAGGCTAAAGCATCCCTTTCAGTAACTGCCACTCTGCTTTAACCTATTGAAAAGTCAAACACTTCATAGTAAAATAAGCAATGTCTCTTTTCATTCCGTCCCACCTGTAATACTTCTGAAGATCTATATACATCTTAGTTCTTCCTGGATGAATTGAAAACCGAGAACTATGAGCTTCACATAAGAAATATTTCTTCAACTCTGAATCACACGACACACACAATATCTTCCCAAATCTTAAAATACAATAATTATCAATGTTGAATTCAGGTAACATGCCCTTCTGAACCTGCTCTACCTTTTTCTGCAATTCACTGTCTTGCTTCGGAGCTTTCTTAATTCTGTCTGATAGTGATGATCGCACTGACACCTAAAAAAACAGATGAACTTCTTGCCCTAACAACTTATATGCCAAAGTTCATCAAATCCTTAACCAAAGGATCACGTTCCAAACCTAACATGGTTAATGAAACATTACTTTTTCAACTCAAAGCATCAGCCACTTTATTTGTTTTTTCCGAATGGTAATGAATTGTACAATAATCATCCTTGATTAATTATAGCCATCTACTTTGTCTCATCTTCAATTATTTCTTAGTGAATATATACTTTAAAATATTGTGATCAGTATATATTTCACACTTTACACCACACAAATGATGCCTCCAAATTTTTAAAGAGAAAACAACAGTCGTTAATTCCAAATCAGGTGTAGGGTAATTTACCTCATGAGTTTCAACTAACGTGAAATATAAGAAATTACCTGATCATTCTGAATTAGGACGCAACCAAGTCCTTTCAATGAAGCATCACAGTAAATAATAATCTCACCATTCGTGGAATTTAGTGAAAAAACTGGAGCATTCACCAATCATATTTTCAATTCCTCAAAACAATCATCACATTCTTTTTTCCAGCTAAACATAACACCCTTTGGAGTTAGCTTAGTCATTGGACTAGATAACCATGAAATTTTTTTAACAAACCGTCGATAATAGCCTAACAAACAATGAAAACTACAAATCCTTGTTACATTTATGGGTCTTCTCCATTCTTCAACAACCTTTTTTTTTGCAGGATCAATAGTTATTCCAACTTTAGAAAAAATATGACCATGGAAAGAAATTTGTTGCAACAAAAACTCACACTTTCTGAATTTCCCCTACAAGTTATTTTCTTTTATGGTTTTCAAAATCACACTTAAATGAAATTTATTCTCCTGTTTAATTTTATAAAACACCAAAATATCATCAATGAAAACAACCACAATCATATCCAATAACTCATTGAAAATTCTATTCATATGGTCCATGAATACAATAGATGAATTGGTTAACCCAAAAGGAATTACTAAAAATTCATAATGGCCATATATTATACAAAACACATTCTTAGAAATATCTACTTCTTTTACCTTCAACTTATAGTACCCCAATCTTAGGTCAATCTTTGAAAATTACTGTGCTCCCTGGAGCTGATCAAAGAAATTATCGATATGAGAAAATAGATATTTGTTCTTAATAGTGATGTTATTCAAGGCTCTATAATCAATTTTATGACGCATTGAACTATCCTTATTTTTAAAAAATTAGTCAAGAGAACCCCATGGTGATGTGCTAGGTCTAATTAAAACTTTCACTAATAAATCTCACAATTGCACCTCCAACTCTAAAAGTTCAATTTGAGCCATTCGATAAGGGGGTTTTGAAAATGTCTTAGCATCAGGAACTAAGTCAATAGAAAATTCAACTCCCCGATCTGTATTATTCCAGGAAACTCATCAGGAAAAACATCAGGATACTCATTTACCACGGGGACATCATAAATCTGAATGGTTCCTTTGTTTTCAAAAATTTGTGCAATGTAACATTAATTTCCATCTTGTACATGTTTCTCAGCCTCTTGATATGTGATGAACGGTACGGGTTCATTATTGTACACTAATTGAAATTATTTATGAAAAAAATTCTTTAGCTCTACAATCAATCATATCATGGTAAACAGAGAGCCAATCCATACCCAAGATATTATCAAACTCTACTAGAGGTAAAACAATAAGGTTTTCAAGTAGGTTCTTTCCACGGATAAGGATAGGAAGATTCTTATAAATTCTTTTTGCGTCAACATTTCCCCCATGTGTTTTTACCAAAAGTTCTGGAGACATTTCTTGAGATGAAAATCCCAATTTACTAGAAAATTTTTCATATATGAATGAATGTTTTGACCCCGAATCACACAACACATTGGATTAAACTGAAAAAACAAAAAAAATTACCTGATACCACTTCATTTGATGTCCCAACATCTTCTGAAGTAGTTGCAAAGTATTTTACCACACCCTTCTTCTTATAGTCTGACTGATTCCCATCATTTGAGCTCTTTGTCGAAGACTCGTTTGCATAATGACCCATCTCATTTCACTTGAAACATTTCACCAACTGTAAATAAAATTTGGTCTTACCATCACCCTAATCATTTTCACTACAATAACAATCCTTATGTTCCATATTAAAACATCGGTAGCAATTTCCAGAATTCAAAAGACATTCCATGGTATGGTTTTTACCACATTTATTAGAAACTGAAAACTTAGTTTTCTTACCATCAGACCTTTTTGAAGGATTATTCCCTTTCTCCTGCCATCGTTATCTCTTCTTCTGTTGGTTGTTATGGAACACTTGATCATCAGCAAACTCTATTTCCACCTTTTCATCACATAGAGTAGGCTTTTCATTACATTTTAACTCAGTAGAAGTTAATGCACTTCAATATTTTGGATTTAATCCTGAGTAAAAATGATTTATTTTACTATCAATGTCTTGGATAAATTTTAGAGCATACCTTTACAATTGATTGAATAATTATTCATAAGCAGGAACTGAGTCGTCCTCTTTCCTCAATTATAAGAATTGTTTTTACAAACTAAGTCAACCAGCCATAGGAAAATATTTCTCAAGAAACATACCTTTGAATTAATCCATGATAAGATCAGCAATCTCATCAGCATCCCTGACATTTTTAACCATTGACCACCACTGATCTGCTTCACCCTCATAAAGGTAAACAGAAAGACTAACCTTTTGATTGTTTGAACATCCCATGACATCGAAAATCTTCTCATGTGCTTTAATACACCCTTCAGTTAGCACAGGGTCAAATGATCCTCTAAATGATGGGGGGTGTTGCCTCATGAAATGTTCCACCACTGACATGTTCCTCTGCGGCTGATCTGGATAATCTTGTTCATGCATACCACAACCATTTATCACTTGAATCAACTGCTCCATTACTGCAACAAACTGTTTGGTTCCAATCCTGAAAATCTCAGGATGCTGATTTGGAAGGACATTTCCTTCTGTATTCCTTCCTAGGACTGCTTCCCCGTTTCCTTTGCGGAAAACCATTCTGAACAAACATTTCTTATATGAATCAACATGGTAATATTCAAATGCTATATCATTTCAATTTTACCAAAAAAAATATTTTTGGATACTCATTTAATAGAATTCTAACTCCTAATGTTATTTAAACCTCCCTATGATACAAACTATAAGGCCCCATATTTAAACATTATTTAATCTTGAGTTATTACAAGAATACACATTGATGATCTTTTTAGGTTATGAGTTTTAGGGAATTAGATCATAAATCATGCATTACATTCCACTTTTAAACAAGGTTGATACATCGAAGACAATATTCAATTTTTTCATGAATGGAAACATATTTAAAATAAAACATAGATTATTTCTTGAAATATACTCTACATTATCATCACATCATGTACCTTTCCCTTGACCTGGGAAAAACATTTCAAAAACCTTAGATGAGAATAAAAATCTAAGTAAGGGATATAAAAAACAAACAGAAAAAAAATTCCATGAATACATTAGAATCATTGAAAACATTCTTTACTCATAATCATAATAAATTTAACATACCTGATGAAATCATAAGGTTTCTGAATAACTCAATGAAAACATAATACATAAAGGTAACTTGAGAAATTAATATCATTATTACGTAGGGAGTAACCCTCATGGTTACGTTTGGAATACCCATCATAGTATATTCCCAAAATCTCTTTAGAGAATCCTTAGCATTTAACTCCTTCCCATTACCCAATGCATTGGAGAGATATCACGGGTTCACCGACCCTGATTTTATCACAGAACCACCTGTCTTCATAAACAATGCCCATGAACCATAACATAATCGTATCACATAAAACATGCATAAAGGAAAAATAACATTTCCACATTTCAATCACAAGATATCAAAAACACATTTATATAATTAAACAAATTATCAAAACCATTTTCAATACCAAAATAAAATAAAAGAAAAAAATGGTATTTATTTTTCATTTAAAAAAATGTTTTGGCATGTAGAGGAAGCCGAAACTCAAATAATGGTCACAGCAGTGGAGAAGTCATTGTCGCTACATAAGTAAGTAAAAAACATTCCATTTTTTCATTTAGTAAAATGCCTCATATAAAAATATTCATTTTTAATAAAAGTCACAGTCAAAGGGGTTTATACACCGTATAAAAGGAAGTTGTGTATAAAACAAAATATGCCTCAATGAAAGGACATTGAGACGAAGTCCCTTACCTTGTGTCTGACTAGACTCGATCGTTATTTAATCTCCTGAATAATAAACTAGAGTTAATTTATACTTGATTAAGAAACTTTTTCAAGTTCATTATTCCTTTTATATCATTAATTACCATGTTATGAAAATTATGTAATTATTTATGTTATTAACGGTCGTTTTTTCCACCTTTGGTACTTGAGTCAAAAATAAATTTCCTATAATTACAAGTTGTTCATGTGGTAAAATATCCATTATATCCAGAATTATATTCTTGATGTAGATATAATTTTTATCATTTATATCCAGTATATACATGAATTTATAATATTTCATTACATTTAGAGGTAATAAATTAAATGAACCGTTCATGGAGATGGTAAGCTATACGTACGCATGAACGCTACATTCATTTCTATTTCATATTTAATGGAATGAAATCATAATGACATAAAGGTATATTATATTTCCAGTATAATATAATATATAATATAATTAACTCCATCCTTTATATGTGCCACATATGGAATTAACTATTCAAATCACTTTGAGGGGGCGGTTGTCTACACTTCCTAAAATAATGATATCGGGTTTACCCATAATGGAAACCATAAAGGTATGCCATAAATAAAAAATAAAAAAGCATAAGGAAAACAAAAACATAATATATATCATATACAAATTGAGGGACATATTAATGGACACCATGGAACGTGTTTAATGAAAATTGAACAATCAACGTTTCGTGAGGTATTAATTCACCATCCACAGAAACAATATGTTCTTTAACCATTAGACGGAGGTGTGTGTAAGTTTACCTAAATTCCTTATCTTAAAAACATCCTAGTATAACATACTGTTGTAGTTACAAAAGAAATAAATAAAAAGAATTTAGTGTGTTGGAGAAGGAAAATAAAACAAAAGAACATTAGAGAAGACTTTACCTTTAAATCTGGTAACTCCCCTTCGTTTGAACCAAAAGGGTTTCTTGAAGAGCATTATGCCTAAGGTAAGGCTTATATAATGAAGAGAGGGATGTGGAGAGATAAAATGAGCAGATTTTGGCTAAGCCAATTTCTTGAGAGATGTGGGTAGGGTGGTAGAGTTGGGGGCCTTTTATAAGAGGGTGGAGGGGTACTCTTGGAAAGTCATGAAATGTTACTTTATTGTATAATGAGTTTCGGATTATAAATGTCCCAAAATGATAGATTTCAAGGATAAGGTGATATGGGTTCGAAATACACCCATTAAATTGGTTTTTGACCTGTGTAAGTCTTAGATTTTACATTCATTTTACATTTTATTTAAATCGTTCATTAATGAGGTAATCACTGCATCATCATGGTGTCATAAATAAATTAATTTATTTAACATATAAAAATTATAAAAAAAATACTATTATGTATGAAATATATTTATATTTACAATTACTATTTATAGTCTAAGAGTTCATTTATGTAGACAAAATTAAATTTTTTTACTTAGGTGATACATACTTCTGTTATATTTAACTTTATTTAAAAAAAAGATAAAATGTCACTATCAAACAAAAGTGATTCCATGGGGTCCCAAAGATGTCATAAGGAATCCCATGTTAGTCCATGACACAAAACGTAGCATAAGGAAACATGTTGGATCATTTTATATTATTATGATATTATTTTATTACCCTTAACTACCCGATTACTAATTAATCACGATAATTAAAGATAATTACCATCGTTACTAATCATAATGTCCAGAAACAAAATAGTATTAAATACACAATTTAGACCTTATGATTCCAAATATGGAATCTATTTTACAAAATTCCAATCATAGAAATTTTATTAATTAATTTAAAAATTATTCCTGTTGTCAAAACAAATAGCGGGTTTTTTAGAATCAATATCTATCAAAAGTTTGACAGTTTTTTATGCCCAATTCCAAGGTGAAATTAATACAATGACCCAAATTGTATTAAATGGTAAAAATATATTCTAATTATGCTTTAAAACCAATTAAAATGGCAATCTATCTATATAATTAAATAATATGAAAAAGAAATTTTGAAGTAAAATGCAGTATTTTTCACAATTCATAAAAAAATGAACATTATTAGAAAAATACCAAACATTTATACAAATTAAATTTAAAAGTCCCAATCCTAATTAATAAGTTTATTTTGACAAATTGATCTTATAAAATTGTCAAAATATAGATTTAAAAAATGGTTCTCCATCAAAAGGCGGTAAAACAATATTTTAAAAATATTAGTGAATTCAATTATTAAGATTGGATTTATTTTCATTTTAAGCCTTTAAAATACAATATAATTCATAAATATAAATAGATATGAAAATCCATAATTCTTTACTTACTTGGGATGTTACAAGTAATTTCTATCAGTTTGAACTTCTCTAGAAGGCGATTCTGTTCTAGCTTCACACGATGATGTTCGGCTTGGGTTTGGTCCAGAGCAAAGCCCAGTGGTGCTACCTCCATCCCAAGTTATGTTAGATGGGCTTCAATTGGCCCGATACTACTGGATGAGGCCGTCAAATCTTCTTTCTATATTAATTAACCAAGATCACTTGTATTTAGAGACAATAATCAAAACATTTAGTTTCCAACTGTCATATTGACCAATGGTCATATAATATTCGAAACACAACAGTCTCATTTTAATTATACTAATGTTATGAAATGAACTATTTTGTGATTATAAAATAAAATAACACAAAAAATTAGGAAAAAATATTTATTTAAAATTTTGGATCTTTACAATTACTGAATGGATGGATCAGAATTCCTTATGAGGAAACACCTTTGATTCCATATCCTATAAATTGATGTTTTCACACCATGAAGACTAATATGGTCCCCAAAAAGGCATGATCATAGGATGATGGGTCCCAAAAAAGGGTTCTCCAAGGATTTCCATAGGTTGTGATTAACCCTTAGGGTGGCTTCCTCTATACCCGAATGGGACCAAAACCCACAATGTTTGAGCGTGTGATTCAGGGGTTACATGTAGTTAGCTTTCCATTTAATGATGTATCCTCACTACAATAAGGGTGAGGGGATGGGGAAAATTACTGGGGTTTATGCATGGTCACCTTCCCATATGGATGCCATGATTTCAATGGGATGTGGCAGCCCGATTATAATCAAAATGGATATGGAAGAAGTTTATAATGGATGGAATGAATGGAAAGGGAACCTGTACAAAGGTGATAATATTGGGATTGAACCTTGGGGATGATTCCTACATTTGTGCATGGTATGTAATCAATGATCGCATTGTTTTGGGATGGGGTGATGAGCCACCTTCGGAGGTGGATTGTTATAATGGATGCACGGATGAGACTAGAATTAGGTGGATCCTCTAGTTAGAGATATGGTCTTCGTGAAACACAATGAATCAAGGGTGATACCAGTATGGGACATGAGTGATGGGATTCATCCTTAGGGAGGTTTCCTACGTATGTTTCTCAAAAAGAGAAAATAACAATGTCCACAAAGTTTAGGATGAGGATTTGAAATTGGGATGACATATAGTATACCAAACCCAAGACATGTTGTGGCTTATGTATGGTTGGATGTACCTAGAAAGTGGAAAACTCTTGGTTAGAGGAGTACATATTGAGTGTGTGGCTTATTCATGGTTAGCTAACAGGGAGGATCAAAACACCTCAGGGAGGATGATCTAGGATATGTTTCCAAATTAAGGATGATGTCACATCAGGATTGTACATCCAGAGGAGGGAGAACCATGGTTTACCATTAATTGGGGTTGAAACTCATGAAAACATCCTATGTTCCTTATACACAATAGAATGATAAAAACCCACTTAGTTCTCAAGGTAATTTGGTATTTTTTTTACATCATGCAGGATCAGGGTGAATAGACGTGAAATTTTCGTGAAAATGTAATTATAGGTATGATCTTGATGGATGCTTCCTACATACCATGTTTGGAAGGTATTGATCAATGTACATGTAGTTTGGGAATGTTGAGTTCATGAGGCATAATCATGTTTTTAATTCCAAGGAGGATTTCATGGTTTCTTGTTTCTATAATCCCATGTGATTCATTATTGGTGTGTGAAAGAAGAGGTAGTAGCATACCAGACAATCATGTCCTAAAATGTACAGCCATGAGGGATAATGGGGGGCTTATGTACTATTAGCTGCCTAGGGAGATCGATATTGGGACATACACAAGGAGGTAAGCCCAAGGAGAGTGTCCAGATGTACAAGGAAGATATGGAAATAATATTGGCATCACCCTATCCGGATGTGTCAGGGATTACATAATGATTTCCCAAGGAACAAATAATTACAAAGCCTAAAAGGAAAGCCATGGTAGGAGGGAATCGTTGCATATCACATCTTGAATCCAATAAACTATTCTTCAAATGCTGTGATCATATTTTAATATCATCTGTTGAGGACATGGGTGCTTGTTATTTTAGATTGTTAAATATCTGACGATGGGTACTCACTCCTCATACCTTCGACTTACATGACTTGAACCATCCCACACTTAGGGAAAAGAGTGACCAAGATATGTATGTTGGTAATGGGGTGGAGGACTGGTCACATGAGGGGTACACGTTAGTATGGATATATAAAAAATATATTTCTCTTAGTGTACCTATATGAATAAACATTAAGTTGATAAACACATCATGATGAACCATTATATGGACTGTGAAATAACCATGTTAATGCCTAGAAGACTTCATGAAGGATGTATGTGCAATTTTTGGATGTTGAACACAAGTGGAGCTTGAACCCGGTTCCTTAGATTGAGGAAAACACACAGTGCACCAAGGAATGATTATGTGAAATATTGATGAACAGCATGAAAAATGAGGGTTATAGGAGAAAAAGGTATTACAAAATGGAAATATTGAATTAAAGATGGATATTTTATGCACAATTAACATAGAATAATAAGGAATGGGTGAGGGTCAATTCGATGTGGGCCTACCCGAAGGAGGACCCATTGGAGACCTGTGGAGGATGACATAATACTGTAAAGCCATTGATTTCGTGCGGTCGCAGAAGGGTTGTCTAACATGCATGGGATATTTGATTCATCTAAAAAAGGGGATTTTTTAATTAAACTGGGAACCCTTCTATTTATAGACTAAAATTTGGGTTGAGGAATGTAAGGAGTCCTCCACGGAAGTCGGCATTTTTTCACATTTGGTGCACATGTATGTTCCACAAAAATCATGCATTTTCTACCAAATCTTGGTATCTTTAGCGCATCTAACATGGCCATTTTAATGATCTCATCAAAAAGGAGTAAATTTTAATTCCCATTGGGTTCAAATAGGACTCCTAATCAAATTTCATTATTGAACGCATGCTATCAAACATGGGAACTACTACTATTGGGTCCTTGGGATCATTCACTGAGTAAATATATGACTTTAGTTTCCACGAGTTTTCTAAATGATGAGCTCAACCAAAATTCGGTTCCAATAATATCCCTAGAAGACCAATATAGTCATCTGACTCCAAAAACTCAAAATATACTTTTCGAAATTACACAGCGTGTTCTTGTTAGTACATGACATGTAAACTAGAATGGGTAACTACGCATGCACCCCATCTGCACCCAATGTTTAACAAGGACATGCACATGTTATCTACCCCTAGTACACAGCATGTGACCCCACATGTGTTCTCACCCATGTAATGATTCGTGCAACAATCCTATGTGTTTATTCCTCTATTACATGTACCTCAAATGGCCACTAGATTTATACTATATATAGCCAAATACCCCAACATGGGGTCTCTGGTTAAGTACTCACCTACACACTCAAAACCTACTGCACAAAGTGTTCCCTAGGTACAAAACAAGTGTCATGAAAACACATATTTATGGAATAGGAAGATGATATTTCATTCATTATTTGGATAACACATTGTGTATATGGGAATCCCTAAACAAGAAAGCCTCCAATTATACTAAGACATCCAATTTCCCTATATAAATCCTTAGATCTGAATAAGATGGATGAAAAAAAATCCCAAATACATATTAAATACAATAAAAACTATTCAATTGGAATTTTTGGTATAAAAAATTATATGGGCCGACCAATTGTTGGATCCTACGAAAGCATCACAGTGAACTGGATTCCACAACTGAATCATGATGATCCAGCCTGAAAAATGACCAATGGTGGAACCCCATAGGAATGCACAATAATCCATGGAAAAATAAATAATAAATAAATGTTAAAAAAATATAGATAAGTAAACTTATAAATAAATGGAAATGGTGCCCAGACCGCGACCTCGGTGCCCGAGGCAAGAATATGAATCACCTTGGAAACTCCCTACCCCATTTCAAATGAAACTACTATGTTGGAATATAAAAATATTGCTCCCTTAAAAATGTATAAAAAAAATTTGTTACTTGAATAAATTATTATTTAATTTTTTATATATTAACAATTCAGCAACAATTCCAACATCTCAGATTTCTTGTGAAATCATTTCCCATGGTAAGAACCATATTTTGGATCCAACAGATTGGTCATAAAATTCAGTGAGATCACCTAATAAGTTAAAGTATTTCTCATAGAACAAACCTAGGAATATAATGTTTTAAATTTCCCATGATGTTCACACCCTATGATGATAAAAGTAATTTAAAAATCCTGACCACAAAATCTTGTCACCTCCATGAAGCCTTAGTGGGAATCCAGTAGTCATAATCTTCTCAAATAATTTGTGGAACAGACTATATGTCACAAATACAATGACTAGTATTTCATCATCCATAACCCTCTACTTTAGGATTGATATTCATCAATGAATAATCTGATACTCCCTACTACTAAAAATTCACTATCATCATCCCACTGTCTAGCATCAAACCACATATCCCATGATGCGTCCATAATAGAATGCAAAGGATATACTGGGAAAAACCACTCACAAATGACAACCATAATGAAAACTCACAAAAAAAACACACTCGACAAACCATATAATGTGAAGGTCATGACCTCTAATAGCTTATGGTTCATTCCCCACTGAATGTATTTTGATAGTCCAATCATTGAGCACATGAAATGATACACACTCACAAGGTCCATGTCCAAATGAATCTTTTATAAAACAATTAAAAACACCGACTACCCTCTACATTTTTGATGATTCAAATAAAAAAGCATACGACCATACTCACACTATGATACACCAAATGTCATCCAAAATGACTAGTGGAAATGTTCCAACCAAAACCTACCATATCATGAAAGTGATGAGACAAGGATAAATCAACACACAACACTTAAAATACACTAGGAATCCTAATTACTAACCACATAATAGTGATAATTGACCACAATGACCACAATACAGAATAACCTTCATGCCAACCCATGACAATGGTGATTGTATGAAAACATGCCCCACTACAGGACCCAAAAGATAGCATGTGAAAATAGAAGTTCTATCCATAGAAATTAGAACCTCATACGTTTGTAAAAAACCAAATCAAGGAAACTCAAGCCCAGTTCACATATCCCTCATGCATTATTTCCCTTATTGATCCACTAATATAGAACTCAGATCCCACTAACAACCAATATACATTTTCATTAGTCTTTCAGTAATGACATTATATCGTCAACACGAGTAAACCTCTCAAAACATGATACACATGTCATTTCATAAAAATAAAATATAAAACATGAAAAATAGGTGTATGTCATGTGAATCCAATGTTCTTTGATTGATACACGAACATTGACTTCTCTCATTTTGTTCTAAAGAAAAAAATGAATAATCCATTAATACAAAAACACAAGGGCATCATGGTATATTAAATAAAGCATATGTACAAATTGAATCCATGAACAAAAATAAAATATCCTATAAACATTCAATTTATATTTCAAAATGTGTTCGTGACTCACCAGTTCAACATTCATAACATGTTCTGAAACATTACTATACCACCTATCTAACATACTCCCCTAATAAAAAAACATATTATTCCATTTTATAAAAAACCATCCTAGTTTGTCATGTCACATCAACTGACATAGCCGAAAAACAGGCCTCATGCCCATATCCCCTTACTCTAGAGGATACCATGCAATAGAAAGGGTTAAAAAGGTGCAGTGGTTTAACAACAACTTATTGACAGAGTGTAATATATTCTGAAAATAACAAAAATCAAACCCATAGATAATAATTGGTATAAACATAACAAATAATATAAAATAGGGAATGCTTTGATAAATGGAATGTGACATATATTAATAAAAACACTAAAATCATGAAAAATATACAACATTCGAGAACGCTGTTGCTGACCAGATATACAAAAAAACAAAACTAAATATAAATAAATATGGATCTACTGTCAATGAAAAGATGACCATATACCCAACATCCTTGATTCTTGAGCTACACTATCCAAATACTAAGACTAATAATAGCTGTCATAAAAAAACAACTTTAAAAAGTGTGGAAAACACAAGAATACAACTAATTAGCTTGTTATAGCCTACAAACATTCATAAATCAACCCCTTCTATAGACCATTCCAAAATATTTATGAGATATGTATTACACATCCACACAAAAACTGGTTCATATTCTTGATCTACACTAGAGATCCATGATGTCTAAGAATCAAGAAGATATTATGGAAACAGTGGTATAACCATAGGAATCTACACGAACAAGAAGAATCTACCTAAAACTGGGACACCAATCAGTTGATATGAACTAGTGACAAATTTTTTTAGGTCAACACAACGAGAAGAACTAGCTGTCCTGAACTGCCTAAAAATTGCATCAGGTACCCTTAATAGACAAAAAAAATAAATGTCGGGTATTTTTATAAAAAATTGGATCACATAACATAAAAAACTCCATGTGTAAAAATAATCCATTCAAAAAAACCCCCACTCCCTAAGTCCCATATAACCACATGAGCAGTAATAGACACTAATTAGCGATTACACTCAATTAGATTGGAGTTTCACTCATACAAAAAATCAATTATCTCCCTAAGCCCATTGAGTATTAGACAACCAATAGAAGAGATAATTTGTTTAAAAACAATGAAATGATTTATCAATGATGTCCTATTTGTCTCCCACTAAAACTAAAAATCAATAATAAACTAATTGAAGCTTCATGGACAATGACCAAACTAACATGGAATGATTCAACCAGAACCCCACAATTCAAATAGTTGAATTTCTGTGCCCATCCAATCTCATCCACCCATCATGGAGCATCTTTAAACACCCCAGATCTCTTTATCAAATCAAAAGATCCACAATGGGATCTCTATGACCATCCTCTCATTGAAACTAATCTCACGATTCACATGGTTACCAAGGGTATAACATAATATGATTTCTAATGTGGGACTCCCCTACTACACCCATGAACATGGGTCACACCAAAATAAACATCCTCAACAGACCCCAAGGCCAAAAAAGGGACTAAAAACACTACATGATCTCCTCAAGCTCATATAAAAGAACAATACATGCCTAGTGCTGAAACAACCCAAATATCCATCAAAGGAGTCTAACTGATCCTTGACCAATATCTCACCTAGAATTGGAATAAAAAAATGCACCATCACCAACATGTGTACTCATAACAATACATATGGAAACCCAAAAAAATCAGAGATGTTCCTTAAGGTTTCCTCAATACATGAAAAAATAAAAAATGTAATATGGGCATTCTTAGCACACTTAAATGGAAACCACTACACACATGATCAGAAAAAATCCTAAAAGTGCATCCTCATGAGTCCCTAAGACGCATCTTAGAATGGTAATATAACCCATCTGTAACCACAATCCAAAGGTTTCAACCCATCCAAATGCCTCCAATAGCTCCACTCCTTAAACACATTATCTAAACATCAACTATCCTATCCTTGAGAAACATATCATCTCAGAGAGGGACAAAACCATGTCTCCTTATAGATAATACATGATCAAATTTATTGGAATATGCCCAAAAAATCTAAAAACATTGACATGGAACTCTCAATTTGGGTCATCCAATGATCTTACAATCCTCTACCCGGCCTCACAAATGATAACACTAATCCACAGTAGGAATCTATAACAAAGATTCAAGTAAAACCCCCTAATAAACTCTCACTATCCAAAACACCAAATAATAGTTTTCTAAAAACCGAAACGATATCATAATCATGATATTTGTGTAAAAATTCCAATAATGGATTAATCAAAATTAAAATAATGTATCTAGATTTAAAATCATGAAACAAGGACCACGATAGGAAATGTACACAGTGTGAACATGGGGTTCATGATTTGAAACCCAAGAATTCCTCCATGTCCATTTCCCTTTATCCATATGACATTTTAATTTCATAAATTTAATTGTTTTTTCTCCTATTACTTAGAGTGTATCCAATCATCGGTGGCTATCGATGTACCTCATCCCTGGTTATTTGGTAATAAGATACAGTAAATAACGTGTTAAACTAGTAAATATAGTTTAAAAGAAAAATTGAGCTCCAAACATCCTTTGAGATCATTCATATTCAAAAGATAACCTATAATATAGATGGACAAATAGATGATCTAAAGAAAACAGTAAGGGAATAAACATGGATATAAAGCATGGAACATGTGTTAAAAGGCATAACATAGTGGTATACAAAGTAATGGGACATCAATAATAACATATAAGAATAAAATATAGATCCTAGGATCATGTCATCATAGAAACATAGGAATGTGTTGGAATCATATAACATGATATAATCATTAATCAAGGGTAACTTCAAAGACTATAATACATGGTGGAATAGTCGCAAAAAGGAATTAGTTTTACACCCTATCCCTACAAGACATATCATTTGACTAAAAATTACCCAATTCATTGGGACACTATCCAGGAACACCCACTATAAGATTTTAATTCATATATGTGTGACATGAAGAATCAAACATATGGATCAAACATAACGGTTAACCATTGAAAGAAATGGGTATCATAATCATTTCATAAGGCATAGCCAATGGAAGTGTCATTATAGTGTCCCTGAAAGAATGAATTTAAATCATACATGTAAATTAATGAGAGAAAATATGAATATATTAGGAAAAAATATATCCAAATGAAGTTAACAAATTAATGAAGTGTTTTTATAAAACTATTTAAATTAGAAACATTACAAGGGTTTAGGGGAAAATATTACAGAGACATTAAAGAGGGAAGTGAAACAATTTTTTATAAAACTATATATGATATTTTGTTTTATTCATGATTAAATAAGTGATTTTACAAAAAATATGGTCACTTAAAACATTTTAACTAGTGTACTTAATAATGGGTAAGAAATTAGGAAGTACCCATTAATAGGGCAGGCATTTCAAGAGGAATTGAAAAGGAACCCCTAAAATATGTAATTCCCCATAAATGAAAGAAAAAATGAGATTGGTACATATGTTTGGGGCATACTCACGTAATTTCAGAGTATTAAAAAACAATAATTAAGAATTTTATTGGGCCAAAGAGAGAGAAAAGGTAACCCACAGGAAAAAATGGTGGTTCTGAGAGAATCACACACCTTATATCAAAAAGTGTTCTTCACATGCACATAATTAATTTAATATTAAAATTAGACCCATTAATTAAATAATTCAGTTCATCATTACATTTCTTTGATTTATTATAATTTTTATGTCCATTTCTTAACATTTGGATGAGCATTTAGATTCAATTGTGATGTTTTGGCTGCATTATTTTCATGGTTTTGTTATCATTTGTTTTGAGTTTAATTACAGGTGTTCTTTTAAAATGGAAGGAAAAATAATAAAGTTGATTTATTTGATATTTATGAACTTATGTATTTTTAAATGGGTACATGTATCATTATTTACACTATTTTAATGATTCATTAGATAAAAATATAATAAAAATGATTATATTTTTTCGGTGTTTTTCCAATCATCAAGAACTACTAGAATTTTAATATTTAATATTATATATATATATATATATATTAGTTATCAAACATGATAAATCAGAAAATATATGTTTTTTGATATGTTTAATCCATAATAATGGGTTTATTACCATCCACAAAGGTGGTAATGGAAAATGTAAACTCATTGTCCAAGAAGATGTTGAATAAAATACTCATAGAAACTATTTTCAATTTTTGAATAAAAGGAGAAGGTAATGGATTTTTATATTTGTAATACATTATCACAATAAAAAAAATTTATATGTGCTTCTGGATTTATCATGTAACATATTATTGTGGTTGAAATAATGTGGTAGGAGAATGAAATGATTTAAAAGAGAAAGGTGGAGGGATTTATCTCTTATATATCATCTCCTTGAGAACCTCCCTAAGTTATAAGTTATTGTTATTTACTTGAGAATATATTCTCTTGGGTGTGGTAAATCTACATTGGATGTGAATTGAAAATAATTTATACAATATTCAAGGATTTCTTGGTTTGAGGATAAGAGGTAGTGAGGCGTGCTGATTATAGTGGGAGGATTAGCGCGTCTTTGATTTTTTTATTCATTTTATTATTATATTGGTTCCTCACAAATATTAGTGATGATTCTTATGAATATCTATAGTATATTTTTCTAAATTTTGTTCTTAATTATGTTGTTAACTTATCAATAAATCATCCATGACTCTATAATTCATGTATTGGTTAAATACAATATATTTCTTTAGAATATTATTCTCAAAAAATAAAAAATTTTACCAAATCTAATAAATCACGCCAATTATGTTTCAACATGCATAATTCTAAAATGTACTCCATTTTATGGAATTAAATTTATAAATATTTGAAATTTTATTTCTAATTTAGTGCATCATTTATTTGAAAAGTACATATTTTAATATTTTAACTAATTTTTTGATACACTGAAAAATTTATTAATGCCGCATAAAATTAAATTATAATCATAAGATGAAAATTTATTACTATTTGAATATGTTTTTGAATGTAAATATTCTTTCAAGCCATTAAATGAATTATAATATTGCAAATAAACATTTTTATTTCATAAAAATACAAACAATTAATTTATCATTTTAAAAACATTTATATACATACAACAAGGTCTAAATTGATCATCTTTTCATTTATAAGATTAAATTATTTTATTTATACTCTAAATGGTAAGGTTAACATTATATTTGTCAATTTAATATTATTAATGGTGAAATTACTATTCCTATGGCTATGTTACTATTCCATTGATTTAGATTCATTAATTTATATAAATACAATTTATTTAAATCTTTATTTTTAGAATAATATTTATTTTGGGTTTTCTATGGGATGAATGTGTTTTATACTATATAATAAATTTATATGATGAGAAATTCCAATGATAATTTTTTTTGTTACATTATTCCACCTTATAAAATTTTGATCTTGAAATATTGTTTTACATACTAATTAAATATTAATTGATGGTATTTCTACTTCATCAATTCATATGGTTCCTATGTCACCTCATCGTACTTATGGTTCAATCATATTACTTTGACTAGGTCTGTAGTACTATTATGTAGATCATTATCTCTATAATACATTGACATCATTGTATTCTCTTCCTAAAAGAGTAATTTCTATTTTTGTATCACCATTAGATTCAGTACAGGTGAGGTTTTTTGTATGTTCATCCTAAATGGATCTACATGGAAAAAATAATGAACTTGTGCAAAATTTATAGAAATTAAATACTGAAAGGACACTAATCCTATGTGATCAAGGATCTCACTAGGGCCAACGTACATTGGTATAAGATTACCATTATTTCCATAACACAAGAATCTATTCCCTAGTGATATTCAAAGGAATGATTTATCTTCAATATCAAACTCCAAGGCCCTTCAACAGTTACAAACATATCACTTTTTCTGACTTTGAGATGAATCGATATGTTGTTGGATGGCTTGACAGTTCTCTATCATTTCTTTCATAATTTGAGGTCATTTTAGTATTCATTCTTGATCATCATCTAATAAAGGTGGAGTTATTCATTTCGTACTTTATAGATCTTTATATGGATCCCTCTGAATACTCTTGGAGAAGTTTCAGTCTATTTCAAAATCAACCAAATAGATATGATGATCCCTTACTCCATTGGATACCATTTTGTAGGTTCATAAAAAGTCCTCAATATTCTGAATAGTTTTTCATATTGGACATTAGTTTTCCGCTATATGACTTGATGAAATTCATTTTAGTACTCAAATAATGTGGAAGAATTTGAAATAATTTTGTATTGAACCTCAAATCATGATCATAGACGAATAATAGTGGTACCGCATGCAACCTCACCACTTCTTTAATATAAATCATGGAATGTTATTCTAGTGATAAATCTTATCAAATTGTAATGAATTGGGTTTTCATGGGAAGTGGATCCACCAAAAAACATATTTCAGTGTTTATTTTTCATGTTTTTGGGAGACAACTGAAAAATTCCTTTCTACCATTATCCTATATTCATGTCGGTGTAATAATTGGTTTCAAAAATCCATTGTACATTTTAACTCAACATTAACATTAATGTCATAACAAAAAAATTCACATATAATAAGAAATCACCACTTACAAATTTCCCCGCTAAATTATTCTCAATTATAATGATACATATTTGTACTTTTAGGATGGATGGAGAAATATGAGTTATGTGCATTATCCAAGAACACCTTCATTTTATCATGAAATGAAGGAACATAAATCCTTTTGAAAAAATCATTCTATAATAATTAATAAGTAAATCTTGTACATACCCATCCCTAACCACTTTTTCCATATTTTGTAGCACCAGATCATCCCTTTTCTCTTCTATTATTTTGTCATAGGAAGATTGTTTTGATATATTTTGTGCAGTATATGATATAGTACATGCCTTTATGACATCCAAATTAATCGATTTTATATATATATAGATGGGGACATTCTCAATATACCTCCTAGAAAATTTAGAAGGTTCATTTCTACTATGATCACATACTAAATAGGTCACTGTTCATTAATGGTAGTGAATAATGAAATCATAGTTCTTGATTATCTATAAACATCTTCTTTCCGGCATGTTGATTTTATTTTGTGTGATAATATTTTTTTGACTCTTATGATCTGTATATATGTATCACATCACACCATAGAGGTAGTGTCTTTATATTTTCAAGAAAAAATCACAGCCACTATCTCTAGATCATGTATCTAGTGGTTATGTACACATACCTTCAAATGACATGATCCACAATCTATCACACTATCACTCTTCATGATTATAGAACCTAGTATAATTTTTTAATCACCATTTTATATCACAAAATCCATATATACTTTTTGGTAGTGTGACAATAGGGGTAGTGATTATCTTCTTCCTCATATCATTATATCATTCCTCAAATAATTCCACAACAACATAGTTTTCCCCATTCCTTGTGAACATAATTTTATTGATATAAAATCATGGGGAATTCCTCACAAAACATCAGAAGTACCTATTCAATATAATAAAACTATTGATCTGGATTAATTATATTTTCATGGTCTACTTGTGGATTTCCTTAATCTTGGATGAGTCTATAAATATTCATTTTATGATCAAAACATGCCCCATGAATGATACGTTCTTCATCTAGAACTCAAATTTAAATTACATTTCATAAATTTTATCCCTTTATAAATTCTATAGAAAAATAGTCAATTGATCCTTATGTTACTCCTTACTTATAGATTATATAATAATATAATAGATATATACTTCAAAACATTTGTCAGGGTAATCCTTAAATACACTATTATTTATTTCTATGAATATTGTTGGAGCATTATTATGTCTGAAGGGAATCACTATGGACTGATATATTGTTTTCCTTGTTCAAAATACATTCTTGGGAATATCTTCCTTCTTGACCATTAATTGGCGATATCCCGACTGATGTTCCTCCATAGAGATATACATGGCATTAAATAGTTGATCCAAAGTATATATATATGTAGAACGTGATTCTTATTATAATGACCCATAAATTCCATTAATTTTTTAATTATATGGGAATATTATGTGTCCATAAAAATTGATGGCACGTGATTTAGAGGCACGAAATGAATTTATGAAAAAAAATTTGGGTTTGTTCTGTAAGCATGTGAGCGGGTTTTGGTAACATTCGAACTAGGGTTCGGAATAAAAATCTGAGGACACCGTTGAGCTCAATGTGCCAATATTCACATTTGGAGACCATCACATTGACTGTAGTAGGTCGAGGGTGAATGTTTTTTTGTTCTATTCATGGGAGAAAATAAAATAAAATAACTTTATTTTATTTTTTAAATTCAATCCACCCAATTTGAATTTGGAGGTAGAGACCTCCCGAGACTTGTACTCCCTCTTAAATGAGGTTGGTGACTCTGGGGTTATTTTCACATTAATTGATCAAACATAATATTAATTAATGTTCCAAAATTATTTGTATTAATAAATTTAACATCATTAATTAGGAATTTCACCTCTTGCATGGGGGATTTGTTGGCAAAGGATAGCTTGGGAGATTTGTGAAGCAATAATCTCTACAATGATGAACTCTGTTGACGGATCCACAAAGAGGAGAATATTCAACTTTGATGAAACTACGTCCATCCTATCCTTTCCTCACCATCATCATCAAGAAATCAGGGTAGGAGATGTTGTTTTTAATAACCCTTACCAAATTCAAGATGTTACTCTTGATTTATGTACAATTTTGTCGCTTGCTACCATTATGACGTAGTGGGTGTGGGACAAATGAAAACTGTCCAACCTCTCCGAAACCTTTTTGGTTTTTGATGGTCTTGAATCGATGGCGACATACCGAGTCCAGTGGGGGAGTCTTCGGAATGAAGAACAGTCCACCAGGCTGCGCGCAGTGACCCGAGGAATGTCGCTGGCAACCCATGGTGGTGACTGAAATCGGTGGTGATCGAGAGCGGCGGCCAGCCGTGATGACATCGGCAGTGCGACCATGCCACCAGAGAAGGGTTGCGGCCCGTCGGCCAGGGCATAGCAAGGGCAGCAGTCGGTGCACAGTCAGCCGCACGAAGGGGGCAGTGGTGTGTATTTGCGACACCGGGTGTGCAGGATCTGCGGTACAAGGCCGCAGTGGTGACAGAGGGCATTCGGCTCGCTGTCGGCCACTGGTGGTGGCGCCGCATGAAATCATGCCACGCGGATGGGATGGATGACCGACCAGTCGAGGAGTAGAGCGGGACCCGGTGTCCCGCATGCCCGTTGTCGGTTCCACGTGGTGCTAGCCGGTCGGCTTCCCAACCCATATGGCCTAGTCATTCGAGGTACCCAAGGGGATTCTCCGATTGACGCACTATTTGTTGAATTGAATCCCCTTTAATGTGGCCGTCCATTGGGATAATTCATTGTGGCACTTCGTAGGAGTTGTGATATCGACCTATGGAATAAGGAGAAGTCCCTCTCGGAATCAAAGCGATCATAGTGCAGGAACCCTGTGGTTGGTTGTTACATGAGAAATGGATCTTATGTGGGTATATTCCATGGGATCCTACGTGGATCTGTGTTCAAGGATCCCACATGGATCTGCACTACGAATCCACATGGGACTACTCTATGATCCTATGTGGGTCTGCTGTACTAGGATCCTACTGGGTCAGATGATTTAGGATCCTATGTGTGTCTTATTCTCAATAGAGTAAGATGATTTAGTAGTTAAACATAATCATCTTTACTGGCATACCTAAGTTATAGCTGATGTGAGCCGAGTCTTTACTTCTATGGTAATAATCTATGTGTCATACCTTTGTGATGCATACCTTCATGGTGATACCATTGTGGTATTATTTTGTCTGGTGTTTTCATTTTTGTACTTATCTTCATGGTGATACCTTTGTGGTATTCTCCAGTGTGGTGTTACCTTTTTTGTACATACCTTCGTGGTGTTACCATCGTGGTACTCTTCCATTCGTGGGACAGTTGAACTATGGGATTTTGAGTTGGGCCTTGTGTTTCCTCATGATTGATATGGGTTTACTTGACAACTTATGTATATGTATGGGAATATACCTAAGTAGGGTTGTGTATTGTTTTCATGCTTTGTGGTTTGTCCTCTATGGATTCTGTGAGACCTTTGAGGGTCTTGGGGTTCCTAATGAGTATTTTTATACTCACCCCTACACGGGCTACACCCGTACCTTGTTGTGTTTGGTGCATATGACAAAAACCATTTGATCTAGGCTGAGGGTATGAGGACAAGAGTAGCTCAGAGGTGGAAATTAGATTGTTTTCACCGTAGTGACGACATTTCAAGAGCTATACCTACCCTTTAGGTAGGTTCCTAGGCGGGTTTTCACAGGAGCACTTCCAGTTTACCTTTACTTCCCATTTTTCATGTTCATTCCAGCTGGGCTTGTATTCTTGGCCCGTTTTCTTTTTGTACACACCATATTTAATATATAGTCTTACATTGTTCTTGTATCCTACTTGGTCTTTAGTTGTGTGAGTTTACATGTTATAAAGGCAATGCCATCCCAGTTTTAGGAAATACACCTTTTAGTGCTAGTCTCCCGCCCCTAGACTATGAAAGGCAGGCATGGGGTAGTCACGGCATGAGCCCTAGGGGACGGGTCGTGACAAATTGGTATCATAGGAGTCGGTTCTACCATAGAACATTGGACTTTGATCTTTTAATGGAAATAATGGTAGGTTTTATGAGTGTTGTTACCAGTTTAGGGAGTCTAGTATTGGTGTGACGACTGAGTTATCCATACACCAGGACCCTGACTATTGATTTTTGACACTTTGCACGAAAACACTGATTATTTGTGTGTTTAGAAAAGTTTTCATTGTGATCAATTTGAGTAAGCTCACTAGGTATAAATTAATGACCATGGTGAACTTGTTTCTTTTAAGGATTCCACCACACAGATAACCAGCTTGGGTTCCAGGAAGAGTATGTGAGGAAATCCCATCGAGTAATGAGGCCTCGGTGCATGGCCCTTTATCAGTGGTGGAACCAGCGGTACCATTACCCACTGGTCCACTGATGCCACTAGATCCAACGGTACCATTACCCATTCAGGGGTGAGATGGCCCCAATTGCATCTTTGGATTGGATGCAGGCTGTGGTGAGAGTCTTCCAATTGGTAGGGACACCAGCTGATCTCATGGCGATCCGTGCCTCTAGTCTTCTACAAGCAGCATCAAACAGATGGTTCAGCTTGAGCTCCAGGATCATGACGGGGTGACATTTCTCTGGGCATAATTTGAGAGCAAGATTCACGTAGAGATTTTCCCAATGACCCTTTTTTAAGTACACTTGCAAGAGATTATTCATCTACAACAGGGTAGCATGATTGTGGCTCAGTACTCAGCGAGGTTCGTTGACCTCTCGTGATTGTCCACTAATATGATGTGGGACCCATTCTGCCGGGCCCGGACCTTTTAGAAGGGAATAAGGTGGGAGATTATGTCTTCTATGATTTCTCTAAGTAGCCCAATGTATGTGGGGGTGTTAGAGAGGGCACTCATAGTGGAGTTTTTTTTGCTGATAAGTCACCAGCAGTGAGACCCACCACCGGGAATCACTTATTGGAGTCTTCTGTAGCTGGCAGCAGACATATGTCATAGAGGGTCAAGAGGTCCAGACCTACTGGAGCACAACCACAAGATTCTGGGTTGGTTGTGCAGGGAACCCGAGATAGAGGCAGTCCAACGAGGAGCAAGAAATGTTACTCATGCGACGGGAAGAGTCACATGGATCGTGACTGCCCGACCCACTGTATGGATGGTCAGAAGATGGTCAAAGGACTACCTAGGAAGAGACATAGGTTTGACCAATGAGGTCTATAGGGTGCTGGAGAACGTGGAAGATGAGATGTCCATGAAACAAGTAGTGGGTGATGATTCAAGATGTTACCTCCACCACCACCAGGTGGTCTACCCCGACCACATGGAGTAGGTGGACGGGGGTGAGCTCAGCTCTAGGCAGCTAAGGCCTACGACCACAGCACACTGAAGATGATATGAGTATGATATGTGTCTACTCCTATTTAGCTACAATACTTATAGACACAAGTACCAGTCATTTTTTTATTGTCATTGCCCTCATTTGGAGCTCAGAGATTCTAGTGGAGATGTTGGCTTGATCCATATAGCTAGGTACTTCTACGGGAGAGGATTTGATGATTACACACCGGTTCCAGCCATGTGCGCTTACACTAGAAGGTGATAGATTGGGCTAGGATCTCTTTGGTAGTGGCAGCAAGGCCTTACAACCTCATCTTGGGTATGTAATGATTATCTATAGTCCATGCCCACATCAAATGTATTATAAAAAATGTGTGGTGTTTTCGCACTGATGGGACTAGGTATACCTTCACCGGTGAGAATGGATCCTTTGCAGCATAGGATGGAATTACCCAGTGGAGAGTGCATCCAATAACTCCTCAGTTGGAAAGACTTACCCTCAGAGTAGTTGATGAGGAGAGTTTGAGCTATCCTGTAGTGGTGGACAAGTACGTGGATGTATTCCCTGATGATATTCTGTGTCTACCTCCTCATAGAGAGATTTACTTTTACATTTACTTGTACCCCGGGATGACACTGATATCTACAATAGAGTATTAGATGGATCTCGCAGATCTTCGTGAGTAGCGGGTACATATGGAGGACATAGATATAAAGGGTTCATCCAGCCCAATATTTCTCCTTAGGCGGTCCTTATTTTTTTCAAGAAGGTGGATGGGAGCTTGAGACTTTGTGTTGACTATCGGCACCTGAACCAGGTGACCGTGATGAATAAGTAAACATTTTAGAGGATTTATGAAATCTTTGATCCACTAAAGGGAGAACATTGGTTATCGAAGATAGACCTCAGGTCAGGTTACCACCAGCTCAATGTACGAGACAAGGATGTGCAGAAGACAGCTTTAAGATATCGGTATGGCCACTACGATTTCATGGTTATGCCTTTCGGTGTGACTGACGCACAAGCAGTGTTCATGGGACTCATGAACAGGATATTTCAGCCATACCATGATCACTTTGTAGTATTCTTCATCAACAACATTCTGATCTACTCAACAACTTAGGAGGAGCTTGCCTATCATTTGCAGGTAGTTATGGACTCACTCTGAGAGGACCATCTTTATGGTATTCTCTCGAAGTGCCAGTTCTGGAGACGAGAGGTTCACATTCTAGGACTTTCCATCTCGGAGGATGGATTTGTAGTACATCCAGTTAATATTGAGGTGGTACATTCTTGGGAGCCACACATGAGTGTGACAGATGTATGATGTTTCCCAGGTTTGGCCGGATACTACTGGAGATTTGTGCAATATTTCTTCAGAGTTGCGGCACCTTTATTTGTGTTGACGAATAAAGGGAAACCCTTCATGTGGTCGGAGAGTTGAATATAAAATTTCATGAGCTGAGGTAGAGGTTGACTAGTGAACCCATCTTGAGGCTTCTGGAGTATGGAATTGGGTACTTAGTCTACTGCAATGCATCAGGTACCGGGCTCGGATGTGTCCTGATGAAGGAGTGAGCAGTTATCACATGTGGTTCTCCCTAGCTGAGACATATTGAGTATAACTAATATAACCATGACTTGAGTTAGCATCATGGGTCTTTTCTTAGAAGATGTGGCGACACTATATGATGGGAGAGAATTTTACGGTCTACTCGGATCACCCGAGTCTTAGGTATATCTTCTCCCAGAAGGACCTGAACATGAGATAGTGACATTTTTTCGAGTTCCTCAAGGACTATGACTTCAAGATTGTATATTCTTCTTGGAAGGGGAATGTTTTAGGAGATTAACTCAGCTGGAGATCTGGTATACATCTGTTAGGTGAGACGATGGAGAAGCTGACCACTTTGCAGATATCCTTTGTGGATCAATATGGAGTAGCTTTTCTACACTCTCTTACATTCACCCACACTTCTTTAGTGAGTCAGGGAGGCGCAGTGTAGGGACACTAAATGCGAGGATCGTCATGGTTAGATATCAACAAAACATGCTCCACATGGATTTTCTGTAGCAGGGGATCATGTCATTCTTTTCAGAGGACGTACCATGGTACCAGCGTCTCTTTAGGAGGAAGTGTTGAGGGTGTTCCACCCATCCACTCTAGCACCACATCCAAGAGTGGAAAAGATGTACCAGGAACTCTGACAACCACACTAGAGGATGGGAATGAATAATGAATTAGTATAGTTTGTCTCTCGATGCCTCAGTTATTAGCAAGTGAAGGCAGATCATTAGGTACCTTCAGGCTTAATTCAGCCTTTAGAGGTCCCAGAGTGGATGTGGGATGTGATATCCATAGAAACTATGATAGGACTCCCACATACGTCTTTGGTTCATGACTCTATTTGAGTGATCATCTACTGACTCACCATGTCGTCCCATTTCCTACCAATCCGAGAGCAGGGTTCAGTAGAGAGCTTCAGACACCTTTTTGTGCAGATTATTATGTAGTTAAATGGAGTACCATTGACTATTGTCTTTTATCGTGATAAAAATTTTATTTCTCATATTTGGAAGGGGTTACAGGAAGCTTTCGATCTGCAGCTTCATTTGAGCACCACCTTCCATTCTCCGATAGATGACTAGACTGAGCAAACCATTCAGACCCTAGATGACATGTTGCGTGCTTGTGGCCTCGACATATGTCATAGCTAAGAGGATAAATTTCCCTTTATGGTGTTTTTATACATGAACAACTATCATTTATCCATTGGGATGACAACATTCAAATCTATATATGTATGACCTTACAGATCACCTTTGTGCTGTACTGAGCTAGGGGATCATCTCACATGCGACGAGGGATGGTATGAGCTACCACAGAGAAGGTGTAGATAATATTGGAGTGGATGGAGACTACACAGAGAAGGAATATGTCTTATGCCGACTAATGATGTTGAACTCTGTATTTTGAGGATGGTGACCACATATTTCTATGGGTCTCACCCAGATTAGGTTTGTAGAGATTTGGATGGGGCGACAAGTTATCTCTGAGGTTCATCGCACCCTTTAAGGTCCTCAGTAGAGCGTGTGAGGTGGATTACCTCCTAGAACTTCTCCCTCAGCTGCAACCGGTGCATGATATATTTCACATATCAAAGCTGAGGAGATCAGTACATGATCCATTGCACATCATTGACTGGGGTGAGATCAACATTGACGATAGGGTGACTTTTTCATATGTTCCAGTGGAGGTTTAGGATCGACAGGAGAGAGTCCTTTGTGGGCAATCGATACCTTTTTTGTGTGTGTTTGTTGGCATAATGGGAACCTATAGGATAGAACGTGGGAGTGGGAGGCTCAGATTTGTGCTCATTACCCCCACTTGTATTCATAGTTTTTGTGATGTGGCTTTCGGGGATGCAAAGCCTTGAGGTGGGGAGAATGTAAAGACACAGAAATTCCATGAATTTCTTAAATTATATGGGAATATTAAGAGTCCGCTAAAATGGAAGGCGCATGATTCTGAGGCACATATTTCCTGGAATGAATTTTTTTTTGTACTTTCAGAAAGCATGCGAGTGGGTTTTTGTAACATTTGGACATATTCTCAGAATTGAAATATAAGTAAATCGTTGAGCACAGAACGCTGTTATTCGCATAAGGAGACCTTCACCTCAACCGTATTAGGTCAATGGTGAAATTTAGTTTTTTTTCTTTTCATTGGAGAAATAAAATTAAATAACATAATTTTGTTTTTGAAATTTAATCCTACTAATTTGAATTTGGCGGTGGGGACCACCCGAGCCTTGAACATCCTCTTTAATGATGGAGGTGACCCATGGGTTCTTTTCCCATTAATTATGACAATATAAAATTAATTAATGTTCCAACATTAATTGTATTAATTAACTTATCTTTATTAATTTGGAATTTCACCTCTCGGTTGGGGGATTGGTTGGCCAATGAGTGCGTTAGAGATTTGTGAAGAAATAATCACTCAAATGCAGAACCCTCTCCCCAACAAAGAACTTTTTTGAAGGATACCCAATGAGTAACGCCTTCCACAATGATGAATAGATGTCCTTAATTCTTTTTCATCACTGTCCTCCACAAGAAATAGAGGTAGGGAACGTTGTTTTGAATACACCTTACTTTGTTCTGGACATTCTAATTGATTTATGAACAATTTTTTCAGTTGCTCCCATTCCAACAAGGAGGGTACATTCCAAACAAAAACAACCATAACTATTCCCAAAAATTGTGGTTATTGAAGAAATCGAATCAATGGTGATGTCCTGAGTCAATTGTGGGAGTCTTCAGAATGAATAATGGGCCAGTGCTGCGTGCCCGAGGACCCGATGAACATCGCCAACAACCCGTGCTAGCCACCGACATCAGTGAGGCTCGAGAGCGGGGGTCGGAACTCTGGATATCCTCAATGGAATAGGCGGTGTGACCACACCACCAAAGAAGTGACGCAACCCATCGGCCATAGTAGAGAAAGGGTAGAGGCTGGCCCACAGTCGACTATGCGAAGGGTGTGGTGGCATGCGTCTGCCCCGACAGGCGTGCAGTAGCCTCGACACAAGGCAACAATAGTGAAAGTGGGAGGCAGGATTGCTACCAGCAACTGGTGGGGGCGCGGCACTTGACCCTTCCACACAGCTCGGCTGGCTGTCCGGCCAGACGGGGAGCAGGGCGAGACCCGGCGTCCTGCGTGCCAGCTACCGGCACCACGTGGCAATGTCCGGTCATCTACACAACCCGAACGGCCCAACCATTCGTGGTAACCATGGGGATACTTCCACATGGGTGGAGTCTAGGGTATTCCCCACCATTGGGCCACCCAACCATGGGCCAACAATGTCTAGCGGGCCGCCCAGCCATCCAAGCCTGGTCGGTCCGACCCGGTCGGACCGGACCCGGACATGGTTTGACCCCTTTTTCACTCATTCGGCTATATCTTGAGATATGGGAATATTTTTTACGAACCGTTTGTGGTGACAGAAACCCTGGACATAGAAGGCCCTTTACATATACCCCACATGAGTTTTGTATTATGTGTGGGTATGACTAGGTTCGATCGAACAAGAATCCATCCAGGACCTCGGGACTAAAAGGCCAATAACTTATAGACCGAGCATCTAATCAACACACCGGCTATTGTGTTGAGACCTCATTTAATTGGAGGTCCTTTTTGACACTTCTTAATTTGGCTACATGGTAGTTGGAGTATTGACATGTGGCTTGAGGAGAAAACCCTCCTGAAATCATGTGATTTTATGGCGGGAACCATATGGCTGGATGTAACCAGAAAAATGGATCCTATGTGGGTCTATGCCTTGGGATCCTACGGGGGTATGTGTTCGAAGTTCCCACTTGGAAACGCTCTAATAATACACATGGTACTACTCTAGGATCCTACATGGGTCTTTTGTATAAGGATCCTACATGGGTTTGATGATTTAGGAACCTACGTGGGTCTGCCACTCAATAGAGTAATATGATTTAGTAGTTACATCTAATCATCTTTACCGTCATACCTAAGTTATACCTTATATGAGATTAGTATTTTCCTATGTGGTAGTCATCTATGTGGAAAACCATTATTATGCATACCTTCGTGGTGATACCTTTGTGGTATTCTTCTATGTGGAATTACCATTGTGGAACATACCTTTGTGGTGATAACATTGTGGTATTCTTCTATGTGGTGTTACCTTGGGGTTACATACCATCGTGGTGTTACCTTCATGGCACTCTTTCCTTCGTTGGATAGTTGAGATATGGGATTTTGAGTTAGGAGTTGTGTTTCCTCATGATTGATATGGAATCACTCGACAACTTAGGTATATGTATGGGCATATGCATAATTAGATTTGTCAATTGTTTTAATTCGTTATGGTTTATTATATGTTGATTTTGTGAGACCTTCAAGGGTATCGGGGTCCCTACTGAGTATCGTTATACTCACCCCTACACGGGCTACGCCCGAACATTGTTTTGTTTGGTGCAGATGACTGACATCATTGATCGAGGTTGAGGGTACCAGGATTGGAGGTATCTTGGAGGTGGACATTATACGAGGCCTACCGCAATGATGACCGTTCGATACTTATACCTACCCTTCAGGTAATATCCTTGGAAGGTGTTCACATGAGCTGTTCTAGTTTACTTGTACGTTCCAATTTCCATGTACCTTCCACTTGGGCTTGTATTCTGGACCATTTTTCTTTTTGTACACACCTTGTTTACTATATAGTTTTAAATTGTGATTGTATTATTTTTTTTGCTTAGTTGTGTGATTTTACATGTTATAAAGGAAATAAATTTCATGTTTTAGGGAATACACCTTTTGGGGCTAGTCTCCAGGCCCAAGCCTATGGAAAGTGGTTTGGGGGTAGTCACGGTACGGGCCCTAGGGAATGGATCATGAAACTTATTTATTATCATGATTTTATTGACCTCTCAATAATCAATGAAGAGGTACATTGATCCATCCTTCTTCTTGAAAAGAGCATAGGCACACCCCACAGTAAAGTTCTTTGACATATATAACACTTTTCTATATTCTCTTGTAAAAAACTCATTTGTTCTTCTTACGCAATGATATATATTATTTATAGAATATTAGATGTAGGAAGAAATCTATGTATAAGTTATAATGATAAAAAACATATCGACTGTGAAGAATATCATTAAATTATTCTGGAAACACATCAAGGTAGTCCCTTACAATGTTGATTTAATTGAGCAAGATCCTCTCATTTTTCTCAATTATTTGACCTAGATATTTTTTTCCATAAGGAAGTAATATTCACAATTGAAATGATAATTTTGAAGGATATACATCATCAACAATACACTTGTACAAAATAGGAGGATTGATTGGGATGGAAATAGTGATATACCTATACAGACAGATTTTGTTGTGTTTGTGTAATGATAGAAAATCCATAACCAACAAGGCATAAAACACCACCAAGGGTGCGGGGAAAAATTAATGGGAGGTTCATCCCAAAATTATTAACCATAGAAGATTTATATACACTGGATGCAATAGTTACCAAATTCCCAATTCTCAATGATAACGTAACCTCTATATTTTATGGTGGTGTTTTTATAGTCTAACTAAACATGAATGATATTTAATAAGGAATAGAACTAGAATGTAATATATGGTTCTATATTATTGAATAAATAACCAGCATACTAGTCTGCAAATCATTTCTTGACCCCCCTAGTAGTAGTGATAGAATAATCACTAATTTTGTTTCTTGGAGGTTTCTATCAATTTCCTCAAAGAACCCTTGTCTTTGGGAATTAACTCAAATAATTTGTATTTTTATTGAAGTTGAAATACTACATTTTAGGCTGATTTTTTATTTTATCCAACAATTCTTCTTCCACATTTGATAGATTCATCATATCACATAAAAAATAATTAGTCTGGTTCTCTAATCTTCCATATTTGGAGAATGTCATGGTTCCCTATAGACAGTTTCCAGGATTCTACTTCTGACACTTTTTATATGTGGTATATTTAGATTTCATTCCATCATGGGATTTTCCTATTTATCCGACCAATTTAAACTCCATTTTCTTGATTTTATCACCCAGTGAACGAGACCGATGGGAGTCTCCAATATTCATATCAACCATAACGAAATGAAAGAAAATATCTTCATATATATACATGTATCAAATCAATAAATGAGTTTTATATACTCAAATTTAATCCAAAAATGATGTGATCCCCTTTACATTGTTTGTTAATGAATATATCGAAGCTGTATTGTTCAAGCATTATATTTATTTCCTCAAACACCCCTAATAGATGTTAATTATTTTTCATTAGTTTAAGGAACTTCCATTCAATCATAAGATGGTGTGTTTTGGAAAAATATTTAATGAAACGATATTTTATTGAATGCTTCCCAATCAATGGAATCAATTTCACCCTTATACATTGTGTTTTTGATCAGTGTCAAGCACTGATGAGCTTACCCTTCAAAACGAAGGACATTTAGAAAAACCTTCTATTATTTTGAGCACTGAAAGACATATATTATCTTATCCATGGAGTTAATCAATTATTCTTTGATGAGGGGATCAGAATATCAACAAAAAATTGGAGGCCTTTGTCGTATAAATTATTTAACTTCAATATTACCTTTCTTAGTGGATGTATTACATTCCCCATTATTGAAGTTATTATTAATAACTTGATCATGTGGTTATAGTACTATCTTGATGTTTTGAGCTCCCATTACCATCATATTTGGGATTTCATTAGTAATATTGTCAAATTGTCTATCACATTTATTATTTCAATAGGTTCTCATACTTCCCTCTTTTTGCTAAGAAAATTAAAAAAACCAGGGGCTTGAATAATTTTTTAATAAGTATATATATATACCTTTTATCATTGAAGGATGAAAGTATAAATCAATATAATAACATAACATTATATTCTGAAATATTCAATATATAATATCCATAATGATATAATTATCCATAGGGTTCCTAATAATATTTTGTAACCCTAGTCACCAAATAAATCTAGACCATCCTCTAATTACAACTGTAGTGATCCTATCCTTTACACATATTTTTAAATGAGTAAATTTGTAATTAAAAATCATATAAAAACATAGGAGAATAATTTCGAATGAATTTAGTGGACTGGGTAAATAATTATATAACATTAAACCAAAAGGATTTATTATTTAAAAAAATGAAATGCTAAATTTCATTGAGATTTTATATCATTATAAAAAAACATGTGAAGTAAATGAACAATGTGAAGATCTAAAAAGCCCAAAAAGAGATGTAACATGGAAATAAATCATAAAACATCTGTTACGAGGAATAAATTGATGACATGAACTATAAAAGAACATGAATCAACGTACTGATGAATAACATATAGAACATGGTATTATTCAATCGTGGATACATAGTATTGTGGTAGTATTATGTAACATGACATAAAATGAGTAAATGACATCTGTTAAGACTATATCGCATAGTAGATATTGTCTTGTAAATTAATTATATTAACTCCCAGTCCAATGATGATGTCTCCTGAGACTAAATAGTATCCAATGAATTGTGGATATACCATTTCAAACCAATAATATCATGTTCAGTAATATATTTTACACAAAAAAATAAAAATAAAGAGGAATAAAATGGTTACACAATGAATGAAAACTGTATCTTAATCATGTCATAAGGCATAACCCGAGGGTGCATCTTAATTGTGTCGATGAAATAATGAATTTAAATCATAAAATTAAATTAATATGGAAAAAAATTATTAGTTCATGAAAAATGATTTCCAATTTATGTGAAAAAACATTTATGGGGTGTTTTTAATATGAACTATAAATGTGAAACATTATTGACATTTAAGAGAACATATTAATGAAAAATTAAAAAGGAAAGGTACATAATTTTCTTATAAAATCAATAAATGAAAAAATATAGTATTAATGATAAAATTAATTATTTTAACAAAATATTTGTGGATTAAATAAATTTTTGAATCCAACATTAAAATGTATATGAAATTGGGAACATCCATTTAAACAGGGATTCTCATCGAGAGGAATTAAAAAAAACCTTATAAACACTATATTTAC
Organism: Viscum album; assembly: GCA_963277665.1. Taxonomy (NCBI): domain Eukaryota; kingdom Viridiplantae; phylum Streptophyta; class Magnoliopsida; order Santalales; family Viscaceae; genus Viscum; species Viscum album. The sequence goes on along the minus strand of OY728140.1, from coordinate 2,088,416,993 downwards.
TCGTAATAGAATGAATAGTTTAAAATTTTAAATATTTTTGGATCATATAAACATAATTTATGAGGATAACATAATAATATTTATTAATTACATTTGGGAAAAATGAGAGAAGGTTTTACCTAATGGAAAAATGGGGTTGTATAGAGAATCCCTTACATATTATCTTAAAGTGTTTTTTAATTATTTACATTTTTCTTAGTTAAATTATTCACTTTCATTGTTTTGTTAGCATTATTTTAATTATTTTATGATCATTTCCCCTGAGATTAATTATGGGAGTACTTTTCAAATGGATTAAAACATAAAAACGTTTAATAATATGGTAAATGATCACTTACATAATTTTTAATGGTCCCATATATCATTTTTTTTAAATATTAAATGATTCATAAAATAAAAAATTAATGCAAAATGATTATTCTATTTAGGTGTTTTTCTCGATCATCATGAACTACATTTTCTATTATTGTTTATTATTTTCTATATATATTTGATACATAAAATAAAATAATATTTAATATATGTTTTTAAAATTTTAATTCATAGTAATAGTTTTATGGGATTCCATGAAGGTGGTAATTGAAAATGATAAATCCTTTTCCATGAAGGCGGTGAATCGACACCTCACAGATGATGTTTTCATTTTAAGAATAAAACATGGAAGGTAGGGATTTTATGACTGATATTAAATTAATGAAATAAAATAAAATTACATATATATTACTTTATTTTTCATATATAAATAAATTCTGTAGTAATAAATTGGGTTGAATAGAGAATGAATTTAAAATAGAAAGGTCGAGGGTTTTACCTCTTGTATATCATCTCATTGAGATCCATATTAAGAACCTAGGGTTTGGACTTTCTATGGGACCATTATATCATGGAAATGGAGAATAATGTTTTGAATTTAATGTCTCAAAATTTATCCATGAATCAAGGCTTTGTAGGTTACAAGAGATGTGGTTTTGTTGGGTTGTATTTATAGAGGGGGAGACAAGTGTTTGTTATTATTTAATTAATTTTTATTATTTTTTCTCAAGACTAAAAAAATGTTCATTCCAATGAATATATATATCAAATGGTTCATTATTTATTTAAATAATGTGTTATTATATCATCCACATATCATCAATGACTCATTAATTCTTTTATTTGTTAAATACCAAAGATTATCATATTTCAATATTCACAAAAAATTTAACTATTTGAGAAAAATTCCAAAATATAACCACACCATTAATTGATGTGTATATTTAGATAATAGAATAAATTTTATGAAAATAATATTCTAAACATTATAAATTTATATTTAAATTAATATAATCATTTATTGGAAAATACTGATTTTAATATTATAATTGATTTTGTAACAGTTTGAAAAATTAATTAAGGTCTCATAAATTTGGTTGTAAACATAATGTAATAAAATAATAATTTCAGAATATATTTAAGAAATTAATTTTATTTTAAATTATTATATTAAATAAAAAATTATATGTATTCATCTATGTTTCACAATAATACCAACACTTAATTTATCAATATAAAACATTTATTTATTAATACCAAATTATAGTATAGATTTCTTTACTACAATAAACACCACTTATTTTGATATTAATTTATGAGAATAATTTTTTTTCATTTATCTATTATATGTTTGTGTTTTATTCAATATGAAATAATTATAAGAACGTAAATTACATTGATAATTTTTTTGTAACTACATTATTAACCATTTGAAATTTATACTGTCAAATGTTCATTTATCAAACTATAGAAAAATAATGTGAGGGTATATCTCTTTCATCATTTCCATTGGCTTCCATTTTGCCACTTCATACATACAGTTCATCCACAGTACTTAGTCCAAGTGAATATTATTCTTTAATGTAACATTATCAATAATGTTTAATATATTCATTGGATTCTCTTAATAGGAGAGGTCATTCTCCATTAATAACACCTCTAAATTAAATATATGTGAGTGTTCCCTAATGAACTTCCTCAAGGATAGATACATCAGACACGTTATAAACATCACCTATATTTGGTTGAAGTGAATTTTGATTTTCCACTAATTTTATGGAGTCTATGATCTCAAAGGGGCCAATGTTTTTTAGGATAATATTCCATTTATATCCAAACTAAATGAATCCCTTCCATAATGAAATCTGATAAATTTATTTCTCTAACATCAAACACCATATCCCATTGAAGGTTGTAAACATAGCTCTTTTTCTATCACTTAATCACTTTGATATGTTTCTTTATTGAGTGAAACTTTTATGTCATTTATTGAAAATGTTTATGTCCATGTATTTTTTGATTTCCAACATTATCTCAACACATTTGAGATCTACATCACTTCCCTTACAAAGATTCATATGGTGTCATCTTAATCCTCAATTGGAAGTTGTTGTTTTGTGGGAACTCAAGCTTTGTGAGATTAGTATCCAAAAATATTTTAATTAAATTTATATGGAATTCAACATATCCATGAGTGTATAAATATTCCTTTCATATTTTCCATCATTTTGGGGGTGATATACCATGAAGAAATTCAATTCAGTACTAAAATCGTGATGGAGAATTATCCAAAATTTATATGTGTTCCATGGATCATGATCAGATATTATGAAATGTGGTACCACACGAACCTACACCACATACATCACATTAATCCTGGAATGTTGATCAATAGATAAATATGAATTAATAGCAATGAATTGGTCATTCTAGGTGACTTAATCGATCACAACCCACATATTATTTTTCTTTTGGATGTTTTCTTGTGACTAGTGAAAAAGTACATATTTACGTTCTCCAATTTCAATGGGGGTATATGAAATGGTTATATCATTCCATTAGACATTTTACACTCTTCTTTAATATGATGACATACCAAACACCTAGAGATATTGTTCAAAAATATCTTTTTCATATTTTTCCACAAATAAGTGTTATCTAATAATATTATACATATTTTTACTTCCTGGATTGATGGAGAATGAATATCTTGTAGAATTATCCAATATATATTAATTTATATCAGGCGATGAAGGAACAAAAAGAATTTTTACAATCTAAATCACCCCATCATCATCAAAATAGAGCTATTGTAATATCCATTCCTTTATTACTTCAACCTTATTTTGTATCTCTAGATCATCCCTATGTGCTACCTTAATATTATCATCAATAGATTGTTTTTAATATGATCGATAAATTTAGGATGTATTCCCTACCATTATTATTTACATATTCATACTTATTATTTCCACGAATACGGGGAATTTTACAAACCACATTCGGATGAGGTAACATGTTTTTTCTGATAAAATCATCATCTAACATGTTTGATTTTCTCATATGGTCGTGAATAGAGAAAAAATTGTCCTTGATTATCTATAACACTCTTATTCAATTCATGTTGAGATAATTCTATATGAAAACATAATATATAATCTTGTGATCAATATATTTGTCACACATCTCACCATGTATGAAGTGCCACAAAATTTTCAAGGAAAACATCACAACCAATGTATCCAAAAAATTCATCATGTATTTATTCTCATGGAACAATAACTATCATGAGGTGTAAGATATCACATTATTATTTTACATGGGAAAAATGAAAAGAATTTTTTTGATGCATCAATGTATCTATCAAAACCTTCTCCAATTATTACTCATGTGAGAACCCTTACAATTATTGTATTCTTCTTGATCTCCTTAAATAAATTCCCACATTATTCCATCCAGAAATAATTTACCCTTTAATATGTTAAATTAGATAGTGGGTTAGAGAATCACGTAAAAGTACTCATGAAACATTGATTGTACCAAGATAATATAACATATCTAAGGATCTATATTACATATGATTTTCAAGGACACTCATTGATTTCCTTATTCCAGGATAGTCTAAAGATAATCCTTTTCTACTGATAAGATGCCCCAAAAATGATATATATTTCATCCAGAACAAACATTTACTATACATTTCATAATGTTTCTCTCTTCGTGTACTATTTATCATTGTATTCAATGAATCATATGTTCATCAATTCTCATAGATTATATAAATAAAATCTTCGATAAGTAATAAAATAATTAGTCAAGGAATATATAAAGACTCTATCTATTTTTTTATGAATATTATTGGAGCATTAGTGGGTCCAATGTGCATCAATATAACCTCAAAAAGTCTATAACTCATTCAAAAGGATGTCGGGGGAATATATTCCTTCGTTAAATTTAATTAGTGATATCCCTACCAAAGTTAAACCTTATTGAAATACCTTTCCACTCATAGTTGATCTAACAAGTTATATATCCATTAAAATGGATAATTTTTCCTCATCATGATAATTTTTAGCTCATGATCATCAATGGAGAGACACATTGATAAATCCTTTCTCTTATCGAAGAGGACCATAGCACCACATTGTGAAGCACAGGGATGTATAAAATCCATATCTATATTTTCTAGTAACTTATTATTAATTCATTTAACTCAATTGTTTCTATTATATAAATACTCATTGATATATATATAGATATAAGAATAATATCAATTTAGAATGAAACAACTCTATCTAGAGGATGACTATGAAAATATTTAGAAATCATCTCAGTGTAGTCCCTCGCTATTGGAATGTCATCGAGCATGGTTCTATCCATTGTTGAAATCATTTGAGAAATATATTATTTCTCATAAGAAAATAATATCCCAAACTGTGTTGTTTATTTTTAATTACATTCATCCACAACACTAATGTTAAACAGAATTGTAGGATTCCTTGAGATTTAATGAGTGATCACCCATTCTTGGATATTGATATTGGGTTTTTATAAAGATACATAATAAAAGCCCAATATAGAATCAATCGACACCATTGAAATTATGATCGGATTTTCCGGGATGTACTACCCAAAAACATTAACCAGGGAGGAGTTACATGATTTTGATGAAATATTTTCCTTGTTTTCTTTTCTCATAGATATTTAAACTTCTATATTTTGAGGACGTGTTTGAGTAGTTTTACTACACTAAATGGTATTAAAGAATTCATAGCACCATATTAAAATAGAATATTCACTATTCTTGAATGAATAAAAATAATACATGTTACCACATCATTGTCGGGCTCCACCTCAACAGGGTTAATAACATATTCATTTCTTTACTACCATTGAGGTTTTGGTTTATTTACTCAGAATAAAATTGTCTTATGTAATTAGAATGTATAATTTCAAAAATCATGATCCATTCTTCTTTTGCATTTGTTTGATTCTTCACAACACATCAGTTTTAATTACCCTATTATCACTCTCTTCTACATTTTAAGAATATTCTAGTCCCCTTTGGATAGTTCCAAGGAGGCTTCATCCTATAATTTTGACATGTGGCATTATTTTTTTCACTTCATGAAGAGATTTATATATTTAACCTCCAATACTAAACGTCATTCTCTTATTTTTATCATTTGTCCCAATGAGATCACGGGGAGTCTCCAATATTCATCTTATCCAAAATGGAATAACATACAATCAATTCATAGAAATAAATGTCTCAAATCACCATAACATTTCTTAGATTTGAAATTATTCCAATAAAAAAGATATAAAAATTTCATTTACTATTAATTATAAATATATAGGTTTATAGTGAATGTCTTATAATGTTTCTCTCACAAGTCCGGATAATATCATATAAAATTTTCATCAGTTATAGGAACTCTCTTTCAATCTTGAGATAATTATTTCTAGGAAAATATTTATTTAAATATAATTTATTGAATGCTTCCAAATCCAGGGAATAAATTAATCCATATGAATATATTTTTTCATCATTTTCCATTACTGACTGGATTCCCCATCAAAATAATACACATGAAACAAAACATTTCCTCTTCTAAGAACTAGAGGATGGTGAATATCCTCTGAATGCTGTCAATCCACTATTCTGTTTTGAGGAGACGATTATATCCACTAAATACTAGAGGCCTTTTTTCATAAATTATTTGAATATAACGTGTTCATTAGTATGAGAGGCATGTAATTCTGTATGATTGACTATATTATTCATAATGTGAAAATCATTTTCTAGTACTGTCTTCATGTTTTGACATATCATTCTCATCAGATATAGAATTTCATTATGGAGATCATCACAATTCTTGTGTCACTGATTGTTGTCATGGGTTCTTCTATTTCATTCAATTAAAAAAATTGAAAATAAACTTATCTGGCTTGAATACATAGATAATAATCATATTTCAATGAAAGTTGGAACATATTAGGATAAAAATAATAATGAAATGTATATCCTAGTATGTTATTATATAATATATAATCTAGGTTTGGTATTGTGAGAGAATTTTCCAAAGGGTTCATAAAATTTTTTCATAATCCTAATCCCAATAAATAACTCTAATTGCTTTGGATACCAACTATAGAGACCCTATTAATTTAAAAATACTATTTGATTATTTTAATAATAATTAACCATTATATACAATAAAAATATCATAATTTGCAATGTATTTAGTGGACTATTTGTGTAATAAGATAACATGAATGCAAAATAAAAACATTTATTATTTAAACTGAAAAATTATCTCTAAACTTCCTTTGAACTCTTACTATTGTATAGGATAACCTTTAGAATAATGAACAAATATATGTGCTAAAAATAAAACTATGGGAATAATAATGGATATAATGTGTAATACATGGGTGATAAGGCTTAACATGATGAAATAAAAGTCCTGAAACATTAATAAATATACAGAAGGAAAATATAGAGAACATGTGATCATGTAATAATGGCTATATTGAAATTTAGAATAATTATATATCATGACCTATTCATGATTTAAGTCTATCATCCATGGTTATTTAACATGGTGGACAATCACCCATAAAGGAGTTGGGTTTACTATTTATCCCATCATAACATCTCATGAAACTAAACATTACCCAATGAATTGGGGTTCTTTCTCATCACCAACATCAAACAAATTTCATGTATATATGATCATCATGAAGATTCATATATTAGTTATAAACATAAGGTTTACACATGGAATGAAATGGGTATCCTGATCATGGAATAAGGCATAACCAATGAGATTGTAATAGATTTGTCCATGAAGTATTGAATTTACATAATATTTTGATTTTAATATGTGAAATATGAATAGATCAAGAAATTTTATGTCAAAATTAAGTGAAAACATGTATGTGGGGTGATTATGAAACTTTTGATATGATATACTTCAGTGTTGTTTAAAAAAAAAATTAATGATAATTTAAAGGGGACAAGGGCACAATTTTTTTTAAGAAATGATCTAAGATATACTCTTAATGTAATTTTAGTAATTTTAGAAAATAATTTGTGGCCAAAAACATTTTATGAATTTTACTTGATAATGGATTAGAAATTGGGATGTTACCTTAAATTAGTCGGGCTTATCTATCAGAATTGAAAAGGGTACCTTATAAAACATGTATTTTGGCATAAAAGGAACAATAGATAATCTTGGTAAATAGTTTTGGAGAATACACATAGAATATTGTATGATTACATTAGAATAATTAATAATTTAATTGGGTTGAAGAGATATAATTCATAATAAGACGAAAAAATGGGGGTTCAGAGTGAATCCCTTACCTTATGAACGATTGTGTCATACTATTGTATTTAATGTATTGGACAAAAAAATTGATCCATTAATTAATTTATTAAGAACCAATTATACATTTATTTTAAATTTCTGTAATTTTATTATGATCATTTATGAACATTTTGATTAGTTATAAGATTCAATTTCGTTGTTCTAGGTGGGTTTATTACATGATTTTGTTAACAATTTCATTGAGTTTTATTTTAGGCGTTCCTTTCAATTGGAATAAAACTCGGTTAGATTAATTGTATGAAATCAGTGAACCACCAAAATATTAAATGATCCCATATATCATTTGTTCATATATGCTAATGATTCATTAGATAACAATATAATAATAATTGATTACATTATTTTGGTGATTTCCTGATCATAATGATCTAGTTTGGTTATAATATTTAATATTATGTATTTATTTTAGTAATATAACATGAAAAAATATATATCATATACATATTATCATCTTGTTTATCCCAAATAATTGTTTTATTGTCATCCTTTAAGGTGATAATGGAAAACTAAAACTCATCGTCCATGAATTTGAGGAATCAACACCTCATAGATGATGTTTTTAATTATATAATAAAAATAAAAGATAATTTATTTGATGATTTTTTCCATTAAAATTTATATTAATGTATATATATGATACTGGTATTATCAAGTACATTTTTTATTTTGGTGTATTGAATGAGGTATAAGAAAGAAGAATTTAAAAGTGAAAGGTGGAGGGTTTTAGCACTTATATATGATATAAAAATATCTTCTACATGGGGAATATGATTGGTAATGGAATAGAGAATAATTTAGTTATGTCAGAAGAATTTTCATGTATGAGAAGATTATGTGGTGAAGGGTGGTAATTATAGTATGAGGGGAGGGGTGTATATGATAATCATATTCATTTTATTATTATTTTGGGTAAAGGTATCAATAGTATTTATTATTATGAATAAATATAGTAAAATGTTTAGGATATTTAGAAATATATGGTTATAACGTCATCAATGTATCATCCACGACACAATCAATTGTGTATTTGTTAAATACTATAAATTACCATATTTCACTATTCAGAAAATTCAAATATTTTAGAAATATCTTAAAAAACAAAAAACATTTAAAAGTCATTCTAAAAATGATAAATTTTAATTTTAATTAAAAGAATCATTTATTTGAAAAACACAGATTTTAATAGAATAAATGATTTTGTGAAACATTAAAATATTAATTATGGTATCAATTTTTTTTTCAAATTATAAGTCATAATAATATTAATTTATGAGTATATTTAGGAAAATAAAATTTATGAAATCATTATATTAATTAAATATTTATAAATAACCATTTATTATTCACCAAAAATACAAAAAATAATTTATCATTTTTGAAACAATAATTTACTTATACCATGTTATATATATATATATATCATATTCTAATTTCTAAGAGTCCTATATTTTATTTATAGATTAAAAGGAGATGTTAATATTATTTTTTATAATTACTATTCTTAATGGTCAGAGTACTATTCTAATTGTTAGAAAACTACTCCAACGATATATAATATGTAAATTATATAAACACCACTTATTTCATTTTTCATTTAATAGATTAAAATTTTTATTGGGTTGTATATGTGATATATGTGTATTATAATATGGAACATAATTATATGAATGGAAAATTAATTGATAAAATTTTGGTTCATTAAATGGGAATTTTCCCATGTACCTATCCATGTAACCTATCAGGCCAACAATGCCAACATAGTGTGCACCCCACATGGTCAAATGGTTTGTACCGTACACAGCCATGTAACCTCGCATGGGTTTCTAGTTGAGTACTCATCCACACAACAAAAAACAAACTATACAATGACTTCCCACAATACATTGTGTGTAACAAAACAATCTCATCTTCCCTACATAAGAATAACACATAGTATATATCATAATAACAAAACACCATGTACATAGGAATCCACAAATGATAAAATGCACAACCAGACCAAAGCACAATATTTCCACATAAACCCATATATCTACCCACTATAGTCATTAAATTATTTTATTGTGGTTAATATGTTAAAAAAACTTTTTTGTGATGGTTTGTAAAATAAAAAATTAAATAGTCTTACCTATGTAATGAATCCCCCAATGATTCGCACTGATCTATGATCCGAAGCTACCTCATAATGATATTGTGTGACTCATGCTACACTGTGGAAGCTTCTCCTTCCACCCCAACCCACTTATATCTCTCTTTATCTATCATATAATAAACACAAATACAATGTCCCCATAGGCCTATGTGAAAATCCCTGGGAAAGGTAATAATAAATAAAATTAAAAATAGAAAAAACTATAAGAAATAATAAAATTAAAGGGGGTTCTGGACCGAGCTTGGTGCGCAATGTAAATTTAGGCCTTGCCAAGGTAATCCCCTCCAACCATATTTAATTAAAAAGTGAATAATGAATTTAAATAAATTCATTATTTAAAATATACGAGTGAATGAACATGCATTAATAAATTAATAAACAATTTAATAAATATTCTATAAAAATTTAATTGTATAAAATTTCCCTCAAACACATATCCTATGGTAAACACCATTTTAAAAAACTAGTAGAGTTATTAAAATAATTATCCAATTTCAAATTATAGGACAAATTATCATTTTACCCTGAACTCACATTTGATAATATAGATTCATATTTCACCTAGTTTTCAAAACCCATGTTGATGTGGGTCATCAGAAATATTTTCATGGGATTGGTCAAGGGAAAATATGTATGAATACATCTCAATTATAAGCACCAACAAATGAAATTATTAGGTAATGATCCTATAGGTTGAGGTCATTTCATCATTTATATCCTTTTAATGTATATTTCCTGATCCATAATATATACTAATCATAACTATCTATGTATATAAACTATATTTTCAATTATTATAAAGTTTAATGGACTTTTTAAATTTGATAGGATGTAACTTGTAATAGTTAAAAATAAATAAATCAGATCATGTGTTTTCTATAATATCATTCCTTGATAATAAATTTACACATTTAAAAAGTTAATTTCATTTATACTTGTTTTAGTTGTTACATTATTCGACCATTAATAAACATATCCATGGAAATTTTATTATACAATAAAATTGGTGAGGGTACTTCTATTTCATCAACATGTCGACTTCCCGAGTTGCTTCCCCAAAATTGTTGTCTCACTCCATCATATTTATTATGATAGTTGTCCTATTTCACAAAACTTTGTCTTAGGGATCATAAATTATCGATGACTATTCATTAAATTATGGATCATTATCTAATGGTACCACATATGGATTCATTAAATTCAAGGGGTATAGTACGCACTTTTTCAAGATGGATACATGGAATACATAATGTACATTAGAGAAGTTTTGTTCAAGTGATATTCTATTGGCCACAGTTCAAATGAGATGATGGTTGTAAATGGGGAAAATATACCATAGAATAATAATTCCCTTATTCAGAAACCACATTATTTTTTTCCATGGAGATAAAAAATGTGAACATTTTCACTAACATAAATCACTATGTTCTATGTATGATTCTTTGCAATACATTTTTGTTGAAATTGTGTGGGTTTAATATGATTTTTAATGGTGTAACCCTTATCTACCATTTCATGGATAAATCCACGTCCATTAGCTTCCTCTCTCTAACATCATTGAGCTTGTTAGTTTCTAAACCTCCTCACATACATAGACCTACAAGGTTAAATTTTTATTATATAATCCAAGTGACAATTATATGAGAACACTACATGTAGAACGTGTTGGTCCTAACATCCTGGGATATCCATTGAACATGAACACAATATTTACTCCACTATTGAAATTATCCTTTCAAACTAGAAATATTTTAGAGGGTGACAAGCACTATTGAAGATCAAATATATATCAAACATTTGCTAAAGGATACTCCAAAAACTAATGGTAGTCCTCAAATATTGACATTATATAATGATTGGAACTCTATATAGTTCTAAAACTTCCCATATATATATATATATATTATTGAGTTAGCCTATAGATTAATCTTCCTTGAAACAATAAATTTTGAAAACATTTTAAATCGATCGACTATAACCCTGTAACACCATTAGATATTTTTAATTATTTTCATTCAAATTAATTTAATATTATTGATATTTTTCATTTCACGCAACACTTATTATAGTATTTGTTAGATTAAACCAAAAAATTACTCTTACTTTGTTCACTATAACAAGTTAAGATGTTGTTATACACTGCACCATATTACAATTTCATTACATGCAACAATTATATTATCTTCTGACATGTGAAAAATTATGTTTGTCCTATGTTAAACACAATGTCCAGTTTTATTGATACCTTATGCTACACACAAGATGTAGTTTTTCCAAAATAAAATATACCATTAATAATATTATTAACATTTCATTATAGTAACAACCTATATTTTGGAATAAGAGTTTTGAATTATATTATATTAATTATTAAATTATATTATACAAATATATATATATAATAAATCCTTTTGTAATCAATTTTTTTTAAAATGAATTTAAGAACTACTTAAAAATAATGAAATTACATTTCTATGAATAATATGTAAAAAACCCATTTTCCATTAATAAATTAAAAAAACTATGGATGTATGTAGCTAATAAAATTTATATATTATATATTAATAATATTACACTCATACAATAGTTTTTATAGGTATTATCTAAGAATAGGTCCAATGTTGTGAATAAAAATGTATATATTTATAAAATGTATTTATATCACCTTTTAATGAAGAATCCATTTTAAATATAATTTTTGAAACAATTATTGTTTTTATATGAGGATGTAGAATTCATTTTTTATATTATAACTTCATACTTTACTGTGGATAAATTTTTATTATTTTTTAGTGATGTTTCAAATTGTTATAAATAAGGAAAACCCTAGATTAAACCAAATTTTTTTTATCTAAAATACTTATTGGTTTAATTTATATTTTTAATTTGAATTAAATTTAATTTACATAAATTTTACCTAAATTAATCAAATATATATCATTTCATTATATATTTCATTGAAATTGTATATAAAAACAACCTAAAAATCTAAACATTTGTATTAAAAAACCATGGTTTCCATACATCTTCTAGATTAATTGTAAATTAATTTAATACACATATAATTTGAAAATTGTTTTCAATATTTGTAAATATAATTATTTATATTGTCTAATAATTTTAACTTATTTTTAAAAACAAATGATAATTGGAATTAATTAAAATTAATTACAATAATAAAGGAAAAAATTAGTTTACTTAATGGTCAAACGTGAATCTAAAAGACAAAAGTGAAATAAACACTTGTAGAAAAGAAATTGGAAGGAAATATGTCAAAAAATCCTCTATTTTATTGAAAATTTTAAATTATTGGATTCTCAAGAATTAACAGAGACCTATCAATAGTGTTTACCTTTTTATATTTACAAGAATTAAACTCCTCCTCCACTATTAAGCAACACTCTACCAACTAACTTCTTCACACCTCCCACGCCCTATAGATCCACCAAAATTATCCCAATTCTCATTAAAATTCTCCTCAATTAATTATAAAATCCATTATTTTGGAAAAAATATATCCATGGAACATCTTTAGTCTAAACCGAAATGTGTTATCCCAAGAATATGTAACATCCTACTTCAAGCTAAAGTTCTTTATTATCATTAAACATAAAATAAAATATTTTTATTCCTTGATTATATTATAAAATATTTATCCAAAAAATATTTATATTTTTTATATAAATTTTCTACCGTCACTTATAAACACTTCCATCTAATGGGTATCTAACTTACTAGTCTTGTGTATGGATAACTACTGCCTCACGAAAAGATGTTGTTCATTTTTCTATTAAGACCTCTAATGATTGAAAATTATAATGAAAACCCCATTTTTTATATAATACCTATGATATATATGATTTATTTATGTTACTATAATTATTATATAAAATAAACCTTCATGATTTAGAATTTTTGTAAATATGATAATTTCATTCGAGGAGGTGTTGACTAATGCCTCTTAACGTGATATTATTTTTTCACACACATCATTCAATATATTAATAATGGGGTTTTAAAATTAATATTATATATATTAATTAATATTTATTATTTAATTAGTATATATTTATATATATATCATTTAAATTCTTACTATAAGAATGAAAATTAAAGAGAAATAGTGTTCTTGTGTAGGTTTAACCTACCGTCTCCATGAATTATATATTACATTTTGTTTTTATATACTTTATTGACTACTAATCATATTAATATAGTGAATTTATTTGATATTTATATCGTGTTTTATTTTATATAAATAAGTAAATAAAGACCAATGTGAGGGGATCATGGATAATCCGTCAAAACCCATATGAAAAAGAAAGCACATATCACTTGAAGCATATCATCATCATAGATTTGTTAAATAGAGGGTAATATAAAGATATATATGGTATAATATATAATAATATGGTTCTTTGTTATATTAAAAATATATTATTATTTATCATATAAGGGGATTTAATGAGTAAAAACAATGTTAATACATAAGGTAAGGGAATTTTATAGCAGTTTTTATTTTCGTGAGGCACCTGTCGCATTCACCACAAGATTATTTTGTGTGGTGTGTGTAATGATCAATGAAATTTTATATAATTAATTTAAAATATTTAATCATATTAAAATGATTAATTTATGTTATTAAATCATTTTGATCATGATTCTAATGATACTCAATTAGTAATAGTGTTTAATGTCTCGCTTTTTTTCATAGGTTTATACCTTATTCACCACTCGTCTGACTAATATGGTGTATATAAATCTGATGAATATATTATATGATTATTTCCATTATTTTTATTACTATTTACATATCAATTTTATGATCATCATTTTAATGGGATGGTATTTAAATTGTTAGCAAATTGGTAAAGTTGATTTGTCTCAATTTACCTTTTTTGAGAAACATGCCATGATATGCACCTATATTGTTCAATGAGGTGAATAAAAATTCCTATTAATTGTTATATAATGAATATAATAAATTTCATGATATTTTATTCTTCATTTAATTTTATGTTCTTACATGTGCATTTTTTTCAATGTTACCATGTGGTTAGAGATTATTAGAACAATCTCATATTTTATTGGGGATATAATTATTACATTTTCATTGTTGAAATATTATGATCCATTCATCAAGAACAATAAATAATGTTCATATCCTATTATTATTCAGGATATATTCATGTATTATTACAATTTCCCATCCATTTGTTCTAAACATATTTCAAAAATTGTTTTTAAGATAATATGACAATATTTATCTCCTCGATCAAGAAATTGATTCATTCAAAAAAATATGCTTTCTAAAAATATTTTAATTTTTTTAAGGGATGAGAAAATATATTTTTACACAAGTTTTAACATTTCATGTTTTTAAACACTGAGAAACTTATAATTTTTTAGTCATTGAACTTTTCCAAAATATTTATGGAGGAAAAGTAATGTTTGGAATGTGTTTATTTACTCTTCATAATAGCCATAATTTCGTTGAAGATTAATCTATATGATTACATGATTTTTAAGAATGAAATTTTATCCAAAATATTCTATAAATTATTTAATTTTAATTTATATTTATAATATTGTTTCAAAAAATATTTCTGTTTAAAAATTTATTCAAATTATTATCAAACATTAATTTATATGCTATAAAAATGTTATTTTGAATTGGTTGAAGGTTCCTTTATAATTGTTTATATCCTATTTTTAGAAAATTTTTCTCAAAAACAAATCAATATTTATAATTAATTTTTACAATTATTTTTATGGAAAATGTTTTTCATAATGTTTTTATGATTTTTTTTTATTTCATAAAGTGTTTTTAATGAAAAGTATTTAAAAATGTTTTCAGGATTTTGTGATGAGTTACTAATGTGTGTTCAATGAAAAATGATTTAAAAATATTTTAAAACAATGTTTATATTTATAAAAGCTATGTTAAAAGTAAAATATTTGAAAATCATTTATGTCTTTAAAAGGATTTATTAAAGAGAAAAAGATATTTTACAAAATAAATATTATATATTAAATTGTAAATGATTCGTATAAGAAAATGTTTATTAAAAGATTTTATGAAAATAAATTCAAATTTAAATTTTCATTTAAGAATATCACATCTGATCTATGACAATATTTCTCTGTCTCTAATTTCATACTTTTTAGAGTTTATGCTTTACTGAGGATATGATCTAAGAATACCCTTCATGTTCTTTATTTTCTAGTTAATGTTTTGATTGTATGATACTTATGAAACACATTTCTCTTCCCTGGGTTAATGCTTTTGAAAGCCATTTATTTCCATACGTTATTCATTGATTAAATTAATTAATTAGCTACCAATTTTACTTAGGTGATCAAATGATGAATTGGTTATAAATCCCATTTCATTTCATGGTTTATGATTTGATGTCTAAAAAACCAATCTATCTGTATGGGTTATTAAATGATTCATGTTTTATTATCTTATAGAACATGTAAATATTATTTTATTATGTGAGGCTGGGAAGTATATATTCCACCAATGTATTGGGTATTGATTTATCTATCATGCGATAATGAACGAAAACAAGTTGATGGTATTGATCTACAATGCGAAACAGGTGTGTCTGGATCCACTATTGGATGATGGGAAAACCGAATACACTATAGGAATATGAAAAAACCCAATCCACAACGGAATATGGGGAAATATTATCCATTATGGGAACATGGGGAAACCCGATCTCTTATTAAGAAAGGATTTTTACTGTGAATGGTGGTGTGTCTCGCATATTTGGTCTATTCCTCATGAAGATCCCTAGTATGTTTTGTCTATGAGCCTTGACATATCGGGAATGTTTTTGTATTATTATTTTTATACTACATGTATTTATTTTATTCCAATTTTATGATTTCATGACACAAGTAAATTAGTTTCTTGATGACTCAATTATTTTGAACGTCTAATCATTTTTCTATAACTCTGGATTGTGATATTTGATATGCATGGTATGATATTCTATTGTTATTATTCTATTATGATAAACCATATGTCATGTTATACATATAAATATACATTTCTTTATTGTTACTAAGTATCTATGCTCAACCATTCTTACGTTTCCATCTATTAGGTTATAAAAATGATTTTTAGTTTAATTACTACAGGGGAAGAACTCTTTGGGGATATTGAATTTATTTTAATATGATAAAATATTTTTTTCCATGATTCCCAAGAAACTAAACTATTATGGTACTTGAGAAAGTTTTTTTCTAATTTCCTGAAAATTAATCTAAATTTATGTAATATCTATGTGTATTGTGCATGGGTCACTATAGTTTGTATTAAAGGAAATATTTATTCATCCTTTGGAAACTAGGTATAAAAAATAGAGGGATACCTAAGGATATGTATTGGGATTTGTATAAGGATGTATCCAATTATATGCATATGAATTATTAGATTTAATGTAATGTGTCATAATTTAGACATCCAATAAGTTACTTTTTATGATTATGTATTTTTAATCTAAGATATGTGTATCTCACAATGTGTTTTTTGGCTTTAGTCAATTGAAGGAGCTAGAATGAATTTAGTTAACGTTGAATGTGATATTCAATTTTCTAATGAGAAGTCAAATGGGATGATCACTAGAGTGATGGATGGGGTTATCATTACTAAACAGTTTTCATATAACATGATTAATAATTGGTACTATAACCAACTCACATTCTCACCAAATATGTGAAGGAAAGTGTTTATTGAGAGTTATGGTTATTGATACCAATGAGTAATGATGATACAGTTTCCTTTAGGATGAAAATGTGGAAATAACCACCGATGTGAATGTCTTAGAGGAACATGATGTTCTTTTGAATATTTAAAATAAGGACACAATTAAAGTAACTAAAAAATGGAAAATGAAAAGTTTGGTCATTGAAATGGATGTGAGTATTGGCCTCCGTAAGGAACATTCAATTGATGGTTGATTTAAAATAGAAATTCCTGAGAATTTAGAAAACAAATTTCCTAAGTGGAAGGCTCATGAAGTGAATCTGCATGGTGGTATAAGTAATTCATTATTTTCTGAGGATGAAGATACCACACAAGACATATGAAAGGTATGTGATGTTCCATCACTATATTTGTTATTAATTATTAAATTATGTTTTATTAATGTTAAGACATGATTCATATTTCATATTTATGGAATTTGGGACAATGTAAAAATATGATGAATCCTTGTTAATTATATCATTATGAGGTGTGGTAATCAAAGTGTTTATGTGTTTGGAATCAATAATCATGATTAGTGAAATATAGAAGGATTGTTCTAACTATTTGTTTCGCTATGTATTTAAAAGAATATTTAAAATTATTCCCACGTAATAGAAGATTGATTTAATGGAAATTAACTTTTAATTGTAATCACATAATCAATTCAATAATAACCATAAATATATTCATAATGTTGAGATAATGTTGTTTGGATAAAATATATGATGGATATGTTTATATGAATTTGAATGTACATATTACCTTGTAACTGATTAAGTATTTATTGAAAAATGTAATATGGTGTAATGTATTAAGATTAAAAAATATTACGATTTAAGGAATAAATTCAATAAACATTGGAATTAGGAATCTTATATATTTTCAATAATGATTTCGTTAAATTTAGGTTACTACCATGTTTTAAAAGAATACATGATAAATTTATTCACAATTTTATAAGGTGATGACCAAGAGCTACTAATTGATATAAGAAATATCAATGTTATGATAATAATTTAACCGTATTTATAAAGGATATTATTTTCATTTTTTGGAATGTTCAGATATTTTAAAATATATGGAATGTTTTATGTCAAATTTCAGATGAGGTTTTAGAGAATAAATTATTATCTCTCTACATATTAATTGATTCATGTTGGATAACATATGCAAAAACATTTGTGGTGGTTATAACTAATTATATATGGAATGAATTATCTTTTTAGTCCATGACCTTTATTTACATTAGGAATGAAAAATTCACCTTTATTTATTAGAAAAATCGATGATTTGTAAAATTGATCAATAAACAACAAAGGGTGAGATTGTTATGAAATCAAGTAACTATATATTATCATAATATGAATTCATCTTTAGGAAAATGACCTTGAAATTAGATGATGTATAGTTATCATTTTTTTATGATATCGATGAGCTCTTTCATGATTTTTCATATAAGGGTTTTGTGATGGCTCACATTCTCAAGATCAACCACTTAATTATGACAAATTATTAATACCAATATCGATGATCATTTAACCATTTATTCTACGTCTGTGTTTTGACATCCCTCCTACGTTCTCCCATGTAGAAACATTGCAACGTATTATATTGGATAACCAATATTATTTCAAATTTTCTTTTTTAATTTTGTTAATGTATTCATTTATATGATGTAGGTTTATATGAATAGAAAATTTATGTTTTAATTCATTGATATCTCAGATGAATTTTATGGTATAAATTCATGTAGATATTGATAAAATGCAACACCCTGTGATTTTCTGATTTATTGTTTTCTAATTATTTAATTATTTTGGGTATTATTCATTTCACGGAATATAGAATATTTCTTGTGTCATATGAATGCTGCAATTTATTCCTTATATGTACACTGCATTAGGTTAATATTAGATTGTACAATACACTATGTTAAACTGTATCTACAATAAACACATATATTCTCTTTTGATATAAGTATAATTCTGTTTTTCTTATGTAACAAATAATGTGGAGTTGATTTTAATGATTGTGTGACATGCATGATCGACTTTTATCAAACTATAATATACTAATGATATTGTTATTAAAATATCATTATAGGTACAACCAATAGATTATTATAGTATTTTTTAATATGATTAATGTCATAATGAATATATGTTTTACACATATATATAAATTTAATTTTTTTTATCAATTAACTATAAATAAAATTTAGATCTATTTGAAAATAATGAATTTCATTTTCAACGAAAACTATATTCCACCAAAATTTTATCTAAATAAATTTAAAACAAAATTTTGATAAATATTTTCAAGAAAATATATACATTACATAATAAATAATCTTTTTAGAGTCAATCAATATTTTTTTATAAACATAATATACAAATAAACATAATTTTATGAATGAGAATATACAAATTTCTAAATGGAAATTTGGAAACCTTTTAATAGAGATCCCATTTTATGTATGGTTTTTAACACATATATAATTGTTTTTTGAAATAATAAACATCATTTTTTAAGGAAACCTATAAAAAAATAGATTGGGTATGTTTTTTTATTTTCCAAAGTTGTTTCATATTTTGATGAATTGTGAATCAACAATGAATTTTAATCGAAACATGATTTCCAATCAATATAATTTGTAGTGTTAAACAATATTCAAAAAATTCCGAAGGTTACATTTGATAAATTGTAATTATTTTAATTCAATGTTCATAATGGGAAACAATTTTACATTGAAATTTTATGTAAAAAACATCCCAATATTTTAACCATTTTTTATAGGAACCATTAATTGTGACACGACTGCATGATTAATTTTAAATTAATTATTCAACTTATGTTATAAGAAGTTAAAAAAATTGACTCCATATTTCGAATAAAGAAATTTATAATTTCAAATAACGTAATATTAATTTTTGATCAATGAGATTATTCAAGGTAATTAAAATTAATTACAACAATAATGGTAGAAATGTTTTACTTAATTGTTAAACATTAATCATATAGAGTAAAATGATGTAGAAACATATAGAAATCCATTATATAGACATGTTTAGACCAATTACCCTCTTTTAAAGAATTTCTATATTTATTGGATGCACATAACATAAGGGATAATTCTCAACAGTGTATAGCTTTTTTACATTTACAAGAATTCCACTCCACCATTATTAAAGGTAACCTTCCCCTACCTTACTTATTTACCCCTCTAAATCCACTTGAATCAATAAAATAATTACCAAATCACCTCTAAAATACCCTAAAATCATCCTATAATCATCCCTATAGACATAAATAAAACCAGAAAATCCACTTGCTGAATACTATGTGGAGTTACCCAAAGATGGGGTAACATCCGTCCTCTTGATCTTTTGTTTTATTTTATTTCTACGTCCCATAATATATTATTATTAATTTTTTATAAAATATATTAAATATCCAATATATAATAATAAGTTTTGATTATATTTTTTTGACATAAAATTAGACAAACATCAATGTAATGGGTAATGAACATAACATTATGGTGTACGGTGAACTACCGCTTCACGGAATGATGTTGTTTATTTTTATTTTACCACATATAATGGTTGGGAATTTTTATTTTAATTCAATTTTAATATTATATATATTATATTTTTTATTTAATTAATCATCTTGAATAAATTTATAACACATACATTCATGATTTCATTTTTTTAAATATGATAACATTTTTTGTGTAAGTATGGTGTACCTCCTCATCAAAGCGATTCTATTTAGTCACAATATTCCTAAAATTTGTTATTACTTTATTTAGTAAACAAATAAGATATGTATCAAATAATAATCCTACTATAATTAATATATATATATACATATAAAACAATATTCCATTAAGTTTCTTTCTATCAAAACCATAATTTAACTGGAATAATGTTCATGCATATGTACAACCTACCATCTCTATGAACAATGTATTCTATTTTATATTTCTATCAGTAATAGATTATTAAAAAATATTTAATGAATATATATGATATTTATGTCATGTTTTATAGTCTTGAAATTTGTAAATCAGGTTATATGTATGTGTATGTAGAATAATAAGTAAAAAGTATTGTGGAAATCAAAAAGTATATTACCTGAAGTATAACATTAACATGGAATTGATAATATGAGGGTAATATGAAGTCATTTGTATTATTGTAAAAGAGATTTAAATGAGTAAAAATAATTTCATGACATAAGGTAAGAAAATTTAATCTCACTTTTCATTTTCATGTGAAAAATTTCATATTCAATGCTAGATTTTTTTTGTGGTTATATTTTACACTATGGCATGTTATATCAATAATTTTGAATTATTTTATGATTTTATAATAATTAATTTATTTTATTCATTAATATTAATGAAATTTATTAATTTACTCATATATTATGTGTATTTCTAGTAATATTTTTATTTTGGTGTGATTTCTGCCTTATTACCCTGTAGGTTTTTTCTTTGTGGTGTATATAAATCACATGGATATATTCTATTAATATTATTAAATAGTTTTTCAATCACATCTAAATATTATCATATCAATTTCATGGGGATTATGATTAAAAAATTTACATATGGGTAATGTAGTTTTTTCACAAATTTCATTCTTTGAGATATATGCTATGACATGCACATCTATTTTTCTACGAGGAGTATAAACTACCCATTGACATGTTATATCATGAATATCCATCATTTCATAATTCATTATCCATAATGTAATTTCAAGATCTATAATGGAGATTCTTACCCAATGATACCAGGTGGTATGTGTTTATTGTAACAATATCATTTTTTATCAGGATTGATTATGATTACATTTTCATTGATTAATGATAATGATATATCGTTAATGGACACTCAAAAAGTCTCTTCTACTATGGTCATTCATGATATAATCATGTATTAGTACCATTTTACCACACATTGGCTATAAGGACCCAACCTTAAACATTACTTAATATTGAATTAAATGAATAATTCTCATTGAGGATCTTTTCAGGTTTATAGTCTTAGAGAATTATATCATAACTTTTACATCTCAAAAGATTACACATTAGACACTTCTACAAAGTTTCCATTTTTTTACAAAACATGAACTCTTAAAAAAAGAGTCATATCTAGTTCCATGTTTAAGAAAGCATGACTTTTCCTTGACCCCATCCTTGACCCTATTCCATATTATGTCATGTAAAAAACATTTCAAAATAAGGTGGGGTGAGTATAAAAAGCCCAGTAAGGGATACACAAGGAAGGAAAACTGTTAGTATTTCAAAACATCATGTAACCCATGAATACATTATCAAAGTAACACTTTTCACCCTGAAGAAGTAGTAAATACTCTTCCTTAAATAAAAGATCATTACTTACCCTTTTGTAACCAAAATATTACCATAAAACCCATATAAAGAACACATAACATATAAAGGTAACTTGGGACATAAACATACTTAAACAGAATAACCATACGGTGGACTTCCACATATATCACTTAATGGAATAGCCATACGACCAACTTCCATACCCAATTCATTGGAGGATATAACGTACCCACCCATACTAGTATTCACGACACCATCTATCATATGGTTTATCACGTAACCACCCGCCAAATGTCCGAGTACAATTATAAAATCGTAATACATAAAACAAAAATAATGGAAAGAAAACATTTCCAAATTTCAATCACAATATATCACATAAATATATTGTCATAAAAAATCCATTATAAAAATCCATTTTCAATAAAAAATACATAAAAGAGTATATGGTATTTCTTTTATTTTAAAAAAACATTACTGCTTGTTGGGGAAGCCAAAGACCAAATAATACTTGTGGTGGAGGAAAAGTTCGTTGTCACTGTGTACATTAAAAGAAACATTACTTTTTTTTCGTTTAGTACAAATCTTCTTAGAAAAAGATTCTTTTTGAATGAAATGATAAGTCAAAGGTGTTTTATACAGTTTATAAAATAACGTTGTGTATAAAAAAAATATTCCTCAACAAAAGGAGATTGAGGCGAAGTCCATTACCATGTGTCCGACAAGACTCGATCGCTTTTTAATCACCTGAATAATAAACTTGAGTTAATTTTTACTTTCTTAAGAACATTTTTAAAGTTAATTATTCCTTTTATATCACTTATTACCATTTTATGAACACTATGTAATTATTTATGTTAATAACGGGCGTTTTGTAGATCATTGGTACTTGAGTCAAAAATGGACTTCATACAATTACATGTTGTTGATGTGGTCAAATATAAATTATATACAGAATGATATTCATGATTTGGATATCATATATATCATATATATCCAGCATATACGTGTATTTGTAATATTATATAACAATTAGAGGTAAGAAATGAAATGCACCGTTCTTGGAGACGGTAAGTCGTATGTACGCATTAACGCTACTTTCATTTCTATTCAGTATTAAATGGAGTGAAATAATAATGATATAAATTTATATTATAATTCCAATATAATATCATTAACTCCATCCTTTAACCATCCCACATATGGAATTAACGAATCAAATCACTTTGAGGGTGCGGTAGTCTTCACATCCTAAAATGAAATTATCTGGTTTACCCATAATGGAAACCATAAAGGTATGCCATAAATGAAAATTACATAAGCATAAGGAAAACGTAAACATTATATATATCATATATAAAAAGAGTGAAATATTAATGGCCACCATGAAAGGTGTTAAAAGAAGATTGAACAATCATTATTTCGTGAGGTAGAAATTCGCCAACCACAGAAACAATATGTTCTTTAACCATTAGAAGGAGGTGTGTGTAAGTGAAAATAAAATACTTCTCATAACAAAATCCTATTATATTTAAGATACTGGTGTTGTTACAAAAAAAATAAAAAGTGTTTAGGGGGATGTAGAAGCAAAATAAAACAAAAGAACACAAGTAAAGACATTACCTTTAAATCAGGTAACTCCTCTTGGTTTGAACCAAAATGGTTTGTTGAAGAGATTTCAGCAGAAGTTAAGGATTGTAGGATAAAAAGAGGGATTTGGAGAGACAAAATTTGCAGAGATTGTCCGATCCAAATTCTTTATAGGTGTGGTTAATGTGGTAGAGATGGGGGGCTTTTATAAGAGTAGATGAGGGGCACTCTTGGAATGCCATAAAATGTTAGTTTATTATATAATGAGTTTCATATTTTAAAGGACCCACAATTATATATTTCGAGGATAAGGTGATAAGAGTTCGAAATCCACACATCCAATAGGTTTTGGAAAGTTTAGGTCTTAGATTTTAAATTATCTTTTCATTTTATATAAATCGTTAAATAATGAGGTAATCATTGCATCATCATGGTGTCATAAATAATTTAATTTATTTAATTTCTAAAAATTATAAAAAAATATCATGATGTAGGAAAAATATTTATCTTTATATTGAATATTTATAGTAAAAAATATGACTTTTATAACCCCATTTAAAAATCGTTTTATTAAAACAATACATGATTGTGACATTTTTATTTTAACTTTAAATAAAAAGTTATTATTGTCATTTTCTTACCCAAGTGGATACATGGGGTCCCCATGTTGACCCATGAATATTATTGGTCGTCCATGAAACATCCAATAAGGTTAGGACATGTTTCAAGGTCATTTCATTTTATTAAAACATTATTTTTACCTTAAATTACACTTATAACCTCTAATCACGATTAATAAAACATAAAAGTTACTATTCACCAAAAAATTGTATTAATCCCATTGAACCACATTTTACATCCTAATGATAACCATGTATGTCGGATTTTTGATATTCAATTCACAAAAGTGGTAAAGTTTCATTTAAATGAAAAATCAGTTTTTTAACTACCACTTAGTGGTTTCACTATTCAAAAAAATTGAAGCTTTTCAGAAAAATAAAAAAAATTCACCTTCAAATATATTTGATATTCCGAATCCAAAAATGATTTAAATTTTAAAAAAATTCAAAACATATAAGTTGTATAAATTTATTTAATAATTAATTCCCACTATCAAAATAAATAGCGTGTTTTTTTTGAAACAATATATATCAAAAGATTGACACTAGTTTAAGTCCAATTTCAAAGTGATATTAATTTCAATGACCACTATTGGATTAAATGGTAAAAATATATTCTAATTTAATTTTAAAACCAAATAAAAATATTATTTAATAATATAAATAAATTAGATTAAAAAGAGGTTTTGAATTAAAATACAACATTTTTCACTATTCATTAAAAAATGAACTTTATCTGAAAAATACCAAAAAGTTACACAAAGTAAATTTTGATGTCCAGATTATAAAAAAGAATTTTATTCGGTCCATTATAATGTTTAAGAGTGACCAAATCTATATTTAAAGATGGTTCACCATTAAAAGGTGATAAGTCAACCTTTTAGAGAATTTTAGAGTATCTATGCCTAAAATAGAATTCTTTTCTTAATTTAAACCTTTATATTTTATCGGATAAATGTAAAAACATTTAAGAAACATATATAATAATATTTTAGTTATTTTTATTCATTCCCTCCAATACAATGGCTACGTGTTAACTACAATTTAAAATAATATTATTATATTACTAGTGTGCAACGTAAGATTTCAAAGATACTCTTTGTTGTGTATCAGGTACGCTATCAAACATAGCAACTCCTTTAAAGTAAAATTAATATTTAATTTGTAAATATTAATAAATATGAAAATTTATTATTCTTTATTTACCTGGGATGTTACATCCTTCCCCCTATTTGAAATTGCATCCTCACAATTTTGTTAACTTATCAAAATAAGTGGGGGTATGTATCCCTCATAGCATTTTCAGATTACCATGACGCCAATTCAACCATATGGTTATTGCATAAAACCGTCACCTAATAAATAACCTTATTTCGCAACACTTTCTCTCTTCGGTCAACAATCTAGACTGGTTGTTCATCATAAGAGAGATTCTCCTCCAACTAAACTGTCTCTGGGCTCAAAACATGAGATGGATCTGGCATATTCTTTCTCAACATCAAAACAAGAAAAGAATGTGTACCTCAGAAAAACAAGGAGGTAAAGCCACTCGATAAGCAACTGATCCAACTCTCTCCATAATTTCATATGGTCCAATGAACCTTGGAATCAACTTTCCTTTCTTACCAAATCGCATCACACTTTTCCATGGTGAAACTTTTAGAAAAACATGATCACATACCTCGAAAGATAGATCCTTCCTCTAGTTATCTTCATAACTTATCTGCCTGCTCTGAGATGTTCTCATGTGTTTCTGAATCAACTAAACTTTTTCTGCAATCTCTTCTACCAATAATGGTCCCATCATCTTCATTTCCCTTACTTTATCCAAAAAAGCTGGAGTTTGGCACCGTTTTCCATATAATGCTTCAAACGGAGCCATCTGTATACTGGAATGAAAACTGTTATTATATGAAAATTCAACCAAAGAAATATTGTGGTCCCAACTTTCCTGATAATCCATCGAGAATGCATGTAGCATATCCTCCATGGTCTGAATTGTTTGTTCTGATTTCCAATCTCATTGAGGATGAAAAGCTGTGTGAAAATTTAATTTAGTACCCAATGACTTTTAAAAGCCTTTCCAAAAGTTAGAAGTGAACCTAGGATCACGATCAGAAACAATGGAGAGGGGAACTCCAAGCAACCTGACTATCTCTTTAACATACAATCGAGTAAGTTGATCTATACACAAAGTATCTCGAATAGGAGGCAAATGAGCAGATTTTGTCAATCGATCAACAATAACCCAGATTGCATTATTACCTTGAGATGTCTTTGGTAATCCCACATCAAAGTCAATGGATATATTTTCCCTTTTCCACTCTGGCACCGGTAATGACGGTAACATAACTTTTGGTAATTGTCTCTCTTCTTTAACCTGCTTACAAGTCAAACACTTCACAGTAAAATCAGCAATATCTCTTTTCATTCCATCCCACCAGTAATACTCCCACAGATCTCTGTACATCTCTGAACTGCCAAGATGAACTGAAAACGGGGAACTATGAGCTTCACATAAAAACTCATTATTCAACTGTGAATCACAAGGCACACATAATCTCTTCAAAAACATCAAAATACAATCATTATCAATGTTAAATTCAGGCATCTTAATCTTATGAACTAGCTCTACCATTTTCTACAACCCACTGTCTTTCTTCTGCACTTGCTTAATTCTGTCTAATAGAGATAATCTCACTGACACCTGAAAAAAGACATAATAACTTCCTGCACCAGCAACTTCTATGCCAATTTTCATCAAATCAAAAACTAATGGATCTCATTCCAAACGTAGCATGGTTAATGAAGCATTACTTTTTCGACTCAAAGCATCAACCACTTTATTTGCTTTTCCCAGATGGTAATTAATTTTACAATCGTAATCCTTGATTAATTCTAGCCATCCCCTCTATTTCATGTTCAATTATTTCTGAGTGAATATATACTTTAAAATTTTGTGATTAGTATATATTTTACACTTTAATCCATACAAATGATGCCTCCAAATTTTTAGAGAAAAAAATAGTAGCTAATTCCAAATCACGTGTTGTGTAATTTACCACATGAGTTTTCAACTAATGTGATGTATAAGAAATTACCTGATCATTCTGCATTATGAAACAACCAAGTCCTTTAAATGAAGAATCACTGAAAATAATAAACTCACCAATCCTTGAGGGTAGTGCCAAAACTGGAGCATTCACCAATCTTCATTTCAACTTCTGAAAAGAATCATAACATTCTTTTGTCCAGATAAGCTTAACACCCTTCTGAGTTAGCTTACTCATTGGCCTAGATAACCATGAAGAGGTTTCAACAAGACTCCGGTAATAACCTGCCAAACCAAGAAAAATAAAAATCTCAGTTAAATTTGTGGGTCTGGTCCATTCCTCAACAACTTTGGTTTTAGCAGGATCAAAAGTTATGCCATTTATTTAAAAAATGTGACCAAGGAAAGAAATTTTTTGTAACCAAAAATCACACTTGCTGAATTTTACATACAGTTTCTTTTTCTTTTAAGGTTTACAAAATAACCATTAAATGACTTTCATGCTCCTATTTACTTTTATAAAACAGAAACATATCATCTATAAAAACAAACACCATTTTTCACCTGAGTCAACTGAGCCATCACTACAACAAATTGTTTAGTTCTAATTCTGACCATCTTAGGATACTGATTTGAAAGGTCATTTCCCTCTGTATGCCTTCCCATAAATGTTGTTCTATTTCCACTATGAAAAACCACTCTTAACATAGAAATATCTTAGGCGAAGAAAAATGGAAATTTTCAAATTCTATATCAATTGAATTTGAACATAGAAAAAATATTTACAGATAATCATTTAATAGAATTCTAACTCCAAAAGTTTTCTAAACCAACCTCTGATACCAACTATAAGGCCCCGACCTTAAACATTAATTAATATTGAATTAAATGAATAATTCACATTGAGGATCTTTTTAGGTTTAGAGTTTTAGAGAATTAGATCAAAACTATTACATATCAAAATATTACAAATTAGACACTTCTACAAAGTTTCCTTTTTTTCAAAAAATGAACTCTTAAAAAAAGATTCATGTATAGTAACATGTTTAATAAAACATAAATTTTCCTTGATCCCATCCTTGAACCTATTCCACATTATGTCATGTGAAAAAAATTTCAAAAAAACTTTGGGTGGGCATCAAAAACTCAGTAAGGGATACACAATGAAGGAAAACTGTTAGTTTTTCAAAACATCAAGTAAACCATGAATACTTTTTCAAAGTAACACTTTTCATCCTTAGGAAGTAGTAAATCCTCTTCACTGAATAAAATATCATTACTTACCCTTTTTCAACAAGATGATTACCATAAACCCATATAAAGAACACATAACATATAAAGGTAACTTGGGACATAAATGTACATTAATGGAATGACATTATGTCGACTTCCACACATATCACTTAATGGAATATTCATATGGCTAACTTCCATACCCAATACATTGGATCTTATAACGTAACCACCCATTCCTAATATTCACGGCACCCCCCGTCATATGGTTTATCACGTAACCACCCATCAAATGTCCAAGTACCATTATAAAATCATAATACATAAAAAAAATAATGGAAAGAAATAATTTCCACATTTCAGTCATAATATATCACTTAAATATATTGAAATAAAAAATCCATTATAATAACCAGTTTCAATACCAAAATACATAAAAGAGTAATGGTATTTATTTCATTTTAAAAAACATTACAACTTGTTGAAGAAGCCAAAGACCAAATAATACCCGCGGCTGCGAAAAAGGTCATTGTCACTGCGTATGTTAAAAGAAACATTCCTTTTTTTCATTTAGTAAAACGATTCATAGAAAAATATTCTCTTTGAATGATATGAAAAGTCAAAGGTGTTTTATACAGTGTATAATAAAATGTTGTGTATAAAACAAAATATGTCTCAACGAATGGAGATTGAGACAATGTCCCTTACCTCGTGTCCAACTTAACTCGATCACTCTTTAATCTCCTTAATAATAAACTTGAGTTAATTTATACTTGCATAAGAACCTTTTTTATGTTCATTATTCCTTTTATATCACCTATTACCATGTTATAAACCCTATTTAATTATTTAAGTTAATAACGGGCGTTTTGTCGTTCATTGGTGCTTTAGTCAAAAATGGACTTCTTACAATTACATGTTGTTCATGTGGTCAAATGTCCATTATATACAGAATGATATTCATGGTTTGGATATAATATATATCATATATTTCTAGCATATACATGTATTTATAATATTATAAAACATTTAGTGGCATGAAATGAAATGAACCGTTCATGGAGAGGGTAAGCCGTACGCACACAGGAACGCTACTTTCACTTCTATTTCATATTAAATGGAGTGAAATAATAATGATAAAAAGGTATATTATAATTATAGTATAATATCATTAACTCCATCCTTTATACATCCCACATATGGCATTAACGAATCAAATCACATTGAGGGGGCGGTAGTCTGCGCTTCCTAAAATAAATTATCGTGTTTACCCACAATGGAAACCATATAGGTATGCCATAAATGAAAAATACAGAATCATAAAGAAAACGTAAACATAATATATATCATATATAGAAAGAGTGACATCTTAATGGCCACCATTAAAGGTGTTAAAAGAAGATTGAACCAGCATCGTTTCGTAAGGCAGAAATTCACAAACCACAGAAACAGTATGTTCTTTAACCACTAGATGAAGGTGTGTGCAAGTGTAAATCAAATACTTCAAACTAAAACATCATAGTATATTTAAGATACTGGTTTTGTTACAAAATTAAGGAATAATAAGAGTTTAGGGGGATGGAGAAGCAAAATAAAACAAAATAACACAAGTGAAGACATTACTTTTAAATCAGGTAACTCCTCTTGGATTGAACCAAAAGGGTTTTTTGAAGAGCTTTCTGCCTAAGGTAAGGCTTCTAGGATGAATATAGGGATGTTTAGAGATAAAATGATCAGAACTGGGCCGAGACAAATGGTTTATAGGTGTGGGTTAGGTAGTTGAGGTTGGGTCCTTTTATAAGAGGAGAGGAGGGGCACTCTTGGAATGTTATAAAATGTTTCTTTATTATATAACGAGTTTCTGATTTTAAAGATCCCAAAACTATATATATCGAGGATAAGGTTATAAGAGTTCGAAATAAAAACATCCAATAGGTTTTTTACAAGTGTAGGTCCTAGATTTTACATTGTCATTTCATTTTATTTAAATTGTTAAATAATGAGATAATCACTACATCATCATGGTGGCATAGAAAATTTAATTTATATAATGTCTAAAAATTATAAAAAAATTATCATGATATAGGAAATATATTTAGATTTCTAATGAATAATCATAGTAAAAAATATGGCCTGTATAACCCCATTTAATATTTGTTTAGTAAAACAATACATGTTTGTGACATTTTTATATTTACTTTAAATAAAAAGTTATTAATATCATTTTCTTACCCAAGTGGATCCATGGGGTCCCCATGTTGACCCATGGATTGTCTTGGTCGTAAATGACACATAAAATAATGGTAGGACATGTTTCAAGGTCATTTCATATTATTAAAACATTATTTTACCTTAAATTACACTAATTACCTCTAATCACGATTAATAAAACTTAAAAGTTACTATTCACAAAAAATTATTTTAATCCCATTAAACCACATTTTACATACTAATAAAAACAATGTATTTTGGATTTTTTAAATTCAATTCACAAAAGTGGTAATGTTTCATTTAAACGAAAAATCAGTTTTTAAACTACCACTTAGTTGTTTCAATATTCATCAAAAATTGAAGCTTTTCAGAAAAATACTAAAAATTCTCCCTAAGCTATATTTGATATTCCGAATTTAAAAATTATTTCTATTTTACAAAAATAAAAACATATAAGTTGCATTAATTAATTTAATAATTAATAACTGTTGTCAAAATAATTAGGGTGTTTTTACGAAACAACATATATCAAAAGATTGACAGTAGTTTAAGTCCAATTTCAATGTGAAATTAATTCCAATGACCACTATTGGATTAAATGGTAAAAATAAATTCTAATTTCACTTTAAAACCAATTAAAGAGATAATATAATCATATAAATAAATTATATTAAAAAGAGGTTTGAATTAAAATACAACATTTTTCACTATTCATTAAAAATGAACTTTATCGGAAAAATACCACAAATTTACACAAAGTAAATTTTCATGTCCCGAATCTACAGAAGAATTTTATTTGGTCCAATATAATGTATAATAGTGGAAAAAACTATATTTAAAGTGGGTTCCTCATCAAATGGTGATAAGTCGACCTTTTAGTGAATATTAGAGTATCGTTGCCTAAAATTGAATTCGTTTATTATTTTAAGCCTTTATCTTTTATTGGATAAATGTAAAAATATTTAAAAAACATATATAATCATATTTTAGTTATTTCTATTAATTCCCACCAATACAACGGATGTGTGTTAACTACCATTTAAAATAATATTATTTTATTACTAGTGTGCAACGTCAGATTTCAAAGAAACTCTTTGTTGCATATCGGGTACGCTATCGAACATAGAAACCCCTTTAAAGTAAAATTAATATTTAATTTGTAAATATTAATAAATATGAAAATGTTTTATTCTTTATTTACCTGAGATGTTACATTGTCACTTAATATAATTAAGAAAATATTTCTATGAAAATATAACTTAATTTATCATTTCAGTTAAAAAACTATTTCATTCATAATACCATGTTATAAAATAAAGTCTTCAATATTGTATTACTATTATGTATAAATAAATGTATACCCAATTTTTAATTTTTATTCATTTAAAAATATTCTCATTGTTATTATATGAGAAATGCACTTTTTTAAAACATTAATGTTGAAAAAGATTGTTCGGGGTGTAGGGACTTACCCACCTTCATCACCATCACTTAATTGAAGAATAATTTACATGTTTATAAGGTTATTTATAATGAAAATGTTTTTTTAATATTTTGAAAATTTGTTCATTTTAAATCTGTCTTCAATGAAATTGTTTTTAAAATTGTATTCTATTTAAAATAAATTATATTAATTTAATTTCATCCTTTATATGTTTAAAAATTTTTACTTTCAATTAAAATTATTTCAAATATTTTAATGATTCCTTATATTTTGGAAATCAATTTTCCAGAAAAATATTGTAAGAATTATTTTAAGAATTATTTTTATGCTCTCAATGTATTTTCAATGATATTAGAATTCAAAATATTTTCAATAAGACGTTTTATTTTTTAGATTTATTATAAATGAAAAATGTTTTCAAAAAGTTATCATTATTTATTAATGATTTTTCATTGTTTATTTATAGATATATTTTTTACACTATTCAAAACATCATTTATAAATGTTCAAGTATTGTTTATGAGAAACAATTTTCATAATTATTATGTTTCAGAACTCATTTTTCATAGTGGAAAATATATTTTCCTCATGAAATGTTTTAATTTAAATTATAAATATTTCTTGATAGGAAAATAATTTTTGAAATGGATTTAGGAAAAGGATTTAAAAGAGAAAGAAATTTTACTTATGAAGAATTCAAAGTGATATATCATAAAACATCTCCATCTTTGATTTCAAACAATTTTTTTATTTCATATACTATAGATAAAGTCCAAGAATACCCGTAATATTATTTCATTAATTATTTTTTATTTAAATGAATGATACTTATTAAACCAATTTATATTCCTTTAGTTATATTATTTTAAAAGACGATTATTTTCATGGGCTATGCTTTGATGAAATGATCATCTGACCTACATCTTTTCCATAGGTATTGATAAGATGAATTGTTTATGAAATCGATTTCATTTAATTAGATATGATATGATGTTTATAATCGCCATCTCTTTTTATGGGTCATGTTATGATGCATGTTTTATTATCTTCCAAAATTTTTTTGTTTTACTTCATTTTTTGATGTGTGGGGCCTATATCTCCCACCATTTTATTGGATAGTGATGTGTATCTCATGAGATAATTATGGAAAATACGTCAAAGGAATTGATCCACAATGTGAAATAGGTGTGGCCATATTAACAATGAAATGATGGGGAAAATTCATCCACTATGATAAGATAGAGAAACAGAATCCAGATTGGGAAGATGGAAAAAAATCAATCAAATATGGGATGGTGTTTGATTCCGATCCAATATAAATAATGGATAGTGATTGTAGATTGTGGTGTGTCCATTCCAATAGTTTTATTACAAAATAATTTTCCTGATATGTCTTGGAAATGATCCTTGACTTATAGTGAATGTATTCATATGATTTTGTGTAATCCAAAATTTTATGTCTCATTATAATTTTACTCAATCCGAAAATGTGATTTTTTAAAATTCTTATGACTCGTGTCTTATGAACTGGAAATATTTATTCTATGACTCATGATTATGTTGTCTGGAATTAAGTATACAATATTTTATTATTTTGATCATTATATCACACCCGTATGACGATGTTATTTTTACATGACTTTTTTGTTTATCCTTACTAGGAATTTGACATTACCCTTTCTAATGATTCCTTTGTCCATGTTCTAAAGAAATGTTTTATATTCAAGTAATAACTAGGAGTTACAATTTTCGAAAACATTTATGATATTAAACTAAGGTATAATATTTTGTTCCATGTTTATATAGTTAATAAATGAATAAGGTCCTCAAAAATTTATTTTTTAATTGATGTAATATCCATGTATGTTAATCCTAGTTTATTATAGACATAGATGGTGTTATATAATTTATTATTCCTATAGAGTCCTATTATAAAATTCATTATCTTGTTTTTCCTTCCAAAAATGTTATGAAAAATAGTTAGATCATGACCTTAGGATTATTTCATTATTCCATGAACTGTTTTCATATCAAAAATTGACATGCAAATTCTTCAATTCACATATTCTTTTTATCCATGATGATTTTCCCCTTAAATATCTATAAATTTTAGTAGATCCTATATAAATAGAAAAATATGATATATATGAATCTTATTAAAGTTCCATCATTTTTTATTATTTTTATTCATCACATATCTGGTTTTGAAACCATTTTACTCCATCTTAGAAAAAGTTTAACTTTTAAATATTCAAAACATTATTCTATATAAAATCATAAACTTTTCAGACCTCCTTATTCCTCTCATGAATTTTTGGTTGAGAAGATATTTTATTAAGGTTGGATGAAGTTACTTTTATTATTCCCAAATCTATCCATTCTCCCAATAATATTGTATCCCATTCAATTGTCAGTATTGATTGGTTTATGGTGTCATTTATACTTAGAGAATATTCGACTTGGATTGCCTTCAAATTATGGTAATGGATTGGAAAATCATAATCCTTGATCAAATACAACCTTTTTCATTGCCATATATTATAAACCTTTTGTGTGAATATGTACTTGCGGAATTTATGATCCAGAAAAGGGAACAACTTTCTTCATATAGATATTATATTATAATATTCAAGGAATATTTCACTACTATAAAATATAAATCTTGTGTCATGTATTTATAATCATGCATCATTAATTTTGGTAGGTATAGGATATCACTTTTTCATCATTCATGAGTATAAAACCTCCTTCCATCAAGGATTTGTCAACGTAGATCACAATTCCTTCCACAACACTACTTTTTGAGAAGATGGTTGTCTGTATTATCCTATTGCATTTGTCATTAAGGATTTATTTACATTCATCAGTCTAAAAAAACATGACCCCTTAAAGGTATTATTTTTAAATGGGATTGGATAGTGGGATTTAAAATTGAAAATAGAGCAAGAAGGTGGTGAATCATAATAAAAGTAGTGTTTTTTATTTTTTATGTTCTTCTATAGAATATATAGAGCTATAAATCCAATTTAGGACTTCAAAAAGAGGGGATTAAAAATATATTATCTCCTATCACATTATCTTCTGGTTGGGGTCATGTTTCACACTATAATAGTTTTGTAGATATGATTAAAAATTGTAGTAAAAACTAGAAGAGAAACATGGTATCATTTTTTTGAATATTAAATATTTTTAATATTGTTTTATTATATATCCTAATGAATAGGAAATCTTATAATTATGTTCAGATATCCTTTATACCTTAGCAAGAGAAAAAAATGGTGGATTTTATATGGGAATCTCATGTGGAGGGGTGGAATCATTAGTAATCTTAGGAATATATGGGTAGACTCGAAAGGTTGTGACATGAAAAATCCTACAGTATTTCTATGACCATTCATGGGTTTCATGTGAATCATGCATGGGAAGTGCTAGAAGTTCGATCTCAATGGTGATATTTTATTGCAAAAAAATGGGGATATTTTCAAGGCACTGAATGGATGATCGACCAACATTTGAAAAATTATTCAACACCATATATTCATTCATGATATACAAAAATGATGTATCATAGTAATTATGGATATTAGATTTTTGAATCATAATTGGCGATGACATAAAACGACATTCCAGGATGTCCCACCTAGTACCTATCCACTCATCGGCTTGTAAGCATCCATCCTTCATTTAAGAAATTCTGGTTTTTATCAAATGATGTATTTTTTATCTTATTGAGCTGTATAATATTCTTGGAACTTGAATTTTCATAGGATTGGTTATGGGGGCTTTCTCTATGAGGGATTATAATTAGGTTTCAAATGTTTCGGTCAAACATGGTGAATGTGGAGAAGAATTGTTTTGTAAATAGATCCTTCCCAAACTAAATTTCTTTGGTGTGGCATATTAGGGAGAATTTCCATTACATTTATGAGAATATTAATTCAACTATTATCCATCATATATCCTTGTGTATCTTCCCTAATGATTATATATGGGAATGAAATAACCACCGCTTCTTTAATGGTAATTGGGAAAAGCATTTATCAATCCCTTTTGGCAGTTTCAATAGTTTACCCTTGCATGCCTTCATGTGAATGAATTTCAGTATACAATGGTTTCAGGGTGTGGGAATTAAATAATAGATATTAAGGCCTGATCCATTATTCATGTGGCTTGGAGTTGGGGCATTTGGAAGGAAAAAAACAATTCCCTATATCAGGGGCCTTCCAGCTTCATGATGGTCATCAATATTAGAATATTGAATATAATGATTGATATGGATAGGCATATGGATAAAGGGTAAGATAATCCCTCCTGTTGAGTTATCACGGTAATGATGTCATCCATTCCTTCCTCACATATCCCCCATTCCAGTAATTAAGTTAATTTGCATCCATATAAAACTGGGTTCAAACACAATAATGATGGTTTTTTCTTCTTCGGTGTCATGTTGGGTGGCAATTTAGTTCGGGACAATAATGGTTTAGTTACCATTACCTTTATAGACTTATTTTAGTATGAGATATCTATTTATGTATAATTGAATTTAATGTGTGTCTCATGTTGTATAATATGAGGATCATAGGTCTAGAAGCCCTAGAAATTGACATGAATGTTATAAAAATGAGTCATCATGGTCTCAGCCTCACCCCCAGGAAAATATTATATTAAATTTGGATGATATGAAATAGGTTTAATAATGACTCGAATGTCAGTAACACAATGCATGAGAAGAATGCAACATCAACATTTATATATTTTAAATATTTACTAAATGATGTTTTCACATTCTTTAATATTTTGGTATTTTTTCCCCAAGAAT
The DNA here is from genome assembly GCA_963277665.1 of Viscum album. Taxonomy (NCBI): domain Eukaryota; kingdom Viridiplantae; phylum Streptophyta; class Magnoliopsida; order Santalales; family Viscaceae; genus Viscum; species Viscum album. The sequence goes on along the minus strand of OY728140.1, from coordinate 2,088,379,034 downwards.
GTGTGAGCATTGTAATTATGTAATGCTCTTGGTCTGCATTATTTTATTCCCCCATATACATTTATAACCTTACGTTCTCTGGATGTGGATTGTTTTCAAATTAAAAATATAGATTTTTTCCAATAAATTGTTTTGGTCTCAACCAACCTTCTGTTGAAACCATTTTTAAAGGATAAATAAATAAACCTTTGTTAGTGATGAAATTCCACAACAATGGAAATTTCTCCGACTAAAACAATCATTTAATATACTATTCATATATTTTTTTCATTCTCTATGGTATTCATTATAGTATCTATAATATCATCACATTCCTTAATAATTTTGGAGTATATCAGAATATCTTCTATTATGAAGGCCAAATGTTTTTTGAGGTCATTACTAAAGTCATTATTCATTATTTCGATGATGATTTCTGGAATATTAATGAGTCTAAATGAAATCAATATAGATTTTTAGTTCTCAAAAATTTTACAAAAAGATATCACAACCAAGACCCCTTATTTACCATATCAGGATAATATATAGATGGATGATCTATTGTAGGGAAGTATTGGGCCTCATGTTTCCGATTGAAAAAATAATATATCCATGAAAGAAATTACTTGTTATTTATCATGATATTTTAGACGGAATTCTAATTAATAAAAGGGAACATTGACCCATACTTCTTCTAAACTATGGGGACAAATGTACCCTATAGGGAATCAATTCTTTATATAAACACTTTTTTTCTGCTATTATTGTATATTTATATCCTCATGTTCAGAAATGATCATTATATATAAATTCAGGTATATTGGAAACTCTCTACATATGAGTGTGACTGGGAACTCAATATCCTGCCTTGGAGGAAGACTAGAAAAGTATACAGGAATCATATCAATGATTTCCCAAAAAATGATCATTTTATGATGGATGACCTATTATTTAGTATCAATTAAGTGAGATAGATATTCCTTATCTTAGTAAAATAATATCCATCCCTGAGTTTTTTTTACCATAATTCATTCATCATCTTTGTTTCAATTTTATATAATTGGAGTGTTATTTTTGATGTGGAGGTTCTTCTCAATTTATGTGCAATTTATGTTAAAACTATATCCATAAATCCATTACATTCCTTGAATACTATTAAATTCCACTTTGTTGAGTATCAATTGGTTCTATATAAAGTTTAGTGAAAACAATTGGATATGTGCTGATTTATATACTTCAGATTTAATAAATTCCACATTTTTTATTTTCACTAATTTCTCCACATCCATTTTTTTGTGTTGTTTGAATTATTAAACAATCCATGTATGTTATTAAGGAATGAATAGATCCATTGAAAATAACCACACCATTTACTATATGATTTTGTTTATAAAAATTTACTTCATCCAAATTAGTCTTCGGGGTGAACATATTAATCATTTAAAAAGGAAAATTTGATGATTAGAGAGACAAATCATTAATGAAATACATTAAACATTGATTTTATAGGTTTTATTAAAAGATTTCAATTATATAAATCATTAGAAAAAAAATCTTATGTAATTTTTTTACAAAAATAATACTTCATATTGATATTTACAATTTTAGAAACTATATCACTTAACATTTCCAATTTAGGTGTTCAACTAGACCACTTATCCATCGATAAGTTGACGATCGAATCATTAGTATTGTGTCATTTTTTTATATTACCTATAGTTAAAACTATGATAGATCTATATCCACTTATAGTATCTACAAATGGAAGTATTTTTTTGTAAACCACTTTATAATTTTCCATAATTGAAATACATTTCATTTTGTTTAGTGTTATCAACAAGTCTTAAAAAAAATATAATCTTAATCGCAATCAATTTATATACTATTCACTGTTACCAGACCTGAAAAAACATATCATTAATACAATTTAATTAAGGTTTTATTATATAATAATAAATGTAATACATTCCTTAATGACTGGGTGGACTAGTGTATTTTGGAAACTTTGAGTAGAAAATTGAACATGAAACATGGGTAAAATATCATTATCTAAAAACACTGAAACATGACTTTATATTCCATGGATCTTCTAAAACTAAATGGGATATCCTGGGGATGTACATAAAAAGGGGTGTGGAATATAGTCCAATATGGTAATAATAAATTCATATTATAATGTAAAGTAATATACGTGAGCCGTGAAGAATATCATGGAAACATAGGAGGGATAAGAGTCATTATATTGAACAATGAGTCACAATTTTACCTGATAACATAATCCATTATAATCCATTCATATGAAACCATTATCATATGGGGACCCTAAAATAATATTATATAATAAATAATGATGTCTTTGTGATACCTGATTCTTCCATCACATGTAGTTCCTCAAGATAATGTGATGCAGAAGAAATAATATATTAAACTAGAACTCAGGCATATATATCAGATACTTGACTTACCTCCTAATTATTTATAAAGAATTCAGAAAAAATTTATTTTTATTTAAATTATCACATTATTTTGAGACATAGATTTCATTCATGGAGGTTCTTAGCCTCGTCTCCCCAAAATATCAATTTCATAACAATATCATGTCATTATACATATCAATAGAATTATATTGATCTGATAACTAGGGATTCATCTATGAACAATATTTCATATGAAACCCATAAGTTTATAGTTGATGAATATTATATTGGAACCTTAATATTGTAACATAGATCATGATAATAATTAAAAATTATATATTTATGTTTTTCAATTGGAGGAGAAATAATACATGTTCATTTCTTTATACAACTTAGATGATCCCTTCTTCTATAATGTTTATAATAATACTATATATTCTTCTAACCACTTCAGATTATAGTGGGGTTCAATACACACAACAATATACACCCACACTCCCAATAAAAATGCGCTACACCATTGAATGGTCCATAGGAATAGAACTCTCTATCTATTCATCCTATGCACATTCTCTATCGGTTCCATGCATTCCATTTTTCGTACCTTCCAACCACGACTATCCATTTCAATCTTATCCATAATTATTTACCCATTGGACTTACATTTTTGGGGGAGATGGTCCTTTGTTTGTAGGGGGTTGTTTAATTTTTTATTGATCCCTCAAAATAAATTCATTTTAAAATATCCATTAATAGATTTCTAAAAACTCAAATTCCATTATATACACCGTATATGATTCCAATCTAAAAGATTGATTCGCTTGGAGTTCATAACATTATTCCCTAAATATTTATTTATTAATATGACTTTTATCATGGTATTTCTTTTTTACTCAAATTTTCTTACATAGAACATGTCATTAAAATTTAATATCAGTTTAATAAACCATTAATCTATAGATATTGGTATCCATATTTGATAATCAATCTCATACCTTATTGAAAAAATACAACTATATATTCAATGGTATAAGTAAATAAGTTAAATATATCCCATGTCTATCTTATTATTTATATTATTGTCATCATTGTGGGAGAGAGAAAAAAATGCATTAATTTTATCAAAAATGTTTTGGCGGGGAATAATACTATGAGAGAAATAAAAATATATATGTTTAACCAAATGCGGAAGTGATATCTTATTTATGGAGATAATATATATATATATATATATTGATATTTTTAAATTGTATGTAGATGAATTCGTAAAGTTTTTTAAATATTTTATCATATTTGGTGAACATGAATATAGGAACATGACAGAAAATGGCTCATATAATAGTGTTTTCTTATATGGATGAAACATTGTTTTCATGAATATTTTCTCAATAAGTGTCATGTTGTATAAAATTATGTGAAAAAGTGTATTTAATTGAAAATTATGTACAAAATGATTTTGTTATTCAATTGTATTCTTTAGTAGATTAATTTAACTCACATTGAATCAGAATTATTTATTAATGATTCATTATTATGTTCAATAAGATTGAAAAGTTTTTATTATTTTTAGTGATATTGTATATAATCCATGGGGGTGTTTGGAATCAAATTATTCTATAATTTTTTGATATAATGAATAATAAAAATTAAATAATGAACAAAGTGGAAATTATTATTGTGTTCATTTTTTAACAAAATAAAATACGTTAGAACTCAGGATTTTTATAGTTTTTCCACTATGAAAATGTTTTTCCATTTTTTTGGAATATCTGGAAGAACATAAAAGAATTTTTTTGGTTGAAGATTGGTGTTTAAATATTTTTTTGGTTCATATGACACAATCATTGTATGTTTATAAAAGAAATGGTTTTTATATAGAAATGGATGATAAAATAATATGGATACTCTGAATGTGATTAATTTTACACGTTTTTATATATAATGATGGTTTGACTACACAATGGTGAAATGATAAATAAATAATAAATATAATATTCTATATTGACTCTAAAATATTTTTTTCAAAAGGTGTTTTAGAAGTGAATTTTCATTTTGGGATATACTAAGACTCATCCACACCATAGAAAAATCTAGGGTGGTTCTATTTTGAGTTTTTTTTAAAAGACCTTATATAAGTTAAGTTTCATATGCATTGATCTATAATGAATATGTTTCATAAATTGAAGAGAATATGAGTTATTTCAATTGAATAAAAATAAGTTTGGTTTCATAGTTAGTCAATTTTGGTGTCTATATTGAGATGTCCAAGATATGTTTAGGAGGGTTGTTCCAAGAGAAGTGAAATTACATGACAATTGTATATGGTTTTAAATGAGGAGTTATACACATAATAAAATTACATAATGTATGAAAAACATTCCTAATTAATAAACAATAAGAGAATGTTTCCCTGAATAACTTGTTTTGGAATATGTTCCTATGTAGTTCAGAGATGTTTGACTAAAATGATATGTCACATGACATGGAAGAGGTTTGTGTTCATGAAGTATGCCTACATTGGTGTAAAATATTTTTTTGTAAAAAATATACATTCCATTGTTAGTGATGTGTTCAATATATTGATTATCATTGATATCATGGATTAATTGTTGAATCCAAAGTTATCCATACTCAAACTATATAGTCATCAACCACACCAATAGTGATTGAAAATGCTTTTTTTATTCATGAACTCAAATGTTAGTAAGAGTAGTTGTGAAGAAGTTAAAAGAATAAGGTGGAATGAATATTTATTTAAAATTAAAATTTAAATGAGATATGTGACTTTTATTGTGTGATAATATGTTAAATATGGGTATTATAATAAATTAGTATGGAAATAGATAAGAGAGATAGTTTATAGGTTGAAGTGTTAAAAAGAAGATGAATAATACATGCATGGCTTCATGTAATTATAGCCATTGTGTTTATTGTTAAAAATAAAGGCACATGCTATATAATTTGAATATGTGCTCTATTAGTATAATTTTTGGGATATAATTTAATTAGAGGAATATACTAATCCATACATATTAAAAGAGAAAAAATTGGAGAATCATTTTTGGAGATAAAATTGTTAATAATATTATAAACTAATTCAAGAATATTCCCTTTTTATTTGTATCTTATTTAGTGGTTATACTAGATCATATTATTTCAGATGATCCCATGTCATTCCAATCGTTAAATATGAATTTTCAGTAATTGTTTTTTTATTAATTATCATTTATTAATTTATTTTACATGATATATTTAGTTAAGTAGTGAGACAGGTAATTGTAATAAGTGATGGAGGATTATTTTAAAATAAATAATGTAATGGAAAAACTATCATTCCTTCATTGGACCCTCATTATATACCATCTCTATCTAGTTGATCAAAAAATTATATTAATAAATTATAGGATTTTGGGTCTATCATATTATAGAAGATGTCAAAAAATATTTTTATACAACATTATAAATTTAAAAATGGTAAGTCATATTAAAAACTAATTGTGACTCTAATAATAATAATGATATATTATTCTATTTAAATACGAATTCAAATGAAATTTAATTCTCACAATAGTATCAATATTTAAATGCTAGTTTTTAGGTATATTTTTGTCTTTATTGGATCATAAATTTTATGTTAATGATTTAATAAAAAGATAAAACATTACATTTAGTATGATTTCCATTTAATTTTATTACACATGATATGAAATTTCATTACGTGAATCATGTCAGGAACCACCCCTTATATAGTAGATTTTTCAAATTCATAATCATTATTTAGATAAAATATAGTCTATTAAGATTAATGACTTTTGAAAAATATTAGAGATGTTTAAATTAGAATAATATCATAATATATTTTATAATGAGTTAGATGAGATTCCCATTGACCATGATACCTAAATATCTATTAATCTTTTCTCTAATGCAATGAACATATCTAATATGTCATGTGGACTGTATATAGTAGAATTGGATTAGTAAATTAATAAAAGGTAGTATTTATTAAATAGAGAATTCATTGATTAAATTGTTTTTTCATAAAAGAAACATGTATTATATTCACAATAATGATGGGTTATTGATGTTATACATTAGATATAAAAGAATATGTGATGTTATTAACAATAATAATAATTAATTCTAATTTATTGATTCCCACTAGGGTTAACATAATGGATCTTAGTACTTTTCAAATATTGATCATCCTTTTGGTTATCACTATGAAATAATTAAGAAGAATGATATAAAAGACTACTTTTTTTAAAATATACTGTTATTAAAGGTCTACAATAAAGAATTTGGTGTCATCTGAATCACCCTTACTGTTTTGGGGTTTACGTATTAGTGTTTTCAAGGATAATATTGAGAATTTTTTTAACTGTATATATCAATGTTATTTTTTCTACTCTTATAGTTGTGAAGATCATGATACATATATAGAAACGTTTCTTATAACATACAAGTAAAATGGTATGTATTGGAAATTTAAGATAAATAAGTTTCATCATCAAAAAAAATTCATTAATTGAAAATTTAATATCAAATTATTGTATATCTATTGATCTATAAAATATAATGCTTTTATAGTAAAAGGAGTCCAAAAATTATAACTGAAATATGTTTTGTAATTTCACTAGAAAATATTATATATGGTCTGTTGAAATCATTTATCTATTAGCTAATAAATTAATTTATAATAAAAATAATGTTTCTAATATCACTTGTAGTGATTATTGTGAATAGTTCCTTGATGAATTGAATAGTATATTAATAAATGAACTTGTATTAACTATAACATTAGGAAAATATGGTCTTATTATTTTTAATTATTCATCAAGGAATTCCTATAGATAAACTATAATTTTATATGACAATAATGTAATATAATTCATCAATAGTTAATACCCAATGAGAACAAATAAAACTATTCTAACATAGAGTTTGTGGCAATAATATTTTACCAAAATTTATAGAGCTACAATCACATGGGAGATATATTATATATATACCAATTTTAAGAAAATTCGATATAGTTTTTAAAAAATAATTGGTAAACATAAGTAAATAGATATGCTAGAGATACCCAATGATTATTAGTTTATAACATGTTTTTTCATAAAAAAGAAAATAATATAGAAGATACAATAAGAAATAAATACCCAATTTTATTATCAATGTTATGGGTATCAAATGATATAATTACCCGATATCTAGTTATCATTGACCTTGTAATATAATAAACGAGTTTGTATCATATATATTCAATGTAAATACTTATTCCTATTTACTAGAGAATATTAATATCTATCAAAATGATAGAATTATATTATGAAATAATATAAATTCTATTTAATATCGGAAACTATTAGACATTAATATTAGATAAAATGTATACATATGGAATAGTAAAAGGATATATTCATAATAAATACCAATGGAAAATAAGTATATATATATAATGAAGCATATAAATAAAATATTTTTTTCCTTCATGTAATAATAATTTGTATAGAGATATATGAGAGAATATATTATAGGAAATCATAATGTATGATATATCATACTAGAATAAAAAATTCCAAAAAGGAAAATAACACCAGAATTAATGATGGAAAATATTACTAAAAATTTCTTCTTAGGTGTTTTAATATATTTTTGGTTGATGTAGAATTTGTTTTAAATGATCCTAGTTATCATTATCATTGAAAAAAATTAAGAGGTGATATCATCAGTGTTTAATTGAAGTGTCCACCAATGGAATAACTTTTATGATTTTCATGTATTATGGGTAATGGATAAAACTGATTCCTCCATGGTAAATATATTTTAATGAAATATGAATGAAGGATATACTTCCCTTGATGAACATGTATATTTATCTTTAAAGTGAATCCCATAATTATAATGATTCATGAGTTGGACCTCAACTAAAACACATTTACCAATGCTATAGATTATTATCTATAATTTTTGAAATGATATCTAAAATAATCAAGTTATTGGGAGATTAAATAATTGTGTTTGGGAAAGGGAAGCTATCTAAACTCCTAGAGAATTAATCCACATTGTACATAAATTTTTTTCTATAATACATATTTTTTAAACATCAAGGATGGTGGTTGGAGATGGATTGGGTTTTTTTTGAAGTGGGTAGGATTTGAATTGAAAAATTATGGAAATTATATTTCTTTTATATTTAGCCATGTATTTTTTTTACATATGCATGAGTCATGTGTTTTAATATTCTTTATATCCCTCTTATTTTAAGAATGTTTTATTATAAGAGTCATTGGAAAATATGAATATGTTGGTTTTGTATAAATCATCCAATAATTGATTAACCATTTATCTATGGTTGTGTATACATCATCAAATGTTGAAAATCTATGAAGAAAATTATATATAACCATTAGAAATATCTCGTTAAGAATATACCATTATAGTTTAGTAGAAATATGAAAATTTTATACCCATAAATTTTTTATTATACTAGTACAAAAACATTATATTATCCATATTTCATGTTGTCTATTTTCATAAACCTCATTACCATTATGAATGCATGATTTCTAGGTCAAAAAGGATAATGTATGTCTCTATAACCATCATTAAATGGAAAAAATTATATTTTTAGTGACTAAAAACCCTATATTCTATATTTATTATGATTATTCCTAATCCATTCATATGTTTTCTAGAAAATATTAACACCATTAATGGTTTTTGATTTAAGAAAAGGATAGTTTTAAGAGATAGAAAATCAATCTTGGATAAGAAATGAATGTAAAAAGAAAATTTCAGTAACATTTTAATGTGTATATCAGACATTTCCAAATTTTCTAATTCTGATGAAAAAACATTCCGGATATAGAAGCTATGTTTCTTGATCCTATAATCCATAATTATTATTTTCTCATTAATCATGGGTATTTTGAGTGAGATCATGTAAGATATATTAATGAGCAACATTATGGGATTCCAAGAATAATATTTATATTATTGAGTCTAATAATGGGATGTATATAAAATTCATAACCGAATTTATATAAACTATAGAGAAGAATTTTTTTTGCGATAAACTTATGATAATTATTTTTATCGTAAAATTATAATTATTTTAGATTTTTCTAAATCATGAAATAAAAAATAGTATATTTTAATCAATGATTTGTGCTTAATGGATAAAATATTTCAAAAATATATGTTGATCATGTAGGAATAACGATAATTAGAACTATATAGTTGATATTCTTATAGTTTTTAATAATCTAACATGAATATATATATATATATATATATGTATTTACTTGATACTCCCTCATGTTAATTATCAGAAGGCCTAAAATCCATGATCTACTGGTTTCATAGTTTTTATAGTGACAGAATAATGATTTAAATGTTTTATTTAAATTTTATATAGAGTTATGTATTGATGAAGATGATGTTGAGGCTACTCTATAATATAATAAAATATTTTATTCATCCAATATGATTATGAGTGAAAATAATATAATTGAACATTTGGTATTTTTTTGAGATACTCATTGGATAAATTGCAAAAGGGGATATAGAAATTAATGGTTGTAACATACTACATGATTTAATTGGAATATATATATTTATATTTAAGAATATTTTATAAGACCTGAAAAAAGTGTTTCTTTTTTAATAGTTAATTGATAGATGAAAAATAATTTTGAAGTGAGTGTACTAAACATTTGAAGTAGTTAAATAGTGGTTTATTAGATAATTTGGGAGATCTCCAAGAATGAAGTATTAGAAGAAGATGTTGAAGATGAGAGAAGATGAATCTCAAAGATAATAAAATATTTTTTAACCATGTAAAAATAGAAAAATAATTTTTTTTAATTAAATGATGAATAAGGACTGGGTGAGATGAAATTTACTGATAGTAAGTTACTATTGAAGAAGAATAAATAAGAATAAGATGTGTCTATGTAATGGTTATGTGATTTGTAATAAATATTTTATAATAAAGATTTTAGGGATAAGTTCTTGATTGAGATATTAACCAATCAATTTCCATTGGAATTGGTAATATATGCATAGATTAATTGTGAGAAAATTTTAAGCATTAATCTTGTAATAAATCATGTAGTTAAAGAAACATTGAGGCTACAAGTATAGTGATATCCTAATGTAAACCATGATGGTATACATCCAGAAGAAGAAGGAAGCTGTGATGTAGTTGGTGAATGACAATTTGAATATTGCGGTGCATATTATAAATATCCCTTCACTTATTCAACATATTGATGGAATTTCACCAATGCAATAATGAATAACTAGTTTTACGATTATCCTTATACAGACTCCACATGTAATTTATAATGAGACGTTATTAGAGAATATGTGACTAAAGAAAGTTGAACATAAAAAGTATTTTTTTCCCCTATTGAAGTGGATACATGTAAAAGTATATATTCTATAATTACATTTACTATCAAAATTATATACAGGTCTGTACAATGGTGAACTAGAACAGAAACAATTAACTAGTCATATGTATATAAAGACTGTACAAGTTGAAAGAAAATAAATATATAATTTTATTTTGAGGTAATTTGGACACACTTGATTCAAACACCCAATTGGGTATATTTTCATGATCATACTAGGAATTTAAATTTATTTTGGTGCATATATTACCTATTATTTTGATCTAAACTATTTATAACAACAAAAATCCTATCAAAAGATCCAACCTATATCTAGATAAAAATAATAATTCGATATTTTATTTTATATGGAATAAATTTTGTGAATATTTGAATTCATCTTAGTAGAATTTTTAGAGGAACATCAAATGGAAGAATTTTTCTTCATCCCTATTGAAACAAATTGGGAGGTCTCATTCAATATAATGAGAAAAAATAATAAAAAATAGACCATCAATATATGAAAATATTCATTCTTGGAAGAGGAATAACCATAAACTGAATCTGTTAAGAGTAATTTATTTCATACTGAATTCATTAGTTATTATTCATGAAATGGGTAAATTAGAAGTTATGAGAAGTGTTACATTTATGTTTTTCAAAACCATTACCATGAGGTTATGGATTAATTTATGAATTCACCCATTTTATTGGTGAATTATATATTTCTATTCATCAATGGATTATAAGATAAAAGGACCATATTGGGGAAGAATATGATTTTTGAGAAAGAATCAATTCAAAACAAGATAATTAGGTAAAAACTCAAAAATACAATAGAATTAAGGGATGAAAAGTCACCCTTTTCTAGGAAACAATTTCAATGGTTGATGGATACATTCAAATATACCTATTATAAAATGAAAACATTTATAATAATATAAAAATTTGATCCATGCTTTTAATTAATTTCACATTGGTTGTAAAAATTTCATAACATGAAATCATAGAAAACATGGTGAAAAGTAAAGATAAATAGCAATGAGAGGCCAATGGAAATCATGAGGGGGAATTAAAGAATCCAATGATAGAATTTGAATATTTGGTGAAAACAATGGATGATAAGATAATTTTTCCTGATATGATGCTTCCTGATTTTTATACAAATAGGATAAATTGGATTGCATCTGAAAATTAAACATAAAGTTTTTTTTTGAGAATAAGTGTACTTCCGAAAAAACACCATAAATGATTCTTACATAGTATTAGATAGAAAATCAGTGCTAAACTAGTCAAAAACCATCTAGAGAAGCTTCTTCCTTATTCTCTTATTAAATAGTATCTCATAACAAATTTGAATTTACTTAAACTAAATATATCTTAGTTTCAGGTATATGTTTTGCAATATAAAAACATTAACATTATGGAGGAATAAAAATTATATAAACATAATTACCCATTTTTTACATAGACCAATATTAAATTTTTATATAAATATTCAATAAATAGAAATGTGATCCATAAAACAGCCATAGATATTTAGTGTATTTAGAGACTAGACACATAATCATCTAATTTCATAAAAGTTATTCAATGTTTCCCATATACAAAAAAATAATAGGTATAAATAACATAAGTAATTTATTATTTACATATGTATAGAAAACATAAGAAATTGTGAGCACAAATTTTCTATAAAGGAAAAATTTGGAGATATCAATAAATGATCAAACATGTGATTGAGATAAGAATAATTGTATGTGTTCTCTATACTAACTTTGAAACATCATATACAATCTATCATATATCATAAAAATGATTTATCGAATTAAATATTATTATAATAAAAAATATTCACAAAAGGGTATAATTAACAATAAATATCTTTGATAAATGAGATCATAACATAGACATAGGAATTCTGTGAAAACATAATTATATGAAAATGTGAATATGTATAAGAAAAAAATGTTTCACTCGTTAAGATCATGTAATGAAATAAATTACCCACATAATAATATGGAAATAAAATCAAATCCAAATAAAATATAATAGACATGAAATTCTTGTCCATGCATAATCTTATGGAAATGGAAACACAATCTATGCATAAAAATTTGAACATTAAATATTGTTAACATATAAAATATTTATTTAATGAGTTATACATATTTAATGAATGAAATAGAGAGATATCATGGACCCACCCATCATATAATAATTTTTCATTCCTATGTATTCCACAATATCAAGAAGACATTTAAAATATCAGCATAACATAACCCACTGAGAATATAATGGATTTCAAAAACATCTCATCAATGTATCAAAAAACCAGCATGTAAAATAATAATGATGGTATCAATGAATCATATCATAAGGGAATAATAAAAAACATCACGGGATTATATTTTTAATGAAAATAAATTTCAAATATCTCAAGGAATATTTCTTAAGAAAAATACTCCTTTCAAATTCAAACAAAATATTTAACACAAAATATATTTCAAAATTATTACAAAAATTCATTATACGAAAATCCCATTGATAATACTAAAATAATATTTATTTTTTTTATAATTCATGATTGTGGGAAAATCCATTCTTTCCTAGTATGTTAAAATAATAAACCATTCCGCATGTTTTTTGAAAAAAAAGTAAATTGCACCAAATTTAGAAATTATAAAAAAATAGTAGGAATTTTTCATATGAAAATATAATATTTGGTAAAATGGAGTTCATATATTCACTTTAATATTGAAAAAAAAATCTTCAATTTTTTTATATAAAACACGGGCATCTATGAAAATGTTTTTTGATAAAATATTAAAGAAAGTGTATATCTGTAAAACATTTTCCTCATCATTTTAAGTACCAAAATAATAAAAATGGTATAACACTATGAACATAATATTATTAACTTGGGGAATAGAAAATGAAATCTCATTACTAGATAAGGATTATATAATATTACTAATTTATATTCATTAGTATAAATATTTATTATAATGGGATTTAAAGATATATCCTTTACCACATTGTTAACGTTCAAATCAAATCATTTAAAAAAAGATCCATATATAGATATGGAAATACCAATTATTTTAGATGGAATATTATTAAAATAAATTTATTGAAGAAAATATTTGACATAAAATAAAAAAGTGTTGAATTTTATTTGTGTCCCATCGAATTCAAAGTTAAACAAAAATACTCTACCTCAAACCTCATCTTTCTAAACACTCATTAAAATAACCTTTATAATAAATATATATTAATGTAATTTGTTTTTAATAAATGTTAATAAATATAATACCTTGAATGATTTAATTATAACATCTTATCCCTCATTTATTGATTATTATTTATTTATACCCATATTCTATGTTATAATTCCCTCATTTTTCGTAGAATTTTCAGTTTATAATCATTAAGTAATTTTATTCTTGAAAAAATTATTTTATAAATTCATTATAAACATAATAAAACCATCTATAAATTAAATAGATATAATTACCCCATTCATAGAGATGGTAGTCCATACATACACATGAACGTTGTTTCCATTATTTTACTGATAGAACATTATAAATGAAGAGATTAATGTACCATTATAGGATCAATAATATATCATATATATTAATTAAATCTAGATATATTTCCACCAACATAAAGGATTATTGAGAAAAAAATAACATCGATTCGTAAAGGTTGTAGTGCACATGCACAAATGAGTGACATCATCATTTTTTTATGCATTAGAAGGTTAGAAGATAAATATGATAATATAATTCCATAAGACCAATTATATCAAAATGATTATTTATAATCAGTAAAATTTTATTACTAATATGCTTAATGTAATAATTTCAACACTTCTTATCATTAGTTTGGAAAACCTCAACACACATTTAGAATCACATTTCATTACATTTATTATATTATTCTAGACTTTTAGAATCTTATTATAGGACATAATTATTCTAAAAAATTATAAATCATTATAAAATTATGAATATAAACTTATTACACAATGTATAGTCCATCATAATGATAAATTGTGTTCCATAAAATTGATTATGTCTACTTTTTCAAACAAACTATGTTTGGTATATCGAATGAACTAAATATGGTTCATTAAAAAGACATTGTTAGTTACACCAGACGTACTATATAAGATATATAATATTAATGATTCACAATCAATTGGATTGAAAGATACTAGTATATTGGACGGACAATGTCCAGTCCATTTGATTGATAAATCATAGTCCACCTAATTGATGATTTCCAATCCATAAGATTGATTTTGTACAGTACATTAGACTAAATAAATATCCGATAGGAGAGTAACTATAATATAATCCATTTTATTAAAAGAAATTATTACTTCGGAAGAATACTGTTTTTAATCATATGATCATAATTATTACTATTAGATATAAGGTTATTATATCATTCAGATGATGATAAGAAAATGAAATTAGATAAAGATATAGATAACATGCTGAGTTATCATGCTGAATCTCATCCATGGCTATTTTCAATTACACAGAGAATCATGAAATAAGACTATTGGAGGTCTGACTATAAATATAGGATCATTAAAGGATATGGAAGGTTATTCTTTTGTCACTCAACCAATTTGATACTTACTCTTCTATAACATCTTGTTATGTACACATTGTAAATATTCAAAGTATATTTCTTCTGAGGATTTCCAGTGATTCTTAAAATTACACAGAACCTTTTCATTAGTATTTATAATATCTAATATGGGTTTAGATTGAAGGATTTAAATAATAAAAAGACAGTTGGTTTTATATAGTTAATTAATGGATTTTGAGTCAATAAATAGGGAGTTAATTATGATTATTTTTATTTTTGTACTTGTTTCTATATAATGATAATCCCTATAGTTAGGTTGAAAAATATGTATACCTAAATTCAGGTTTTATGAAATTCTGAATAATTAATATTATATATTCGATATATTTTTTAATGCTTTCTGTAGTTCATTTTTAAATTTTTTATTATCAATTTTACTACTCTTTAATAACTTATTATTTCTCCGTCAACAATTGTATAAATTTTTTATTTTTCTAAACATTTTAAACAATGATATCTTAGATGACCTATGTGTCTGATTCAAAAACACAAAATATGAGATAATGTATTTTTCTAATAAATCATAATTATTTGGCATTGGTTTCTAATTAAGTTATGGTTCTTAAATAATATTAACTACCACATATATCCATTCATATACACTAAAATCCAGAAAAAGGATATCAGAGGAGGATATACATCTTCATATGAAAGTTATTCTTTTATTTATTTTAATTTTTTTTTAAAAATTACAATTGTTTTTAATATTATTTTTCTATATTTTATATATAATGTTTTACACAAAATGTATTTTATAGAACAATTATTTTTCATGTTTATAATATGAAATTATTAAATGTTAGAACACTTGATAATATTAATCATATATGTCAAATTTTTTTATTAGGATGATTATGAGTATTTGATAGATTATATGATATATATTTTTATGAAAAGTAGTGTAGCTAGAATATTTATCTTATTGAGAAATATCAAATACCAAAAAAATAAATTTATACTTTTATAAATGAAGAGATGAATGAGTATGATATTAATTATCATGTAAGGAATAATTTGTAATTTTCAATTAAATAGAATTTACATAATCAATTTTATTCTTTTAAAGACATAGATAACATTTACAAGAAGTTTTAGAGTAAAAATTTTAGTTATTCTACTCGATTGTAGAAGAAAAATTCATAGAGATGATTATAAATCATTTGATTTATTACCTCAAGAACATATTGATATGATGCATAAATGATTGATGGAAATTGATAATAGATTATCATAAATTAGAGGTAAAGATCAACAGGATGATATTTTTATTTAAATGGTCATTGAATTTATTCCATGAAAGTAGGAATCCAAGAGAAAAGATGTTGATGATAAAAATAATATTACATTGTTGAGTTTATATGATTTAATTTCTTTTGTTATATAATATGATTGTATATAAAAAAGAGGTACTAATAAGAAGTAAAAAAAATACAGGATATTTTTTATTTAAAAATTGTTGTTCTAGGAAGGTGAAATATGCAAAGAATGTTTCTCAGTCATTTGATAAATTGAAATTTAAACATCAAATAGAGGGATGTAATTATTAATAGTATAAAATTTATTTATCGAGACATTCAATGATAAAAACTATGATTTTGGGTAAGCATGATTCATATATAATTATAAGATTATTTTAAGGATTTAAGTGAGAATAAAGATTATACTAAAATGATATGTTACACAATTTAATAACAGATAATATTTTAATAATCTTAAGAGGAAATATAAGAAGGATGTAAATTATTAGTTGAATTTTATGAATTTTAAAATAATAAGGATATTAAAATTAATAAATAATCATATACATGGAGTACTAGTAGAGGTGATAGTTATTATGATTATTTAGTTAGTTAAACTTAATATTAGAATAATTTAATTTTGTTTTCTAAAATTTAATTGAATTATAATTGTTTTTTTGGAAAAGGTATATAGTCAATCAATGACTAATAATAATTTAAATGCTAATTATCCAGATTTTAAATTTGAGAATAATTCTATATCATTAGATTAGAAATATATTTCATCCAAAGAGAATAATAAATTACCTATGAGATAAATAGTTTCATGATGTGTTAAACTTTTTAAAACCAATGATTACATAGTTTCTAAAAAATGTTATATTTTTGTAAAAAAAACTAAAAAACATTCATGAATATATATTATTACAACTAAAATTCCTAGTATTTATAAAAATTTATAGGAATCTAATCTTGAGAAAAATAAATTTTCAATTGATTTTGAAAAATATAATTCTAGTATAACACTTTTTTGAATAATCAAATTAATTATTAAATTAAATTTTGAAATTATATGTCTAAAAAATTAACTATCAAAATTTAATACTGGTAGAGAATCTTTTGAATAAATGTATTGGAAAATAAAAATGCATATGGATGTGGATGGAATGGGTTTTACTAATAAAAAAATTCAAAATAATTTTTTTTCAAAAAACTGACCCATTCTATACGAAATGTAAAAGTGGAAAAATATGATGAATAGAAGATCTTCAAATAAAATACATTCAATTTTTTTTAAAAAAAAATATAAATTTTCAAGAGAAATAACAAGTAAACAACCTTATATTGATAGACATTTATGTATTTCTAAAAAATAATTTTTATAATACTGGACCCAAGACGGTTAGAATTTCCAAATTCCAATATTATTTTAAAAAAATATGAATTATACCAAAAACAATCACATTTCTTTTTTTCATAGTTGATTTTATAGGCGAAAGATATAGAACAATGATTTTATCAAATATTATATAAATATAAATTGTCGAAAATATAAAATTGGAGACAATACTCAATGAGAAAATTTTATAATATTTTACATTATTATTCTCATTAGATATTTGATTCCAAATATTTTATTTTTCTTAGGAATTAAGAATAATATTATAAGAATAATTTAATTATTTGATGAGGGTTATGTTTTGAGATTCATCAATGATAATTTTATTATTCTTTTTTTAGAGTATAAAATTATTTATTCTTCCAGAAGGCAATATAATGTTTATACACATAACATTTAAGACCTTTGGAAACACTATCTACCATGCCTTGTTTTAAATAATATCAATATTGGTTATTATATAGAATATTTTGACATAGTATATATATAACTATACACTAATGGACTAGGTAACAATATACCCGTTATTATATTTTTTCTTCTAATGTGTTTATTCTTTTCAAATACAAAAGAAACATAATTCATGTTTTACATATCTTAATGATATATATGCTTCTAATTCCATACGATTAGTTCACATGTATTAATTTTTCCCAACAAAATTGGAAGTATTGGTGGAAAATATAATGTAATTGTTTTAATCAATGATTAAAATATTTATACATGGGTCTATTTTCTAGAAAAAACGTTAGATGACATTTCTAATTTAAATCATTTATAAACCTTGTTAAAAAAATTTCTACATGTTATTACTATTCAAAGTGATCAAGGATGAGTGTTTGTAAATTATGATTTTGAAACATTTTTAATAAAATTTGTTTAATACATAACCTTTTAGCACCTCTAACTCAATAGAAAAATGGATTATTTTATATATGAGATGGAATTTTTCAAAAGATTACATGTTGAGTGTATACATAGTTTCTAATAATTTTTGGGATGAAAATGTTTGTATTTCCTACTATACTTTTGATATTGTTTTAATAAGACATTTTATTAACAAAATTTATTCTCATTTATTGATGGTAAGAAATTTTAAAAACAACAAATTTAATGTTTGTGGACTCAAAGTGATTAATATGAGTACTAAATACCATTTACATAAATATTATACAAAATAAAACAATGGAATATTTTTAGGTTTTTCTAAAAAAATAATTGCAATATATTATTTATCAAAAAAACAAGTTCTATTGAATTAATAGTGAATATTATATTTAGATTAATATAATAATTTACATTTTAAATAATCTCAATTCACATATTCTTCTATTATTTCAAAAACTGGTTTTCAACCCACCTTATAATGTTATTATTATGATAGAACAACTAATGATAAATTTTTTGAGGTATTACCGCAATTATATTTTCAAACTCTTCTTGAATAATACTATTTTGTAATCTACATGAATTAGACTATTAATAGGAATATTCCTTGTGATAATATCATTGGTGATGTAAATCAACCTCATAGAACTAGAATTTCTATTTCAAATCCAATTGAATTTTTTTAATTTTTGTCATAATTTGATTCAATCTATCCTAATGAGGATTTAAGTTATTAATATGGGATAAAATATATATTGTTTGAACTTAATGAATTCAAAACGAATCACATTTGTAATTTAGTTGAACGAAATTAATATTCATATGTTATTTTTGTAAAATTATTTTTTCTATATTAATTCATTGAAAATTGAATTATATGTTGATGTAAATATATAATTTTAATGAGGAGTTGATATCAATAAGTGGTCTTCTAAAATTATGAAATATACTCTCCAGTAGATAAACATGATGTTATCCATATCCTCCTAGAATATGTAGTGTTTCTAAATTATAGACTATTATAAATGGATGTGAAATGTTATATTCATAATGGATTTAAATTTTAGGATGTATATATATTTTAACCACATGGTTTTGAAGAAAATAATTATGTTGATAATTTATTTCAACATTTTAACACCCCATGATTGTTGGAATTCTTTTGAAATTAAATTATCATTAAAATATTTTTATTATAAATATACACTCAAAATAGGTCTTCATATTTATATATATTAAAACACTAACTAAAACATTAGATTCACACTGAAGACTAAATTTGACTATGGTGTACACAATACAAATTTGCCTTGTGCTCCATGTAATACAAACATGGTGTACGATGCACACCACAATGAGTTTCATTGAAACCCCATTTTTTATATATAAATATATAATTAAATATATAAATATATAATTAAATATATGTGATAATTATAAACAAACTAATATAAATAGTTACTATAATAGTAAATACTACTTTCCAAATACTTTTTATAAAATTTTTTTTATAAATAAAATATATTGATAAAGATGTCTATGATTTTTAAGGACATTCTTTGTTTGAAAATATAAATTTGTTCAAATAAACCTCTTCTAATAATGAAAAAATTAAGTGCCTTATAATTTAATTTGATAATATAAAATTAATTACTGAATTCATAATTTTTCAATTTTCCATGGTTGTTTTTTTGGTAATTTTATACAAACCAACTTTTTTTGATGAATAGTGACAATTACTGCAATTTAGTTAAAAACAAACATTTCATTTAACAATTTATTATTGATGAATTATATATTATATTTGTTTTAGAGTCAAATTATATCAATTATACATCTATTTATAAAATTTCTTCATTATCATCAATTTTAATTTCAAAACGATTATAAAAACATAACAAGCATTTGAATGTTTTTCTGCTATAAAAACATGTTTTTACCTTGTTTGTGAGATTAGCATTAATATTAATTTTTCCAATAATGTGATTAGAAGTTTGGAAATACAACATACACAGATTTAAATAGTATGATATTTGTTGTCCAATAAGATCTATATAATTTTTTTATCAAATGAATAGTGAATGTGATTAAAATTAATTATAGTCATTAATGTACGATTAAGCTTAATATGGGAATAATTTTTTTTAAAGACCCATATTTTCCACGTATTTTATTAAATAAATTGAATTATTAAGAGTGTGTGAAAATTGACGGTGCATGATTCCGAGGCCCGGTGTTCCCAGAACAATATTTTGAACATTTTTTAGGTACGTTAAATATACACACGAACAACATTTTTTAACTTTTGAACCGATGATCAGATTAAAAATATAAGGGCATTGTAGATTCTATAGAACTATGATTCTCATAAGGGAGGCTTTAATTTGATTATTGTAGGTCTGGAGAAAAATTTGTGGTTAAGGACTTTTAAAAGAATAACTAAAATAACTTTTTGAATTTTTATTTTCTCTTTAATCTTTTCCTCCAACAAAAAATGGAAAAGTGGGAACAGTGACGTGTGAATCCAATAAATGGATTGACCCTTCAATCCTTTGTAACTTCATTGTTGGGTAATTGGGAAGGTTCATAATTAATGAGACCCCATTAATTCCCAATGTCATTACTTACCCTCCACCTCTCATATTTATATGAATCAGAGAGAGGGGTGTTGACACTACTTCACCAATCAATAAAGTGCTGAAAAAGAACCAGGATTCCAAACCCATGGAGGGTGGAGCCAGTTTTGGTGAGCGGTGATGGGTGACACGGAAACCCCTAACCAAAGATTGACGATCAAGTGACATCATTGGAGTCTAGTTGTGAGGACGACGAACACAGAACCACTTCATCGATCATGGGCATTCTACATCATTCTTAATATATGGTTTGTTTATTGTTTAATTCAAGTGTTTTTCTTGAACACTTTAATCCCCCATCATGTTTAAAAGTTATCACAGAGAATACGATTCCAACGAACTTGTCTGAGACCCTCTGTTACCTTGAAACTCTTGCGCCTTGTTAGATGAATTTCGGCGCGGCGACACCAACCGGCTATGATGGAGGCGGTGTATCGTTGTGCATCACAATAGGAGGTAGCGGGAAGGTGTGGCATGTAGTCACGCGCCGCCCATGTGAAAGGGGCCATGGGTCATAATCAGTAGGGATTGGAGGTGGCAGTCGACAAGTCAGCTGTCAGAAGAAGGGATGGGCGGTGTGACCAGTGAGCCAACGATAACAAAGGAGTCACATCTGAAGCCGTAGTGAATGGGGAACCTGTGCCTCTAGTGGGATCCATAGCCACTGAGCAGTTCCCACATGGCACCATTGTCTCAAAAACCGAATGGCCTCTAAGATGTTCAGGATAGAACCTCCCCCCCCACGTCAGCTACGACAGACCCCACTGTGGGCCGAACAGGCAGGCCGCACCCCCTAGCGGGCTGAGCTACCCTTTGTGGGATACTACATTTATGGGTCAGGCCACCCCCGTGTGGTCCGAGAAAAACCTCAGCCTAGCAGGCTAAGTCTCTGATTCCCCACCCAGTTAGGTCAGACCCAGACCAGGTTGGGTTGAACAGAATCGGGTCAGACTGGACCAAAAAACACATAAAAATCCATATCTTGAGAACCATGTGTCTTTTTGATGAGGTTTCTATCGTGTTGGGATCCTTGGATTGATACAGTCGTTTTGGATTATTCCAAATGTGTTTTGGGGAATGTTTTCATACCTTTAGGTTGGAGTGAATTTGAATCCAACCAAGCCTTTGGATATAAAACACTTATAACTCACTGACCTGGTGTTTGCTGGTCACACCGTCTATCACGTTTGAACCCATGGTGGTCCTTTGTGTTATTCATTTTTTGAGATTAGTGGTAGTTAAGGTACGACTGATATCTCTTGGTGAAGATTCAATAGAACTCAAGTACACCGAGTGAGAGGAATCCAGTGGCAGGCAATAATGTGATGCATGAACATTGATCTTGTGTGGGTCAGCATTTTTCAATCTTGTGTGGGTTAGATTCTATCAGATCCTATGTGGTTCAGTGCTTAGTTATCTAGTGTGGTTTAGCGCATACCGCTCATGTGTGGGTCAAATTATGTGTGGGATAGCGAGGGTTAGTACCTATCTATCTGGTTTGGGTCAGAAGGAGTTCCTATTAATAGAATAAGATGATATATATTATGAATAATCATATATACTTATGTAATTAAGTTATACTAGATTGTGAGATGAGTCTTTTCACCTTTGTGGTCTAATCTTTGTGGTGTTACTTGTGTTGTACTTCTATCTTCGTGGTGTTAACTATGTGTTACTTCTATCTTCAGGGTTTTAGTTGTGCGGTACTTCTACCTTCATGGTGTTGTCTTAGTGGTGTTACCTTTGTGGAACTTCTACCTTTGTGTTGTTGTCTTCATAGTGTTGCCTGTGTGGTAATTTTAACTCAGTGGTGTTACCTGTGTGGTATTTCTATCTCTTTGGTATTCTTCCATGATGTATGAGATGTGTATATCTTGATATATTATGTATTTTATTGGAATATATCTAATTATAGTTTTATTATTGCCTTGTGGTATTTAAATTTTGGAACTCTGTGAGTCCTACGGGAGTATCAGGGTCCCTACTGAGTATCGTTATACCCACCCATGCACGGGCAATGTCTGAAACATGTTGTTTCTTGTGCATAAAATGAAGAAAAATGATCGTGGCTGAGGAGGAAAGGACAAGACAATACTCAATGGTGGGCCATTTGGTGTGACATGACATAGGGATTACTGATCATGAGCTATACCTACACTTTAGGTAGGATCCTTAGTGGTAGATCCAAGATATTTTTTTGTACTTTCAGTTGTATTGGTACTTTCACTTGTACCTGTACTTTTTAGGTGGTATTGTATTCTGGCCCCTTTAAATTAAAAATTCTTTTAATATAGCAGTTTAGTTTGTGTATGTTTCTTGTTGTGCTCATGGACTGTGTGTCTATACAGGATAGAAAGGAAATGACTTTCTGTATTAGGGGAACACCTTTCTAGTGCTAGTATCCAGCCCCTAACCTATGGAAGGTGGGCTTTGGTTAGTCATGGTACAAGCCTTGAGGGACGGGTTATGACAACATGGTATCAGAAGAGTCAGTTCTACCAAAGACCTAGAACTCTGATATTTTTAGAGTGGAAATCGTGTTATGTTTCGTGAGTGTGGTTTTTTGTTTGGGGAATCTAGTATTGGTGCGGTAGCAGAAGTATATATACACATGACCCAAAATTTTGATTTCTGACTCAGTGAACGAAAGCACCGATTTCAATTATTTATTGATGTTTTTTCTATGATTCCATCAAGTCATCTCACCCGGAATATCTTATTTATCATGGCACAATAGTATTCTTATAGGATTCCATCACATAGACATCCATCCAGGATTCCTGATAGATTATGCGATGATATCCAACTGAGTGATGAGACCTCAGTGAAGGGACCTCTTATAGAATTAGCACCATTTGGTGGTGTACCAGAAGCACCACTACCCATTGGGAAGCTGTTGCCAATAGCCCCACCAGCATAGGGTGCACGCCGATTAAGTGCATTGCACGAGTTTCAGTGGAAGTGGCCTCTATGGTTTTTAGGCAAGAAAGAAACGTAGGTGGTTGAAGACTTTTAGGAGGATGTAGTCAAAGTTTTTTGCTTGGATGGGACACCAACTGACCTTATGGTGATCCTAGAAGCTCGTATTCTTCAGGTAGTAGTATGGAGATGGTGGATCATGATGATTCAAATACAATGAGAGGTGACCCTCATCTGGGAGGACTTCAAGAGCCTTTTCATGGCATATTTCTTCCTAGTGACCTTACACCCTCTGCGTATACAAGAGATGATGCACTTACAATAGGGCAACATGACTATGGCCCAATACTCGGCGAGGTTCACTTATCTCTCCCACTACTGCTCCAACATGCAACAAGACCATTTCATCAGGTCCTATACATTAGATCAGGGTCTCCGACAGGAGATCAGGGCACTAATGATATCTCTCATTGAACCGACACATGATAGGGTGCTAGAGAGAGAACTTGTGGTAGAGATCTTCCAAGATGAGTAGGCACAGGCAAAGATAGCCTCCACCAGATGTCAGGTTACAGAGTCATAGGAAACAGGTAGTAGATTGTTGATGTAGGGACCCAAGTGGGCCAGAACATCTAGTCGAAGACCATCAGATACATGGTTGGTTGTGTGGTGCTCACGGGATAGAGGAGGATAGCTGAGGAGTATGAAGTGCTTCTCGTGTGGTAGCCAAGGTCACATGGCTCATAACTGCCCGACCCATCATATGGATGACCAACAGACGGTCGGGGGACCTCCAAGGAAATGGTAGAGATTCGAGCGAGGATGTCTATAGGGAATTATACCTGCTATATGAGCTTGATGTGAAGTAGGTGGTGGTCTGTGATTTCAAGTTCTGCAGCCACCACCTCCAGGTGGTCCAACTCGACCCTAGGGAGAATGTGGACAGGGATGATCAAACCTCCAAGTAGCTGAGGCCAATGACCATGACACACTGAAGAAGATTAGAGTTATGATCTCTGTATAATCCAATGTATATGTGGAAATTATCGGCATAGGTTCCAGTCACTCTTTTATTTCTACAACCCTCGTTCGGATCTTGGAGATTCTGGTGCAGTTGTTGGTTCAAACCTTACGGCTAGAGATTCCTATATGAAAGGATTTTATGATTACACATAGGTTTCGGCAGCGTGATATTACTATATGAGGTGATAGATTTAAATGGTATCTTCTATTAGTGGCATCAAGGTCTTATGACAATATCTTGGGTATGGAATGTTTATCTACATAAAATGCCATGATTTATATTATTACGCACAAATTGTGTTGTTCTTGTGGGGATAGGACCACATTTTCCTTCACCAATGATAAGGGAAACTTTGTAACATAGGATGGACCTACTTAGAGAATGGTGCAATCAATCACACATCAGTTGGCTAGCCTTACTCTTGGAGTAGTTGATGTTCAGAGTCTAAGATATCCTGTAGTGGTGGACCAATATGTCGATGTCTTTTCTGATGATGTTCTGTGACGTCCTCCACGCTGAGAGATACACTTTTACATAGACATGTACCCTAGGACAACATAAATATGTACACATTCATATCTTATGTCTCTCGTGGAGCTTAATGAGTTAAGAGTATAGTTGGAGGACTTATAGAGGAAGGGGTTCCTAAGGCCTTGTGTTTCTCCATGGGCTACCCTGATTTTGTAAGAAAAGAATGCAATTGGGAGTTTGAGACTCGGTTTATACTATCGGTGCCTGAACTAGGTGATTGTGAAAAATAAGTATCCACATTTGAGGATTTATGATCTTTTTGATCAACTGAAGGGAGGATGTTGGTTTTTGAAGAAATACCTCAGATCGAGGTATCATTAGGTCAGAGTAGGGGATGAGGATTTCCATAAAAAAAGATTTCAAATGTCATTATGGACACTATGAATTCTTGGTTATGACTTTCAGAGTGACAAATTACTTAGAGTTGTTCATGGGACTCATGAACCGGATCATTTAGCCATACCTTGATTGCGTTGTTGTGGTCCTCATCGATGACCTCTTGACATACTCAGTGACGGAGGAGGAGCATTCTTATCATCTGAAGATAGTTATGGATACTCTCTAAGAGCACCAACATTATGGTAAGCTATCTATGTTTCAGTTCTTGATATGAGAGTTCCACTTTTGGGGACACAAGATCTTGGAGACTGGATTTTTAGTGGATCCAGTGAAGATATAGGATGTATTTACTTGGGAGCTACCCATGAGTTTGACCGAGGTGTAGTGTTTCCTAGGGTTGAATGGATAATACCAGATATTTGTGCCTGACTTTTCTAGATTTGTGTCACCCTTGTCATAATTGATGAACAAGGGAAAACCATTCATGTGGACAGAGAGATAGCAGTAGAGTTTTCTTGAGCTGACGTAGAGACTGAAGAGTACCCCCATCTTGATTCTACCAGAACATGGTGTTGGGTATGTATTCTACTACGACACATCAGGGACCAGAAATGGATGTGTTTTGTTGCTGGAGAGAGCAGTGATCGCTTATGGCTCACAAAATTTGAGGAAGCATGAGAAGAACTAGGCAACCCATGACCCGTATTTAGCAGCAGTGGACTATACCATGATGATGTGTCGACATTATATTATGGGTGAACATTTTATAGTCTACTATGATCCCAAGAATCATTGTTATATCTTCTCTTTGAAGGACATGATCATGAGACAACAACAGTGGATAGGGTTCCTCCAGGACTATGACTTTGATATAGTCTATACTCTTGGGAAGGGGAATGTGGTAGTAGATACACTCAGCAGGAGGTCTGTTCTATAATTGTTGAGTGAGGTGATATAGCAACTAGCCGCGATACATATATCCTTCATGGATATAGATAGTGTATCTTACCTCCTGTCTATGATAGTCACTCCACCAATCCATCAGTGAGTCAGGGAGGAGTAGCTTGGGAACATTGACGATGAGGATCAACATGCACAGATATCATCAGGACAGTAACCTGAAGGATTTTTTGAAGGTGGGGAGTATATAATCCTCTTAAAATATCATCCTATGGTACTAGTGGTTCTATGTGAGGAGCTATTGAGGGAGTTCCATACATCCCCTCTAGCGGTACATCCCGGTGTGGAGATGATGTACCAGGACCTCTAGCGTCAGCACTGGTGGCCAGAGATGATGAATGAATTAGCAGAGTTTGATTCATGGTGTCTCACTTGTCAGTATGTGAAGGTCGAGCATCCGGTTTAAGTAGGATTAGCACCACAACTAGAGGTTCCAGAGTGGATGTGGGTTGAATATACCTGGAATTTGTGATTGGTATTCAACGTACATCCAGGGGACATGATTCCATCTGGGTGATCACTGAACAAATCACCAATTTGGCCTTTTTCCTACCCATCTACGACCATGGATAAGTAGAGGGCTTGGGACACCTATACATGTAAGATATTTTGCGACTTCCCAATGGGGCATCGATGATCATCTCTAACCGTGATTCACATTTTACTTCCCGGTTGTGCAAGATAATGCGTGGGGCCTTTGGTACTCAACTATGTTTGAGAACTACCTTTTATCCTCAGATGGATATAAAGAGGGAATAGACCATTCAAACGCTGGAGGACATGCTTCATGCATGCATCTTGGATTTTGATCATAGTAGGGAGGATCACTTTCACTTGGTGGAGTTCACATACAACAACATCTATCAATTCACCATTAGTATGACACTATTCGAGGACCTATACGGTCGACCTTGAAGATCACCTCTGTGTTGTACAAATCCAAGGGTGTCAGCACTTATGGATACATAATTGTTATGGTCTACCATAGAGATGGTGCAGATTATCCAGGAGGGGATGAAGACTGCACAAAGCAGACATAAGTCTTATGCCAATAAGTTGTGGAGACATTTGCAGTACATGGATGGTGACCATGTCTTCAAACGTGTATCACCTTGAGGATGTTTACAGAGATTTTCATAAGGTGCAACATTATCAACGTGGTTTATCACACCATTTATGATACTTCGGAGGATAGGTGATGTGAAAAACCACATGGAACTTCCACCACATTTGGAGAGGGTGCACGATGACTTCCATGTATCCCAGTTGAAGAGATTCATTTATGACCCATCTTACATCATCGACCATGATGAGATGGTCTTTAATGATGGTGAGATATATAAGGAGGTTCCATTAGAGAGTGAGGATCAAAGAAATCAAGTCGTTTATGGGTGGTAGATACCTCTGGTTCACTTTTTCCAGCCGCATGAGAACATCCAAGAGAGCACATAAGAGCGGTAGGCTCATATTCGTGCTTAGTACCCCCATTTGTTTTCATAGTCAATGTTGTGCCATTCAGAGATGAAAATATTTTAGGTGAGAAAAATATAAAGTCCATGATTTTCAAGGTTATTTTTTAAATATATGAAATTATTACAAGTCTGTAAAAATTAATGGCACGTGATTCAGAAGCTTGGTGTGCCTGAATCAATTTTCTGAATAATTATTTAGCTATGTTCAGTAAACACGCACGTGGCATTTTCAAACTCCTGATGTGGTACTCAAATTAAAAATTTGAGGGCGCCATTGAATACATAGTGCCAATATTCTCGTAATAGAGGCTTTAATTAGATGGTAGTGGATCTATAGAAAAAGTTATGTTATGGGTCTTTTAAAATAACAATAAAAACTACTTGGATTATTTTTATTTTATCTTTTATCTTTTCCTCCATCAGACATGCGGAAACGTGGGATAGCCGACATATGAATCCAATAAATGGCTTGACCTTTCAATCCTAAGTAACAACATCATGGGGGGATTAGGAAGAATACACATTAATGAACCCACATTAATTACCAACGTCGTTACATACCCTACCCCTCTCCCATTTATATGGAGCTTGTAGAGAGGTGTTGGTACTGCTTCACCCAGCAATGAAGTGCTAAAAAAGTGCCAGTACACCAAACCCTTGGAAGAAAAAGCTTGTTCTGTCGAGCGGTGATGTGCAACACAGAACCCCCGAATCGAAGACCGACAATTATGCAATGTCATTAGAGGATAGTTTTGAGGACATATAACACAAACCCACTTCCCCAATCACAGGAGTTCTCCACCGTTCTTGAGGAAGGGGTTTTTTATTGTTTAATTAATGTTTTTTTCATGAATCCTATAATCCTCTCTCATGACTACAAGCTAACGCGGATGGCATGGGGCTTTTGAACCCATCTCGCACCCTCCTCTTCCTTTCTACCCTTATGCCTCTATGGAAGACTGTCATTATAGCAGCACCAACTGGCTACAATATAGGTGGTTCGCCATTGCGCATCGCAAGAGGAGTACAAGACACTATGTCTCATATTTTGGAGGAGCAGTGAGAACTGGATGGACGTGGAGGAGGTGTAGCGTGCTGTCATGCACAGCTGGTGAGCAACGGTCCATGGCTCGTCACACACAGTAGTCAAAGGAGGCGGCCGAAATGTCGTCTGGCTGTAGAAGGGAAGGGATAAATGACCATAATTCTATTGGTGAGGAAAGAGTTGTGACTAATGCTTCTGCGAAGGGGGGACACGTGCCTCCAGTGGGATATGAGGAGATTGGGTGGCTCCCATGTGGTGTCGTTGTTTCTCAAACCCAAATGGCCTCTGAGTTGTTCGTGAGACCAGGGGACTCACCCACCCCCTCACCCCTATGTCGGCTAGGGACAAACCCACCATGGGATAAACCTACGAGCAACCCCCTTGCCATGACCCCACTTAGCTGGGTCGGCCCATACCGGGTCAGTCTGAACCCATTCCCAACTGAACCCAGAAACACATAAAGGGCCATATCTTGAAAACCATACATACATTTGACGAACCGTCTATAGAATTTGGATATTTTGACTGACACGGTATTTTTGGTTTACTCAACTTGAGTTTTTGGTAATGTTGTAGTATGAATGTATTGGATTGAACTTGAATCCAACCGGTCCCTCAGAACAAAATACCTTATAACTCACAGAAACGGTGTCTGATTGATTCAATGTATGTCGCATTGGAACCCTTATGACCTGGAAGTCCTTTGGGTTACCCTTTTTGGAGTTTATTGGTAGTCGAGGTATGACTAATATCTTGAGTGGAAGATTCCACGAAACTAAAGGGCAGAATGTGCAAGGAATATAGTGGCATAATGTAATGCGAAGAAGGAACATCGATCCTGTGTGGGTCAACCTCTATCGATCCTATGTGGGTCAGCTTCTATCAGATCATGTGTGGGTTAGCGCTTAGTATTTTGTGTGGGTTAGAACCTACCGATCCCGTGTGGGTAAAATAAGTTAATCATAACAGAGTAAGAAGATCTAGCTTATGACTAATCATCTGTAATTATATACTAAAGTTATACTATATTGTGAGCTGATTAGTTTCACCATCGTTGTGTTATCTTCATGGTGTTACATCTATGGTAATTTTTTCTTCGTGGGTTTATGTGTGTGGTACTTCTAAATATGTCGTGTTATGTGGGTGAAACGTCTGCCTTTGTGGTGTTTTCTTAGTGGTGTTACCTTTGTGGTACTTCTACCTTTGTAGTGTTGTCTTCATGGTCTTACTAGTGTGGAACTTCTACCTTAGTGGCGTCACATGTGTGGTATTTCTACATTTTTGGTGTTACCTTTTTGGTATTGTTTTCTTATTTGTGAGATGTGTATATTTTGATGACTTAGGTATATGTATGGGAATATACCTACATATAGTTGGAGTCTTTCCCTGTGGTATTTTTATTGTGGAATACTGGGAGACCTACTATGGTATTGGGGTCCCTACTAAGTATTGTTATACTCATCCCTACATGTGCTATTCCCACACCTTGTTGTGTCTTGTGTAGACGATGGACATCATTGATCGAGGCATAGAGAGCCAGGACTGGATGGTACTCGGAGGTGGACCATTTTGCATAATGTAACGTAGGGACTACTGATAATGAGATGTATCTACCCTTATGGTAAGATCCTTTTTGGACAATATTAGAAATATTTTTGTACATTCAGTTGTATTTGTACATTCAGTTTTACTTGTACATTTATGTTGGGCTGGTATTCTTGCCCTTTTACATTCAAAAATCT
Organism: Viscum album; assembly: GCA_963277665.1. NCBI lineage: Eukaryota > Viridiplantae > Streptophyta > Magnoliopsida > Santalales > Viscaceae > Viscum > Viscum album. The sequence continues at coordinate 2,088,347,375 of OY728140.1, read as the reverse complement.
TTTACAATAGTAGTTTACTTCGTGGTTGCTTCTTGTTGTGTTCTTGTACTGTGTATCTGTACAGGTTAAAAAGGAAATTCCTTCCCGTATTAGTGATATGACTTTCAGGTGCTATTCCCCAACCCCTGGCCCATGTTAGGCGGGCGAGGGGTAGTCACGGCACGGGCCATGATGGATGGGTCGTGACAAACTTACTATTGAGGATAAAAATGACTTAGATAGTTGTCCAAAAGTCATTGGATTCCACAATTTGACCAATTACCAACATGGTTCCAATATATGGGTTATTAGTATATTATTAAATGGAAGTTCCTTATATAAAAGTGTATGTATGTAAAAATAAAAAAAGAGAACATTCCATAACTTTAACATTTAGTAAACATTGATACATGCATATAACATTATATTTTAGGATATATAAATCCTTTGGAAATATATATGGGTTAGTTGTATCATGATAAATTTTCTATAATTTTTATAGATGGCTTAGGTACTAAAAATTCGTATGAAACGACAATATAATGACTATATTGATAACAATTAACTAATATAAACGATTCTATAAATAATAATAGCAATGTTAATTGATTGAATTATTGTCTTTATTTATTTAGGTAGATTAATAAATCTTGTTACACACCATTAAAACTAATATATTTTTATTCCAATGTAATAATGATATCTCCAAATTATCATTAAATAAATAATGTCAAAATTAACATAATTTTTATTTGAATTTAAATAAATCTTATAGAATGATTTAAAATTGATAAAAATATTATATTCTACAAAGTGACATAAAATTTTTAATATAAATTAAATATTTTATATTAATTTAATAATTAATATTTTATAATTAACATATTGACCCATATTTTATAAATGCGTTGTTAAGATGGTCTGGGTTCAAGATGCATTTTAGCACGTCATAAGTGATTGTTTTAAAATTACTTTACAAAAAATTGGATTTATATTTTATAATAAATTTCACTTTAATTTAGTCTTAATTTTTAAATTAATTATATTAGAAAACTATATGCTTTAATAAAAACAAAAATGATAAAATCGGGGAATCAAAGAAGTTAAGGAACCAAATAATTAAAAGAGACATATTTTTGTGTTCAAGTAATTTTTTATCAAAATTTATTCTCCTTTAATCAATTAGGTTTACATTTTAGAGAAAATTTATGTAAAACATATCACCCATTATTGAATACCTTTTGGTATTTAAAAAAAGTCCACTCCCCCACCACTATAAAAAGAAAAGCACTCTACCCCTTCATGATACATATGAAGATTATCAAATTATTCAAAACCAACCCAAAATGCCATAAAAAATCCTATATTTGACCTTCAGGCCTCCATTTTGGAAAACATATTCTCAAGGATGATGTTTAGAACAAACCAAATAGATTTTCCCAAATTAGAGGCAATGTCTTCTCTCAATCTCCTGCCATTTATTTTCATTCTCCACCCTCATACACTCTTTATCCAAATCATGTGTTAAAACACTATTTTCCTACTTGTACAAGGTTATTTTTATTAAATTATTCTGACCTACACATAAAAAACCTTATCTAATGGTTATTGAACATTATATTTCTGTATATGGTGAACTACTGCCTCGGGAAATGATGATTGTTTATTTCTCCTTTACCCCCATTCATGGTGGCCATTATGATGGAGACTCTATTTATATGTTTCATGTGTTATATTTACTATGAATTTATACTTCTGTATTACATTTAGAACACACATAGTCTTACCTTCCATTGGTGTTAATAAGATAATCATGTTTGAGGATGTGTTGACTATTGCACCTCAAAACAATTTATTTGTCTACACACCACATAGAATGTATTAAACATTTATTTAATGAACTAATATGATATATATGAAATATTTAGGATACATTAATAATGATATATATATATAGGTCATTTACATACTTTCTTTCAATACAGTAGTAAAATCAGAAAATATTTTTCGTGCGTACGTATGACTTACTATCCTAATGGATGGTGTATTCAATTACATACATCATTATGCTTTGTTTGAGAAGCATCGGTTTAACATCAGTGATCATCCTCCTCCCAATGCCTAAGGAGGTCATGAAATACCCCTCTCCGTAGTTATGTTGACTACTTTTAATCTATTTATATAGGTGATGTAGGTTTGTGGGGGAGATACTGTCTAGGGGGAGTTTGTTTTGAGATGAACAATGAACAATTACTGGTATTTGGGATTATTGTCAATGGGGGAGAAAGGAATAAATTCAGGAATGTTCAGTCATGTCATGGACATGTAATTCTTCTATGACACGATGAGAATTCAGTGTCGGTGATAGATTTCAAAGGATGTGATGGAATACATTGGACATGTAATGCTTCTGAGACATTGTAAGAGAATTACTTGGGCTTCATTGAGGATTCCAAAACATGGGAACCCAAATCATGTTTCCTCTCTTGTTTTATATATAGTGCTTTGCTCACACAGACATAGAGTGTTGGTTGAGTTGATTATTTCATTTTTGGTTTTCATGGGGATGGTGATCAATTGAATTTATTTAGTGATTGCCAACAAACCCAAAGTGGTAGATTATTTTAACAATGGAAATTCTATGCATGAACTGGCATAAGTTTTGTGTTTTTTTGTCAATACATAGTGGAATTTTGGCGATTCTATGCATATACAGGAGTATGTTTTCGGTTTGTTGTCAACCCTGAGTGGATGTTTAGAATGTGTGCCAGTAAAGTGATCATACAATTTAAGAAGACAATAGTATTGAAGGTGGCTTAGTTTCCCAGTGTTTTCCAAATTATTGGCCTTCAAAATCAGAAAATGATGACATGGTTTGTTTGTAAAAGGTGGTGCATGAAAAAGGAAGTGGTGCGTGAAATTTATTGGCCATGTGAGAAATATTTGAGTTGTACACGAAAAACAAGGTGGTGCCTGAAATAGTGGAGTGAGGTTTTATGCTCAAATAGTTTTTTGCAATTAGAATGTCGAAAAATGGAAATGGCATGGGCTGAACAAAAAATATAGAGATGTGCATGAAAAACGATACCTACGAGAAAAATTATGCTCCAAATGAGAGGCTTTTTCCGCTACAGGGCGTTCTGTGCGTGGGGGTCAAAGACGCCTATAAATAAGAGATGACCCCTTTATTCCGTCTGATTGATGACCAAGAGATGATCCAAGTTCTGATGCGTGTAAATGGTTCGCATAAAAGGGATTGTGCAAAAAATTGAGAGCTGCTTGAAAAGTCCTGGCTTGCGTGAAAAATTCCGAGCTGCGTGAAAAATTACAGGTGCATGAAAAAATAAAAGCTTTGAAAATTGAGGCAGCACATAAAATATTCAGTTCCACGAAAAGAGTTTTGTTGCGTGAATTATTTTTCTGTGCAATAGTACGGGCTTGTGCCCAAAGGGTTGGTGTTGCGCGCAATTTTCAGAGAAACCTGTTTGCACATTCTGGTTATCTGATTCAATGGTTCAGTATATTCAAGAGCATCATTTCTAGACATCAATGAAAGCAGAGTCTCGTGCTAAGAAGAGAGAATTAATTAATTGCAAATCTATTGAAATATACATTCACCTCTATAAACTTATGGGAACTTCCCCAAAAGTAGTGAGCCAGGGGGAGTCAACGGGAGTGACCTGAGGGACGCAGTGGGCTATCCCTGAACAGATTTAAAGTCAATGAGATTGTGATAGAGTTACTGTTCCCAAATATTTGTAATCTATAACTAGTGAAGAATATTAAAATTTGGTTCGACCGAAAACCTTCTGATGTATGCTCCATGGATGTATCCCTTAGTGGTGAACCATGTAAAAAGTGATGTGTCATCTCATTGCATGAGAATGATTGATTGTTTCTCATATACATCATACAGTATAAATTAGTTCCTACCAATGTGGGAAAAAGATCCATTAGTTTAAAAGAAAGAGTTGACACCCTGATTCACCCCTCCCATCCCAGGTTATCCCAGGGTCCTTTATTATAGGCATTTTATAGCCACCTATTTTCATGAGTTATGTTTATGTTGAACTAATTATGAACTTTTTATCTTTACACATCTTATAATATGTTTAAATGATTAGGATTCACATTTAATTTCACGGGTTATGATATGTTTATCAATGATAGTGTGGCACATATATGTATTATTTCATTATGTGATGGGTGGGACCTATATCTCGTATAATGCATTGAGTAAAGTTTTATATCTCATGATATAAACTATTATTTTCTTGGGAGTGATCCTTGACTAGTATGATGTCCATATGAGTGAACCATGAATACTAATATGGTTTTAGAAGTGAACTCATGCAACTATGATGTCCATTAGAATGAAACATTACGACTATGATGGTATGGGGATTGAACCCATACAACTCAGATGGTTTGGGATGTGATGACTTGGCTACTACGTAAATCATTATATGATTATGTGTTTTTAAAAATTACATGTTTTATTCCAATGTTATTCTTTCATAGATTATTATCTTTGTTTATTCATGATTCATGTCTTATAAACTACTAATCTTTATGCCATGATTAATCTTTATGACATTTGATATGAAGAGTATGTTCTTATATATTAATTATCACATTTTCATACCCTTTTGATCATGTTTATGCTTACATGTATCCCTTTTTTTACCATTACTGAGCATTTAATCTCACCTTTTTCATTAGTTTCCTTTCTCCAATTTATGAAGAAATGTTTTATTTAGAATTAATAAATGTGGAGATGTTAATGAGGGATGATGAAGATATTTTACCAAGATAGAATATTTAGTCTCTAAGTTTCCAAATACACTAAACTATTATGGTCCTCGGCCATGTAATTTTTTAATGTACAAAATATCAATCTAAAATGATGTAATATCCATTTATGTTAATCAGGTGTCAATATAGTTGGTATCAAAAGAAAGAATTAGTTATCCTTTTATAACTAGTATGAGAAAACCATTTTGATATCCATAGATTTATTTCTAATGATATGAGTAGGGATGTCTCTATGTATTTGTATAAGGATGAGTTATCATTTTGGTAAATGTACTGGAGAATTGGTAATGGATAGAGTGAGTGGTTTCCAAAAAATACATCCATGTATGGATACAAAAAGTGGATGTGAATATAGAACATATGAACCTATGGGAAACAACTCTGACAAGATGTTCCATGCTTGACTTATTGTAATCTTGTACAAGACAACCGGCATTGCTACCCACCTAGTTTGACACTCCGGGGGCATATTATTTGGTAATTCAAAAAATACTCAAAAACCATAATGAAGGATTTAGATTATGTTTTTAAATGAATAACCAATGATAAACCCAATGTTTCATTGGTTATAGAAGGTTACATAATTAAATATCCTATATGTAATATTGTTCATGACTATGTGGTTTTCTGCTATGACAAATAATGATCACACAATTCTTGTGGTTTTAGTAAATTGAGGGAACCAGAAGGTACTGAATTAATGATCACTATGATAGAAGATTTTATGAATATCAGTAAATTTGGCTAATCACAAGAGTGATACACATTTTGATCGGGAATAATAAGTTATCATTGAACGTTATTACCAAATTTTATCTTAACTAATAGTACAAATCACCAAGGAAGAGAAAGAAGTAGTTCAGTGAGAGTTATTCTAATTAAAACCATAGGGGACATATTATTTTGTTACCACTATGTCATAAATGTGGAAATAATCACCTAATTGAAGTTAATATAGGACCAAATGTTTCTCTAATTATTGAAAAGATTGTCACAAAGAAATGACTGTGATGAAAAAATGAAGAGTTTAGTAATGGGAATGGATGGGAATGTTGGACTCCCTAAGGTATTATCATTTGTTGATTTCATTAAATGTGTAATGTATGGGAATTATAAAAATAAATTTCCTATATGTAAGGATCACGATGAGAATCAACAACATGGATTATGTAATTGTTTTTTTATGGATTATGAAGAAACCAATAATGACATATGAAATGTATGTGTTGTTGTAGATCAGCATGGTGAAATTGAGTTTGATAAATGGTAAGACTTGATTCTTATTTCCTGTTATTGGGAAGTGGTATTAAGGAATAATTTAATGAATCATGAGTAATGGTTTATGAATAATGTTGGACTAATGATTTATTTGTGTTTTGGAATCCTGAGACTATGTTATGTGAATTAGGAAATATATTAGAAATTTTTGTATATGTTTTCAAAAAGGATTTGAAAGGACATGTTAAATAGTGATGAAGACATGTAAAAGTGATTTTAAGGAATAATGATATTTTGGTTAAGGGATGTTAATCCATAATTAATGTATGATTCCAATATAATGATGTTTGAATAATGATATACAAAATATGAATAAGTAAATTGGATAGTACAGATAACCCTAGAACTTCTTATTGGAAAAATGTTCTATATCTTCAAGGATAATGTTTACAACTTCTAGGATTTAAGGAATGTATCCAGTAATCATTAATATAAGGAAGAATTCATGTTTTCCAAATGGATTTATGGTAATTCATTTTATTACCATATATCATGAGAATATATAATGACGCTATTCACATGTTTGGAATGTGAAAAATAAGTGATACTTTGTGTTATAAAAGGGAATTAATGGTAAGATGATTTCAAGACCTTCTTTATAAAGCCTTGAATATCCATATGATTGAGGTGTTATGTTGTTAACAATATATAGAATGCTTATGTTAAACATTATATTATGTGATTATCATTGAAGTGTCATCATCAATATAATGATTTATGAATTTTAAATAGTAGTTCAAACTACATTGTGTGGATAGTAATGTATGGAAAATGAAATGGGATATCATGGAACCCATGATATGTAATTACATCAAGAATGAAAATTTAACCTAATTTATTTAATATAAGGATGTGAAGTGGATCCAAAAAAATAAATGATGATATTTTCTAGAAACCATGCGAGTATATATTTTAATAAAAACTCTTTCAATTTTCAGGAAACAAAAAATGTTTTCTTATACCTATGTTTTCAATGAATTAGAAGGTTCTTTAAGAAATTATGGATTTATGGATTTGTAGATATTAATATTTTCAAAACCATGTTCTTTGTCACACTCCATCAGAACATGATTGTAATAGTTTTCCTACATTTCCGTGATTTCACTTTCCACATGTGTTCTCTATTGTGGAAACATAGTTATATGCTACATTGGGTAACTATTATGGTTCATTATTTACCATTTAAGGGTTGTATTAGTAACCAATTTTATAGTGTAGGTTACATTAACGGAACCATAATGAATTAATCCTTTTATAACGTTGATGAATTTTTATGGTGAAATTAATTTTAAAGGGTTATATTGTAACACCCGGATATATTGTGTTTTTTTAATAAATTAAATTATCTTTTCAATATTTTTTGTTTCACAAGTCACCGAGAATTGTTCATTATATATATATATATATTAAAAAATTAATTGAAACATTCTATTCACATAAAATACCATCTAGTCTTACGAGATATGCAATAATAACATGTCTTGCACTCCAAGAAACACCAACATAGCGTACGATCCACACAACTCTGTCTTTGTATTAAACACAGACACAGACACACAAACATATAAATTTATATATATATATATCTATAATTAAATGAGATAATTATAACCTAATCAGTAAAAATATTTGTAGTAATATGAATTACTACTTACTAAATATTTTTTATAAATATTTTTTATAAATAAAACATATCGATAATGAAATATAACATTTTTGGTATGGCCTTTTCTATGTTTGAAGACATCATTTTCATGAATGGACAACTTTTTATAATGAAATGAATTTTAGAAATATTTAGAAAATTAATTTGAAAAAATAAACTGCATCTTTTAATTAATAAGGGTTATGTCATCCTTGGGTGAATTTTTTGGATGTTTTGAGAAACATTATTTTTTCTCATGAATAGTGAAAATTACTACCATTTAGTTAAAAACAACATTTTATTATAAATATTTAATAAAGATAAATTCTATTTTATATTTTTTTATAGTAACATTAGATAAATTATACATCTATTTATATAATTATGTTCAATATAATAAAATTTTATTTTAAATTAAATTTTAAAACCTAAAAAACATTTGAATGTTTTTCTACTATCAAAACCAGTTATTTTGCCCCATCTATGGGACCACAGTTAATCTTAATTCATCATGTTAAATAATTATAATTTTGAAACTCTCATATAAAAAGATGTAATTATTATGATATTATCAGTCCAATTAGATCAACATAAATTTTTTTTCTCCAAAATGATTTGTGAATATGATTAATATTAATTACGGTTATTAAGGTATGATTATGCTTAATATGGGACTAAACATTAATATTAATGAAAAAAGACTTGGAAACATGTCTAAAAGCCATTGGTCTCCAGTATTTGACACTTTCAAAATATGGTTCTAAAAATATGAGTTATTGGGATATTATTAAATTGAAATTCTCTATAAAAAAGGTTACGCAATGGAAAAGATGGAAGGGGAACATTCCTTTGATTTAACATTAATAAAAAAAATTATATATATAAAAAAACATCATATTTAATGTTATATATATAATTTTGAAATATATATTTGTTATTTTCATCATAATAAATTATCTTTAATTTTTAGAGTTGTTTTATGTACATTAACAGATTAATAAACATCAATATAATGATTATTTAGTTAATAATAAACTAAAATAAATTATACTATAAATATTAAAAGATAAGTTAATTTATTTAATTATTGTATTTCTTCGAAGATTAATATATAATGGAATAATTCATTAAACCTAATATATTTTAATTAAAATATAATATTGATAATTTAATAATATCATTAATTTAATTATGTCAAAATTGACTTTATTGTTATTTTATCATTAATAAATCATATAAAATGATTTAAAATTGATTAAAATACTATCTAATTAAAAGTAACATCTAATTGTTTTTATATATTAGATATGTTATAATAATGGAATAATAAATCTATTATAATCAACATATTGACTCATATTATGTAAATATATTATTATGACTATCCGGGTTCAAGCTGCATGTTAGCGTGTCACATGTGATTGTATTAAATCTATTTTAGATAAATGAAAATGAAATTTTATAAATTAGATATAATGTTAATAATTAATATAGTATATATTTTAAATCAAATATCACTTTAATTCAATCGTAAGGGTTAAATTATTTTTTTTAGAAAACTAGATGCTTTAATATATAGCAAAATGATAAAATTTGGGATTCATATAAGTTAATGAAGAAAATAATTAAAATTCACATATTTTTGTCTGTAGGTGGTTTGTATTGACCATGATTCTTCTTTACTTTTTTATTTTTTTAATTTTTATGATCAATAGGTATGTTGGACCACACATTATTGAATACCATTTGGTATTTAAAAAAGCAGAACTCCCACTCCACTATAAAATGGCGAGCACAATACCCATTTATCACACCTCTAAAGCCTATTAAGTTTCGCCACGACATCCCAAAATTGACTCTAAAAAATCCTCCCACATAATATATTGAATCCTTAATTTGGGCATAATATATCACAAGGAATCCATTTGGCACAAACCAAAAGAAGTTACCCGATTTAGAGGTAACATCATATCTTAATCACATTCTAGATGATTTCTTTTTCCACCCCTCTACTCTAATTATTCCATTTATGGGAAAAAAATTATACAATATATAATTAGATGTTTTTACGAAATTTTTCCAACCTATACAAACAAAAAACTGAGTCTAATTTATGTTTAACATACTGTTTTTGTGATGGCGAACTACTGCCTCATAAAATGATGATTGTTCATTTCTCCATTACCTTTAATCATGGTAGAAATTATGATGAACACTCTATTTATAAATGTAATATTTTATATTCAGTATTTATTTATGCTTCATTATTTCTATTACAATACACATCTTTTTACCTTAAATTTTTTCTGAATACAATAATCCCATTTGAGAATATGTGGACTACCTCCCCGTCATAGCGATGTGATTCGTTCAAAAACCACATTGAATGTATTAAATATTGGTTTAATAATTATATATGATATATATGATATAGTCATTAAACTTTAGTAATGATATATATATATATATATATACATACATATACATAAATGTCCCATTTATATACCTTCCTTCAATACGGTAATAAAAATAGAAAACAACATTCGTGCGTACGTACGATCTACCGCCTCAATGAATTGTGTTTTTCCATTACATAATTCATTATTCTATAGATAATTATAATATAAATATTATGGATTTATGTTATATTTAAATAATTTTATACACTATATAATAGTTATATAACTATAAGGATAAATGATAAAACAAATTGGGACACATGTAATTAACAAAGAGAATATTATCTACAGTGAAACCTTAACATAAGATCATTAACAAGAGGGTAATATAAATTCATTATGAAAGAATATATAGTAATATGTATATGAATAAACTTCTAAAAAATATTTTAAATAAATTTATATTTATTATACAAGATTCTTTTATTAGTAATGAGGTAGTCGATACAGAAGGTAATGGGATTTCATATCACGTTTACTTTTTTAGTGTGCTACGAGCTATGTTTGTCACATGTTCCTTTTGTTGGGTGAATTTATTTTCATTGATTATATTCTATATATATTTAAAATAAATTTATATTTATACATGTTCCCATTTTATGATCCTACTTTAATGGGTTTTATATATAAAAATTTACCAAATAGGAAAAAATGTTTTCTCTCAAATTTAATTGATTGATACTCATGTTTTGTTATGCCAAAAAATAATTTCTTTGGGTGAATATAATTCAATTTAAAATTACATATCATGAATGTAAATATTTTCATGATTTAATATTCGTCATGTGATTTAATTTCCATACATGGAGATCCTGATTCCAGGATACCAAGTTATAAGAGTTTATTGAGACAATGTCATTGCGTTTTGATATTGTTTAAGTTTATTCTTCCTTTGATGAAAAATTATGATCCATATATCAATAATATTCTTTAATTTCCTTATCCTCTATTTTTTATTTATTTAATCATGTATCATAACATTTTATACTATTTGGTACATAATATAGTTATGAAATAGTTTTTATGAAACCACTACATGACCCTCTTTTCGGCCAAAAATCATTTTATTATAAAAATAGTTTTCAAGAATATTATACCATTCCCCAATAAAATATAAAATATGTTTTTAATATTATTTTTATATTGAAAATATATCATAGGGAACATTCCTGTTTCTCTCTAAACAAGGAACTTTTCTATAATTTTTATCTTGGAAAGTAATGTCATTTTGACCTGATTTGACAAATACCGATTTATTCACCACCATTTCATCGAATATTACATTTATTTGTTAAAAAGGTTAAAATTTAAGAATTTTTTAAAATTAAAGTTTGATGAAAATTGTTTTTCAAACTGTTTTTAATCTTCTTTTATATTTTTTCATGAAAATCTATTTTCCAAATGTTTTAAATACTAATATATATGACTTAGAATAATTTTCAAATAAATGGTTTTCAAAATGTTTTCATGAATCCTTTATAATTTTTCAAGGATAATAATTCTCAAAAAAAGATATTTCTTTATATGATTTCAAATGATTTAAAAAGATTTTTTTTCATAACATTTTCATGCTTTCTTTAAAAATTTTCAAGTGTTCTCAATGAATTTTTTAAAATACTTTGTATCATATTTTAAATGTCTTCAAAAAAATTTCAATTTTTTTTTATATTGTTCATAATTTTCTAAATTACATAATAAGAAAATGATTTTCAAATGGATAATTTTATAAAAAAATCTTTTACAAACATGAAAGGATATATTCCTCAAGAATTGTTTTAAGATAAATTTCCAAATAATTTTAAATATAATATGGAATATATTGATATTACTCATGAAAATATAATGTCATCAATCATAACATTTCTACGAAGGGTTTTTGAGTAATTTCATGGTCTTCATGAAACCCATTTCTCCTTCACGTGTTATATGTATATGAAATCCATTACTCTATCATTGGTTATATGATATTGACACCAACTTCTTTTCATGTGTTCTGTTTATGATAAAATGATTATGAAAACTATATCTTACCATATGTTATGATATGTTTACTTGTTTATGAATACTTAGGGGTTTTGATATATTTATTTATGATCTTTGAGAATATATATGTATTATTAAATTATGTGAGATGTGGGAACAAAATATCCCTACAATGCATTTGGTAATGTCTTATTTCTCATGAGATAAACTAAGATGGTCTTGGGAGGGAACCTTGGCTACTATTAATGTAATGGGAGTGAAACATGACAATTAACTTGGTATAAGGATTGAACTCATGAAAAAATTATAGAAATGGTAGTGAACCATGACTATTATGATGGTATGGGGAGATAACCTAAATTACTAAGATTTTCAGGGCTAGAATGATTTGAAAAATATGGAAATCATTACATGCTTATGTATTTTTTTTAATTCCATATTTTATTCCTATGTTATGATTTCATGGAATATTCTCTTTATTTCCTAAAGATTCATTTCATATAATCTTCCATGATTTATACATATATTCCATTATATGAAGAGTATGATCTTTTATTTTAATTATCACATTCTCAAGCTATTATGATCATGTCTATGTTGACATGTCCCCCTTGTTTACCCAGACTGATTATTTGATGTCACCCATTTATTATGTTTCCTTTTTCCATGTTATGAAGAATTGTTTGAGGAGAATTACTAAAGGTGGAGATATTTTTGGGAGATTTTGAATATCTTTCACAAGGATAGAGAATTTTTTTCCCTGTAACAAAAGGCACTAATGTATTTTTGTCCTCTAACTTGTATTTTTTTAATGAATTGAAAATTAATATAAAATAATATAATATCCTTATTTGTTAATAATGGGTCTGTATAGAAATACTAAGCTACCTAATGGAATTAAACAAGCCCCTAGAGCATGAAATGATAGATTAAATTGATATTAGTTAAAAAAGAACTTTGTTAAGAGTAATATGGCTCCAACTATTTTTACTAAAAATGATTTCTATCAACACCATCACTGATCAAATTTATGTCCATGAAATTAAATTTCAATACATAAAAAATACATTACCATAATTTATTGATTTTATGGAATCTATTTTTTAGTTGATCTTGTTAGTGAACATACTTATTTTCGTTATTTTCAAATTTCTCAAAAAATGATATTTTTTCTCCTCAATACAAGTATATAAAATATCTATTTTATAAATTTGGATATGAAAACACCAAAATTATAAGTACACAATTTATAACCACAAATACATTTGATATTGATGAATTTGGGAAACAATGTGAATAAAATTTCTATAGTGGAATAATTGGTATTTTTATATTATTTACATCTAGTAATCAAGATTGCATAATTTCTATACTATCTTTTCAAGATATCAATATAATATAACTGATTATCAACTTAAGGATGTAAAATTTCAATTTTAGTAATATAATGGATCTGTTGTTCCAGGATTATTTTACCCATCTATAAGTGATTTTATAAATATATTTTTTAGATGATAACTTCTATGGTTGTAAAATAGATATATAAATTACTCAGATAACATTCCAATTATAATATATGGATTTAGTTTCCAGATCTTTTAATATGAAACTTAATATAGGACAATCCACTGTTAAATTCAAATATTTTTCATCTAAAAGTAAATTATCTCATTTTTTATAAATGATAAAACAATCACATACTATTGATTATGTTTTAGTAAAACTAATTTTTATTGTGAAAAAAATGTGTCATAGAATTTAGTTAAAACCCATTACATCACTCAATAAAAAAATAGATATTAGACTCTATTTCAATCAATACCCCCACACAAAAAAAGAGTTATATTATTATAATTTATTGGGATGTAAGAAGAACATGATAATATATTTATTGAACACCTTAATTTTGATAGATATTAATATTTTAAATAGAAGCAATTAGTGGTCACCAGTAAATGATCATTCAAATCTATATCATATTTATACATATCATTATTATAATTAACTTATTAAGAAAGATGAATAACATATATCATTTTGTTATTTGTTTAAATACATTTTTCATGAAATATTTTCTCTAAAAAAAATTATTTCATAATATTTTATTGTTTTCTTTAAACGTTTTTTTAATAAAATGTTCATTTTATTTAAAAAAAATTATATTAAAATTTTATTTAAATGTAATTTTATTCTTGAAATGTTTTTTTTCTAGAAATAATGTCTTTTTAAATTTATAGTTTTAGAAGTTATTCTTTCATCAGATTGAAATAATTTTATAAAAATACGATGGACAATTACTAGATAATATATCCTGCATAATTTTTCAGATTTTCTCAAATAATGTAATTTCATATTGTTACTTATTATTATATTTTACTAATTTATTTCGATACATTTTATATTTTATATAGTTTTAAAAAAATTACAAATATGAATAGATCTTGTTGTTTTTATTTTTTAATAATAAGCTATTTTGATGACTGTTTTCAAAAAAATTCTTGCGAGTTTTGAATTAATATTAAATATGTTGAAGGTAAATATAAATTATCTGATAAAAAAGGTTTTTATTTTAATTTTTCTAGTTTCTATAAGCCTTAATGCCACTAAATTTTAATAAATACATTTTTGCGTCAACACATACCACATTTATTTGTCATAATGATATCAAATCTTATGTCTCATATCACTCATGTGTTCAATTATATGGAATTTATCAAATCATTTATCTTCTTATGAATAATATTTCCCTTATATGATCAGTAATCTTTTTCATTATTTGATAAATGAATTCTACTAAATAAATAAAATCTCAAGAATTAGTGAATGAAAGGTTGATTAAAAATTCATGTTTTAGTATAAGTAGTTCAATACTAATGGTTGATATAATGTTTTATGGTTGGTAAAAGTTATGTATTTAAAAAAGTATATTTTAATATTCAATCTCCAATTCTAGTGAAATAGTTTTATTTTCTCATAATTTTAGTGTTATATATTATTTTTAGGTTATTAAACTCAATATTTATTGTTAATTGCTTAGGGTTAATACTTTTAAAGTAGAATATTTGGTATAAGTTGCTTTAGAAGGAAAATACAATCTATTTACACATGAGATTCCATAAAATATGGGTAGTTTTGATTAGTATAATGATAATACTTTTATATTTTATTTATATGAAATTATCGGTAATTTTTTTACCTAACATTGGATGTAGGAGTTTTTAATATTTTTATGAAGGGTTATATTATAATATGTAAAATGGATAGATATATATTATTTTTTCTGAATATCATTGTATTATAATTATTTCTGAATAAGAGGAATATTGATTTAGTATATTTCTTTTTTCTCTCTATTTAAACCATTACGAAATTCTTAATAACGTTTGGGAGTCTTATATTTCCTTATTTTATCAACAAAATGTTACTAACTTTCATGATTGTGTTAATGAATAATAAATTAAAATTTGTGGTCATAGAGAATGATTCTTTAATTAGTGATGAAACTATTTCTATAATAGAGTTGATTTTTTTAAAATCAGACCATGAAATGGTCAATACAGGTGTAAGAAACTAATTTCTAATTTTTAGGAAAGAAAAAAAGAATATTTTCTACTATCCAATAAGTATAAAAATTACATAAAGTAAAAGTACGATAAAGATTATAGGGATTTGATGAAGCACAATAATGAAAAGAATCATAGTGATGAAAATTTAATCTTAATTATGTACTAATCTTTTTTTGAAGGATAAAAATCATGATATATTACAGGATATAGGGATGATCATTAAGGAAAATAAATTATTTGATTTTCACAAAATAATGGGAAAATTTATTAAAGGATAAGATAATGGTCATGCCAAAACATTTTCTACTTTCCATGATCAATTGTTAAAATGGTTCCTTAGTCATTTTTAATCAGAATAATCATGATAAATGTTATACATTAGAATTATATAGAGTCTGAACTTTTATTTTTCATTGTTTTTTTGAGAAACGAACAAATTAATATTGTGAGTGTTTTGAAAAATAGTTTAAAAATCGTTGAATATTAAGTTTAATACATTAAATAAATATGGGATACCATATTTAAGAATTTATGAGAAGTTGGAAGAATCGTAAACAATAAATTAAAAAAGAGTAAAAATATTTATAAGAATAGAGAGAAGAAAAGGAATAAAGATAATAAATGAGTTCATCTAAGACATTATCATTCACCAATATATTTGAAAATGATATTGAGTTTGATGTTTCTAAAATAGAAAAATATTTTGAGAGGGAACCATAAAAACAATAATCTCCATAAAAATAAAAAAGGATGAGTTTTATAATAACGTTGATGTTTTAGTGTATTAGATGAGGGAATAGATAAATATGAAGTGAATTTGTGTACCAGTACTTCTAGATGTAATGTTAATAATGACTCATCACAATCATACTATTCTATATCCTCTGAATCTAACCTATGTTTGGAAACAATATTTACTTATTTAATAAAGAATTTATAAATAATAATTACACAATTACATATTTCACTTATGTTGAATCTAGTTAAAATAATATTAAAATAAGGTTGAATGATTTAGAAAATATCGAGGATTTGAAACACCTACCTTATACAGTTGTGAAAAATGATGTTTACATTAAATCACTCAAAGATGAATCCATTAAAAATTAATAATAATAATGAAAAAATTTATATTTTTTAATCTAATAAATGGTAATTTAAAATTTTGTGATGAAAAAATTTAAAATACTAGGAATCTATATTTAGATATTACTTGTTAATTTGAATGTTTTCATTTGGTTTTTTATGATAATTTCCCAATTTTTAATATTTTGGAGAATATTTCAAAAACTCAAGATCAAGAAATCTCTAAATGAATGAAAAATAGTTTTCCACATGAGTAAGATAATTTGATGTTGAATGTTAAAAGTAGATATAAATACCTGACCTTAAGACATTACATAATATTTATTTAAATGAATAATTCCAATAGAGGATATTTTAATGTTTCAAGTTTTAGATAATTAGGCCATAACTAATATATATCAACATGAAAATTACAAGTAGAAACTACAACTCAAAATCTATTTTTTTTATAAAATAAGCTCTCTTAAAAAGAAACATGTCTAGTTCCGTGTTTTACATAGCATGACTTTTCCTTGATCTCATCTTTGACACTATTAATCATTATGTCCTATAGAAAAAATTTCAAAAACATGGGATGAGCATAAAAAGCTATATAAGGGTTATAAAATAAGGAAATAAAACATTATCCCACCAATAAATACAATTCAATGAAACCATACTTTTCAATCATAACATACCTTGTAAAATCATATGATTTATGAATAACACATAAAAATAATAAATCATAAGGTAATATGTGGCATAAAAAATATACATACATTATAGATATAACATGTATATAGGGAGTTATGTTGGAATACTCATCACATTATATTTCCTAAATCTCTTAGAAGTCACATTCATGTTTACCTCCATCATTTTACCCAATGCATTAGAGATCTATCTTAATCTCACCCGCCATAGGTTTATCATAGAACCACCCATATACATAAACAATTCCCAATAATCAAAACATATTCGTTACACATAAAGAAAGAATAAATGAAAGTTAACATTTCCAAATTACAGTCACAATATATCATTTCACGATATTGACATAATCAATTCACTAAACAACCATTTTCAAAAACAATTTAAAACATTTGATAAAGTGATTTTTTAATCAAAGTGTCTCATTCCACATTGAATCTTTTAATGAAATTAAAATTTTAGAACATTAATTATAATATAAATAATTCCTAAAACCCATTTTTTAAAACAAGGACATTAATGAAAAATATTTATATGATTAAATCATTAATATGTTTTAAAAGATATTTTAGTGAAATAGTTTTTAACAAAATTAAATATGCTTGAATACAAATAATTGAAGAATATCTTTTAATAATAACATTATAATATCATGAGAATAAATGTATTCATGATATAATGTACATTAGGGCAGTATATATATCATATAAGAGTGAATTGGTATATAAAAACAATAATGTCTCAATGGAATGTAAATTAAGACTAAATCCCCTATAAAATCAATATTCTTAGATTAAAGATAAATCAACTACATATTAATGTGTTAAAAATTTAAATACACTCAATATTATTGGATATTATGTGTAAATAAAATAGACTACATTCACACATATTTTCGTAAAAACAAAACCATTGACTAAGATGTCTAACTCAATGAATGCAAATTGAGTTAAAATTTATATTATCAAGTTCATATCAATGAATTGAGAATTAATCAATGGAGTGATTATCTGTATAAAAAGTATATACACACAACGGGGTTTCGAAATTAAATCATATATAAATAAATAATGATTCTACACATAATCCTAACCTGACATTGTCACGACCCCCTTCCATCAAAGATGCCCCTCCTGAGGTGGAAATGGTGAATGGGAGATAATGACCCCCGATTCCTGCCTCTAGTAGTCCCCGAGGTGGTGAATAGCACCAAGGGTATGAATTTTCACTAATATGGGAGGCATTACCATTTTATTTTTTAAGATCGGGAAATAGGATGAGTCATATACCAAAAGAAAAAGGAACATGTAAATAAACCCAAACCAATCCCACATGCATGTTTAAACAATTATAAACCAAGGTACAAGTACCAGAAAGCTCAAAAGTACAATACCAAAAGAAACAAGAGTACAATAACTACAACAAATTCAACTGTCCCGACTAGTAAGCTCCCGCATAGCCCTGGTAGTTCTCCTGGAAACCTAAAAGTAAACATAGGGTGAGAATACAAGTATACTCAGTAGGGAAACCTAAAGCTCTCGTGCACAAGTGGGGAGACATCCTAATGTCCCGTGAGAAAAACTGAAGAAACCAAAACCTAGAAATGAAATTTATCCACCCAACCTCATCACCCACGCTCACCAAAAACGCAAAACAACAGGTAGTAGTATATAAGAACAAGAGTATTGGGTATGCCGATCCATTTCACACTAGTTAGCTGCTCTACTTAACGGCGAACGTCCTGACGCTACTACACTCTTCCCACCCACACACACATGGGCCTCAAGAACCACATATTCCGCCCGGACAAACCTGGTCCTCACAACCACGTATCCCGCCCGCACACACCTAGGCCTCACAACCACGTATCCCACCCGCACACACCTGGGCCTCATCCCAAAGATTCTTGGGAAATAGTAAACATGTCCCCAGAGTCTTGGGCTAAAGCCACCATAAACAAAACCAACTCGAGAGTCTTGGGTGTAAGGTCGCCTCAAGCAATCAAAACCTATGGAAGAAGGAGTAGGAAGGAGCTAGTAACTAATGGGGAAAACACCCTCTCCCATGATATGGGAGTGTTTGGCACTATGTGCTCAACATGGGTGGGATGCGACAAAACACAAAGATAATGATATATATATGTGTGTGTGTACCAAACACACAACCCAACCTATGGATTCTAAATAGAGAAACTGAGCACGTACCCCGGCACTTCCATGTGGAATCATGCATACAACAAACAACCCCAACCCCATTTAAGTATTCATGTTTCAATAGAATTAGTTTATTAGTTCCTTAACTATTGGTCACAACCAACCATATCAATCGTTCATAAAACATATCCCTGACATCCACAAATCATGTTAGGGAAATACAAGGAATAAAAACATGTCCCTTATTATTAACCAACCAACCTCATTGATTATTATTCATGTTCTGTTACCAATCCCCACCATTCATTAACCCTTCCACATATTATTTATTATTAACAACCCATAGTTCGTTAATATTCAAACCCATCCCTGCAGCCCCGCTGCCAGCAACCATAACCACAAACACACCGAAACTTGTACATCATCACCCCTTGATACCATTTATTGCAGCCCTGCTGCCCATCACTAACATAGAATTCACACCAACCCACAACCAAGACAACCACATCCCCACTTCTTACCCGATCCCCAACAACCCACAAAAAACAACCCCTGTAGATACCCTAAGCATGACGTACATGGACATTACATTACTTTTTCGGAATACTTAGTACATAACAAAAACACGCAAACAAAGACCGTAATAGTTTAGTGTCTTTGGAAACCTGGAATATAAGCTTATAATCGTGGTGAAATATCTTCAACATATACTATAAAGATCTTCCTTTTTTTACCTAAAACCTTTCTTTATATCCCGGGGAAAAGAAAACATAAAAGGGTGAGCTCAAATGCTTAGTAAGGGTAAACAAAAGAAATATCAATCACATCATATACAAAAGAACGTAACTTTTGGAAATCTTAACCTGAAAAAGAGATCATAATTTCATAACATGGGATAAATCATAGTAGTGAAATGTAATCACAATAATCATTACTTAAAACATGAAACTTTGTCTAATACACTCATAATCATAGAGAATCATTTATTATTAGTCAAGACTCATTTCCAAGACTATCTTAGTGGACAAAGTCCATTTCTGAACCGAGTTCACTCCTCATTTTAGTCCTTTTTTACTGAATCGGTTTAACCTGCCGTTCCAGCCATGTCTATCTCATGAGATATAAAATCTTTACCCAATGCATTGGAGGGAGATATAGGTCCCACCCATCTCATAATAATACCATTCTTATGTGTGACACAAAATCATAAACCATACATCATAGCATAACCCATGTAGTAAAAATGGGATTCTTAAACAACATGACATCATAAAACAATTCATATAAAATAAAGGAATTCATAAAAATAATTCCATCACAACATAATCAAATCAATGTAATAATAGGGATAGAAATATAACCCTATATTATCATAGATGGAAAATAATTTTGAAAAAGCACTTGAACTCCATTCTTGAGGAAAATATCCTTTCTACTTCAAAAATGTTTTCCTTTCTTTAACATGTCATAAAATTTTAAAATAAAATAAGTTGATTAAAAATAAACTTCAAAACTTGTAAATGAAGCTTCTTGGAAAAAATGTTTTAAAAATTCATTCATACCGTATAAGTTAAAAAACATTATTCTCATAGTTTTGTCGGAAAAGTCAAAAAGTACCTCATACGAAAAACGACAAAAGATTCCTTTCATATCCTTTACTAAAAACTCTCCGAAGGGTAAAATTGGATTTAAAAAATTGTAGGTGGATGGGAATAATATTACATATTGAGGTAACATGGATTTGGTTGATAAAATACACCCCAGTAAATACCAAAGTATAAACAATCTCGGATAAAAGTGAGATTGTGATATTTTCCCTTACCTTAGGTCCGAGTTGCTTCGTAAGTGTCTGGACCTCCTTTATAATATTTAAATAATGTTATTGACTTATTCCAGAATCATACTCATTGTTATGATTTCATATATGGTTCACCTATGACTTTATTTTACCCGTTCTTTTGTAAATTCCTTGTTAAAGAGCGTTTCGGGTAAAATTGTTTCATTTGTCGTCCGTGTTTTGACTTGCAATTATTCATATGATTACATAGATCATGATTACTTAATTCCAGAATATAAAACATTATTTATATATAATATATATTTAAAATATACATATATATAATAGATCAGTAAATGGAAAGAAATACGCCGTTCATGGAGACGGTAGGCCGTACGTACGCATGAACACTGTTTTTGTTTCCTCATTGAGTTGAATGGAATTAAGTAGATGAAATAAATATATATACACATAAATCTAGTATCATTATTATGTCATATATTTCATGATTAATTATTATATATACTTTATAATCATTCATGAATGGTTAACGTGGAGAATGAATCTTATCACGTCGTGGAGACAGTAGTCCGTACGTACGCACGAGCGATGATATAGTTCTCATGATCGTGGAATTGTATTGGAGTGTATGTATACTATGTAATAATAAATATCACTTTACAATAATCATATATATTCATTATTTACACCATTATACCCATCCAAGTATAGTGGTGGTGGAAATTAGATTACACCACAGCGTGGAGACGGTATTTCGTACGTACGCATGCGTGGTGATTTCGTTTTCCATAGGATGGATATATGGTGAAATAGGGTTGTTTTATACTTATAATAAAATATCAGTATATTAGTGATACTGATGTTATTACTTCATAATGAAACAACCTAAGAAGAAGAAGTGGAAGAAGAAATAAATGTGAAAGAATCGGTAATGGGAATTACCTCTTCTTTGAAGCGCCTCTTTGAGTCCTTCTCTTAGGGCACTAAAATTGGTCTTTGAAAAAGAACAGGACCTCTAGGATGTTTCTAGGGAAGTAGAGAAGATAATTTGGCAGGGGTTAGCCGAGCTTTAAGGCTCAAAGTGGTGTGAGGAAGAGTGGGAGGAGGTGCCCTTTTATAAGGGAGGAGAGGGGCACCTTTGGAAACTAAAAATATTATTTTATTATAAAGCCAAATTCGGTTTTAAATAGCTCCAAATTGATTTATTTAGACGCTAAGTTGGGGATGGATCGCAATACTTTCATACAATAGAATTTAGACATGTTTAGTTTCCTGTTTTAACCTTATCATTTAGTTTTAACATTAAGTTAATTAATTTTACTTTTACTGTGTCTTCTTGTGTTCTTACACTATAAGGTTAATAAACGTACTATAACAAGCCAAACGAACCCCAATTTGTTTATTATTATTATATACAACCTTATCTAAGTAATTTGGCAGAACAATAGATTTTTAGGAATAAAATAACAATTAATAATATAATATTTGTTTTAAAAACTATTTTATGTCAATTTTGACACTATTTATTAATTGATTTTTGTGAAAATCATAATAGAATGATTAGTTCGAACCATGTTAATTAAATCAATAATAACATGTAATATTAACCTGTAAAATTAGTTGAATTCATAAAAAGGCTCAAATTACATTTATTTGGGTATTTATAACATCAAATATGTTAATATTTCATTAGTAAGATAATTACTGCATCATCGTTGTGTCATAAATAAATTAAATTATTTAATGTCTAAAAATTACAAATAAAATACAATTATGTAGGAAATTAATTTATCTCTCTAATTAAAATTTATAGACGAATTTATCTTTTGTATAACCCCATATTAAAAATTATTTACTTATTAAACTTTGATTTTAACTATTTTAACCCTTCTTTAAATAAATTAATAATAAATGTCCTAATCTAATCCAAGTGGGCCTAAATGGTCATATTTTATTCCTAAGGTTGTTTTTGGTCGAATTACACTAATCCAATAGAATTAGGACATGTGTTCAGGTAATAATAATATCTTTTTCACCTTTAATTACCCTATTTACTTTTAACCGTGTTTAAAAAACAGTAAATAGTTACTATTCATCAAAAATTATTTTCATCTCATTGAACCACATTTTAGTCCTTGATATTAACCGTGTCTCTTGGATATTCAAAATTCCACTCATAGAAGCGGTAAAATTAAGTTATATGAAAAATTCAGTTTTTTTAACTACCACTTAGTGGTTTCACTATTCATCAAAAAATGAGAGTTTCAAAAAAATACCAAAAATTAGGCCTAAGATATATTTGATATTATAATTTAAAAAGTGATGTATTTTTTATCAAATTAAAAACATATCAGTTACATTAACTAATTTAAAAATTAATTCTCGTCGTCAAAACAAATAGCGTGTTTTTAAGAGATAATGACTATCAGAAGATTGACATTTGTTTATAACTGGTATAAATGTGAAATTACATCCAATGACCAACATTGTATTAAATTGTAATAATATATTCTAAATATACTTTAGAACCACTAAAATTAATAATTTATCACTATTAATTATTTCGATTAAAAAAGTTGTATTTAATTAAAATTTAGTAGTTTTCACTATTCATCAGAATATGAAAGTTATCTGAAAAGTACCAAAATTTCACCCTGAGCTAATTTCGATATTCCGAATCCAAAAATTAAGCCCATTTTGAAAAATAAAATTTACAAAATTTCAAAAAGTGGTAATTACTATTCATAATGGCTAGTTTTAATAATATTTTAATAGCATATCATTGTTTTGTGAATCTCGGTATTGCGTACTACACACACTATCGATGAAGGTCGTGATTGCATGTAATGAAAGGAAAGTCAAGGATGTGTGTTGTGAAAGCTCCTTTTGGTGTAGCGTACAACACAAGACATTAATGAAATTAAAAATCATATTTTTCATAAAATCTCGGGGTGTTTCATTCTACCCCCATTAAAATGAATTTCGCCCTCGAAATTCGTCGGGGTTATATTTGG
The DNA here is from genome assembly GCA_963277665.1 of Viscum album. Taxonomy (NCBI): domain Eukaryota; kingdom Viridiplantae; phylum Streptophyta; class Magnoliopsida; order Santalales; family Viscaceae; genus Viscum; species Viscum album. Next base: position 2,088,322,909 of record OY728140.1, on the reverse strand, counting down.
TTTACTACTCGAAAGATTATTTAATAAAAAACCACATCGTAAAAAGGAATACCCAAACCAATCTTTAAAAACAAAAGAATGAAAAGTAATGGTTACCCAAATAAAATAATCACTGGGTTTCCACATAGGTGAAAATATGGATATGGAAGAGAAATATAACCACCATGTTCTGATGGAGAGTGGTAGAGAACATGGATATGGAAAATCCAGCAATCACAAAGCCATAAATTTGTGACGATCTAATGTGCCATCTGATTTATCAGATATAAGATTACTAGGACAACATTTTTGGTCTTCAAGATCATTTCCCTAATGTTGATGAAATTGTAATTGGAAGAAATTCTTTTGTGATTTTGGTATAGTCTCACAATTGGTTATTCTTTGGACAATTTACACTTCATCTCTTAAATAAATGAAGTTGAATTTGTCATTCGTGATGTGTTAGAAGATCATGTGATGGAATGATGGGTCATTCCATCTGTCTCAAACAAAAGGTTAGAAAAGTTATCAAAAAATACATAAGTCCATCTATAGTGAGATTAATCATATATGGTTCCTAAAATGGACTTATACATAATATATCATACTACATAATATAATAAAACTAGTTTCTACTAAATAGGGACTTCTTGTAGGATAGTGGTAGGTGATAAAGTCCAGTCGCACTTTGGTTGTGGGTTTGATTCTCACAGCCATGTCCGACGCGATGGGCTGTGGCCCGTCCTACAGGTAGTCCTTTTTCTAAAGCTATATTACTATAACATCCCATCAATAATATCGAAAAAAATGTTCTATCCTTAAATAATACTAACTTCTGTCCATCATATTCCATTCCAATCTTTAGGCTTATCTAACATAGTATAAAGAAAACGATTACTTGAAATGTCATCAACCAAGCATGTGAATACCATCATTTATCCCCCATATATCTTGTTAGTCACATTCCAATCCTGTGAATTCCTTAATCATGTATTCTCTTGAAAAATGAATACCCATTAAACCATAGTGAAAACATGAAAGCTGTCAAAAGTTAACTCTTTCCTCATACCAAAATCCAAAAAATCTATATACTCAAACCATGATATAACCTTCTCCTTATATCAGTCATGAGCTCATGAATACTATCAAATATTTATTTTTCTCCTTATCCCTTCATTATGCGCATATCATCTACATTACAAAAATATCTGAATAACCATTCATGGATATTGGTACCATTAATAATACACTTTCAAAACTCAAGGAAAGACAACAGTGTAACAATCCTTAGATGTCTCTTTATTCCATAGTACCATGAGATTACTTATACAACATTACACTTGATAAACATGTAATCATTCCATTACCTTCTTAAACCATTCACCGAGCTTCAACAATTCTTTCATTTCACATATCATTTGTAGTATCTTCATCATCATCAACATAAATACTACCCATACGACCGTACATATTCTCTTCATGATACTTTCCCTTAGGGCATTGGTTTGAATAATGCCCATACATTCCACATTTAAAACATTTAACAATTGTTGATGTCGTAGTAATACCATTATCCTTATCGATGGTGTTAACTGAACCTTTTCATTTTCACTTACTGGATTTGTGTCCTTCTTTTCCACACCCAAAGCATCTTCCAGTTCCCTTGAAACAATCTCCCTGATGCCTCTTCCCATATGATTTACATGAGGGAAATTGACCTTTCTTTCCTCTATGATCATCATGAAACCCCATCTTTCTCTTATTATCTGAGTCAGGAAACTTACCAAAGTTGAGATTATTGATCATATTATGAGATTGCTGATTAGGCATAATAACGATGTTTGGTCTTCCAAATCCTGTTTCATTTGGTTTCTCATGAAGAATATCATTCCATTGTCCGTCATATCCCCCATTATCATGAATCTTCCTGTTTTTAACCATTTTCTAAAACCCAAAAAGAAAAGTGTGAGAGGTAAAAATCATGCTAGGGAAAACAACATAGTAAAGGGGGAGTTCCCTCAATATCTAACATTTTAGGTTAAATTCTATGATCGTTACCGTAGTTCTAGAACTATATCCTATACGTATACTTATCCTTAGGGAAATCCATAGACATACCTTAGAAATATCTCTAGGGATCTCACTAACGTTTTCGCATCCTAATTTCCAAAGGTTGACTAAACTTTTCCTCTGATACCAACCGTAGAGACCCTAATCTTGACGTACATGGACATTACATTACTTTTGCGGAATACTTATTACATAACAAAAACACACACACACAAGGACTGTAATAGTTTAGTGTCTTTGGAAACTCCGAATATAAGCTTCTAATCGTGGTGAAATATCTTCAACATCTCCCATAATGATCTTCCTTTTTTTACCTAAAACCTTTCTTTATATCCTGGGGAAAAGAAAACATAAAAGGGTGAGCTAAAATGCTCATTAAGGTTAAACAAAATAAATACCAATCACATCATATACATAAGAACATAACTTTTGGAAATCTTAACATGTAAAAGAGATCATAATTTAATAACATGGGATAAATCATAATAGTGAAATGTAATCCCAATAATCATAACATAAAACATGAAACATTGTGGAATACACACATAATCATTGGGAATCATTTCTTATTAGTCAAGACTCAATGCCAAGACTATCTTAGTGGACAAAATCCATTTCTGAACCGAGTTCACTCCTCGTTTCAGTCCTGTTTCACTGAACCGGTTTAACCTCCCATTCCAGACATGTCTATCTCAGGAGATATAAAATTTTTACCCAATGCATTGGAGGGAGATATAGGTCCCACCCATATCATAATGATACCATTATTATGTGTTCCACAAAATCATAAACCATACATCATATCATAACCCATGTAGTAAAAATGGGATTTTTAAACAACATGACATCATAAAACAATTCATATAAAATAAAGGAATTCATAAAAATAATTCCATCACAAAATAATCAAATCAATGTAATAATAGGGATAGAAAGAGAACCCTATATTATCTTAGATGGAAAATAATTTTGATAAAGCACTTGAACTCCATTCTTGAGGAAAATATCCTTTCTACTTCAAAAACATTTTCCTTTCCTTAACATGTCATAAAATTTTAAACTAAAAGAATTTGATTAAAAATAAACTTGAAAACTTGTAAAGGAAGCTTCTTGGACATTTTTTTAAAAAAATTAATTCATGCCGTATAAGTTAAAAAAACATTCTTCTCGTACTTTTGTCGGAAAAGTGAAAAAGTACCTCATATGAAAAATGACAGAAGATTCCTTTCATATCCTTTACTAAAAACTCACCGAATGGTAAAATTGGATTTAAAAAATTGTATGTGGATGGGAATAATATTACATATTGAGGGAAAATGGATGTGGATGATGAAATACAACCCAGTAAATTCCAAAGTATAAACAATCTCGGATAAAAGTGAGATTGTGATATTTTACCTTACCTTAGGTCCGAGTTGCTTCGTAAGTGTCTGAACCTCCTGCATAATGATTTAAATAATTTTATTGACTTATTCCCAAATCATACTCATTGTTACGACATCATATAAGGTTCAATTATGACTTTATTTTACCCGTTTGTTTGTAAATTCTTTGTTAAAGAGCGTTTTGGGTAAAATTGTTTCATTTGTCGTCCGTGTTTTGACTTGTAATTATTCATATGATTACATAGATCATGATTACTTAATTCCAGAATATAAAACATGATTTATATATAATATATATTTAGAATATACATATATATAATATATCAGTAAATGGAAAGAAATACACCGTTCATGGAGACGGTAGTCCGTATGTACGCATGAACGCTGTTTTCGTTTCCTTATTGAGTTGAATGGAATTATGTAGATGAAATAATTATATATACATATAAATATAGTATCATTATTATTTCATATATATCATGATTACTTATTATATATACTTTATAATCATTCATGAATGGCTAACATGGAGAATGAATCTCATCGCGTCGTGGAGACGGTAGTCCGTACGTACGCACGAGCGATGATATCGTTCTCATGATCATGGAATTGTATTGGAGTGTATGTATATAATTTCATAATCAATATAACTTTACAATAATCATATATATTCATTATTTACACCATTATACCCATCCAAATAAGGTGGTGGTGGAAAATATATTACACCACGGCGTGGAGACGGTATTCCGTACGTACGCACGCGCGATGATTTCGTTTTCCATAGGATGGATAGATGGTGAAATAGTGTTGTTTCATAATTATAATAACATATCCTTATATGAGTGATATTTATGTTATTACTTCATAATGAAACAAACTAAGAATAAGAAGTGGAAGAAGAAATAATGGTGAAAGAATTGGTAACGGACATTACCTCTTCTTTGAAGTGCCTCTTTGAGTCCTCCTCTTAGGGCACTAAAATTGGTCTTTGAAGAAGACCAGGACCTCTAAGATGTTGATAGGGAAGTGGAGAAGAGAATTTCTCAGGGTTTGGCCAAACATTAAGGCTCAAAGTGGTTTGAGGAAGAGAGGGAGGAGGTTCCCTTTTATTAGGGAGGAGAGGGGCACCTTTGGAAAACTAAAAATATTATTTTATTATAATGCCAAATTCGGTTTTAAATAGCTCAAAATTGATTTATTTCGAAGCTAAGGTGGGAATGGGTAGAAATCCTGTCATCCAATAGAATTTAGACAATGTTAGGTTCCTATTTTAACATTATCATTTAGTTGTAACATTATGTTAAATAATTTTACTTTTATCGTGTCTTCTTGTGTTATTACAATATAAGGTTAATAAACTTACTATATCAAGCCAAACGAACTCCAAGTTGTTTATTATTAATATATATAACCTTATCTAAGTCATTTGGAAGAACATTAGATATTTAAGAATAAAATAACAATTAATAATATAATATTTGTTTTAAAAACTATTTTATGTCAATTTTGACACTATTTATTAATTTATTATTGTGAAAATCATCATAGAATGATTAGATCGAACCAAGTTAATTAAATCAATACTAACATGAAATATTAACCTGTAAATTTAGTGGAATTCATAAAAAGTCTCAAATTACATTTATTTGGGTCTTTAAAACATCAATTATGTCATTATTTCATTCATAAGATAATTACTGCATCATCGTTGTGTCATAAATAAATTAAATTATTTAATGTCTAAAAATTACAAATAAAATACCATTATGTAGAAACATTCTTTAGCATTCTATTTAAAATTTATAGTCGAATTTATCTTATGTATAACCCCATATTAAAAATGATTTACTTATTAAAATTTGATTTTAACTATTTTAACCCTTCTTTAAATAAATTAATAATAAATGTCCTAATCTAATCCAAGTTGGCCTAAATGGTCATATTTTATTCCTAAGGATGTTTTTGGTCGAATTACACTTATCCAATAGAATTAGGACATGAGTTAGGGTAATAATAATATCTTTTTGACCCTTAATTACCCAATTTACTTTTAACCATGGTAAAAAAAGTAAAAAGTTACTATTCATCAAAAATTATTTTCATCTCATTGAACCACATTTTAGTCCTTGATATTAACCGTGTCTCTCGGATTTTCAAAATTCCACTCATAGAAGTGGTAAAATTATGTTTTATGAAAAACTCAGTTTTTTAACTACCACTTAGTGGTTTCACTATTCATCAAAAAATGAAAGTATCAAAAAAATACAAAACATTAGGCCAAAGCTATATTTGATATTATGATTTCAAAAATGATGTCTGTTTTATAAAATTCAAAACATATCAGTTACATTAACTAATTTAAAAATTAATTCATGTCGTCAAATCAAATAGCGTGTTTTTAAGAGATAATAACTATCAAAAGATTGACACTTATTTATAACTGGTTTAAATGTGAAATTGCATTCAATGACCAACATTGTATTAAATTATAAAAATATATTCTAAATATACTTTAAAACCACTCAAATTAATTATTTATCACTATTAATTATTTCGATTAAAAAAGTTGTATTTAATTAAAATTTAGTAATTTTCACTATTCATCATAATATGAAAGTTATCCGAAAAGTACCAAAATTTCACCCTAAGCTAATTTCGATATTCCGAATCCAAAAAGGAATTCCTTTTTGAAAAATAAAATTCACAAAATATGAAAAAGTGGTTATTGCTATTCATAACGGCTAGTTTTAATAATATTTTAATAGCATATCATTGTTTTGTGAAACTCGGTATTGCGTAGTACACACGCTATCGAGGAAGGTCGCGATTGCGTGTAAAGCAAGGAAAGTCAAGGATGCGTGTTGTGAAAGGTCCTTTTGGTGTAGCATACAACACAAGACATTAATAAAATTAAAATTCATATTTTTCATAAAATCTCGGGGTGTTACACCCCCCCCCCCCCCTTCACATAAATAAACCCGAATCAGCACCCACATGTTTATTATTTCAGTTTTGTTTAATCAGGGTGATCACAAAAGGGTTCCAGATTTTCATTTATTCATCCAACATTACGTGAATAACAAATTTACACATCCCCCAAGGGTTCCATCCATTAATGGTCTAGAAAGATAGGGCATCATTTAATTGCACAAGAAAGGGCCCCCAACGACCTTGATTTTCAGTAGGCATAATAATATTCAATTCACAACATAATATCACATGATATAAATAATATAACTGCATTCACAAACTTCCCATCGTTGTTATATAATCCAGTTATTATCATTATTAAACTAGTTCAAATATGTTTCACGTAAACAAGAGGATACCCACCCCGCATTATGCACAATTTAGAGAGACGAAGGTATGATCCCTACCTCGACAGGTTCTGATCACAACGCTCCCCCTGATCAACATTAGAAGATGTCCGTCAGTGTCTGTCACTTCTGTAAAATCCTGGAAAAACATATTCAGGTGGAAGCTGGGAGGGAAAGGCCGAAGGGAAGAGAACAGATCGAAGTTCAGAAGTTCCGCCTCGTCGTTACGATCTCGTGGCCGCTGATGGATCGTAAATCGGAGCTCAGGCGAAGACGTTATGGAAGGAAAGAGCTTGGAGTCTCTCTCGGGAGATCTCTGCTCGAGTGAATGGGGAGGAGAGGAGTGATTTGAAAAGGAGGAGAGGCCCCCTCCTTTTATAGGTGAGAAAAACTAAAAGAACAGGGCGTGTACTTTCTAGTACACGGCGTGTCCTCGACCATTTCACATGGTCGCCATGTGGCTTCCAACACAACCTTCAATGCAGAACACAGTCATTGAATGGTCAACACACGGTTTGAGGTTACCACATATGCGGGGAGGGACTACACGTCATGTAGTATAGGCTACAAAGCATGTACTCATTTATTTCACACAGAAAGGACATGGATTCAACACTGCACATGACCGTTGACTGGTCAACACACGGTTCGGGGGTAACGCGTACACCGGGAGGGACTACACGGCATGTAGTATGGGCTACACGGCATGTACTTACACTATAAGGCGTGTATTTACAAAATTCTGAAAATCATGGAAAAAGTCCATTTTACCCTCCAAAACACTTCATGACCTTCTTTTTGACAATGGAATTGGCTAGAGAGGTCCGGGTCATTACATCAGATACCTCTTAAAACATTATCATCACCAAGAATTCAATGGACAACCTAGATGAACCCAACAAGATACCTCTTAGGGCTCTCTTTATAACATGAACCCATCTAAAAACCCTTATAATATGTGTTAGGAATTCCTTCTCCTATGTCGAGATATTATTCGCTTTAGGTGGCACTGACTCGCCTACACGGGTTTAATAACATCCTCATTAATGCGTCTTGATTAAGAATGGGGTCTTCCCACTTCCATACCTTAGTATTTTTCCACTTGCACTGCTCCCAACACCGTATAACAAACACATTGCCCAAACAAATGGTTTGGGGAAATTATTTCTCCTATGTCGAGATATTATCCGCTTTAGGCGGCACTGACTAGCCTGCATGGGTTCAATCGCATCCGCATTAATGCGTCTCAATTAAGGATCAGGTCAGTAATTTTCCCCACACATCCGGACATGTTACCCATTCCCAGAGAACAAGGAAACAAAAAGTCTCACAACCGACAATCCAAGCACTCTATATATCACCGGTACAGAGAATAACATCAAAACAAATATCAGAAGAACAAACAGAACACAAGTCAAAACAACAACGGGTACTGATCATGCATCTGGGCCTCCCACTCTCAATTTCTCTCCTTGAGGCCGCCATGCCTCCACAACACACGAACCACGACGATGGATCATCCACGTAGCACCTTCCCTTTACGATCCTCGATTCTAACAAGTCATTCCTTGAAGGTCGTGTCGTCTCCCATATCTAACTCTGTACAGTAGATAACGTGAGAGTCGTCGTGTAAGTACTGACGAAGCTGGGAGATGTGGAAGATGTCATGAACCTTATTCAACTGAGGTAGAAATGCTAGCTGATATGACACCTCTCCGACTCACCCCATCACCTCGAAAGGTCCGATGAACCTAGGGGAGAGCTTAATCCTCTTCCCAAACCTCCACTGCCCCTGTCGAGGGGAAACCTTCAAGAACACATGATCTCACACGTCGAACTCCAAGGGCCTCCTCTGACGATCAGCATATGACTTCTGTCGGTCCTGATCCTCTTTCATCTTCTCACGCACAAGTTGGACTTTCTCTGTGGTGCTCTGTACTACCTCTGGCCTAAGAGCACCTGTCTCACCATCCTCTGCCTAGAAAATGGTTTGAACGACATGGTCTTCCATACAAAGACTCAAATGGTTCCATTCCAATAGTAGAGTGGAAGATATTGTGGAAGGAAAACTCTACTAAAGGCAACTGTCACACCCATGATCCTCCTAAATCTAGAATGCATGCTCGCAGTATGTCCTCCAACATCTGGATAGTCCACTCTGTCTGCACATCGGTCTGGGGGTGGAAAGAAGTGTTAAGGAGTATCTGGGTTCCAAAAGCATTCTGTAACCCCCTCCAGACTCGTGAGGTAAACCGAGTATCCCGATCTAAGCCGATAGTCTTCAGAACTCCATGAAACCACACCACCTCGTCTACGTACCTCTATGCTAAGGTACTCATCGGGCCTGAATTCTTAATTTCTAAGAAGTGATATGATTTCGTCAGTCGATCCACCACTACCCCGATAGGATCATAACCACCTTGAGCTCTGGGTAGTCCTATGATGAAGTACATTGATATTTCATCCCATTTCCACTTGGGGACACTTAAAGGATGAAAAAAACCACTGGGAAGACGGTGTTCAGCCTTCACTTGCTGACACACTAGGTATTTAGCCACACACTCCACCACTGCCTGTTTCACCCCAGGCCACAAATACTGTTACCTCAGGCCTCGATACATTTTTGAAACTCCTGGATGTACCACCAAGGCTGGGTTATGGAACTCATAGAGAACTCCCTCGTGCATCTCCTCTAGAACAAACATCCTTCCATGAAAAAGCATCTGATGTAGGATGTCCTTTGACCATCATTCTTTAGCGTTTCCCTAATCGATACGATCATCCATTAATTATTCCTTAGACTCTCCCCACTGAGACTCTTCCACCTTCTACGATAACGAGGACCACACCACCATCTGAAACAAACAGCCTCTAACACCCTCTACCCTTGCATCCAAGTGCAAGGCAGCCAACTCTCCCATCACTCTCCAAGCATCAATAGATTCCCGAACCACTTCCTTATGTGACTTCCTAATCAGGGCATAAGCCACAATTTTTCCCTTACCTTCAGTGTAAGAGATCTCGAATTCATAGTCTTAGAGAAACTCGACCCATCTCTGCTGTCGTAAGTTCATTTCATGCCAATAGAAGATATAACGTATGCTATTGTGATCTGAGAAGACCATGAAGCATTCCCCAAAGAGGTAATGTCACAAAAACATCAGTGCGAACACTACTGTTGCAAGCTCTAGGTCATGAGTGGCATAGTTACGCTCGTGAGGGCCCAACTACCAAGACCCATAATATATCTCACCCTTCTTCTACATCAGCACGCACCCCAAACCAAGGCCAGAAGCATCAAAAAACACCTCATACAACAACCCCTCCTCTGGAAACTTGAGTACGGGAGCACTGAACAACTTCTCCTTTAGGTAGTCGAATTATTTTTGGCACTAATCGCTCCATAGGAAGACCTGGTTCTTCCTAGTCAAAGCCGTCAATGGAGCAGCAACTCAAGAGAAGTCTGAAACGAACCTTCGATAATAACCTGCCAACCCAAGGAAACTACGAACTTCTGCCATGTTCTTGGGTGCTGCCCAAGTAACAACTGCCTCCACCATCGACAGGTCCACTGACACTCCATGCTGAGACACTACGTGCCCAAGGAAGTGTTCTTCTTGTGTCAAGAACATACACTTCGACAATTTACCATAAATCTGGTGGTGTCGAAGGACTTCCTAGACTTCCCTGAGATGCTCAACGTGCTCCTCCTCTAATATTGTGTAGATCAGAATGTCATCGACAAACACAATGACGAACCGGTCCAGAAACTCTCGGAAGACACGGTTCATAAGTCCCATGAACATACCTGGTGCATTTTTAACTCCAATTGACATCACTACAAACTCGAAGTGTCCATACCTGAACATGAAAGCCGTCTTCGAGATGTCACTGTACATCACCCACATATGATGATATCCAGATCGTAGATCAATCTTAGAAAACCAACTTGCACCTCTAAGCTGTTCGAAGAGATCATCTATCCTTGGAAGGGGGTAACGGTTCTTGACTGTTACCAGATTCAACCTTTGATAGTATTTGAATAATACGAGACCACCAATTTCCTTCTTTACAATCAAAACTGGAGCACCCCATGGCGACACGCTAGGTTGAAAAAAACCCTTCTCCATCAGATCCTCAATCTGAATCTGCAACTCCCACAACTGCGAAGGTTCCATCTGATAAGGGGCCATCAAAATCATACAGGCACCAGGCTGTAAGTCTATCCTGAATGCAACGTCACGTCGGGGGGGGGGGGGGGGGGGGGGGTAGAGTCGCATCCTCCTTGGGAAAAAAATTGAGGAACTCCATAACAACCTATGGGACATCCATCATCTTTGTATCAGATGAAACCACTGATATCCCTCCTAACAAAGAAAGGAGAGGCTTCACATGCCAACTTCCAACCTGATAGATCCTCTCTCCAACAAATGATACACGCTGCCCATCCACGTCGGAGAACATGACCCTTCTCCGGAAGCTGTCGATAATGGCACCAACAGAAAACAACCAATCAATTCCTAGGAAGACATCGTATGGCTGCATCTGTTGAAAAAGAAGGTCCCCAATAGATCGATGCGGTCCCAATGTCATTCCACATCCCTGGAAAACACAAGATACGTCGGTCTAGCCTCCAACTGGTGAACTCAGCACCAGGGGTACGGAGAGTCTCTCTACATCTACACACAAAGCATGGGCTAAACTGGGTGCAACAAAGGAGTGCGAAGCTCCTGAATTGAACAAAAAAGAAACGAAAGTTCTGAACAAACAAATTGTTCCTCGCCCCACCTCTTGTTCTGCCGGAGCTGTCAACTCTACTGCATGAAACTGTCTACGCCCAGCTCTTCTACCTCTCTAATGTCGACCACCTCCCCAACCACGTCATGGTCGATGTCCCTGAGGAGAACCCTGAGGTCAGCCTCCTCCAACAAAGTCTTCCCTCGGAGGAGAAGGTTCCTGATGTTGATGGAAGGGCCTCGCCGACAACTACTTCTACTGAGGCGGGCGCTGAACCTACCCACCTCCACCGTACTGAGCTTGGGTCAGGAAACGACTTTGAATGTGCCCAAAATATCTATAAGACAAACACTTCGGTCCTGGGCTCGTGAAAATGGGATGATGGCTAGAAGATCTGAACTGGAACTACTGGGGCCTGCTCCCTACTAGCCTGAATCTGGATGGTCCTGTCATAGGAGACCTGCTACTGACCGCCTGCCCCATCGACGAACCCGGCAGGATCCCCTTTTATGGTGCACCTCCCTGCGAGTGAATCCTCTCTACAAACTCTTCCTTCTTCTGTACTTCCAGATATGATGGAAGAGTGAAGGTGGTGACAACATACTGGTGTGAAGGACGAAGTTCCTCCTCCAAACATCTTGCCCGAGACTCCTCATCCGGAAAGTGATCAGAAGCAAAGCATAGGAGATCCTTGAACATGATCCCCAACTCTCGTACTGACATACTCCCCTGTGGAAGGGAGTGTAACTCCTGCCACTTCTCCGCCTTGATCATGGAAGAAAGGAATTCCTCTCAGAATTCTTTCTCAATGTTAGCCCACAAAACCTCTGCCTCTGTCCTCTCTCCGAGGTAGAGCATCCACCACTGGCGTGCCGCACCTCTCAGCTGACTGACTGCTAGGGGAACCCAGTACTCCCCCAGAGCACAGATCAAAGTAAAAGTGATCCCTAGCTCCTCAAGCCACCCCTCCTCCCCCATATCTGAAGTACTACCCTCATAATTATTGAGGGTTTTCTTTAGGAAAGAACAGATAGTCTTCTGCCACTAGCTATATTCCTCCTCTCGGTCAATCCTCAAGTGATCGACCGCCTGAATCTGTTGGGCCTTGGCTGTCTGAGCCACCCGGGGATGACGTCCATGTGCCACAGCTGTATGGTAAACAAAGATCTCATAAGCCCAAGTAGTAAAGAAATTTCTTAAGGTTTCAATTTATCATTTTATTCAATTTCATACCCAGAACACCCAAATCAAGTAAAACACAATCATGATGATGCATGTAACTTCCCAATGGTCTCTACCCTGCAATTAATGTAGTCTCACTTGGTCATTCGGTAGGCTCAGATTCCTTACATCAGATCATGGGGGGCCCTAAAATCTCGTGTCTTAGTAGGTCTTCTCTGGTATAGGTCACGCACCAAGATCAGCCAACAATGTTACCCTACCATCCCATGCAATCCTCACTGTGCCTAACTCCGGACTCCATCGTATTTCTCATCCATCAGCTCTGATACCATCCTGTCATGACCCCCTTCAATCAAAGATGCCCCTTCTGAGCTCGCAATGGTGAAAGGGAGATAATGACCCCCCGAGTCCCACCTCCAGTAGGCCCCGGGTTTGCGACTACCACCAAGGGTATGAATGTTTCAGAAATATGGGAGGCATTACCCTTTTAATATTTAAGATTGGGAAATAGGATGAGTTAAATACCAAAAGAAAAAGGAACTAGTAAATAAACCCAAACCAATCCCACATGCATGTTTAAACAATTCTAAACCATGGTACAAGTACAAGAAAGCTGAAATGTATAATACCAAAAGAAACATGAGTACAAAAACGACAACAAATCCAACTGTCCCGACTAGTAGGGTCCCGCACGGCCCTGGTAGTCCTCCTGGAAACCTGAAAGTAAACGTAGGGTGAGGATACAAGTATAATCGGTAGGGAAACCTAAAGATCTCGTGCACAAGTGGGGAGACATCCTAATGTCCCATGAGAACAACCGAAGAAACCAAAACCTAGCAAAGAATTCTATCCACCGAACCCCACCAGCCACGCTCACCAAAAACTCAAAACAACAGGTAGTAGTATATAAGAACAAGTGTATTGGGTACCCCACACCATTTCCCACTAGTGAGCTTCTCATACTAACGGCGAACGTCCTGACGCTACCACACTCTTCCCGCCCGCACACACCAGGGCCTCAAGGACCACATATTTTTCCCGTACACACCTGGGCCTCACACCCACGTATCCCGCCCACACACAACTGTGCCTCACAACCATGTATCCCGCCCGCACACACCTAGGCCTCATCTCGAATATTCTTTGGAAATAGTAAACCTGCCCGAAGAGTCTTGGGTTAAAACAACCCGAAACGAGACCTACCCGAGATTCTTGGGTGTAAGGTCTCCTCAATCCATCATAGCCTATGGAAGAATGAGCAGGAATAAGCTAGTATCTAAAGGGGAAAACACCCTCTCCCATGAAATGGGGGTGTTCAGCACTAAGTGCTCAACATGGGTGGGGTGTGAAAAAACAAAAAGAAATAGATATATATATGTATACCAAACACACAACCCTACCTATGGTTTCTAAACAGAGTAAATGAGCATGTTCCTCGACACTACCATGTCGAAGTATGCATACATCAGACAACCCCAACCCCATTTAAGTTTTTATGTTTCAACAGAATTAGTTTATTAGTTACTTAACTACTGGGCAGAACCAACCATATCAACCATTTGTAGAACATATCCCTACTATCCACAAATCATGTAGGGAAAATAAAAGCAATACAAACAAGTCCCTTCTTATTAACCAACCAACCCCATTGATTATTTTTCCTGTTCCATTACCAAGCCCCACCATTCATTAACTCTTCCACATTTTATTTATTATTCACAAACCATAGTTCGTTCACATTAAAACCCATCCCTGCAGCCCCAATTCCAACCACCATAACCACAAACACACCGAATCCTATACATCATCACCCCTTGGTACCATTTATCGCAGACCCGCTACCCATCACTAACATAGAATTAACACCAACCCACAACCAAGACTACCACAACCCCGCTGCTTACCCGATCCACAAAAACCCACAAAACACCCCCCATCACATAAATAATCCCTAATCAGCACCCAAATGATTGTTATTTCAGTTTTGGTCAATCAGGGTGATCACACAAGGGTTCCAGATTTTCCATTATTCAGCCAACTTTACGTGATTAACCAATTTCCACAAACCACAAGGTTTCCATCCATAATTGGTCTAGAAGGATAGGGAAGAATTTAGTTGTGCATGAAAAGGCCCCCAACGACCTTGATTTTCAGTAGGCATAAGCCAATTCAATTCACAACATAATATAACAGGATATAAATAATGTAACTGCATTCACAAACTTCCCATCCCTGTAATATAAGCCAGTTATTTTCATTATTAGACTGGTTCAAATATGTTTCACATAAACAAGAGGATAATCACCCCACATTATTCTCTATTTAGGGAGACGAAGGTAAGATCCCTACCTCGATAGGTTCGGATCACAACGCTCCCCCGGATCCACTTTAGATGACGTCTGTCGATGCCCGTCGCTTCTGTCAAATCCCGGAAAAACCTCCTCAGTTAGAATATGGGAAGTAAAAGCCAAAGGGAAGACAAAAGATCCATGCTCAGAAGTTCCGCCTCGTCGTTACGATCCCGTGGCCGCTGACAGATCGTAAATCGGATCTCAGATGATGATGTTATGGAAGAAAATAGATTTGAGTCTCTCTTGGGAGAGCTCTGCTCGAGGGAATGGGGAGAAATGAAGTGATTTGAAAAGGAGGAGAGTCTCCATCCTTTTGTATGTAAGAAAAACTAAATTACACGGCGTGTACTTGACCATTTCACACAGTCACCACGCGGCTTCAAACATGGCCTTCAACACGGAATATGGTCGTTGACTGGTCAATACACAGTTTGAGGGTAATGCGTATGCGGAGAGGGACTACACGACGTGTAGTATAGGCTACACGACGTGTACTCATTTATTTCACACGGCAAGGATACAGCTTCAACACGGCACATGGCTGTTGACTGGTTAACACACGGTTTGGGGGTAACGCATACGTAGGGAGGGACTATAAGGCCTGTAGTATGAGCTACATGGTGTGCACTTGCACTACACGACATGTATTTAAAAATTTCTGAAAAGTGTGGGTAAAGTACATATTACCCTCCAAAACACTTCATGACCTTCTTTTCGAAAAAGGAATGGTCCGGAGAGGTCCATGCCATTACATATATAATTATGAATTAGAATATTAACCCGAGGAATGGAAATTTGGTTAAAAAGTTACCTTACAAATTTGATAACTTATAAAACATACACCAAATGAAGGAAGAATCGTACAATGAAGATTTGAAGACCCATAAATTAAATTATATTATAAAAATAATACAATCATGGGTAGTACATAAACCAAACAAAACAAAATTGTGGCAAACATAACATGAATCTCACTAGAATAAAAAATGAGATGAAAACCCATTACAATGTTGTAATCAATCAAGCTGTATGACCAAACCTTAATAACAACTAAATGAATCACATAAGTCCATGAATATATATATAAACATAGGGATGCATGGATCTTAATTCGGTAGAGTTTGGACGAGCCAAGGGGCTTGAGAAGTGTGAGGAATGGGTTAGAAGTGAGTGATTTTTATAACGGGGAAGAGGGGCTCCTCAGGAATGTTTAAAAATATATTTTTTTATAAATATTGATTTTCGGTTTTTAAATGGATAAAACATATTAAAGTTGAATATTAGATGACTCATCATATAAATAAAATCATCCAATAATAATTGGAAAGGTTATGGATATTGTTTTAATCTTTATAATCTTATTTAGTTAAATCATTAATTAATGAGGTAAACAGTGCATCATTTTTGGGTCATAAATACTTTTATTTATTTGATGTCTAAAAATTATAAAATATTCATGATGTAATAAATATTTTTATATTTAAAATAAATATTTATAGTCAAATATATAACATATATATCCCCATGTAAGAATTTATTTACTAAAAGATATATGTTTAAGACATTTTTGTTTTTACTTTAAATTAATTAATATAAAGTGCCATTATCACTCGCATGTGGCTTCATGGGGTCCCAAAATTGACCCATGGATCCCCATGGTTCGAAATGTATCAACCAATATGATTATAACACAAATTAGTGTAATTTAATATTATTATTGTATTATTTTTTACCATTATTTACTAGATTTACCCTTTAACCATGGTAAATAAAATATTTACAAAAGTAATTATTCATTATGTCAAAAAATAATAGCTATCTATTTACAAAATTTTTACACCCTAATTCCAAATATAGAATCCATTTTTCAAATTTCAAAACACATAAGTGGAAGGAGATTAATTATAATTAATTCTCACTAACAAAACAAAGTGTGTGTTTTTAAGAAATAATAACTTTCAAAAGATTGACATTAATTTTTCTCCTATATTCAAGGGAAATTACCACCAATTTCCAAAATTGGATAAAATAGTAAAAAAATATAACGAATCTTTAAAACAAATTAAAATTATAATCTATCCGTATAAATAAATTAGATTAAAATGCATTTATTAATTAAAATACTGTATTTTCACTATTCATTAAAAATAAATTTTATTAAAAAAATACAAAATAAAATTCCGAATGTAATTTTTGATGTCCCAATTCTAAAGAATAATATTATTCTGTCAAATGATATAAATAAAAGTGACCAAAAATATATTTAAAGGGTGTTCACCATCAAAAGGTAGTAAATCAACCTTTTAATGAATATTAGAGTATTTATGAATAAAATCAGATTCTTTTTTATTATAAGTCTCTATAATTTTTTGGATAAATGTAAAATAATTTAACAAGCATGTATATTCATATTTTAGTTATTTATATCTAATCCAACCAATACAACAGCTAGGTGTTAACTACCATTTAAAATAGTATTATATTATTTAATTCCCAAATATTAATAAATATGAAAATGTCATATTCTTTATTTACCAGGGATGTTACATCCTTCAACCCTTTTGGGAATTTTGACCTAGAAGTTTTAAAAATTTTCTTGGAAACTTCAATGAATGTCCCAAAAAAATAGTCAATAAAAATATCTCATTAAATGAAATAAATATAAATACAATGGCCACTCGAGATATCCTATACTATGATTCCTTGTAGGAAAGGATGGATATAAAATAGAAAAACACATTAAGGTTTGATGGAGAGTGGTAAAAAATTATTAGGAGAATGTTTACCACTATAAAATCACAAAAATGTAATGGGTTAAATGGCCTTTGATTCCAAAGTATGAAATGATAATAGACAATGTTTTTATTTTTAGTTGATTTTCAAAAAATTGAGGAATTTATTTAAGAGCTTGAATAATAACATAAGGAAACATACATACATTTCATGTATAATTTCATTCTTTACTCTATTTCTATCACAAACTCATATTTTCTCCAAACGATGAGTATTCAAGATGAATTGTTCGCATTGGAAGTGTTATAATAAATATCTATCGAATCACATAATCAATAAAAGATGAACTATATTTTTCCCAGGACTTTAAACATTAACCAAAACCAATATAGTTATTACAAGATTAGATAATCCCCAAAAGGACAATATTTTACTAAAAGAAAAACTACTCTTAATATCCAAAATTTTTCACAAAATACCCAAAGTTCAAAAAATATTATTCAATAAGCAACAGTCCTTAAAATTCATCAATGTAACCCAAACTAAGAATGAAACCAAAATCTCTGAAGGATTTATGCACACAGTCTTCCAAAGATAAATCTTAATATTTATCTCCAAATAACATTAGTTACTCATAAAGTATAATAATAAAAAGTATTTAACCGAATCACATATTCTCCATGATAGGTTAATCATTTACATAAATTATCCAAATCGTCATATGTCAATAATAAAATAATAGATTCTTCAAAAATGAAATTTCAACCATTACTCCACAAATAATATCCCATAGTATTCTATTTCCCTTAAGGATATAATGTTTTTGAAATAAAAAACATCTTCTAAAATAAACTTTAACACTAGATCTATGAATCATTTTATTATATTAAGGATATATATTTGATAAAACATATGTTCCCAAAATCAACTAATTATTGATCCATAAAATCATTTAACTTAACATAATATGCCATGCTAACCAGGGACATCATGTAGGACAGTTTAGGTGATGCACCCTTGTTTCCCTTTGGCCGTGGTATTGTTTCATGCAGCCTTTCCAGATGTAACGGGATATCATCAATCTTACTGGTTTTCCTTTTTATAAAACTAAAAATTAATCGTAACATGTTTTAACCTCAAATGTTTTCTTACACTTTTCATTTTCATACCAATACAATAATACATTAACATATTATATATTGTCAATTTTTTACCTCCATATGATAAAATAAAACTATATCCAATAGAAATAACATCAACCCTTGATCATGGTGTTCATAAGGTTTCATCATCATCTTATTCACATAGGTAGAAGGTCCATGAATTAAAAAATGATTTATATATCCTTCAAAATCATTTTCTTCCATCATCCAAATACACCTTGTACAACTTGGGTCATATGGGTGTTCGCAGAAAAATAGTATCCGAAAAAATCATGTATGCAATATAATTTCAAAACATCTGATAAAACATTATTTTTATAAAACAATCAGGCCGAATTTGACATGAACATTTCAATAAATGATCCTTTTAGAATAACATAATTATTTGTTGAGAGTCAATATTGTAAAAGAATATATAAATTGGTTGTGTAAGTGTCTCCTTCATTAGAACCTTTTACAAAATCATAATATGCTTCAATATCATGGGATAATGTAAAATATTGAAAAATGACATGATAATATTTACTATTCTTGAAAATATGAGAATATTTAGAAAATAAGATTTGATTAAATACAAACCATGATACAGAATGATATTGAGGTATAGTGGAGGTGTTTTATATCTCAAACAACTGCTTTGATGTGAGTTTAATGTTACAAAAATATTCACAATAATCTAAACATGACATTGAAATAATTGTTGCATGCTTCTCATCAAGAATATATAGGAATGTCGATTGAGATACTATTCCTTCAATTTGTAACTGAAATTCCTTGATCAAAAAAATTTATAAAACAATGTTTTAATTAAAATAATATATGTATGTACTAACCATGTGATAAAAAAATATCATAATCGCAAATGTTGTCTAAACTGACATCTGATACCAACTATAAAGACTCAGCCTTAAAATATTACAAAATCATGAATTAAATGAATAATTCTCATTGAGGATCATTTCAGGTTTAGAGTATCAGAGAATTAGGCCATAACTATTACATATCAACTTGAAAATTACACGTAGTCACT
Source organism: Viscum album (assembly GCA_963277665.1). Taxonomy (NCBI): domain Eukaryota; kingdom Viridiplantae; phylum Streptophyta; class Magnoliopsida; order Santalales; family Viscaceae; genus Viscum; species Viscum album. The sequence goes on along the minus strand of OY728140.1, from coordinate 2,088,302,959 downwards.
ACTACTCAGAGTCCATTTTTTTATAAATAAAAAACTATTATAAAGAAACATGTATACTTCCATGTTTTAGACATCATTACTTTTCCTTGATCCCTTCCTTGACCCAATTCATCTTTATATCATGTGGAAAACATTTCAAATACCTGGGATGAGCATAAAAAGCTTAGTAAGGGTGATAAAAATAGAGAGAAAACATTATCACATCAGTAAATCCAATTCAATGAAGCCATACTTTTCAATCATAAGATACTTTATGAAATCATATGATTTATGAATAACATATAGAAATAAAAAATCTAAAAGGTAACTTGTGGCATACAAAAAATAATAACATTAAAGTTATCACTGCTACATATGGATTTATGTTGGAATATCCATCATAGTATATTCTCGAAATCTATTAGGAGAAACATTCACTTTTACCTCTATCGCGTGGCCCAATGCATTGGAGAGCTATCTCGAGCACACCCACCCTAGGTTTGGAACCACCCATATACATAAATAATTCAAAATAATCATAACATATTCATAACACATAAAAAAATAATAAAGGAAAGATAAAATTTCCACAATGAATTCAAAATATATCATTTCAAGATATTGATATAATCATTTATTTATCAAACCATTTTCAAAAACCATTTAAAACATTTAATAATGTTATTTATTAATCTATGTGTCCCATACCACATTGAAACTTTTAAAGGAATTAACATTTAACAAGATTAATGTCCAAATAAATAAATCCTAACTTTTTTAAATCGTGTACATTAATGATAATGATTTATAATATTAAATGATTAAAACATTTAAAATGATCTTTTAGTTAAATAGTTTTTAACGAAATGACATACGCATGAATAAAAATAACTAAGGAATAACATGTAATCAGAACATTTTTATATCATGAGAATAAAGTTATTCATGATACAATATTCAAAAGGACAATATATACACCATATAACAGTCAATTGGGTCATAACAACAATGAAGTCTCAATAGAATGTAAATTGAGACGAAATCCCGTGTAAAAACTGTATACATAATTTAATGATAAATCAAGTACATAATAATGTGTAAAAAATATAAATATACCAAATATAATTGGATATTAAATGTAAATCAATCATAGACCATTCACACAAATTTTTGTAAAAATGACACAAATGACTTGGATGTTTAACTCAATGAATAGGTACTGAGGTAAAATTACTCGTATGAAGTTCATGTCGATGAAATGAGAATTTATCAATGGAGTTATTATGTATATCAAAAGTATATTCAAACAAATGGAATTGGAAATAAAATAATAATAAAAAAATAGTGATTCCACACATAATCATATCATGACATAATTAATAATAATAAGATTAACCGAATCAATGGAAATTGGGTTAAAAGGTCCCCATACCGATTTGTTATCTTATGAAACTTACAACACATGAAAGAAGGATCATATAATTAAGATGTAAATACCCATAAATTAAATTATATGATAAAAATATTAAAATCCCGGGTAGTATATAGACCACACAAAAGGATATAGTGGCAAACATAGCATGAATCTCATGGGAATAACAAGTGAGATGAAAAACCCAATCAACGTGGTAATAAATCGAGTCGTATGACCAGAAGTTAATAACCACAAAATGAATCCCAAAATACCATGAATATAAATATAATCATGATAATATATATCAAATGGTGGTACACAATACACTACATGAAATAAATAAGTGGTGAACTATGGAAATCTCACAGATTTAAAAGCGAGATAAGAAACACATACCACATTGTAATCAATCGAGTCATATGTAAAAAAGTAAATAACCACCAAAATAATAATAGAATACCATAAATATAAATAGAATAATTATAATATATATCAAATTTATGTACAAAATACACCACATTCAATAAATAAGTTGTGAACAATAGAAATCTCATTGAAATAAAAGTGAGATTAGAAACCCCATAACTCGTGTCCGACTTGACTAGATAATTATTTAATCTACTCAATAATAAACTAAATACTATTTATACTTTACTAAGAAACTATTTAAAGTTTATTATTATTTTTATATCATCTATTACCTTTCTATAACAAATAGTTAATTTTTTTGAGTTCATAATAGACATTTTGTCGATGTTTGGAAGATGAGTTAAAAATGAACTTGTTATAATTATAAATTGTCCATGTGGTCAAAATTATATTATCTCCAAAATTATATTAATTATTTATATATCATATATATCATATATATGTAGTATATATATGTATTTATAATAGTACATAACATTTAGATATTAGAAATGAAATCCACCGTTTATGGAGATGGTAAACCGTACGTACAAATGAATATTACATTCATTTCTATTTCATATTTTAATGGAATGGAAAATTAATTATACATTGGTATATTATAATTACAGTATTATATCATATATTATTTCAGTAAAACCATCCTATATACCTTCAATGTATGGCATGAACGAGTCATATTACTATGAGGGGGTGGTAGTCCGCCCTTCCTGAAATTAAATTTTCATGTTTACACAAATTGGAAAGCATAAAGGTATCTTATAAAATAAAAATTATATAAGTATTAAGAAAACATAAATATAATATATATAATATATAAATATTGTTACATCATAATGGACACCAAAAGAGGTGGTAGGAGAATACTGAATAATCATCGTTTTGTGGGGCAGTAGTTCGTCATCCACAGAAACAATATGTTCTTTACCAATTAGATAGAAGTGTGTGTAAGTGTAGTTCGAATACATATCATAAAAACAACCTAGTATATTCAAGATAATAGTGTGGTTATAAAATAATGAAATAAAACATGTTTAGGTGGTTGGATATGTAAAATAAAACAAAATAACTTTAGAGAATATGTTACCTATAAATCATGTATCTCTCTTTGGTTTAAACCAAAAAGATTAATTGAATGACCTACATCATATTTAAATGCATATTGGAGGAGTAGAGGGATTTAAGGGGCTTATTTGGTTAGAGTTCGGACTATCCATAGTGCTTTAGAGGTGTGAAGAATGGGTAATATGTGAGGACTTTTTATATGGGGTGGATGGGCTCTTTAGAAATCTCTAAAAATATTATTTTATTATATAATAATTTTTGTTTTATGAAGGTCCAAATATTATTGAATTCAAAGATAGGAGGAATAGTTTTGAAAATAAAATCATCCAATAATAATTGGATAGGTGTTGGATATTTTTTTAATCTTTATAATATTATTTATTTAAATCATTCATTAATGGGGTAAACACTGCATCATTTTTGTGTCATAAATATTTTTATTATTCGATGTCTAAAAATAATAAGAAAAATTGATGATGTTGGAAATAATTTTATCATTCAAATTAATATTTATATTTGAATAGATAACATAAATATCCCCATGTGAGATTTTATTTACTAAAAGATATATGTTTAAGTCTTTTTTGTCATTACATTAAAATAATTAATATAAATTGTCATTATCACTCCAAAGTGGCTCCATGGGGTCCCAAAATCGACCCAATGATGACAATGGTAGTAAATGTAACAAAACATAGTAATATCACACATTTTAGGGAATTTTATATTATTATAATATTATTTTTACCCTTTAACCATGGTAAATAAAATATTTACTGATGTAAATATTCATAATGTCTAAAAATATAATATACCTATATATAGAATTTGAACATCATGATTCCAAATATAGAATCTATTTTTCCAAATTCAAAACATAGAAGTGTCAGAAAATAATTTAAAATTAATATCCGCGGTCAAAACCAAAAGCTTCTTTTTAAAAAATAATAACAATCAAAAGATAGAAACTTATTTATATCCAATATCAAATAAAAATTACTTACAATGACCAAAATTTAATTAAATAGTAAAAAAATAATATAAATACTCATTAAAACAAATTAAAAAAACAATCTATCCTTCAAAATAAATTAGATTAAATAGTACTTTTGAATTAAAATATAGTATTTTTCACTATTCATTATAAAATGAATTTTTTCTGAAAAATACTAAAAATTTTCCCAAAGTGAATTTTTATGTGCATATTGAAAAGAAAAATTTTATTTTGTCAAATAAAACATATAAAAGTGACCAAAACTATATTTTAATAGGTTTCTCTGTCAAAACAGGGTAAATCAACCTTTTAATGAATATTAGAGTATTTATGCTTAAAATCAGATTCTTTATTATTTTGAGCCTTTAAAATTTATTAGATAAATTTGAAAACATTTAAAAAACATGAATATTCATATGGAAGATAGTTCTGTTCATTCCCCCAATTTAATGGCTAGGAATTAACTACCGTTTAAAATAATATTATATTATTATTTTTCTGTATGACTCAGCATTGTGAGAAACATAAGATTTCAAATAATCCAGTTGTTTAATATTGGGTACACCACCAAACATAGCATCCCCGTTAATGTAAAATTTATATTTAATTCATAATTTTTAATAAATATTAAAATGTTATATTCTATATATACTTGGGATATTTCAATAGAAAATTATAATTTATTGAAAATGAATTTATTGAATTGATGTAATAGATTTGAATGTTTCATTTTTTGGAAGATAAGGTTAAAAAAGATATAATCCTCAGAAACAAAGAAACAAAATAATCAATGAGAATTCAGAATGATTATATTATATAAAATGAAATTTTAGAAATTGGAATTATTATTTCAATGAACTCTTTGGGATTGGAAAATAAATATTTTGGATGAATATTTCTTTTGAGTGAAACATTTTCAATATATATTTTTTTAATTCCATGAAAATATTGGTTGTTTTAATTTTTTTTCAATTTTCATTTAATGTTTTTTATTTAAAAAAATCATTTGGTGGTATTTAATTATTTCATGTATCATTTATACATCCATAATTATTTTTGAATATAACAATGGAGAAGAATTGTTTTTACAAAAACTATTGTTTTGAATTTAAATTTATTGGATACTATATTACTAATGTTCTAGAAAAATATTTTTAACAATTTTTTTATCCAAATGAGAGTTACATAGATACAGGTGATATGAATGAAAAAGAGATAATTTGTTTTTGTGTAAAATAATAAAACGATGTTATTAAACATATAATGATATTAAATTTTTTTAAAACATATTTTTTTATCAATATGTATTTTTTTATTTTCAAAATGGGGTATATTGTTGAGTAGAAGGTTATACATTTGATAATTGAATAGCATAATTAGGAAAAATAATAGTAATTTTCCTAAAAATGTGTTTTACTATATTGATATGTCCTATTACTTTTTGGTTGTTTTTTAGATAACTAATTATTATACAATATGCATAAATATGAATAAATTAGTGAATATGAAAATTTTAAACTAAGCCTAGTACATTATACAAAATATGCATGGTCCATTAACCTGAATATATCTAGTATATTGGATTTATTTTTTCTAGTACATTATAAAAACTCTATCTAGGCCATCATAATGATTATTTATGGTCAATTGGACTAGTTCTATCATGTCTATTAAACATATGATGTCTAGTCTACCAGACTAATAAAATCAATTCTATTGGATTGATGAAGTCTATTCCATTATATTAATTAAGTGATTTCCATCTTATTGAAAAATTCCATTCCATCAATGTGATTAATTTTACACCACGAACTAATCATATCAGGTCCATCGAGATATCCATGTTTTTATCTAATCTATTAAAGAAAACATATCTCATTAGAAGAATTAATATTAAAATGGGTGATCAAAATTATTTCTACAGATGGAATACTTCTACAATATTTTGATGTTTTAATCATAAAAAAATAAAATAAAATCATACCAAACATGATTATATTTAATGTTGATGACCATCTAAGGTAATTTCAATAGACTCTAGGAATCGTGAAATTTTTCCATTGGAGGTGTTCCAAATAATACAATAGAATTTAAGGTTCTAGGAGATGATGTTGTTGCGACTCAACCCATTTGAAGCATAGTCTGATGTAAAATTATGTTATTTATGTTTTTCATATCTAAAAATATGTTTTTAAGGATTCAATGTAGTGATATTAAATTACATTGATCCTTTTTTTTGTTTTTTTTGTTTCTCATCTGGGTTTAGATTAAAGAATTATAGGGATTGAAAGGAAATTGATCTTAATATTTTTTATCAAGGGAATTAGATCCTTCGAAGTCATAGTTGATTCTAATCTTTGTGATCGAGGGATTCCTTGATGTAGATAGATAGGCATTAAATTTAGGATGAAAACTAGTGAATCATATATGCAGGAGTTGGGACGTCCTTAACTATTAAGGTTAACGGGAATAAATATTTTATAAATATTTGTATAAGTCATTATTAGTAATGTTTTAATCATAAAATTTTACAATTTTTTGTCTAGTTATTATTTTTCATTGTGAATTTGTAAAGAGTTTTTGTTTTACTAAACATTACATAACTCGTAAATATCAAATGACTTATGTTTCCGATTAATAAACTCATTACATTGTATTTTATATGTGTCTGATAAATCATTATTAAGAGGTTTAGGTATTTAGTTATATTTTGTTTTTAAAATAATATTCACCCAAAAAATATATCCATTAATATACTCTTCGATCCAACAATAATAACCATCAGTGAAGGATGGTGATGGAAAATTCATTGTATCTTTACATGGATGAAGTAGACCTCAGATACCCCTGAGTGATAATTTATCATCCCATTTGTTGGAAAAGACGTTGAATAATGATGTTACCATAATCATAATATAGTGTGATTATATTTAGGAAACTTAAAATTCTAGTTTTATGATTAATACCATAGATTTATAGAATTAAGAAGTGGAAATAAACTGAATGATTTAGAGTAGGAATAATATCCCTTCTACGATATTCCTCCTTTACATACATCTCATTGATAAATTAGAATAGAAAAATATGTTCAATAGTGTATTTGACACGCAACACTGATCTTAAACAACTCGTGACATATAAATATGTTATAACCTAGCTATTTAATTCTCTATTATGAATAGTGTTAAAATTGGTATGAAATATGAATATATATATATTTATAAATATCATAATAAATATAAATTATCTCCAAATTCATTGAATATTATTGATCATTTTTTCGCATTATAGTTTTAATCGTCAGAAATTTGTTATAAAAAAATACGATTTATTGATTTTCATGGAAAAAAATTATAATTAATTTTTTGAACTACTAGATATTATATTAGACAAAATTAAATTAATTTTTTTAAATAATAATATGAAAATATATATTTGGTGATATTTTGGGTTTTTTTTAATGTAATTTCTTTTAGGTTCTTGGGGAATAATATCATTGAACGCATTAACACACACCACACACACAGTATGTTATGGTAGGTCAGATCCCCCAAATAAAAACCACAACCATCATGACCTATTTATTCAATACATGGACCAGTAGAAGAATGATAATAAATAAAATTACATGGCCCAATGGACTACAATCTAATTAAGACCCATTACAAAGTCATGCCTGCATCATCAAGCATGCATCACCCCCTGCCTGCATCATTAATATATCATCATTTGCCTATTGAAATTATCTCCCACCTAGATTTGAACCCAAATCTGATTCAGAATGAAAGGGGGCATTTAACACTCATGGAATCACCCACCAACATTGTTTTGCAAATTTTATTTCCTCATTGAATAATGAAAAAACCATTTTTCATAAAAGGTACTATTTTTTCAATAAATTTCATAAATTTATTATCCATAATATATTTTTCATCAGATATAAACATAAATTAGAATAAATTATTAATATTTAATACCGCGAATTTAATTTTAATCATCATTATTTTTTTTGTATATGTAACATTTTGTGTTTTAAACATAGGCCTTCTGAAAACTATTTAAAAGTTCATAATGATTCATTATTTAAATTAATTAAAATTCTATTAATGATAAATGTTTTAAAATAAATTATTATATTATATATCATTAAATATTAATTAATGTATATATAATGATTACTAGTAGTATGATCGTTAATATATAATCATCATTCTCTAGAAAAAAATACATCTTGAGAACCCATTTTTTCTTCGTATCATCTGGTAAAATTTAAATTTAAATTTATAAAATTATATGATGTTAATTTCATAAAATGAATAATGTTTTTGTAATAATAATAATTTATATTCTCGTATATGGTTATCTTAATGTTTTTTCTTAATGATATGTGAATATAATAAATATTAATTATCATGGTTTACATGAAAACAGGTTTACTGATGGTTAAAAGATAAATATAAGTGATAAAATAAACTAAAACATGTATAAACTAAATTTTATGGAAATATGTATACCATATATTATACAATTTTATACATTAGTTCATTTTTATTCTTTTTTTCATGGGAAAACTAAGGTTACTCATTTATTGATTCACAAATTACATGTGTGTCCCTAACCTAACATTTAAAAGGTTAGCCACTCTACATTCCTCTTCACACAATGAATTCCATTTGAATATTAAAATCCAAATATAAATTAATTCCACAAATTCTTCCCAAAAACCTTGAATCCATTTCATATTAATAAATATATAATTGGAATTATTTTTGTTCTTACCTATAGAGGCTATCCAAAGAAGATATCTCATACTTAACTTAGTGATATTATTTAATTTATCCTTCCTCCTACTTCAAATATTCATAAATTTTTATTATATAATAACACATATATAACCCATACACTAATATTTTATTAAACTAAATTATAAATTTTAATCTATATGTTAATCAATCAAATGGGATATGAAATAATCATTAGTTTGTATGGATAACTACCACCTCACGAACCAATGAAATTCATTTTTCATCATCACATATCATTAAATTCAATAATGATAGATTTAAATTATATATACTAATTTTTATTTCATATTTATACTCTTTTATTTATGAAATCATGTATATAATATTACATTCCATTCTTTTGGGGATACTATAAGATGACTCACATGTACAGCAGACCACCATTTCAAGAACATATGTCAATTATTTTTTAATAATGCATTGTATATAAGGAATTATTGTTAAATTAAATGAATATATGTGATATAAAAGAAATAAATGTTATATTAATGGAATATTTATCACTATTAAAAGTTAATATATCAATTCATTTCTTATATATTAAAATTTACATGTTATTTTTGCGTATGTATGGAATATCGGCTCATCAAAGTGATGTGAATCTTTTTTCATCACCAAAAACCATAGATGATATATATAAGTACATTTAATGAAATTATATTGTGTTTATGAGGTTATTATCATTATTCAAGGACAAAATTTTACTGAAATTATATCATTAATGAACATTGAAAAATGAAAATATTTTTCATTTTTACATATGACATACCGTTTTTATGACTGTAACATTTTTCATTTCTCAAATACCTCAATCATGATTGGTTTTAAAAGTATACATGATGTGAAATTATGATATGTATTTCAAAATTATTATTCTATATTTGTTGAAAAAATGAACACTTTGACCACATTGGATACACCATATCCATTTTGAAATAATGAACCAAACATCTTCAAAACACCAGATGTTGACATAATTGATTATGTATTAAATTGTGAAATTTTAAAGATATTAAATAAAAGATTTAAATATATTGTATTAATCCTGTAATATATTCTTATGAAATAATACTATTTATTAAATAATATTATAAATGAGATAAATGAAATAAAATAAAATTCTTGGACTTTGTGTAAGGCTATCTCATGAAACTTTTATTTTAATGATACATATTAGATATTCATAAATTATTTTTTTGTGGTGTGTATAATTCTAATTAATTTAATTTATTAAAATTTTCATGAATTTTATTTTCATTTAAAATTCCATATTTGGATCTCTAATTGATGGGGTTTTCATCAATAGATTTTAAAATATTTTATTGATTTAGTTTCAATACACATTCCTTAATGCATATTCAATTTTTACGAACCTAATACATTTATATGGTGCATATAATATGAAATTTACATATAATGGCATGAGTAATTCATATATCAAGGTATTTTAGAGAACTATTTGACATAAATTAACTAAATGGAATTACATGAATGAAACCAAGTTGTAATTTATTTGTTAACTTAATTTTATTTAATTTGGTTTTAAAAAATATTCATTCAATATATTATGACGTTATTATGTGAGAATTAATCTATAAACAAATTTATTATTTATTTCCACTTTCATGGAATGGTTATACATCATTTACGTGTAATATATCTATATATTTAATTTTAATTTTGTAATATGATATTTTTAAGTGTTAATAATCCCAAAATCCTTTCTTTGGGATATATGTTTATGTAATGAACCAATATTTATTATTATTTTTATATACATCTATTTGGAATGATTGATTACGGATATCATTATTTTATTTATCCATAATGAATAATTTTAATTTATTCATTCAATGGGATTGATATTGAAGAGTTTCCATTGTGACTAATGATTTATGTTAAAATATCATTTTTTCGGGATTAATTATCTTCATGTTTCTTTTATAGTAATCATTGAGTTATTATTTTCAATAAACAAATTTTCATTATTATCCCCTAGTATTGAATGTGGTTCGAATGTTTAATTTACCATTACACCATTATTGATTCATGAAACATCAATAAATTCTCTTGTAAGTGATACTGATCATTAATTATTCTTTTACATTGGGTATCTTTCTCATCCTTATCCGTGTTTTCTATAATGGTTTCAAAAAATAATTTCTGAAAATAAATGAATTATTAAAGCCATTATAAAATTCCTTTTACCATATATTATTGTTTTAAGGGGATTTATCTTAATATTTTCCATGTTGATATGTTTTTACTCCTTTTTTCAAAATGTTTGGAAAAGAATGTTCATTTTTATCAATTATTAAATGAATAGATTTTACCACTATCATGTCCATTATTTTCCATAAATATTGTATTATAGGTTTAAAAAGTGGTTTTTAATGAACATTATTTACAAAATATTTTTTTAATATTTATTTATTAATCTAATTTACTAAATAAAAATTTCAATTACCACAAAATTTTTTTAGTGGCATTTTAATGGAATTATCAATCATCAACATCCACAAAACTTCTTGTTATTTTTGAACAAATGCAGATATTTTGAAATGATATCATTATCATTCATTCACTAGATGAAATAATCTTGTTGAAACGAGATTTTAATGGAATCCCTTTCATTTCCAAGATTTAATCATTATTCGAAAATATTGGTATTGATCCTATTTTATTTCCAGGGGAAAATATTATATTAATGTTATTTCTATGGAACCCATTTCTTTTTATAGGTTAATAATGTTTTATAGATATTTTCATTGAACCCATTTATATTCCATGGATTAATGATATTATTAAAGGATTAATGTTTGTTTTTATGAGTTTTATGAAGAAATGTAAGCTCTATGTACTTTATTTATGGTTCTCGAAAAATTTTATATGATAGTTGAACCTAGATAGCATTAGGGGAGCTTGATATCTAATATAGTATGGGTACACCCTGATTTTGCTCCAAATAATTGGGCATGGAAGTCGACTATATGGTTATCAATTTGTAATGGTTTTTAAGGTGTTTTCTGTGCTCTATGAAGATGATGTCCCATGATACTAACATTTTATCATTTTGATTTATATGGGATATAAATGTTTCTGTTGATCAAAATTGATATCACATTGTTCGTTATTATTTATATTGAAATCTATTGACTTTTTGAAATCTTAATTCCATGATTTCATGTTTGATGATCTGTTTATATTTTGTTATGGGTATTCTCATTGTATACCCATAACCATTGATTACGTCATCATACCATTATTCCCTATGTATGGTCATAGATGGAATTAAATTTTTAATGCATATTTCTACCCTTATTTAGCATTTTATCTGACCCTTGGTATATTTATTTTCGTCTAGGATATGAAGAATGATATGAAGTGATTTATAACTAGACTGGTTTCATATGGATGATGACATTATCATATTTTGAAATATGAAAATAAATGTTATGTTTGAGAAATTTTGATATAAATATATGAGTGTTTTTGTGTAAGAGTTCATTATACTTATATAAAACTATTAATTTAATGGTTCCATGGGAATTTAAGTGATCCAGTCAATAATTTTTTATATTTTTTGTTTTTTAAGGAAAAAATTGGATAACCATCACTCGAATCAATGTTGAAAATTTAAAGTTAAGGATTTCACCATATGATATGTGAGTATGTGCTTACTGTTGATATAGATTGTATCAAATAAATGGTTTAGTTAACTTTTTTTATAAATATAAATACATATATGGTAATCTTAATATTCATTATACCATCATAAGACTATAATATTAAGACTGATGAAATGATATATTTCCTAGACTTCCTATTTTAGGTTTTATGTGATGATAGACTAACGTGATTAATAAAAGATTTGCAAATGTTTTTTAGATGATATATATAAAAATCTTTAGTTTAATTTTAATTATTGGTTTAATTTTTTTACATTGCATTTAAGTTATTAATAACCATATGTCTTTATATAATATTGGGTATTGAGGTAATTTTTGAAACACATGATTTGTTGTACAGAGTACCATGGGATTTTATTATGATTTAGTGACTATGTGAATCATTTTATTACATAATGACTATCCAAATATTATAGGTCTTGTAACATGAATGGTATAATATTACCTTTGAGTTTAAAAACAAATCAATGTAGATGTTATTAAGATTAAACATTATATAATCTTTCTTATTTATGGAATGATTCTTTTATCTTTGTGTATTGCTACAGAATTTTTGAGATTAATGTATTATTTCATAATTTGAAGAATATTATACATTGTGAATTATCTAATCATATTCTAAATATTTTACTTTTTCTTCATGACTATATATAATTTGAATATAAGTATTATCATTTTACTATTAGGTGGTTCCCTGAATGTTCATTTTAGTGCTTTGGGTATGATGAATTTCATCTTGAATACTCATCATATAGTTCCAAAAATGAAAATGGGGATGAATTAGATTATATGAATGAATATAAACTTATAATGTATGTATATTTCCTAATTTATTTTTTCTATGTGGTAAGTAAATTCTCAACAGTAGGAAAAGGGTCATGAAAGAAAATCTTGTCATATTACTATCATTTCTGATGAAGTCAATGACCATTTTCACACCTATTTGGTTTATAGTTTTATGGTTGTTTAAAATCTTTTAACCATTAAAATTATTTTGATAAATGATATTGACAACCATATATCCTTATTTGGGAAATTAAATGTTCTTTAATGTATAAATATTCACTTCCCACTTATGTCCTAGTGTTTGGAAATCATGTTTGGGTAATTCTAGACGTCATCCAAATGACCATTTCTCTCTAATTAAGAGGATGTTTTATTAACGATTTTTATGAAGTAGGTTAGAAAAAATATATTTTATAATGTAAAACCATTTATTACTGATATAAAGTTACAAATGTAAGGGATAAAATTATTAAACGGTCGGGGATATAACAACAATATATTTTATAAAAGAAAAATATATTTCATATTGTATTTGAAATAAATTTCTATGTCAGAATCAATCAAAAATTACATTACCATTATAAAATAGCCATTAAATTTTTTGGTGTGAATATTATTCACAACCTTGTAATATATATATATATCATAATCAATATAAATTATTTAGTATTTTTCGTAAATAATCAATTAATATTTATTAATATAATTTTATTATTCCAAAAAATATTCTCCCCGATAATGTTATTTATTTAGTTTCATGAGAAAATTATTATAATGAATTTTTTAAAATATTAGAAAATTTATATGAAAAATTCAAATTAATTTTAGAAAAATTCATCTCAAAATGTAATTTTGGTGAAATTATTTATATTTTTTCAGAAAATTATTCTTTTACTGTGAAAAGGAAAGATATAATTTTTTTAAATATCATCCATTTAATAAATTAAGTAATATTAAAATTGTCATTATTTTTATAATTTTATTAAAATTGTATAATTAATATTTTTTATATTTATTCCACATAATTACAATTGAATCATATTTATTTTGGGATATATTATAAGTAAACATTATCTTTTAAATTTTTTGTTTTCTTAAAAATTCTTTAAGGAGAATCACAGTCCTCCATTTTAATTAATTAATGTTAAATTGAATTACAAATTTTATAAATTAAATTTATTTATTTTATAATAATAAATCTTAATATATATTAATAAAATTAATATTATTAGTTGAAATTTTAATATAAAATCAAGTATTAGTGGAAAAATACAATTCCCAAAAACTAACTATTTCGTCTCATATATAGATTTGAATTTAAATTTTCTTATTATTTAATATGAAATGAATGTATTAAAATGGGTTATATATTTGGAATCAGAATAATTTATATTATCTAATAAGGTTAACCAAATTTTTTACCGTAATGAATTGTGTAAACAGTAAATGTTAATTACCATGATTATAATTGAAACATGATTACCGCAGGGTAAACTAAAAATAAATGGGTTAAAATAACATATTTACTCTACTAATATCTGTTTTATATAAATATTTAGACCTTATAATGTATAATTACTGATCAAGATCCTTTTTTGATCTTTTTTTAATGTGATAAATGTTGGTTCAACTGTTTCATTCCAAAAAAAACTACTGTGCTAGTCACGTCACTTGTAAAAGATCACTCCTTTATTCTACAAACAAAACAATAAAATAAATAAACTCATAAAATACTTTCTTAAAATCATTCATAACATCCCTCATAATATTATAGAATCATATTTATCAAAAATCAATAATATGTTGGGTTTTTTTTCTAACATAAATAGGTTGTTCGGTGAATATTTATCACACTTAAAACATGATTTTATTATATTTACTATAACACATCAATAAAATATTATTAAATAATTATTATATAATAAATAATTATAAAAATTAATTTATATTTTATTCTATTAACGTAGTAATATGAATCCATATCTACAATCATTAAAGGGGATATGAAATCATCATTCATGTGTATGTGATACTACCAACTCTCAAACAAATGTCATTCATTTTCCATAATAACATATAAAGGATTTCTAAAAATGACGAATTTAATGTATATATATATTATTTCTAAAATATATATACTTATGTACTTATTATTTCTCACATATCTTCTTACATTTCATTCATTGGGGGATACAAAAACATCGCTCATGTGTACGACGGATTACTGTCATGTGAAGTGATTCGAATGATTTTTCACTACCAATTTACAAGAAAAATAAAAAAGAATAAAATAAACTATTATATATGATATAAATGAAAGAATTATTATATTAATTTAATATTTATTATTATTAAAATATAATATATTATTTTATTTCAAACATTCAAAAATGATTATATCGTTCACCCGTACCTATAGACAACCACATCCACAATCTAATGTGAATAATTCTTTCATATAGAACAAAATGAATGATGTGTATATATATATATATGATATGGTATTAATTAGATTATTATCATTATAATTGGATAAATTATTAGTGTCCGGATTTCTATAATGATACATGAAAAATTGAAACATTACTCATGTATATGTTTGTCATACCATCTCTATGATTATGACAATGGCTAGTTCTCATATCCTTCATTCATAATTGGTTTTAAAAGAATAAAAGGTTTAAAATATGAAAAATAATTAAATATTATTACTTCAGATATTTTGAATCAATTAATTTTTTTACCATGCACAATACACCAAATCCCATTTGAAATAATTAAACAAGCATTATCAAAACCCCATATGTGGACTTCGCTTATTAAGTTTTTAATTATATAATTAAAAAAATAAAATAAATGATTATTGTTTATATTTTAGTATACTATAAAAAGAATTATGTATTAAAATAATTTATTTATTCTTATAATAAATTATTTAAAAGAAAAATAATGAATGTCTAGTGTTGAGGTATGGGTTTCTCATTTAAAATTTCTTTCAATGATAAACTTGCTATATTATCCACTTATTTTTATTTTTTTTGTATATATAACTCTAATGAATGTATCATATGATTATTTTAATACAATTTATTTTCATTTAAAAATATAATTGATATTTTATCATTCATGGTATTTTGATCAGGTGTCTTCAAATGCTATAGGGGATTTTGTCTCAATTTAAATTAATTACACATATTTAGTTGTTATGAACCTAATTAATTTTAAATATTTTATTAAAATACCATTTAATATATAAATACATGATCTTGTCATATATACTATAATTATTTGTATAGTTTTAATTAATTAAGCAATGGTAATTAACATAAAAATTACCAAGTGTTAAAAAGTTTCATAACTCAATTTCATTTCGTTGGTTTATAAAACATCTTCGTTCACTCTATTATGATATGATTATGTGTGAATTTATCTATGAATTATTTTCCTATGTATTTTAAGATTATCTGTATGGTTTTACATTTGTACATGTAATATCTCTATTTATTAACTCTCCTTTCGGAGATATGATCTATGGAATGGTTAATCATCCTAAATTTTATTAATTAGGACATATGTTTATGATAAATAAATATTATATTTATTAGTTTTATAAACTACCATTTGACAAGTTATGTCATGGATATAATTATTTTCATTATATTCAATTCTTCCATTGAATTTGTCCCTTCATCAGGATTATGATTGAAGAGTTTCCAGAGAGTAAATCCTGTAATTATAATCTCCTTTATTTGACGATTTTTTACTATGTTTCTTTTAGGAGAAATGATGTGAAATTATTTTATTGAACCATATATATATATTTTTATCCTTCATTTATGAATGTGTTTCACACGTTTAATTTCTATTTTATACCATATTTATTTTATAATCATCATTAAGTTATCATGTATGTTCAATTTTTCAAATATTTCTCTTTAAGTTTGGGTATGTATCTTCAATATCTAGGTTATCAAAAATGTTTTCTAAAATGTTATTTACTTAATATAAATGATTTATTAAATCCTGTTTAGATTATATTTTATAATAATCTAAAATTATTGAAGAATAAATTTTATTGTGTTTTCCAAATGATTTAAATATAACTCCCTTTATCAATATTTTTAAAGTGTGATTATTTTACCACTTCTAACATAAATGGATTTTCCCACCCATATGTTAATTATTTAATTAATGATTCCTTTATTTTTTCCAAATATATTTTTATATAAAATAAAAAAAATTATATTTTTTGAATCGTTAGTTTATTAAAGTTATTTTAAAATGGAAAATAAATTTTCCTAAAAAATGATTTCAATGAACTTTTAATGTATTTCAATTTACAAACATCCACAAACCATTTTGTTAATTTTGATATAATGGGGATATTTTTTATTAATTTCATCATAATTTTTAAACTGGATGGATTAATCATTATTCAATGATATTCTTCTATAACCAATTTATTTTCCAGGGGTTGAATATGATTAAAAGAGAATATTACAGAACTCATTTATTTTATATATATTAATCATGCATCAATTATAATTTTGTGGAAATTGTTTTATTTTTCAATGTTTATTCATGTTTCAAAGATAATTTCAGGGAACTTCTCTCTCTTCCACTATAAATAATCATATAGAAGGATTAAAGATAATTTTTATGAATTTTTTGTAGAAATGTAACCTCTATTTTAATTATTTATGTTTCTTCAACATTGTTATATATTAGGTGTTCCTAGAGACTAATGGGTGAGCCAGATATAACATATAAAATTGGAAAACCAAGATGTATTTGGAGTAAAATGGGTACATAATTCTAATGTATGGTGGTTCTATTTATAATTGTTTATAAATGTTATGTGAAGTTGATTTCCCATGATTCCAACATGCTTTTATTCTTTCTATGGTAAATAAAGGTTTTCATTTATTATGATTGATTTCACATGGCTCATAGTTATTAATTATTATGAATCATTCATTTTTTAAATCTATACTCAATGTTTTTATCATTGATGATCCTTGTATGGATGATTATGTATTTTTTTATTCCATTCTTATACACATCTATAATATTACTATGCACTTAGGCTCTTCCTAAACTCACTGATGAAATTTATCTACTAATAATATGGATTACAATTTCTGATAATTTAATCTCACTATTTAAATGATTCCATTTCCATTTGTTATCAATAAATATGTTGAATACTTTATGCCTATAAGTGTTTCATATGGATTATGATGATGTTTTAATGTGAAATATTGAATAGATGGTTTAACATGACAAAAATATCATTTATTGTCATGGGTATTGTTTATGTAATAGTTTTTTTTCATGTTACCTAAAACTATAAACCAATAACATCATTGAGAATGTCATTGATCCAACATTTACTATTGATGATGTATGCTTTTGATGGTGAAAATTGTGTTACCATCAAAGTTATCAAAGGCAAAAATTTAATATTATTGTTTAAAACAATGTATCATAGAGTGAGGGTTCGATGATATTATATTAGGTCATGTTTTCACCATTATCTTTTTTTTAACACCACATTCCCATCACCACTTTTGATTATTACTATAATATAAATTTTTAAAACTCGTTATCAGTTGATATAATTAGAAAAAAAGACAAATAAACCATAAATTGAAAATGATTTTTATTTTAAACCACATCTCATTCTCTTGGTTGAATATATGATATTATCATTGTTAAATAATTTAATAATATATTATTTATTATTAAGTTTTATAAATGAAATATTTTGATATAACAGAAATTTATGAATTTAATATGTGTCTACCACATGTAAAACGGTTATAAATGGATATTTCATATACATTAATAGGGATATGGTCTTAATGAAACATCCTAATTGAATTTATATAGGTTTGGATATCATTCTAAGTCATGTATTTTGGTTTAAGGGCTTGGTTAAAAAAATTTCTCCTTAACCGGGTTATTCCCATTTTAAATATTAAAGTGATGTAATTTTAATTATTATATAAAAATTTGATCATAAATATACAAGGGATGAAATTTTAGTGAATTTAAAAATTTAATTTTATTCTTTCTATATTATTATTATTATTACATTATTTAATAAAATTCATTTAACATTAAATACATTTAATTTTTTTTGAATAAGTATCCACAAAATTATATATTTAAAACCAAATTACAAAAATGGAATTAATATATTACCTATTCACACATTTTGAATATGTTATACATTTCCAAAAAATATATGAACACTTTAATTATACCATAATGGATTAATTTTATTATTTCAAAATTCATATATTTTATTTATCTATTAATTGAACAAATAATTTGTTGACTATACATAAGAAATGAAGTTAATTATTCAACATGTAAAAATTCATAAAAATAATGAATATGAAAAAAATTAATTTATATTTCAAATGAATATTAATAAATTAACTTATCCTTCTATTATCCTTGTGTTAAAATATTTAGTGTTTTTAAAGCCAATAGAGTGACTATTTGAATTTATTGTTGTATTAAATTAATATAAAAGACATAATAATAGAAAAATGGATCCCAATTGAAATATTTAAAATATAAGGACTATAATTTAACAAAAACTCATAATATATTCAAACATTAGGTTTTAGATGAATTTTAATTCGTTATCCCAATGTTTTGTCCATGTTTTAACCTTTTTACCATTACCGACACGTCAAATACATACCAATTTTACTAGTACTAATGTATAGAAAAAAGGGACTAATTTTCCCAAATTTACCAATATTATTCCAAATATTACTTCCAATTTTCATGATTCCATTAATATAATTATAAGAAATAATTTTAAAATTAAACCAATCAAACTAAACAAAAAAAATATTTCCAAATTATTTTTTCTAATGTAAAACATTTTTATAACAACATATATAATTAATTAAAATGACATTACAAGGTATATTAACTATATAAATGATCTATTTGTACTATTAGACTAATTTGAACACCAAATGTAAGATTTTATATTCATTAAATGAAAAGACGGTTTTTAATTAATTTACACATTTTTTGTCTATCCAATGAAAATCATTCTTTTCATAAGAATAAAAAGATTAAATCTATGATAATTTTCCCAATATTATTTAAAAATTTATTTAATTATTTATAATATAAAATTTCAAAAAGTTCTTGAAATAAATTATATTTTTCACACAAAAAATGTAATAAAAATAAATATTAGTGAAAAATATTTCATGAAGAGTAAAATGGGTATGATAAATATTGAGCACCTATTTAACAACAATTAATCAATAAATATTAATTTAGTATTATCACAATATATATATATCATATCAAGACTAATCATATTGTTACATGATAATTCAATAACAATGTCATATTTATGTAATTATATTTTAATAATTAATCTTATCATTTTGAATGGTCTGCATTGCATGTTAAGAAAGAAATCAAGTATCTTATAATTTAAAAATTAAATTTTCATGTTGTTAAATTCCCCTAATAAATAAATTGTTCCCTAATAATTTTATATCATTTATCAATGTTTCAATATTTGAAAATCACATTATTCAAAACCAACCTTGTATAGAGGGATAATAAAAAATCATTTAAAAATTTATAGTTATAAGGATAATGGATACAATATATTCAGGATCCAAAATTCGGATAAAATTGTAATGAAGATAATATATATAATTGGAGGGTAAAACTCCCTTTTATTTACTAATATATAGTGATAGATACCATGATCATGATAAAGTTAATTATTAATGCCCTCTCTTCTCTTACATCTCCCCAAAATATTTTTTCCATTCCATTATTTTCATCTTTTGGCTTCTTCATTTTATTTTTTATCCTTTTACTGGGAAACATCACATCCTTACTGACCAGATAGTCTATTCCAGACTTCATTTTGGTCCTTCTTAGTGTTCAGTATGGTGGTCTTGGATGTGCTAGTGTATCATGGTCATGGATCACTATTGGGGACCTTAATTATCTCCTCATATATTTTTATGATATCTTTGGATTTTGGTTTTGTTTATTTTCATACTCTACACTTTATTTGTTCATTGGGGATGGTTTTTACTCATGTGAAATTGTGTTTTAGTTTCACATGATTTTTTGGTTTTGATTTTTTTGGTTCGAAGATTTTAAAAAGTCTGGCTTGCTATTCTAACTATTGTCATCTCAATTTTTCTATGAATTTAAGGCTCAATGATCCCGTCTGTGTCGGTAAGGTCTATTGGTTGGGAATAAATATTTGGGTGGTGTTCCTCAAGTGGCCGATGAAATTCTAGTAGGCGCTCTAACATGGTGTTTTCCCCTATGGATATTTGTGTGATATCCCCTCTGAGGATGGAAAACAACACACCTACTAAGTTCTGCATCTTCTCTCTGGATGATTGGTTATTTTAGTTTTACTAGAAGTTAATCATGGTTGGAATATTTCTCAGTGGTAGGTAGGGTTCTTGGATATTCACTACATGTTTTTTGTTTCTAGAATATGATGATGGTGGTTAGAGATGAAGGTTATAGATTCTAACAACTTCCTCTATAAAGAGTTGGTATGTAGGCATGTCTCTTTTGTATTTTGGTACATGTCTCAAGGTTGGATGTTGGAATAAAATGTAATGATGATGATCTTTGAATTTTGGATTTCAAATACTGTATTTTGAACATTTTTTTATGCTGTATTTGTGGCTGTAAAATGTGTCTTAAGGTTACCACCTATACCAAATGTGGTTTCTGAAAATAATAAAAATCTAATTTCATGATGAAATTGTTATTCAAGATGATTTTTTCATGATTAAATAACTAAAATTAAATTTTAATGGATAATATTATCCATAAAGGAAAAAATTCATTCATTCTTTCTCCAAACCCAAATCACAAAAATAAAAAATAATATAATTCCAATTTAACACTAGAAAATATATTATTTCTCAAAATTTTTAATACCAAACATGTGAATACCCAAATCATATACTCTATTAAAACATACACATCCCATGAATCAGTGTAAAAATCAATGAAATCGTTTAAAACATTTCCCATGAATGGAAAATTATTAAAACTTTATCAAAGATGACCTAAATCCCATTTTCATCAAATCACTAATCCTTTTAAGGTAAAAAATACCATATTTTTACTACATCATTTCCGATCATCTCATTATTCATAATAATAATTTTTTTCACCACATTACTCATATATATATGGTGATCTTTCCATTAATCACATGTTCTCCAAAAATATCACATTACCACTAAATCGCATTTCTTGGTTATTGGTTCCATTCAAAATTAATTTTTTAGTCCTTAAATAAATTATATTTAAAAAAATTGAAGATATGATTCATGATTATTATAACAATAAACCATTATTATAACACATCTACAATTTAATTATCAAATTCCAATATTAAAAAAATTAGTTGTTTTAGTTCAATTAATGGCAGTGTATAGATCCATCCTTATTCTAGTATATGATGCTTCGATTACGGAATTGGATTAGTTAAATCGTTTATTCCCCACCACAAATACATTAAAATAGAAATGATACCTTAAAATGGATTAATTTTACTAATTCAAAATCTCTAATTTTCCATAGCAATTACCTAACTGATACCCTTATTTTCCAAATAGATACCATATTCAAATTACATTGAGAAATTTCCTTCAGTTCTTCATCCCACATTCATTTCATGATGATGTGTGAATCATATTTACTTTATGGACTTCGTGAAACACTCTATTTCTCTTATTATATGTGATAAGAAAACCACACATGTTGAGTTTTTTTAATAATATAATGTGATAGATTGTGAGTAATATTAATAATTTTTTACATTCCATATCCAATTTAATTTTGTTTCTAATGATGACAATAAATTTATTATCTAAAACATTCTATATTAGAATGAACTTTCTTGATTCTATCCAATAATTAAAATCAAAGGGAAAATTTTTAGAAACAATAGTCAAGGGAGGGGGGAAAATATTTTCATGAGAATTATTTATTTTATGTCTAAATCATTAAACAATACATTAAAAAATATAATACCTTATGTTTCAACTTGGATTTACTTGTTTATCATCTATTCAAATCATTTATATTGTTTTGTAATGAAAAAATGAGATAACCCGTGAAAATAAAAAATGAGTGTCAAAGTAGGCGCATAATAAAGGAAAACTCACCATAAACTAGACTGATGCTCGAGATAAAATAGACCATAAAATTTTATATTTTCCCCCTTAGATACATCCTTGCCAAAATTACATCCACATATATTATCAAGAAAAATATATGTTTCTATGATAACCATATAATCTCTTTCTAACTGAAAATATTGGATACTGTCACATATATTGTATTATCCATTGGACTTCAATAATGTTCGCTGATCCAAATATTTAATGACTAACAAAACCCTTCTCAGATGCCTACTATAATGACTAAAACTTTACATATATGAATAATACATATTTTTCATCAATCTTCAATATATAACATTATAATCCTCGAAAAAATGTTAATGTATTATTTTGTTTGGAGTCATCAAACAAATTCCTCTTATATTATAAAATTTTTATAAAATATATAACACTTCAAAATTCATAGGAATACCCAACATAAAACCATTCATAATATATTGCGAAAATAATAATATAAGAAAGGGTGAGAACAGATTCTCAATAAGGGTAAACATAGTATATGTCTATAAATTGTCATTCATGATAATATAATATGAATAATTTTATGAGATCTGGATCATAAATTATAAATTTCATAACCAATATGTCATATATCATAAAATTTTTTCATATTAGAAAATCATTTCATAAGAAAATAAAATATTCATAAGAGTGTAGAATGATCAACAATTAGTCATGATCCATGAAAGCATAACATATACATATCAATTTAGAAAAATATTATCTTATGAAATTGTGAACATGTATAATTAGATATAGATTCAATCATAATTTCAACAATAAATTTTATTTCCTTCAAGTAAACCTATGAAAAATAAACTATTTCCGCACAAAATCTTATGGACATGAAAACCATGTCTATGCATAATAACATCTAAATGATATTAGTCCCATGAACAAGATTGTGAATATTAAATTATATTCATATTGAATATATTTATCTCATGATTAATTTATGTTTACCAAATTCATTAGAGGACTATAATGGACCTATCCATTACTAAATCATAACACATCTATATTTATTACATATGATAAAAAACAATTTACGATTTCACCAAAACATAAACCATATAAATGAAAATAGGATTCATAAATATATCACCCTCATAAAAATAAACTATGAAGATCTAGAATGATTATTGCATCGAGTAATCATGTCCATGTTTAAACATAAGTAACATAAAAGGATGTCATCCTAGATTATAATTCAAATAAAATATTACTACTTGTAGTTATTAAGGGAAATCCAATTTTATTTTATTTTTAAATTATTTAAAATCATAATATTTCAAAAAAAAACATTATGGAAAAACTGTGGTCATTCATTGATCTTAAATGTATGATGTTATTTTCAATCCCTTCATGGTTAATCAATCCAATGATCAGATTTGGACTAAACTACATGGATTTAATTGGATTTAGTGGCATCCTAAGATCCTTAATTCCCTTGCCTCATGCATTGTCACAACTATTAGAATCGATCAGAAAACATTAGAGGGGGATCTAGGATATTTTTTAAGAATCTTTTTTGATGCTAATATGGAAATAAAAAGACTGGAGATATCACTTTTATTACTAATGGTAATATGATTGATGTGAAAGTGTAGTATGAAAGCGTTCCCCATTATTGTGATGTCTGCAAGATTTTTGGCCACTCTGTTGTATATTGTCAGACACTTCAAAAGAAAGTGAATAAGGTACCTAAAGATAAGGATTAGAAAGAGGTTAACCGGTATAAAAAAATCAAGAAGGAATTTTTGGAAAAGGGGGTCCTTCAAAGGATATACTAGGACCTTTCAATGTTACAGTTCATGATAGGAAATCTAGGGAAGATATCATTGAAGATGATTAACAAGGTACGATTCATGATCTTCTTAGTCTTCATACTCAGATTGGTCTAGAATCCTTGGAAAAGGGGTTGGATGACAATTTTTTGAGACATGACATTGAGGATAGTATTTATGATTTTGTGGTTTCTTTATAGGAAAAATATTAGTGTCTCTCAGGTGATAATACTTCAATCCTAACATATTCGGTTTTGATTTATGTTGCACTTTTCAATGCACTAGATCAGGTTATAGGGGATTCATGTTGGGGAATTACTTCTATTAAGGATATCATAATTGTGGCTCATACATCATCTAATCTTGGCTCTGCGTTACAAGAAGTGGGGATTGGTGTTCCTGCTTCAAACAATACACTTTTTTCAATACATAAAGCCAAGGAGCCCGTACCCGAGTGATAAGGGCTCCTGCATGGCATCCAAGAGACCCAGGTCCATTACTAGGTAGAGGTTAATTTCTAGGTATAGTAGCAGTAATGTAGCAGTACTTTAGCAGTAGGAACTATTCACCTGATATGGGCCTTTAGGCCACCGTTATGGGACTACGGGTCTTTAGGGCCTTTGGGTCCTCAATGGTCTTCAGGCCATAGGGCCTTCGGGGAAAAAATACCATAGAGTATCCTAGTGTACACAGAGCATGCCCTATAAGTGGATCAAAGTAATAAGACTACCAACCACTAGATACAGAGCTACTAGATTGGAAGAATGCGAGGGTATGGAAACTGCCGTCTGGACTAGGTACTGTGCAGCTTTGTATGGGGAAATGCATGCCGAACAACAATGCATGCTGGGGAGCAATGTGATCAATGATGTAGAATCTAGGGGAGGGGTATATCTTGTGGGTTGGGCTTATGAGTCATGTATTGGGAATAGTATTCCTCTGGGCCTTTGGGTCATGTATTTTGAGTCATGTTAAGCATCGTTCCTTGGGCGTACGGGTCATGAACGGGTTCCTTTTCATCCCTTAAAAGGGGGGTTAGCAATATTAAAATAAAAAAAGAAGGCCTTCAGGCCATTCGGTCCTATAATACAGGAAGTGATGAGTGAGGCTCATGTTTCAATTGTTGATACTATTGAAGTAAAATCTACTAAAATAAAGGATCTTGATTCATCATATGCATGATCCATGTTACAAGAAGTAGGGATTGATGTTCCTGCATCCCCAAAAACAGTTTCCGCAACATATGAAGTGATGATTGAGGCTCATGTTTCAACTTTTTATACTACTGAAATATAATATGATGACACTATATCTCCTAATTTATCCAGGGGTGATGATTAATTAAAGATTTTGGGGTCTCTCTCTTCATCTAGTGGTCTAGTTGAAATTCATGGTTTTGGTTCCATGAATCCAATTGGAAAAGGAAATATGAGAACATTCAGAATTCACAATCTCTTAAAAGGGGTTTCGAGTCCTAAGAGAACGATTGGAAGGCCTCCATTATCAAGAATGAAGAAAAATGTTGGGGTCAGAAAATGGGGACTTTGTCCTATGATTTGATTTAAATGAATCTACTATTATGGAATTTCCTGGGATTGGAAAATCCTGAAAATATGCGTTCATATTGGCTGTTCGTTTAAAAACATAGGCCTCTTATTATGAGTCTTTATGAGCCTAAAAGGATGTTTTCTCCTAGTATTTCTAATTTTGAAAATATTTGCTTTCATCTTGAGGATTTTAATAGTGGTAAAACGGAGGTTAAGAGATTATAGGCTCCAGGTCATTTTTCCTTAACTGATATTTCAATTCATTCTAATAGTAAACAATATATCACTTGTTCTTCCAATTTTCTTAGTCTGAAACATTTTCCCTCTTTTATTTTGGACTATAATCGATATTATGAATGAATGAATTTAGGGGTGGATGTTGGATCTCTTAAAACTATCATCTCGGGATCGTGGACCATTCTAGGTGACTTCAATGCTATCACATGCTCTAATGAGAAAATAGGAACAAATAATAACTTCATCACTTCAAGAGAAATCAAATCATGCATTGATGATAATGTATTGATTTAATTTAACCTTTTAGGGTATAAGTACACTTGGAACCAGAAATTTTGGGATAGATTTTTTCATGAAGAATTGATTGGGATTTTGTTAAAAAAGTTTGTATTTATTTATGTGGGTCCATTTCCATTATGACTCTCCCTATAATTAATTCTGATCATAATACCACATTGGTTGATCTTGTGGGAAAGGATCCAAACACCCTATTGCCTTTTATATATAATAATGGTTGGGTCAATCATCATGAATGTAGGACAATCATTGAACATAGAAGGAATTCATGGAATAGTTGGTAGAATGACATGGATTGTGTTATTAGGCACACTATTTTTAAAATAACTCTGATGATATGGACTAAAGATCATTTTAGTAATCTTGATTATGAAAGTTTTTCTCATGAGAAATCTATTCAACACATTCAGGAGCAGAACTCTTCTAATGATTAATTTTGTGATGTCATGGGGGTGAGTCTTCATTTTTCCAAGATTAATAAATTGTTTATTTTCAATGATTCTTTTAAATGAGGTAATTTTAGTTTGAGTTGGAAAATATATAGTGATAGAAATTTTATAATTTTTTATCTCATTATAGAGAATTAGTAAGCTTTCGAGGCCTTTGTATTTAATCATAAATGGGAATACTATTTTTAAAAACAGAAAGAATTTTTCTAAACATGTGTTTAATTAATTTAATGATATCTTCAATGTTCAAGTTTCTCATTCTGATCTAGTAGGGACTATTATTCCGAATCTCATTAACCAAGAGGATAATTCATTTCATACATCTATTCCCATGGACATTGAAATCAATGATGAAATATTTAGTCTAAATCCTGATAACTCTCTTGGTTCTGATAGTTTCATCAATTTTTTCCTAAATTACAGGGATATTATTCATGTTTATGTTTTCAAGTTGGCTTCTCATATTTTAAAAGGTGGATCGCTTCCTCAAGGGATGAATACTCAGTTCCTTTCTTTCATTACAATGGTGGACAATTCCATCGAGACTCAACATTTCAGGCCAAATTACAGGGTTTAGACAATCTTTAAAATTATTTTCAAAATCTTGGACATGATGTTATCTTATATATCAAGTAATATAGTTTCTCCTAATCAATTTTGATTCATCAAATGGAGGTCTATTAAGGATTTCTTCATTATTTCTTCAATGTATGTCAATATTTTTTAGAAATATATAATGGGTGGTAATATTTATCTAAAACATGATGTCATGAAATCTTTTGTTTCTATAAACTGAAATTTCATTTTTATGGTTCTTCAATCATCTGTTTTTAGTGATATTTTCATTAATCGTGTCAAAATAATTTTTGAGTTAGCTCGAATCTCTGTTCTTATAAATGGTTCCCATAAGGGGTTCTTTTCTTGATCTAGAGGGGTCTGTCATGGGGACCCTCTTTCTGTTATAATTTTTTTATTGCGGAGGATTATCTTGGTAGAATACTTTCAGTTACAGTAGGAAATGGGATACAATTGTCTATCTATGCAGGTAGATGATTGGCCACTAATACTCATTTATTGTATGCAGATGATATTATTATCATAACTCAAAGGGATAAGATAAATATTAAGAACATATAATGGGCCCTTTTACATTATGATAATGTTTCAGGACAAGAAATCAGTTGGAATAAATATTTCTCCTACATTGGTAGAGAATTCCCCACTACTAGGAAGATGGAAATTGATATAGAATTGGTAATTCTTGAAAGGTCACTTCAATTTAAATATTTTGGAATTCCAATGTTTTGGGGGAGGCCAAATTCATTTTATTTTTCTGATATTATATGTAATTTCAGAAGGAATCTTGCAACATGGAAGGGAAAATCTCTCTCCTTGGTTTCGTGTAAGCTTGCTGAAGGATATTCTTATTTCTAAGTTTGATCATTCCTTCATGGTATATAAGTGGTTATCTCTCATCGAGAGAATTATTTTTTCTATTAAAAATATTTTTTATAGTGGTAACATTCTAGAGTGTAAATTAGTCATGGTTTCATGGAACAATTGATTTAAATCTCGTGACGCAGTGTGTCTTGTTATCAAAATCCTTGCTCTGTTCAATGATTCCTTGCAGATATTATTTATTTTGATTTTGTTCAATAGTTTGTCTAATACTCTTGGAATACTCAAAAATAAATTCCTGGATAGTATAAAAAAGGGTGCTTTAAATCACATGGGTTCATCTGTTTGGCCGACTTTTAAATCCATTTTATCTTATATTGATTCTCATTCCAGGAGGCATGTTTCAATGAATTCTTTTCTATACTACTGGAAGGAAAACTGGACTGATTTTACCCTTGTAAAGGAGCTGACAAGTGATGATCTTAATGTGGACAAGGACGCCACAATTATGGAACAACTGAATAGTATATGGAAACTCCCAATGCCTATTTTCAATAATTTCTGGGACTGCTATTTTTCAAATAGAGCATATTTATGGGGCTTGAAACCTACTGTCAATGGTTTTTTATATTTTAAAAAATTTACAGTCATTCCTTATCATGCGACATAGTACATAAGGCCTTCTATGTGTGATTTGTCTTGGAGATAGGCTCGCTAGAAGATTCCTACATATTCATTCCTTCAAGAATGTGGAATCTATCTTTTTCATTGTGTGTGCTTTAACATCAGCATAGGGAAGATATTGACCATATTTTCCTTTGTTGTGTTAATGATTCTTCCACATGGAATAATTTTTCTGATATCTTTGAAATCTCTCTAGATTTTTTGTCCTCTATCAAAGATTTTCTCCAAGGATGGAATTCAATTTTCCATTATCCACAACTGTTGGATGTCTTTTGGGTGGCTTCTCTGGAGAATTTTCATATCATTTGATCTACTCATAATTAATCAATTCGTGATAGTGTATCTATTTCCATTAGTGGTTCAATTTAGTCAATACATACTATTGTGCGTGAGACAAGAACACCAAAGAATAATTACTATTTTATCTCGGTGTATGACTTGTTAATTTTGAAATCGATTGGTGTCAAGGGGAACATTTGGCCTCCGCATGGAACCTTTGAAGTATTATAGAAGGAGCCATTTTTTAGATGGATAAAATTCGATTCTAATTGAGTTTCTAGAGGTAAACCAGATCTTTTTAGATATGGGGCTATTTTGAAGAATCTTAAATAGGATGTACATGGATGTTTTCTTGGTTCATGTGGTCTTGCTTTATCTATTGAGGCCAAAATATGTGTCTTCATTGTTGCGGTGGAGAAATCCATAGATCATGGATGAAATTATTTATGGTTTGAGAGTAACTATACCATGGTCATCTCTGCCATCATGGAGGGTCTCTCATTTGGTTTGGAAGCTCACTAATCGTTGGAGAAAATGCTTGGATACTCTTTTCTCCCTGAATAATATCGTCACTCACATTTACAAGGAAGCCAATTCAATTGCTGATGGTATTGAAAATAGGGGAATCAATGGTGTTGACTTTTCTTGGTTTTATTATCCTCCTAACGATCTTACTAAATATCTTAAAAGGGATCATGGGAAATCACCCATTTTAGACATGTTTATTCTTTTTTTTGCAGGGATAGAGGCAAGTTGCATGTTTCTTCGGTAATGTGTTATATTCTGATCTTTATTGTTGCACCTGGACATGCATGGAGATGGTCCTACATATTATAATTTTTTATTCTATGCTTGGTATGGTTCATTGGAATGAATTGATATCTGGATTGAGTTGTGCACTAGTCGTTTCTTGGAAATGATTGGTGTTGTTTGGATCTGTTTTCTCTTGAAGGATTTATTCATCATAGACTTGCTTGGGGTGGAAATGGCTATTTGTTTGTTTGTTTTCTAGTATTGTTTTGTTCTTATAAATATATTTTCGGTTTGGATTCACCCATTTCATGTGTCTTAAAAATTATAAATAAGATTCAACGAATTGGTTAGTTGTGATTACGTGAAATTCTATTAATGTTGTGTACTTTAAAACAAATATTCCCTCAACATTATTTGTATGAAGTAAAAATTAGTTCATTGTAAAATTTATAACCACAATTTATTAACACGTATTGATAAAAATTAAAACATGGATTAGAATGAAATAAATAATTTATAGGAGAATATTAAAAAATACTGAATTTTTTTAAGGAACACGTGGACATGGAAGAAAATAGTTTTCAGAATAACGGGGAAATAGATTCTATTTTTATCGAAATCATTTTCCTAATCATTTTAAGTACTATTGAGAGAAATTTGGTACAATTACATGAGAAATATATTAATAACTGGGTGACAATAAAATTAAATAGATTTATCAAACAATGATCATATAATTTCCTCAATGGAAATTCATCCATCATAATCCTAATTAAAATGTAACTAAAATTTAAATCCCTTACCACATTGGTTACATTAATATAAAAACATCAAGGAATAAGAATAATTGTATTAATATGTAATTACAAATTATTTTAATAATAATAATAAAAAATATATTTATTGGTTTTATATTCACCACATAAGAAATAAGTGTCCAATATGACATTTGTCTTACAATAAATAAAAGTGACAGAAAAACCCTTACCTCAATTATTTTCATGATTTTACATAGTTAAATCACATATATAATAATTATAGATTTATTTTAAAAATATCCCAAAACAATATTAATGCATTTAAAACCATTTTTAATTTATATAAAACAAATAATATCTAATTAATTAATAATTATTTATTATAATTAATATTCTGGATAATAACTCAATCGTTTTTCAAAGAAATTTCAATTTGGTAATATTGGTCCATTTAAATTGATCAAGGTTCCCTAATAAGAGTAATATCATTAACGAAATAAATTATAAATATTATATATATATATATATATATTTAGGATCATCCATGAATTTTATTGATATAAAAATGAACTACATTGTTTATGTGTACAGTATGTCGTACATATGAATGAATAATGTTTTGTTTTTTTGATAGATGGAACCCAGAATTATAGAAAATAAATTTACCTGACTTTATAATATTTATATAATATATATTGTATATATTAATAAAAAATATCTTTGTTAATAACAATGTAAAGAGGTATTAAAAACCGATCACATCAGCTCATAGAGGAGGTAGTTTACATCTACATAGGAGAGAAAATATCATTTTCCAATATATTTATATACAACAATGAAGATATGATATATTAATTATATATTAAATATAATTTCCCCAATATTATTCATATATATTTAATACATCACAATAATCATCAATGAATTGCTTTGAGAGGAAATAAATTTTATCCTTATGTGGAGGTGGTAGTCCACACATACACAAGAGTTATAATTTTGTATCCAATATTTTGTGAATGATTGTCTATAATAGGGATTAAATTAAGATAATAAAATTTATATATATTTAGGATACTTGAGGAATTAATATATGATAATACCATATATTTATAGGAGTTAAATTATTTAATTTATTGAATGATATGTGATAAGATGATTACAACTTCTTTACAAGGACTCATTTGGATCCATTATTAAGGGCCCTTGGAATTATAATTTATTGATAAACATATAAGGTCATTTCATTAAACAATACATAATCCTGAATTATGTTAATAATTCACAATGATGATTTTTTCAAGTTTAGAGCATTAGAGGATTAGGTCATAACATATACATAATAATTTTAATATTACATTTAGACACTTCTACTCAGTATTTTTTTTCTTTAAAATAAAAACTCATGGAAAAAAGAGTCATGTATAGTCCTATGTTTTTGTCATCTTTACTTTTCCTTGATCCCATCCTTGAATTTATTTATCAATATGTCTTGTGAAAAAAAAATCAAAAAAAGTTGGGATGAATTTAAAAAATTAGTAAGTGATACACAAAGAATGAAAACTTTTAGATTTTCAAAACAACAAGAAAACCATGAATAAATTATCATATGTAATACATTTCACCTTTATGATGCAGCAAATACTCTTCACTGAATAATAGATCATTTCTTACCCTTTTTTACCAATAGATTACCTTAAAACCCATAGAAAGAACACATAACATTTAAAGGTAATGTGGGACATAATAATACATAAATGGAATAACCATACGGTCGACATCCACACATATAACTAAATTTAATAGCCATATGGACGACTTTCATACCCAATGCATTGAAGGTTATAATTTTACCACCCATATTGGTTTGTCATGGCACCACCAGTCGTTAGGTGTATCAAGTAACCACCCATCAAATGTCTATGTACCATTATAAAATCATAACACATAAAATATGGAAAATATAAGAATTTCTCTAATAATATTTCATTTTCAATCGAACAAAATAATTTCAAGATATTGAAATAATCAATCCATTTAATGTACCATTTTTAATTACAAAACACCCAAAAATAAAATAATGGGTTTCATTTCCTTTTAAATACATTAAATCTTATAGAGGATTCCAAATAACTATTTTAGCGGCGGCGGGGTCATTGTCACTGAAAATGATAAAAAACCATCCTTTTTAAGGAAAAATATTAATTAAAAAATGATTCCATTTGAATTAAATGAACATTAAAAGTTGTTTATACTTTGTATAAAATAATTTAGTGTATGAATAAAAATATGAATCAATGAAAGGAGATTGAGATGAAGTCTCTTACCTCATGTCCGACTTGACTTGTTCATTTGTTAATCTCATGAATAGTAAACTAAAGAAAATTTTTACTTTTATTAGGACCTTATTCAAATTTATTTTTCCATTTATATCACTTATTACACCATTATAAACATTACATAATCATTTAAGTTAATAAAGGTCATTTTTTCAATAATTGTTACATGAGTCAAAAATGAAAATTTTATAAATACATGTTGTCCATTTTGTAAAAAGTCAATTTTCTACAGAATGGTATTAATGATTTAGAAATCATATATATAATATATATCTAGAAAATATATGTATTTCAAATAGTGCATAACATTTGGAGATTTGAAATGAAATTCACCGTTCCTAGAGACAGTAAGTCTTAGGTACGCATGAATGAAACTTTCATTTCTATTATATATTTAATCGAATGAAAACTTAATGAGACATAAGAATATTATAATTAAAGTATAATTTAACATATAATTTCATTAACACTATCCATTATATGTTACACACTAGTATAAAAGAGTTATATCACTTTGAGGGGGTGGTTGTCTACATTTCCTCAAATGAAATTATCACATTTACTCATTATGGAAAACATACAGGTATTCTATAAATGAAAAATAAAAAATAATAGAGACAATATAAATATAATATATACCACATATAAATATAGTGCCATAATAATGGACACCATAAGTGTCGGTAGGATATAATTGAACAATCATCGTTTCGTGATGTGTTAGTTCATTGTCCATAGAAATAGTATGTTAGTTTCCTATTTGATGGAGGTCTGTGGAAGTGTAGTTATAATACATATCATAAGAAAAACCTAGTATATTGATGATAATTTTTTTATGTAAACACATAAAAAAGAGAGCATTCGAAGTTAAAATGTAAAATAAATGTAGAGAACTTAGGGGAAGATGTAACCTTTAAATCGAGTAACTCCATTTGGATTGAACCAAAAGTCTTTCTTGAAGTGATTTCTACATATGATAATAATTTTAAGAGAAATATAGGGATGTCGAGGGCTTCTAGGTGTAGAATTTGGATGTTCCAATGGGCTTGAGAGGTGTGTGTAATCTTTTAGATGGGGTGGCCTTTTATATGAGGGAGGATGGACTCTCTTGGAATGTTTAACAATAATATTTTATTATAGACTAATTTTTGGTTTAAAAAGATCTGAAACATAATTAATTATATGATAATTTTCATATAATTATAATAAAAATCATCCAATAATAATTGGACCTGTTTTGAATATTTTTAATCTTTATTGTATTTATTTAACCCTTTCTAAACTTATTTAACATTTACCATGTTCTCTTATATATTCATACAATATGGTTAATATAGTTACCATAAAATTAAAATATAACCACAAGTGGTTCATTAATGAAATTATAATCCTTATATAAGAAATTTGACATAATCATAGATTTTTAGTATTATTATATCATTTAATAAAACACTGATTAATTTAAAAATTCATTTATGTCAATTTAAATACTATTCATATCAACACATTTAAAAAATTTATAAATACATTATCATTTTGAAAAAATGAAAATAATGCAAAGAAAAAAATTCATAATCATCCCTAAAATTTGTGGATGGAATAGAAAAAAAAAATAATTTTTTTTACATTTATAATCTAATTTATTTAAAAGATCCATTAATGAGTTAATCATTACATAATCATTGTATCATAAATAAATATATTTATTTTATGCCTAAAAATTATAAATAAAATACAATGATATAGGAAATCTTTTTATCTTTAAAATGAATATTTATAGTTCAGGATATCACTCATATAACACCAAATTCATGATTTTTACTAAATGATATATGTTAATGTTATTTTTGTCCTCACATTAAATTAATAAATATAAAGAGTAATTATCAATCCCATTTACACTATGGCACTGGTAAAGGATGAAGCATCCATTTCACTAACTATATCTTTTCTTTAACCTATTGAAAAGTCAAACACTACACAATAAAGTCAACAATATCTCTTTTCATTACATCCCACATGTAAATCTCCTTAAGATAACTGTACATATTAGTACTAACATGATGAACTAGAAATAGAGAACTTTGATCTTTACATAATAACTCTTTCATCAACTGTGAATTGCAAAGAACCCATAATATCTTCCTAATCCTCAAAACACAATAAATATCAATGATAAAATTGTGCAAATTACCATTTTAAACCAACTCTACCTTTTTCTGCAACTCATCGTCTTCCTTCTCTGCTTTCTTAATTCTGTCTGATAGAGATAATTTCACTGACACCTAATCATTCTCCATATGGGAATGAACATGTCCTATTAAATAAGCAGAGGTGTAGATAAAAAACTCACCATTTTTAGAAGGTATTGCCAAAACTAGAGCATTAACTAATCTTATTTTCAATTCCTGATAAAAATCATCACACTCTATTTCCCAAATGAACATAACTCCTTTTTCAGTTAACATTGTCAATGGGCTAGTTATCCATGCAAAATTACCAAAAAAAAACACTTCTAATACCCTGTCACACAACGAAAACTAAGATTCGTGGTTATAGTTGTATGTCTTGGTCATTCTTCAAACACTTCTGTTTTAGCAGGATCAACAATTATTCCACTTTTTGAAATAACGTGAGAATGGAATGAAATTTTTTGTAACCAAAACACACACTTGCTGAGATTACCATACAATTTAATTTTATTTAAGGATAGAAGCAAAACCCTCAAAATACATTCATGATCCTCTTTAATTTTAGAATAAACCAAAATATCACCAATAAACACAACCACCATTTATCACATCAGTCAAATAAGCCATCACTACCACAAACTGTTCAATTTGGATTCTAGGAATATAAGGATTCTTATTTGGAAGGATATTCTCCCATGTATGCCTTCCAAACATAGCTGCACTATTTCCTCTATGGAAAACCATTCTGAACACAGAAATATCTTTGTAGAAGATACATAGTAATCTATAAATCCAAAATCATTTCAATGTTACCATGAATTAAATATGGATATAAATTTATCAATACCCTAACACCTAATGTTATCTAAACCGACCTTCGATACCAACAATAAAGACATGACCATAAAAATTACATAATCTTGAATGAAGTTAATAATTCACATTGAGGATCATTTCATGTTTAGATCTTTAGAGAATTAGTTCATAACACGTACATAACAATTTTCATATCATATGTAGACACTTCTACGTAGTATCCATTTTTTCCATAAAATAAAAACTCTTGGAATAAAGTGTCATTCATTGTTCTATATTTTTGACATCATGTCTATTCCCTGTCCCATCCTTGAAGCAATTTACCATTATTACAAGAGAAAAATATTTCAAAAATAACATGCGATGAGCATTAAAATCTTAGGAAGGGATACACAATGAAGGAAAACATTTATTTTTTCAAAACCAAAAGTTAACCATAAATACATTATCATCATTAATAATTATCACCTTTATGAAGTTGTAAATACTCTTCCCGGAATAAAAGAAATATTATTACCAGTTTGTAAACTAATTATTACCATAAAACCCATTGAAAGAACAGATAACATAAAAAGGTATCTTGGGATATAAAAATACTTAATTAGAATAACCATACAGTCCACATCCACACATATCACTAAATAGAATAGTCTGATGAACGACTTCCTTACAGAATTTATTAGAGGTTATAACATAACCACCTATACTAGTTTATCATGGAACCACCCATCATATTTTTATCATGTAACCCCTTTTAAAATTTCATTGTACCATTATAAAATCATAACACATAAAATTCTGAAAATATAATCATTTCACTAATAACATTTCATTTGAAATCACAAGATATTATATCAAGATATTGAAATAATATATCCATTTAAAAAACTATTTTCAATACCAAAACACCAAAAAACATAATAAGGGATTTCTTTTCGTTTTAAAAACCGTAAGGCTTATAGAGGAAGCCAAATAACGATTATGGAGGCAGATAGGTCATTGTCACTACAAACGTTAAAAACATTCTTTTGTTGTTTAGTAGAATGCTTCATAGAAAAGTATTCTATTTGAATGAAATTAAAAGACAATGGTGTTTATACACTATATAAAAGAAAGTCTAGTATAAATTAAAATATGCCTCAATGAAAGGAGATTGAGATGAAGTCCCTTACCTCATGTACGACATGACTTGTTCATTATTTACTCTCCTGAATAATAAACTAAATTTAATTTATATTTTATTAAGATCATTTTTAAAGTTTATTATTTCTTTTATATGACCTATTACCCCATTATAAACATTAAAAAATAATTTAAGTTAATAACAGTGGTTTTGTCGATATTTGGTACTTGAGTCAAAAAATAAACTTCTTATAATTACATGTTGTCCATGTCATACAAATTCCTTTATCACCATAATGAAATTAATGATTTAGATATCTTATATATCATATATATCCAGTATATATATGTATTTATAAAAATAAATAACATTATGATATTAGAAATCAAATAAATAATTTATGGAGAAAGAACGTCGTACGTACGCATGAACACTACTTCCATTTATATTTCATATTTAATGGAATGAAAACATAATGAAACATATTTTTATTTCAGTTAAAGTATAATATCATGTATAATTTCATTAACTCCATCCTTTATACATTCCTCATATGGAATGAACAAGTAATGTCACTTTGAGGGGGTATTAGTTTGCACATCATCAAATAAAATTATCGCATTTACCAATTAGGGAAACCCTAAATGTGTGATATAAAATAAAAATTCAGATGTATATAGATATTTTAAATATAAAATATTCCACATATACATACAAGGTCACCATAAGAAGAGGTAGGACATAATTGAAGAATCATTGTTTCATGAGGCGTTAGTTAATCGACCACTGAAAGAAATTATTCTTTATCCATTAGATAGAGGTGTGTGGAAGTGTAGTTTAGATTCTTTTCATTAAAACAACATAGTATATTAAGTATATTGGTTTTTTATGTAATAAAAATATAAATAGATCACTGCAAGTGTAGATTGTAAATAAAAAAGATATCTTGAGGGAGATGTTACCTTTAAATCGGGCAAATCCCTTATGTTTAAACCAAAAGGCTTTCATGAAATTTTCTCTGCCTATGTTAAGGATTATAGGTGGAAGATAAGGATATTGAGGGCTTGTTATTGCATAGTTTGGCCAATACATGAGGCTTAAGAGGTGTGTGAAATGGTTTAGAGGTTGTGGTATTTTATAAGAGGAAGGAGGGGCTCTTTAAGAATGTTTAAAAATATTATTTTATTATAAACTGTTTTTCTATTTGAAAAGTTAAATAACATATTCAATTCAAATTTAATGTGCATATAAGTTGAAATAAAATCATCCAATAACAATTGGACATGTTTTTCCCAATTTTTAATCCTTCTCTTTTTTATTTAACTGTTTGTTAACTTATTTAACTTTTACCATGCTCTCTATTATAATCATACTATAGGGTTAATATAGTCACTATAAAAATACAAAAGACTCAAAAGTGTATTATTAGTGACATTATATACCTTGTAAAATTAATTTGGCAAAATCATATATTTTTAGGATTATTATATCATTTAATAAAATATTTATTGATTTAAAATATCATTTTTGTCAATTTATATATTATTCATATCAAGACGATAAAAAATTCAATAAAAACATGATTAATTCGAAAAAAATAAAATAAAGCAAAGATAAAAAGTCATAATAATCCCTAAAAGTCATGAATGGCATATAATGATTCAAAATATATTTACTTTAACATTTATAATATCATTAACTTAAAACATCAATTAATGAGGTAATCATTACATCATAATTGTGTCATAAATAAATTTATTTATAAGATGTCTAAAAATTATAAATAAAATACTATGATGTAGGAAATGATTTTTGATTTCATCTTAATATTAATAGTCTATAATATCACTTATATAACCCCATATACAATTTATTTACAAAAACATATATGTTTACGTTTTTTTATTCTTTACATTAAATTAATTTAAATTAAGTGTCCTTATCACTCCACAAGGGCTCCATGGGTTCCCAATATCAACCCAAGGATGTCCATGGTTGGAAATGTATCGACCAATAAGAGTATGACACATGTTATGTTAATTTAATTTCATTATAATAATATTTCATTACCCTTATTTACCACATTTTTCCTTCATCCATGGTAAATAAAATATTTACTAAAATCAATATTAAAAATGTCTAATTTTTTTTACAAATTTAAAATATTTGGACCTCCTGATTCCATATACGATATCCATTTTTTTAAATTCAAAACCAATAATTTTTATAAATTTATTTAAATTTAATTTCCGTTGTTAATAAAAGAAGCATGATTTCATGAAATAATAACTATTAAGAGATTGACACTTGTTTATTTCCAAATTCAATGTGAAATTACTTCCAATGAAAAAAATTATATTAAATAGTAAAAATATACTCTAATTAAACTTTTAAATCAATTATAAAGATAATATATCCTTATAAATAAATTAGATTAAAATATTTTTTGAACTAAAATGTAGTATTTTTCAATGTTTATAAAAAAATGAACATTATCAGAAAAATAAAAAATTTTCATCCAAAATAAATTTTTATGTTCCAATAATAAAAAATAATTATATTTTGTCAAATTTAAAATATAAAATTGCCAAAAAAAGATTTAAAAAGGGTTATCTCTCAAAAGGTGGAAAATCTACATTTTATTGAATATTAGTGTATTTATGCTTAAAATTTGATTCATTCACATTTTAAGCCTCTAACATTTATTTGATAAGTGTAAAAACATTTAACAAACATGATTTATCATATTTTTGTAAGTTTTGTTCATTTCTGCTAATACAATGACTATGAATTAACTACCATTTAAAATAGTACCATTATTTTATTATTTTTCAATGTAACTCAACATTGTGTGCAATATAAAATTTCAAATATACCCGTTATTGCGTGTTGGGTATGCCATCAAAAATAGAATTCCCATTATATTAAAATTAATTTTTAATTCAAAAATATTAATAAATATGAAAATATCATATCCTTTATTTACATGGGATGTTACAAAACTCAAAACTAATTAATTTATAAAGAAGTTTAGAAGAGAATTTCTTATGGTTTATAAGATATATATTTCTCAAAGGTAATGAGGAATATAAGACAACTTGTTTCCTTTTACAAGTGAGGATATGGTCACTCTTGGAATTTCTAAATGTATTTTATTAATATAAATTAGTTCTTAGGTTCATCTGGACTCAAATTGATATATTTGTTTGATTAATTAATAATGAGTTTAAATTCTCTCATACAATATAGTTTGAAGAAATTTATGTGATTTTTTCTCCATTATATTTCTGTTTAAGATAAATTTTAATTCACAATATTTTAATAACTATATCATTCTAATTTCTTGATTTGTAGATTTCTATGATTTTAAATTAATTTAATAAGTTATCTTTTACAATAATACTATTAATTTAATTTTATGAATTATCCACAAAATTTGACATTGAAAAAAAAAATGAATGAAATGGAATTAAAATTTAAAGATTTCACACATCTTTAATATATTATATTAATCTATAAAATTGGATGATAAAAATAATTAACACAAATTGTTTAAGTATTAATATTTTCAAAATAATAATGTTTATTTATCATGTAATTTAATTAATGTAGTTTTGGTTTTTCGTAATCATTTTTAAAAGTTGTTGAATAAAAAACATATAAATTAAAATAAACTAAAAAATAATTACTTATTCTTTAAATAGACACTTAGAAAAAAAAACTAATCTTATTTTTATCCTTATGTCCAAATTTTATTGATAATAAAGTGTTGTTAGTGACAATTTGTATTAATTCATTTCAAAAAAGTAATATAAATGCATAATAAAAGTAAAATGGACTCAATATTTCAATTTATAGATTCTTTGATGGGAATGGCCGAAAAACCATGTTAATGTAATGTGGAGGAATGTTTTTGGTAACCTAAAATCTAAAAGATAAGGTTTAACTCTAGTTTACCCATTTCCCCCTTATAGAGGTGATGATTTTTTACCAAGGATACTAGTCAAAATGTAAAAAAATAAATGGGTCTTATTTCAAAAATATGGATCACCATATTAAAAATATGGAATCCATTTTTCAATATTCAATCTACAGAATTTTCATTTTTCTATTTAATATTAAACCATTGAAATGTGACATAAATCAATTTAAAAGAACAAAATGTTTTTGGAATTATAAAAAATTTCATACCAAAATATAATTAAAAATTAATTATAATGTCTATAATTAGATTAGAATTATTATAAAATTAATAATGTAATATTTAAAACCAAATTTCTGAAAAAAGGATATTTTTAATTTATTTAAACGAAAATACAACATTCAAAATAATTTAGACTTTCACTAATAATTTAAAATAAATCTCTTCTCAAAAAGTAACAAAAACTACACATAAACATTTTTTACAAGGAGATTTAAACAATTGTTTGAAATTCAAAATATAAAAGTTTTATAATTTCATCAAATTAATAATTTTTTCCACAAACAAAACGTAATAAAACTTATTTTTTAAAAAATTAAATTTCATGATGCATAAAATGACTTCAATAATAATTTACATATAATTCCATAAGAAATAATCAATAATTTTCTGTTGATTGGTCCAATAAATATATATTTAATGATTTGGTAACTTGTATCCATAGTGGCCTATTCATTAACAAGGTCGCATTTCAATAATTTATTTTTCATAATAAAAATCAATTTCATATTTATGTATAATAGATGTTATGAAATAATTTGAAATTATGTTTATTTTAAATAAGAAAAATACAAGTGTTACAAGAAACCAAAAAAATCCATGGTTTAAGCATTGTGTCTAAAAATAAATTTAACCATAGAAACCTTATAATAGTGGTGTGAAATAAAAATGTCATTTGTATGGGATATAGGAAATATGGATATATTTCACCTAAAGTAAAAAATAATACATTGATTAAGAGATACTGTTATTATTGAATATTTGAAAATAGAGATATTCAATTTTGGAACAACATTTCAACCTATTGATATTATAAAATTCTAGAAGGAATGTTTGTCAATGTGGAAACAATGAAGAAACATGATGGTGTAGAGAAGTCTTAAATTATAGTGAAAAAAGTTTCCTAATAGAATTTATTTGAGAGCATAGGGACACACTGTGATTTTAAAAACTATATTTATTGTTTCTAGGAGGATGTTAGAATATACTAAATCCTTCCAAATATTTTAAAGATCATTAGGCCATAATAGAGACATATGCATGTGAAGAAATGTAAACCTCCTTAATTGAGATGTAAAAAAATAATGAATAATATTGAACACAATACTTCAAAGAATTCAGTGAAGAATGTTGAATAGAATGTCACCAAAAAATAATGATGCTTCTATTTTGGGAATAGAGGCCA
This sequence comes from Viscum album, assembly GCA_963277665.1. Classification (NCBI taxonomy): domain Eukaryota; kingdom Viridiplantae; phylum Streptophyta; class Magnoliopsida; order Santalales; family Viscaceae; genus Viscum; species Viscum album. The sequence goes on along the minus strand of OY728140.1, from coordinate 2,088,259,529 downwards.
TATTATAGTCTATTTGAAGATGATAATAAGTGTCAAATCTAAAAGAAGAAGATGAAAATAAAACTAGGGTAAAATTTGTAATGGTATTGTAAAATTTGATTTGGTTGAAGTGGTTCAAATGATTCCAAATATGGGTATATTTAAATTGATAATGAAGTGTATGGACGGTGAAAATCAGAGGGACATAATTACAATAAAATACATGAATACTCAATCAGGTTAAAATAATACACTTAGAAAAAGGGATATACTAATGAATTCTTGTGACATGAACGGTTTTGTGATGAGCTAGTCATCGATAATAGATAAATACAGGAATATGAAGAAATAATTACTAAACATGTGTCGATATAATTAGAAGACATGAAGGATGTTATAGAAAGGTTAAAAAATCAAATTATTATAGTTTTTAAAAATATAATCATATATCATCTAAGGAGAACAATGAAATCAATTACAATCCTATAATTAAAAGAAAATTAAATACATATAGAATCAAAAGGAATAAATCTTGAAGAGTTATAAACTATTTAATCCTAAAAATAATAGAGTTTAAGGGTTTTTATATAGTAATTAGATATGTATTTCTCCTTCATGACAAAAATAAGATCCATCATAATCCTAGATAATTTTTGTTACCCATATGATATTGGAATTTAAGGTGAATATGTTCGAATAGAATCATTGAATGAAGATTATTAGAAATAGGTAAACATGTATTGGATTTATAATTTCAACAAAAACTTGAAATATAGATACCATTAAATAAAGATCAAGGTTGAGATATGATTTTTATACTCCCAGTTATTTTTTTGAATAATTTATTATTAATAATGATTTTTTATTGATTACCTACTCAAAAGAGGAAATATAAATTCACATGAAATGTTTTAATATCTCTATTCATTATAGTTAATGTTATTAAAAACATAGGAAAATAAATTCATACAGTCCCAATAAAATGATTTTTAGAGTTGGCATCATCATTTTGATTTTTTGTAGACGACTTTTTAGTCTACAAATATCATTTATTTATATAATGTTTTATCCAAAATATACATAATTATAATGGGTTAATGAAACACTTATAATTAAAGTGTAGTTCAAAACATCACTCATGGAACTAATGTAGAACATATAATGATGTTGAAAAACAATGGGAATAAAACCCTAAGGAATGGGATGCTTCAAGTAGGATAGTTTTGTGTGACCCTATTAGCCCAAGTTGATACACAAAATATCTATACCATTTTATAGAAATAAGTTTCTTTTTGGAATCCTCTCAAGTAACAGAGAGGGATAGTTTGTTGAACCAATTGTTTTATTTTCTCCCCTAGGATTATATGACCCACCACTAACTCTCATGAATCTAGGGTGTAGTTGTTACAATTTTATGAGTATCACATTGGTTCACTGGGATATTATATTAACTATTTCAGTAACATATAAAATGAAAATAATTTAGAGAATAGTGAATTTACTATTTGATGAGGTTGTGGTTTTTTCATCAGCAAGCAGTGTTGTCTTTGTCAGTGTAATCATGAAAAGGTGATGTATTGCATGATGTATTTAATTTTCCATTAAAATATTATTCAATGATTCCCATGTATTATGTGTACAAAATAATTGATCATCATAAGTGATAAATAAATGTAAAAGGAAGGTGATTTAATATGCAGTTAGGAGAATCCAAATTTAAATAAACATTAATTCATGTTTTATTACAAAGACGTATAAATAATAAATAATGATATTGTAAATACTAGGTTATTTTATTAATTAGTTAAATTACATAACATCTTGATGTAGAAAGGCAAATACATCAACTAAATCTCTATAAAATTCTCATAAATATCATTAATCATCTAACATTTAATGCGATAACCACTGGATGTACATAAAAAATGGTGGGATCTATATCCTAGTAAGGTAATTATAAAAAAATAACATGATGACAGTAATACATGCGATTCAATAAGAATATCTATAGAACATTTGTGGGGTGAAAATCATAAACATGATCATTGAATCATGATAAATGATGAGAAGACAATGTGATCTTCAGAATTTGAAAACCACTAAAAAATTACATCATAAGAATATGTGAAGTATAAAAACTAATAAAACATAATTTAGTTTTCTTACGATACCCAAACATGCACTATATATTGAATATCATAAGATAGAATCATTAGCCATTTCTTTGGAGGAAAATATTATTCTAACCCATCTGTCACATTCAGATCATGTTAATGATTAATTGTTCCACATAGATCATACATATTGGAATGTATTTCATAATAATAAATTTCATTATTAAACATTGAGAGTTACATACATGATATTCCAGGATAAAATACAGATAGGTACAATTAGTTGAATAATGTTTACTGTAAATGGGGATATGTATTGAGAGAAAAATAAATTTGGATTGAAAAAACATAGGATAATTTTGGAAGGAAAATAGGTGTAGAAAATGATTCATGGAACATTTTAATGATAGTGAAATGGGGATATCATCACATAGGGGCCCTGTGAATGGAAATATGGATGTTTAAAAACATATATACACATTAATAATTTGGAATAAAAAGAAACAATATGTATAATGTTCCTTAATATAGGGAATTTAAAGATAATCCAATACCATTATATTGAACTTCTGAAATCATGAGTTGAGATTCATAAGATATTGGGGGAGGATTTTTATGGATTTATAGATGTAATTTCAGATTAAATTCATTCTTTATGGGTTTCTAGTGAATAATAATGTGATGTTGGTTGGTTTTATATAAAGAGGTTGGATAAATTTTAATTTATTTTACGACATAGTTTTTGGAATCTATATAATAAATTTATCCAAACCACACACCATAACATGGATTTAATGCATTTTTTCCACCAAATAGGATGGGATATAATTATTTTATAATTTTATGAACTTAACTCTTTAAAATAAGATCCTTTTTTGATGTGGAAGTTTGTCACATTTATAAATAATTGAGTTTAATCATTAAAATGTAATATAGCATCGGGGGATTCATTCAAGGTTTTTAAAAGTAATAAAATAACTAAAAAAATTTTATCCTAAATGAGAAACTTAAATTTAGTATTATATACACTATATAGTATTTATTAAAACACTTTTTATGTTATGTTATGTCATAATCCATGCCAGATAATTATACCGTATTTATTTTTTACGAAACAAAAATCTATTTCCTCTAAAAATTATGTGAAATTCACTACTGGATAATTTTGACATGATAATATCAAAAAAATTATTTATTTTTAAAAAATATTTTTCTATATTAGTGAATTTATATTGTTAACTTAAATACCAATATTATTGATAAATGATTTTTCAAAATAAAATAATAGATACACAAATCATATATACATTTAATTTGTGACTTTATAGTTTTATTCATATTTAAAAAATATTTTTAATAATATTTTATTTAAATATAATTTAATTAAAGAATTAAAGAATTAAATAAAAATATTGTATTGATAGAATTAATATATTTCATAAAAATAATATTTTTGTTTCATCATATCATAATTTTATTATAATTAACATTGTTATTTAATCATTATATCTTAATAAAACAAAAATAAAAAAATTAATAAAAACTAAATTCAAATTTATGCTATTATGTTTTAAATACATATACTTTTATTTGAAAAATGGATTTTATATGGGTAGGTTGTGCAATGGTTGGATTTTAATTGTGTAGTTATATGATCATGGTTTTATCCATGCTTTCAATAAAAATGATGTTTTCATTTAAACAGATTCACTCATGCTTCAGTGATTGAAACTGATATTAATAATAGTCATTGTAATGAATAGTAATGATATATCCCCCAAAAGCTGTGATAAATGGGTTTCATAGGATGTGATAGTATTGGTCAAGGACACCTCTTCCATTTTCTATGCCAATTGGATTTATCATAACCATATATATATATAGTAATCATATGATCACTATAAAACAAAAAATAAAATTAACAGTTATGATGCTTTGTGGTATTTTAAATCTGACATAATTTAACATATAACAATATAAACGTACTAAAGTTGTGCACATGTTTTTTTATAAATTCATTTGTTAATAATACATTTTTTCCATGAAATATCATATTTTATTTATAAATGTTTGGTTCATTACATTATCCCCACATTAGAAATTTCACTCATAAAATTTTATTCTTACAAAAAAATAGATGACAGTAATTATGTGTTATCACTATTCTAGTTACCATGTAATTCGTAATACATTTGGTTCCACCATAACACTTTGAATAGGTGTGTTTTATTATTTCAAATAAAAAAATATATAGTATATAATATATTCACTACATACTACGAATAAGAAAGATCATTCTATAATGGCACCACCTCTAGATTTATCGCATGATAGGGTTCTCATGTATACTTCCTCAAGAGGGTGAAATGGAACCCATCATGTACATGAGACTCATTAAGTTTTAGGTATATTCAATTGGACACTGCATCGATGAAATCGTAGATCTCATAGGAGACAATGTATGTTTAATTAGGATTTAAATTATTCCCAAACCTTGTAAATTTTTCCAATGAATTCACACTAAGGAACACTTTATCTTTAACATCGAACACACTGTTTTTTTATTATAGCCTTCATATCTATTTTGTTGAAGTTTTGATAATTTCATATGATTCCAAATGGTTTAAAAATAAATTCTCATTTAATAGATAATAATTATTCACATATGGTTTTACACTACAACTCCATCACAATATTTTACATTCACACACATCTTCATATAAAATTTCTTATAGGGTTTCTATTGAATTCTATATTTAAAACTACACTTATATGAGAACACAACTATGGGAAGGTGATGATTCCAATATTATTAGAAATCAATTGATCAACATCGTAGTATATCTTCTTGACTATAAATGGTTCTTCAATGATAACAATTATATTGAGGGTGATAAAAATTGATTAAGGTTCATTATATATGAAACAATTATGGAATTATTCTCCAAAACTGTAAGGTAAACATCAATTCCGGATTAGATACAATAGAAAGTGGAACTCCATGTAGTCATTCCACGCCCCTTATATACATCATGGTCGGTTGGTCAAGATATAAATATTCCTTGATATAAATGAAATAAATTTACTTGATATGGTTATTGAGTACCAAGAATAGGTTTTTAGTTCATTTAGGGGTCAAATAGAGTCTTAAAATGTAATACATTGATATCACTATTAGAAAAACAGGTTTTAACCATGGGAGTTTAAGGACTATTCTTAGAGACTGATGTTAATAGTTATTTTTTGGGGTTTTTTATTCAAATAAATAACGTTAAAAATGAAAATTTAGTTGTATAAAATTTCTCAAGCTCTGATTTGATTGGTCATGGAACAAAAACAGACATACAGATCTAACGTTACGGATGTCGTATGTTGAACATTATAAGACATTATTTTTAATGTTGGTTTTTTCCAATAACCGACGTTAAAAGTACATTTTTGGCATTGGTTATTCAAATAAATGATGTTAAAAATAAGAAACAAATTTAGATAAATTCCCAACAATCTATTTTATTGGTCATGGAGAAAAAACAAAATTATGGAAAAAATGTCATAGAGTTCAGAAGTTGAACATTGTAAGACATTATTTTAAACGTCGGTTTCTTCCAATAACCAACAGAAAAAGACCCTTTTGGCATCGTTTATTTAAATAACCGATTTTAAAAATAAAATAAAAGTGGTATATAATTTTTATAGCTTTGATTTGACTGGTCGTAGAGTAAAAATTAACTTATGGATCCAATATTATGGACGTCATAAGTCAAATATTATGATTTTTAAGTCATTGTTTTCCAATAATCGAAATTAACTATACATTTTTGGCATTGGTTTTTTATGAAAAATACATTAAATATAATACAAATGTTTCAGATAAATTCTCAAACTTTTATTTTAAAGGTTGTGGAGAAAAATGAACTTACTGATCAAATGTTATGGACATCAGATGTTTACCATTATATGACTTGATTTTTAACATCGATTTTTTCTAACAACTGGATTTAGAAAACATTTTTGGCATTTATTATTCAAAAAAAAAACAATAAAAATGAATACAAGTTGTATATGAGTTCTCAGGCTTCGATTTGATAGGTCATGGGGAAAAAATTAACTTACGGATCAATGGTTCTGTACGTCTAAAGTTTAACATTAGAAGACATGGTTTTTAACGATGGGTTTTTACAATAAACGACATTAAAAGTACCTTTTTGACATCAGTTTTCCTAATAAACAATGTTAAAAGTCACATTTTGGCGTTTTTTCAGTAATTGATGTTATAGCCCCAAAATGAGAATATTTTTAACATTGATTATAATTTTAATAGATGTTAAAAGTAATGTTCTAAATACGTGGGTTTGGTATATCAAATTTCTCATATCACACATTTATATTTTAAAAATCCCACCTAAATTTTAATGCTTCAGTGAAAATAATATTTTCATTTACAATATATAGAGCCTCATCCACATTCATTCAACATTTTCAACATCATCTATTCAATCAATATTTCAACAATTCTTCTATCTATGATTTGAACATATTATTTCCTTTCATCATTTTATTTCATTATTATAGTATTCTGTATCGCTAAATATGTGGATATTTTTTATAACGATGAAATATTATTTAAATCAAGTAACAAATATGAAACGTCCACATGAGATTCATTATTTGAGGTTCAAAATAATTTATCACCCACCATTTTCATCACTTCATGAGTTCTTTATTGAAATGACGTGAAATAACTAAAAACAATATATCTATTCGAATGAATCCTATTGAGGAATTGAAATTAGTTTGTATGTTTATGTTTTTAATTTTTTTGTTCATTTGGAATATTTTTTTTTTTATTCTTTCTAATTATTTATTTGAATCAATTTTTATCTATCAAAACATAAATAGCTACAATATAAAATGACTATAAATTTTGATCCATAAGTCAGTTTTAGCACCACAATTGGTCAAATCAAAACCTAAGAAATAATCTAAATTCAAATATTATGATTTGAAATGTTTTCACGTGGGGTTCAATTCAAAACCAATGATAAAACCCAAGTAGATGCAAAATTTCGACGTCTGTTATCTAAAAAACTAACGTCGAAGACTATTGGCCTAACTTTTGGCGTCAGTTTATTTTAAAACGAATGAAAAAGATTGTTCGAGCCGGTGTTTTTGTGTCAGTTTATTCAAAAAACAATGTTGAATACCAAAAGTGGCCAATTTATTATGTTTTTTAAAAAAACGACCTTGAAACTTATAGTTTTTACACCGTCTTTATCGACGTCGGTAAAAAACTGGCGTACAATTAAAAAAAACCGATGTGGAAAGAAATTTTTCCACTCGTGTATGTTTCCCATTACAATACCAATTTGGGAAATGGTTTCATAATACTGTTCATCTTAGGTTTTTTTCATCAAATAATTTGAATACTGAGAATATTGAAAAAAAAATTCTAAAATCTCCCTGTTTATTAAAACCCAACATATGTTTCAAATAAAATCTACATAGAAGTTAGTGTTTCATTGATGAATTGAGAAGGGAGAGAAATAATCGTTAAATAAAGTTTCATTCTTCAGTTATTTTTTTGATGTGACACCAATCCAGGTTCCAAAACATTATAACTACGTCATTATAAGAGTTTATCTCGGGATTATTGATTATGGTTTTTTGTAATACCTCATCATCCTTATGAGCCTTATTATTCCTCTAATGAATCCTCTATTAGGTTTCCATTTTAGAAAGGGAGGATAAATATCCAATGCTAATTGCCATTTTGATCATATGTATTTCTATGAATATTGGACCCCACACAATTCTCATCAAGGATAAGGTTTTAAGATCTTTTCTACTCCGAAAATTTGTCACTTTTTTCACCATTTCGGGATGGTAGTGAACTGAATATCCATAATCCTTGATTAGTTCTATCTTCTTTTATTATATCATACTATGATCCTTATATGTTAATATATACATTAGGGTTTTATGATTGGTTTATAAATGAAACTTATCCCCATATAGATAATTCCTCCAAAATAATCAGTGTGAGGATCACTGTATCCACATCAAGATTATATGTTAGGTAGTTGATCCCATTTATCATTACGTTTTAGTCATGTAGGGTATCACTTTTTCATCATACATAAGTAAAAACCCAATACTTTTTTGGAAACATCATTGTTTATGATAAATCCATCCCCTATAGTATGTAATGTGGGAATATAATCATTGATAATCCTCCTATTCATTAAATCAGTATTTTAATCTTCAATAATCATTATTGAAAAGCATCACCCATATATAATCTATCATAGTTATTATGATTTAAAATAATTATAAAATTCACATAGATAGATTAAAGTAAGAAAATAATCCCTATAATATGTGGATTTTCATCTAAACGCTTGGTACAAGGCATCCATAAATTTTAACTATTTTTGATGTGTCCATATATATATCCCATTTATAGAGATAAAATACTAAAAGAATGTCAAATGGTCTATCAAACACAATCATTTACTATAACTTCCATTCAATTATTCATATTGTATGGTATTTAGTTCAACAATTGAATTCATGTAATGTTACTATTTTATTTTTTTGTGGAAAACATTATAATTTATAAATATAAACACTAACATGTTGACCTAACCATATATTACTATATAATTAATACCATGATGAATTTTGGAGCATTAGTGATTCAACTTCCATTATTAGAAACATGTACTGATTGTAATTTTTTCAAAAAGTAGACCTGTGAATTTATTTATTCCTCTTCTTTTTGTGTTAATATCCTAACCAAAGATAAAACATATATATGGGTTGGGATCTACATAGATGATTTAACATCTCAATAATATTTCATAATGGATTCATGTTATTAATTTTTATTTATTGGAGTTCATGGTTATTAATTTTGAGTTTATTTGACCCATATTTCTTATTATTGGAGAGGAATTTTTCACCCCCTAAGGAAGTGTATGGGTGTATATATCCATTAAAAAAATTATCTATTAGATTCATCATCATATCCACACGTTAAACAATGTTAATTTTAAATTGAGTATTCAATAATAAAAATTCATCAATAATATGTTTTATTGTTATGTCAACCACTTGGATATGTATAATAATGAACAATAATTTTGGAAACACATAAAAAATTGTTAGAATCGTTAGGTTTTCTTGGATAGCCATTCCCTTAGTCTCGATCATTTATTCTTGGTAGATTAAGTAAGATGGAAGTAAAATAAATTCTCATTATTATCATACTTAAAGGGATTATTTTTCATCATTGCCTAGTAATGAATCAATTGGCCATTTTTGATAAGAAGTCTGATACTTCTATATCAGGGATTTACATTAGATACACACATGAAAAGTTAGTGCATTACAAGAATAGCATTAAATTTTTATAAAAGGAGTTTAATAAGTATTTCTTGAACATTCAGATAAAAATTTCTTATAGGTGATGAGTTATATAATTGGGAAGTAAAAATTTACCAATTTTCAATTTTAATCCATATATCTACTTCCATATTTTTTTGGGGTGCATGATTTTTGCTGTAAAACATAACTAATATAATGGAAATCATAAAACCATAATAATATAAGATATTTTATGTTCCTTAAAATATAATATGCCATCATTTAAATATATTAATATGGTCTTAATCCATTAATGTATCCAAATTCAAATTAGGGTGGAGAATATTTGAACTATGAATCATTTTAAAGGAAAACATAGAAAATTGAATAAATAAATCAGAAATGATATACATTCCATAACTAATGATTTCAGGGCTTCAACCTAAGTTATACATGCAAAATTTTCTAAAAAAAATGTTATAGGAAATTTTATCTAATTAATTATGGGTCATATGGAGAATGATACATTACCAATTAATCTAAATTAGGAGCATAAATCTAGGATTTCATAAGGGGAATTTCTCATGCAAAAGGTGATGATTTAGTTTAGAACAATTCCCTCTTATAATGTTATTTCCCCTATTTACAATTGTGTCTTATCCACATGCACTTACAACATATATAAATTGATATATTTTATTGGAAACCACTAAATCTATATATATATATATCCCAATTTTACTATGTTTTGTCTAATCCTTAATAATTTCATTAGATATTTTTTCAATCCTAATCCATGGAATTTCTATAATTTCCACTAACACTATCTTTGAAAAAAATTAATACACAATATTTCATGATTTACTACATAATGGTACACATAATAATAAATCAAAAAATCATGAGTCATAATGTATTTCGATAATTTGGGATATATATGTACAACATAAATGAAAAATAAAAATATGTAAACTAAAACACCATAACATGAAAATAAATTTCCATTATTTTCTAAAATTACATGGGAATACCTCGGAATGAACAAAAGAAATGGGTGTTCTAAAAATGCAGTTAAGGGAATTATGAATCATGAAATGATGAATATAATACAATTGATTCGTAGGCATAACAAGATAATATAAGATGATGAGTATACTATAGAAGATCAACAATGAGTTGTAAAATATTATAACATAAAGGCAACAAGGAAATGGAGAAATAACATTAAAAAGGGATCAGAATAAAAACTCATTGATAAACTCTAAGAATCCATTACATTATTTTTATAGGATAGCCTCATAAGGACCATACATGGAATCTCAGGAGATAAAAACATTACATAATTTATTGGAGTACTATATATCTCCAAGCTCACAGATCACATTCATATAATGTGCATGCATAATTATTCAACATCAATCATAGAAAAATGGGATGTATTTCATCACGTGTAATCACATAGTTAAGGATTGACAGAAACATAAATGAATATTAACAACTAGTTTCAAATCTATTTGTAAAAATTGGGACATCTATTCAATATACCATCATTTTCTATGAAAAGTGAATAGATAATTTAATAAATTTAAATGAGGAACATAAAGATTCATGAAAGGATTTCATGAGAGTGAAATGGGTGTATTAATAAAAGGATTTCATAAGTAAATTAATGAGTATGTGTTAAAAAATATCAAAATACAAATAATTTTGAATAAAAGGAATAATAAAAAAATTTATTCACTGAATAAGATATGGATAAAACCCATTAACATGAGAAGGTTCTTATAGAATTTTGGGATAATTTTATTAACATCATGAGGGATCCTTGTTGGTGATTTGTATATGGATAGTTAGATTAAATATATTATCTTATGGTTATTATTTGAGAATAATTTTATGTTATGTGGATTTTTGTAGTAACATAGTGGATAATTATTTATTAATTTCTAAACATTGGTTTTGGAATCTATATAATAAATTAATCCAAACCAAAAACTATCCAAATTTACTTTTCTATGGTTTCATACAATGATGATTGTATTTCATTATTTTATGAGGTTAGTAATGGACATACCTAAATTAATCTCATCAGTTATTTTTATATTATTCATGTTTATAAATAATTGAGTTTAAAACTATAAAATATAATATAAGTTTAGAGAACTGATTAAGGGTTTATGAAATAAATAAAATAACTTGAAAAAAAATATTTTATAAGGGAAACATATATTTTGACATGTATAATATTTATTGAATTTTTTACCCAAAATTTGGGATTTTATTATTTCATAATACATATTTTATAATTATAAAACATTTAATTTTATCACAAAAATTTGAGTAGCTATAAAAATTATGAAAAATTCCACATTTTATAATTGCATTTTTTGGATTGAATTTTTTTTTTGTCAAAATAATTACCTAAATAAAATAATTTCTACTTTTTAATTAAAAATACCAATTATTGTTAAAATTTGTGGTATTTTAAAATACCAGTTTTCAGGATAAACTAACAATTACATTTTACATCATAAAATTTTATTATAATTTATTAGGTAACAAATAGTATTTAATAATAAAATTTTATTAAAAAAATTATTTCATAAAATATCGAATTCATAAAAATGTGATTCTTGATAGAAACTATATATATTCCAAAAAAAATTCTTTCATTGAATCAAAATCAAAATTTTATCAAATTCATTATTTAATAATTATTAAATGAAAAAAATAAAAATAATTATTTTAATAAAATATATATTTATACCATTAGGGTATAGATATATATCCCTTTATCGAAATTGTGTATTTAATAAGGGTAATGTGTGTAATGGTTAGATTTTCATAGAGTGGGTTGAGGAGCATGGTTTTGTATATGGTCTCAATGTGCGTGATCTTCTCCCATAAATTGTTTTTCTCATGCAATAATTTTTTAATATCAACATGGGATTGGTTAATTTATGTCTATGAATTTCCATATCCAAGAGATTCTCTTATAAATGGGTTTCATACTGTAAATTCCTAGAATTTAATGTCATCTCTTCTTTTTTTTGTCAATCAGACTTATCAGAACACTATATATGTATATATATTAATCATATGAAAATTATATAATAACTATAAAATCAATAATTATTATTCAAAAAAAAATTTAAACATGAAATTATATAACTTATAAATGTGAAACATAACATATTATTGTATGTGTTTTCAATAATTTCACTTCATAATAAATTATTTACTCATCTAAAAAAGAATTTAATATTTAAATTATATGTCATATATTTACTATCCTTTAGGAAATTGGATGGATAAATCCGTGAAATTTGAGAAAATTTCACTCCAAATCATCTTGAATGGTATTATATAAATAATCTTGTGATACATTATAGTACACTTATATCGGTAGTTTTTTATATTGATCTGACTAACAGGTTCAAACATTAATTGATTCTTCGTATGTACTAATATATAATGTTTAATATTAGAACATCCCTGAATCCTTAAATGAACTGAAATTATCACAGGACATTCAATATATTTTAGGGTATGGTACATTAATTATAACATGAATTTCATGGAATTTGTTATCAATATTTACCTTTATGGGACTTCTCGAAACCTAATATTTTCTTCTCTATATTTAAAATACCACCTTAATAAATCATATGTAGGGAATGGGTCAAACTCTTACATTTTTGTACAATGATAGTGGTGTAAGTAATAGATTCAGTGCATATAGAAGTGATATATGATAATTTTGGATCCATAAAAATTATATATTAGATATGATTATAAAAAATATATTTTTTAAACTAGTTTAACGATTTTTATGTCAATATAAGGACCATGTTTATCAAAATATATCACTATGGAAAAGGGTTATGATATTTTAAGAGAATGGGAATGTATGTTTTAGGAACAAAATTCCTCTTAATAGATTTAAAAAATTATATTCTTTATTAAGTGACCCTTCCATTCCAGTAAAAAATTCCATCAATCATGATGTCTACTATATATATCTTTTTATGTCGTATATTACCACCATATCACACATTAGAATTATTGAAAAATTTTATATGGATCTATAATTCCATTTTATTGATATGAAATTGAAATTTTCGTATATAGGATGGGTAATCATGTATTTTTTTTATTAATCACTAATAAGGGAAGGAAATATGGTAATATAGGGATTTTATAATAATGATTTAAAATATTTTCATTGGATTTTTTTTTGTTTTGAGTTGGAAATTTTATTCAGGGTGAATGTAATAAATAGAAATTAAAATTAATACAATAAATATTTAATAAATATATAATAATAAATAAATTATAAATTTTTTTAGAAACATATATAGATGTAAATTAGAATTAAAAAAATGTATAAAGAAAGAAAACAATGTAACACTCTCCCATCATAGTGTCCCAAATAAAAATAATATTCATATTAATGATAATATAAAAGAAAACTAATATAATACAAGTAATGAGAAATATGGGAGAAATAAACAAGATAATGAAAACTATTAATTGAGGAACTATTATGAAAAAAATTAAGAATGTAAACATGTAAAATAACCATTATATAACTAGTGGTTTTTTTAATCATTGAAAACTATGTCTATTAATAATATAGTCATAGTAATATTTTGGTTTGAATTGGTGGATATTAGTTTGGATAATTGATAAATAAAATATATATAGATTTAATAATTGATGGATTTTAACAGACGAAATATACATAGTTATGCGAATTTATCCATGCCAAGGAAGAATGTAGAATTACTACTACTTTACCTTGATCAAGATAAAAAAATTAACAATACAATTTTGAATGAAATGTTTTATGGGATAAGTGTTTTTTCTTATAATTTATAATGATATAAATTTTGTTATCCAAGCATAGGTATTAATGTACAAATATTTAACACAATACCCTTATGGATAATTATACTGTAATAATGGTTTATTTATATTGGAGTTAAGGTTGAATTTTGTGTATTTTATATTAATAATAAAATGTAGTTTATCATGATTATATATTTTGAGGGAAATTGATTATCATAACTTATGTGGTAAATAAATAATTATTGAAAAATATTTTTCATAAAATGGTTTCAAATATTGTAACAAATATGTAAAAATTATGTAATTTGATAAATATGGTTTTTTAGAAAAAATTTATATTCATCAAATCACTGAAAATGTTGTTATAAAATTAATTCGACAATATTTATATGGAATAATGGAAAGGTTCTGACAAGATATTTTCTCTTGGTATCCTTTTAACAATATTTTTTTTCAGATCACTAAGTAGTGTATTGGAGCATTATGGAGTGTTGTGGAGAACATGAGATAATAGTTAATCAAAATATTTAATCTCTTGTTTAAAATATTATACTCACCATGGTTATAAATTACCTATTTTCCTCTCACTTATCCACATAATAATATAATTTCTTTTCTATTTATTACACTTAAATGTATCTTTATATTTTTCACATTATGTTTTAGTAGTTTTTATGGCTATAAGCAATAGTTTTATGAAAAAACATTAAATGATTTAACGGTTCCAAGTCTCAAATTCCATGTTGTGTGGGGAAATATTTAATAAAAATAATGGTGTGTTTGGGATATGTGGTTCTTTTATAAATCATTCACATAAATGGAAGAGTGTAATGTAAAAAAACATGTGAAAGGATATAATTTTAGGTTTGGTTTTTGAATATCAATGCATTCTCAGTCCATGAATTATTCATATTAGTTAATAAATATAGGACTCCACAACTGATTATCCAAACACACAAAGATAAAGATTATTGTGGAGGCTGTTGTAACAGATCCTTTTTATTTACCACCCTCAATTAATGTGTGGAAATTATTTAATATATGATATTAGTGAAGTATTCCACAACTACCATGTAAATTCATAAAAATGTTTTATAGTTATGAGGTAACTATGGAGTAACTCACATCCCTCACATAGATGCGTAAATTTTATAGACACTCAATCCTAAATTCTTCCTTATTCTCCATATAAATGCAAAACTAGGTGGAGGTCTATTTTATATTAAAAATAAATAAAATAAAATATAAAAAGAGATAAAATAAGCATTTTTATATGCCATATAGTAACTGAATATGAAAACCAGTTAATAATAAATTGAGTTTCATTCATTTAAGTGAGAATTCTCAATAATGATAAGTGGAAAACATTACCTTCCCTTATAATAAATTTAATAACTCATCCACTTAAAGGTAGAATAGATGGATAGTGAAGGGTATTTAATTAAAAATATCAATAAGATGGAAAAAATAATTGTGTAGAGCTGGAAATCCCGTGGAATATTTTTTAATACATGGAAATTTTACAAGTCCACAAATTTTTACGGCCCTTGATTTCATGGCCAGGTGTTCCTAGAATCAATTTCTGAAGTTTAGTTTGGGTAGGTTTAGTAAATGTACGAGCGGGTTTTTATAACTTTTGAACTGGTTCTCGGAACTGAAATCTGGGGGCACTGTTGAACCTGCAACATTGGTATTTTCTTATGAAGACATTCATCTCGACGGTGGATGGTCGAGAATAGAAGTTATTTTTTTTTCTTTTTTAAAAAATAAAATAACATAAAGTGTACAACACTTTATTTAATTTTTGAGCCACCATGACTATGAGTGGTTGTTGGATAAAACCTCCACATGGGAGATGGATGTGTGACCACCACACCCTAACCTCCCATGAGAGTTTATGGTGGTGGGGCCCACCCAAACATTACCTCCCATGAGAGGTAACGTCGTGGGGACCACACGAGACTAAAACACCCCAGTTAATGGGAGGGTGGAAAATCTCTCAACTCTCAGAATTAATTAGGGGGAGTCCATTGACCTCCAAAACCATTTATTGGTGCCACCATTCCCTTTAAATAATTGTGCTAATATGTGTAATTTTAATTAAGGAGAGCCTTTGACCTCCCCATTAATCAATTGCTCCAACGCATGTAATTTATTATGGGGAACCTCTTAATTTATTCCTCCATTTTGAAATAGTTGGGCCAATAAAATAATAGATAACATATATTATTTGTGGGTTTCCAATTCTCATTTGGTGGGATTTTTAGAGGAGAGCTTGGGAGAAAAAAATTTATCCCAATGAGGAATGAAGAACGTGAAGAACACCACCAAAAACCTTCTTCGAATTCCTTCCTTGGATCCTCTGCAACATCTTCAAGAAACCAATGCAGCTTGGAGTTGGGGACGTGGGAGGGTGCACGAATGAGGGTCCCCATCATCTTCCTTCCGTGACTCCGCCAACGATCAGACATCGATAAGAGTTAGGGGGTTTACCTTGTGCTCTATTCCTTTTCCTTTCACGTCATTGTTTGAAACGAAACCATTGCATAGTTGTAAATAATTATCGTTCATCTTTCCTTTTTTAATTACCCAATTTTTATCGCTTTAAACGTGATGGATGCAGGCCAACCTAATGTAATCCTTTTCATGGAAAATAATTTTAAAACATATAAATAAATAATATAATCATTTTGAAAACCTTTTTCCATGAAAATAATTATAAAACCTATAAAACAATAATTGAATTGTTTTAAAAAATATTTAGCTTCCAAATATCCTTTATAAAATGTAATGGAAGCTTCAAAAACCATTTTATTCACATTAAATAAAAAATTATTATTAATAATCATTTTTCCTTGATAATTATCAGCAACTATAAATTTAAATCAATTTTGAATATATTTTTAAAAAATATGGTTTGTGAAAAAAAACAAATTTCCATCCAATGGTATAAATAAGAACAAAATTTTTTAAACCATTTTTTTCATATTAAGAAAAAAATAGGTGTTAATTTTACCATTATAGAAAAATTTAATTAATAAACAGAGGTAAATAAATTTATGAGAGTAAATAATCCCGATAAACTATGATATTATTGAGGAAAAATTTTACAACATTGGTAGCTTTAAATCATGATCGACATAATAGAATAATATTATATGAATATTATAATATCATTACAATTAGAAAATTCATGATATCAAATTTTAAAATTCATTATGTATGCCTCATATAAGAATATAGGTGGATGACATAACAAGTGTCTCAATAATGGTAAATTGAGAAAAAAAATTCATTTTTGACTTGGTAACTTTTCAACTATAAATCCCATGATAGAGACATCAAAAAATAGATTTTTAAATTCCATTAAATTTAATTATAAGATCATATAATAAATTAATAGTAAGAACATATTCACTACTACATAAATGATTTGTGATTATGTCATATGCATCACATAAATTATTCTCAGACTAGAAATCCCTTTAATCTATCAGTATTTTTTGAATCATGATTCAAATGAAAGAATGAAATTAATTTAAATATTTAATATCATGAAAAAAAGTAATGATATATAATTTCGTAGGGTAATATATAAACCACTCAATAATAATAAGTTTTAAATCTAAAATCTATCTCACAGAAATAAATATGAGATGAGAAATCGCTTAACTAATGCCTTGACATTATTCAAACAAGCTAGAACATTATGTATATTAAATATTTTTTGTTATAAATCTTTAAAATAACCTTTTTAATGTATATAATACTATATATTATACACATATGACATTATATTACCGATATATTAATAATTCTTTGTTAAAGTCATGTATTAGGTAAAAACCGCTCTGTTTAACATATGTGTTTTTACTTGTAATTCTTAACACACATACATAGATCATGTTTTACTTAATCATAGAATGTAAAATATGATTTTTATATAATATATCTAGGATGTATATAAATATGTATAATATAGTATAAAAAATATAAATATAAAATGTAACACTCCATTCATAGAGAATGTAGGTTATTCATATGAAGAATATTTTTTTGATTTCCTTATTATACAGAAAGAAAGAAAAAAAGGAATATATGTATAAATATATATATATATATCAATTATAGTATAATTATTATGAAATATATATAATATAAGTTAACTAAACTCATCATTAATACATTCTGTGAAAAGTGTGAATGAATCATATCACTTGAGGAGGTGGTTGTCCATATGTCCTCAAACAAATTTATTGTATTGTAAAAAAATGGTAATAACAAAATATTTGTTTTATAGAATCACTAAATAAGAATAAATAATTAATTAATACCATTTATATAATATTAAAATTATTTTTAAACCATAATTCCCATCCATGGTAGGTGGTAAAGGAGAAAAACAAACAACATCATTTTGCAAGGTGGTTGTTCACTATACACACAAACAGTATTTTTGTTAAAAATTTTATTGATGTTTGTCTAGTTTTAGGTAAAAAAAATTATAATTAAAATATATGAGTACATTTAGGGTTATGAGGATTATATATTCACATAGTAGTAATATTTTAGTTGCAGAAATTTTAAATTAAACGAAATTGATTGGGGAAGTATATTATCTCTTCTTTGGGTAACATCATTGGGATTTCACCAAAAGAATTACATGGATGGGTTTCTATAAAAAGGTAGGATTATATGATGGAGGGATAGAATGTGGGACTATATTTTTTAATGTTTTAAATATTCCCAAAATTTATTTTGAGGTATGATGATGTTAAGGGGTGTTATTTTTAGTCTGTAGTGGTGAAGGGGAGGCATTATGGTAAATAAAAAAGGTAAAGACTATTGAGAGGAATACATTAATTAATATGAAAAAAAATAATTTTTTTATTAAAGATGTAAATAGGTCAAAAATAATTCCATCTAATGTATTTTTGGTAAATTTTTATGTTATTTGACCACTTAGTTTAATAATTTACCCTTTTGTTAACTTGTTTTTACCTTAATTGATGTAATTAATTTAAATTGAATTAGTTAATATTTTTTGGAAAAAATTGTACACATTAGACATTTTCATTTATTCTAATTACAAATATGGAATCATTTTTAACAAATTAAAATCTCATAATTAGAATTAATTAATGTAAAATTACTCAAACTGATGTGTCATGACTGTGGGTTTTTTAAGCGCAAATTTCTAAATGTTTGAAATGATTTTTTTATAGTAGGAATGTGAATTATATTCCAATGAACTAATTGGATAAATTTTTGTATAATGGATCTAATTACACATTAAAAAACATAAAATATATTTTAACATTGTATGAAAATTATATGAGATGAATTTATAAACTAAAATTTGATGTTCTTTATTAATCATTAAAAAATGAACCTTATTTGAAAAAAAACGCCCACATTAAATTTGATATTAATATATTAAAAAAAGATTATGTTTTCAAATTAAAATTATAAAATAAGTTAAAATTATATTGATAATGGGTTAACTATAAAATGGTGGTAAAATTACCAGTATGAAAAATACATATTTTAAATCGTAAAATTCGATTTATGCTTATCATATCCATATAGAATCTATTGTATGAGTGTAAAAAAATTTGACTAAAAAATTAATATATGAATTTTAGTATAAAATATTATAATACATTGTTTGTTTAGTTTATTGAGATAAAACGTTATTTGTACATAGATAAATACTTTTCATAGTAATGGATATTTTTTATTTTCAAATTTTTATCACATTCATTTATAACAAATTGATAACCAAAGGAATCATTTTATGTTGATGATTAAATAAAATTTTATCACTTTAGAAATAAATAATGGTAAATTTAATTCCCGTGTCTAGGTGGTGACTATAACAATATTTTAATAAAAATTTTAATGGTATATTGTAGTTTGGTAAAACGCAACCCTTCCCGTGTGAAAAGTTATCACGATTTCTATAAGTTGTGTATAAAACTAAACCAATATAGTGTTACATGTTCAAAAACTCAATCAATGTGTTGAATTTAGTGATTCTTATAATTGTGTAGCATAAAATGGAATCCAATGTTAGTTATTTCATATAATAAACGATCAATTTAGAGTTCTATGAAATGAAAAATATTACGAAGATAAAATTAAATAGGAAAAATATATTTCACAAAATCATAGGGTGTTAAATTCTACCATCCGAAAAATAAATTTTTTATTTAAAATATTATTCGTTACCAATGTTTTGATACTTTAATTTTCATTTCATAGAAACCTATATCATAAAAATAAATACTAAAACATCATTTAAAAAGAGGAATTTAAAAAATAATGGTTATAAAAAATAAATTAAAACTCTGTTTCCACATTGGAGAACATAAGTTGAAAGTGAAAACATGTACATGGAAATGAAATTTAACTATCTTGTTCTGAAGTAGGGTGATAGAGAACATGATTAGGATAAATTTAACAATCCTGAAGACATATTTGAAAGTGGCTTAAAAAGGGTCATTGATATCCTCAAAAATCATGATAACATGAAAACATTTATTTCAAGTCCATTTTTTCTAATGTTTAATATTTTTCATGAAAATGTATAAACACATGAAATTAGGAAAACATTAAAATTTGTGGTTCGATGATCGACTTCCACATTACATCTTATTTAATGAAATGAATGTTAATTTTTAATTACTAAGGAATTAACTGATCATGAGATCCATGAAACGAATGATTGATCATTCCATCTGTCTTTATCATAATATAATATTATCACATGTTATACAATATTCATAATTACTTATATGGATTGATAATACATTAATCTGTAAAACCGTATCCTATATTTAACTTAAACCATTCCACAAATGGTTTTACTTAAATCCCATCCAATAGATGGATGTAAAAAACATTAATAAAAATGTTATTATATTTAATATAAACATAACAATAAACCCCCATAAATCATATGGTACCTCTTGGATAAAAAATTCCAAACATGTGAATACCATTATCATTTATTTCATTAAATCCGAGTAATAACTAGAATTATTACACATATTTATTGAAAACATGCATGTTTCCATATTTCAATGTTTATTGGATATATTCATTAAATCCAAAAATTATATAAAATCCTTTATAATAGTACCACAAAATTGTTCATTGAATCCTATTCCATCTATAAATTAAAACGTTTCATCAAATTTACATATTCATATCATTCATATCATTAATCAAAAATTTCTATTATAACACCAGGAACATTTTATGGGTTATATTAATCTTTTTTCAAAGTGTCGCCTTTCAATTAAATCACAATTCTTGTAAATCAGAACCATTCAAAAATAATTTTCAAAATCTGTAGAGAAATGAAATTAACTGAACATTCAATATATATTACATAATTCATTATTCTTGAATCCAAATACACAAACACATTCAATATTCAACATTTTCCTCAGTCCCATAACATGTATTCCTTATATGATTATTTATTACCCCTTTCCTTACACATATAATTTGAAGTCTCATCATCATCAATAATATAATCATTACTCCCATCATGTTGCTAATTCCCATTGAGATCATTTCTCCTGGTACATTGTTTTGAAAATTTCCCACTCATTCCACACATGAAACATTAAATTGATGATAATAACTTTCTGAGGATAATATTCCCATCCATATCATTAACGAATTATTCATTTTTTATTTATAGTTACATTATATATATCCTTGTTTTCTAAATTCAAAATATCTTAATGTTCCTCTAGACATTTAGTTAGGTGGTTCCTCCCACATTCTCGAAAACTAGGAATCTTAATCTTTTTTCAATCATGGTATAAATTACCTTAACACTCAGTAAACTCCCTCATAAACTTATTTTGTAATTACAAGAGTTGGTTAAGGTTTATGTTGTTAGTTAAGTCATGTTTAAAATGACTATGAATGATTACAAATTCCTTTAATCATGTGATCATCTCAGTTAACTATTCATCATAAAATTTCCTATTGCATTTAATGTTAACCCAGTTACTTCTAGTTCCTACCATTCACTATAACCATAAATCATATTGTGAGAAATAATATTCATAATGGAAAACCAGGAAATCATGAAAATAACTTATTTTATACCTAAATTTTGACACCTATTTATTTAATATATTATTCCTTAGATTTATACTAGGATAATCACAATCATCTTTAAAATGAATCCTTCATGATGAGTTGTGAAGACTTTTTGAATTCCCAAGTCATGTCCCTAGGGAGCATAAAACCAGGTGTGCAGCGATGTGAATTCTTGTGCACAAGTTCCCAATCGAGTCTAGCTCAATAGCGTGTTCTGGGGTTGTTTCTGACATATACATCTATTCTAGATCCACGTCCATAGTAATATATAGACTTGGATGTATTTATTGGAAACCAATCAATCTATACTTTACCAAAATTATAGGAAATTTTCACAAGCATTAACTCATACTTAGACTTAAGTTTATGGACATACCTCGACATATCCTTATAAATCTACCATGGTGTATCACAAAATATTTCTGATCCAAGTTTCTATATGTTGAATAATACTTTCCTTCGATTCCAAAAATAACATCCCAGGATTAACATTCATGTATATTAGATCACATTAGATGAATATTTAATAAATTATAAATGTACATGTTAAGGGATCATAATATTTTATTGTCTTCTGAATCATGGAACACATTCTTATAGTTTGGTTAATGTTCATAAACATTTACCTTAATGGTCTTACCATTTATTAATCCTAATTGAATTATTTATTTATAACATGGGGTAATTAAACATATTAAACATGAGTCTCTAAATGTTCAATAAGGGTAAATAAAGGAAATATGCAAGATAAACATGATCATAAGTGTTTGAGAACGTGTTCCCAGCATTTGGAGATCATACCCATCAAAAAATAGATCATAATTATTAGATATGGAATAATGAATTATATTTTCATAATACCTGAATCATAAGATTATAAATATCATGATTCATGTGATAGTATCAAAGAAATATGATATAAAATTTCAGAAAAACATATAAACATTTAATATCATTCCAAATAAGTCAAAGAACTTTTAAAAAAATTATCACGACACATCATGGAGACTACACCTACTAGATGGGATACACCAACATCCCAAATCACAGTCTATTCCATACAATGGATCGAGTTTATCCATAATCCCATAATGGATAGGGTTTTCCCATCTTCCTAGAGTGGACTGGGTTTCCCAATCATCCAATTTAGATTGGGTTTCCCTCTCTTTGCATCATGGATCCAGACACACTTGTTTCCCATTTAGGATAAGGGCACACCAATATCCAATTGTTGATCAATCCTATCAAAATTATTCCCATCATAATCTCATGATATATTAATATTTTCCAAATTTTTTATATAGATAAATAGGTCACACCATTCACATAATAAAATTATACATACATGTGACACAATATAATAAAACATGAATCATATCATGACCCATAAAAAGATATTGGTATAATAAACATCATATCATAACCAATTAAATGATGATAGTATCATATAAATTTCATCCTATAATTACCTTTGGATTATATAATGGTCTCATAATCATTTCATCAAATCATTACCTGTGAGAAGATGTATGTTTCAATGAATTTTACACATGGGTGAAAACTTAGTGTCATAAATATATTTCAATGAAATCATAAATCATTCAATAAATAATATGAATGGTATTGTTGGATCATATCCCTAGAAAATAATAATTAATAACAAATTATGTTATCATAGATAGAGAAGTCTTTTAAGGCTAACATTGAAAATTTATTAAGGAAAAAACTCTTTCCTTGAAGATCCCATTAATAACAGCATTTCATAAATCATTTTCTTATAAATTATTCCTTCAAATTTCGTTTAAAACATATATTTTGGAAATTAAATTTTATATTTTTCAAAAAGTTATTAAAAATATATAATTTCGAAAACCTTTTTCATTAAAAATTTATTTCAAAACCTATAAATGGTGATTCAAAACTTGTTGAATACATTTTCATTGAAAATACATTGAAAATTAAAAAAATAAATATTAAAATTATTTTGAAAAAAATTTCATGGAAATTATGTTGATAAATTATATAGAAATATTGAAATCATTTTGATAACAAATTTCATTGAAAATATATTGAAAACTAATAAATAAATCTTGAAAATATTTTCAAAAACATTATCCTTAAAAATACATTTGAGACATATAATTAAATCAGGAAAATATATTGAAACCTATTTACTTCAAAATATATTTCAAAAAATGTATAGGAATATTTGGAAACCATTTTAAAAACATTAAAACATAAAAAAATTCAAAAAGATCTATTTCTATGAAAATCAACTCAATATATCTTATAAGAACGATTTTTATAACATTTATAGAAAACCTGGTTTGTGAATAAAAATGTTGTCCAAATGAATAGAGATATAATGTATGAATATCATAAAATCATTTTATTACCAATATTACGACACAAAGAGTAGAACAAATAGTACTAGTATATGAATATTTCATGAGTAAAAATTGGTGGATAAAATATATTATATTTCTTGATATATGGATAATAATATTTCATCAATGAATTCATAATCACAAACTATAATGATAAATGATGGCATTGTAGTAATAAATTTATTCCACTTTGTTAACATTAATTCATGACCATATTATGACAATAAAATTATATAAGTGTTATAATTTCATTAACATATCAAATTTAATCATATAAAAAGTCAAAGATAATTATATACGCCTCGTAGAATAATATAGTTGGATGACATAAAATGTTTCATAAAGAAGGAAAATTGAGATACAATTATTAAGCAATTTGGGAAAGATAAAACCATAAAACCCATGAATGAGAGATCCTCAAAAGGAAATTTAAATTACCATAAATTGAAGTATATGTATCAAAACATATATTATTTTTTAGTATATAAACCACATAAATTAAATAAGTGGCGATTGTGACATAATTCTTACATAAATAAAAGTGAGACTATAAATCCCCTTAATACATGAATAACTTTCGAATCAGGATTCATATAGATGAAATAAAAAATTGAAACTATTAATATCATTAAATAATGTAAATTAATGATATAAAATGTCCCATGGAACTGTTTACACCACACGACAAGAATTTTCTATGAATATATCATATAACTCATAAAAATAAAAGTGAGATGTGAAAACCCTTACCTTAAGTTTTCACATTCTTCGTACCCATACAATCCTCATGTATAGTAATTATGAAATTTTTGTAAAACTAACATAAAAATAATATTACCATATATTACATCATAAATTATTCAATAATGAACTCGTATTTCCCTTTTATGAACAATTCCATTGTAAATTAACATTTCTTGTAATAACTACATATTTTATAGTATGTGTTTTGACTTGTAATTCATGACAATTTTACTAAATCATGGATTAATTATTACTGTAATGTAAAAAATCGTTTATATATCATATATATTATTTATATGAATATTTTCAATAATCTATAAAATATATAAATATTAAATGTAATACATCATTCATATAGAAGATAGGTCATACGTTTGTAAGAACGTCATTTATATTTTCTTGTCGTATTGAAAGAATAAAATTAAATGATATATATATATATATTATAATTAATGTATCATTATTATTTCATAAATACCGTATAATTTCACTAAAATCCTCTTTAAATCATTCAATGTAAAATATGATTGAATCGTATCACATTGAGGATGTAGTAGTAAACACATCCAAAAATGAAGTTATTATATCTACAAAAAAAAGGAAAGCATGAAGGTAAATTTTATATAATAATTAAAGATTCATAAATTAATATTAAATATAGTAAATATCATATAAAATAGTGTTTTCATCATAATTACCAACAATGATCGGTGGAAAAATAATAATGAACAACATCATTTCACGCGGTGGTAGTTTTTCATACACAAAAATGGTAAATTCATTAACCATTTGATGGAAAAGTTTGTACTTGTAGGTATAACCCTTATAAACAATATCATATTACATTTAGAAATATGAGGATATTATATAATCCTAGAATAATATTATTTTTTGTGGATAAAAAAAATAAAATAAATGAGTTTGAGGAAGGACATTACCCCTTCTTTAGGAAACTTCTTTTTGTTTTCAACAAAGGTATTATATTTATGGATTTATAAAAAAAAATGAATTCTTCTAAGATGAAGGGAGACTATTTAAAATATTATTAATTCAAGGTTGAAAATGCTGAAGTGTCTTGGGAGGTTTTATTAAGTGAGGGGGTATGGTGTGATTTTCTTGTTATAGTGGAGTCCCAGTGGAATACTTATAAATATAAAATGGTAAACACTACATAGATATATACCTTGCATATCATGCCTCATATAATTTTTTAAAATTTACTATAATATGGTAAGTAGTCAAAATATATCTTGGAAATTATTTTGAACATGTTTATAAGTTATTTTGTAACTTCTTTCAATGTTTAACCTCGAATTAAGCTTTTTAAATTAAATCATTGTAACTAATTTTAGTTATATTACCTATTATTTTGGTAAAAAACTATGTTGAATTTATGAAAAGTTTTAATTTTTTTTCTTCCAAATATGAAAATATAATTTTCAATTATATAATCACATACGTTGAAAAATGTTATTTAAAATTGATCTTATAGACGTGTCGCGACAACATGGATTTTAATCAAAAATGATTACATTTATTAATTGCTTTTATATCCAATATCAATGTGAAATATATAACAATGAATAAAATAGGATTAATTTTTGTAAAAAATATAATTATACATTAATAAAAATAAATATAATTTAATTATTGAAATAAATTATTTGAAACAATTGTTCTGAAGAAAAATTCAGTTTCCTTCACTATTCATCAAAAAAATAGAAATTCTCAAAACATTTGTAAAATATTAACATAAATTAACTATTTATAATTTTTTTTCAAAAATAATGTTTACATGTTAAAATAAAAAAAAATTAAGGAAAAGATAAATTTATTATCAGTTCATCCTTAAAAATTAGTAAAATTTTATTTTTTATAATACATCGTTTAATTAATATAATAGGATTTTTTTTATCTAACACATTCAAAATATATTAGAGAAGTGCCAAAACAATTATTAATAATATAATTTATAAGTTTTATTAACTATATAAATTATAAATTTGATTTTAAATATTAATCAACATTGGTTTTTTTAATTTATAAAGTGAATATGGTGTTGGTACCTAAAGAAATATTTTTCCTAAAATAAGAATTAATTTATATTCAAATATTTATTAAGTCCATTTCTACCAAGTTGATAATAAAATGAATATTTTAATATATATTTTAAAATATTCTTTGAACACATTATTTAATATTATTCTTATCTTTCATTTTAATGGATAGGTGGTAACAATAATAATATTTTAATAACAATAATAATTGTAAACTATAGTTCAGTAAAACCTACTCTTTTTATTTAACGAAATCTATCAAGGGAACACTAAATTATATGTAACATATTCCCAAACATAGTTTTGTATGTACAGAATGTTAATATAAGTGTTTTTTATAACACAAACAGAACATAGGGTTGCAAATAATGCAAGACAATATTAGTTATTTCTTGTAACAACCACTGTACACCTTGGTGAGTGAAATGAAAAATATCAAAATGAAAATAATATTTCGAAAAAAAATTTCAATAAAATAACATGGTGTTACATAATGACCAACCATTTACATATATACATGAAATCGATCACACATTCCATGTAAATTCCAAGAACAATCATAAATTACAAAACCATTCAATTCTTTTCTATAAAATGTTCTACCATTACTTATATCCCAAGTTCAATAATTTTAAAAATGAATTTTAATTTTTAAATAATTTATTAAAAAATTCAAAAAAAATTATCTTAAATATGAAAACTATTTAAGAAGTAAATTTGAAATTTTAAAAAAACAAATGTTTTATATTTTTTTATTAAAATTTTATAATATCAATTTTTTAAATTTCAATGTATCCATGAGTTTATGAAATCAATTTCAAAATATTATTTTATAATGTAGTAGTCAAGATCAAGAAGTTAAAAAAATGTTCAACCACCTTATAATGAATTATGATCCCCTAATGAGTTAATATGATCTACCTACCATAGATGATGTGATCAACAAACAAAAACACACAGTTCTGATATTGAAGATTATATAATCTATAAAAATATCGAAAAAAGGGATCACCCCAATGAATTTTTTGTTAATGATATTAATAAATAAGATATAATCAATCAAGAACCATCCCCCTGGTATATCAATATTGATAGTTTAATAGGAATAAGAAACTATTTAATCATAAATGGCATTCCTGATATTCAATTTTATTACCCATTATCCCAGAGATAATGTAACTAATTTATGGTAGAGAATCTCTAAAAAAATGAAATTAATCCCTATGTTCATTCACATATGTATTTGGTTATTGAAGAGGCTAAAATAATGCTAATTTGTTTTTAAAAAGTCAAATAATTTAACTATTACCTTATTAAATAGATTTCACATTTAGAAATCTACCCTGTAATAAATGTTTTTATGTGTATGTGCCCAACATATCTAGAATGCACATTCAGAGCACATATTTTTTCAATCCTTTACTAAACCATTGAATCATCCATTACACAAAAAACATTAATCTAAATGAATCTAAAAATCATCAAGAAATAGAACAATGAAAACAAGTGTGTGGTTGTCCTAAACACAAAATGAATTTAGATAACTGAGAAGTCGCTTAGTATCATTTTCCATGAATAAATTTGGTCATTTCTAACATATATCATCCCATGTATCTCGAATAATCTTGTTGATAATTCAATGAAGCCATAATACTCTCAAAAAAGGAATAATACACCATCCAAATATTTTACCCAAACTATTAACAATTTACAATGAAGTACAACAAAGGATATATTCATTTTCAAACTTTAATATGGAAATTAAACTATCTATCCATTTATCACATCATAACCAATGCGACCCCAATTTCCTAACATTAAGACATGTTTCACTCCCTAATAACACCTATAATAGGTGATCGTCCGGAATACAACAACTATTAGTTATATCACACACATGGGAGGCATTATCCCAATGTACATGTACGTGTGCACGCATCCCCCAATACCCATGCAATGTTGAAGGTAAATTACAACTAATATAACAATGAATTCATAACATATATCCAATATCATTGTATAAAGATTTGTTGGAATGTAATAAAAGGGGATAATAAAAGCCCCAATACATTGATAATGATTGATACATACAAAGTAGGAGGGAACAATTATGAAATGAAACACCTAGTCTTACTATGTACATTATATCCGAAACTATGCTCCACATACTCTTTTTCCAATAGTGACTCTGTAAAATAATTTTCATTTTCATAGGGTATGACATGTGAGGGTAGTACCCATGTAGGTGTGAGTATAACAATACACAACATGACCCGAAGAAATCACCAAACATAAACATCAAATGAGTAGTCATCTCGTCATCATAAATATATTTCAATCATAATATAATCCATAATAGTATGAAAAACTCTATGAATACTAATAAAAGAATACATGTCTCATAGTGGTCTCAATTATACTTCCACCAATAAAATTATACTAAACGATTATTTTATTTCTCATCTGTGAGAAGTTTCTCCACAATTAGTTTTCTAATATATGATGCTCATCAAATAGGTCATGTTTTTCAAGACATTCCAAATTAGTAATCACAAGATCTCTAATATCACAATGAAAAACATTGTATCACACCTACTGATCATAGGGGACACAAAAATCCCAATATAGAAAAAACCACAAAGTAGATGATCACATTTCCTTATAATGTGGTCACAAATATTCCACAAAAACCAGGTAGAGAAATCCATATGATTGAGGATCAAACCAAACTCATTGCCAAGGGATTTGGGGGAACTCTCTATATGACTAAACCAATAGGGAGGATCAAAATCCTAAGATGAAGACATAATTCCACATTTTTCCCTCCTCAATATGGACCAAGGGTACACAATCTACCAATATTTTTCAATACTAAAATACTCTAAGGGATTGTCCACAAAGCTCATACATGATATAAAACTTGAATAATCAGGCCTCCAACCATCCCACTAAAGTGTAAACTAAATATGCCATAAGAGTACATGACTTGTACCACTAATATTTGGACTTCTCATGTCTCACCTTCATAATGAATTTATTTCTCAAAGATACATGATGTGTCCCAGAAAGGTGCACAACATCTAGATGCTCGTTTGGAACTGAACTTGTCATCCAGCATAATTCCATGTATTATAACCCATTCCCTAATTGTAAACGCGGTATTGTATGGGATACACGGTTTATATGCGGTCGTATATCACATAGAGAGTTCCCCATTCTCATTTGAATATACCTTTTTATGTATATGGTGTGTTACCCTCTATACATGGCATATAAGTTACATGGGCCCCTAGTAATGCATTCCATGTACACACCACACCATTTTATAAGGGTTTACGTGACATGTGACTTGGAACAAACATCATATATCACTACATGGATTTCATGAAGTATTCTCTATGTAAATTCCAAGTTGGATGTCTAAGGGTCATACGACGTGTGGTCCCCCATACAACATGTGATATTTATCTCTTTTGTGTAAACCCTATAATTTTAAAAATGTTAATCAAATTACATGTGTTAAAGAACTACATGCTATATAGTCCGGATTTCTAGAGAAATATAGAACTATCATGTTTCTTCTATTTGAGATGGAACATCCTCTAACTAATATACAATGAGACTCTCCCTAATGATCTCATCTTGGATCACTGGACTTTAAATGGTAGTGAGGACTATATTTTACTGACCCATCCACTTGAAAAATCAACATTGATATACCACACCATCTTAGCATTACCATACAACAATAGCGAACCCTGATCCTTTCAATATCTTTATATAATTGTTTATATCCATAAATTCACAACAATAACTCCCTCAATCATTATTGTGGTCCTAGGATATTGATTTGATTCACTAAAGAATGATTGTTCAATGATCAAATACTAGGTGTTAGTTGAACCACCAACCATGGAAATATCAGTGATGGATCATGTGATGAATGGAGGATGGAATCCATGAAAACCCAAAATGTTTTTAACTTCGTCCTTTTTGTCCTTGATTCAATCCCATTTAAACAATTCATTAATTTAAATATAGATAAAAAATATGATTTCCCAAAAACATTGGATGATAAACCTAACCATGTATCATGAAATACCAGAAAATCAATTTGATAGGGGATCTTTTTTCCCCATGGGAAAAAAATAGAGAAGATAAACCTTGAGAAAACAATTTCAGTACCTCGTGTTTGGTCAATAATTTATGGGAATTCATCTCTACTGTCAACATTTGTTAGATCCCTACCAAAATCAAAGAATATGTTCCTCGACACATTTTGTTCTCCAAGGTCTCCTCAAATGACCACTCTATAAAATACAAGGTTTATATATATAAAACTATAAATTTCCATTGAACTTCTATTTATAAGGGATATGAGGTCATTGTGTAAAAAAAGTTAACAAAATAAATTTTATTAATTTCTCCGATGAAAACATTTATAAAAAACTCCCAATGTTGACAAATATTGTGTCACACATATGTTGAAACCAATATCCTATATTCAATGGAGGTATTATACTTACCAAATAGAGATATCATTAGGAGTAATTCTACTATTTTTTAAAAATAATTTCTGTGTTATATATAATTTTTATTATTTTTATTATATCAAAGAAGATCCCCTATTTGCCATAGAACCCACATCGTAATTATGAATGTATCTAATGTGCTCATTACAATATTAAAAATTATTATATAGAAAAAATTATTGTTTCACATTTTCCCCACCTTCAGGGTATTTTACCATGAATGGAGAAAACCTACTCACAAGTGAGGATTCTGATTTCTCAACTAGGATTACCACCCCACATGCTCTCCTAAAATCTCCAATGTTTTCATCAAAGAAGATCCCAATAGAAACACTTTCCCATGGATTTTATTCTATATATGGTACAAAAAAATAACATGGATCTAACAATTAATGGAAAAGGTAAATCCCACACAAGTTATATAATATAGTGATCGACATCAGGAAACATTTCATAGACAAGACACCTAAGTTGTGACATATAGAGAATGCTGATCACTTCGTGTAATTTTAGTCACTATTTCTAGTGTTTTTCAACATGCTAACCTAACATATTCATTGTAAACATGGACAACAAACCATACACATATACTTCTATCCCTTATAAATCTGAATAATTGGTGATAATGATTGATCAATTGGAATACACAATATGCCCATCGAACCCAAATGTCATTTCATTTGACCCAAAAAGGACTCCTAAAATTATGAAGTCCTTACCTTCCTCCTGATGAACTACAACATTTTAAAATATTACTATCATTAAATCTAGGCCCACCAATATTGTCTCTCATTGGCTATTATGAGTAAAACAATGATCTTAGGGGTATATCATACATTGGAACAACTGGGGATACACTTACTATGTAGTGGTAGATATTATTATAAACAAACTCAACTGATGTTAAATGATCCTCCCTTCTATGGCCTCATGCTCAGATGAAGTATTGAACCATGTCTGTTAAACCCTAAATATTCCACATTACAATAAAAAAAATGTTTGGTATAAAAGTCATGATAAACCAAAACTCATACCCAAATACTCCCACATCCTATCCTTATTAATGTTCTGATGTGAGGGTCATGTTCTAAAATGATCATCACTGAAATTCAATGGTGATGGACTACATCCTGAAAAAATAATTGTCGGAAACACTCTACAATGATCTTATTTTGGATGGTAAGT
Organism: Viscum album; assembly: GCA_963277665.1. NCBI lineage: Eukaryota > Viridiplantae > Streptophyta > Magnoliopsida > Santalales > Viscaceae > Viscum > Viscum album. Next base: position 2,088,226,191 of record OY728140.1, on the reverse strand, counting down.
AAACATAAAAACTATGTGAATTAGTCTATGATCACTCAGATAACATCATGAACTTTTGCTATAAATGGATGATTCATTATGAAAACCACTAATTCACAATCCTAATTACACTTCCATCTAGGGACCATATCCTTAAACCATTGATAGGTGATACCCAAATAGCTAAAATAAGTTACAAGGCACAACAACCTTGGACACAAACCCGATTCCAGATGGTATTAGAATGTTATAATCTTTATTAGATGCTTTTATATGGTATAATAACCACCTAATCACCTTATCTAATAGTTTGACTAGTTTCATCATCTATCCTAATAAGTATGACATTATCACCACATATAGAAAATCTATAATGATCATATAATGTTGGTATATGGTCATTCATGACCTCTTAACTGATATCACGAAGTTATATGTAATGTCTCGACCCAGCTAACCTCTAAGGCAATTGTTGAACCAGTGGGTAACATAACCTCAAGAGCAACTCCTCGAACGCCAGAGGCTGCCGACTAGTAGTGAGGGCCCTTTTTGTTACTATGGGGGAGACTATGCCATCATAGGTAATATATAATATCACAATAGAAGTAAACAACAATAAATAATAAATAACAGAATCATGTGAATGAATAAAATTCATCATAAGTAATGTAAATAACCCAAATCAATAATAATAATCAAGTGTGGAAGCTCATAAAATAATGTCATTCCATGATGTTTGTCTAAACTTCAAGTTCAGAAAATAGAAACTCAAACACACAGTCACCTAAATGAAAATATAGAAATTAATAGTTGCATTATGAGCAACGCTCGATCCTCTTCCCCAATCTCCATCCTATGCTATAAAGAACATTCATGAATAGGAAGCATTATGATTCCGCTTGTCAATACATATGAAGATGTAATCTACTTGGGCGTCAATGACGCCTGAGTATGGTGTGAGATAAATTCTCAGTCAGAAAACACCCATGATGTCTAAACCATTCCATTTAGTGCAATGATAAAAATAAAGTGTTCCATTATATAACAATTTCATATTATTATGTTAGGTGCAATGAAATAATTATTTCAGCAAGGGTTCCATATGGAACTTGTGCCTAATAACATGCTGCAACCTAAGCCAATAGTCTGAAATGGTACCTGTCAGCAGAATATACATACATGTATATATATAAAACCCAAAAAAGAAAGGTAAAACAAGGAAGAGGTATACCCCAATCATGTGCATTAACTTGGGGTATACTTCAAGTGCCTACCAGCTATGCTTCAACATATCAGAAGAACATTTCAATTCCAAAGTTACTGAAATGGAAGAAATATAAACCATAAGTGAATCATTATTAAGGTTCATGTTGAGTGTTGGATTTTGAGCCTGTCCTGAAGGTATATATACAGAACGACAATCAATTTATCGAATACTACTGAGCTCGTCCAAGGCCATCATTTGAATGGTCATTAATCGTTTAAGGCATAGAATTACCATGAGTTCGTCCTGATCATGCAAAAAGCAGTCGAGTGTCATCTGAGGCTAGATTATCCACATTTCAAATGAATTAGTATCGATGGGCCATTTTGGAACTGGTGCCACTCATATGTATTAGATGCCTAGGAATCCTCGGTCCGAAAAAGCCAAGGACACCACCCCCGACGCATAATGGTAACAATTAAGAACTGATGGTCTAAGTGTGGCCATTAAAATGGGATGCACATCCTTTCCATGCCTTGAATTTAATTAATGATTTCACAGAAACAAATATGACATAATCAGCATATAAAATGACATCTTGAAAACTAACTAGATACACCCATGCATCACAAGGTATAAATTTAACATTACATTTTAGAAAGTAAACAAATAAATATATTATATAAACATCAATGGATAATTCACAATTAAAAAATTTAAAAATTATAAGAAAAAAAACTAATGATCAACCAATTCAATGTTCATATTCAATGAAACTATTTATATAATTTAATTAAAATAAAAATGATATGTGCAACACCTGCAAAAAAATAAACTATAATCTCGGGAAATGGATAAATATACTAACCATGTCAGGATGCCCAAAAGGGTGTCCAACCATGTTGCAATAATTCAAAAAAATTAAATTAATATAACTAAATATGTAATAATTAGGTGATCAACTAAATTGACAAAATTGTGTGAAATTGCACATATCCTATAGGCACCGACTAATTGCACAACGGTGCATTTCTATAAACCACAAAAAATGGAGGTAAAATGATTATCCACCCTATCTTGAAGTCGTATATGACTGTAATCTCTATGGTAGGATTTTATTTGACCTAAAATGGAAGAAAATTTAGGATTTTTGAAAAAAAACCCAAAATAGTGTAAAAATCATCCGCGATGAATAACACACAGACTACTTAATTGAAACATAAAATTTCTACTGTGCAAGGTTAAAAATTCCCTATGGTTAACTATGAACCTAACAACAATTAAATTGTATAACGGAAGGAGGTGATATGGTCTTCCGAAGCAAGAGGAGAGGGATGTGCCACCAATGGCGAGAGTGTGTGTGACGTGAATAAGAGTAGGGGATGATAAGAGAGTGAAAAAAAGAAATTAATAAAAGAAATAAAATGAAAAAAATAGAATAATAAAAAGTATATAAAAAATGGAAAATTAAAATGAAAATAAAATATACAATAAGAATGGAATGGAAAAATTACTAATATAATAAAAAAAGGGAATCTCTTATTTTAATTATTATTTTTCCCTTAACCCCATTTTTGTTTCATTTCAAAATTTCATTAATCCATTCTTTTATTTTTTTAAATATTATATAAATATATTATTCTTCTTTTTCAACTTTTAATTAATTATTTAAATCATGAACACTATGCTAAAGTGTGACATAACATGTTTTCATAAAATGTATGCAGTTATTTAAATTAATTAAAAAGCTTCCTGGTACCATCAATGAGGTGAACGTATGAACTCTATATGTTGGTTAAATAATTAGGCATCAAAGAAATTAAAAATGGTTTGTAACTAATAATGCACAAAATTTTACAACCAGCCCTCCTTATGAAAACTCGTCCATAAGTTTCCCTTCAAAGGGTAGTGGAACGTCTCCAGGGAGAAGTTCCTGACACTGCATACGTACATCTATCTCTCGCTTCCAGGTCTCATCCTGAATGCTTCTGGGTTTTCACAACACACATAAAAGAGGGACTGAAATTCCTTAGAGGACATTCTTTCTATGATCGACGATACAGATTAGATGCTCTGTAAAGGATTCATCTGTGTCAAGCTCGATGTTGTCAGGGTCAAAATAATGAGACGGGTCTGGATGATATTATAATAGCCAAGATACATGAAAAATGTCATGAATCAAACGATACCAATGGGGTAGTAGAAACCAAGATTCTAACTACCAAACTCACTCCAATATATTAAACTACTCGACGTATCTCAGTGATAACATCCACTATCTCCTGATCTGCATGTGACCCCACCTCAGAGAAACATACATAAAGACTCGATGTCCCACCTCTAACTCCAGAGGTCTCTAGAGAGCATCAGTATAATATTTTATATGGACTAAGATGTAGTCACGGACTTATAAATCCACTAGACATGCTAAAAAGTCTCTTGAACAATATGAGGACCCAACTGAGCCGCATCACCTACTTCGAGCCAGCATAAAGGTGAATGGAATAGTTTACTATAGAGGGCCACATTCAGACCCATTTGAATTTTCTCCTAGAAGATGTTATTATAGGTAAACTCAACAGGAGGTAAATGCTTATTTCAGGAACCTCCCAAATCAAGTATAGAGGCCTGTAACATATCCTAGAACAGTCGTATAGTTCTCCCGAACATTCTATCGGTATGAGGGTGATATGTAGTACACAGAAGCACCTGTGAACCCAGTGCCTTTTCTCAACCATTTCTAGAACCATGAATTAAAGTGTGCATCCCTATCTGAGAAAATAAAACAAGGTACACCATGAAGTTGCACAGTCTATCAGATATAAAACCTTCCCAACTCATCAATTTTAAATGTCTATCAGATAGGCAAGAAGTCCACAACTTTGGTCGATCTATCGACAATCACCCATATTGCATCGCTGCCTCATAGAGATCCTAGCAAGAATATAATGAAATCCATGGTGATTTAATTTCTTTTACATTCAGGAATGGATAGAGGCTGTAGGATTCCAGTAGGTTTATGATGCTCTTCCTTCACATGTTGGCTGGTGGATCACTGAGTGATGAAACCTGCTATCTACTTCTTCATATCAGGCCACCAATACTATCGACACATGTCTCTTTACATTTTTTTTATCCCAGGATGAACATCAAAAATTGAGATGTGAGATTTCATCATCATTTGTTCATGTATACTTGAAGGTACCCATACATGACCACGGTAAAAAAGAGTTTCACTATCATCAACAACCCAATAAGGAGATGGGTTCTCTCCTATAACACATTCCCTAAAAACGAGCCCCTCGGGATCAATCAACTATTACCTGTGTACATACTCTAGAAAAAATAATGTCATTGTATGAGCTTCCAGAACTGGTTTCGGCTATCATCCTGAACCACCAGATGATTCTTTGAAAACAAGGCCATCATCTGCCACCCACTGCTAGTTACCTGCACAACCTGTGTCTGTGTCTTCCGGCTTAAAGCATCCCCAACATCATTATCATTACTTGGGGTATAATAAAGCTTAATGATGAACGACTACAAGCATTTGACCCAATTTCATTACCTTATGTTCATGTATCATTGAGTAGAGATATATTTTAATCTTTTATGATATGCGTAAGAAATGAATCTCTCAACCAAAAAATAGTGTCTCCTACATTATAGAGAATACACCACATCAGCTAACTCAAGGTACTGGGTAGGATAGTTCTTCTAATGAATTCTCATCTGGTAAGATCCATATGCCATGACTCGATCACCCTACATCAAAATTGCACCCAGTCAAATTCTTGAAGCATCACAATAAATTTTATAGCTCTTACCATGTTCAGGAAGAATTTGGATCGGGGCTAAGGGTTGTATTCCATTCAATTCTTAAAAATACTTTTCACAAGATTATGACTAGATTAACATTACAACTTTCTTAGTCAGGGCTATAAGAGGCCTTTCTAAGAGAGTGAAATCCAAGATGAAATGCCTATAATAGTCTGAATTCCCCATGAAAGTACTAAGGCCGAAGACACTCTTGGTCTGCACTCAAGAAACCATGATTCTCTCCTTTCCTATGTCAAATAATACCCCTACATAAGATATAATATGTCCTAGGATGTGTACCATATCAATCCCGATGTGGAATTTACTAATCATAGTGTACAACCGGTGCTCGTTAAGTGTACTCAGTATGATTTCATGATGGGTTGCATGGTCATATCTGGAACATGAATACACTAATATGTCATCCATTAAGACTACTACAAAGGAATCAACATATGGATGAAAAAACCAAGTTCAATGGAGCCATGACGATTGCCGGAAAAGTTTTCAGGCTGAATGGCATAACGAGATAGGCGTAAAATCCATACCTAATTTGGAATGTCATACATGGTATGTCAGATGTTTTCACATTCACCTGGGGATATCCAGAACTCATATCTATCTTATAAAAAATAATTATATCACAAATATGGTAAAGAGATCATCTATATGAAGAAATGGATATAAACTCTTTATCATGATATGGTTCTGTCGATGATAATACACGCATAACCTGAGGGTACCATCTTCCTTATTATAAAAAATGACATGTGAACCCCACTGTGATGTTCTAGGTCTGAAGAAACCCTTTACCTAATGATCTTGAAGCTACTTTTTGAGTTCATGTATCTCATTTGGTTCCATGATATAAGTAGAAATAGACACTAGTTCCGCACCTGGCATGAGATCGATAGTGAACACCACATCTCTAATAAGAGGTAAGCTAAAGAAATTCTCATGGAAGACATCCCTAAAATGATCCACCACTGGATGGAATTCATGTTTGTGTTTTCCCTGATCGCTCATGAATATACTTTCTAACTGAGCTGTCACTCTACCCAACCCTATGTATTTGTGCAAAGATCTGTTTGCCTGCATATCCCATTATCCTTTGTGAAGATATGTTTTCCCTATATTAATGTAAAGGACACCATATGATGATAAAAATCCACTTGATCATGATAAAGTTCAATAATGTTCATACCAAGAATGACCTCAATGAATGTCAAGGTTATGGAAATTCCAAACAAAATGATACCCCCTATCTCGAGGGGCCACTCATGGCACTAGAGTATGCCCTATGTCCTGAACCCAAGCAGAGTGTCGAGATACATGATGATGGAATGGTACCAATTGGAAAACCAAGAATTTCAAAAAAAGTAGTAGATATAAAGGAGTGCGATGATCCAGTTTCATAAAGATCAGATACTATGGTATATGATACTATAATTGTACCTCTCACTATGGATATTCATGCACTCTATTCCTTTGGTGCTAACTACACTGTACACATGAGACTTGAGCCACGACCCTAAAAAACTACCTAGTTGGCATGAGTAGGACAACTCTACTAATACAAATAGTCTTGAATTTGATTTCATCGGCCACTACCTCAAACTATACCTCATCCTGATCAGCCGGCGGAGAAAGAACATCTATCCAAATTTGTATTCATAGATCCCAAACCTGAAGGAGGTGCATGTGCGGATCCTCAACCACTGGATGTTATAGAGAAGGTATTGTAGAAGTTTAGAAGGTAACCCATCCTACAGTAAGCTTATAACACCTTAAAATCTCCCGTGCACTATGGATTCTTGTGACTATCTCTATAGCACCGATAACACGTGACAGATCCCTTTACATATGTTGTTTGGATATGATTTCCCCCACGTGCAACTTCAATATGACATTTCCTACTGACAGAAGAGTCGTCACCCTGTCTCATAACATAACAAACATGGAACATTGGTTTAGCCTCCCTGAAAGTTTTCATCTAGATAATATATTGATTTACTATCTCTATTACAGTGAAACAATTGAAGACGTACACCTAAAAGAGAATAGAATATTCAGTTATGTCCTCGAAATGTCTCGTAGTAGTCTGTGCGTCGCTAGACAGAGATGGGGATAAACGCTGATGTTATGTGAAACGAGTTGAATACTCTAACATAGTGATAGAGCCCTGCTGAAGATGTAGGAACTCCCGCACATGATCACCTCTCGATGACTGTGCGAAAATGTGTTCTTAGAATGATTCTTGGAAATCAGCTCAAGGCATCACACTGGTATGCTCAGCTTGACAAATAACTTCTCACCAGCTCTACGCAGAATTAGAGAGCATGTTGACTGCAAGCTTTACCCTTCACTCTGGCAGCGTCTTGAGGTGGTCGAAGATAGACCTTATATCTTCATTCAATTTCTCTGTAGCATGAGGGCAGCCACTCCATGAGAATGTGGGTGGGTATTGTTGTAGAAAGTCCCACATGAGGTCTTCCATAGATGGGGAAGGTCTAGGGGCATTCTCAACTGATTATATATAACCAAGGAGAATATCCCTGAACTGAGCATCTTGGTCTCTTGGAAGATCAATAAGAGGTAGTGCCATAGGAGGCTCTACGAGAGGTACCACTGGTGGTTTATGACCCACTATCTCTGGAATGCGCTCTTTACCACTCTCCTAAGGCATGGAAAAAAATTATCACAACCTTATTTTTCTAAAACAACCAAACAAACGCCGTTTGTTAAGGGGTAATGATGTTTAGAAAAACAAGTAAGATTCAAAAGAGGTTTGGTACATATCCTACCTATGAGCACTAACCAATAGAAAACCCGCTTCAAGAGCTGTGTTTCAATTTCGAAGCGAAGAATCAAAAGGATTACTAAACAAGATCTACCACCCAATCCTCCGTTAAGTAAAGATAATAGCTAAAAGACTATAACATCTTTATATTCAATATTCCACCATTTCAAAATTTTACCACTAGGCACAAAATCACTCACATGGAAATAGTGAAATGCACAATGAATGTAGATATGTCCTGACAATATGCATGAAATTTAAATCATATAGTGCCAATTATGATGCATGGAATGTATTGCCCTTGTATCATTGGGCTCCAATTGTAAACTTATTATTTAAAAAAATCAATATAATAAAAACACAATACAAGTGAGTCACCTAATGGAGACATCATATCAACAGTAACTGGAAAAATAAATAACTGCAATCCCATCCTAGGAATTTGTTTTTTCCCCTTTATGTTGGTAAGCTACATCTAAGAACAAAGTACACCCAAAATAAATATATCCTAGTCTCCTATAAAAACTAAACAACAAGACAAAATAAAAACCCACCTCTGATACCACAATGTTATGTCCCGGGCTGGATCAACTATATGACGGTGGTTGAACTAGTGGCTCATATAACTTCATACGCATCTCTCTGAAACCCAGAGGCTATCCAATTGCAGCGAGGGATCTTTTTGTGTCTGTGGGGGAGACTATTCCCTCATAGATAATATATAATATCATAGTGGAAGTAAAAAAACAAATAATAAATAGAATAAGAATGTGAATGAGTAAAAAACAGAAGAAGCAATGTAAATAATCTAATTGAATAATAATAATCAAGTGCGGAAGCTCACAAAATGACGTCAATCCATGATGTATGTCTAAATAGATTGTCTGGAAAATAGAAGCTCGAACACATAATAAACTAAAAGAAAATACACAAATAAGAATTTAAATCACAAGTAAGGATCGGTCCTCTTCCCCAGTCTCCATCCTAAGAAGTAAAGAACAATTAGGCATGAGATGCAGTATGCTTTCCCTTTTCAATATCTACGAGCATGTAATATACATGGGTTTAACCGACGCCCAGGCAAGGTGTGAGATTAAATGCCAATAGGCCGGAACCCACAGTGTCAAAAACATTCCATTTCATGAAATGAAATAAATGAGATGTGTTATTATATTACAATTTCAAATAATTAATTTATGTGCAATGAAATAAATAAGTCGTCCCAGGTTCCAAATGACACCTTTGCATAATCAGCTACTTCAACCTATGCTGGTAGTCTGAATGGGTACCTGTTAGTAGAATACATGTAAACAAATATATATATATAACCTAGAAAATTAAGGTAGAATAAGGATGAGGTATACTTCAATATTTTTCTTTAACATGGGTTTTAAGTCAAGTGTCAACTCGGTTCACTTTAAAATATTATAAGAAAATTTCAATTCTCAAGATACTCAAATGGAAATAATATAAACCTTATGTGCATCATTATTTAGGTTCATGTTGAGATTTAGAGTCTGAGCCAATCCCAAATGTATCTCTATGGAAAATCCGTCAATTTATCCAATACCACTGAGCCCGTCCAAGGCCATCTTTCGAAAGGCCATGTTTCGCTTGAGGCATGGAATTACCTTGAGTCTGTCCCGATCTCGCAAAACGGGGTCGAGTGTCATCCAAAGAAGTCATAGATACATTGACAATGGATCCATCTCTATGGGCCCTTTTGGAACTAGTGTTACTCTTAAGTATTAGCGGCTCGGGGAAGTCTCGGTCTGGAAAAGCCAAATACACCCCCGCCCCAGAAGCGAAATGGTAACAGTATGTAATAGATGGTCTAGTTGTGTCCCTTCATACAATAATCACCTCCTTTCCCTGCCCTAAATTTAATTAATGTTTTCATAATAGAAGATATGACATAATTAGCATATAAAATTATAGCTTAAAATCTAACTAGATACACCCGTGCATAATAAGTTTTATGTTTATCATTACAGCTTAACAACGTAGTAACAAAATATACCGTATCAACATCAGCAAATAATGCACTTTTAAAATAAATAAATTGGTCACAAAAAACAATTACTAATTATCAAACAATTCAAATTCCGTATTCAATGCACCTATTTATTTAATTTAACTATAATAAAAAGTGGTTTCACAATACCTGCAATTAATTAAACTATAAAATCTGCTTACAAATAAATATACCGACCATGTCGGCACTCCCAAAGGGATGTCTGACCTTGTTTCAATAATTAAAAAGTTTTATATTATGATCATTATGGCAGTAATGATTAGGCGATCAACAAAATTGATTAAATTGGGTGAAATTGCACAACTACTGTAGGAACCGACTAACAGCACAATAGTGAATTTTTTATAAACCACAAATAAACATAGGGAAAGTGACTACACAACAGACCTTGATGCCCTTAATGAATTTATGATCTGAAATTATCTTTGATTTGACAGAAAATGAAATAAAATAGAGGATTTTAGAAAAAAGAAAAATAGGGTAAACATTATTTGCGACGTACTGCGTGAAAAATAATCAATAAAAAAGTATGATTCTAATTTCGCAAGGATAAACCTACACTTAGGTTTACTTCACACCTGAAAGTGAGGAAATCAGATGACGAACATAGGATCTATGATATTCAGAATGAGTATTAGAGGGGTTTTCCACAGAGGGGGGAGAGGGTGCGACCTGGAGAATATGATAGGAAGAGAGGAGAGGAAAAAAATAAAGTAATAACGAAAAGAAAAATAATAAAAATAATACTTAGAAAAATGAAAGAAAAGGAAAAAAGAAAAAATAAAATGAAAATATAATATAATAAAATGATCGATAGTAAAAATGGCTAAAATAAAAAAAACTGGAAATCTTCAATTTTAATTATTCTTATTTTTCATGTAAACCCCTTATTAATTCATTTCAAAATTCCTTTTTATCCTTTATTTCATTATTTTAAATATTATTTAAATCCCTTGTTATTCATTCTCAACCATTAGATAATTATTTAAATCCTGAACACCATGGTAAATCATGACAAAGAATTTTTCATAAAACATCTACAATAATTTAAATTATTTAAAAATCTACATGAGGCCCACAATGAGGTGCACAAACATGCACCCTGGGTTGCTTAAAGAATTAGACTGCAAGGAAACGGAAAACGGTTCATACTTGATAATGGTCAGGGAAATTATATTATAAGTGCCTCCCTAACTAAATAAAAATGGTGGGGGTAATAACCATTGAATGAATAAATAAAACACCCTACACATTCTCACAATCAACCACTTGATCACCTCATACATAAATGGAGGATGATAAAATTTTTATATTAGAATCTAAAACTATGGTCATTATATTGGGTGGATCCTATGATATAACTGCCTCAATCATTACTATGTCCATTATCACTCCCTTGTCCAATACAAAATAACCCCAAAAGTAGACCTCCAAAATCTGAAACAGATTCTTTGATAGAATCCAATAAATATGATTCTCTTAGACAAAGTATAGAACCCTACTCACATATCTCCCATGATCCACCACTAATGCCAAGCACACATGAATTAAAATGGAAGAGAATTCCATGAAACAACACAAAAAGGGTTTGAATGACCTTTTTCATGTTTTTTAAATCACACTAGGGAATTCAACCAGATAATAACTATAATAATGAACAAAAACAAACTATAGTTAAATTATACATTAACAATTGGTAAATCATACTGTTGAATATTGATAAGTTGATAACCAATCATGAGCCAATACTTTGAGATGTAATTAACCTAAAACATATTAGAAAATATGTCATCAATTATTATGTGTGGATAATCCACACTAATAGTCAACTGTATTATGATATTTCAAACCACATGCAATCAGAAGCTCTCATTAGACTCCTAGGTGAACAACACATTTCTAGCTTAGTTAATACAATGGGTCTAATACATCCAATGCTCTGTAAATTTATCCAAATTTTCCTTCAACTCTAATAGCTGCATTGGAATAATAACATTCAATCAAAGATATGATGGTCTATCTGAGTTCGTTTCTAGGTAAAAAACCAAACCAAAATACTGGGAAATTCTAGAACATCCTTTGGGTATATGTCATAATACCTCTCCCATATCATAAAAAGAGAAATTTCATTTTCTCTATTGCTCAAACGGACATCGAATCCAACATGAACGAATTCAGTAGTATCCTCATACACAATATCTCATCCTTCCATACCTGGGATTAATCATTACCAATGGATGGTAAAACCATCTCTTTTGATTCTTTCACTAAAATACTCACTACTAATAAAAAATTAATAATTTATGGTAGAAAAATGGTTTATAACGTGGATAACCTCATTGGGATACACTAATAAAATGTAATTGTTCTACATATGTATATCCCTCTCCTCTAGAGTTGTGTCACAATATCAATAGAAGTGTATTATCATTGATCCTCTTTCATGGAGCCTACAAACATAGGTAAAATCCAAGGGTTCAATTGGAATCTATATTTCATGAGATATAGATATAATTAGAAATGAGTTTTCCATGCCTATTTCAATCAAACTATTAGTTAAATTAGAAAGGACATAGGTCATACCACAAATAACTCTAGAATCCAATGATTCATAAGCCTCTATTGCTTGCAGTTGTCCATGACCTTGAATACTATATCCCTAATCCTAGAATGGACCTCATTGGGAGATGAAATGAATTCCATACACTATCCACCTCCTACTACTCTTTATGATCCTTCTACATTATCAGTACCATACTGACCCCAATGTTCTAACCATATCCTATGATTGTGTAGTATATTGATTATCTATATGTCTACAGTATAATTGGTAGTATAATCTCACTTGTGATGTACATGTCCATTAAAAGAATAATAATTCCTCTTCCATGAAAAAATATTCTTACCTCATGGTCCCCAATAACATCATAACCTCCTATTTCATAACATGTGACACACACAAACTTTTAGTGGGTCCTAATTATCATGGATTCCAATAAATCGTTGATATGGAAGATAATGATTTTAATTTAATTCTTATGTATCATCATTTAACACCAACAAGGTCATCCACATCATAGAATGGAATGATGCATCCATATAATCCATCAGTGGTGGGTCTACATACTATTCAACAAGTCGATGTACTACCTAATATCCACCCGAAATGAACCCCACCTCTTGAGAAGGAACCTACATGGTGCCTCATCACCCATCAAGTCATACTATCGACCCATATGTAAACTCTTCATTGGATATAATAATGAAAATATTATGAAATAGGACAACATGTACCATGTTAAATGGGAATATATGGGGATATGACATAAAGAACACATATATGATTCATGTAACAATGTTTTCTTTACAAACATCATTAATATGTATTGAGTAAAAAATATGTTAATCAGAGTCCTAATGTATTAAAATATTGAATACCACACAAAAACAAGATTTTGTAGACTAAAATAAAAACACAAAATCATTAAACAATGTTCATATAAAACAAAAAACACATATCACAACTACTAATCCTCAAAAATATGGTTATTATATGACCATTTACTCAGACACCACACACTCATGACACCCCAATCCCACGTCAAAAAATTTAGGGGGAAAGAAACTAGCACATAGTTTGAAAATTTCACTAAAGGGGACACTTATTCAAATAGTCAAAAAATGATTGAGGTATAGTAAAAAAATGATATTGTAATTCACGCATATTATCTATTGCAATTTGGAGTATAGAAAAAAACTAGAAAAAATAAAATGTTGAAAAACAAGCCCCAAAAAATTCATAAAGTGTTCATAACTCTATGAATGAGAGGACTATGATAAACTAATACGTCTAGTCCAACCATTCTTAAAAAATACCAACTATTCTCCAACTTCTCCTGACCCTCTAGGAACATTCTAAAAATATAATCCATCTTCATATGACATGTGATGTATGGGAAGATTTGATGAATCTGTGATTGTAATAATGTATAATAGGAAATACCAAAATCACAAAACATATGAATCTATAGAATAATAATATCATAATATCAAATATCTGTTAATAAAAATATGATAATTAAAAATAAGAAAAAACATGAGTGTACTAATAAAATACTCTAATCCTAAATGTGGTCTCAACTATACTACCGACCATAGGCTACCTCATAAACCATTAAAATATCAATCATCATGGAATACGTAATCCATGAGCTATGATATCATAATAAAACTCATACATGAGGTTTTTATGGTCAGGTATATCCTAAAAAATTACTCATTGGATCTTTGTAATCTTGATGCACATATTGTAGATCACACTTAGTGATCATAGGGTCTCTAGAAATCCTAGTCATATTTTCTCGCAAAAACTATAGAGAGGTCATTATACTGATGGGTGATAACACTTCTAGATCATTTTGGTCACCAAGATCCCAATATAGAATATATCACTTAGGGTGGAATCATATGAAAATGTAATTTTTCAAAGAATATTCCTCAAATCCAACTTATAGAAATACATATGATAGGGGATCCCATAGTGGTCCCCTCGATGGGATTCATGAAAGCACTATCATAGAAAATAATCATCGAATGGATGAAAATAATAAATTGAGTTTGTAATTTACCACTATACCCCTATATGTATGGAGAATGGGAATACAATCAGAAAGCATTGATATATTCTATTGTATTTAAAGGAATAATCACCAAAGCTCATTCCAGAAGTAAACATAGAAAAATGAGGGCTCCAACATACACATTATAGAGTGCATGTTGTGTCACATATTTCTACAAGGATTAACTCGCTAAGCCTGGAACTGATAATTTATTGTGCTAAAACATCATGAATTTATCTAAAATAAACAATATTTCCCAAAATAGTACATGGAATATAAATTTTTCTCCTACACCTAGTGTTTTTTCTATCCTGAGTATGTGTACTATAACCCATTCCAAAAGTACATGTCTTGTTCAAAATAATACATAGATTAAAGGGTATGGGATGAGTCTCATCGTGTGTTTCCTACCCATTACCCTATAACTTCATAAGTACACATCTTGTTCAATTCCATACATAGTATGCAGGGCCACATGTGCTCTTGGAATGTAATCCTTGTACAAACCAATCAATCTTCCATGTGTTTATCTGGGATGTTAATTAGAACACATTATGTGTAGTAGAACAAGGATTAATGGGAATATACAGTCCATACACACCAAACATGTTGGATAAGTGTCACACAATATGTGTGGCCAATATGACCTGTGTTATTTATATTCTATTCAGAATCCCTAGTCGCCACACTAATGGAACTACACAGTATGTATTAATGAACTACTAGTATTATAGTAAGGATTTATTTAATTATCAAACACATTCATGAATCTTAATCATACACCACTACCTCTACCAAATCATCTATAATACTCACCCTAATGCATGTAACTTTTTTAATTTGACTTGAATATTTATAATGATTAATTCTTTCCAACCAACTAATCAGAAATCATTTTCAATCCACCATTCCATCACCACATCTCCAAAGAAAAATTAAACCGTCAATTCATTCCCTCCACATTTCCAATCATATGTATCTATAATTTCATATTTATTTACCCATTGATCGTGAACCTGATTCAATGGAATTGATCACTCTAACTATATAATAATTACACAATTATAGAATATTGGGTACTGGTCAAACCGCCAACAAAAGAAATAGTATTGATGAATCGCTTTAATAAAAGAGAATGAATAAAAAAATGAAATATGGATGAATACAACCCATTTATTAGGTTGGAAACCATTCCATTACATTACATTGGTGAATGTAGAGCAACATAAATCAACAAAATAAATTCCCCAAATCAAAGGAAGATAAACTTGATCTGGTAAGAATTATTGAACTGTGAATTAATAAGTTCGAAGACACGGGTCTTGTTCTTCATGGGATAATCCACGGGGGAAATAAACCATGGAATTTAAAACAACACTCCTAATGATGGATCCATTTTTCTTACAAAATATTTTTGTTCCATCTTTGTTGGGGATATCTTCAACTCTGTTAGTTAAAATGATCCTTGATCTGTTTTCATCTCCTATGATATAATCCAATAGACCCTCTCTAAAATCCACGAGTTTTAAAGAAAACACTATATATTTGAAATAACCATATATTTTAAAAGGATATTATTTCAATCCAATAAAATAATACTAAATTGTTAAATTTATCTATTTATTTTCTTATTCATTTTATTCGATAACATTTACCAATATACCAAATACTGACAAGGACTGTTTCACACCTATAGTAAAACCTCTGCATTGGATTCAAAGACGGTATGATATTTCCCTTAGAAATAATTTTTTTTAGTTATTCCATTATTTCAGATTAATTTCATACAAGTGATATAATGATTATAAAATTTTTGTGATATCAAAATTCCACCTCAATGGGCCTCAGAATCTCATGCCATCTCTCCTATTGGATCTAAATATATTCCATAAAATATTCCACAAAAATACAAAGAAAAGTAGGGGTGTTATAAAATAATACCTAAACCAAAATTCTCAAAATATATGGGATATTGACTAGTTCCATATCTAATCACAAGATCTGAGGGAAAAATGGTAAATATATACAATGTATTAATAATAAAAACAATATAAAATATTTAAAATAAAAATTATACATGATATATATATGCTGGAAATTTTATGAAAAATAAATAACATATTAACATGTAAGAACATTATTTCTTAAAATAAATAATTAAATATATAATAAACTATATTGATAAATATGAAAATCAGAATTGTATAAAATGAAATAATTTTTTTTATTCTGATATAAAATTTTCCATATACTACACTATATCCAAAATAATGTTTAAATTGTATATGTTCTCTAAGAATACATTGTGTAGTGAATTTAGTAAAATAATACCAACAAAATAATATTCAAAAAATAAAATAATAAAAAGTAAAAATAAAAAAGTAAATTTTCCATTATTTATTTTCCATTGAAATTTTATATCCATCCATTGATAATGAAAAAAATATGATTTTATGTACAATCATAAATGTGATCTTCATTTTCAATTCTTTGATCCTTATAGATGAATAATATATTAAAAATTATTGAGGATACGGTTTTTTAAATTATGGAGAGGATCATTATGAATGTGATTTCCTACCCAATTGTTTCAGTATAAAAATCCCATTGGTCATCTTTTTTTGGTTACTCAATACAAGGATTTATGGACATAAAAATATTACATTAAAGGTAAATATTTGATACTATTAATATTATAGTGACCCACACATTTCATATAATGTTATTAAATAACTTTCGATGAATATAAAATACATTTCAAAAACATATGGTGTGGTCTATAATAGTTTACATTATTTAGAGACTAGGTACACAATCATCTAATTTGGTGAAATATCTTCAATATATCTCATAAATATCATCCTCTTTAGTAATAATAATAAATATAAATGAGGTAAAGCCTTTATTCATATCCTGGGAAGCTAATACATAAGAATGGGGGATCTCAGATTCTCAATAAGGGTAATAAACTGAGAAATCATTGATCACGTTATATGTACATGAGAATAATGGTATAAGAAAATGAATATAAAATTTGTAATCCATAACATACATATCAAAGATCTTATAAATGATTCTTGGAATAATTAATGGTAGTTTATAAGAAATGGTTTGCAATGGAATCAATTAAAATGATCCTTGAGAATATAACATTTCTATAAGTCATGGATTTTTGCAAATAAATAAACTTATAACATTGTAAACATGTATAAATAGATATAAGTTCACTCATTATGTTAAGGAAATGAAATAAGACCATTGAATAATTGTAAATTCATGAAATAATGTCTTTGGATAACATTATATAAATTATTGATAGGTCCAAACATAACTCTGTGATCATATAGTCATGTTCACACATAACATTATGAACATATAATAATGGTCATTCATAACATTGTGAACACTTTATAAGGAAGAAAAATGAAATTCAGAACATGTAATTAGGTTCATGAATAACATGTATAGTAATGATTTATCCTTCTTTATCCAATTTATTATAGGGATTTGTGGGTCCCAAACATCACATAATTAAAAAAATACTTATGTTTTCCATAATATCATAAGACATTGATTATATAATCACATTGCAACCTGTGTGTAAAAAGTAATGTTTCATAAATATTATATTAGCATACAAATAAACCATCTAGAGAAATTATATTTATTTTATCATTCAATTTAGAATTAGTAATTTAAAATTAACAAAAATGTATATCATCATAGATAGAGAGTGATTTTTGAAAGATCAATTGGTATATTTCATAAGAAAATTTACTTTTATTTTAAAATAACTTTTAAAAACTAAAAATTCAAAAAAAAAATGGAAAAAAACATTATATGAAAATACCCATTAAAACAACTAAAAGTTCATTCAAAAAAAATAATGGTCATGATGGAAGAAAATTTCATTCATATCGTACATGTAAAAAAAATTCCATTAATATATTTCATAAAAGACAAAATAACATTATTAGAAAAAATAAAGGAATATTTCCTTCAAAATTGTTTTAAAAAATTCAATAATTTGTAAAAATTAATTTTATAAATCATTTTAATAATTTCAAAAAATATTTGAAAACATTTATAGAAAATATGGTTCTGGAAGAAAAACGTTTTTCAACAGAAGAGAAAAATAATGATGATTTATCTTAAAGTAATTCTATCAATTATTTTATGTACCATGTAATGAAAAATTTGTAGAATACATAAAAATTTATTGAATAACCAAAGGAGAAGAAAAATCACGTGATTTTTGACAAATATATATTACTATTTCATCATTGGGAGAAAATCATAAAAAATAATTAAAATGAAAAATTGTAACAGTAGTAATTTTCAACATTGATAACATTGGAAAAATAGTCATCAAGAAAGGGAGAACCACCAATGGATTTATAGTCCAAATAATTTTAAATATAATAATCATAACACACAATCATATGTTTAATATACACTGTATAATATAAATTTTTGGTTTATGTTGAATGATTATAAAAAAAGTAAAAACTAAGATTGCAATCCCTTACTGATTTATCAATATTTTGAATGATAAGACCATATAATGTATAAATCAAATGAAAAAATATTTAAATTTTGAATAATAATATTCATGATATAGCATCTATAAATTTAAGAATATACACAACATAAATTAAATGAATGGTGAATTTTAATATATCTCCAAGAAATAAAATATAGACTAGAAATCTATTACAACAGGTAATGAATTTATTTTTACCTATTAAAAACACTAAGTAATAAATATTATTTTTCAAATAATATAATATATAGCCATAAATATATTATATATATGATATATGATTAAATTATGGCCATTTATTACCATTTCATTCAATATTCCTTGTTATAATCTCATTTAATACAATAATGGTTGTGTATTTCTTTTAATTCTTGAAATTTTTTATGGTCAATTTACTTTTTCTTTGGTTTGATAACATATATAATAATAATAATTATATAATTATCAATTTTTATACAGAAATTAAAATTTTATGACTAATTTTGAAAGACGGTTCTAAGAGATGAATAATGATGTGATCATGGAAGTGGTATGTCGTATGTATGCATGAATAATGATTTCATTTTCCATTGATCATTTTTGAAAGGAGGGAAGTAATATTTAATCACTAAAAAATGACAGTAATAACATATATAAAATATTATTTCTTTAAATATATTTATTCATTTCATTCATGTGGAATTCTGATGAAATGAGAGAGTCACATTGCTTCATGATGGTGGTAGTCCATAGGTACATTGATGATGATAACATCATATAGTGAGTGTAATGGTATGATTGAAAATGATATATAATTTTCTAAAATTAATAAATATATCAATAATATAATAATTATTTCATTTATATAACATTTATTCCATATTATTTAATGATTATATTTTATCTAATGAGTTAATGAATAAGAATCAAATCACTTCGTGAGGCTGTAGACCACAGTACACATGAACGACATTATCATATCCCTACATATTATAATGTAAAAAAAGGAATATATGACAACTAGAATCTAGATGTAGAATAAATTAATATATATCTTGTATATATATTATAACCATTATAAAAAAAATCAAGATAAGTAGTAGTTGAGAACCAACAACATTGTTTTTTGAGGCAGTTTTCCACCATACACATGAATGATGATTTCATAAGCCAATTAATGGAATTGCATATTGTTATAGGAAAGTAAATTAAAATTAAGATATAAAATTATATGTGATATAAATATGTTATAACAACATCTTTGATTAATTATAATTTAATGAGGTGGAAGAAGAACTACAATATAAACACTTGATGAAAAATGTTACCTCTTTTTTGGGTAACATAATTATGATTGAATAAAAAATCATACAATGTTGGATTTATGAACATAGTAAGGAATCTAAAATGATAATATTTAAATTGGAAATTATTATGGTTTGTTATTTATAGAATCAATTTTCTTTTATTATACATGAAAAATAGTAGAGTTGATGTCTATTTCAGAGAAAGTGAGTGGATCTTTAGTAATATTTGATAGGAAAAATGGGTACCTATATTTTTATTCGGAAAAAGGGTAAAAATATAGTATTATAAAAAATTATTCAATTTAAGGTGTAAATATGTCAACAAAATATATTTTAATATATTTTTGTAGTTATTTGTGCTCTTATAATTTTAGTTTAACACCATAATAAACCCATTTTTACCTTAATAATGATAATTATTTTTCCATGTTTTCACTCTTCATTATAGTCAATAATTAATTTTTCCTTATTATAAAATATTAATTTTTTATTATTTAAAATATGGAATAAAAATTAACCAATTAATTTAAACTATGTAGATAATTTTAATTTAAAATTAATCCCAAAGACCCGATAGAAAGTATTTTTTCAAAGAGAAAAATTGCAAAATATGTCATGTTATTTATATAGAACATTAACATGAAATTGATTATAATGACTTAAATTATATTAATAGATATATAATTTTAGTAATATTACATTCAAATAAATCTAAATTATATATTATCCATATATAATATTTTATCTACAAAGATGTTTTCAATTAATATTTATTACTTTCACTAATCATAAAAAAATTACTCTTCTTTTAATATTCCAAAAAAAATATAATAATTTTGATGTAATTTTCTAAAATAAAAATTATATCATGTAAAATTATTATTTTAATTAATCGATAATTATTTTAAATATAAGTGTAAAAAATGAAACAAAAATAGTATTAAGAAAAATTTAACTTGTAAGCATAAAATTGGATTTATTACTATCTATTTGAAAAAACCAATATATGAATGATAAACAATTAATATAATTTAAAATATATAAATTAAATTGAAACAATTTACCAAATATATTATTTTTAATTTATTTAGGAAATATATGTTTGTATATATAAAAATATTTTTTCAAGACAAATTATATAAATTATTTTGAAAAAACACAATTTTTTTTAATTTATAAATAATTTTTCAACAAATAATTTATATAATAAACATTCTAAAACAACTTACTTTATTAATTTTTAAAATCATATTAATATCTCT
Source organism: Viscum album (assembly GCA_963277665.1). Taxonomy (NCBI): domain Eukaryota; kingdom Viridiplantae; phylum Streptophyta; class Magnoliopsida; order Santalales; family Viscaceae; genus Viscum; species Viscum album. The sequence goes on along the minus strand of OY728140.1, from coordinate 2,088,204,644 downwards.
CATTCTAATATCTGGGTTATAACTATCATATATAATATTTTAATAAAATGTCAAATTTCATTTTAACTCAGTGTTATGGATAACACAAGAAAAACATAGTGTTTCTTGTAATGAAATATATCAAAACTTTAAAAACAAATTTCTAAAAATATATTTCCAAGAACAACATGGGTGTCACATTGTACCAGACATAAAATGAACTTCTCCCTCAAAATTAATCTAAATCATTTGAATTTTTTTTACACAAATCAACAACATACAAGATGAATAATAAGGCCTCCCATAAAAATAGATATTTAGAATCTAGATGGTTAAATAATATAACTCATAAGTATGTTACCACATAAGATAATATAGTTGGTAATTCAAAACATGTACATAGAATAGAAAACTAACACACAATTACTAATGGAGAGATATAAAGAACATGGTCATGAGAATGTTAATGAACAGAAATCCATAATCAAAAGAGGCATGAAATAGTTATTCTTATCATAAAATTTATGATATAAGGACAAAAATATATTTCAATAAAATTTTAATAATGTTGGGGAATTCATTCTCTATATCTAATGAGAACATATAAAAATTTACATACTTGATATCTTTTTATTTCATAAGAAGAATTCAATCCTTTGGTTTATCCATGTCAATTTCCACTTCATGTATTACTCAATAGGGTAATATTTTCAAGTATAAAGAATTAAAAATGATTATTAAGAATATATTATGTTATTACTTCTATATATATTTTAAATAATATATGAAAATCATTATCCAATATGGATAAATTATTATATAGTGAATTATTGTGGTAAAATTTAAAACCTCAAACAAATTTCAAGATAAACCATTTCATTAATTTTTTACCATATAACCTATCCAAAATTACAAAATTTATTAATAAGGTTACCTATTTTCTCAAAATAAACATAACATTAATCCACCATATATTTTAATGTGGATCCTGATTATCACATACTAAATATGTGAATGCATTAATCATTTATTCTCTTTAAACATAATAATAACCAAAATTACCCTAAAAACATATTGTAAACATACATAATTCTCCATTCCTTACATAAAAAATAAATTATTTGATATATTAAATAAATCCAAAATACTATAAACTCCCACATTGATAGAATAATCTACATTTTTCTCATTATTAATCAATTCTAAACAAATCATTATAGTACAATTTATTTTAACTATATCAATCATCTCTTTATCCAAAAATAATTATTCCAACATCATTAAAATATTAAGCATTATATTTAACCTAATGGTGTTTTTTTCTATGAATATGAACATGTTTTGAAATCAATTTTCTTTGTCATCAGTATCACTCAACATATTCATGAAATTTTTTAATGAAAATCTTATATAAAAAAACCTATATATATTATGATTCATCTAAAATAGTTTCTGAATTAAAAGACAAAAAATCATTATTTATTCCACCTCATCATGAATGAATTATTAAGGGTTCATGATTTTATTACTAAATACCCCATTCCCTTCATATATAATTTTTATTTTCGTTCTCATCAGCAATTTAACCAGTAATCATACCCACTTGATGATTTTAATCATTATATTTCCCTATTGGACACGTATTTTCATAATGACCAAATTTCCGCATATTAAAAAATTAATATTTTGTTAATACATTAAGGACACCAATATTCCCATTCATTTAAATTACAAATGTTTTAACATTTCCCTTAAATTCACTTTATTTGTGTCCTTATATTCCATACCAAAATCATCTTCTCATTACTTTAAGACATTCATTTGAGTTCTTCTACCGACATTCTCAACCTATAAGAATCTGAATAATGTTTCTTCTATGGTCTCAACAACAATAAATCATAGTGAACCTCATAATTCTATTTTTGGGTGAATCTATGTGTTGGTTAAGATACACATTTTTAATCATGATTCGTGACAATATATTTAGATTAATCAAAATATCATTACCTCTATTTTTTCCCCATTTTAAAAATTATTATAATTTTTTGCCTTATTTAATATTAATCCACTTCATTCTGACTCCCTTAATTGAAATAAACAATAAAACCGTGTGAAAAGTACTAATCAATGTGGTAAGAACATAATAATGAAAAATAATTTATAGGATTTAAAATTCAGGACTCGTTATTTTAAATTTATGATACCCTATTCATAACCTAGTACATCCATGATCATCATTTATTTAAATAATTTATAATGGTTTATAAATACTTTTTTATTTTCAAAGAATATACCCTAGAGCATCAATATAGGTGTGAACCATGTTTTGTTTTTGTGCACCAAGTGATGGTGATGTCAAAATCAATGCTCCCATTCAAGAGTTATTACCCCTTGTATCTTTTATGTCAGATCCAAATCCACATACATTATCCAGACATGGATGTAATTTCATTGAATATAATTCCACTATAATTTATCAAAATTATAATACATTTTTATATATATTGAATCTTCCATAAAGATATCCATTGAGATATCCCTAAACATATCCTTAGGAACATCCCTATGGATGTCACTATGGTTTATCTTCATAGATTCTATTGGTCAACTACAACATTTCTTCAAAACAAACTATAGTGACCCATTAATTTTAGACATATACATTACATATTTTATTTATGAATTTTTAATACAATACAAAAACACAAGACAAAAGACAATAATAGTTCAGTGTCTTATGAAATCAGGTACAAAATATTCAATTTTGTGGAAAGATATTAAATGTATCCCCTAAAAATATTCTTCATTGTTACTCTTCTTAATCATACCCAATATAAAACTGCCCTTTATAACCTACGGAAATTAAACAAAAAAATGGTGAGTTTATATTCGTAGTAAGGGTAAGATAGCGAGATATTAAAAGTCACACCAGCCTGGCATAGCATAAGGCTATTATAAAAAGTGCCTTAAATTTTAAAGACATCCAATGCACATCAATTATCAAAAACATGATCCATTAAATAATTATTTATTGTTTATAAGAAACAGAAAAAAGATATGTGAAGAACATCTTCCTTGAGAACATGACATTGCCATATGACATAGATTTGTGGCATATACATCGGCTCATAACATTTTGACCATCTATAAATATAGAAATGTTCACTAATTATATTATAGATATAAAATAAATCAATTTAATAAATATATGGTAATGAAAACAATAATGCATAATAATTATAGGTTATTTCATAACATGGATAACATGTATTCAACTTTATGAATTTCATTGTAAACATGTAATTCGGTAAATGGAAAACATTGTTAACATATAATTAGGTTTAAAAATAACATTGTGAATATTTAAATGATTCATGCATAACATATTTAATCATGGATTATCCATATTTACCCAATGCAATAGAGGTAGATATAATTCCCACCTATATCATAATGAAAATCACTCTTCGGAAAAAATCATCATACCATCACATCATAACACGTATAAATAAAATGGTTTTTATAAATATTTCATCTATATTATCCTTAATTATATAGACAAAGAATATGGATGGTATTATTAAATCTTTTCCAAAATAAATCATAACTAACCTCAATAAAATTAATAATATATATCGAATTATTTTTAATTAATACTTAGATCATTTCATGGGGGAACTATAATTTTCATTGAAAATAACATTTTAAAACAAAAAATATTTAAAATTTTATAAAAATAAATTTAAATGAAATTATATATGAAAATTTATAAATTCATAGTAAAAAATTGTTTTCGTTATGTAGTAAAATTTTATTCATGTTTTACATGTTCAAACAATGATTCCATTCACATTTTCAAGAAATAAAAAATAGGATTTTTTTAAAAAATAAATGAAGAAAACATTATAATATTCATTTTAAATGTCAAACATGTTTAAAATTTTCATTAATAAATTGATTTATGTATGACAAATCAAATATATCAAACCATATTTATGGAAAAATATTTGGAATAAAATGGGGTTATTGACTGAAATGATTAATAAATATGATATTTATTAATAAAAATGATCAATTACTCTTACACCAAGTAGTGTAATAATGATAATAATATATAATTATATCATAAATAACTATATTAGAATAAAAGTAATTAAAATTATTAATATTTAACCCATAAGATTTCAATATTTTTGTCTTATTGATAAATAATCTTGTTAAACGATGATATTGTAAAAAAAATTGATGTCGACATTGATAAAATTTTACACATAATTCCCATAAAAGAAATAACATTAAGTATATTTTTAATAAAATAATTTTATATATAATAATCATAAAATACATTCATGGGAATTATATCCATCACAAAAAAAAAAGGAATCATGTATGGAATATGGCACGTGTCTTACAAAAGTAAAAAGTGATACATAAATCTCTAACTACTTTTGTTATCATTTGAATCATAAGACTAAATAATGAATAAGATCATAAGAATTATTTAATATAATTATAGTAAGTGTATTAATGATTATAAATTTCAATGGTCAGTATATAAACCACATAAAATAAATTAGTGGTGTATTTTTGTACGTCACAAAAAAATAAAGGAGAAGCTAGAAATCCTTTATATTATGTCTTGAAATCATTTATACAAAATAAAACCCCATGTATAATAAATATATTTTTATTATAAATCTATTATATTACCATATTTTTATATATCAAAAATATATTATTAATTTGTTGGAATTTATTACATTTTTATTAATGATTAATTATTAAAATGATGTTTTGGGTAATAACTTTTTTATTTTCCATATATGTTATGATTTTTTATTTTTATCCATCATATATTGATCACGGTTCAATAATCTCATTAATAAAAAACAAGAAATAATTTTGTTTTTATGAATAAATTTTACTTGTTTTACCAATCACGAATAGTAGTTTTTTAAAATAATGTATGTTATGATGATGTAGACGGTATGTTTTCAAAAAGTGTGGGTAATTTTTCCACATTGAAACCATCATTATGGAATGGATGTAAGTAATATTTTTTCATTATAGAATGATAATAATAAATAAATGACATATCATTTATTTAAATATATTATGAATTCTATCTATGAGCGATGTTTATATAAATAGAGAGTCGCATTACATCATGAAGGAAGTAGTCTACACGTATACGAATGTCGTTATTATATTTCAGTGAGTTAAAATGTAAGAAATAAAATAATATATGATCTTTTAATGTATTAAAATATATTATTAATATCATAGGTTATTAATTTATATCACATATATTAATTAATCATCATCTCAGTGTCATATATGTAATGAATTAATGACACCTAACCACATCGCTTCATGAGACGGTAGTCTGTCGTACACACGAATAATGTTATCATATCCCCTATAGAATTTAAATTAAATAGGTATATTCAATAAAATCAATAAAAAGGTATAATTATGTAATTTATATCATATATAAATATATATACTTTAGATCTTCCATCATACCAAATCGTGAGAGGTGGTAATTGAAAAAAATGACATCATTTTATGAGGTGGTATTCATCCCTACGCACAAATAATGATTTCGTAACCCAATTGATGGAATTGTAGATGGAATTTGGTAATTATCATAACATAAACAAATATTATGTTCAGAATTATAAATATTTTGTTACACAAAAAAGGATTAAAAGTTATTGAAGGAGGTGGAGGACGAAATAACATAAAATGATCAATGAAGAAAATTACTTTTTCCATAGCTAACCAACCTAGGATTTCACTAAAATCATTTCATTGTTATATTTGTGAAAAAAAGGATTCCATGATTATAATATTGAATTTATTAAGTTATTTTGGAATGTTTTACTGAAATATATGATTTTAATTTGTGATTACATGAGGGTATGGGGTGGCATTTTATACATGAGGTGAGTGGGAAACATGTAATTTTTGAAACAAAAAAGGTGTAGAAATGTTTTTGAATTTTAAAAAGTGTTCTAAATAAAATATTTTTGAAAATCACACATTATATGGTTTAAATATGTCTAAAAAATAAATTTTAATGAAGATTTTAATTCATTTAACAACTTATCATTTTATTTTAACCCCCAATAAACCCACTTTTAGCTTGATAATGTTACTCAATTTTTACATATTTTAATATTAATTTTGTTAAAAAATTATCTTTACCATATTAGAAACATATTTTATTATTATTATAAAAAATAATTCCATTTTTAAAAATTCAATTAACATCAGGGGAAAATTTAAATTTAAATTTAATCTCACAAACGTAATAAGAAATCTGGTTTTCTAAGAGAAAAAGACATAATGTTTACGTGGTTTTCTATATAAATATTATATTTTAAATGATTACAATGACATAAATTTGGTAATAGATATATAATTGAACTAATTTATATTTAAATAAACTTAAAATATAATTATAGTTTAAAAATATTTTATGTTCAAATGCAGTTTTCAATTAAAATGTTGTATTTTTCACTATGCACCAAAAAAAATCAACTCTTCAAAAAATTACCAAAAATTCAACAAAGTATATTTTTTATATTATTATTTAAAAAATATTTTTTTCTCAATTACTTTTCCTAAATTTTTCAAAATAAATTATATTAAATTATTAAAATGAAGAAAATATTATTTAAAATTTTTTTAAGTGAAAATTTTTATTTCTTCTTATATCATCTCAATAAAAAAACGAAGGTTAAAATTTTCATTCAATATATAAAATAAAAATTTATTTAATATTACGAAAAAAGGTGTTTTGATTATTTAATTAAGAGATACATATTTATTTCGTTGAAAATAATATTTCTATAATGAATTTTTTCCATTATTTTGAAATTAATTTTAAAATTTTTCATTTATAATTATTTTAATATTAAAAATATATGATTATAAAATTTTTTAAACTGTATATGTTTGTAATAATTAAATTATATTCATACAATTTTATTTAAAATTATGGGTGATAACAATCATATCTTATATTTTAATAAAATATCACGTTTGGGTTAAACATTGTGTTGCGCATAATGTGAACTAAAAATATTTTTTCATGTAACTAATAATAGAAAAAGAAAAAATATATTTAGAAAATAATATTTCCCACAATCATGGGGTGTCAAAAAATATATTATATTAATATGTATGAATCCCATCAATCAATTTACAGTTAACATGTTGAATGAATATTAACCATTCATTAACAATTAGCATCATTTATATATATTTAAATATAACCATAATATATTAATAAATATAAATAATGACTCATGGAATTATGTTATAATTATAATATATATGTAAATATATAATTTGAACAACATATTCTCTATATTGTATATATTTAATTAATTTTATTATAAAACTACGATATAAGATTGAGTAGAAACCTGAATAGGTGTGAAGATAGTATAAATTAGATAGGTCAAACCATTCATGTAAATCTATAAATTATTAGAACCATCCATGTTCTGAAGGATCCAAATGATAAAAAACTTACCATACTCAAACACCTTGTAAATAATATACTTGAATAATAAAGTTGTTTTTATCAAAAGCATTGAATAACTTATCCATATTAATCTTCCACACATTGAAACACTTATCTAAAATATTTTTGTGATATTTAATCCTTTATTATTATTATTATTTTTGTAAAAGGACGTTTTAGAACACATCCTTGCATAATCATTACATGTGGAATTGAAAATGAATTAGTTTTCAATCATTTATCCCCAATAATGAAGAGGGAGTATAATGTGGTACCTTATGCTCCCTCTATATAGAAACACAATACGTTTACCAATATTATTGCATGATTTTAAAAATATATTTCCAATAAATTCAACCAAATTATAGAAAATTCCTTGTGACATTGCTACAAAAACAGCCTATATCAGTGCTAAAAAAGGGCTTTAACAGTGCTAAATAATAATTGTAAAGCTCTGTGCAAATATAGGGGGCCCGTTTTATTAGCGCTTCGAAAATCGATGATAAAGGCCCATTTTATCAGCGCTAAAAAAACTGATAAAAGACCCCTTTATACGTGCTCTTAAAAAGTGCTGATAAAGGTCAATTTTTATTAAAAAAAATAATAAAATAAATATATGGAGGGAGTGCTTTTATCAGCGCTTCACACCCTCTTTATCAGCGCTAGGAGGTCTCTCGCGCTCTGACCTTCCCACACATCCTCATACGCGGACACCCCCTTCGCTTCCACCCAAACTCGAACCCGAGACATCCCCCCTTTCGCTGCTGCACCTTTACAACTATGCCATTTCATTGTTTTCTCTATTTAGTGATATATCTATATATATAGTTATATTTATTCATATATTGATTCATATATTGATATAGATTCATATTAATATAAATATATTTATTCATATATTAGTATAAATATATTAATTCGAATATTAATATATTTATATATATATACTTTTAGTTGTAATTTTTTATACGCATATTTATTTGTATATTAATATATACATATAAGATTAGTTTTGAATACATTTACGAAAAAATATGTTTTTATGTGTTTTTATAAATAAATAAATGCATGCATACATACATAGATATATACAACACACATACATACATATATACAACACACAGACACACACGGAGACACACACACACACAAACACATTTATATTTACAAATAAATACATATATATGTGTATTTGTAAAGCCATAGAATGTACATATAAGATTAGTTTTAAATGAATTTATGAAAAAATATGTTTTTGATGTGTTTTTATAAGTATGTAAATAAACAAATACATATATACATATATACAACACATAGACACACACATAGACACCAACACACACACAGACACATACATATTTACGAATAAATACATATATATGTGTATTTGAAAAGCCATAAAATGTTAAAACTAGCATAACATATAATCCAGAATTCCGTTTCAATTCCAAAACTATTAAAGTTATTGAAAATAAAATAATCTTCGATATGATATGTTGTACAGGCCTAACGGACATCCGGATCAAAAGTTATACTTATTTGAATGTAAAAAAATCGGGGTATCCAGATTAAAAACTCAGTTTTGGAGGCTTTATAGGACTTTTTTGTGCTCGAAAAATATGACAGAGCCTTTTCATTAATAATAAGCACGTAGATTTTATCGCAAGCTTCGATTTGATATGTTGTAGAGCTCAAACGGACACCCGGATAAAAAGTTATGACCATTTGAAGTTTGAGTTACATTTTCAACGTATTTTAGATCTATTATTAATTGTTTTGATTTTTCGTGACCTTAAATTGTTATTAAATGATTTTTAATCGATAATAATTATAGAAATATTGATTAATAATATTTTTTTAAAATTTTTTGAAGCCATTTTCACTAAATTTCTTATATATTAAATGTAATGGTCTATTTATATGTATCTATAACATATTTATAAAATATATATTGTATTTATATCATTATAAATATACTTTTATAACAAAATATGATTTTTCATGAAAAAATATTTTTTTTTAAACTCCACATTTATCAGTGCTTGGGGAAAGCCCTAGTAAATCCCCCCTTTATCAGCGCTACTAAAAGAATCACTGATAAAGGGGAAGCGCTTCCCCTGCCAGTTTTTGGCGTAGTGTGATTTTAAAATACTAGGTACATAAAACAAAAAAATATAAATTAAATTTTCCTAATTTAAATAGCCATATTAAGAAATAAAATCCCAGTTATCTCCTATAAATTCATTAGTTAATCATGATAACATATATATAAATTGGGCAAGCTAAAAATCCTAGTAATTGAATGAACATTATAAGAAAGTGTAATATCTAATCAATGGTGTAACATGATATCAAAAAATATACGTACATTGTGTAATCCCATTGGATAATCACATAAAGAAGATAATATCATATGATCTTGGGAACATATAAAATTTATTTAAAACACAAAATAATTAATAATCATAATTCAACAACCACTACCAAGACTACATCACATGGTGGATAGAGTCCCAAGGTTGATTAGGATTACTCTATAATCACAAAGAGTCCATCTCATGGGACAACATATATAGCCAAATAATTAGTGTTCTATACTGGATCACCCATCATAAAATTTTCCAGATTTTATTTAATTTATAAGGAAATTAATCATATGTAATAATCAAAAGAATCACCCAGCAAATGAAATATCTTTCATAACCCTACCTAAATTTATAATCAAAATTAAATTTCATTAATATTATAAAGTAAGGAAGGAATATAATAAAATGGATTTTCATATCAATTTTTAAATTATTGGTATCAAAATATGGTGTAATTATGGAATAATCACATTAAATGAGTGTTATATAAAAGGATTAAGTCATGGAAAATATTCCCTTTGTCTGGATTTATTTTAAGGAATTAATTTGAAAAATGAATTTATATAATATATTACCCAATGAAATGATGTAATAATGTGATATATATATATATATATCATAGACATATAGATATAATTTTATTGAAATATTTAAAATCAAAGTCTATGAGAATGTGATTTAGTGAGATAATTATCAAAGCATGATTAAAAAGGGTTATTCAAAGAGGACCCTTACATTATGTCTTATATTTCTTCAAACAGGTTAAAAAAACATCTTATACTAAATATATGTTTATTAAAAGTAAATTACATAATCATAATAATATATATAATACCATATATGATATTCTTATAACATCTTACCACCCATTTATTAATAATTATATATTAAAAGAATTGTTCCAGGTGATAAATTCTTTGTTTTTCTAACATGTTTCTATTCAATAGTCCCAATTTGTACACATTTTTCATGATTTCATCATAACCATAATTTTAAAAAATATATTAATAACATATATATTAATTTTTAATATATTTACATCCATTGCTAAAATATATATATATAAAATAGCATTACACCGTTCATAGGGATGATAGGTTTTACGTTCACATGATTATTGGTTTATTTTATATGGATTCATATAATGAATGATAAGTAATACATAAATTTTAAATATTAATCAAATAATCCATAATAAAATATATATCTATTAAATCTATCATTATAATAATCTGTGAGGGGTGGTGATGGAAAACTAATTATGTCAGTCTATGAGGAAATAGTCCTACCTACACAGAGAGCTGGTTTTGATTACGATTTTATATAAGATGATATGGAAATAATTTATTAAAATAACTTTATAATATATTATTGTCTTTCATAATGTTTTGTTATTTCATATTTTTTTAAAAAAAATAAAGGAGGTATAAGAAGAAAAAAACTGAAACATTCAGTTAAAGGTTATAGATCATATATGGAAAACATTCTTTTTTACACCTTACACTCTATAAAGATGTTATTATAAAAAAAAATAAAGAGATATAGAACTGGATTAGTTATATTATTAATGTATTTTGATTTATATTGGTAAAACTAAACTATTTATTTGAGTAATTAAAAGAGGAAAGAAGGTTCTATTATATAAGTGTTGGGGGACCCTTTGAATTATATAAAATATGAGATTCATATAAATTAAATTTTATAAAAAATATCATCCAAACTAATATAATTATAATATATGATGAATATGTTCAATATAAAATCATAAAAAAAATTGCACAATTTTAGATTATGAGTAAATATAGATACTAATATTAATCCCATAACATTGAATTTTTTACATTTTAAGGGTAAATATTGTTACTATAAAAAAATGGTCCATAAATGGACCATATTATTTATTTTTAAACATATTAAAATTAGTATTATAAATATTGTATTTTGATGTCATTTATGATGATTTTATTTATAATAAAATAATCTTAATTTCATTTTTGATACTATTTATTTACTTTTTCATAGAAATCAATAAGAAAACATTTAAATATCAATATAATTTATATGAACCACTATAATTGTTTATTTTTATTTAATAAATTCATTTAAAAATATAATTTATTCAATTTGTATTACAATTACCATTTTTATATTTATTTATTTTTATTTTTTATTAATTAAATAAATAATGTTTCAGTGATTCATAATAATGAATGATAATTATATAGTCACTAAAATATAAAAACAATTGACATGATAAAATATTATTATTCAATAAAATAAATTGTTTATGACTAAAAATATCCTTTCTTTATGAGTTTTTAAAAAAATTTGACATAATAAAACAGAAAGAATGGAATTCTAGAATTTTCTTCACATGAAATTACATAAATGCCAAAATCAGAAAAATATGGCACCATTATTCCATATTTTAAAAATATTGACAGAAATAGAGACATTAAACTCGTAGAATTAGATTAAGGGATATGTTTTGGTCATTTTTTCATTATTATAATATTTTTAACTGTAATTATCATATTTATGACTATCATGGTAGCAATAATTTATCATGTTTTTAATTCAGATTGACAAAAAATAAATGGGAACTATTTACCAAATTTGAGAATTATAATTCCATATATGGAAATCATTTTTCCAATTCCAATTTGTGGAAGTGGAATAATTTTATTTATTTTTATTGAGGAAAACATAAGGAGATGTCGATTTCCAGAAAAATTTATTTTATGTTTAAACAATTTTTTATTCAAAATTATGGTATAAATTTATACAAAATTAATATAATTTGATTATGTTTTTTAAAAATTAAATAAAATTTTTTCAATACTAATACAAATTATTGTTTTATGTTGATAACATTTTAAAATAGATTACAATTTTTAATAAATATCATTAATTATTATATTTGATTTTAAAATCAATCTTTTCCCGAAAAAATATCAGTCAATAAATATAATATAATTCATATATAATAATTTAAAAAACTATATACTTTTTATGTAAAATTTTCAAATTTTCAATATATTAATTATAATATTATTTCATAAAAAATAATAAAAAATTGATTAAAAGAAAATTTATTCTTTCATAATAGAATAACTGTACAGAATAATAACTAATTTTTTTAATGAGTTATCATAATATATATATGGATTGTGGCCTTTATAAATATTTCATAAAGTAATCAATAATATTCATACCATCAATTTAATTTCTAGTTTATAACAATAATATTAAGAAAATTATTTTTTTCGTTTCGTTTACAATTGGTGTTGGTTGTTTTCTATGTTATCGAATATACTGTAATTGAAAAGTATTAATTTGTTACAATATCCCATGTTGAGAGATTTTTAAAAAAAAAATTATATTTCACTATATGGTGAAAAAAGGTGAGGGTACTTCTTCTTCATGCATTTCTCTTTTTCACATATTTCCTCCTCATGTTTATAATTTTTCTATAGTATATATACATGTTGAGATATCTTAGTTTTTGAAAAATATCCTTTTTATCCATGATTATCACTAGATATTAATTTTATGGGAGATAAGTTTCCATCAATTCCAAGTATTAATTCATTATATGTGATAGATTTGGAATATACTTCTTTACGAGGGTTATTTTGAATACGTCATGTACTTGAGAGAGGGTTGGTGGGAGGGATAGTTGATAGGACGCATATCTGAAGATATTTATAATCTAAATATGAAAATTGTACCAATGTATTAAATTTACCTTCTTCCAAAATTTCATGACATGATGCAATGGATATATGTATAGGAATACTTTATCTCCAAACTCAAACACCAGGTCTTGTCAATGATCGTTAGCAATGATTTTCTATCGACTATTAGAATCCATGATGTGTTGTTGAATAGTCGTTACCTTTTCAACCATTTAATTAACCAGTTCAGGTCATAATAGGTTATGTACAATAACATCATACCATCATGTAGTTGTTCTATATCTCTTATAAAAAATGTCTTTAGAAGGAGCCATTTGGATGCATTAGTAGAAACTATTAATTGTATAAACAATAAACCAGAGGAAGTTTCTAATCCCATCCTCTTTTGATGTTTATCTTGAATGATCTCAAATATTATTTCTTTCTAGTCATAGTTCTATTATATTATCTATTTGTTTAGGGGATATTGATCATATTGGTGTAATATCTACTATTTAAAGAATGATGAAGACTCTTCCTGAACAAGGTAGAAAATCGTATATCTGGACCAGATATAATGAATAATGTTTTCCCATGTAGCCTTACCTCTTTTTTGATGTATACACCATCAATTTTATTTAGTTAAATTTCTTATGAAATTCAGATAATGTGATTATTCATCGTTAGACAATTTACTACAACCGATATAGAATTATTTCCTTTTATTTTCTTCATAAAACTAGTTAAAAGTCTATGGAGATGTTTTCCCACTTTATTATAGATATGGGTAATGGTTGCATCATAACCATATAATTTTTTTTAGAATTCAATTAATATAATACAGAAAAATTAATTTATATTATGAAATATTCATCTTCATATTGTCACACAAAAAAATTACTTCAATGGTCACGATACATTTTAATGATCCCTAGGTGGATATAAACGGTTATAAAATGTGGATCATTTCAATGTATTTTTTACCATAGGATTATATAGAACACATAATCATGAATCAAATAAAATAATACTTTGTCAATAATTTTCAACTATAGGGATTTCCATTTTTTAATAGCTTCCACCTTCTTCTGAATTTCTACATCATCACTTTTTGTATCCATTGTATTCCATAAAAGGGATGGTTGAGAAATAATTTGATAATAGAATGATGATGTAGCTTCCTTTATTATTTCCATGTCTATACTCTTTATATTATAGAATAATGGAACCTTCTCAATTAAACTCATTGTTAATATTTCCAAAACATTTCTACACACATCATATGCAACATTGATTATATTCCGTAAATGGTAATTGATTGAATAGTCATAGTCATTGATCTGAACTAAACATATTTTTGGGATAAAATTAGGATCCTTTTATGGGAATATATATTTAACTTTTTTTATCCATATATATATCATAATTCCCCCCATAGAGATAATTAAGAAAAATGTTCAATGAAAAGATCATTGAAACCAACTATATATCATATGATAAATTGTTCTACTCATGAAATTCCAACTTCATTATGGTTTAGGATATCCACATTCAATTTTCAAAAGTACATAGCCAAAAATATAAAATGTTGAATAAATATATAACTAAAAAATTACCCCACTAGAGGGAATTGCAAGGCTGGTGTAATAACGAAACACATTTCAATTAAGTAAATCTCTCATTCCATTCACAGGTTTAGACCAACATTACTCTCATACAAGTTACCTTGGTTAGTGGGTTTGATAATCATGATAAGATTCTCATAAATCAATAAAAATTCCATGAAAGTCTACGGAAATTATAGACATGTGTAATCAATACTGGTCTAGTATATCCATCAATTACCATTTTCCTAGAAGTATCCACAAATATAATGTTTTAGATGATAACATTAACTACTAATGATATTTACATAATTCAAAAATCAAATTTATTGTACTTTTTATATAAAATATAATATTTGAAATTCTTTTGAATAATATTAAATGTATTCTCATGCTTCTCATTGACATTAGATTAAATAAAAATATAATATATTAATATTATAAATAAAATTCAACATAATCTATTAGGAATATATTAGGAATCTATAAAATATGTTCATAAATATTTCAAGAGTATTATTTATTTCGAAAAGAATCACTATGAACACACACTATTCATACCTTGTTCGAAATATACTCTTGTTAATATCATTCTTCTTTACTATTAATTAGTTAAATCATTAATAAAGGACCACTCAATAGAAATAACCATTCCCATATATTTTATTTAAAAATTACTCTTTTACATGTAATGGGATAATTTTTCTATATTATAATTTTCTTGAGTTAACAATAATCAAAATAAAGGCACATTAAACTCTCATTCTGTATGATGAATTTGACAATCATACCCCATTGCGAAGTAATCGGGTTTATAAAAATCATTTATAGATTCTCTTATGGATAATTCTTCAATTACTCAAACACAATGGTAGAAATTCAATAAATATTATTTTATATGGGTTGATATCATATAATATGTTCAACTGAGAAATCAACTACTTGATTAGTAGAATGAACCTAAAATTCTTCAGGCTATACATCAAAATAATCCCTTAAATTTTCATATTTTAAATAATATTTCAATCCTTTTTCTAAATAATTTTTTCCTGGTATTATTGAAAACAAGTTAATAACAACTATTATTGATTAGAATATTCAAATTTATATTAATCCTCCATAAAATTGTAAATAATCAAATTATGAATTTGGATAAGAAGACTGATCTCCCTTTCCTAAAAGTTGATGTTTTCTTTTTATAAGGAAAATAAATCCATGTACAATATAGAATCAAACTCTTGTTAAAAAATTATGATGATAAAAAAAATATAATGTCCAAAAACATTTATTATGGAGAAGTTATGTACTTAGGATATAATATATTCTCATTTTTTCTCATAGTTATCTCAAACACTATGTTTTGAGGCGCTATCTTGAATAGTTTTAAAAAACATACATGATTTGAATTATATCATAAATAAATATTAGGATCAATATTATTAAATTCATAACTATTGTACCTATTTCCACATTATTTCAAGGACCCAAATTACTATTAATCATAAAATATTACATTATATTCTCTCTAGGTCATGGTGTTTTTCTATCATTGACTATCATAAAAAACCCATGGAATATGACATTGGATTGCATAATTCCCATTTTCATTATTGTTGGAACATTTTACCATAGATAATAGTTGATATAAACCTTATTTTCATCTTCTCTACTATTTTTCAATTATTATTTCCCTTCAAAAATTATTTTTATTATTCCCATATATTCATTATTTTGAATCATCTATCAGTTACATTTTAATAGTTTCCAATATTCTTCATCCAAATATTTTTACACATTACATATTGGGTCTTACATCCTCCATGAGATTTACCTTTTAATCCCCCAAAATAAAACATAATTTTATTTTTTATATCTCAAAGACCATAAGACAAAATGTAGTTACTTATTTGAATATCTACATTGATATATCTACAAAAAATATCATTATACTTTTCAATTTCGTCAATCTACACATATTTTAATAGGAATGGGTTTTATCCACCAAATAATCGATCAACTTAACATTCGAAATTGATGATGAATCTGTAGGCTTACCAGGCCGGCCATGTGAATTTTTTTTCAAACAGCTTGATGAACTCTTATTTCTTTTTCATTAGACTAACGAAATCCCCTTCTATTTTATGTTGGAGGGTTTGGGGAAAATATTTTTCAGAAAATATTTTGTAGAACTATTCCAATTCTATTGAATCAATATCCTTTTTGGGAATCATGGTCCGAATATACATACACCACTGATCATCTTCCCCACAATGGGATAAATGGCTAACACAAATTTTGATTTCTATAAGGATTAGAGGAAGGAGAATATAATCTAAATGGACATAATCTACTTTTATATGATGATGGCCTCATAAGAACCACTAAATTTTTGAGTCCGTTTTCAAATAAAAAATATGACCCCAAATCTCACTTTCTTAGGAGAGGAGGATGTTATAGAGGATTTAAATTACTATTCATAGTATGAGTTAGTTAATCTTGTACTTCAATTATGTTTCCAACACCCATTTCGATATGGTTCGACAAATCATTAGGGAATTCATCTCATTGGCTATCATATTTTTTATTGGTATTGTTTCTCCTATTTCAATCCATTAATTTAAAAAATAAAAAATATATGATAATACTCTAACTAACAATCATACAAAAGGGAAACATATAAAAAAATAATTAATTACTTATAAATGATAATAATGTCCCAACATATGAGTCTCATGGTTTCAATATAGGTTATCCAATCATTATTTTTTATATTAAATTTTAATTCAAAAAATATATTAAATCCCTTCATAATGGTTTGTAAAAAGATTCTGAATATTTTGATGCATATAACATAGTAGTGTCAAACAAGTTGTATAGAAATTATTCCTTATCATTCACCATATAAATAATGTTTCAAAAGTCTATGTATCATTTTTGGAGTTATTACCCCTAGTTATAACTATTCTAGAACTACATACACTTGTAGCTTCCCAAAGTGTTTGTAATTTCTTGAAAACCACTAACTCTATTCATTTTTAAATTATAAGAAATTTTCCTAGACATATAATTATCCCTTGTATCTGAAAAAATTATTTTACTCATAATACCAAAATATATCTATAATTTCCTTTGATATAATATGTATCAACCTTATCCTTTTATAAATATTATTTGATTATTTCACATATAAATATTCATTAAATAAGAAAAATGGATTCAAACATTTAGTGTATTTAAAATAAAAGATAGATAATACAAAAACATTAATATAAAATAATATATCTTTATTTTAATCTCAACAATGAGATCCAAAATCAATTTAATGTCCCAAAACGAAATGGCATAACCTAGGTCCAATATAGACAAAAGGGGTGAGATAAAAATCCTAGCATGGTAAAAATCATGATAATGAAGCGTAATGTGTGAATCAAAGGTATAAAATTAAAATGTAAAATATAAAACACATTTTTAATCACATGGGATTGTAAAATAATCAACATGGTTTCATCATTTCATAAAAACATATTTAATATGTAGGAAACACAAAATTTGATATCAGTTTTAGTTTAGGATAACTACTATGAAAACATCCCATGGATTAGAATGTCCCATCATTATTTAGGTATAATCACTAATACCATATATAAGGTTTCCTGTACAAAAATAAACCCAATATATTTGAGAAAAATTTGGGACACCCATGAAAATTTTTTCATGACTATTTTTTCAAAAAATGGAATAATTCAAAATGAATCATTAGGATAATTACACACGGAATGAAATTTGTTGCATAATCATTTTTCACCTCATAATCAACCGAATTATTTTAAAATATCACAAAGTGAAGAAAGAATTAATTATTAAGAATTTTCATAAATGATTTATTAATAATTGGTTTAAAATTTATACATACATTTATGCGTAACAAAATTACATAATAACTACATAAAAGGATTAAGTAATTCAAAATTTTAGCTTAATCATGTTAATTTTAATGAAGAAAATTGATAAATGAATTTATGACTGGTACTTGCCCATAAAATGGAAGGATAGTGACATAACTAAATATTTAAGAGATAAATATATAAAATTTATTATCAATCCATAACATCCAGTTGAGGGAGATTGTGATTTATAGAGAGAATGGTCATAACTCGAATAAATATGGTGGTCCTGAGAGATCACTTACCTTATATATTTCCTTTCATATTATGTTTTAGAAAGTACTAAATAGTATCTATATAAATATTATATATATATACATATTTTATGGAACCATATATAACTATATTTTACTATATACTACTTTTAAATAATATATTACCACTTATTTATAAAAACCCCACTATTAAAATCACTCTTCTAGATGATAATTACATTGTTTTTCACATATTCTATTGATTAGTAATATTATTATTTCTATATTTATAATAGTTACATAAAATCCATAATTTTATCCATGATATTAATATAACATATATTAATTATTTATATATTTTTATCCATCCATAAATAGTATGGATAAAAAAATTTAGTACAACGTTCATCGAGATGGTTGGTCCTACGTACATATGAACATTGATTCCATTTTCAATGGATTGGAAGAAATAATATTAAATAATAATAAAACATTATAAAATCATAATAATATATTGAATTAAAAATATGTTTATTATGTAAATCTTTAAAAAAATTAATTTGATGTTGGGATGGAATAAAAAATGTATGGTTTTGAAAGTCAATAGTCCCCCATACACATGAACGACTAGTGTGTTCCCTATTTTAGGAAAGTGGAGATGGATAAATGTTATATAATTAAAATAATAACATCTCAGAATATGAAATATTATTATTTTATTATTTAATCATATTTTAATAAAATTTCATGTACTTAGAAGATGAAATTAAACATAAAACATTTGATTAAAGACTTAATGATTTATACAGATAAATTCATTTTACTTACAGATTAGTCCCTCTATGGTTGGTATAATTACCAAACTATAACTATTATACCATGGGTACAAATGCTGTTAATTTAATTGGGTAGGTGTTATATTTACTTGTGATTTTATATGTCTAATTAAAAGTCGAGATGAGGCAGCCTTTTAAAAGTGAGGTGTGAGGACTGTTCAAATTAAATAAAATTAAAAATTAAAAATGATAACATTTTATGATAAAAGGTACCAAAATTAAATAATTATAATATATAATTATCATTTATTTTGATATTTTCATCCAATTAATGTTAAAAATGTTTTTATTATTTTTTTAACCTTCTCTCATTGTTTTAACCCTCATTAACCCTTCTTGGAATTTGTTGTGATAATATTGTTTTTAATTTTTTGGGGTTTGTATAGATAAAATAAATAGAAAATTAGTTATTAAATAGAAATTAAAATATATTTATAAACAATTAAAAATAATTTGTCTGAAGATATAATTATAGGAATTTTAAATCATTTAATTAAATATTATTTATACTAAAATAACCGTGATGTCATTTTTTGGATATATTAAATTAATTTGACTATAAAAAAAGGAAAAAATGGAATTAGAATCTATTCCATTAAAAATTCATTAATAAATTTTTTTACATTAAAAATTCAAGTAAAATTATAATTAATTCATATTTTATTACTATTATCATTTTTAAAATCATTTATTGCATTTTTATATTAAATGAATAAATATATTGTCACTGTTTCATAAAACAATTATTATAATTATTTCAACACTATAAATTTAAATTAAATTTGGATTATAACAAATAATATATTATTCAAATAACACTCTTATAACCAAATATGTCTTCTATTTATCTATATTTTAAAAAAATTGACAGAACAAAAAATGTAGGAATGTGTTCAATATTCATAAAATAATATAATATAAAGATATAAATCCTCGAAATATGGATCCAAATTTCCATTTTTGGAAACTTTGAAGGAAATTTCCATTCATCACTAAAAAAATATAAAAAATTCAAGTGTTGGTGTCATTTTGTTTCTTTATCGTTTTACTCGTATACTTAATTATTTGTTTTAACATTACACTTGTGAAAATTATTTACTATATTTAATATTAATAGTATGAAAAATTAGAAGGGAACTGTTTACCAAATTTGGACCACAATATTCCAAATTTATAATCCAAATTTCCTGATTCCATTTTAATAAATAGAAGAAAATATTTTATGATTAAATTGAAAATGAAATGAAATTTTGTTTTTAGAAAATTTTATTTTAATGTATCAATTTATTTTTATTCTGAATACATGTATATAAAATTCAACAAAAATACTATAATTTTATTATGTTAAATCAAAATAGAAAAAAAAAATTAAAAATAATAAAAAGGCGAATTTTACTTAATTAATACTCAATAAAAAAATACAATTTTATTAAAAATCAACATTTCTAATTATAATTTGACAAATAAATATTTTTTGAAAGATCATAAAATTTCACAACAATATGATTTTGATGTTTTGAAGTAAAATATTATATCCATTTAAAACAATAATGATTATAAAAGTTAGAGTTATTAATTTTAATATTTTCTCCTAAAAAGAAAAAAACCCACTTTTAGGGATAACTTATTTTTGATGAATAAAATGAATAATAAAAATTAAATCATTATTTACATAGAATTTATAAATACCTTTATATTACATTATACCATTATCAATATTCCATAATATATTTTATACAATTAATATATACTAATTCAATGGATAGGTTATAATAGAAAATGTTAAATAATAATAATCTATGGTTTATATTGACTCCGTGTTTCATGTCGTGTACACTATCAAACATAGTTTTATTTTAATACACTAGGGTTTTGAACCTCTACATATTCAATTTGTGTTTTATTTTTTATAAAAAAAAATTGTATGGTTATTATTTATATTTTTAATTCTCTACAAGATCCTGATCATGTTTATTAGAAGAATGAATTTGATTGACACTTCTTGCTTATTTTTACTAGGGACAATGATATATATTAAATGAAAATATTTTTTCATAAATTCTTTATTTATTATGGATGAAGCATTTTGGTATGATCAAAAAAATTTCAATTCTTTTCAAATAACCAAAATATGATACTATCAATAAACATTTTTCACCCATGGCATGATGTTTACAAGAGATAGTGAGGTGTGAGAGGTATTATTGCTCTTACATGTTATTAGCAGTTAGTCAGAGGAAGGAAATTATAATGTTGTACTTTTCTTGTGTAATAGATAGATACTAGAAAATTAAGATTTTAGTGCCATCTAATTAAAGGGTGGGATCACTTATATAATGGGTATGGGCCCACGTTTTGAGGTGTGGATAATTTATAAGAGTTACTGATCTATGTGGAATCCCAGTAACAAGTGATTAAATATTTTTACTTATACTAAAATAATATATTATAATTCTTCTCCCCATTGATATAGGATGAAATTATATTCGATAAGAAATCATATTTTGTACATAAATTTAATTAATTAGTAATTTTTAATTTCAATTTATTTTTTATGTTTGTGATATTTAATAGGTTTATATATGTTTTGTTTAATATGGTGATTAGTGTGATGTTATTCCCTCCTAAGTGTAGTAAATTATAATTTTGAGTTTTCTTTTTGGTGACCAGTTTTATCCAATGTGGTATTCTGGTGATGAACATCTAATGAGTGAGGTTGTTTTAATAATTTTCATTAATTACTATCACATTAAAATGAATTTTTCTCAAAGTATTAATACTTTACTCAAAATCTACTCAAGTAATATTTTTACATTATAATAAAATTGATTTATAATTATTAGATATGTTATTGGTTAATGGAATTGAAATATAGAATGGTTTATTTTAAAAAATTTGTTGAAATTGATTTTGAATTCTATAAAATTTGGTTCTTTTATTACAACATATAATTGTGCATGGAAATTATCTTTAATGGGTTTTAACTAACAATGATGACAAATTCAAAATAAGAATGTCTAGAAAAAAAAATTTGTGTTTGGTGATAATTTAATTGGAATGAAATGTTCAATTAAACATTGGAGTAAAGAAAACTAAAAAATGGTTATGGAATCATTGGGTGATACTTTCAACTATCCTATAACACTCAATAAGTTTTTTTAATGTGAAAGTTGTTTGACATGAGTTTATCAGAAGGATGCTCTGTTACTAATCATGCGAATTATTACAATGTGATGGGATTAAAACTTGATTCTATAAAGATAACTTTGATAAATGGTTTCTGTTGTATATTATCATTATCTTTAGTACAAGATTATCAGGATAGAATAGTTATATTAGTGAGTTATTATAGTAAAAAATTATATAATATTTTGGGATGTATAGAACAAGATTCTAAATGAAGATCTATAATAGAGTGATATTAATGTATCTTTTAATTATGAGTTAAATATTGATGTAAGAGGTCTCATTGCTCATTTAACAAGATTAGTATTATTAGAAGATAAATAGAGAAAGAGTTGAGTAACATTAAATCTACCATCCCATGATAACATGTTGGAACTATATAAAAATAGATCATATCATAAGTTATTTATAGAAATGATATGGAAATTATATATCTCCAAATTATAATGGTTGTGGATCCATTTTTAAAATTATATAGATTTGTGATAATATATTTTTACTATCTACACAGTAGTGGAATCCTGAATAATAGTATTCAGATAATCGTACCACTCCATAGGTAAAAAGGGATGCATTGAAGAGTACATGCCTAAAATATTTGGAAGAGTAGATTTATTCTATAATGAAGCTATCTATATTATAGTTAAATGGTATATTTTAATTTATTTAAATAAGGTAGTATTCACTGGATTCATGTAAATTCAACATATACTATGACTTAAGAATGACATTATTTTTTTCATCAATTGGATGAAGCTAGATATCAAAATTCCTTTTTTGTTGTATGGTTGAAAACCTGTCTAATTTCTTCATTAGTAGATAAAATTGTATAGGTTAGAAAGATTTATTTTTAATGAAGGTAAGTAAATTCTAAAAATTCTAAAATATCAATCACCTGAAGATCATATATTTGGAACTTCCTACCCGTTCATGTCATTAATAAATGGATGAATGTTTTATCATGAAAAAAATTCATAATATGGGTCACTTCTACTTAAAATGATGAAAGATATTCATACCTATGAATGATAGAATGTTATATATAACTTGATTTAAAGAAGACTAAAATTATACATTGTGGAGTAGGTACATAAATATATTTTGGGAATATTCATAGTTTAATCAAAATTGATGTTCATAATAGTTAATGACATTGATAGGTATGTTCAAAAGAAAATTATATGCATTCTTACTAAAGCATAAGTATTAAGTGTTTATGTTGGTTATAAAATAAAAATATATTGTAAAATGTAAGAATTATTACATTATAAAACACTTGAGATCATGAATCTGAGGTTAATATACCAAACATAGCACACCATTATTTTTAAAATGTTTTTCCTTTAAAAACATAATGTCTTCAAAAGATTTTGCCACACAAAACATAGAACAAAAATGAATTCAAGACAATATATAACCATTAAGATTTATTTATATAATTGTATAGTAATAATTAAGGAATCAAAATTATGAAATCCATAGATAGATAAAAATTATATATCATTATTAAAACCAAGACACTCATAAAATTTAATTTTCATATAAAAGTAAATAATAAGACAAAATATATAATTGCTAAAGGATATTACTGACATAAATAATATATTATAATCAAATTTTATTATTAGTTTAAATTAAATCATAATAATAGTTAATATTTTAAGATTTTATTTTTCTATGAAAATGTGTTCTTTTATTTTTTATGTTTCAATTTAAAAAAAATTCCCAAAATCATGAATTCTTATTTGAAAAAATTTAACTATTTTTGGAATTATATTTATAATATTATCATCATATTAATTTTTTAAATTTTTCTGAATGAAGTGATTTTGAGGAGAATAGTGAAAACTATTGTTTTCTACTAAATCTATAATATTTTTAGATATATCAAAAAGTAATTATAAATTAAACACATAAAAGATATTTGTACTGATAAAAAAATAATTTAGGGGGTATAACTATACATTTCAGTGATAATATTTTTTATTAGAAAATCTATACACATCATTTTATAATCATCAAAAATATTTCCCAATGAGTGAAATTATTTTTATCATTTTGTTTCAAATAATTATTATTATATTAAAGTATATTTATATATTTCTAAAATATTCATATAATTTTTTTTATTTTTATAATAAACAAATTTATATTTTGAGAATATACAAAATTTATAATTTTTCCTATATATATATCTTCTGCTTAAAATACACTTATACTAAAAAAGGTTTCCTTTCACATTATATTCACAAATATTAAGATTGGTTTTTCTTACGGTTATAAATTTTCCTATAAAAATGTAATTTATATTTTTAATCCTTAGTTATTATTTTTATAAAAATTCATATCTATTTTTTAGGGATTACAATTAAACTAGTTAGTTAAAAATTAGGTACCAGTGTAAAAACAAAAAAAGGGTAAACAATCTAAATTTATATGTTTTAAGAAATGATAAAAAATTAAAAATAATTAGTAGAGTATATTGAATTATCACACCTAAAATTACATTACTCCATGATTTTTTATCCTTTTACACTAGAATATTAACATAATATTATACAATTTTTTTAGGAACATAAAAAATTTCCATTTTCATCTACGATAAAATGGGAAAAATTATAAAACATCATGATAAACCAATTTTTTATAAATTACATACAATGATATTCAATTTTACTCTTACTATATTCCTCTCTCAATTTTATAAGTATCTAATTTCAATTAGAAATTATAATGTCTCTCATTCCAAGGATAATTTCAACAAAAATATTTTGTTCTCAACTTGAGAATTTCATAAAAATTATCCTTTTATTCTTAATAATTATTTAAAAATGTTCTTACAAACATGATATTATAATTAATATATTAGTTTTAGTAATTTTTTTATTATATTAATTATCTATCATTATATAATTCATTCCATCTAGTAAGAAAAAAAAGAACAACATATATCTTGTGTGTGTGGAAACTACTTCCCACAACAAAATAATGTGGTTTGAATCTTATCACCACAAATAACAAATCATTAAAGCTATGGAATTTATGAATTAATATATTTCATATATCAAAATTAGTATTTTTGTATAATAATTTATTATACACCTTTATTACATCCCTTTTTTTTGAAATGGAATCATTAATCGTACATGCATGAAAAATACTACCTATGGGGATGATGAGTTTAATTTTCCATCACCACCCATAACAGGAGGATTTAAAAATTTAATAAATGAAGTTAAATGATATTTATGATTTTTTAATGTTATTTAAATGTAATATAAAATTATATAGAGACATATTCTTACTCAATATATCATAAAGAGAGACTCTTGTTAGGGTCGGTTTTACAACCATTGTGAACAATATTATAATAGTTATATTACCAATGATTAGGGAAAATATATTATTATAATATCATATAAAATTAATGTATTTAGTATTTACGAATGATTCAATATTTTTTAATAATATTTAACATATTTTTTAATATATCACCATTGATTATTAAAGACGTTAAAAAAAGTTTTTCACATAATTTCAATTTTCACAACCAAAAAATTTAACATTCACAAAATGAAAATGGGATATAATAAATAAAAAATTTGGTTACTATATATTCTTGGATAATATGGTAATGAATACGTTTTTGATAAAAAATAATCAATGTCCTAATTAAAAAACTAGTATAAAACAAGAAATTATAGATTCTCACACCTAATGATGAAAATAAACTATAAGTGACTAATATATCTACATTAAATGGTATAATTTAATTTTATAAATGAAAATATTTGTTAATAATGTTATTAAATTGTATATTTTGAATTTTTTATTATTATACATGATTTTTGGGTGCATTTATACAAATCCTAAATTATGATAATGTTTTCTTTTCCAAATTTTCACCCATTGAGATATATTTATTTTACAACACCATAATTTATTTTGGATGATGTATATATGGAACTGAAAATATATTATTCATGATCCTATGATTATTCAAGGTATTTAATATTTTATTTAAAATTATAAACATCAAGGAGTTGTGATTCAAAATTATCTAATGTCATATGGGGTTCTTTGTCTCAAAATAAATATCTTGAGTCAATTTTGCACAATGATATATATGATATGGTGTTATCATTGTCTAGTGGATTTATTTTAACATATTAATATACTTAATGGGTTTTTAATATACACTTATGTTATTTAGTTAAATTTAATTTAATTCAAAGGATACCAAATTTATAAGGGTTATTTATCATTATTTTAAATTACAAAAGATATGTATGAAATTTGGAACTACCATTTATTTTATATGGTGTATTAAAATCACTAATATAATTAATTTATAATTAATATCCTTAATATTAATACATTTTAATGTAAATATCATGTTATCCACCTTCTGTTATCGATATTCTTAAGGTAAATATACAGTAAAAGATCATTATCTAATATCCTTTAATATGAGACATGATTTCTCATGTTGATCAAATTCTATTTAAATAGAGGGTATAATTTTTATTTGTTATATTTTTCCATGAATTATATTTAATTGAAGATATTTGAATCTCAATTAAATGTTACACCTAATTGATGTATTTTTATTTTAGTATTATATAATACATACCAGATTCTTCTCTGATCTCCTTTTCGAAATTATGATTTTCATTGAATGAGAATAAATAGAGGGAATTTTTTATTCTCTTAAATTATAAAACCCACATAATTTTCAAATCCGATAGTAATTTTTAGTTTTTTCTTGTATTATCACTATTTTGTTATACCCCTTGAAAAATTATTTTCCCATTGTATGCATATTAACCCTTCCTCTTATATTTCACCAAGAAACCACCAGTTATATAAACCCATTAATTAGATGACATAATTATTGTCCATATCTATTAATCAATAACATATTAAGTTTATTTCCCACTTTTTTTATATAAATATATTTTAATAAAATACTTAAAATGGAAAAGATCCATCACTACCTTTTTCTTTCCAAATCATACACTATCACATGAATGATTAATATACTAATTCATGTATTATGTGACATCATTAAATGTGTTATTCATATGAAGTTATTTTTCATCAATGTCAATATATTATTATATTCATTTTTTACAATAGGGATGTTAACTGTTTAACTGTCCACCATATTTCTCTAGATTACTTATATCCATGTTATCCCATTTATTGATTGTGAATGTATGAATATTAATTATTTCTATATCTCAAGACCAATTATTATTGATTCCTAAGTCATCATCATTATGAAATTTATTAATAATAATATCTCTCATATGGTTAATAATACTTTCTTAAAGAATTGTTGGTTGGGGACACGTATTTTATATCCACTCAATACATCATTTGGTCTCATTAAGAAAAGGATTTTGTATTTGGTGTATGCCTACCCAATACAAGAATGATGTATTTGATGTTACCTTTATGAAAGTAATTCTTCCTTGGATATGGATTTTATGGTAAGATATTTTTCATGGTAGTGACCTTGATAAGAATAATTATGTCTTAGTTGAGGATTTGGAATTAATGATCCCCATTTATGACATTATTCATTCCATCACTATGAATTAGATTTTTGGTTTCAAATTTATTATTCATAAATAAATTTCGAAAATGGGTTTTTTTCATTTTAATGTGATATTTTATAAGATATTATATTATAATGATATTTATCCATCCATTATACCTGTGGAATGTTTATTCCTTGCTATATTCTCTTATATATTTTCCCTTAGAGGAAATTTAATCTCAAACATATTATGCTTCAATTTACCCATGATATGGAGAAAACTATTCCACATTATATTTCAAGAAGATTATAATTTGTGGAGTATTTTTTGGTAGATGTTGAAAACTTATTATATATTAATTTAGTTCTTATTAAATGGGAAAATGGTACATTTGATGGGAAGGGATTGAGTCATGTTATTAAATAGTTTTTTATGAATCTCTAAATATCTAAACATAATAGTTTCTTCAAATGTTAGTGACAAAATATGTATTAGATATATAGTAATTATATATGCTTAAAATTTGGTCACTTCAGTTCATTTCAAATTAAATATGATATATATCTATTTATTGATTTTGGATTTTAGAATGACGGGTTTAGGATGTTAAAATTTGGCATCAAATGAGGTTTTTGATAACATTATTGATTAGGATATTATCAATGAATGCTGATTTTTGTTTTATTTTAATGAAATATAATTTTATTGATGAAATATCCAATTTTATAACTGTGTAATATTTATTAATCTAGTATAAATAACAGGAATGAAATAATTTGATGAAAAAGATATTATTTTATTAATTTAGAAACTACCAGTATATAATAATTAATTTGATTTGAAATAAATATTTTGTAATGTGATAAATAATATAATATAAGATAACTAATGTTTGAAAATTTTCATATGTTTGATCCTCCTGAATTACTAATCTAATGAAAAAAACTGCATATATGAGAAAAAATAAATGTAATACTATATTCATCATGGAAATTAATATATATATATATATATAATTGATTGAAACATGATGTGAATAAATAATTAATTAAATATTGGGTATTTATATTATGCAGTGAATCGATATGACCATAAAATGTTTTATTGTTTGAATAGTAATTTGACCATTATAATAGTAAACCGACTATTGGAATATTAATATGATTGTTTAGAATAGTAACCTGACTGTTAGAAACGTATCCATTCCTATGGAAATCAAATATATAATTTCTGCATCTTAATAAATTAAAATATAAAATATGTATATCATGGTGTGGGTAATGTTTTTAAAAATGATGAAGAAAGTGTTTGTGTTTTTGTAAATAATTAATTTTTTAATTCTAAATTTATAAAAATATAATAAATTAAGTGAAATAACATCTGCATAAAATTGATATATTATTTATTATTAATTTATAATTTAATGATAAGATAAATTCATGAGACTATATTATATTTTTCTAATAGTTCTAAAATTTATAATAATACTAAATTGCAAAATTTTAAAACCAATGAGATAATCATTTAAAATTTTAAAATCTCATATATTTTTTTTTTCTGAAAATGGATTTCATTTCAAAAAAATAGATTTCCAAAAATAGTTAGGGATATTTTTTTTATTTAAAATAGGATCATTTTTTGGTGAATAGTAAAATATGGTAAAATATGGTATTAAACATTACAAGAAAAATGTAGGATATTTTAAGTCATATATTATGTACGAACCCACTTTGTCAGACTCACATGAACCATTTACAATATATCGTCTTATAATTAATCGTTATTGAATTTAGTTAGCCAAAAATAATAATAAATTGAATATAAAATTATAAAACACACCTCTACTCTTCTTTAAATACCACCCCTCACTATTAATTATCCTCACAACATAAAATACTGTGATCTTAGAATTATTTTCCCAAATCCCTTCCAAGTTATTTCCCCCATTTCCTATTGTTTCTAGTATCATTAAAATACCCTATCAATAATCCTAAAGACGTATCCTAATGGGAAAAAAATGTGTGTGGTAAAACCTAAACTAAATTTATATTTTTTTTATTCATTATCTACCAACAACAATTTTTCTATAACCACATTACAATTAAATTTTTTTTTCATGAATATAGATAAATAATATTATAATGGTGTTATATTTCTTTAATAGCGACCCATATTTCATTTCTAAAACAAATACATTGTAACACAATAGTTTGTTCACTACCATCTGAAAAAACGTGCATTTTTTTCTCCATCGGCTTCAAGGCCGATTTTTGAAATAATATTATGATTAAATATTGTTATAATTAGTTTACAATAACTTATTTCATATTCTATAATTTCTCAATATTAATTTAATCAAATAAAAATAATCTAGTTTTTTATA
This sequence comes from Viscum album, assembly GCA_963277665.1. Classification (NCBI taxonomy): domain Eukaryota; kingdom Viridiplantae; phylum Streptophyta; class Magnoliopsida; order Santalales; family Viscaceae; genus Viscum; species Viscum album. Next base: position 2,088,173,392 of record OY728140.1, on the reverse strand, counting down.
TTTAATAATATGCTACAAATGAACTATCTACATAAAGATAGTGTATTCACTAGGTAAATTGCCCATATGTCAGATCACATATTGGTATCTGAGACCATTATATTTTTTTATGTGAATGATTATTGGATAATTTAAATTATAGAGTTTTAATCTCAATTGATATGTACATAAATTGTTTTCAATAAGTGATATGACCATGTATTCCTGAAAAACAATCTCCATAAAATGAAACTGATCATTGTATCTCGTTTAAATTTTAATAATTGAAGACAATATTAATAAACTAAATTTAATATAGATAGATGTATTTTTTAATTATTAAAAAAATGAATCTAATTTTATTATCCTTTGTGTAAATTTAATGTTCATAGTGATTATAGAACTGAATGTAAGGGTTATCTCATAAGAACGATGGATTCATTGGGGTTGTGATTTCATTATTGTACCTAACATTCCCACAGTAATATTCTTATTTAAATATTATATATTTTTGTATATTTACAAAAATTAAAAATACATATCTTAATTCATATTTCTATGATTTAGATATGGATGTTTTAAAAGGTGACCTTATCAATTCCTCTTTATTAAAATTATTAATTAAAGGAGACCAATATGTTTCTTAACACAGTATAAGTACCACTCCTTAAATGTTTTTAAAAATAACTATTTTAAAAAATAAATCATATTATCATTGAAAACCATTTCAGTACATTATTTCGTTTTTTGGTAAATTATTAAGCCCTTATCCTATTAAAATACTCATTCTCATTTTTTCAAAATGTAATTTTATGATATTCATTTAGAAAGTGATTTATTTACTATTTTTAAAGTATTCACTTAAAATTGAAATCATTTCCCTTAGACAATATTTATGAACATACCATAATTCATAAATCCCATAATTCTTGGAAATCACTAAAATATTCCACATTCATATGCAATATAACAGGGTTATAAAACCAATTTCACTCAATTGGAAATCCATATGTTTATGACGTAGATTTTATTTACTTATGCAGAACATATATATATATATTAATGATATAACAGTTCTGAAAAAATTTTACTCTAATGAATTGGGTAATGTTTTTTTATGAGATGCTATTTATGGTATTTTGGATTATTGTGAATTTTTCCACCGTTGTTATCAATAATACATTGATTGATGCTGGTCCAGAGGTCATTGAATATATATTTATTAAAATTATCAATGTTATTATAAAATTATGAATTCGTTAGATTAAGAATATTTATAAAAATTTTAGAAGAATAATAATACTGCATGTGTGAAGACTTTATATATAATATTAAAGGTAAATAATAGGAATTTTTATAGTATTTTTGAGCTAAATAAACCTACTATATTCATCTCATCATAATTGGAGAAGTATGTTATCCATTATGAATGATGAAGGGGATAATTTAAAATTTGTAAAATATAAACCCATATATTTACAATGAGATAAATCCCAACCCATGAAATTTTGATGAGAGTCCCCAAATATATAAACACAAAACCATTTGTTAGTGTAGAAAAAAATAGAGGATTACTACAATGAGGAGCCCCAACCTAAGTGTTCTAATTTTTTTTCCAGTAAGTATAAAATAAGAATAAAATTTAGATATAGTATAAACACTATCATAATGTGATTAATTGGATACCTCTTCCTACAAAATGATATCACACACATTCCAACATGATATACTAAGAATTTTTTTTATTAATGAAATATTTGATTAAGGGCCAATAAAATGTTGTCAATAGTGTAATCTAATACATACTAATATGGTACCATCCAACTCTTAATGTTTTTATTTATGTTGATGAATAAGTCTATCTAAAATTGAATTTCATCAAAAAATATTTAAACTATGTGTATATGATCATTTGATTGTTCACATAAGATGAGCACATTGAATTGCATCATATATTATTATATATTTTCATGGATTCTATTCTAAACATCATTGAGTGCTTTAAATATAATCTTTAAAAAATAAAAAACCAATATACAAAATGGGTAATGAAATTTAATTTCAAATTATAAATACTAGATGAGAGAGAAAATTATAAACCAAAATTATAATAATTTTAGTTTTTCAATTCCAGTGTAAGAGAAAAAATCAATCCAATTTGAATTATTTATTAATTATTTCATATATCCTCTATAATAATATGTTTATAAAATTTTCTAAACATTATAAGATAATTTCAATACTCAAATTCTATCATTAAAATAATTTCTAATTTCATAAATTGTTCGATAATGTAAATATTAAATTAGATGCATTAAACTCTAGAAAATAATTTTGGGTATATTTCTACCCACTAAATATTAATATTAAAAACATAAAATACAACAACTGAATAAAAAATATAAATAATTGAATATTAGAAATGTCTATTCTTGGTAAACACTTGATTAAATTTCAAATTATTACATATTATAAAACTATTTCAAATATTTTCAAAACACTTCTCTTAGATAATATATAATATATATTAATATTAGAAATGAGAAAAAAAAATTAAATTAGAATGTATTTAATTACACTATAATAAATAATAAAAAATGGGGAATGTTCCAGAATTTATGTTTAAGATGAAATAATTGAAGGAAACCACTAACCATGTACCCCAAATACACTTATGGTAAGTATAATTTCCATTTCGGGCAATCGGTTAATGTGTTCATATTTTCAGTATACTGACTATGTGAATAAGGTGTGTCCAGATAAAATATATAATATAGTTGGTATAATATTCATGTTATCATGGTTGGAAAAATAACCACTAAATAATAACATGTTTCTATATCCTTCTATATGCATGGTAGGTTGATAAAGAAAACTCATGGAATCATGAATAAAGGGGTGGGTGCAAGGATTAACTCATTGATAGGTGGTTGGATCATTGAAGGTTCACAGTAGGTAGTTTATCGCATATATCATTTGGTAAAAAAAATTCATGGTATGTTTAACATAAACACATGGTAGTTTTAGATAGTCGATGATAGGTTGATATATGAAAAGATGAATTCCTAATCATTCATTACTTTCCAGAATTCAGATATTTTTTTAACTGTCTAAATAACCGAATCAATCAACAGTCTAGAAGAATTAAATTTTTATAATGTTGAGATATTTACAGTAATCAATTAACACATATATCCATTTTATGTCATGATATTTTGTATCATAATTTACAAAATATATAAAAAATGTAGTAGAAAAATCACTTAAATATTTTAGGTATTAGGCCAATTATGAATCTTATAAATGAAATTTGTAGACATTCATACTATTTAAGAAAATTTATAAAAACATTATATATTTCCAAATAAACAATTAACATCTGATAACAATTTACATAACAATTACATAACTAGTTAATATAGAATAAATTGAATTTTAGAGCTTCTAGAGTTTCAAAAATAATGAAGAGTCTTTAGGAATATTTTATATCCTTAAAACCTTAATGTCAAACTTATATTTAGATTAATAATAAAAAATTGTTTTGATATAAAATATAATAACTTGTGTTAAGATATAATCTAAAAGCTCATGATATAATTCAATAAATATTGAAATCTATGACACTCATTAAACTAAAAAATAGAAATAAAACTAAAAACTTACAGAATGATAAGACTAAAACAAAAACATTATAAGGATTAAATTATAAATCATTGAAATTTAAAATATGTTATATAAAATTCGTATATTTAACTAGAAATATGATTTATAAATATATGCTCACTATAACTTCAGATATATTTAAAATACTACAAGATCATAAAAATATATTTTCAAATAAAATAATGAGTTTGATTGGAATATTCCAAAACATAATAAATAAACATATTTTGATAATAATAATTCATTAGAAAATTGTAATTAGTGAAATTATTATATAATTATAAAATATTAAAAAAATTAAATGTAATGAAAAAAATATACCCTTTTGAATTTACAAAACACAATAGGTAAAAATAATAAATATCCAAATTTTTCTATGTAAATAATAATATTATAAAAAACATTATTTCTGAAGAAAGTATAACAAGAAAATAAATTAACATCTATTTTTTAATTTTATAAAATAAGAAAATTAAACAATATATTTACTCTAATAAGTAATACAATAAAAACCCCCTAAACACATTCCATCATAAAACAATTAAATACATAATATGAATAATAAATAAAATAACAACCAAATCCCTTATAAGGAATAAAAATTTAGAAAAATGTAGTAATCCCTAGGAATAAAATAGTTTTTTCAAGTAATATAAATTTAAATACATCTTTTACATCATGTAAATGAACATAATTTAGAGATTTCATGCCTTTTTATTTGAAAATGATGCATGTGTGGTTCTGTTCTGTAAAAAATAAATCAAAAAAACGTTATGGTAGACATGTTATTTTGGGTCTAGTTGGTTTAGAATAATAATTTTTTAGTAGACATGAATTTTTAAAACATTTTCTTATGGTAAATTAGAATATGAATGTATATACATTCAATGTCAATTAATATTGAGATATTGAGGTAACTTGTGAGAATTTTCTTTTGCGTTATTTCTTTTCAACCATCATCTAATGTCCTTAACTATCAAAACCTTTCATGTATATCATCTAACTAATGTTTTTTTTACATTTTGTAAATATAAATACTTGAACCATATATATAAATACCTCAATTTTGTTACATAATATCTAACATCTAATAGTTTTTTTAATTTCCTTCATTAAAGGTAGATAACATTTCTTTAACATTTAAAATTTCATTTTTAGATCAATATTATGTGCATGATCAATCAGATGATCATGATAGAAATTTTATTATTAAGTGAAGTTGAATTTCTAAAATTATATGGTTCTTTACCATGATTATTATGAATATTTTAAATAATATTAATTTTCTCTTTTTCATTATCAAACAACAAAATTTTTATTTTTTATCATTAAATTTTCCGGAATTTGGTTTTTTTCTTTTCTTTGGAATCCTTCTTGTGATTTTTAATCAAATCGACGTTATTTGTATAATTCTTCAAATTTTCTCTTCAAATTCCTCACAAAAATCACGTAATTCACAAACATTAGAATTATCTCAATCATAGATACATCCATCAGGATTAGCACATTCCATTTATTTTTATTACATATTTTCATTACCTATTTTTCATCTTTGGACACTCATGTTTGGGATGGATAGGTTTCCAATAATCAAAACAAATAACATTTTATCTACATTATCATATTATTTTAAAATACATTTTATATCCCTTTATTTTCCATTAATATTTAATGTTTTTATTCTTTTTCTTTATGATCCCATTAATGTATTTCATAACATGAATTATATAATTATTTTTCATTGAGTTAGAAGAATATAATGAATCACTAGAATAGTTATCTAGAAAAAAAAAGATTTGAAAGAAACTCCCTCTATTATTTTGAATATAATAAAACTCATTGATCTTCAATTGAACATCATATTGTCATAGAGGTCCCATCATCTCATCGGAATACTATTCTGGAAATTATATACATTAATCAATAGATACATCCATTGAATGAAACTACATTGTTAAGTATATAGGTTTTACTACTATCATTACATCATTATTTATAGGTTAACCATCTGTGACCATAATATTGAAAATATTTTTGAATCACTTGAACATATCATTCACTCATTCATGGTTAGAAATTCTGAAAACATGAAATTCATCCATATGAATTCTATACTTATTCCTCTTGGATTCTTTTGTTTCTTTATGAGTGATTGTACATTTCCTCTAAATTTTATAATCATTTTTTCAAGAAGATATGTGATTTTGAAAACTTCTACTAAGAGTAAAATAAATTATTTTGATAAGTTGGTTATTTAAATCATATTTAATAAAATGATTTCTAATTTGATATTTCAGTTTTAGTACTCTTGTTATTTTATAATGTCTTTTAGAATTTTATAAAATATAATACCTATATTTCTCCAGAATACCATCTATATTTCCAATATTTTTTATCACTACCCTTGATATGCGGTCATCTTGATAGATTCTTGAATTAAATCTCTAGAGATTCCAAATATAAATAGATCACTCCATACACTTGTTATAAATTGTGATAAATTTTATCTAAAAAATAAAAAATAAAACCGTTGAAACTACCAATTTAATGATATCATATATTAAATTTATGATATTTAAATAAAAATAAAATATGTAATAAGTATGTATTATTAAATGTCATCCCTTGAAGATAATTTTTTGTATCCAGAAAAAGAATAATAATCGAAAGAAATACATAAGAAGGTAATGATCTGATACCAAGTGTTATGATTGATACATTGATGGATGATGTTCTAAGGGAGGGGGGGTTAATATACATTAATAAAAACTATTATATTTATTAGTGAATAATTTTTTCATTTGGTAGATTAAAAATATCAAAAAGTTATATTGTACAATTTTAATGACAATGGACGTTTGAAGAGTGAATATAGAAATATAAAGATATGAATAATTGTATTTATTTTAGTTTAGATATATATAATCCTACTCTACTCATTACACCCCAAAATATGCATAGTATAACTGGATATTAGAGATATATATATATATATATATTTTTACATGGGTGTTTTATAAACCCTATCTTTTACAAAGCAATGAATCTAATCCTAGTAGTTTTGGGGAGCTTCCCCAAACAGAACAACACATAGCCTTTTTGGGAGTACAAAAACCTAGGATTTATTTATGGGGAAGACTTGATGTCATTTATATTCTTTATTTCTAGAAATTATAACCACGGAATACTTTTTAGAGGTATTATAACCTATGTTAGAATGTTTTTGTGTCCATAAAAAACCCCAAACAAAAATATAGAACAAATATTAAAACTCGTTAGAAGCAAATAAATTTTTTTTGAAGAAATTGTTGATGTAGGAGATTTAAAATGTTGTCGGGAGTGTAAATTTTTCATTCTAGTGGCGATACAGGTTAAATATATATATGTTTCTATTAAAGTTGAAAGTGAAATGGTCCTCCATTGAGGGTTTATAGTAAAGGAAGTAAACCATATGTACATTATCACTTAATGGTTAACAAAATATGATCACTTTGAATTGATTAGAGTAATATAATATATACTCATTGTCTCTATTTCATGCATACATTAATCCTTTAAATAGAAACCATAAATTCTAACATACTAATACCTAATTGGGTTAATAAATTTTTATTAAAATTAAAATATTATCAATAGGGAGAAAATTATCTTCTATACTGATTGTAACTGTAATTATATCAATTCAGTAGTTGTAGACCAATTCAATCAAAATTTAATTACATAGAAAAAAGTAAAAATAATCTCTATTTTTTTAGTTTAAAATAATTCCATAAATATTGAATGATAATTTGAATATTTATATTCAATATTTAATTATTTTCAAATTTTATGTAGTGCATAATTATTCAACGATGTAATTATTATATTTTAAAATCTATGAAATAAATTATGAATTTGTTTTCCAACACTACATATTAATTTATAAAAGAATAAAACATGGAAACTAATTCAAAAAATTAAAATTTATATTTATGAAATATGTTTTATAGTAATACACATGAATATGGTGTAAATTATTATATATATTATTCTCATTAAAAAATATTTTTAAAACCCATCGTATTATGTATATATAATATATTTAAATTTTTTAAAATAATAACATACTTAGAATAACTAAAATAATCACATAGTTCATCATTTTAATAAAAATACAAAAAATTATGATTATAATTCATATTTAAAGAAAAAATAATTAGTGGAAATAATTAATTTTGTGCACCAAATGCATATGTGGTAAGTATACATACCAAGTCATGAAGATTGTTAACGTGCTTATGCATATAGTATACTAACCCTATGAGCAAGGTGCAGTCACAATAAATATATCATGTGGTTTATATACTGATCGCGATTTAAGGGTTAGTATACCCAAAATAAAATAGTAATGTACGATCACTTCATTTTTTATTCATGGTAGGTTGATAAAGAAAACTCGGGGAGGAATGAATGATGAGGTTCCTGTATAGATTAACACCAAGCCATACATTATGATCGTATAAGATTCATGGTAGGTATTTTATGAAATAGGGATTGTGGCACACAATTTTCATTATAGTTTGTACATAATAACATTTTAGGTTTAGAGAGTTCATGGTTGGTTGAAATAAGAAAATCAGAAAACATTAACATTCCCTACATCTCAAAAAAGTACAATTTCTAGACCCTCTAAAATACATTATAAGCGAGCAGTCCATAAAACATAAATGAATATAAAGTTAATAAATTTACAATGGATCAGATTACTCTATGATCTTACATTTATATAATTAGATATCATCAAGAAACATTAGAAAATATAAAAAAGATATATAAAATTCACTGGAATATCTGTCAAAATAGTAATTTCAGACTTTTATATAGTTTAATTAATTTCATAAAAACATCTTATCATTTCAAAGAAACAAATGGAATTATATTCTAATATATGTTTCAGGTTATATGAGAATTATATATAATTAATTGAATTCTCGATATTCCAGAATTACAAAACAATGTAAGAGACATCATGAATTTTATTTACTATTATGAAATTATTTTTATACCACAATTTAGTCTAATGAAATGTAAATAAAATATTTTATATACAATAGAATAATTTTAGAGCTTATTTGAACTATATAACTCGTGTTATAATATAATAACAAAATAAAACCTTAATAACTACAAACTAAAACATATTGTTGAAATTAAAAACCTGAAACACATTCAGACGAATATAAAAAAATATAGAGATAGAATTAGAGTCTATCAAAGTTATGTATAAGTTAGAACAACTTCTTATCATTAATATTACAAAGGATTTAAAAAGTCACTATAAAATAAGACACAATAATAAATATATTTATATTTTCAATCGAATTTTCATATAAAATAATTCGAGTGTTAAGAATATTAAAAATAAGTAAAAAAATGATAAAATTAAACATGCCTAAGAGAAATTGTAATCAAACAAAATATATTGTACTATTAAAATAAAAAACAATGCACAAAAACAAAAAAAACGTGTTATTGTCTTGTAATTTATACTTATGATTATATCATGTTTTATATTGTTTTCTCATTACAATATTATCATGATCTTCAAATTTCATATGCATTCTGTTATGCAACCATATGATTATTCATGATCATTGACTTTTATGATATCGTGTTATGATTTCTAACGCATGTACAATTCTTCATTACTGCATATATTCAATTACACGGATTTATAGATTATCTCTTTCTTTTATCTATCCCCCTGGATACACAGTACATTTTTACCAGTGCATTACGAGGAATAAAAAATTACTCCATGTTTTTTTTCATTTTGATGTATTATTAACATAGTCTTCTAAATTTCCTAGGACTAATGATCATGGTATTGTGTTTATTTGATATCTATGTAAAAACTCATGTAATACTGTGTTTAAAATTGTTGTGCCACTATAGATGGTACAAGAGAATCATATATTTATTTTTATGGGATTGAGATTAAATATGATTTATGACAGACCATGGTAAAATTCAATGTATAGGAAAATATCCTGAATTTTTTGTGAAGTATAGAGTGAGTGGTATCGTGGAAATTACATTTTTATAATTATACAAAAACATGATGTGGATCTACAATATTATTTTTAACACTAATAACCTCAAAAGGATGAATATTTTATTAACTATACCACCACATGGTATAAGAAAAAGCGGCTTTTATACACACTAGGATTGACAAAACCATGGGATATGCTTTAAAAACTCAAAAACTTTTTACGAACTGTTATAAATAACATGAATATATTATTACGATTGATATAAAATTAAATAAATTACTATATATAACTGAGATTTAAACCTAGTGACTCATAAGTTTTGATATTCATGATATTGAAAACAAATTCCTCTAAAGTTCATATTTTCAATTTTATATGTTTATTAGATTTACTATTCTCATGCATAAGATTTATCTAGATATAATTTGTGACTAGAAATGGATTACAATTTTGAAATGGGTTGTCATTATCTATTCATTTATTGTAAATATCTTATTTTATTACAGTCATACACATTCATTAATATCTATAAATTTTAGTATAACTATTAATATGCCACCTCAAAACATGGGTGTTGAGATATCTTTCATAACATAAAACATAGAAATTTTTTACATCCCAAGTATGTAAATATTATTTACTCAATTTTATTGGATTATCCCTCCTAAAAAATTGCGTAATATTTCTTTTAATTTCATTTGATAATATATTGGGATTCGATGAGTTCTCTTTATATAAAGGTAATGTAAACATTCAAGAGATGGATATCACTCTTAACAACCCAAATCATCCTATGATTTTGTATAAGTGTGAGTATGATTATTAATCTTCATTAAAATATTCCTATAAATTATGGATACTATTAACTTATGAAAAAACCTATTTTAATCAATTTATTGAGATAAAGGAGTAAATAATTCTTGAGACATTACCTTTATAAGGGACTACATTGATGTAATCCCTAAAAAGATTCAAGGTCCACCTCCTTATCAATCGATTGATTTCTCAATTAAACATATAACGGGATATCAAACTATATCAATGTCTCCTTAATGAAATTCAACCAATGAGTTATAATATGTAAAGAAAATGTTTTAAAATAATCTAGAATAAGGCTTGTATAGGCCTTAGAGCTTTATTTTGGGGTGCACCGGTCCTCTTCTCCATGAAGATGGTTGGGTCAATGTGATTATATGTTGATTATAATGAACTCATAAATTTTAAAAATAATAATTATTATCCCCTTCCAATGATAGATAACTTATTCTATCAGTTACAAGGAGTATATAATTTTACTATGAAGGACCTCTAGTGAGGATTACACAAAATATGGGATAATAAAGAGAATATTTACAATACTACCATTGAATGATTATATGTAAAATATGATTTCATTGTTTTTTCCCCAAGACACAATAATGGCCTAGTTGTTTTCATGGAATTATTGAATAGACTCTTTAGAGATTAACTTAAAAAATTTATGGTAGTATTAACATATAAAATACTAATATACTCCAAGATCAGTGATGGCCATGATTAAAAGTTGAATATTGTATTAAATACATAGTTAATGGGGATGGTGTAAGATAAGTACAAAAAAAAATTGAATTTTTGATAGAGGAAGTATCATTCATAGGGATGTTTATCCGAAAAATGGTATACTTATGGACATTACTAATGAAATGAATATTTAGGAGTGTCTTGTACCAACATATATAATATATATCTATATATTTTTTCTTCTATTTGGATTTTACTGATGATTTTTAAAAAAACTCTATATCATTTTCGAACTTACTAAACAAGATGACTAAAAATGGAGTAATTATTTTCGGGACTACTAAATTTGAAGATATAATTATTGGATTGAAAAGCAGGCTATCCCTATATCAACCCACATGATTCTCTCATGTGGTTAACTTTTTTTGTCTTTATTGAAGCATCAAAAAGGGGTTATTATTTTATTAACAAAATGTGAGAATGTTACATATTACACCTCATGGATGATGAATGATAATTAGTAAGACTATTTAACACATGATGTAGAAATGGATTTTTTATTCACATTAAAAATATATAAAAATTACCTATACGTGGATATGTGTGAAATATATATATTATAATATCCTCAAATATATATTCACACCGCAGGATATTAATATAAAAAAGTGAATATAGTTATTTTTTATCAATGATTATGAATATTAAATCCACTATAATCATTGGAAATAAATTAATTTTATAAAATATATAATTAGAAAATATGAAAAAATGTTCAATGATGAATGTTTAGAAGGATAAGATATTCTTCATCTAAAAAATAATAGCAGACATGGGAATCACAAAGGAAGTAAAATCATTATTTCATTCATAAGTGATTCTTAACCATATGTTCTCGAGAATATAAGTTATACATGAAGAGAAGATTTGTAAATTCTGAATAATATGGATGTTAAGTTAAATTTTAAATAAACAAGGCTCAAACATGATGAAGAAATATTTTTTTAGAGTTTGGGTGTGAATATGTTTACCATCAAATCCCAATTTAATGAAATTGTTGTTGAATAATTCACAATGTTGAACCATCTTAACAATCCTAAGGAGCATGTTAATGTGTTTTGATATTAAAGAGAAATATTGGTGGGAAAATATGAATAAGTATATCAGAGAAAATAATTATAAAATCATGGTACGTGAAGAATAAAACGATGAAAGGAAATAGTGTATGTGGATGATGAAATAATTACCATTAATTATATAGAAATGGGAAAAAATAACCTGTGAATTTTTCATCTCACTTTGGAATATATCATGAGGAAATAAGGCTCTATGTATTTTGGTGGATCTTCAAAAATATAATTCTCACATTATTGAAATTCATGTGGATTTATGTCATAGTAAACATGGAATTAAATACATCATCAATGTGGTGAGGTTTCATAGAACACTACTATCAATTATATCCAATGAATATATTAGATTTAAATTTTTTTTATATGAGTATCCAACTATATAAAACACATACTAGAACTTTTTTATGTATTTTCACCACCAAAATAATGGACAATATGATAATACTATCCAGACACTTGAATAAATCTTATGAGAATTCTTGATAAAATTCAAAGGAGGATGGTATCAACATCATCTCGTAGAAGAGTTCTCATAAAATATTATCATTCACTAATGAATGAAAATTTATTAATATAAATCCATTTATGAAATTCTTTTAAGAGCACATTTATTCATGTATTTTTTATGTGAATGTAACTTATCATTACTTGAAATATTCAGTGGAATGATAGAAAACCACATCATCATTCATCACCATATTTGGGTTGATAATAGTTTACATAATTTCAAAAATAATTATTGTCCATGATATATGGATTTTGAGTTGGATAAATGAAATTCCTCTATAATTATCATTGTATGTGAGTTATGATATTTGGGATCATGTTTTCTTATGTTTTAGGTATATCGGTCCCTTTCAAATTCATGATCACATTGGATCTAATGCTTCTTGACTATTACTCCCACAAACCATGAAATATGTTGATGGTGTTTTATATATACCCCTATTGAGATAAATCATACATGAATCATCACAAGTAATAAAGTTGGAGGTGGTATTGCTAAAAAATAATCTATCTTATGAGGAGAAACTAGTTATGAGCGTGGACTATAAAGATATTAATCTACACAATAAGAAAACTTATAAATTCAATGAACTATATAAAACCCATATGTAAATATAGGAAACATTGAAACAGAGGAATAAAATATGTATATGTACCCTCACCTATTTTCATATTAGTATGTAAAATGAAATTTTTGGGTGAAATTTCATAACTGAGGTAGAATATAATGAGACATAAAGAACATTCACTACCAGATAAAACCAATTAAATTTTATTATATAAAATTTAATATTATTTTAATTGAAAAATTTGCCATATCAATTGAAAAAAATTTAATGGGATAAAAAATATAAAATAATATAACTAAATTAGGAAAATTTGGTTCTGATTGATCCACCTTATTAACTCCACTCACAAAAAACACTACAAAAATGAGGAAAATTATTAATACTACAATACACATCTTCAAAATAAATGTACATGTATAACATTGAGATAAAATATAAAAGAATTTGGAATGAATGAAATATTGGGTCTTTATAGAAACTATGTAACCCATATGACCATTAAAAGTACGAAAATTGGAAAAATAATTTGAACCATTAAAGTGTAACATGGCTGTTGGTAAATCATGTGTTTATATTATAATAAATATGATGATTTAAAAATAATTATATTCAGGAATAATATTTATATATTAGTATTATGTATTATTATAATAAGAATATATTATTTTAAGAACATACGTAATGTTTCAAATTGCTAAGAACTTGATCATTATACTAAATTTGATGTTTTTTAAAAAATTATATTTTTTCTAAAACGTAATTTACTAATATTTAAATATTTATTTCATGAAATTAACTACATTTCTTAGAATATTTATTTTAAAAAATTGTTACTGTGAATATTTTTATTCTTTTAAAAATTCAAATTTTTAGAGAATACACAAATACTGTAAAATATGATATTTTACATTATAAGATTAATGAATAAATTTTTGAGTCATAGATAATGTAGGAAACCAATATATTGAACTCACATGAACCAGTTAATATATATAATAATATTATTCATCGCATTGGGTTTATCAGATTAACATATAAACTAATGACTACTTTATTCAAAAACTTATATCTCATTACCATATAAATACCACCCCTTCCCCTAACATATTATAATATTTTGATATATCCATGTTCCTAACCAATTAATAATATAATCCACCCTAAAATTTCTAATTGATGTTGGTTTCAACCAAATACCATTCTATGTATCCTTAAGTTGTAACATAAAATTATACGACCAAAGGGAGACGTAAACTCTAAATTAATTTACTTTTATTATTATTCTTTTTATAACACCATGATATTTTATCTATACCCATGAACATAGTATCATAAATATAAAAAAATTAATTATGTGTAATTATTGCCATTGAATATAAAAATTATTCCCTCCCTCATTACATTTCTAAAAATGAAATATAGTTAACAATTTTGTTGATTCATCACCTCTATGAAAAATGAACATCATTTTTCTCCACTATCTTCATGGATGGTTATAGAAACAATATTATGGATATATATTATTATAATTATTATAATGTAAAAATATAAATTTAATTAAATTTTCAATAGTTATTTATTTAAATACAATTAAAATTTTACATGATGGTTAGTAAAATGGACTAAATGAACTAACTATAAGACATTTGTTTTTCATAGTGACTCATATCTATGTATGATAAAATTTTCGTATTTTGGAATACTTAAATTTCTATAAATAAATTAGTACCACTTAATTTAACATCTATATTGGAAGTCTTGTTTTATAATAACTATAATAATTGTCCATAAGTGATTCGACTTTGGTGTCGTAATAAAATCACTCATAGAACACTAAAATTAGAATATATATCTCATTTAAATATTTATAAATTAACATAATATAATTATAATAAATAATATAGATGTAATTTTTTTTGAATTATGTACTAAATGAATCTAATTTGATTATCTTAAATGTTAAGTGCATGTTCATTATAATATTGGAACATATGAATAGTGATATCTCTAAACTATACTAATTTCATTAGGGTTATGCTTTCATTATCATACCTCACATTCTCAATAAATTGTTCTTATTTACTTCTTCAATATTGGATACATTTTTATCAAACAAATATAACATTCATAATTCATCTTCATATGATAGAAATAAACAATTTGATAATGGTTCTCTTCAAAATTTACGTACATGATTCAATCCTAAATAATTGGAAATTCTCTATTTTTCACCCAATTACAGGTACCCCTCACTATAATGTTTAAAAGAACAAGTGTTTTCTAAAATCACTCATCTTATCTTATAAATTATTTTTTCCAATTCTATTTTTATGGATATTAATATATATTTACCCTTTTTAAATTCTCATTACTATTTTTCATAAATCTGCACTTATGTGGTAAATTTCAAAAGTTATTCTGATAATCATTTTCAAGTGATTAAATGAAATGGTCCTTATTTATCCTAAAATATGGTTCTTATTTTCCATGAATTATTAAATCATTATTTCATGGAAATCGTTATAATATTCCATCTATTTATGCAATATGGCATGGTTATGACAATATTTTATTTATATGGGTAATCCTAATGTTTATTATTTATTTTTTATTTCCTTATATAGAACACAGGTGCATTTAAATGATATAATCTGTTCTCCATGGTAAAATTATAGTTCTTTGTGTAATTTTATCCCATGAGACATTATCTATGGTATTAAGGAGTACACATAATCAATGATTTCTTTTTTTCCACTATGTGATATTGTCTGGATGTTATCCTTAACTTATTCTTATGACATGTTTTATATTGTGTAATAATTCATATATTTTTATGATCTGTTAATTACTTGTAATTTTTTAATTCCCCCATGTGATTATTAATAAGAATTGTATTTCATGATTTCATGTTATTCCTTTTAGCTCAATAAATATTCTTCATTACCATTTTTATTCCCATACTATTATTTATAGATCACCCCTTTTGTTTTACGTATTCCTTATGTCATTTTATGAATTATTAATAAATCATTACAAGGTAATAAAATAACTATGTCGAGTTTTTGTTTCATGTAATTGTATTATAAAGCTATAATTTCTAAAACACGAGACCCCATGCTCTTTAGGATATGTTTATTGGATGGTTATATTAAAAATCATGTAATAATATTTATAACACACTTGGGTCCCAATAGTTATAAATTTGAAAAATGGTTGATAAATTAATTTTTTCATAATTTAAAAATCAAAGATAACCCTTTGAGATGGATGAGGTAATATATATGAAATAATAATTTTTAGGTATAAGGATGAGAATAATATTTTGAAAACCTTAGTTATTTTTCTATTAGATAATTAAATGTTTATGATAACATCATAGATTTTTGTTAAAGTATAGATTTTGTTATTCTCAAAAAAAATTAATCCCTTGATAATGGTTGGAAATTGGATTTAGTTTTATCACTGATTCACCAAATGGTAATCAACGAATAAATGGATGGTTGAGTGTTAACACAATGTTCACTCTGGTGTATGATTAGGATACCTACGACATCACTCTAGGCTATAAAATCCTTGTTGATATTGATGGGTAAATCAAATTATACTTACAATCTATTATATATGATTTTTTATTTTATGGTTAGATATTAAGAAATAGGATATAATATAACCTAATTAAACCAATATTTAACTATGGGCGATAAATGATTATGTGAAATCTAATGTAATAACATGTAGGAGTATGAAATTATGAGACTGATATTTTTATGAAACAAAATTCAAAAGTGGTGATAATTTTTCATTAGTCATGACTATGTCCATCATGTTTTAGTAATGGTTGAGCACCAAAAAAACCACATTGATAATGGATTTAAAATAATGTATTAAGACAACATAATGAAAAACAAAATGGGATATGATCTGGTGTAAAAAATTGGTTTTTTTGTAAATAATTTATCATGTATTAAATGTGAATATAGTCAACATTCCAAAAACACCCAATTATTTATTTATATTTTATCATATAATTATAGGTAATAAAGATGATGAATTAATGAATATTTAATCATATCTTATTTAAAAAAAATGGGTGGGGACACCTAAGGAAAAATCTCAGAGGAATGTGAAGATAGTTAATGTGGAAAAGGATGTCATAAGGTCCAAAGATTCAAAACAATCATAAATCAATCACATGTCATAATAGGTGGAAGATATGTGGTTCATTGTTGTACCTAATATATTAAGGTAAACACCTTATATAAAATTATATCTTATGTTATGACCATATTTTATATAACCATAAAAAATATAAATACAATGTTAAAAAAATTAGAAGAATGTAATTTATCTTGGAAGATGTCACATTATGAGATTTTAAAATTGTATATTTCTTTGAACTGAAATTTGTTTGATATCATTCGTTACATGAAATACTGAACTACAATGTATCGTAGAATAATATATTACCATTTATATGTAATCTTTTAATTTTTGGATAAAAATAGAGACAAACAAATAAGGAAATAACAGAAGAAATAAAAAATAATACAAAATTTTAATACTAAGTCATTGATAATATTTAATTGGTGTTGATAAGTATAAAATACGACCGCTTTATGATTAAAATTTTATCAATTCTAATAATGGATTTAATATTAATTTTTATGAGAAAAAATATATTATTTCTAAAGTATATGGTATATTTAATTATTTTTTAGCAGTAAATTCCATTAGTTTTTAATAAGACATAAAAATAATTTGATAATAATTTAAAAAGTTAATTTCTTATGAAAATATTTTTCAATAAATATTTATTTTTAAAGTTAAATCAAAAATATTTAAAATATTTCCTTGATAAAATTTACTTCAATTTGTATTTATAATAATAATATTATATCAAGATGATTTTTTATTTGTCTATGATAAATGAATTTTAGGTGAATTGTAATTATATTTTTGTAATAAATCCCTTAAGATTATAAATATATATTGAATTAATTACGAGATAAATTATTAACAAACATTTCCCATTATTGTATATGTATTTAAGGATTAATAAAATAAACATCATAATAATATAATGATTAATGACTCTTATATTTAATGTTTTATAAACATTTATAGTGTTTCTTAAAAATATATAAATTTTAAAATAAAAAATTATTATTATTATATTCCATATTTCGTTTAATTTAAATACATATGAAATTTATTCATTTTCCAATAAACTGATTTATGTTATGAAAATATACGGCATTGCAAATTTTATCCTACATAAAATTTAACGGTTAAAATAATAATTCACAAAATATGTTTTTACCCTTTAAATTCTCTTATGTTATATTGTATTTTTCATACAAATATAAATTTATATTTAAAAAAATGGAAATTATATTAAGTTTTATATTGAGGAAATTTCATAAAAAGTAACACTTAATTTTTTTTAATTAATATTAAATAAAATTTGAAAAAATTTATGTGCCATACTATAATCAAAAAATTGTAAAAGTGGGGTTCCATGTGTAAATGTCTCGATACATGTTTAAAACATGTGTGAAAATGAATGTTAGAGGATTTATTGACCATATATCAGCCATAATTCTATTATTATCAATTTTATTATCCATTGACACTTTAATAGTGATAGAATATTATTCGAAATGTTTTTGGTACATTAAAAATTACCCTTCTACTCACATGTAAAAGATGAACACTTTCACCAATTCATGATATACCTATTCCTTTGATTTTCAACCATGAAAATTTCCCCTTTGTCCCTTTATAATCATATTTCATTTCCAAAAGACACTAGCCTCAACTAGAACACCTGAGGCATCAAATTATATTAATATTTCAAAGAGAAATCATATGTTTATAATGTGAGTATTTCTTAATCATAAGCCTCTTCTTATTAATATTTCTATTCTTAGCTTAATCTATAGACTATAATATAATTAACCCATTATTATTAATAATAATTAATGTATTTATTTTAATGGATCAACCATTATTCAATCCATTATAATAATTAATAAAAATATTACAACATTGATTGTGTGTATGTACCAACTACCACCTCCATGAAATGATTTGGTTTTTTTTCTTATAACCTTCTCTAATGAATGGGTTAAATGATTTAATTATTGAAATAGTTTGTTTTCTATGTCAAAATTATACTTACTAATTGATAATTTATCATATACCTTCAGTAAATAAATTTATTGATAGAAATAGTATTGTTAACCATGCATACATGTGAACTACAACCTTCACATACGAAAGAAGATATGACAACTAGAAATATTCATCGAATTAGAGAAGGTGAAGTATACAGCCCATTGTATAGAATAAAAAATAAGAATATTATGAAAATCCAAAAATATTTACAAGTTAACATTCCAATGCTTGTATTATTTTACATATATATCAAAAATATCCATTATTTCCCTTCACCAATAAAAATGATCATAAAAGTTTGATAAAGAAAGTCGGATTCATTAATGGACTCAAAGAGAGATAGAGAATTAGATTTAGCACCCCATTCATGATAATGTATTCTTATTTTTAATGTTTAATACATGAAAACACTAAGAGGGATGTAGGTTTTGTGAAGTGGTAAAACACTAAGTGATTAGTGCATGTGCAATCCAGGAGGGTCCCTCCTCCTCTATTAAGGATGAGGGATGAATATATTTCCCATCACCAATGTTCAAACATGTGGTGAGATGATAGTTAACATCACTATCCCTTATTAAATGTCATTTATTCCATTTAATATTTCAAATGTTAATATTATTTAATATATATATATAAGATATATTTACAAATAAATGTTATATTGTCTATAATAGAAATTATTTTAAAACATATTCCATTATTTTGATTAAATAATTTATAAAAATAAAACATAAAAATATATCCAACACGACTGGATAAAAAATTCTACCAATGGAAAAAATAATTATAAATCATTTTATCTATTTCTATTTTTCTTATAAATTTTTAATTCAATTATCAATTTTAATTTATTTAATAAAATGTTATCTAAGATCTTATCACCCATGTTTGTACTGTATTATGTTATTATTATAATTGAAATCAATTATAATTATGGGACATGGATTATCATCACCCCACATGACAAAACATTTATATATCCCTTATCTATATGACTTATCTAAGAATGTTAATGTATCTAACGTATCTGGGATGGCATTGAACTTCTTTAATAAAATTCAAATACAGATTCTGTTATCAAACTTATCCCATCTGTATATAATTCCCAACAAGATCCTAGGGGATATAATTCCCATTACCTATAACATTTATAGAGGACATATATTTATATTTAATCCTAAAAGAATATATTGAAACAGTGAGTCAAAAAATACATGATTATAATCCAACTAGAGATACACTAATGAGATGTATGGGATAATCCTGGTGTTATTTCTCAATTGATGTTGCATCTAATTCAATAATTAATATCTATAACCCATGTGAATGCATTACATATAAAATATTTTAGAAGTTATATTTACATTAACCTAACATATATGTTCTTACATCCATGATGGTTCTCCTATAGTGATAAAACATATACCTTTTCTACATGGGTTTTTATTAACACAATTAGTGTGTTCAATGTTACAAAATAAAAAACAATGAAACTATAAAATTCACTTCATTATATAATGAAATACTAAAATTTTCTTATATATTCCCCGACCATCATCCCATAATTGGGCTAAAGGGAACAATTTTTAATATCCAAAAATGTCATTGCTTCTAATTTAGCATATATATAATGCATGCATATCCTACATTACAATAATAATTATGATATTAATGTGATTTAGTAGGAGGATTTACAACATTATCATAAGTGAGAAACATTAAAATTTAAACATCACAATGATCTATAATCTCAAAAAAGTGAGAATATTGTTGTAGGATATTCTTGTAATTATGGGGTGATCTGTGGGAACCAAGATAATATAAATGACCATTATTATCACAAAATTTTTCAATGAGATCCATAATACTTTGAACGACCACTGGTTAATTGATGAACATATAAATATAATCATCCTCTTTCGAATCATCTAACAAGTAAAGACCCAAAAATTCTGTGGAAATATTTCGAAAAATACATGGTAATTTTACCAGTCCGCAGTTTTTTGACGACACTTGATTCAGAGGACCGGTGTGCCCGGACTAAATTTCTGACGTTTTGTTTAGGTACGTTTGGAAAACACACTAGCGGGATTTTGTATCTTTTGAACCAGTGCTCAGAACTGAAATTGGAGGGCAGTATTGAACTTGCTGCGTCGGTGATTTATTAGTGAGACCATCACCACAGTTGCATTTTATCGAGATAGGAAGTTAGTTTATGATGTTCTTAACTAAAAGAAATAAAAATAAAAGTGTTACTTTATTTTTATTTTTTGGTAGTTTAATCCTCCATGGGGAGGTTGGAGGTGGTGCCCACCCATGCATAACCACCCATGGGAGGATATATTTAGGTGGTTCACATATGACCTTAAACCCCCCATTTATGTGGGATGTCAACTCTCCAACTTCCCCTCATTAATGTTCCAATTCACTTAATGATTTAATTGAATTCTTCACCTTCATCCCCCAAATTAATTAAGACAACTTCACCCATTAATGAAGTGACGTAGCTTAATTTATTTTGAATCTTTTCAAATTTATTCCAATAATAAAATAATTGGTTAAATTATTATTTCATTTTGTTGGGCTTTAATCTCGGGTGGAATAGAGAAAGGGGAGATCTAGGGAGGATAATTTTCTCTTCCAACGAAGAACAGTAGACACCACCAATGAATGAAAAACTTCATCAACAATCTTCATCCGAAAAAATGAAAATAAGTCTACTACGAAGAATGCCGACGACGCTTCTTCCCCGAACACTTCCCGACATCGACGAATCGACTTCCATTTTTCCTATCCTTCAACCATCAACATTTGACAAATATGATGTAGGGGTTTTTTTGATTAAATTAAATCCTTTTTCCTCGTCATTCATTATGGTTTGATTTTCGCCAATTGGTATCTCCAAATGTGGAGGGTGTGGGCCGAACAAAAACGGCCCGATGTCCCTCCATTGGATCTTGTTTGGTTGACGATGGAGGCAAAACCAGAAGGGTGTGGTGTCGTCCCACCATGCCAGAGAAGAACCACGACCAGAAGGGACGCGATGAATGAAAGAGTCACGATGCCATCACGTTACACAAGATAGGGACCACAACCATAGGCCATAGAGGTCAAATTAGGGCGGGTGGCTGAGCCAGCCCCCTGCGTCACTCGACAAGGATGGCTATGACAGTTATGACAGGATTTTCAGTGGGTTAAACAATTAAAATACTGTACTAGGATCCTCCATGGGTTCGACAGTGATGACTTCTGTACTGGAATCCTCCATGGGTTTGACAAAAGTGACTTTTGTTCCGGGATCCTCCATGGGCTCGACAGTGGTGACTTCAATACTATGATCCTATGTGGGTTCGATAGCGCTGATATTGTTATGTGATCCTACGTGGGTTCTATAGACGAGATGATTCAGAGGCTACATCTAATCATCCCTACCCCTCTTCATGTGTTGTATACCTATATGGGCTGAGTCTTGTCTTTCAGTTTTTATCATCGAGATGATTGGCATTACTTCCTTTGTGGACTGGGTTGTGCATGGACTCGAGAGTTGGAGCCGGACTGTGAATGGTAACATAGGCATATGTATGGGCATATACCTATGTAAGGTTGATACTTTGTGATTGTATCTTTATTCTTTGGTTTATCTGTAATTGATTATGAGCAGATTTGAGGGTCTCGAGGTCCCCTTATGAGTATTTTTATACAAACCCATGCATGGGCTTCCCCAGTACCTTGTTGTGTTCTATGCAGATGATGGTCAGCATTGATCGAGTCAGAGGGTGACTGAAGGGAGGCTGCTCGGAGCTGGACTAAAGAGGAAGTACCTCAGGGATGAGTTGATTAAGTTCTTTACCTACCCTTCAGGTATGATTCCCCAGTGGACGATCCATGATCTTTTTTCCTTTTTAATTATACTTGTACTTGTTGTTCAGTTGGGTTTGTATACTGGCCCACTTACATTCATCACACTTTTCTCTTCTATTTTAGTACTTGTTACTTATACTACTTTGTTCAGACTGTGTGACATATAGGTTTAGAGGAAATGCCTTCCATTTTTATAAGTGATTCACCATTGGTTCTATTCTCTATCCATTGTCCTATGGAATTTGGGCATGGGATAGTCACGATACGGGCCTCGAGGACAGGTCGAGACAA
The DNA here is from genome assembly GCA_963277665.1 of Viscum album. Taxonomy (NCBI): domain Eukaryota; kingdom Viridiplantae; phylum Streptophyta; class Magnoliopsida; order Santalales; family Viscaceae; genus Viscum; species Viscum album. The sequence goes on along the minus strand of OY728140.1, from coordinate 2,088,149,677 downwards.
ATTGGTATCAGAGGAGTCGGTTATACCTTAGTACATAGGACTCTGATATTTATTTTAATGGAAATAGTGCTAACTATTTTGGGTGTGGTAATCAGTTTAGGGGAAATGGTGTTGGTTCGGTGGCCGACTTATCCATACACTAGGACTCTGACTTCTGATTTCTGACTCAGTGCACGAAAACAAATATTGTGTGTGTGTTTCCTTTGAAAAATTTTCTTTGTGATTACATTGTGTCAGCTCACCAGGTATGTTGTTTTGACTACGGTGCACCTGTTTCATTTATGGATATCCCCATGAAGGTAGCCAGCTAGGTTACCGAGTTTTGTATGAGATTGTAGCCCACTGAGCAACGAGGCCTCGGTGTAGGGCCCCATTACAGTGGAGGTACCAGCGGTACCACTACCCGTTGGGCCACCGATACCACAAGAATCTGTAGAAGAGAGTGCACATCATCTGAGTACGTTGCACGAGTTCCAGCGCCAGAGGCTGCCTAGGTTCCGGGGATAGACAGACTCACAGGCAGTTGAGGATTGGATGGAGGTTGTCGTGAGAGTTTTCATATTGGTAGGGACACCAGTCGACCTCATGGTGATCCTTGTCGTGAGTCTCCTGTATATATTAGAAGGAAGATGGTGGAGCCTGATGATCTAGGTTCCTGGTGAGGCATTAATAGTCTGGTCAGACTTGAAGAGTCTCTTATGGTTAGAGTTTCTTCTAGCCACCCTTTGTGTGGTGTGAATACATGAGTTACTCCGTCTATAGTAGGGTAGCATGACGGTAGCTCTGTACTCAGAGAGGTTCATCGACATCCCATGCTACTCCTTGGATATGGTATGGAACCCATTCTTCCGGGACAGAACCTTCGAGCAGGGACTCAGGCATGATATCAGGACTTCGATAATCTCCCTCAACATCCCAACGTAGTAGTGGGTGATGGAGCGAGGACTCCTTGGGGGTAGTTTTCTAGTTGAGCAGTCACCATCAGCGAGACCCTCCAAAGGGCGACAGGTAGCGGAGTCTTCTGCAGCTGGCAGTAGATAGATGTCGTAGAGGTCCAAGATGACCAAACTGTCAGGTGGGCGACCCCAGGATACAGGTTCAGTTGTGCGGGGCACATTAGAAAGAGATAGACATACGAGGAGTAGGCAATGCGATGTATGCACGGGCATGGTCACATGGCTGGTGACTGCCTGACCCACCATCCAGAAGGGCAACAAATAGTATAGGGACCTCCCAGGTAGAGGCAATGGTTTGACTATGGTTGTCTACAGCAAATAGGAGGACGTGACAGAGGAGTTGGCCGAGTAGCTGGTGTTGGACAACGTTTCTAGGGCGTCCCACCACCACCACTAGGAGGTCCACCCAGACCACAGGGAGCTGGCGGACAGAGGCAGGCGCATCTCGAGGCATTCGAGGCCTATGACCACGGTGCACCTGAGATGATTTTAGGTACTATCTGTTTCTACTCAACCCTTGTTGTAGTACATATAGACCCTAGTGAGAGTCATTCTATTATTTTCGTGACCCACATTCTGTGCTGGGAGATTCCAATATAACAGTTGGCTCAATCCTTACGACTAGAGACTCCTACGGAAGAAGAATTGACGATTACGCACTGGTGCTGGATGTGTGAGCTTACTCTAGGAGGCGATATCTTTGACTGGGATCTCCTGATAGCAGCGTCGAGGCCTTATGATGTCATCTTGGGTATGGACTAGTTATCCACAGTTCATGCTCAAATTGACTATATTAGGCAGAAATTGTCGTGTGTCCGTGATTATGAGATGATGATTAACTTCACCAGTGAGAAGGGAGCCTTTACAGTGCAGTATAGACGTACCCAGAGGAGGGGGTAGCCGATCACACAACAGTTGGTTTGTCTCATCCTCGGAGCGGTTGAAGTGTGGAGTCTGAGTTTTCCTATTGTGGTGGATTTGTACAAGGATGTCTTCCCTGATGATGTTCCAGGACTACCTCCTCATATATTGGTGGACTTCTACATTGACTTGTACCTTGGGACAACCCTAATATCTACTCAAGAATATCGGATGTCCTCTGCCAAGTTTCTTGTGCTGTGAGTACAACTGGAGGACTTGTAGGGGATGGGATTTATCCAACCCAGTGTTTCACCCTAGGAATCCCTGATTTTGTTTTCCAAGACGGTGGATGGGAGCTTGCGTTTGTGTGTTGATTATCGGTTCCTAATCCAGGTGACCGTGAAAATCAAGTACCCACTCATGAGGATTGACAAACTCTCTGATTGGCTCAATGGAGCACGATGGTTCTCAAAAATAGACCATAGGCCAGGCTATCACTAGCTCAGAGTTCGAGATGAGCATGTGGAGATGATGGCCTTTAGGTGTTGGTATGGCCACTATGAGTTCTTGACTATGTCCTTCGTCATAACCAACTCACTAGTAGTGTTCATGAGTATCATTAATAGGATATTCCAACCTTACCTCGACCACATAGTCATGGTCTTCATCGAAGGCATTTTGATATACTTGACTACTAAGGAGGAGTATGCCTACTATTTGCAGATAGTACATCCCACACTCTGAGAGAACCAGCTTTAAGGTAAGCTCTAGAAGTGCTATTTTTGTATTCCAGAGGTTCACTACTTGGGACACGTCATCTCGGAGGTTGTAGTTATAGTGGATCTAGAAAATATTGAGGAAATGCTATCTTGGGTGCCACCCAGGATTGTTATGGAGGTATAGAGTCTTTTGGGACTGGCTTGGTACTATCAGAGATTTGTGCGAGACTTCTCCAGAGTTGCAGCACCGCTTTCAGCATTGATGAAGAAGGGGAAACCCTTCGTGTGGTCAGGGAGATACCTGAAGAGATTTGAAGAGCTGAGGAAGAGGTTGAGTAGTGATCCCATCTTGAGGATACTGGATTAGGGTTTTGTGTAAATAGTTTACTTCGACGCATCAGGGACTGGAGTTTTGTGTGTCCTGATGTGGGAGCAAGCAGTGATCGCGTATGGTTTTCAGCAGTTGAGATAGCATGAGCAGAACAATGCTACCAATGACCTGGAGTTAGCAGTAATGGTATTTTCCTTAAATATTTGGAAGCACTACCTTATGGGTGAACACTTTATAGTCTACTCTGACCACTGGAGTCTCAGGTACATCTTCTCACAGAAGGACCTGAACCTGAGATAGTGGCTTTTTTTGGGTTCCTCCAGGACTATGACTTTGAGATATTCTATACTCTCGGGAAGGGGAACGTTGTAGCAGATGCTCTCAGCAAGAGATCAGGCATTCAACTTCTAGGAGAGGCAACAGAGCAGCTGGACGCATTGCAAATATACTTTGTGTATTGAGATATTGATGCCTTTCTAAAGTCTCTCACAGTCACTCCTCTACTTTTTCAATGAGTCAGGGAGGCGTGGCAATGAGATGTTGACTATGAGACGCGACATGCTTAGATATCCCCAGGGTAGGAACCTGATGGATTTTCTTAAGGTGGGGAGCATGTCATTCTCTTCAGAGGACGTACCATGGTACCAATTGCACTTCAAGAGGAAGTGCTAAGGGAGTTTCACACATTTCCTTTAGTGGTACATCCAGGATTGCTGATGATGTATCAGGACCTCCGATGACAGCAGTGGTGGCCTGGTATGAAAAAGGTAGTAGAATAGTTTGTCTCTTGATGACTCACTTTTCGGCAAGTGAATACAGAGCACTATATTCCAAAAGGCTAGGTTCAGCCCTTAAAGGTCCCATAGTGGTAGTGGGATGGGATTTATATGGATTTCGTGATGGAACTTCCATGTACATCCAGAGGACATGACTCTATCAGATTGATTGTCGACAGACTTGCAAAGTAGGCCCACTTCCTACTGATTAGAGAGCAGGGATCAGGGGTTATCTTGGTACGCCTTTATGTTAGGAGATCGTATGTGTTCATGGTGTACCATCGACGATTTTCTCCTATCGAGATGGTCATTTCACTTCCCGACTAAGGAAGGGGTTGCAGAAGGCTTTCGGAACATATCATCGCTTGAGCACTATGTTCCATCCTCAGACAGATTTTCAGAAAGATATGACCATTTAGACTCTCGATTAAATGCTCCGTGCATGCATCCTTGACTTCGGTCGCAGTTGGGAGGATCATTTACCCTTAGTAGAATTTTCATATAACAAGAGCTACCACTCTACCATCGGGATGGAACCTTTCGAGGAACATTACTGCCGACCATGCAGATCGCCTCTATGCTAGACTGAGCCAGGGGAGTCATCACTTATGGGATCGAAGATGGTTCAGGCTATGATGGAGAAGGTGGACATCATCCAGGAGCAAATGGAGACTGCATAGAGTAGGCTGAAGAACTATGCAGATAAAAGACAGAGACCACTTGAGTTCGAGGATGGAGACAGAGTCTTTATACGGGTCTCACCTCGATGAGATCTACGAAGATTTGGATGAGGCAGAAAGTTACCTCTGTGATTAATCGGACCATTCCAGGTCCTCAGTAGGTTATGCAAGGTGGCTTACCGCTTGGCTCTTCCACCTCAATTTCACCTAGTGCACGACATCTTCCACGTATCTCAGTTGAGGAGATACGCACATGACCCATCCCACATCATCGACCATGGGGAGCTGAACATCGATGACGGGGAGACATTCACAGAGGTTCCAGGGAGATTGAGGATCAACAATAGTGGGTCCTAAATTCATAGTAGATTTCGCTGGTGCGTGTTCATTGGCAGCACGAGACCCTCCCAGAGAGAACATGGAAGTGAGAGGCTCAGATACGTTCTCAGTACCCCCATTTGTTTCCATATAGTGATTTGTAGCTTATGGGGAAGTAAATCCATGAGGTGTCGAGAATGTAAAGACACTGAAATTCCATGGAATTTTTTTAAAATTCATAGAAATTTTACGAGTCCGTAGTTTTTGACGGTGCTTGATTCTGATTCCCAGTGTGCCCGAAATCAATTTCTTATGTTTTGTTCGGGTACATTCAGTAAACATAGGAGCGAGATTTTATACCTTTTGAATTAGTGCACATAACTGAAATTTGAGGGCACCATTGAACTCACTACGTCCACGATTTCATAGTGAGACTATCACCACAGTTGTGTTTTATCGTGAAAGGAAGTTGGTTTATGGGGATTTTAACAAAAAATAAATAAAAATAAAAGTGTTACTTTATTTTTATTTTGCGGCGGTTTATTCCTACAAGGGGAGGTTAGAGGTGGGACCCACCCGCGCATAACCACACATGGGAGGATAATATTTAGGTGGTGCCCACACGATCTTAAACCCCCAATTAATGTGGGATGTCAGCTCTCCACCTTCCCCTCATTAATGTTCCAATTCAATTAATGAATTAATTGAATTCTTCACCTTCCACCCCCATATTAATTAAGTCAACTTCACCCATTAATGAATTGAAGTAGATTCCAACCATTACTTACTATGTCCAATACATTCCACATATGAAACGGTTGAAACACACCCAAACATTCGTATTAAAACTAGCATAAAAATGTTAATACTTTAACACTAAACCATGAATGGTATAAAAATAACAAATCCATAGTCAAATATATCAAAAAATATTTAATACAGCATAAAATATTTGTATCATAATAAATCAACCTCGATTAAGAATAATATCCCATAAAGGATGTTGACATAATTGAAAACTATTGACCTGATCTATTTTGATAATCCCAATTCTGTGTTAATATGTGTTTATAATACTATTTTGACAATAATATCAAAATAAGCATTGGAATATTTTAATCATTGTTTATCTATGTTTATAATTACATTGAAAAACTTCTAACTCAATCCAGATATGTTCTACATAGAACAAACACATAGCTACTGATATAGAAAAACAGATACACAGCTACTGTTAAGGTCACTGATATGCATATGTCCACCAGTATGCACAAGATACTGATACAAATAGACAAATAGATAGATACCGATACGAAGATATATAGCCACCGATACAAATTTCACTGATTTGCATAGCTACTGATAAGGCTAAGTATTCCAGGTACAGAATAGAGCTACTGGTATGCAAGTTTACTGATACGAACTACCGTTACACCAGAGCTACTGATACAGTAAGTCTACAGGTATATGAAATTCTATTGATATAAAGAAGTCACCGCTATTCAAGTCTACCGATACACAGAGATACCGTTACAAGGACAAGGAGATACCTATAGAATCTCGCCACTACACAGAGAGCTACCATTACAAGGAGTAATAACAACTATTACAGAGGACCTACCACTACAATCTTACTGTAATAAGGAGTTAAAAATTAGAAATTAGTCACTATTTTCTCTAAACTCTATTTCTATTATTTTATTTATGAAACAGTTATATTTTATGTTTTCAATGAAATTAATGATATTTAATGATATTTGTTGGCATGTCAGGGAACCATACCTCATACCTGTCAAAGGTAATCATTCCCATTGTCTGACCTCAAGGAATAAATGGGCATATCAAGCTACTAGAGAAAAGAGAGGAGAAGACCCAAACACACATAGAAATAAAGAGAATATACACATGTACATGAAAATAAGAACACATAGAGAACTAGAAGAACTCTCATACACATCAAGTAAAGAAGATCGAATAATAAGCTTAAGTTCTGTGAAGAATACTCTCCTACTCGAGCAGAACACCCACACTGGAAGTGAAGGAACACAACAATGACACATTGTTTATCATGACAAAAACAAGAGAAGGACTCAAAGCTTCAACCACTTCAAACCAAGGAGTCCAGAGATTCACTCACAACACATAGAGAATTCTAATCTCATCTTTATTTTTTTTGCTTTTTTGTGTTTCATTCATTGACATTTTGAGCTGTGTGTTTACTCTGTATATTCTAGACACACACACACTGTCTCTTGTGCTAAACTGGAGGATTTCTAAATCCTCACACCAAACTTCATTTACTCTCTTTTATCCCACAGTGGATAGTGGTAGAGGTCAAGTGTGACCTGGATAACCTATGTTCTATTTTTCTTGTTCCCACGAAGAATTGTGATAGAGGTCCTAGTACCTGGACAGTCTTTGTAATGTTGTTTACCCCGATCCAGGGTGTGGATCAAAATATATATAAATTTTTTGAGAGGACTAAGTCTTAGCATGATACTGAACCTGTTGTTTAAAAACAGATATACTTATTTATTTTGGTTTTAAACTATATTGAATATTCCGCTGCTAATTACATTGAAATATAAAATTGTTTTCAATTTATATTTATAGTTAATCTAGAGAGTGTTTGGAACTATTATAAATCAGTAGGTTACTTTAGAAGGATAATTTAATCTTCTGATTAAATTAACTTACACCTAATCAATCTTTTTAGAACCTAATCGAACCCTTATAGTTTTACAAATTCACTACAGTTTACCTTAGTTTTTAATTGGGGGATTTTAATAGAAATATTTTTTTAACAGAAATTTTTAATTGGAACACAATTAACCCCCCTCTTGAGTATCCACTCCATCCAACATTTTGTATCAGATGTTGCTTGTTATTTTTAAATGATATCCAAATACTCTGTTGTTTAACTATTATTTTAGTTCTATCTTAATGCTCATAAATTTCTGTTGGTTCTGAATTTTATCTCTATAATATGTTTTCTAAAATCTAATTATTGATAATAGACTTCAAGGTGCTGCTACCAATAGGCCACCATTCTTTAATGGTACAATTTATTCCCAATGGAAAGATAAAATGATAATTTATTTAGAAATTATGGGATTTGACATCTGGACGGCTATAGAGACTCAATATAAGATTCCATAAACTGAAAGAACAACTTGGGATGAACCTACAAGTACTGCATGAAATAATAACTATAATAAAATGAATTCCTTGTACTCTACTTTAAGTGATGAGGAATTTATTATAATATCTTCTTGTAAAACTACTTATGAAATCTGGGACACTTTGGATATTTCCCATGAGGGAACAACCAATGTTAAAGAAATGAGATTGAAAACCTACACTATTAAGTATAGAAATTTAAGAATGATGTCCAATGAACCCATTTCTGATATGTATCTCAGGTTAAATGAGATTTTCAACACTCTGAGCTCACTTGGAAAAGATGTTGCTGCAAAGGAGAAGATTATGAGAATACTACGATGTCTGCCAGAAAGATGGAGAGGCACATCTATTTCAATAATAGAATCATGTGATATAAGGTCACTATTTTTTAAATAATTAATTGTTAAGTTGATGATGTATGAAGAAGAGTTGAAAGTAAACAAGGAAGAAGATGATGAACCAAAGAGGAAGTCGGTAGCATTTAAATCTACTACCTTAAAGGGAAAGGACAAGGGGAAAGTTCACATACCCACTGAATTCTCAAAAAGTGAAGGTTCAGATTCTAATAGTGATGAAGAGATGGCTCAGATATCCAGATAGTTCACGAAATTCAACAGGAACATGAAATTCTTCATAAAACCTTATTATAAAGGAAAATATGACAACAATGGTTATTGGATGAAGGATTGGAAGAAAGAGGATAAGTATGATGTGATAGTATATTATGAATGAAAAAGGGAATGACACATTAAGGAATACTACTTGATGTTAATGTCAAAGAATAAATATTACTACAAGGATAAAAAATATAAGAATTCCATGATGGAAACCTGGAGTGCTTTAGAAGACATCACAAGTGAGTCTGAAGTTTCTGATTCTGAAAAGAATCGTTCCAACATGTGTTTCATGAATAATAATTCTGAGGTACCTCTTTCCCCTATGCTAAATAATTATTATTCTGGGAATGAATGTAGTGTTGACAATATGTCAATAGATGAATTGTTTTAATAATGTAATATGCTAGAAGAAACCTATAATTAATTGAAGGACAAGTATAAGACCTTGGAGAAAAAACATGATTTGACCATCTCTGTTAAATATGCACTTGGTATAGAAAAGGAAAAGAATGCTCAATTACATAAGGAAAATACTGAACTGCAATTTTCGAATGAGAAATTAAGGAAGGACATAGAGAAATTCACAAATGGAAAGAATACTCTAAGTCAAATGAAAGGAAAATAAGTGGTACCATAATATACCACTAGAATAGGCTATCAACCTGGACAAAGACAAATTACTAAAAGAATATTTACTCCTAAATCTGGACATATTCTGCAAGTTCTAGTTTTGGAAATACATATGATTTAACTAGTTATTCACATGGTTATAGATCAAAAAATGTTTATCTTTGAAAAATATTTTGAATCTATTGATTTTATGAGACCCATTAGACATATTTGGGAACCAATAATTTTCCTTGCTTACCTGTCTGGACCCAAGAAAATCTGGGTACCAAAATCATTTTCTGTTTAAACCTGTTTTATAGGAAACTTTCTTGAAAAGTTCCCATAAGAAGGATTGGTACTTGGAAAGTGGATGTTCAAGGTATATGACTTGATATTACTCATTCTTCAAGAGTTTAATCAATTTTAATGAAGACCATGTCACCTTTGGCAATAATTTAAAAGGAAAAATCATCGGCTTAGGCCAGATTCGTAAGAATGATTCTGTTTTAAAATTAAAAATTTTATTTTTTTGATGGGCTTAAGTATAACCAGTTGAGTATTTCTCAATTGTGAGATGGTTGTATAAATGTTAAATTAGAAAATGATTCTTCTAATTATTTTAATTCTACAAATATTTTCATATTTTCTTCTTTGAGAAATGAAAATGTGTATGTTGTTGATTTGAATTACTTGGCTAAACAAAACATTACTTCCTTGAATGATTTTCATAAAGAGTATTGAATATTTAACATAAGATTAGGACACTAAAATTTTCATTAACATAGAAAATTGACTAGAAAAAACATAGTTAGAGACATTACTAAACTTTAATTACTAGTTGATAAAGTTTGTAATCCCTATCAAAAGGGAAAGCAACATAAACTTTCATTCAAATCAATGAAATATGTTTCAACTTCTCATCCTCTCGAGTTGGTTCACATGGACATGTTTGGACCCTCTATAGTTTTTAGTTTAAATGGGAATCATTATGTCTATGTTTTAGTAGATGACTATTCAAGGTTCACTTGGGTATACATCTTAGCATACAAAAGTGAAGCTTATTCTTACTTTATTAAATATTTCAAGTTTTTGTAAAAACATAGTGGACTTATGATTAAGACCGTGAGAATTGATCATGGTTGTGCGTTTGAAAATCATGAGTATGAATCTTATTGCTCACACAATGGCTATAGTCACAATTTCTCTACCCCTAGAACAACTCAGCAGAATGGTCTAGTAGAAAGAAGAAACAGAACACTTCTAGAGATTGAAAGATCTATGCTTAATGAGTATAATCTGCCAATTTACTTTTGGGATGAAACTGTAAATATAGAATGTTATATTATTAATAGAGTACTAATATGACATGTTCTAAAAAATACCCCTTATGAGTTGTGGAACCATAGGAAACATAAGGTTAATTACTTTAACGTTTTTGGTTGCATAGTCTTTATTATCAATATAAAAGATAGTCTTGACAAGTTTGCATCAAAGTGTGATGAAGTAATTTTTCAAGGTTATTCAACTAATAGAAAATCTTATAGAGTATTTTATAAAAGAACCAAGAGTGTGGAAGAATCTTTTCACATTAAATTTTATGAAACTGATCCACATGAACCTAAATCTTCCATTGAAAATCATGAAGTGGATTTGTCTTTTTTGAACCGTAATGATAAAATCAATTAACCTGTTGTAAAGACATCTAGTTCTGGAAACATTCTAGAACCTATTTTTGTATAGCTTGAATCTATAGAAGAACATGAAATTTCTAGTCCTACCTTTACTAGAACAACAATAATTATAATGAAACATCCTTTAGATGCTGTTTTTGGTAATATTGATTGATAGACACAGAATAGAGCTTCTCTAAGAAACTAGGTTGAACATTAAGCATTTCATTCACATTCAGAACCTAAAAATATAAACGATGCAATCAATGATGAATTTTGGTGAATGGTTATTCAAGAAGAATTAAATCAATTTGAATGAAACAAAGTCTGGGAATTAGTTGACAAACATAAGGACAGTTTGACCATGGCACTAAATGGGTATTTATAAATAACGTTGATGATTCTGTAAATATAGTTAGAAACCAAGCAAGGCTACTTGCACAAGGGTATAGTCATAAGGAAGGAATAGACTATGAGGAATCCTTTTAAATTGTAGCTATATTAGAAGCTATTATAATTCTACTTGCCTATGCCACTCATTTGAATTTAATGTTATATCAAATGAAGTTTAAAAGTTATTTTCTAAATGGTTTTATCATTGAAGATGTTTTTGTTGAAAAACCACCTGGATTTACTAATCCTCATTTTCCAAATCGAGTTTTTAAGATATCTAAAGTGTTATATGGTTTGAAACAAGCTCTATAAGGTTGGTATGAGAGACTTAGCAACTTTATTATTTCAAAAGGTTTTACAAAAGGGATTTCTGATCCAACTCTATTTATCAAAAGTATTTATAAAGATGTTTTGATAGTAAAAATTTAGGCTGATGATATTATTTTAGGCTCTTCAAAAAATACTTTCTGTATTGATTTTTCAAAGAGTATACAAAATGAATTTGAAATGAGTTTTATGGGAGAAATCAAATATTTTCTTGGATTTGAAGTTTTTCAAAATGAAAATGGTATTATTTTAAATCAAAGTAAATATAAAAAGGATCTTTTAAAACCCTTTGGTTTAGATAGTATTAAGGAAAGTGATACACCCATGAGTACTACATGTAAGTTGGAGATTGATGAATCTGGGAAACTAGTTTATCAAACAAATTATAGAGGTATGATTGGAATTCTACGTTACCACACTTCTAGTTTACTAGATTTTATGTTTATTGTGTGTATTAGTGCTTGATTTCAAGCTAATCTAAAAGATTCACATTTTCTTTCTGTTAAAATAATTTTCCAAAATCATAAAAATACTGCAAATTTTTGGTTTTTTTATCCAGAAGGACAATTTTTTTATTTAATAAGTTATTCAGATGCTAACTTTTCTGGTTGCAAGTTGGATAAAAATAGAACATCTGGAACATTTTATATTCGAGGTGAGTCCCTAGTATCATGGTGTATTAAGAAGCAGAATTCTATTGCATTGTCTACTGCTGAAGTAGAGTACATTACTGCTAGTAGTTGTTGTAAAAAAATTCTATGGATGAAACATACTTTATTGGACTATGGATATCAGTTTAAACATGTGTCAATAAACTGTTATAACAAGAGTGCAATTAACATATCTAAGAATCTCGTGTCTCACTCTGGGACCAAACACATTGATGTAAGGCACCATTTTTTTAGATATCATTACCAAAAATGTTAAATTACTCTTGAGTTTATAGGTACTGAACATCAATTAGCTGACATTTTCACCAAGCCGTTATGCTCGAGAGGTTAAGGTACATTACCCATGAGTTAGGAATGATAGACTCTATTCGTTAGAAACCTCATTGTTATACCTCACCGGTATGAAACCTCACTATTATACCTCACTGGTATGGAACCTCACTATTTTACCTCACCAGTATGAAACCTCAATCGTATACCTCATCGGTAAGAAACCTCACTGTTATGCCTCACCGGTATGAAACCTCACTGATATACGTCACCATTAGTAGACCTCAACGTTAGGAATTATCATCGGTGTACCTTACCGTTAGTAGGCGCAGTTTTAAACTTCTGTGTTTAGCTGCCAGAATCTTTATCATCTATATTATAAATATTATGGTTTATTTATTTATTTTATGATTCTTAAATGATAAAACTAATGTTTAGTTACTTCTCAATCCACCAAACTCTCCTCTCTCAAACCCAACTCCTTGAATCCCCGAATCTCATGAGAACCCTAAATTTTTCAATCCAGAGATGGAAAAAACCAAACTCCGTACTATCAGATATGACTTTGATTAGCATAATGCGAATAAGTAGAAGAAAGGTCCTGAATCAAGTAGTAGTGTTAGTAGAACAAGGTCGGGGAGGCATCCAATGAACCCGCATTTACAAAATAAAAAAATTGTAATCGAGAAAGAGCTATGTGTAGAGTGGCTAATGTCTAGTAAATCGTTAGTTCTAGAGGTGCTGGAAGATCACAAATGGGTATAATTCTTCTCTAATAACAATGGCCCCTACAATCTAATGCTATTAAAATAGTTCAACAAGATAAAGAGTTTTGAGAAACATGATGAGGAAAATAGAATTATTTCATCGGTTAATGGCAAGGAAATAACCTTGTCATCTGTTGAGCGGGATGAGTACTTGAGAGTATCACTTGAAGATGTGTTTGGATATTCATCAAAGACAGCAGCACCTACAACTGAAATATTTGATTATGAGACTGCCTTTGAGGAGCTCACTAGTAGTGGAAAGCAGAGAAAGGTGGTGGCTGCTGAAATGGATGGAGAAAATAGGTTGTTGTTCAAATTTTTGCAAAATGTTCTATGTCCAAGAATAGGAGACATTGCATATTTGAGATATCAAGTTATCTATCTTTTACATCCCTTAAGACATGGTGTGAAGGTTAATCTGTGCAGGCAACTAATGATTCAAATGGAGGATATGACCAGACCCAAATCAAAGACCAATGCTTTATTATTTTCCAAGATTATTTTGGTTATAATTAGTGTGAAGGGAGTAGCTGAGTCTCAGGATGAGATATTGGTGTTAAGAAACAACTTTTTTGTCACAATAATAGTGTGTATGTACATGAAGATAAGCTGGAACCCATGGAGAATGAAATGGTTTACTGATGATAAGAAGTTATATGATAAGTTTAATCCAAAGGATAATCCTTCTACGCCTAAGGATATGAGGGATACAGGTCTAAGACCTAATGAGGAGGAGCCACAATATAGTTATGATTCTGAAGAGGATGATTCCTCTCTAGTAGATGGAGGAGATCCGGACATGCCTCTTATCCCAACTCTTGAAATTGTATCACAATAAAAGGGAAGTTATTCTTTGAACCTACCTAGTACAGTAACTAATTTGGGTGTAAGAAATGAAGAGGAACATGTGGATGAGGAAGCCGAGGAGAGATCAGATTAGGAAGAGGCTTCCCCAGAGAATGAGGAAGAAGAATGAGATTCTTAAGCTGAAGAATATGCCTCTACCACATTAAGTTTGAGTCCTCTGATTGGAAGTTCATTTGTTCCTTTAGAGGTAGTTCTTGTTGAATTTGATTGACCTACTCTTATTCTTGAGGAGCCTCTTGCTGTTAGAGAAATGGATATGGTTGTGCAAGATTATTCTGAGGAAGACTAAGAAACTGAGGGTATTATTACTGTACAGAAGAATGCACCAGTTGAGGGGGAGCATCCAACCAGATATGGTAGTGTTTCAGTGGATGTTGAGATTGAAGACTGGGGAGAGGACCCACAGTTTGTAGTTTGGGGATTGGATTACCCAGATTCTGATAATGAGAAATCCCTTAGTCGACCAGAATTTAATTATGATATTTTGTCTCAGATATTACCTAAGAATGTGGTAAGAAAAGTGGATCTAGATCAGTTGAGGACTGATCTAAGGACATCTTTTCTGGAAAAGATAAGAAAAATGGAAGCATCCTTAATGTCACCCATTCAATCAGTTATGAATGACTCAGTTTCTAGTATTTAATTTGAAAGAGCACCAATTGTTTTACCTACTAATATAGTCACCAGGGATGACTTAGAATATTTTAAGGATGAGATGAAAGAGTATTTGAGTTCTTATTTTTCCGATTTAAATAGTAGCTTTGTTTAAGAGATTAGAAATATGGAAAAGTCTTTTGAACTCTCTTTTGGTTGTAATGTGTCATTCTTTGTGGAAGAGATAGTGGATGAAATCATAGCTTTCCAGAATAATGTTTCTATATTCGCAGAGGATTTTGAAGTTCTGAAGAGATCAGTTGTCTCTCTGGAATACTATATGAGTTCTAAATCTTATGGTGACAAGGATTTGGATTATGTGAAGAGTGTGGTCAGCCTAATGGTCTCAGTTTTTTAGGAGTTTAAGCATTCCATAAAAAATCATGTTATCACCCATGATTCTAAAGTGACAAATCTTATTAGTGTTCTAACTAAGAGTTTCAAGGAAACTGTGACTTTTTCTATTAGTACTCTTGCTTCAAGACCTTCAATAGAATTGGATCATATTAGAGCTTGGATGATAGAGGATCTTGGTTCAGCTTCAACCAATAGCTCTGTGGACTCATCTGTCATGACCCAAGTGATGTCTACCACTAGAGATATAATGATGCTTGTCCAAGATTATATGAGAGAAGCTTCTAATTCTCAGAAAGAAGTGAATGAAAAGGTACATTACTATTTCCAAAGGATCTACACCAAGCATCGGCTCAGCAACCATTGAAATCTTATGTTAAACAATATAAATCTACCTCCTTTCAATCAAGCCTTCTGAGAATAAATCAGCAAGCTCAGAGAGTTGACCCTGAACTAGACAAATTCATGGGGAAAAGGATGATTTCATTTCTTCCATGGAGATAGGAAGAGGAATCATTATGGATTTCAGAAATCTATAATTTCCCTTATTGCATGCTTATACTCCACTAGTGAGTGTACCTCCAGCTTTACCTGCCTCTACCTCAGTAACTTCTCCTACTCAGATGACACCAGTCCAAGCCATCCACAGCCCTACTCCAATGATCACTCAGAGTGCTACACGGTATAGGCCCGGAACAGTTTCAGTATCTCAGCCTCCTCTGATCATTTCTAGTGTTCCTAATCCTCCACATACTTCCACACCGCTTGAATCCACTTCGGATCCCAATAGAAAATTCCATGATGAGGATGTGGATTGATTAGTGGCTATGATATTTGATTGGAATCACCTATATTTATTTTTGTTTCTTTATGTTTTTATTTGTATATGTTTTCTCCAAGGAATATATATGATCTTACTTTTTTTTCTTTTTTTCCCTTTGTCACTACTACTTTCATGTATTTCCCTTTTTGTCCCACTTATTGCTAATCAAAAAGGGGGAGAAGTAATATCTAAGGGAAACATATCTGGTGGAGAAATAATATCTCAGGGAGAACAGGGAAAACTGATATGAAATATCATTAGATTTTATGAGCATAATACATTTCCCTCTGGTAAATATGTTTTATATTTTACCTCTGATACATGTGTTTTATAATATATTGTTTTCACTGATTCATTTGTTTTGTAACTACAGTTCACTATTTTTATTATTTCCTCTAATAAAATTTCTTTAAATACCATATCCCTTTATACTTTTAAAATCTCATATTTGAACATGTCATCACTCACATTGAGAACTATGATCCATTGTATTCTATAATGATACTTTACTGATTATTTTGGACTATAATACAATGAGTTGTGATTATCAAAAAGGGGGAGATTGTTGACCTCACTTGTTTTGATAATCCCAAGTATGTGTTAATATGTGTTTATAATCCTATGTTGACAATAATATCAAAATAATCATTGGAATATGTTAATCATTGTTTATCTTTTCTTGTACATACATTGGAATACATATAACTCAATCTGGATATGTTCTGAATAAAACATACACATAGCTAATGATACAGACAAACAGATACACAACTGCTGTTAAGGTCACTGATATGCATAAGTCCACCGGTATGGACAAGCTACCGTTACAAATAGATAGACAAACAGCTACTGATAGGAATAGTTATAGCCACCGATAAAAGTTCACAGATTTTCATAGCTACCGATAATACTAAATATCCAAGGTACAGAACAGAGATACTGGTATGAAAGTCTACTGATATGAGCTACGGTCACACCAGAGCTACTGATAGAGTAAGTCTACCTGTATATGAAAGTATACTGATATAAAGAAGTCACCACTACTCAATTTTAATGATACAAAGTGCTACCATTACAAGGACAAATTGCTATCTATAGAAGCTCAACGCTAAAAAGAGAGTTACCATTACAAGGAGTAACAACTACTGTTATAGGGGACCTACCACTACAAGCTTACTGTTATAAGGAGTTACCGATTGGAAACAAGTCACTATTTTCTCTAAACTCTATTTCTATTATTTTTTTAAAGAAATGGAATTTTTATGATTTTAATGGAATAAATGATATTTAATGATATTTGTTGGAATTTCATCGAACCATACCTGATACCAGTCAAAGGTAATCATTCTAATTTTCTGACCTCAAGGAATAAAAGGCGATATCAGGATATGGGAGAAAACAGATGATAAGACAAAAACACACACAGAAACGAAGATAATATACACACGTACATGCAAGAAGAACAAACAGAGAACTAGAATAACTCTCATACTCATCAAGAATATATGTTCAATGAAGAATCTTAAGTGCTACAAAGAATACTCTCCTACTCAAACTGAACACCAACACTAGAAGTGAAGGAACACAACAAAGACACTCTTTTTTTCTTGACAAAAACTAGAGAAGGACTCAAAGCTTCAACTGCTTCAGACCAAGGAGTCCAGTGCTTCACTCAGAACACATATAGCATTCTAAACTCATATTTATTTGTTTCAAACTGTTGTGTTTCATTCATTCACATTTTGAGCAGTGTGTGTACTCTGTATATTCTATACATACACTGTCTCATGTGCTAAACTGGAGGATTTATAAATCCTCACTCTAAACATATTTAACACTCTTGTATCCTACTATGGATAGTGGTAGAGGTCAAGTGTGAGCTAGATAGCCTTTGTTCTATTGTTCTTATTCCCACGAAGAATGGTGGTAGAGGCCTTAGTACCTAGATAGTCTTTGTACTGTTGTTTACCCCGATCTAGGGTGTGGATCAAAATGTATATAAATTTTTTGAGAGGACTAAGTATCGGCTTGAGACTGATCCTCCTGTTTTAAAACTGACGTGCTTACTGATTTTGGTTTTAACCTATATTGTATATTCCACTACTAATTACTTTGAAATATTAAATTTTTTTAAAGTTACATAGATAGTTAATCTAGCAAGTGTTTGTAACTATTGTAAATTAGTTGGTTAGTTTCAAAAGATAATTTAATCTTCTGTTTAAATTAACAAAGACCAAATAAATATTTTGAGAACCTAATCAAACCCTTACAGTTTTACAAATTCACAATAGTTTAACTAAGTTTTTAATTGGGGGATTTTAATAGAAATATATTTTAACAGAAAATTTTAATTGGAACTCAATTCACCCCCCTCTTGAGTATCCACTCCGACCAACAAAAGTGATCAGTAAAAATCATTGAGAGTAATATCCCTTTTTCATGAAATCATTTAAAAGTAACTTCATTTATAAAAGAAGAAATATAACAGATATTTTTGAATCAATGTGTCCCATATCACATTGAAACTTTTAAAAGGAATTTTCATTTTAAAACATTCATGTCCATATAAATAAATTCTTAAAACTATTTTGAAAACATGGACAATAATGAGAAAGGTTTAGAAGAATAAAATTTTAAAACATTTAAAATGATTATTTAGTAAAAGATTACATTAAAAATAATCTCTTTGAAAACTTTTTTATGAAACATGTACATTTATTATAAATATTTTCCAATAGATACATATGCAAAAACAACCTTGGATAATAATGATATTGTGAAATTAACCCTTACCGTGTACTTTCCTTAACTTGAGGGAATGTATAACCTCCTGTATAAAGACCATAGTATGTTATTAAATTATACTAGAAAAATATTAATATTTATGATATCATAGATGATTCATTTATGACTTTATACAACCAATTTAAAAATTATTTCAATGTCAAATTAAAATCTCGGGTAATAGTCACTTTCTTTATAGTACGTGTTTTGACTTGGTGCTCTTGATTGTATCACTTAGATCATGATTTAAATACTTAAATAATATAAATCTTGATTTATGTATCATACATATTTAGAATATAAATATTTATAATAGATATATATATGAACAGGAAAACATCGTTTCTGGAGAAAGTTGGCCGTACGTACGCATAAACTATGTTTCCATTGTCATATCGTATTAAACGAAACTATGTGAATAAGATATATGTAAGTACATATATATATATATCTAGTAGAATTATTATTTAATATATTACATAAATATTTATGATATATATTTTTATAATAATCAGTGAATTGTGATTGTGGAAATGAATCTCATCGCGTCGTGGAGACGATAAATCGTACGTACGCACGAGTGACAGTATCATTATATTGATGGTGAAATCGTATGTAATTGGATGTTATATCATATATAAAGAATAATTAACATGTTATATTTATTATTTACATCAGTTATACTCATTATTATACCCATCAAAATAATTATGTGTTTGAATAACGAACTACACCATAACATGGATACGATAATCCGTACGTAAGAACATATGGAGAAATTGTCATTTAAGCATGGATAGTGTAATGAAAATGGTTGTACCATTTTTATAATAACATAAAATTATATTTAAGATACTAGAGTTATTATATTAATATTGAAACAAAAAACCAAGAGGATGTGGGAGAAGAAAAGAACATGAAAGATGTGATGATATATTTATCTCTTCTTCGGGGACTTCATTTTGATTTGATCAAAAGGGCTCCTTATGTAGGATTTTTGACCAAAAAAGGCCTCTAAGATGAAGCTAGGAATGATGGGAGGATATTTGTACAGGTTTTGGCAATGAAAAAACGGATTTGGAGGTCTGAAAGTAAGAGAAGTGGAGTGCCCTTTTATAAGAGAGTTGAGAGTCACTTTAGGAAAATTTCAAAATATTATTTTATAATAAAATCATTTTCGTTTTCTAATGGCTCAAAAATGAATTATTTAGTGTCTAAGGTGGAGATTTTTCAAAAAACTCTCAATAAATAGGTTATAGACAAGTTTAGTTCAACATATTAACCTTATCTTTTAGATTTAAATCTTAGTTAAATTGTTTGACATTTACCACGTCTCTTTGTATTTTTGTATTATATGGTGAATAATTTTACTATAAAAAGCCATACGAATCCCATTTTTTCATTATTAACATATATAACTTTATCTAGGTCCTTTTTCCATACCTTATATTATTATGAATATTATATAAATTAATAATATATTATTTTTTTTAGAAACTCAATTATGTCAATTTTGACACAATTTAATATTTGGTATTTTTAAAAATCATAACAGCATGATTACTTTGAAAAAAAATATTTAATCATCCCTAACATGTTATATTAACCCATAAAATTAGTGGAATTTATCAAAAGTCAAAAACATCATTTATTTGGATATTTATGATATCAATTATTTTAATTATTCATTAATTAGGTAATTATTGCATCATCATTGTGTCATAAATAAATTAAATTATATATTTTCTAAAATTTATAAATAAAATAATTTTTTGTTGGATATAAAATTACATACTTTGTAAAATTATCTAATGTCTAAAATTAATAGATAAATTAAATTAACCATTGCCTAACTTTTTTAAAATCCTATATAAAAAAACTCAAATTTTGTTTAAATGATTTGAAACAATTATCATCCTTAAAGTCATAAAACCATTATGATATCCATAGATATTATATTATCCTCATATTAAAACATTATAAAATCTTATTTTATCATATCATTTCCTCTAAAAAACAATAATGGACCATCCTAAAACATTACATAATATTTTTTTTTATATTAATAATTATTTTCCATACATTTTATGATCTTCAAGTTGGGGAATTTTAGATAATTATTCTATCACCATCACATAAATAAATATTAAGTTAAAATGTTGATACTTCAACATAGAATCATTTTTACCATAATTTTTTTAATATATAACAGGTTTAGTTTGATGAAAAATATTCACGACTATCATCATGACCTCATAATTGTCCATAGTAATCCTTAAACCCCAATAAAAAATTTTAAATTCTGATGTGACAACAAAAATACTCTAGCAGTGAGATATTAAAAAAATAAATATTTTTATTCTTGAATAGTTATACAAGATTGGTGTTTTTCAAATTAAACATTGGGATAAAAATAAGCATTTTATTACCTATAATTAAATTAATCTCCTAATATATTTTCATAATTTTTTTTTGAAGTTATCGTAAAGGAAAAATATAACCCATAACATTTACTTTGAAATCATGAAATACATATCAAAATAATTTCCAAATAGGTTATACATTTCACCCATACAAAGAATCATATACATTTCTTTGAATAGAGCTCTTCAAAAATCACAAAGAAAGATAACATAAAGAACATGGTACCATAACATCATTGTAAGATTGAAATTTTTTAGCAACACAAAAAATTTACATAATTATAAATCAAGGATTTCAACCAAGATAACATTAAAATGTAGAACAATTCATATTATTAATTAGTTTTACTCTAAAATCCTATACATAACTTATTAGGATACGGAATCATTACATAATGCCTAGGAGGTCTATTTAGAAAATAATTAATACTATTGACATTATTATGTGAGAAATTAAAGGAAATAAATTCTTTGGTAAAAATATATTAATTTATCGATGAGAAATTTAGTTTCATAATATTGCATTTTAAAATAATAAATGGGGATTTTATTAAGGTGGAAATTGAGAAATGACAAAAATTCATTTATTACACAATCAAAGGTTAGTAGAATAAGGTAGGTATATATGTGATACAAATATATATAGAATTTAATATAATTATATAAAATTATAAAGATATAAAAAGTTAGATATATTGGGAATGGTTATAACCCATATAAAGGTGGTGGTTCAAAGAGATCCCTTACAGTTATATACAAAATATTTCAAGATATAAAAAAATCCATTTTAAACAATTAATGTAAATAATTAAAAGTGAAATAAATATGATTTTAATTTGATGAAAACATGGAATATTATATGGAAATACAAATATAAAATAATAGGTGTGATGATGGGAAAATTCACTTCTTTCGTATATATTAAAATAAACATTCCTTTTGATTTTACTAAAAATATAAAAACGTTCTAAAAAAAGTTTCAATTTTGAAATAATGTGATAAGGAAATAATTTTATTATTAATTAATTTATTTCAAAATAAATAAATCAATAAAATAATTTTAGGTATATTTATATGGAAGAAAATTATTTAGAAAATAATTATTTAAAACATTGGAATCTAGGTTTTTAAGGTTATATGTGTCTTATATAAAGTCTCTCTTATGACATGAATTTATCTTAACATGAATAATAAAATTATTTTAATTATTTATTTTCTTAATTTCCATTTTTAGATTTATTATTTCCATTATTTCATTGCAACATGGTTACATTCAAATAATTATTCAATTATATTTACAGCAGATGTTTCGATGATATTCGTATCGTATATCCAAAATGACTCTCATAGAATGATTATTGTCAGGGTAATTATATCATAATATACATAATAGAAACCAGTAAAGAACTATAATGTTTATAATTAATTTATACTATTTAAACATATCTTGAATTATAGTTATGAAAGAGGAACATCATTTCAATCATGGAGGTAGTACACAATATATATGCATGAGAAATGTTTCAATTTTTTAACGAACATCATTAAAAGTAGATAATTATTATTTTACAATTATAAAAATATAATTATAGAATAAATATTATATTATTTCTTTAAATACACTTATGTTTTCAATCCTTGTGATCTGGTATTGAAAAATGAATCATGTTACATTTTGATGGTGATAATCCACACGTATGCATAAACGACATTATAATTTTTCAATTAATGAAAATGTAATTTAATATACAGTATATTAATTTAAAATAATTATTAATATTTAATAATATCATAAATAAATTCATAAATAATCATAAAAATATGTTATAGGAGATGATGGAAAACGAATTACCTTTGTTCAGAAGGCGGTGGTCTGCTGTCTACACAAACAATGGTTTTGTATCCCATTTTATGGAAGATGAGGTAAATATAAATAGTTAAATTAATAGAAAAGGATATCATAAAATGTTATATATCGATTTTATTATGTCATCATGGTTTGATATGATTTTAAGTATGTGTAGGAAGAAATAAAAATAAATATTTGGTTAAATACTATACATCTTCTTCAAAAAATCTCATTTTCATTAAACATTCATACCTTAAAGTATGGTATTATACATAAAAAATACCACCTAAACATGGTTAGATATTTATTAGGATGTTTTGGTGGGGGTTGGAAAACTAAAGGTATCCTCAACTTTGAATAAAAGAGGAGTGACAGTTTCTTTTTATAAGAGATGAGAGGGGCTCACATAGAATTTCTTAAAGTATTAATATAATTAAAAATATTTAACCTTGAAAGAATGCCCAAAAATGATATATATAAAATATAAGATTATTATTGGTTGGAATAATATCATAGAGTCATTTTTTGACTATGTTTTTAACATTATATTTTTGTTTCAAATCCCATTAAACATTATTTGAATTGCATTGATAATAAATTAGTTTAATCTTTATGGGTAATGATAATTACTATAAGAGGAATTTTTTTAAATAAACGGACTATGGATGATATTTTTAACTATATACCAGTCAGTTTTAAGAATATAATATTTTTATGGTTTTAAATAATTTAATAAAATATTATTTAATATAAAATAACAATAACAAATATTTTTTGAATAATTCATTTAATTTGACTATGAAAAAAGCATGAAGGAAAACAATTTCAAATTTAATGATAAAAACATTTCAAATATAACATATTAATGTAAAAAAGGCTTCTAATGTAATAATTAATTCAAATTATATTACAATTAATATTAATAAATTCATTTATATTCTTATTTTTTAATTACATAAATGTTTCGTCGTCCTTATGAAAGAATTATATGAACTTATTTCACCACTAATATTTATAAATAAATTAAAATGATAAAAATAATAATATTTCTTCCAAAGAATCCATTTATAAATGAGAATTTCACTTTTTATCCCAACATAAAAACTTAGCTATTATAAAACAGAGAATGTCTTTTTTTTAATTTTCCTTACATAATATAAGATAAATAAAATAATAAAATAAATATATTACCATGTTGAACTATTTTCAAAACACTGATGGAAATTTCCCAAAAAAACATATCCAATAGGATAATGGAAAGTGTTAGGGTCATTATTAAATCTATATCATATTAATTTTAAACATTATGACCTAATTTACTATTACCATGGTGGTAATTGTTTACGAAGATGACTATTTTTAATCACAATGAAAAAAATGGGCATAATTACTAAATTTGGAAATTATAATTCCAAATAACAATCTGGTTGAAATAATTAAATTTCACTATGTTTAATAAATTCATTTAATATTTTAATTTAAAATTAAATGAAAAATGTTTTATTAAAAAATGTATCCTTATGTATAAAAAAGTTTTATATAAAATTCAATAAAAAAATTAATTATAATATATGTAATTGAAAATTTTTAAATAAAAAAGATCTGTTTTAATTTTAAAATTATTCCCCAATATAATATGACTTTGTACATACTTCAACAGAAAATAAAATTCTCAATATAAATCAGTATTATTCCCTATTTATATAAAAATCAATAATTTCAGAAAAATCCCCAAATTTCACCGTACTCTAATTTTAATATGACGATTTAAAAAAATTATCATTTTTTTCAAATAAAATTTCTAATCATTTTAGTAATTATTTGTAATGTAGTTTAACAAATAACAATGAAAATCATTTATGAAGAATTTTTTTTCATGAATAAGATTAGTTTCATATGAATTATACATGTTATTTCCTATGAATTATTCTCTATATTTTTATCTAGTATGAAATTTATATATATTTATTTCATAATGTGGAAAATTTAATTCATACATACTTATCCAATATCTATATTATAATAATCAATTTTAAGTATGAATATTTATTTATTAGTTTTTTCTTAGTATTGTGTTTCATATATGCTATGAAAAATTTATTTATTATTGAAATTTTAATTTGTTACTGTAATGACCCGACCCCAGTTACCCAAAATCGGTGCATTATTATATAACATCGACATGATTACAAGGAATCAAGTCTTGATGTACCGATCAGTTTAGTAGTATTGGAAAATATATTACAAACACAAACATTACATTACACCTTAGAAAATAAAACACAACATATATGATCATTTGGTAATGAATTAATCCCCTACCTTAACCCTACTTATCAATCATAATAAACTTCTTCAAATCCAAGGAAAATAAAACTTAAGAAATGGTTGAGCTCAAATTTTCAGTTATGGTAAGCAATGTAGTGGAAAGTAACATAAACATTAGGTGTGGTGAATAATTTAAAACACATTCCCTTACAAAAAATAATCATGAAAGCTTTATGGAAGGAATATGAGATGAGTAAATAATGCCATAATAAAATTTAGTCATGCTTTTCTACTAGTCGAATAACAAAATGAAACTTCAATAATATTTTCAAAATGTGGGAATGTATAATGCCGGACATTCTGAACATTTCGTTAAGTCCTCGACCAACATCGCTAAAAATGATTAAGGCCTCGACCAAAAACATATATCAAATTTATGAAAGGCCTCATTCAATTCCACAGCTAATTGTCTCATGATACCTACCAATGCACCGAAGAGCTATAGTGGGATCCACCCATCAAATACTAAGTCCAATACATTCCTAATATGAAAAGGTTGATACATACATAAACATTTGTATTAAAACTATAATATGAAATGTAAATACTCTAACCATAAAACATTAATCATAAAAAAATAATGTATCGACAATAAAATATATCACATAACCTTCAATAAAATATAAGATATTTCTATCATAATAATATCAACCTCGATTAAGAGTAATATCCCTTAAAGATGTTTTCATAGTTGAAAATGATCAGTACAAATCATGGAGAGAAATATCGATTTGTCTTCAAATCACATAAAAGTCTCATAATCAATAAAGGAAGTAATTTAAAATATAGTTTTGAATCAACGTTTCCCATACCACTTTTAATCATTTAAAAGGAATTTTA
Organism: Viscum album; assembly: GCA_963277665.1. Taxonomy (NCBI): domain Eukaryota; kingdom Viridiplantae; phylum Streptophyta; class Magnoliopsida; order Santalales; family Viscaceae; genus Viscum; species Viscum album. Next base: position 2,088,123,607 of record OY728140.1, on the reverse strand, counting down.
TGTTTTAAAAATTAATGTCCATTCAAATAATCCCTTAAAACTATTAGTAATACATGGACATTAATGAGAATGGTATAGAAGAATAAATCATTAAAACATTTAAAATGATGTTTTGGTAAAATAATACCTTAAAAAAATCCCATTGAAAACTATTTGATGAATCATGTACATGGATAATAAATATGTACAAGTAGATACTTAAGTAAAAATAACTCGGATAATAAAGGGATTGTGAAATTAACCCATAACATGTACTTTCCTTTAGTCGAGGGTACATTTATCATCTCGTATAATGACTGTAGTATGTTATTAAATTATTCCATAACCATTTTAATATTTAATATATCATAAATGATTAATTTATGACATTATACAACCCATTTAATAATAATTTCCATGTTAAATTAACATTTCAGGTAATAATCACTTACTTTATCATATGTGTTTAACTTGTTACTCTTGGTCGTATCACAGAGATCATGATTTAAATACTTATAGAATAAAAAAAGATTTATATTTCATATATATTTATAATATAAATATTTATAATAGACATATATATTAAATGGAAAACACCGTTTATGGAGATAGTAGGATGTGCATATGCATAAACGTTGTTTCCGTTTTCACATCGTATTGAACGGAACTAAGTGAATAAGATATATGTAAGTACATATATATATATATATATCTCCAGTAGCATAATTATTTCATATATTACTTACTTATAAATGATATATATTTTTATAATAATCGTTGAATGGTAAATGTTGAAATGAATCTTATCGCATCGTGTAGACGGTTATCCGTACATACACACGAGGGAAAATATCATTATATTGAAGGTGAAATCATATGTAATTGGATGGTATATCAAATATACAGAATCATTAACATGGTATATTAAGAATTTACCTCAATTATACTAATTATTATTCCTATCCATGTAATGAAGTGTTTGAATTAACAAACTACAACACGACGTGGAGAAGGTAATCTGTACGTACACATGTACAGTGACTTTGTCATTTATAGGATGGATAGAGAAATGAAAAGTGTTTCACTATTTTTATAATAACATAAAATTAAATAGAAGATGCTGGAGTGATTATATTAGAATGGAAACAATAATGAACAAGGAAGTGGAAGAAGAAAAGATCTTGAAATAGGTGATGAAATATTTAACTATTCTTCGGGTTCATCAATTTGATTTGATCAAATGGGATTCATAGGCTGGCTTTATGACCAAATTAAGGCTTCTAGAATGAAGGGAGGAATGTATGGAGGATATTTGGGTAGTTGTTGGCCGATCCAAAAGGATTTCGAGGTTTGAAATTAATAGAAGGGAAGAGCCCTTTTATAAGAGATGTGATAGTCACTTTAGGAAAAGCTTGAAATATTATTTTATAATAAAATCATTTCGGTTTCTAATGTAACCAAAATGAATTTTTTTGAGGATAATGTATGTTTGATTCGAAAACATCTCACCCAATAGGTTTTATAAACGTTCAGGTCATCATATTTACCATATCTTTTAGATTTACCTCTTAGTTATATTGTTTGACATTTACAATGTCTCTTTGTATTTTTATGTTATATGGTTAATAATCAGACTATAACATGCCCAGATAAACCCATGTGGTTCATTATTAATATATATTACCTTATATAAGTCCTTTGGACAGAACTTATCTTTTTAGAAATATTATATCAATTAATAATATAATATTTGTTTTAAAAACTCAATTATGTCTATTTTAACACTATTTTGTATTTTGTTTTTGTGAAAATCATAACAGCATTATTACATCAAAAAAATCAATCAACCCTAACATATTACATTATCCTATAAAATTAGTTTAATTCATCAAAATTCAAAAAATACATATATTTGCATATTTATAATATCAATAATTTTAATCTTTCATTAATAAGGTAGTTACTTCATTATCATTCTGTAATAAATAAAATAAATTATTTAATGTCTAAAAATTATAAATAAAATACCATTATGTAGAAAAATATTTTAATATTTCTAATGAATATTTATAGTCGAATTTATCTTCTGTATTACCCAATATAAAAAATGGTTTATTTTTTAAACATTAAATTTAACTCTTTTAAAACTTCATTAAATAAAATAATAATAAATATCTTAATATTATCCATGTCAACTCAAGGAGGACATATTTTATTTCTAAAGTTATTTTTGGTCTAATTATAAGTATCCAATAGAATTAGTACATGAGTTAGGGTAATTATAAAATCATTTTTAGCCTTAATTATCCTATTTACTATTAACAGTGGTAAATAAAAGTCAAAAGCTGCTATTCACCAAAAAATAACATTCATCTTATTGAACCAATTTTTACATACTAATGTCTATCATTTCTCTCGGATTTTTGAAATTTAACTCACAGAAGCAGTAAAATTATGTTTTAAGAAAATTGGCTAACGTGCCTTGAAGGTGGGTGAAAGAGTTGTAAAAATATAATAACATATTATGCATCTAATTTTATAATTAGATGACCCCATTGAAATACATTGACCTTATATAGCTATTATATATCTATTTTTACTTAAAATATTTTTTTTAAAAAATATAGTTATTTAAATAAAATTTCGGTTTTAAATAATATCGCAGTGTTTTTCACTTTTCATCAAAAATTGCAAGTTTTCAGAAAAATACCAAAAATTCACCCTAAGATAATTTTGATATTCTGAATTCAAAAATTATTTCTATTTAACCAAATTTAAAACATAGAAGTTTAATTTAATAAATTAAAATTAATTCTCGTTTTCAAAACCAAAAAGATGGTTTTTAAAAAGTAAAAAATTTGAAAAGATTGACGTGTGTTTATGTCAAATTTAAATGTGAAATTAATTTTAATGAACTAAATGGTATTAAATGATAAAAAATTAATCCAATTATACTTCCAAAGCATTAAAATTCATAATTTATCACTATAAATTATTTTGATTAAAAAAGTTGATTTCTATTAAAACATAGTATTTTGCATAATACATCAAAATATGACAGTTATCAGAAAAGTACAAAAAATTTATCCAAACTAAATTTTTATGTCCCACTTCTAAAATAAATTACTTTTATTAAATTGAATATATAAAAGTTTCAAATATTGGTTTTAAAAAAGTTTCTCCATTAAAATGCGGTAAAATTGCATATTCATAAAAATACTTATTTTCTCTAAAAAAATGAATTTGCTCTTATATGTTGTCTAATAAACACATAATATTTATGGTAAAATTATATATGGTATATAAGACTCAAAACGCAGTTAATACTATTCATAATCACTTTTTGAACGGTTAGTTTTGTATGTTGTGGTGCACTTGAACTCAGTTTTCATGTAACAGATGCTATTGAATTACTTTAATGAGATAACGTACTATATAATATTTGGGTGTTACATTATCCCCTCCTTCAAAAAATTGATTCCTCGAAATTTTAAATTGTTCATCAAAAATAGACGGTTAAAAATAGAAAAAAAATCCTTTTTGGAAAACCCACATTGGATATTGGTTTGATAAAAATAATATTAAAACGTGGGGAAGGGAAATGAAAAAGTCGCCACAAAATTATGATCTCGGTTAAAAAATTGGTGTAAATTAGAGGCATGTAATTAGGGGAAAATAGATATTTATAGGGATTGACTGAGGTCATGAAACTCAAACAATTGTAAAATTGAGGGCCTCAAAGCCATCAATTTAAGATGATGTCAAATATCATCGGTTACACAAAACATTCAATGTCAGTATAACACTTTTTTTGTTTTAATATCCATTCCCTAATGTTTATGAAATAATTTATTAATAGATTAAGAAGAAGAAAAATACACTTGATAAGTAGAGTATTATCCTTCAACTAATTCCTACTACATACTCATCTTTCACTCTAAAAGATAATATAATTAAATAGTATTCTATTTAACATAATCGTATATGGTTCCAAAAATAATGAATTTATAATTCATTTGTCAACTATTTTGAAAAACTAAATTATACAATCTAGTACTTAATGTAGGCTAGTGGTAGGTGAGGCACCCTTGTCACCCTTCCCTTGCGGGTTCAAGTCTCGCGGCCTTCCCAGACACAACGGGTTGTCGCCCAACCTCCGATTTGTCCTTTTTATGAAAATCCAAAAATAATATCATGAAATGATTTAACCTTAACAATAATAATCAATGTCAAAATTAATTGATTCCAACCATTAGACTTATCTAAAATACATCTGTCCAAACACACATTCCAAAATTTTGAATGAAGGTAAATACAATGAAGATATTTTTTTCCACATAGTAACATGTGAATACCTTCATCGTATATTCTTTTAAAAACGGTAATACACAGAATTACCATAAATACATATTGATTACATTAATTATCCCTTATTACTTATAGAATAATGGATAGACTTCTTATATCCATGAATGTTGTAAACTCCAACAATATTGGAGTAAACACACCATTAATTACATCCAAGGATTTCAAAAGTATCTAATATAATTTTTCCAAATAAATCATCTAATATTCCAAAATCAATACCTCAGTATTTGGACCATATTAAATATTTACCTTTCCTTCATCCAAGAATTTTCCATAAATATTAATGTGCTATTGAGTAACTTTTCTTGGTATCACACAATCTCAAATCCTTAATTAAATAGTATTTTATTACTATCCTTATATACTCCATAAATACTATAACCAGAACATCATTGATATAATACTCAAATGACATAATTCTTTAATATTAACATAAGGACACAAGTAATTACTCTGCATATGTGGTAATATAATAACTTTATTATTATCCAATTACATCCCTTGTGGTGTACTCGGATTATTTGGACATTGATTTGGGCAGTGTCCCAACTCCTTGCAGATGAAGCATTGTGAATTTGAAACCTTTTTCTTACCTTTCGAATCACGTAATTAGTGTATTTTTTCTCAACAAATATAGCAAACTCCCATTCACTTCTTGAATTTACCATGGTGATTCTTTCCATAGTTATCACATATGGAAAAATCCTTCTATCCCTTATTCCCTTTATCCATCTTTTTCTCTAACACCATTTTTTTCTCTAGGTTCCCTTCAAATCCTTAGGACTCAGAAAATTCATTACTTATCTTATTAACACACGATACTATTTCTTCATTTGATGATAATTCATGGGAAGCTATTTCCTTTCTAAATGTTGGCTTAAAACCATGAATGATATTAACATTCTTACTCTTTGGATCTTCCGTATTACTGGAGATCCCATTCCTTCTACTAGGAACAATTTCTAAAAAATGGAATACACTAGGTTAGTTTATGAATCACAATTCATAATTCCAAACATTTAAATACCTAATGTAAATTGAAAAGATTATACATATATTCTATAATCATAAAATGTTTTTTGAGGTAGTATTTAATCATAAATCCTTCATAATGGCTTGTAATGAAAATGTAAATTATCCTAATCATATCTCCCATGAGTTTCGTAATAAATAGTGAAATAATTCTCATTATCGTGCACGAGTTACCATTCGATTCTAGATCAATGCTGTGTTTTCAGGCTTTACACCTAGGTACATGTGTTCTAGAGCTACCTCTACCAGCTTGTATCCAGACAGGGATTTATTTCTTGGAAAACTAAAAAAATCTATACATTAGAAAAATTATAGGAAGTTATTCTATAATAATTATCAAAGTCTATCATAGGGTAATGTGCTCTAATCAGAGTTTATCTAAATCTAGTTTCCAACGTTTATACTAAAAATTATCTGATACCAACTGTAATTCCATGACCCCAGTTACCTAAAGTCAGTGCATTATTACATAACATTGACATGATTACAAGGAATCAAGTCCAAAAGGACCAATCAGTTTAGCAGTCTTGGAAAATAGATTACACACATGAACGTTACATTACACCATAGAAAATAAAATACAACATAAATGAACTTTGATAATGTCATTATTCCCCTAGAATAACCATGCTTATCAATCATAATACACATCATGGAATCTTGGGAAAATAAAACACGAGAAAGGGATTAACTCAAATTCTTATTACGAGAAGGTAATACAACGGAATGTAACCTAAATATTAGGCATGGTGAATAATTTATAACACATGACTTTACCAATAATAAGCATGAACACTTATGGGTAGGAATATGAGATAAGTAAATAATACCATAATAATACATAGTTATGGTTATTATACGAGTTGAATGAAAACATGAACCATAAAAAATATTTTAATAATGAGAGAATGTATAATGTCGGAAATTCTGAGCATTTTGTCAAGGCCTCGGCCAAGACGTCTAAAATGATTAAGGCCTCGGCCAAACCCATATATCAAATTTGGAAAATTTCACATCCAATTCCATGTCAAATTTTCTCATGAGACCTACCAATGCACCGAGGATCTATAGCAGGCTCCACCCATCACTTACTAAGTCCGATACATTCCACATATGAAACGATTGCAATATACCAGAACATTTATATTAAAACTAGCTTAAAAAATGTTAATAATTTAACCCCAAACCATGAATGGTATAAAAATAACACATCCATAGTCAAATATATCACAAAATCTTCAATAAAGTATAAAATATTTGTATCATAATAAATCAACCTCGATTATGAATAATATCCCATAAAGGGTGTTGACATAATTGAAACTGTTGACCTCATCTATTTTGATAATCCTAATTATGCGTTAATATGAGTTTATAATCCTATTTTGACAATAATATCAAAATAATCATTAGAATAGGTTAATCACTATTTATCTATGTTTATATATACTTTGAAATACTTCAAACTCAATCCGGATATGTTCTGCATAGAACAGACACATAGCTATTGATACAGACAAACAGATACACAACTACTGTTAAGGTAACTTATATGCATAAGTCCACCAGTATTCAAAAGCTACTAATACAAACAGACAGATAGATAGCTACCGATACGAAGAGCTATAGCAACCAATACAAATTTCACTAATTTACACAGCTACCGATAAGGCTAAGTATGCCAGGTACAGAACAGAGCTACTGGTATTAATGTCTACTGATACGAGCTACCATTACACCAGAGCTACTGATACAGTATGTCTACAGGTATATGAAAGTCTATTGATATAAATAAGTCACTGCTATTCCAGTCTACAGACACAAAGAGATACAGTTACAAGGAAAAAGAGATACATATAGATGCTCACCACTACACAGAGAGATAGCGTTACAAGGAGTAACAACAACAATTACAGAGGACCTACCACTACAATATTACTGTAATAAGGAGTTAACAATTAGAAACTAGTCACTATTTTCTCTAAACTCTATTTCTATTATTTTATTTATGAAACAACTATATTTGATGTTTTAAATGAAATTAATGATATTTAATGATAGTTGTGGGCATGTTAGGGAACCATACCTTATACCTATCAAAGGTAATCATTCCCATTGTCTGAACTCAAGGAATAAAAGGGGATATCAAGCTACTAGAGAAAACAGAGGAAAATACCCGAACACACGTATAAAGGAAGATAATATACACACGTACATGAAAAGAAGAACACACAGAGAACTAGAAGAACTCTCATACACATCAAGAAAATAAGTTCAAACAAGAAGCTTAAGTGATATAAATAATAATCTCCTACTCAAGCTGAACACCCACACTTGAAGTAAAGGAATACAACTACGACACTCTATTTTTCTTGACAAAAACAAGAGAAGGAATAAAATCATCAACTGATTCAAACCAAGGAGTCCAGATCTTCAGTCACAACACATAGAGCATTCTAAACTCATCATTATTTGTTTATCTCTTTTGTGTTTCATTAATTTACATTTTGACCAGTGTGTTTACTCTTTATATTATATACACACACTGTCTCTTATTCTAAACTGGAGGATTTCTAAATCCTCACACTAAAAATATTTTACTCTCTTGTTTCCCACTATGGATAGTGGTAGAGGTCATGTGTGACCTGGATAGCCTATGACCTATTGTTCTTGTTCCCACAAAGAATATTGGTAGAAGTCTTAGTACCTGGACAGTCTTTGTGCTGTTGTTTACCCCGATCAAGGGTGTGGATCACAATTTATATAAATTGTTTGAGAGGACTATGTCTTAGCATAAGACTGAACCACTTGTTTTAAAACTGATGTGCTTACTTATATTGGTTTTAACCTATATTGAATATTTTTCTGCAAATTACACTGAAATATGAATTTTTTTTCAAAGTATATTGATAGTTAATCTAGGAAGTGTTTGAAACTATTGTAAATCAGTAGGTCAGTTTAAAAGACTAATTTAATCTTCTGATTAAATTAACTGACACCTAATCAATCTTTGGAGAACCTAATCGAACCCTTAGAGTTTTACAAATTCAATACAGTTTAACTTATTTTTTAATTTGGGTATTTTAATAGAAATATTTTTTAACAGAAATTTTAAATTGGAACACAATTAACCACCATCTTGAGTATCCACTCCATCCAACATTTGGTATCAGAGGTTGTTTTTTATTTTTAAATGATATCCAAATACACTGTTGTTTAACTATGATTTTAGTTGTATCTTAATGATCATAAATTTCTTTTAGTTCTAAATTTTATCTCTTTAATATATTTGCTAAAATATAATTATGGATAACAGACTTGAAGGTGCTTCTACCAATAGGCCACCACTCTTTAATGGTATAAATTATGCCCAGTGGAACCATAAAATGGAAATTCATTTAGAAATTATGGGATTTGACATATGGACCGCTATAGAGGCTCAATATAAGATTCCATAAACTGAAAGAACTACTTGGGATGAACCTAAAAGGACTGCATACAATAATAACTATAATGAAATGAATGCCTTGTAATGTGCTTTAAGTGATGAGTAATTTAATAGAATATCTTCTTGTAAAACTATTTATGAAATCTGGGACACTTTGGATATTTCCCATGAGGGAACAACCAATTTTAAGTAAATGAGATTGAAAACCTACAATATTAAGTATGGAAATTTAAAAATGATGTCGGTTGAACCTATTTCTGATATGTATCTCATGTTAAATGAGATTTTCAACACTATGAGCTCACTTGGAAAAGATGTTGCTGAAAAGGAGACGATTTTGAGAATACTACGATGTCTTCCTGAAAAATGGAGAGGCACATCCGTTTCAATAAGAGAATCGTGTGATATAAGTTCACTATTTGTTAAATAATTCATTGGAATGTTGATGATGTATGAAGACGAGATGAATGTAAACAAGGAAGAAGATGATGAACCAAAGAGGAAGTGGGTAGCATTTAAATCTACTACCTTAAAGGGCATGGACAAGGGGAAAGTTCACATACCAAATAAATTCTCAACAAGTGAAGGTTTAGATTCTAATAGTGATAAAGTGATGGCTCAGATAGCCAGACGGTTCAGGAAATTCAACAAGAAGAAGAAATTCTTCAGAAAACCAAATTATAATGGAAAATATGACAACAAAGACTATTGGAGGAAGGATTTGAAGAAATATGATAAGTATGATGTGATAGTATGTTATGAATGCAAAAGGGAATGACACGTAAAGGAAGAATACCTGAAGTTAAAGTTAAAGAAGAAATATTACTACAAGGATAGAAAATAAAACAACGCCATGAAGGAAACCTGGATTGTTTTAGAAGATAACACATGTGAGTCTGCAGTTTCTGATTCTGAAAAGAATCGTGCCAACATGTGTTTCATGAATAATACTTCTGAGGTACCCGTTTCCCCTATGCTGAATGATTATTATTCTGGGATTGAAAGCAGTGTTGATAATATATCCAATGATTAATTGTTTGAATACTATAATATGATAGAAGAAACATGTACTTAATTGACGGACATGTGTAACACCTTGAAGAAACAACATGTTTTTACCATCTCTGTTAAATATGCACTTGATATAGAAAATGAAGAGAATTCTCAATTACTTAAGGAAATTACTGATCTTAAATTTTCCAATGAGAAATTAAGGAAGGACATAGATAAATTCACAAATGGAAAGAAAAATCTAAGTCAAATACAAGGAAAACAAGTGGTACCAAAATATACCACTGGAATAGGCTATAAGCCTGGACAGAGACAAATTACTAAAAATAGATTTATTCCTAAATCTTGACAGAATGATGCAAGTTCTAATTGTGGAAATACATATACTTCAACTGGTTATTCACATGGTTATAGATCAAATAATGTTTATCATTAAAAATAATTTGAATATATTGATTTTATGATACCCATTAGACATATTTGGGAACCAAAATTTTTCCTTTCTAACTTGTCTGGACCCAAGAAAATATGGGTACCAAAATCATTTTTTGTTTAAACCAATTTTGTAGGAAACTTTCTTCGAAAGTTCCCATAAGAAGTTATGGTACTTGGAAAGTGGATGTTCAAGGCATATGACTTGATATTACTCATTCTTAAAGATTTTAATCAATGTTTATGGAGACCATGTCACCTTTGGTGATAATTTAAAAGGAAAAATCATCGGCTTAGGCCAGATTGGTAATACTGATTTTGTTTTAATTTCCAAAGTCTTATTTGTTGATAGACTTAAGTATAACCTGTTGAGTATTTCACAGTTGTGTGATGATTGAATCAATGTTAAATTTGAAAATGATTCTTGTAATGTTTTTAATTCTATAAATATTTTCGTATTTTCTTCTTTGAGAAATGAAAATGTTTATGCTGTTGATTTGAATTACTTGTCTAAACAAAACATTACATCCTTGAATTCTTTTCATAATGAGTCTTGGATATGGAACAAAAGATTAGGACTCTAAAATGTTCATTTACTTAGAAAACTGACTGGATAAAACATATTTAGAGACATTCCTAATCTTTAATTCCTAACTAATAAAGTTGGTAATCCTTGTCAAAAGGGAAAGCAACATAAACGTTATTTCAAATAAAAGAAAGATGTTTTAACTTCTCAACCTCTCGAGTTGGTTCACATGGACATATTTGGACCCTCTAGAGTTTCTAGTTTATATGATAATCACTATGTCTATGTCTTAGTAGATGACTATTCAAGGTTCACTTGGGTATACTTCTTAGCTAACAAAAGTGAATCTTGTTCTTACTTTATTAAATATTTCAAGTCTGTGTAAAAACATAGTGGAATTATGATTAAGACATTGAGAAGTGATCATGGTCATTTGTTTGAAAATCATGATTTTGAATATTATTGATCACATAATGTCTATAGTCACAATATCTCTTACCCTTGAACACCTCAGCAGAATGGTGATGTAGAAAGAAGAAACAGAACACTTCAATAGATTTCAAGAACCATGCTTAATAGTATAATCTCTTAATTTACCTTTGGGATGAAACCATAAATAGAACTTGTTATATTATTAATAGAGTTCTGATTAGTCCTATTCTCAAAAAGACCCCTTATGAGTTGTGGAACCATCGGAAATATAAGGCTAATTACTTTAATGTTTTTGGTTGCATAGTTTTTATTCTTAGTACAAAAGATAGTCTTGACAAGTTTTCATTAAAGAGTAATGAAGGAATTTTATTAGGTTATTCAATTACTAGAAAATCTTATAGAGTATTTAATAAAAGAACCAAGTGTGTGGAAGAATTTTTTCACAAAAAATTTGATGAAACTGATCCACATGAACCTAAATCTCCCATAGAAAATCATGAAACAAATTTGTCTGTTTTGAACATTAATGATAAAATCAATGAACATGTTGTAAAGACATCTAGTTCTGGAAACTTTTCGGAACATATTTCTATAGATCTTGAATCTATAGAAGAACATGAAATTTCTAGTCCTACCATTACTAGATCAACTAGAATTCTAATAAAACAACCTTTAGATTATATTGTTGGTAATCTTGATAGATAGAAACAGACTAGAGCTTCTCTAAGAAATCAGGTTGAACATCAAGCATTTATTTCACATTCAGAAAATAAAAATATAAATGAGGAAATTAATTATGAATTTTGGGTAATGATTATTCAAGAATAATTAAATCAATTTGAAAGAAATAATGTCTGGGAATTAGTTTACAGACCTAAGGATACATTGACCATAGGCACTAAATGGGTATTTAGAAATAGCGTTGATGAGTCGGGAAATATAGTTAGAAACAAAGCAAGGTTACTTGCACAAGGTTATAGTCAAGAGGAAGGAATAGACTATGAGGACGCCTTTTCCCCTATAGCTAGATTAGATTCTATTAGAATTTGACTTGCCTATGCTGCTCATTTGAATTTCAAGTTATATCAAATTAATGTTTAATGTTCTTTTCTAAATGGTTTTATAATTGAATGTGTTTTTGTTGAAAACCCACCTGGATTTACTAATACTCATTTACCAAATCGAGTTTTTAAGATATCTAAAGTGTTATATGGTTTGAAACAAGCTCCACAAGCTTGGTATGAGTGACTTAGAAACTTTATTATTTCAAAAGGTTTTACAAAAGGGATTTCTGATCCAACTCCCTTTATCAAAATAATTTCTAAAGATGTTCTCATAGTACAAATTTATGTTGTTGATATTATTTTTGGATCATCAAAAAATACATTGTGTATTGATTTTTCCAAGAGTATAAAAAATGAATTTGAAATGATTTTAATGGGAGAAATAAAATATTTTATTGGATTTCATGTTTTTCAAAATAAAAATGGTATTATTTTAAATAAAATTAAATATAAAAAGGATCTTTTTAAATGATTTGGTTTAGATAGTATTAAGGAATGTGATACACCTATGAGTACTACCTGTAAGTTGGACATTGATGAATCTTCGAAACCAGTTGATCAAACTTATTATAGAGGTATGATTGGAAGTCTACGTTACCATACTGCTAGTCGACTAGATATTATGTTTATTGTGATTATGTGTGCTTGATTTTAAGCTAATCCAAAAAAGTCCCATTTGCTTGTTGTTAAAATAATTTTAAAAAATATTAAAAATACTGCAATTTTTTGGGTTTTCTATCCAAAAGGACAATATTTTGATTTAATAAGTTAATCAGATGTTGAATTTTCTAGTTGAATGTTGGATAGAAAGAGCACATTTGGAACATGTCATATTCTAGGTAAGTCCCTAGTATCATGCTATAGTAAGAAGCAGAATTCTGTTGCATTGTCTACTGGTGAAGCAGGGTACATTGCTACTGGCAGTTGCTGTGCATAAATTCTATGGATGAAACATACTTTATTGGACAATGGATATTAGTTTAAAAATGTATCAATAAACTGTGATAACAAGAGAGCAATTTACATATCTAAGAATCTCGTATCTCACTCTGGGACCAAACACATTGATTTAAGGCACCATTTTTTGAGAGATAATTACCAAAAAGGTTATATTACTCTTGAATTTATAGGTACTGAACATCAATTAGCTGACATTTTCACCAAGAATTTATGTTCAGATAGGTTAAGGTACATTAGCCATGAGTTAGGAATGATAGACTCTGTTCATTAGAAACGTCATTGTTATACCTCACCGGTATGAAACCTCACTTTTATACCTCACTGGTATGAAACCTCACTCTTATACCTCACTAGTATGAAACCTCACTCGTATACCTCACCGGTAAAAAACCTCACTGTTACACCTCATCGGTATGAAACCTCACTGATATACCTCACCATTAGTGGACCTCACCATTTGGAATTCTCACCGGTATACCTTACCATTAGTATGCATTGTTTTAAACTTTTATCATTAGCCTCCAGAATATTTATCGTCTATATTATACATATTATATTATATTTATTTATTTTATGATTCTTAAATGATAAAAAAAATTAGTTACTTCTCAATCCACCAAACTCTCCTCTCTCAAACCCAACTACTTGAATCCCTGAATCTTGTGAGAACCCAACCTTTTTCAATCTAGAGATGGAAAAAACCAAACTCCCTAATATCAAATATGACATTGATGAGAAGAATGTGAAGAAGTAGAAGAAAAGGCCTGAATCAAGTAGCAGTGTTAGTAGAACATGGTCTGGGAGGCATCCAATGAACCTAAATTTACAAAATAGAGATATTATAATCGATAAAGAACTATGCGTAGAGTGGCTGATGTCTAGTAAATCGTTAGTTATAGAGGTTCTGGAATATCAGAAATGGGTAGAATTCTTCTTGAATACCAATGAACCCTACTATCCAATGCTATTAAAATAGTTCTATGAGTTTGTGAGTTTTGAGAAATCGGATGAGGAAAATAGAATGATTTCATCGGATAATGGCAAGGAAATAACCTTGTAATCTATTGAGCAGAATGAGTACATGATAGTACCACTTGAAGATGTTTTTGGATATTCATCAATGACAATACCACCAACAAGTGACATATTTGATAAGGAGACTACCTTTGAGGATATCACTGGTAGTGGAAAGTAGAGAATGGTGGTGGATGCTGAAATGGAAGAGAAAACAGGTTGTTGTTCAAATTTGTGCAACATGTGCTAAGTCCAAGAAGAGGGGACTTTTCATATTTGAGATATCAAGATATCTATCTTTTACATCTCTTGAGACAAGGTGTGAAGGTGAATCTGTGTAGGCTGTCAATGATTCAAATGGAGGATATAACCATACCCAAATCAAAGACCAATGCTTTATTCTTTTCCAAGATGATTTCGGTTAATATTAATGCAAAGGGAGTAGATGAGTCTCTGGATGAGACAGTGGTGGTTAGAAACAACTTTGTTATCACAAGAATAGTGTGTAAGTACACGAAGATAATATGGAACCCATGGAGAAGGGAGTAGGTTACTAGTGATTAGAGGTTATATGAAAAGTTTAATCCAATTGATCATTCTTCTAAGCCTAAAGATGTGAGGGATACAGGTCTAGGACCTGATGAGGAGGATCCACAATCTAGTAATGATTTAGAAGATAAGGATTCATCTGTAGAAGATGCAAGATATCCGAACATTCCTCATATCCTAACTCCTAAAATTGTATCACAATAAAAGGGAACTGCTTATTTGAACCTACCTATTACAGTAATTTTATTTGGTGTAAGAAATGAATAGGAAACTATAGATGAGGAAAAAAATCAGAGATCAGATCAGGAAGAGGCTGCCCCAGAGAATGAGGAAGAAGAAAGAGAATCTGAAACTGAAGCATCTTCTTCTACCACCTTATGTTTGAGTCCTCTTATTGGAAGTTCAGTTGTTCCTTTATAGGTTGTTCTTGTTGAATTTGATTGACCTACTCCTATTCATGAGGAGCCTCATACTGTTAGAGAACTTGATATGGTTGTTCAAGATTCTTCTGAGGAAGAATAAGCAGGTGAGGGTATTATTGCTGTACAGGAGAATACACCAGTTGAGGGGGAGTATCCAACCATATTTGGCAGTGTTTCAGGGGATGTTGAGATTGAATACTAGGTAAGGGACACACTCTTTGCAGTTTGGGGATTGGATTACCCAGATTCTGATATTGAGACATCTCTTAGTCGACCAAAAGTTAATTATGATATTCTGTCTGAGATATTACCTGAGAATGTGGTAAGAAAAGTTGATCTAGATCAGTTGAGGTATGATCTTAGGACATATTTTCTGGAAGAGATAAGAAATATGGAAGCATCCTTAGTGTCATCCATTCAATCAGTTATGAATGACTCATTTGCCAGTATTGTATCTGAAATAGCACATGTTGTTGTGCCTGCTAATATAGTCACCAGGGATGACTTAGAATATTTTAAGGCTAAGATGAAGGAGTTTTTGAGTTCTTATTTTGCCGAGTTAAAGAGTAGCATTGTTGAAGAGATGAGAAATATGGAAAATTATTTTGAACTATCTTTTGGTTGTAATGTGTCATCCTTTGTGGCATTGATAGTGGATGAAATCCCAGCTTTCCAGAATCCTGTTTCTATCTTGACAGAGGATGTTGATGTTATAAAGAGATCAATTGTCTCTCTAGAATACTATATGAGTTATAAATCCCAAGTTGAAAATGATTTGTCTTATGTGAATAGTGTAGTTAGCCAAAAGGTCTCAGTTTTTGAGGATTTTAAGCATTCCGTAACAAATAATTTTAGCACCCATGATTATACAGTGAAAAATCTTATTAGTGGTCTAACTAAGAGTTTCACAGAAACTGTGACTTTTTCTATTAGTTCTCTTGCTTCAAGACCTTCAATAAAATTAGATCAGATTAGAGCTTGGAAGAAGGAGGATCTTGGTTTCGATTCAACCAGTAGCTCTGTGGACTCATCTGCCATGACCCAAGTGGTGTCTACCACTAGAGATATAATGATGATTGTCCAAGATTATATGAGATAAACTTCTGTTTCTCATAATGAAGTGAAAGAAAAGGTTTATTAGTATTTCTAAAGGGTCTACACCAAGAATCTTCTCAAAAACAATTTCAATCATTTGTTAGAGAACAAAAAGATACCTCCTGTCAATCAAGCCTTCAAAGAATAAGTCAGCAAGATCAAAGAGTTGACCTTGAACTAGAAAAATTCATGGAGAAAAAGGATGATTTCATTTCCGCCATAGAGAGGGGAAGAGTAATCATTATAGATTTCAGAAATCTATGGTTTCCCTTCTTGCATGTTGATGCTCGGCCAATGATTGTTCCTCCAGCTTTAACTGCCTCTACCTCAGTTACTTCTCCTGCTCAGATGACACCAGTCCAAGCCATCTGCAGCCTTACTCCTATGATCACTCAGAGAGCTACACAGTACAGGCCTGGAACAGTTTCAGTAGCTTAGCCACCTCGGATCATTTCTGGTTTTCCTAAGCCTCCACCTGCTTCCACACCGCCTGAATCCTCTTCGAATCCCAATAGAAAATATCATGCTGAGGATGTGGATTTATTAGTGTCTAGGATCATTGATAGGAATCACCTATATATCTTTTGGTTTCTTTTATGTATTTCTTTCTATATGTTTTCTCTAAGGAATATATATGATCTTACTTTTTTTCTTTTTTCCCTTTGTCACTACTCTTTTCATGTATTTCCAATTTTGTCCCACTTATTTCTAATCACAAAGGGGTAGAAATAATATCTAAGGGAAATATATCTGGGGGAGAAATAATATCTCAGGGAGAACAGAGAAAACTGATATGAAATATCATTAGATTTTATTAGAATAATACATTTCCCTCTAGTAAATTTGTTTTATATTTTACCTCTGATACATGTGTGTTATACTATATTGTTATCTATGATTCATTTGGTTTTGTAACTATAGTACACTATTTTTATTATTTCCTCTGATACAATTTATTTAAATACCATATCCTCTGATACTTTTAAAATTTCATATTTGAACATGTCATCACTCACATTGAGAACTACGATCCATTGTATTCTATAATGATAATTTACTGATTATTTTGGATTATAATAAAATGAGTTGTGATTATTAAAAAGGGTGAGATTATTGACCTCACCTCTTTTGATAATCTGTATTATGTGTTAATATGTGATTCTAATCCTATGTTGACAATAATATCAAAATAATCATTGGAATATGTTAATAATTATTTATCTTTGCTTATACATACTTCGGAATACTTATAACTGAATCCGGATAAGTTCTTAATAGAACATACACATAGCTAATGATACAGACAAATAGATACACAACTACTGTTAAGGTCACCGATATGCATAAGTCCACTGGTATGCACAAGCTACCGATACAAACAGACATACAGACAGCTACCTATACGAATAGATATAGACACCGATACAAAGTTCATTGATTTTCACAGCTACCGATAAGGCTAGGTATGCCAGGAACAGAACAGAGCAACTGGTATGAAATTCTACTGATACGAGCTACCATTACACCAGAGCTATTGATAGAGTAAGTCTAACTGAATATGAAATTCTACCGATATAAGGAAGTAACCACTACTCAAGTCTACCGATACAAAGATCTACCATTACAAGGAAAAAAGAGCTATCGATAGAAGCTCACCACTACAAATAGAGATACCATTAAAAGGAGTAACAACTACTATTACAGAGGACCTACCGCTACAAGCTTACTGTTATAAGGAGTTACCAATTGGAAACCAATCACTATTTTCACTAAACTCGATTTCTATTATTTTATTTCAGAAATGGTTTTATTTTATGTTTTCAATGGAATTAATGATATTTAATGATAGTTATTGGCATGTCATGGAACCCTACCTCATACCGGTCAAAGGTAATCATTTTAATTTTCTGAACTCAAGGAAAAAAAGGGGATATATGGATACGGGAGAAAACAGAGGACAAGACACAAATACACATAGAAAGGAAGAGAATATACACACGTACATGCAAAGAAGAACACACAGAGAACTACAAGAACTCTCATACTCATCAAGAACAGATGTTCAAAGAAGTAGATTAAGTGCTATAATGAATACTCTACTACTTAAGCTAAACACCCACACTGGAAGTGAAGGAACACAACTATGACACTCTGTTTTTCTTAACAAACACCAGAGAAGGACTCCAAGCTTCAACTGCTTCAAACCAAGGTGTCCAATGCTTTACTCACAACACATAGAGCATTCTAAACTCATCTTTATTTTTTCGCTCCATTGTGTTTCATTTATTAACATTTTGAGCGGTGTGTGTACTCTGTATATTCTATACACACACTGTCTACAGTGCTAAACTGGAGGATTTCTAAATCCTCACACTAAACTTCTTTAGCACTCTTGTATCACACTATGAATAGTGCTAGAGGTCAAGTGTGACATGGATAGCCTATGTGCTATTGTTCTTATAACCATAAAGAATTGTGGTAGAGGCCTTAGTACCTGGACAGTCTTCGTACTGTTGTTTACCCCTATCTAGGGTGTGGATCAAAATATATATAATTTTTTTGAGAGGACAAAGTCTTGCCATGAGACTGAACCTCTTGTTTTAAAACTGACATGCTTACTTATTTTGTTTTAACCTATATTTAATATTCCACTACTAATTACTTTGAAATATTAAACTGTTTTAATTTTAATGAGATAGTTAAATTAGAATGTATTTGTAACTATTGTAAATCGGTAGGTTAGTTTCAAAAGCTAATTTAATATTCTAATTAAATTAAGTGAGACCTAATCAAGATTTTGAGAACCTAATCGAACCCTTACAGTTTTACAATTTCACAACAGTTTAAATTAGTTTTAAATTGGTGGATTTTAATAGAAATATTTTTTAACAGAAATTTTTAATTGGAACTCAATTCACCCCCTTCTTGAGTAGCCACTCCGACCAACAAAAATGCTAAGTAAAACTCATTGAGATTGATATCCATTTTTCATGAAATCATTGAAAGTAACATAATTTATAAAGGAATACATTTAAAAGATATTTTTGAATCAATGTGTCCCATATCACATTGAAACTTTTAAAAGAAATTTTCATTTTAAAACATTCATTTCCATATAAATAAACCCTTAAAACTGTTTTCAAAACATGGACATTAATGAGAAAGGGTTTGAAGAATAAATTTTTAAAACATTTAAAATGATTCTTTAGTAAAATATTCCATTAAAAATAATCTCTTTGAAAACTCTTTGTTGAAACATGTATATTTATTATAAATATTTTCGAATAGATACATATGTAAAAACAACCTTGGATGATAAAGATATTGTGAAAGTAACACTTACCTTGTACTTTTTTTAGTTGAGGGAACATTTAACATCCTGTATAAAGACCGTAGTATGTTATTAGATTATACTAGAACAATATTAATATTTATTATATCATACAAGATTCATTTATGACTTTATACTACCCATTTAATAATTATTTCCATGTCAAATTAACATTTCAGGAAACAATCACTTTCTTTATTGTACATGTTTTAACTTGTTGCTCCTGATTTTATCACATAGATATTGATTTAAATACATAAATAATATAAAACATGATTTATATATCATATATATTTAGAATATAAATATTTATAATAGACATATATATGAAAGGGAAAACATCGTTAATGGAGATGGTAGGTCGTACGTATGCATAAACGATGTTTCTGTTTTCATATCGTATTGAACGAAACTAAGTGAATAAGATATATGTATGTACATATATATATATATATATATATCTAGTATAATAATTATTTCATATATTACATACATATTTATGATATATATTTTTATAATCATCATTGAACTTGAACGTGGATATGAATCTCATCGCATCGTGGAGACGATAAATCGTACGTACGCACGAGCGACCATATCATTATATTGATGGTGAAATCATATGTAATTGGATGGTATATGAAATATAAAGAATAATTAACATGTTATATTTATTATTTACATTATTTATACTCATTATTATACCCATCAAAATAATTAAGTGTTTCAATAACAAGCTACACCACGACGTGGAGACGGTAATCCGTACGCATGAACATATGGTGACATTTTCATTTATAGCATGGATAGAGTAATGAAAATGGTTGTAAAATTTTTCCAATAACATCAAATTATATTTAAGATACTGTAGTTATTATATTAATCTCGAAACAACAAACAAAGAGGATGTGGAAAAAGAAAAGAACATGAAAGAGGTGATGAAATATTTACCTCTTCTTTGGGGTCTTCATTTTGATTTCATTAAAATGGCTCCTTATGTTGGCTTTATGACCAAAAAAAGTCTTCTAGGATGAAGGTAGGAATGTTGGGAGGCTATTTGGACAAGGTTTGGTAGAGCCAAAATGGATTTGGAGGTCTGAAAGTAAGACAAGGGGAGTGCCCTTTTATAAGAGAGTTGAGAGTCACTTTTGGAAAATTTCAAAATATTATTTTATAATAAAATCATTTTCGGTTTATAATGGCTCAAAAATGAATTATTTAGTGGCTAAGGTGGGGATTGGTCGAAAAACGCTCATCCAATAGGTTATAGAAAATTTTAGTTCAACATATTAATCTTATATTTTAGATTTAAATCTTAGTTAAATAGTTTGACATTTACCATGTCTCTTTGTATTTTTGTATTATATGGTTAATAATTTTACTATAAAAAGCCATGCAAACCCCATTTTTTCATTATTAATATATATAACCTTATCTAAGTCCTTTTTCCAAACCTTAGATTTTTAATAATATTATATCAATTAATAATATATTATTTGTTTTAGAAACTCAATTATGACAATTTTGACACAATTTAATATTTGGTATTTTTAAATATCATAACAGCATGATTACTTTAAAAACAAATTATTTAATCAACCCAACCATGTTATATTAACCCATAAAATTAGTGGAATTTATCAAAAGTCACAAATTACATTTATTTGGATATTTATAATATCAATTATTTTAATTATTCATTAATAATTTAATTCCTGCATCATCATTATGTTATAAATAAATTTAATTATTTTTTCTCCAAAATTTATAAATAAAATAATTTTATGTAGGAAATTTTGTTATCTTTATAATGAATATTTAATGTCTAATTTATATTATGAATAACCATATATTAAATATGGTTTAGTTATTAAACATTGAATTTTACTCTTTTAACTCTTCTTTAAATAAAATAATAGTGAATTTCTAATCTTATCCAAGTGGATAAAAGGGGGTCAAATTTTATTCCTAATGTTTTTTGGTCAAATAATACTTATCAAATAGAATTTGGAACTATGTTAGGGAAATTATAATATCATTTTTACCCTTAATTACCATATATGCTTTTAACCGTGGTAAATAAAAGTCAAATGTTACTATTCACCAAAAATTATTTTCATCGTATTGAACAAAATTTTACTTACTGATGTCAACTGTGTCTCCCAGATTTTTGAAATTTAACTAACAGAAGCAGTAAAATTATGTTTTATGCAAATTTGCTAATGTCACTTGATGATGGGTAAAGAGGTTAAAAAAGTTCAATAGAATTTTATACATATATTTTTATTATAAAATGACTCTAATGACTTAAATTGATATTATATAGGTATTATATATCTATTTTTACTTAAAATAAATTTAACTAAAATAAGTAATTATTTACATAAAATGACGGTTTTAAATAATAATGTAGTGTTTTTCTAAATTCATCACAAACTGAAAGTTTTCAGAAAAAATACTAAAAAGTATCCCTATGTTAATTTTGATATTAAAAATTAAAAAATAAATTTTATTTTACCAAATTAGAATCATATAAGTTTCATTTATTAATTTAAAATTAATTCTTGTTGTCAAAACCAAAAAACTGGTTTTTAAAAAGTAAAAACTATTAAAAGATTGACATGTGTTTCGGTCAAATTTAAATGTTAAATTACTTATAATGACCTAAATTGTATTAAATGTAAAAAATTATAATATAATTATAATTTAAAACCATTAAAAAGAATAATTTATCACAAGAAATTATTTTGATTAAAAAAGTTGTTTTCAATTAAAACAAATTATTTTTCATTGTACATCAACATATGAATGTTATCAGAAAAGTACCAAAAATTTATCCAAACTAAATTTTTATTTCATGATTCAAAATAAAAAATTAATATTATTCAATTGAATATATAAAAGTGTAAAATGTTGGTTTTTAATAGGATTCTCCATTAAAAATCTTTAAATTTCATTTTATTAAAAATACTTATTTTACCCTAAAAAATAAATTTATTGTTATATTATTATTCAGAAACACATAATATGGATTTTAAAATTGTATAGAGTTTATAAGATTCAAAATTTGGTTAATACTATTCATAACCTCTTTTTGAGCAGTTAGATTAGTATGTTTTCATGAGCTCGAACTCGATGTTGTGTGTATCGCAAGCTGTTGAATTACATTAATGATATAATGTACTTTGAAATCGTAGAGTGTTACAGATAAAAAATGAGTATAATTTAAAATAATTATGTTAGGGAACCTAACAATAAAATTATCATGGATAATATAATATTGAACAAATATAATCTTTTGTTAAACTCAATACACCACATGTTAAAAATAAATGACTCTTAGGGGAATACATCATTGGATTTGGGTTTTCATTTTTTATATTTTTTATATAATAATTACAATTTTTTTAGTATTTTGTTAAGAAATCTTTAAAAACTTAGTGTATAATGTTATGTATTTCGAAGAAACTTTTTCTTATAAGAAAAATATAGAGTATATTTATGTGGTTCTTAATTTTATTGAATTCTTATTATAATTGAAGTGGTGAGTTTTCTAGTAATAACATTTTATGTGATGTTGATATCCTAATATAAATTAAATCTCTATATATATAGTGAGTGATATTTATCAATGTTATTCTAGTACATTTAAAATGATTTGATAATTATGAGAAATATTCATGGGTTATTCTACTCTAGATTTTCATTAATGATTTTGAAACACATATTTAACGGTATAAATAACCTTGAGAATTTATTTTATGCCATGGTTATATATTTTAGGGTAACCATTATTTATCACATGATTGATGTTTGGATAACTTTTGGGATAATATATGATTCAGTTTAAGAAAAAAACGATTTGATTTATTTTGGTAAAAGTGAGTTATATGTCATTTATATCTTTTTAATTAATTACTGATTTAATAAAGAAAGTGACTTTTTATATTTTTGGTGATATGTATCTAATTTCTTTGAGTTATGATATAAATTTACAGGTGTCTGAATATATAAACATGAAGGTTAATGATGAAGATCATTTTTAGAGGAATATATGCATCCATTTCTCTTTAATTTCTTATATATTTTAATAGATTTGGTTAGTTTATGTTATATAGAATATATTATTATAGTACATAAAAAACTTTATTATATGATTGTATAAATTATTAATATTTTTCTTGGAGATAGAATTCAAATAATATATACTAATAAAGATTCATTTATTTCATATTAGAGGTTATATGGAAATTATTAATATGATAAAAATACCCTTTATTACTTTAATCGGGGATTCAAAATTAAAATTGGGAGAATACAATTTATTTATGGTGTTAGAATATAACAAACACTAATTTTAAATTCCATAAATTTATATTAACATCATTATATTGTGTCACATGTAACACCAATAAAATGAAACAAATAAATAAGAAGAAACATTATATATTAAAATTATATAAAAAATATAGTCATTAAACGATAAAATATTATAATTAATAAAATTATTTTTATATTATTATTTTTATTTGACTAATATTAAAAAATAAATGACTTTTTAAGAACCATTTATGAGTTGGTTTCTAGTTTACCTAAATAAACTCATTTTATCCATTATAAATGTTTTAAAAATTTGTAAATAATTATATTAAAAAACATATAAAAAATTATTTATTTATAATTTTATATGAAAGAATATTTTAGACACTGGAAGATTAAAATGGGTTTTATAATAAAATAATTTTTTTCTATTTAATTTTAATTTAAAAGTTAAATTTATAAATTTTATATTTTTAGCATGAATAAATTAATGTTATTTTTTGAATAAATATTTGAATATTAGCATAGGGTGAATTTTTTGGATTTTTATGAAATTTATTTTAAGTTGTTGGTGAAATATAATATTTATAAAATATTTATCTTTTGACAATTATCATTATATGAGACAAAAATATGATCACAAAAATATTTTAGTTGATGAAAAATATTTTGTTTATGAAGAATAACTATATATTATAAAAATAATTAATAGAATTTATAAATATATTGATTAAAATTTTAAAGATATTAGTAATATCTTCTTAATGAAAATTATTTTTTCTTTTCATTCAATCAAATATTATTTTGGTCAAATTTTGTTTTGGATTGGGTTTAAAGACACATAAAATTTCTTTTTTTTGTAATAATTCAACTTATAACAGGAAAATCAACTACAATGACAATTTTATCCTACATATAAATATAATGCTTAATAATACTATTTACAAAAATTGGTTTTTACGTGTAACATGTGCTGATGTAAAAATATATATTTCTTTCAAAATGAATCATTGACTAATGAAATAAATTCCATATTTTTAGTTGGTTGGTTAAAATTATTAATTTTGATAAATTTAATTTTTAGTTATTAAATGTAATTTACATATGTAAAAACAAGTTTCCACAATAATACCAAAAATGGTAAAAGTCAAAATAATAAGAGAAATAGGATTTTAAACGTGTATTAAAATGAATAGTAAACGGATTATAGAACTTATATCATCCCTAAAAACCATATTTTCTATTTTTATTCTTTATTACAAGTGATACATGTTCTCTCTAAATATTAAGTTGAAATATTTTAAAAAATGGGTTTGTCTCCACTTTCCAAATGGGCCTCTTACCACCCATTCAAAACCATCATGAAATATTCAATTTCAACTTGAAAAAAAGTTCAATTTTATTATTGAAATAACAGTATATAATTTTAGTTTAGCCTCTTTTCACAATATATGTTCTAAATTCTTCCTTTTCCAAAGTTTCATCCTCGAAAAATCCATATTCCTTAACATGAGTACATATTTTCTTATTTATTTTGTATTAATTCTAACTTTCCAAAATATAATTTTATAATTCATATATAATGACATACGTAATTTTTATATATATTTTATCATACTAATTAAATAAAAAAGTTTCAATTATCCTCTTTTATAATTACAAAAAAGAAATTTTCATATGTACATTTTATCTAGATCCGCATCCACAAGGTGACGTATTTAATTTTCCCCCAATGTTTATTATCACAAATTAAAAAGGTTAATTGTAAATGTAAATTTGGTATCTAATATACATATTACTAAAAATATAAAAATTCTAATCCACCGTATTTCCAACACATTCATTGAGAAATTAAAATGTTAACATGCATTTTATGGACTACCTCCTTCCAAAAGTATCATATCTCAATTTTTATATAGTTTTTATCATATTTACTAAATTATATTAATATATGATTATGAACCTATAATTTAGTCAAATAATATATTTATTAATCCTTAATAGTTATATTATTCCCAAATAAACTTCTTTTATAATCATAATCATCTATTATTTATGGCATGTTCTTGTTTGGTTTGGTCTAATAAACTTCATGAACAATGCTAGAAAATAATATCATGGAAAAATAAGATAATTTATAATAGATAATAGATCATATAAATAATAAAATTATGTTTTTATTTTTCTTCTATAATGGTAATATTAATATTAATCTCATTGATTATGATACATCCATTCATTTTATGAACAACACTAAAACAAGGTTGTCTATATATTTTTTTACAAGTAATGTAATAGAATACCATTTAATGAAATTATAACATCATAAATAACCATAAATAACAAATTTATATAAATTTTATGACCTTTAAAGGATGAAAATTTGGTAAATAATTAAAAAACACCTCTTTTGAAAAATAAGTTCAACAAAATAATCATTACTCACAATTGATATTGAAAATATATAACAACAGACTAATATATACATATAATATTGTTGTAAGAAAATATTTAGAAGTATAAAAATAGAAATAAAGTTATAATATATAATGTTACGATAGTTATGTTTTTATAGGATATTAGATCATATTTGAAAATTTGAAAAAATAAGTTTTGTGTTTCTTTGTCCCGTTTTCAAATCCATCTGACATGTTTTATATTATGTATTATAATTTATTTTATATAGTGTGATTAATTACTAGTATATTTATTATTTCCAAATTCATGAAATTTATGGGGTTTTAATATCCATATAATTTTTGTTCATAAAATGGACTTTGATTGTGATGATTTCAAAATTATAATGGTTTTCGGATCTTAGATATTCACCCTGAGATGAATTTTTTATTATAAACCATATCATATATGGAATTCCATATCTAATAAATATTTTATATTTTTATCATAATACACTAATTATTCATGATATTTAATGTTTCATTTGAAATAATATCATTTATTGGTCTTGAATCATGTTTTTATAAAGTCTTACAGTGTTCATGTCTCAATGTTAAATCCATGAGTTATAATTTATATTAAAACACATTTTTTATTTTATACGTTGTATTCATAATACATTTTCTTTGACATATGAAATATATTATGTTTAATGGTATTTTAATTTCTATTTAATGACTATCCTTTGAAGACCATTTGATTCATATATTACCCAAACCATTTTTGTTTCATCACTGATATCATTTTAACATATATATTCCTTATGAACGATAATAAATTTAGGGAATTTTATATTTCTCACTCTAAACCATATAACCACTTATTCTATTATAGTATTTATTTGGATTATCTTATATTCTCTTTATTTCATTCATTCACTTCACTCGTTATATACTAATTGTAAGGAAACCAACCATAGCATTTATTTTTGATCAATAACAAAACTTTTTCCTTGACCACATACATTATGTTATTTTTTGAATATATTTCAATATTGAAAAATAATTAGTAATGTTATTTTATACTCTTTGAAATTATTTAAAATGTTTTTAATAATTTTTTTAACATCTTTTGTATTAGTTTATTTCATCAAAGGGTGAAAAATATATCTTTTAATGTTTCATATGTATAAAAATATTTCTACCAATATTTTTATTTATCATGAAACATACTATTCATATTTCTAGGGTTTAAAATAAATATCCTTGTTTTAATCATTATTTAATTTAAAATTATTTCAAGTGATCATGGATATTCTTTATTTCCAAATTGATTGGTCTGAAACACTAAAAAAAGTTTATTTATCAAATTCAATATCATAAAACAATATTATTCAGGATTGAGGTAATTAATCACAATATTTATTATATTCATGTATTATATAATTTTATTTTTAATATAATTAATGCTATATCATTACTTTTGAATTACTTCACTATCTATTGATAATATGACTAACTTTTTTTCTAAACAGTTTCCATTGTGAATACACTATTTTCATTCCTTTAATTTTTGGGTGTTCACCTTCATGTCATTAATCAATTTATTAGGGAAATTATTGACCAAATATATTATAATTTATCTATATAGAGTAAATAACATATGATATATTGAATTTTCATTACCCATATTTTTAGTGAATGAATTAGGATACCCATTTATTTTACATGGTTAAATTATTTTTTATTATTAATTGAATTAAAACTGATTTCATTATGCTATTTTTTTGAAAAGGTTAAGAAATAACATCTTTTTCAGTTGTTTTATTATTATTTGAAAAATGATTAATTTCAAGTGGAACATGTAAGAATGGCTGAATGATGTTTGGGTTTATATATTTTCCTTAAATATATTGGTTAGCGTTTTCTATATCATGATTTGAATTAGTATGAGACTTATTGGATATGATCACAATTTAAAGAGTGAACCATCATAGATATAGTCACAAACTAAAAGAAAATGGTTCATGTTTTTGCTCAAAAAACAAAGAGGGGACTTCTTGGATATTGTCTCATACTAAAGTGAATGCCTTAATGGAAATTCTCATAATATGATAATAACATAAGAAAAAAATCAAAATAATTGTTAATATGATATGAATTAAGGGAATGTTACATATCGATGAAATATTACTATTATTATGCTATCATTGATAATGTTTATTGACCCATATTTCCTTATTAGTTTTTTTTCATATATTATGTTATGTTAAACCGTAAGATATATTTATTATATATTCATTGTGGGGTATAATTTCTAATGTACCCTGATTATACATATGTTATTATATTATTCTCATTTATGATATTTTAATGTTATCACATATTCCTATCATTAAAAACATCTCATATCACCCGTTTATTATGTTTTCATTTCCCTATTTTATATAGATGACTTTATCTTATGGGAATTATATAAAAGAGTCTAGTATGGTTTAATTTTAGAGTACATTAATCCTTTTTTATAAAATTATTTTCCTATGTAATAAGTCCTTGATGATATTTAACTTAATGGTTATCAATGTTTTGTGAAATTATTGTGAGATATAATATAAATTCTATGTTATTTTTTTGGAAATTTTGGCTTAGTATCAATGTTATTTTGTGAAATTATTTTTTTAGTAACAATATCTGGATTGTTTTTGTGTGGTACCTCAATAAATTAGTATGATCTATTTGGTATTTTTATTAAAATAATGATTATGGATCTGAGAAGTAATAATATTTCTATAAATTGATCCTTGTATCTTGAAGTTGTTTATACATTAAACTAGATTGAAAAACCCCTCAGGATATGTAATATACATATCATTGAGTAAACTCCAATTAATGAAATCTATTTTTGACACCCATTTCATTTACATTTCAATCCTATAATACTATAATAACTTAGATGATCATGTTATATATAATCAACATAAATATACATAATATTTCTTTATAGTAAATTTAAATAATTTTGAATATATTTATTTCTTCCAACAAGTCTATAATTGTAGATAATATATCACCAATGTAACTTTTCATCATAATGAAATTATTTTTACCATATATGTCTAGCAATATCAGACAAATAACATATGCTCCAAAACATGATAGTGTACATTAATTATATCTTATAACTCGTGGATCTATTCCATTTATCATAATCATAACAAACAATGACTTCTCCCAAATCTAGTTGGTGCATCATCAATGAACCCAACCTCATCATAATGATCATTGAGATGTTCATAATTCATTATAACAAAATAAATTCTATATGCTTACCTAATTTTTATATTACTTCATGTTTGTTCATTTTCTATAACCTTTTTAAAAACCAAAACACCCATATCAATAATTATATGCTCCTATTATTCATGAAATATAATAATTTCTAGTTTTATAACTTAATTTTCAATGGAACAGAATAACTTTTATATGAAAATAACATGTTTAACCATAACCAATTTCAGATTAGTGGGATTGTAAAATTAATACCCCATTTTATCAATGGGATATTCAATAATGACTCACTTGTTTTATTTATGTCATATAATGGTATAATTCATAAGGTAAATAGATTCTTCACAATTGTAAATCCTTTAAAAATATTAAAACCATTGAAAAAGTCTTATATTGTTCCTTCTCTATTCATTTAATAATAACAGATGAGTTTAAGGAGAACCATTTATAGAGACTAAGAAAACTAGATAGATGTATGTTAGAATATATCACCGTTGATTAACCATTATCCAGTGAGGTTATATGTATCCTTTCATAATCACCATTCCATTTTGGTATATTCTATGGAGTGATTTTTGAAATTATAAAACACTCATTCTAATGTTCACACATATATTTTCTTAAATTTTCTCATACTAAATTGGATCAGAGATAATTAATAATGTTTCTATGTTGATTAACTCATTAATTTTTAAACTAAATTATTTTCAAATGGTATTTATAATTATGTCTTACAAGAATCACATGTTAATAACAATTATTTTCATGGATTAAGTTAAAGAGTATTGATAACTCCTATAAAATTAGAAAATTATTGGACTGAAATAGTTGTGATGAACAAGGAATGACAAATATATTTCTCTCTCTCTCTTTGTCAAAATTTGTTGGTCTTCCTAAAAATTAATTAAAATTAATATATATCATATTATTTTTTATAAACTAATTTTAATAGACCAAATTCATTGAGTTTTTAAATATTATTATTACTAGATTAACACATCTGGTTATGTCATGATATAAAAATCATGTTTCTATTTTTTCCATTAGAAAATAAGAATTATCTATTTCATGAACTAATATAATAGGAAGAGTTATCTTATAGATCCCCTCAAACATATTTATAAAACATTCCATATTCCAAATGTATTTTTACTATTATCCCTTCACAAATTCCATTAAAAATAAAATGTTACTTATTATTCATACAAATAAGAGAAGAAAAAAAGTATGAAATTACCATAATTTAATTCCTCAAAAATGATTTCTACAATGAATATACATGGTTTACCAACCTCACATAAATAAAGATTCTCAATATCATCAAGTAATTTCCTCCAATACCTTTTTGAATTCACTTTAATACAATAATAAAATCAATTTTCTCCTTTTCATGTAATTCAATGAGATTTTATTATTAAAGAATACTTATTATAATTTTTTTTCATGACCCATACCACTAAAGATACCTTAATATGATGTAAGGATAATGACCCCCCATATTCATGCTTTCTTGTTAGAACTGGGATGGTGACTTGAACTGACGATATAAAAATATCAATAAGGGTTGAATTATCGTCTATAATAATATAGGTTCATGAGATATGATGAATCGACAATAAGAAAATTCATAACGTAATATAAAATGAAATCCAAAACAATCCCCAATGCATGTATAAATAAATATTTTATAGATAAATGTATCCAAATTAAATGAAAAAATATAAATTCAACTAATTTTAAAGGGGTATAGAATTTAATTTCTAGTTTTATCTATATAATCCTCCTAAAACTTTGGGTAACAATTTATTTACATAGGGTGAGAGATAATTTATACTAGTTATGGTAACTAATGTATCTCATGAAAATATGAAATAATTATACTAATGCAAAACTGATCAAATAGAAGAACCAATGAACACATAAAAAATTCTACCTATCAAATCACCATCCACACTCTCTTACACTCACTAAATAATTCCTCCTTTTATAATACCATAATAGAGATAATGTCAATAAATGGTATCCCATATAACTTTTCTAATGATTTTCCTCCCACTCATCAAAACGTTATACGTACCTATGTTCACATTTATTTTTTATCCTAGAAACAAAAAATATCCCAAACCATGATGAATATAAAATTAATGAAAATAAAAAACCAAAATAAACACGAAAAATAAAGCTATTATAAACAGAAATGTGATTTTATAAAGGAACTATTAAATAAATGGAAATAAAAGGTCATAATAAAATCATATATGGTTCTGTAAATACTATTATTGTTCATTAATATTGTTATAATAAAACTATATCTATTATAAATTAGGATTGAATATATTTGATAAAATTCATTACATGATGTAATTGAGTTTCGTCTTTTTTTTTTGTGGGACACGTCCATATTCATCACTTATTTCTATTATTTGGTGTATACTCTACATCGAAATGTATATTATGATTCATATAAAAGTTATTTTTGTGTATTAACATCTATATGATGTCATATAATTCATGGGGATTCTGATTCAGAATTTTTCCATGTTCTAATGTTTTTTATCTTATAGGATCATGAAATATATTGATTATTTATTATTTAGTATTTGATGAAGGAATGTCATGATATATCACACAATAATCTCTTTAAAATTACAATTTATTGATTATTTTGGTAAATTTAATGTTTTCCTCATATCATTATATCTTTATGTAATTCATCCAATGGCCCAAAGGCCTTCAATTTTTATATATATGAAAAATCCCCCTTTTAATGGATGAAGGGGGTGGAAACCCAAAGGCATCATTTATATAGGACAATACACATGATGGATAGAATGAATATAAACCAGAAAGGCAACCTTGAACTGCTCCTCACTAGAATTTGAACATTAAGAATCTCTCCACCATTGCATGTCTAATCAGCAAGCAAGTATAAAAATGTATTAAACATATTATTTAGTAGTCTTCTATTTTTTAATGTTTTTGTTTTTCCTATTATGACATTTTAAAAAATTATTTAAAATAAATCATCTTTTATCCAATGGCCCAAAGGCCTTCAAAAAAACTAAAAACCATAAAATCCATAAATCACCTAAAAATAAATGGAAAAATAAAAAACCATAAGAACCCTGAAAACCCACATAAGAACATAAATACCCTAAAAAAGTTAAAAAATATAAAAACAAAAAAACACTTAAAACTCCTAGAAACGTTAAAAAATCGAAAAAAAAACTAAAAACACATAAAAACTAAAAAAATCTAAACCAGTTAAAAAACCACAAAAACCCTAAAAAGGTAAATCCTTATAAAACAAAGAAAATTAAGAAAAACCCTACAACCTATAATAATACTAAAATCCTTACCAATATAAAAAACATAAAATCCCTAAAAACCCATAAAACCCTTAAATATTATAAAAAACAAAAAACCCATAAGAACCCTAAAAACCCGCTAAAAATCAAAAAGCCCTTAAAACCCAAAAAACATAAAATCTATAACAAACCTTAAAAATTAATATAAACATAAAAACCCTAAAAAACAAAAAAAAATAATGAGCTTAAAACCACAAAAATTATTTGAAAAACCCTATAAACCCTCAAAATCCCGCCAACACATAAGAACACTGAAATATCCTAAATATCCCTTAATATCATTGAAAACATAAAAAACACAAAAAATAATGAAAACCCCTTAGGAAAAAAAATTAAATCTTTAAAATTCCACTAAAACTCTAAATAACCTTTGAATTCCTAAAACATTAAAAAAAATATAAAACTATATAAAAAACATAAAACTAAACCCCTTAAAAATACAAAAATACTCTAGGAACCATTAAAATGCCTAAAAACCCTAAAAACCCTATATATTAAGACATCTCAAAATCCACAAAAATCTAAAAAAACCCTTTAACCCATAAAAATCCTAAAAATCCTTAAAAATCCCTAGAGACACAATAACCTTAAAACTATATTAAAACCCTATAAAACCATTAAAATCCCAAAATAACTTAAAAATACTCCAAATATCTGTTTAAATTTTAAAAGTATTCCCCAATATAATATGACTTTGTAAATACTTCAACAGAAAATAAAATTCTCAATATAAATCAGTATTATTCCCTATTTATATAAAAATCAATAATTTCAGAAAAATCCCCAAATTTCACGGTACTCTAATTTTAATATGATGATTTAAAAAAGTTATCATTTTTGTCAAATAAAATTTGTAATGGTTTTAGTAATTATTTGTAAGGTAGTTTAACAAATAACAATGAACATAATTTTTGAAGAATTTTTTTCATGAATAAGATTAGTTTCATATGAATTATACATGTTATTTCCTATGAAGTAATCTCTATATTTTTATCTAGTATGAAATTTATATATATTTATTTCATAATGTGGCCAATTTAATTCATACATACTTATCCAATATCTATTTTATAATAATCAATTTTAAGTATGAATATTTATTTATTATTTTGTTCTTAGTATTGTGTTTCATATACGCTATCGAAAATTGATTTATTATTGAAATTTCAATTTGTTACTGTAATGACCCGACCCTAGTTACCCAGAATCGGTGCATTATTACATAACATCGGCATGATTACAAGGAATCAAGACTAGATGTACCGATCAGTTTAGTAGTATTGGAAAATATATTACAAACATAAACATTACATTACACCTTAGAAAATAAAACACAACATATATGATCCTTTGGTAATGAATTAATCCCCTACCTTAACCCTCCTTATCAATCATAATACACTTCTTCAAATCCAAGGAAAATAAAACTTAAAAAAGGGGTGAGCTCAAATTTTCAGTAAGGGTAAGCAATACAGTGGAAAGTAACATAGACATTAGGAGTGGTGAATAAGTTAAAACACATGCCCTTACAAAAAATAATCATGAAAGATTTATGGAAGGAATATGAGATGAGTAAATAATGCCATAATAAAATATAGTCATGCTTATTCTACTAGTCGAATAACAACATGAAACGTCAATAAAATTTTCAAAATGAGGGAATGTATAATGCCGGACATTCTGAACATTTTTTTAAGTCCTCGGCGAAGATGTCTAAAAATGATTAAGGCCTCAGCCAAAACCATATATCAAATTTATGAAAGGCCTCATTCAATTCCACATATAATTGTATCATGATATCTACCAATGCACCGAAGAGCTATAGTGGGATCCACCCATCAAATACTAAGTCTAATACATTCCTAATATGAAAAGGTTGAAACATACATAAACATTTGTATTAAAACTATAATATGAAATGTCAATACTCTAACCCTAACACATTAATTGTAAAAAAATAATGCATCGACAATAAAATATATCACAAAACCTTCAATACAAAATAAGAGATTTGTATCATAATAATATCAACCTCGATTAAGAGTAATATCCCATAAAGATGTTGACATAGTTGAAAATGATCAGTACAAATCTTGGAGAGAAATATCGATTTGTCTTCAAATCACTTAAAAGTCACATAATCAATAAAGGAAGTAATTTAAAAGATAGTTTTGAATCAAAGTTTCCCATACCACTTTTAATCATTTAAAAGGAATTTTATGCTTTAAACATTAATGTCCATACAAATAATCCCTTAAAACTATTTGTAATACATGGACATTAATGAGAATGGTATAGTAGAATAAATCATTAAAACATTTAAAATGATATTTTGGTAAAATAATACCTTCAAAAGAATCCCATTGAAAACTATTTGATGAATCATGTACATGGATAATAAATATGTACAAGTAGATACTTAAGTAAAAATAACCTCAGATAATAAAGGGATTGTGAAATTAACCCTTACCATGTACTTTCCTTTAGTCGAGGGTACATTTATCGTCTCGTATAATGACTGTAGTATGTTATTAAATTATTCCAGAACCATTTTAATATTTAATATATAATACATGATTCATTGATGACTTTATACAACCCATTTAATTATAATTTTCATGTTAAATTAACATTTCGGGTAATAATCACTTACTTTATCATATGTGTTTTAACTTGTTACTCTTGATCGTATCACAGAGATCATGATTTAAATACTTATAGAATAAAAAAATGATTTATATTTCATATATTTTTATAATATAAATATTTCTAATAGACATATATATTAAATGGAAAACACCGTTTATGGAGAGAGTAGGATGTACATATGCATAAACGTTGTTTCCGTTTTCACATCCTATTGAACTGAACTAAGTGAATAATATATATGTAAGTACATATATAGATATATATATATATATATATATCTCCATTAGAATCATTATTTCATATATTACTTACTTATAAATGATATATATTTTTATAATAATCGTTGAACAGTAAATGTGGAAATGAATCTTATCGCGTCGTGGAGACGGTTATCTGTACATACACACGAGGGATAATATCATTATATTGAAGGTGAAATCATATGTAATTGGATGGTATATCAAATATACAGAATCATTAACATGTTATATTAATTATTTCCCTCAATTATACTCATTATTATTCCTATCCACATAATGAAGTGTTTGAATTAACAAACTACAACACGATGTGGAGAAGGTAATCTGTATGTATGCATGTACGGTGAAATTGTCATTTATAGGAAGGATAGAGAAATGAAAAGTGTTGCACTATTTTTATAATAACATAAAATTAAATAGAAGATACTAGAGTGATTATTTTATAATAGAAACAATAATGAACAAGGAATTGGAAGATGAAAAGATCTTGAAATAGGTGATGAAATATTTAACTATTCTTCGGGTTCATCGATTTGATTTGATCAAATGGGATTCATAGGCTGGCTTTATGACCAAATTAAGGCTTCTAGAATGAAGGGAGGAATGTTCAGAGGATATTTGGGTAGTGGTTGGCTGATCCAAAAGGCTTTGGAGGTGTGAAATTAATAGAAGGTCAGTGCCGTTTTATAAGAGATGTGATAGTCACTTTAGGAAAAGATTGAAATATTATTTTATAATAAAATCATTTCGATTTATAATGTAACAAAAATTAATTTTTTTGAGGATAATGTACGTTTGAGTCGAAAACATCTCACCCAATAGGTTTTATAAACGTTCAGATCATCATATTTACCATATCTTTTAGATTTACCTCTTAGTTATATTGTTTGACATTTACCATGTCTCTTTGTATTTTTATGTTATTTGGTTAATAATCAGACTATAACATGCCCAGAGAAACCCATGTGGTTCATTATTAATATATATTTCCATATATATGTCCTTTGAACAAAACATATCTTTTTAGAAATATTATATCAATTAATAATATAATATTTTTTAAAAAAACTCAATTATGTCAATTTTGACACTATTTTGTATTTTGTTTTTGTGAAAATCATAACAGCATTATTACATCAAAAAAAATCAATCAACCCTAAAATATTACATTATCCTATAAAATTAGTGTAATTCATCAAAATTCACAAAATACATATATTTGCATATTTATAATATCAACAATTTTAATATTTCATTAATAAGGTAGTTACTTCATCATCATTGTGTCATAAATAAAATAAATTATTTAATGTCTAAAAATTATAAATAAAATACCATTATTTAGAAAATATTTTAATATTTCCAATGAATATTTATAGTCGAATTTATCTTATGTATTACCCAATATAAAAAATGGTTTAGTTATTAAACATTTAATTTAACTCTTTTAAAACTTCTTTAAATAAAATAATAATAAATGTCTTAATCATATCCATGTGGACTCAAGGGGGACATATTTTATTTCTAAAGTTATTTTTGGTCTAATTATAAGTATCCAATAGAATTAGTACATGAGTTAGGGTAATTATAAAATCATTTTTAGCTTTAATTATCCTATTTACTATTAACAGTGTTAAATAAAAGTCAAAAGTTTCTATTCACCAAAAAATAAATTTCATCTCATTGAACCAATTTTTACATACTGATGTCTATCGTGTCTCTCTTATTTTTGAAATTTAACTCACAAAAGCAGTAAAATTATGTTTTAAGCAAATTGGCTAACCTGCCTTGAAGGTGGGTAAAAGAGTTGTAAAAATTTAATGGCATATTATGCATCTAATTTTATAATTAAATGACCCAATGAAATAAATTGACCTTATATATGTATTATATATCTATTTTCCTTAATATATTTTTTTTAAAATATAGTTATTTAAATAAAATTTCGGTTTTAAATAATATCGCAGTGTTTTTCACTATTCATAAAAAATTGCAAGTTTTCAGAAAAATACCAAAAATTCACCCTAAGATAATTTTGATATTTTGAATTCAAAAATTAATTCTATTTAACCAAATTCAAAACATAGAAATTGAATTTATTAAATTAAAATTAATTCCCGTTTTCAAAACCAAAAAGAAGGTTTTTAAAAAGTAAAAAATTTCAAAAGCTTGACTTGTGTTTATGTCAAATTTAAATGTGAAATTAATTATAATGAACTACATGATATTAAATGATAAAAAATTAATCTAATTATACTTCTAAAGCATAAAAATTCATATTTTATCACTATAAATTATTTTGATTAAAAAAGTTGATTTCAATTAAAACATAGTATTTTGCACTATACATTAAAATATGACAGTTATCAGAAAAGTACCAAAATTTTATCCAAACTAAATTTTTATGTCCCTCTTCTAAA
Source organism: Viscum album (assembly GCA_963277665.1). NCBI lineage: Eukaryota > Viridiplantae > Streptophyta > Magnoliopsida > Santalales > Viscaceae > Viscum > Viscum album. Next base: position 2,088,085,243 of record OY728140.1, on the reverse strand, counting down.
ATAAATTAATTTTATTAAATTGAATTTATAAAAGTGTCAAATATTGGTTTTAAAAATGTTTGCCCATTAAAATGCGATAAAATCGCATTTTCATAAAAATAAATATTTTATCTAAAAAAAAGAATTTTCTCTTATATTTTGTCTAATAAACACATAATATTTATGGTAAAATTATATATGGTATATAATACTCAAAATACAGTTAATACTATTCATAATCACTTTTTGAATGGTTAGTTTTGTATGTTGTGGTGTGCTGGAACTCAGTTTTCTTGTAACAGAAGCTATTGAATTACTTTAATGAGATAACGTACTATATAATATTGGGGTGTTACATTATCCCCTCCTTCAAAAAATTGATTCTTCGAAATTTGAAATTGTTCTTCAAAAATAGACGGTTAAAAATAGAAAAAAATCATATTTGGAAAACACACATTGGATATTGGTTTGATAAAAATAATATTAAAACGTGGGGAAAGAAAATGAAAAAGTCTCCACAAAATTATGATCTCGATTAAAAAATTGGTGGAAATTAGAGGCATATAATTGGGGGAAAATATATATTTATAGGGAGTGACTGAGGTCATGAAACTCAAAAAAAATTAAAATTGATGGCCTTAAAGCCATCAATTTTAGATGATGTCAAATATCATCGGTTACAGAAAACATTCAATGTTAGTATAACAATTTTTTTGTTTTAATATCCATTCTCTAATGTTTATGAATTAATTTATTAATAGATTCAGAAGAAGAAAAATACACTTGATAAGTAGAGTATTATCCTTCAACTAATTCCAACTACATACTCATCTTTCACTCTAAAAGATAATATAATTCAAAAGTATTCTATTTATCATAATCGTATATGGTTCCAAAAATAATGAATTTATAATTCATTTGTCAACTATTTTGAAAATCTAAAGTACACAATCTAGTACTTCATGTAGGCTAGTGGTAGGTGATGCACCCTTGTCACCCTTCCGTTGCGGGTTCAAGTCTCGCGGCCTTCCCAGACATAACGGTTGTCGCCCAACCTCCTGTTTGTCATTTTTAGGAAAATCCAAAAATAATATCATGAAATGATTTAACCTTAACAATAATAATCAATGTCAAAATTAATCGATTCCAACCATTAGACTTATGTAAAATACATCTTTCCAAACACACAGTCCAAAATTTTTAATGAAGGTAAATACAATGAAGATATTTTTTTCCACGTAGTAACATGTGAATACCTTCATCGTATATTCTTTTAAAAAATGGTAAAACACTGAATTACCATAAATACATATTGATGACATTAATTCTCCCTTATTACTTATAGAATACTGGATAGACATCTTATATCCATGAATGTTGTAAACTCCAACAATAATGGAGTAAACAACCATTAATTAGTTCCAAGGATTTCAAAATTATCTAATATAATTTTCCAAATCAATCATCTAATATTCGAAAATCAATACCTCAGTATTTGGACCATATTAAAGATTTACCTTTCCTTCGTCCAAGAATTTTCCATAAATATTAATGTGCTATTGAGTAACTTTTCTTGGTATCACACAATCTCAAATCCTTAATTAAATAGTATTTTATTACTATCCTTATATACTCCATAAATACTATAACCAGAACATCATTGATATAATACTCAAATGACATAATTCTTTAATATTAACATAAGGACACAAGTAATTACTCTTCATATGTGGTAATATAATAACTTTTTTATTATCCAATTGCATCCCTTGTGGTATACTATGATTATTTGGACATTGATTTGGGCAGTGTCGCAAATCCTTGCACATGAAGCATTGTGAATTTGAAACATTTTTCTTACCTTTGGAATCACGTACTCAGTGTCCTTTTTCTCAACAAATATAACAAACTCCCATTCACTTCTTGAATTTACCATGGTGATTCTTTCCATAGTTATCAAATATGGAAAAATCCTTCTATCCCTTATTACCTTTATCCATCTTTTTCTCTAACACCATTTTTTTCTCTAGGTTCCCTTCAAATCCTTAGGACTCAGAAAATACTTTACTTATCTTATTAACACATGATATTATTTCTTCATTTGATGATAATTCGTGGGAAGCTATTTCCTTTCTAAATGTTGGCTTAAATCCATGGAAGATATGATCCTTCTTACTCTTTGGATCTTGCATATTACTGGAGTTCTCATTCCTTCTACGAGGAACCATTTCTAAAAAATGGAATACACTAGGTTAGTTTATGAATCACAATGCATAATTCCAAATAGTTAAATACCTAATGTAAATTGAAAAGATTATACATATATTCTATAATTATAAAATGTTTTTTTGAGGTAGTATTTACTCATATATCCTTCATAATGGATTGTAATGAAAATGTAAATTATCCTAAGCATATCTCCCATGAGTTTCGTAATAAATAATGAAATAATTTCCTTTGTCGTGCACGAGTTACCATTCGATTCTAGCTCAATGCTGTGTTTTCAGGTTTTACACCTAGGTACATGTGTTCTAGAGATGCCTCTACCAGCTTGTATCCAGACAGGGATTTATTTCTTGGAAAACTCAAAAAACCTCTACATTAGAAAAATTATAGGATGTTATTATATATTACTAATCAACGTCTATCATAGGGTAATGTGCTCTAATCAGAGTTTATCTAAATCTAGTTTCCAACATTTATACTAATCATTATATGATACCAACTGTAATTCCATGACCCCAGTTACCTAGAGTCAGTGCATTATTACATAACATTGGCATGATTACAAGAAAACAAGTCCAAAAGGACCAATCAGTTTAGCAGTCTTGGAAAATAGATTACATACATGAACGTTACATTACACCATAGAAAATAAAATACAACATAAATGAACATTGATAATGTCATTATTCCCCTAGCATAACCATGCTTATCAATCATAATACACATCATGGAATCTTGGGAAAATAAAACATGATAAAGGGATTAACTCAAATTCTTATTAGGAGAACGCAATACAACGGAATGTAACATAAATATTAGGCATGGTGAATAATTTATAACACATCACTTTACCAATAATATGTATGAACACTTATTGGTAGGAATATTAGATGAGTAAATAATACCATAATAATACATAGTTATGGTTATTCTACGAGTTGAATGACAACATGAACCATAAAAAATATTTTAATAATGAGAGAATGTATAATGTCAGAAATTCTGAACATTTTCTCAAGGCCACGGCCAAGACGTCTAAAATGATTAAGGCCTCGGCCAAACCCATATATCAAATTGGAAAATTTCTCAGCCAATTCCACGTCAAATTTTCTCATGAGACCTACCAATGAACCAAGGAGCTATAGCAGGCTCCACCCATCACATACTATGTCCAATACATTCCACATATGAAACAGTTGAAATATACCCAAACATTTGTATTAAAACTAGCTTAAAAAATGTTAATAATTTAACCCCAAACCATGAATGGTATAAAAATAACACATCCATAGTCAAATATATCACAAAATCTTCAATACAGTATAAAATATTGGTATCATAATAAATAAACCTCGATTAAGAATAATATCCCATAAAGGATGTTGACATAATTGAAAACTGTTGACCTCATCTATTTTGATAATCCTAATTATGCGTTAATATGAGTTTATAATCCTATTTTGACAATAATATCAAAATAATCATTAGAATATGTTAATCACTATTTATCTATGTTTATATATACTTTGAAATAATTCTAACTCAATCTGGATATGTTCTGCATAGAACAGACACATAGCTACTGATACAGACAAAAAAATACACAACTACTGTTAAGGTCACTTATATGCATAAGTCAACCAGTTTTCACAAGCTACTAATACAAACAGACAGATAGACAGCTACCGATACGAAGAGCTATAGCAACCAATACAAATTTCACTGATTTACACAACTACCGATAAGGCTAAGTATGCCTGGTACAGAACAGAGCTACTGGTATTCAAGTCTACTGATACGAGCTACCGTTACACTAGTGCTACTGATACAGTAAGTCTACAGGTATATGAAAGTCTATTGATATAAAGAAGTCACAGCTATTCCAGTCTACCGACACAAAGAGATACAGTTACAAGGAAAAAGAGATACCTATAGATGCTCACCACTACACATAGAGATACCGCTACAAGGAGTAACAACAACAATTACAGAGGACCTACCACTACAATCTTACTATAATAAGGAGTTAACAATTAGAAACTTGTCACTATTTTCTCTAAACTCTATTTCTATTATTTTATTTATGAAATAGTTATATTTGATGTTTTAAATGAAATTAATGATATTTAATGATAGTTGTGGGCATGTTAGGGAACCATAACTTATACCTGTCAACGGTAATCATTCCCATTGTATGACCTCAAGGAATAAAAGGGGATATCAAGATACTAGAGAAAACAGAGGAAAATACCCGATCACATGTATAAAGGAAGAGAATATAAACACGTACATGAAAAGAAGAACACAAGAAGAACTAGAAGAACTCTCATACACAACAAGAATAGAAGTTCAAACAAGAAGCTTAAGTGCTATAAATTAAACTCTCCTACTCAAGTTGAACACCCACACTGCAAGTGAAGGAACACAACTACGACACTCTATTTTGCTTGACAAAAACAAGAGAAGGAATAAAATCTTAAACTGATTCAAACAAAGGAGTCCAGATCTTCACTCACAACACATAGAGCATTCTAAACTCATCATTTTTTGTTTACCTCTTTTGTGTTTCATTCATTTACATTTTGACCAGTGTGTTTACTCTTTATATTCTATACACACACTGTCTCTTGTTCTAAACTGGAGGATTTCTAAATCCTCACACTAAACATATTTTACTCTCTTGTTTCCCACTATGGATAGTGGTAGAGGTCATGTGTGACCTAGATAGCCTATGATATATTGTTCCTGTTCCCAAAAATAAATTTGGTAGAGGTCTTAGTACCTGGACAATCTTTGTACTGTTGTTTACCCCGATCCAGGGTGTGGATAACAATTTATATAATTTTTTTGAGAGGACTAAGTCGTAGCATGAGACTGAACCACTTGTTTTAAAACTGATGTGCTTACTTATTTTAGTTTTAACCTATATTGAATATTTCACTGCTAATTACATTGAAATATAAATATTTTTTTAAAGTATATTTATAGTTAATCTATCAAGTGTTTGAAACTATTGTAAATCAGTAGGTCAGTTTAAAAGGCTAATTTAATCTTCTGATTAAATTAACTGACACCTAATCAATCTTTGGAGAACCTAATCGAACCCTTACAATTTTACAAATTCACTACAGTTTAACTTATTTTTTAATTTGGGTATTTTAATAGAAATATTATTTAACAGAAATTTTAAATTGGAACACAATTAACCACCCTCTTGAGTATCCACTCCATCCAACATTTGGTATCAGAGGTTGTTTTTTATTTTTAAATGATATCCAAATACACTGTTGTTTAACTATGATTTTAGTTGTATCTTAATGATCATAAGTTTCTGTTAGTTATAAATTTTATCTCTTTAATATGTTTGATAAAATATAAATATGGATAACAGACTTTAAGGTTCTTCTACCAATAGGCCACCATTATTTAATGGTATAAATTATGCCCAATGGAACCATAAAATGGAAATTCATTTAAAAATTATGGGATTTGACATATGGACCGCTATAGAGACTCAATATAAGATTCCATAAACTGAAAGAACTACTTGGGATGAACCTAAAAGGACTGCATACAATAATAACTGTAATGAAATAAATGCCTTGTAATGTGCTTTAAGTTATGTGTAATTTAATAGAATATCTTCTTGTAAAACTGTTTATGAATTTTGGGACACTTTGGATATTTCCCGTGAGGGAACAACTAATGTTAAGGAAATGATATTGAAAACCTACACTCTTAAGTATGGGAATTTAAAAATGATGTCTAATGAACCTATTTCTGATATGTATCTCATGTTAAATGAGATTTTCAACACTATAAGCTCACTTGGAAAAGATGTTGCTTCAAAGGAGAAGATTATGAGAATACTATGATGTCTTCCTGAAATATGGAGAGGCGCATCTATTTCAATAAGATAATTGTGTGATATAAGTTCACTATTTGTTCAATAATTCATTGGAAAGTTGATGATGTATGAATAATAGATGAATGTAAACAAGGAAGAAGATGATGAACCAAAGAGGAATTTGGTAGCATTTAAATCTACTACCTTAAAGGGCATGGACAAGGGGAAAGTTCACATACCAACTAAATTCTCAACAAGTTAAGGTTCAGATTCTAATAGTGATGATGTGATGGCTCAGATAGCCAGACGATTCCGGAAATTCAACAATAAGAACAAATTCTTCAGAAAACCAAATTATAATGGAAAATATGAAAACAAAGAATATTGGAGGAAGGATTTGAATAAATATGATAAGTATGATGTGATAGTATGTTATGAATGCAAACGGGAATGACACATTAAGGAAGAATACCTGAAGTTAAAGTTAAAGAAGAAATATTACTACAATGATAAAAAATATAACAATGCCATGAAGGAAACATGGATTTCTTTAGATGACAACACATGTTAGTCTTGCAGTTTCTGATTCTGAAAAGAATCGTTCCAACATGTGTTTCATGAATAATACTTCTGAGGTACCTGTTTTCCCTATGCTGAATGATTATTATTCTGGGATTAAAAGCAATGTTGATAATATATCCAATGATTAATTGTTTGAATACTATAATATGATAGAAGAAACATGTACTTAATTGACGGACATGTATAATACCTTGATGAAACAACATGTTTTTACCATCTCTGTTAAATATGCACTTGATATAGAAAATGAAGATAATGATAAATTACTTAAGGAAAATACTGATCTTAAATTTTCTAATGATAAATTAATGAAGGACATAGATAAATTCACAAATAGAATTAAGAATCTAAGTCAAATGCAAGGAAAACAAGTGGCACCAAAATATACCACTGGAATAGGCTATCAGCCTGGACAGAGACAAATTACTAAAAATATATTTATTCCTAAATCATGACATAATGATGCAAGTTCTAGTTGTGGAAATACATATACTTCAACTAGTTATTCACATGGTTATAGATCAAATAATGTTTATCATTATAAATAATTTGAATCAATTGATTTTATGAGACCCATTAGACATATTTGGGAACCAAAAGTTTTCCTTTCTAACTTGTCTGGACCCAAGAAAATCTGGGTACCAAAATCATTTTTTGTTTAAACCTATTTTGTAGGAAACTTGCTTGAAAAGTTCCCATAAGAAGTTGTGGTACTTGGAAAGTGGATGTTCAAGGAATATGACTTGATATTACTTATTCTTCAAGATTTTAATCAATGTTTATGGAGACCATGTCACCTTTGGTGATGATTTAAAAGCAAAAATCATCGGCTTAGGCCAGATTTGTAACACTAATTCTGTTTTAATTTCCAAAGTCGTATTTGTTGATGGAATTATGTATAACCTGTTGAGTATTTCACAGTTGTGTGATGATTGAATCAATGTTAAATTTGAAAATTATTCTTGTAATGTTTTTAATTCTATAAATATTTTCGTATTTTCTACTTTGAGAAATGAAAATGTTTATGTTGTTGATTTGAATTACTTGGCTAAAAAAACATTACATCCTTGAATTATTTTCATAATGATTCTTGGATATGGAACAAAATATTAGGACACTAAGATGTTCATTTAATTAGAAAAATGACTAGATAAAACATAGTTAGAGACATTCCTAAACTTTAATTCCTAGCTGATAAAGTTTTCAATCCTTGTCAAATGGGAAAGCAACATAAACATTATTTCAAATCAAAGAATGATGTTTCAACTTCTCAACCTCTCGAGTTGTTTCACATGGACATATTTGGACCCTCTAAAGATTCTAGTTTAAATGAGAATCACTATGTCTATGTCTTAGTAGATGACTATCCAAGGTTCACTTGGGTATACTTCTTAGCTAAAAAAAGTGAAGCTTGTTCTTACTTTATTAAATATTTCAAGTCTGTGTAAAAACATAGAGGAATTATGATTAAGACATTGAGAAGTGATCATGGTCATGTGTTTGAAAATCATGAGTTTGAATCTTATTTCTCACACAATGGTTATAGTCACAATTTCTCTTCCCCTAGAACACCTCAGCCTAATGGTGAAGTAGAAAGAAGAAACAGAACACTTCAAGAGATTTAAAGAACTATGCTTAATAGTATAATCTTCTAATTTACATTTGGGATGAAACCGTAAATACAACTTGTAATATTATTAATAGAGTTCTGATTAGACATGTTCTCAAAAAGACCGCTTATGAGTTGTAGAACCATAGGAAACATAAGGCTAATTACTTTGATGTTTTTGGTTGCATTGTCTTTATTCTTAGTAAAAAATATAGTCTTGACAAGTTTTCATTAATGAGTGATGAAGGAATTTTCTTAGGTTATTCAATTACTAGAAAATCTTATAGAGTATTTAATAAAAGAACCAAGTGTGTGGAAGAATATTTTCACATAAAATTTGTTGAAACTGATCCATATGAATCTAAATCTCCCATTGAAAATCTTGAAGCAGATTTGTTTGTTTTGAACCTTAATGATAAAATCAATGAACCTATTGTAATGTCATCTAGTTCTGGAAACTTTTCGGAACTTATTTCTGTAGAGCTTGAATCAATAGAAGAACATTAAATATCTAGTCCTACCATTACTAGATCAACTAGAATTCTAATGAAACATCCTTTAGAAGCTATTGTTGGTAACCTTGATAGATAGACACAGACTAGAGATTCTCTAGGAAATTAGGTTGAACATCAAGCATTTATTTCACATTCAGAAACTAAAAATATAAATGAGGCAATTAATGATGAATTTTGGGTAATGATTATTCAATAATAATTAAATCAATTTGAAAGAAACAATGTCTGGGAATTAGTTTATAGACCTAAGGACACATTGACCATAGGCACTAAATGGGTATTTAGAAATAACGTTGATGATTCTGGAAATATAGTTAAAAACAAAGCAAGGTTACTTGCACAAGGTTATAGTCAAGAGGAAGGAATAGACTATGAGGAAGCCTTTTTCCCCTGTAGCTAGATTAGATGCTATTGGAATTCTACTTGCCTATGCTGCTCATTTGAATTTCAAGTTATATCAAATTAATGTTTAATGTTATTTTATAAATGGTTTTATAATTGAATTTGTTTTTGTTGAAAACCCACCTGGATTTACTAATACTCATTTACCTAATCTAGTTTTTAAGATATCTAAAGCGTTATATGGTTTGAAACAAGCTCCACGAGATTGGTTTGAGTGACTTAGAAACTTTATTATTTCAAAAGGTTTTACAAAAGGGATTTCTGATACAACTCCCTTTATCAAAAGAATTTCTAAAGATGTTTTCATAGAACAAATTTATGTTGAAGATATTATTTTTGGATCATCAAAAAATACATTATGTATTGATTTTTCAAAGAGTATACAAAATGAATTTGAAATGATTTTAATGGGAGAAATCAAATGTTTTATTGGATTTCAAGTTTTTCAAAATGATAATGGAATTATTTTAAATAAAAGTAAATATAAAAATGATATTTTTAAATGATTTGGTTTAGATAGTATTAAGGAATGTGATACACCTATGAGTACTACCTGTAAGTTGGACATTGTTGAATCATTGAAACCAGTTGATCAAAAAAATTATAGCGGTATGATTGGAAGTCTATGTTACCATACTGCTAGTTGACTAGATATTATGTTTAGTGTGTGTATGTGTGCTTGATTTTAAGCTAATCCAAAAAAGTAACGTTTTCTTGTTGTTAAAATAATTTTCAAAAATCTTAAAAATACAGCAATTTTTTGGTTTTTTTATCCAAAAGGACAATATTTGGTTTAATAAGTTATTCAGATGTTGAATTTTCTAGTTGAAGGTTGTATAGAAAGAGCACATCTTGAACATGTCATATTCTAGGTAAGTCCCTAGTATCATGGTATAGTAAGAAGCAGAATTCTGTTTCATTATCTACTGGTGAAGTAGGGTACATTGCTACTGGTAGTTGCCATGCACAAATTCTATGGATGAAACATACTTTATTGGACTATGGATATCAGTTTAAAAATTTATCAATAAACAGTGATAACAATAGAGACATTTACATATCTAAGAATCTCGTATCTCACTCTTGGACCAAACACATTGATGTAAGACACCATTTTTTGAGATATTATTACCAAAAAGGTTATATTACTCTTGAATTTACAGGTACAGAACATCAATTATCAGACATTTTCACAATGAATTTATGTTCAGATAGGTTAAGGTACATTAGCCATGAGTTAGGAATGATAGAATCTGTTCGTTATAAACCTCATTGTTATACCTCACTGGTATGAAACCTCACTGTTATACCTCACCGGTATGAAATCTCACTCTTATACCTCACCAGTATGAAACCTCACTCGTTTACCTCACCGGTAAAAAACCTCACTGTTATACCTCATCAGTATGAAACCTCACTGATATACCTCACCATTAGTAGACCTCACCATTTGGAATTCTCACCGGTATACCTTACTGTTAGTATGTGTTGTTCTAAACTTCTCTCTTTAGCCTCCAGAATCTGTATCATCTATATTATACATATTATATTATATTTATTTATTTAATGATTCTTAAATGATAAAAAAATTAGTTACTTCTCAATCCACCAAACTCTCCTCTCTCAAACCCAACTCCTTGAATCCCCGAATCATGTGAGAACCCAAAATTTTTCAATACAGAGATGGAAAAAACCAAAGTCCCTACTATCAGATATGACATTGATGAGTAGAATGTGAAGAAGTTGAAGAAAAGGCCTGAATCAGGTAGCAATGTTAGTAGAACAAGGTTGGGGAGGCATCCAATGAACCCACATTTACAATATATAGATATTGTAATCGAGAAAGAACTATGAATAGAGTGGTTGATGTCTAGTAAATCGTTAGTTCTAGAGGTTCTGGAAGATCCGAAATGGGTAGAATTCTTCTTGAATAACAATGACCCCTACTATCCAATGCTATTGAAACAGTTTTATGAGTTTGTGAGTTTTGAGAAATCGGATGAGGAAAATAAAATGATTTCATCGGTTAATGGAAAGGAAATAACCTTGTCATCTGTTGAGCGGAATGAGTACATGAGAGTACCACTTGAAGATGTTTTTGGATATTCATCAAAGATAGTTCCACCAACAAGTGACATATTTGATAATGAGACTACCTTTGGGGAGCTCACTGGTAGTGGAAAGTAGAGAAAGGTGGTGGCTGCTCAAATGGAAGAGAAAACAGGTTTTTATTAAAATTTGTGCAACATGTGCTAGGTCCAAGAAGAGGGGACTTTTTATATTTGAGATATCAATATATCTATCTTTAACATCTCTTGAGACAAGGTGTGAAGGTGAATCTGTGTAGGCTGCTAATGATTCAAATGGAGGATATAACAATACCCAAATCAAAGACCAATGCTTTATTCTTTTCCAAGATGATTTCAGTCATAATTAATGTAAAGGGAGTAGCTGAGTCTCTGGATGAGACAGCGGTGGTTAGAAACAACTTTGTTATCACAAGAATAGTGTGTAAGTACATGAAGATAATATGGAACCCATGGAGAAGGTAGTGGGTTAATGATGATAAGAGGTTATATGAAAAGTTTAATCTAATGGATCATTCTTCTAAGCCTAAGGATCTGAGGGATACAGGTCTAGGACCTGATAAGGAGGAGCCACAATCTTGTAATGATTCATAAGATAAGGATTCCCCTGTAGTAGATGCAGGAGATCCGAACATTCATCCTATCCTAAATCCTAAAATTGTATGACAATAAAAGGGAAGTTCTTCTTTGAACCTACCTATTATAGTAATTTTATTGTGTGTAAGAAATGAAGAGGAACCTGTAGATGAGGAAGACAAGCAAATATCAGATTAGGAAGAGGCTGCCCTTGAGAATGAGGAAGAAGAAAGAGAATTTGAAACTGAAGCATCTTCTTTTACCACCTTAAGTTTGAGTCATCTTATTTGAAGTTCAGTTGTTCCTTTAGAGGTTTTTCTTGTTGATGTTGATTGACCTACTCCTATTCATGAGGATCCTCATACTGTTAGAGAACTTGATATGGTTGTTCAAGATTCTTCTGAGGAAGAATAAGCAGGTGAGGGTATTATTGTTGTATGGGAGAATACACCAGTTGAGGGGGAGTATCCAACCATATTTGGAAGTGTTTCAAGGGATGTTGAGATTGAAGACTGGGCAGAGGACCCACTGTTTTCAGTTTGGGGATTGGATTACCCAGATTCTGATAATGAGACATCCCCTAGTCAACCAAAAGTTAATTATGATATTCTGTCGGAGATATTACCTGAGAATGTGGTAAGAAAAGTTGATCTAGATCAGTTGAGTTCTGATCTTAGGAAAAATTTTCTAGAAGAGATAAGAAATATGGAAGCATCCTTAGTGTTATCCATTCAATCAGTTATGAATGACTCAGTTTCCAGTATTGTATCTGAGATAGCACATGTTGTTGTGCCTGCTAATACAGTCACCAGGGATGACTTAGAATATTTTAAGGCTCAGATGAAAGAGTTTTTGAGTTCTTATTTTACCGAGTTAAAGAGTAGCATTTTTGAAGAGATGAGAAATATGGAAAATTCTTTTGAACTCTCTTTTGGTTGTAATGTGTCATCCATTGTTGCAGTGATAGTGGACGAAATCACAGCTTTCCAGAATCCTGTTTCTATCTTGACAGAGGATTTTGATGTTCTAAAGAGATCAATTGTCTCTCTATAATACTATATGAGTTCTAAATCCCAAGTTGAAAAGTATTTGGCTTATGTCAATAGCGTATTCAGCCAAAAGGTATCAGTTTTTGAGGATTTTAAGCATTCCATAACAAATAATTTTAGCACCCAAGATTCTACAGTGAAAAATCTTATTAGTGTTCTAACTAAGAGTTTCACGGAAACTAAGACTTTTTCTATTATTTCTCTTGCTTCAAGACCTTCAATAGAATTAGATCAGATTAGAGCTTGGATGAAGGAGGATATTGGTTTAGCTTCAACCAGTAGCTTTGTGGACTCATCTGCCATAACCCAAGTGGTGTCTACCACTAGAGATATAATGATGATTGTCCAAGATTATATGAGATAATATTCTGCTTCTCAGAAAGAAGTGAAGGAAAAGGTTTATTACTATTTCCAAAGGGTCTACACCAAGAATCTTCTCAAAACCTATTTCAATCTTTTGTTAGAGAACATAAAGCTACCTTCTATCAATCAAGCCTTCAATGAATAAGTCAGCAATCTCAAAGAGTTGACCTTGAACTAGAAAAATTCATAGAGAAAAAGGATGATTTCATTTCTGCCATAGAGAGGGGAAGAGTAATCATTGTGGATTTCAGAAATCTATGGTTTCCCATATTGCATGTTGATGCTCGACCAGTGATTGTTCCTCCAGCTTTACCTGCCTCTACCTCGGTTACTTCTCCTGCTCAGATGACACCAGTCCAAGCCATCTGCAGCCTTACTCCTATGATCACTCAGAGAGCTACACAGTACAGGCCCGGAACAGTTTCAGTAGCTCAGCCACCTCGGATCATTTCTGTTTTTCCTAAGCCTTCACTTGCTTCCACACCGCCTGAATCCTCTTCGGATCCCAATGGAAAATATTATGCTGAGGATGTGGATTGATTAGTGGCTAGTATCATTGATAGGAATCACTTTTATTTCTTTGGGTTTCTTTTATGTATTTCTTTGTATATGTTTTCTCTAAGGAATATATATGATCTTACTTTTTTTCTTTTTTCCCTTTGTCACTACTCTTTTCATGTATTTCCTTTTTTGTCCAACTTATTTATAATCACAAAGGGGTAGAAATAATATCTAAGGGAAACATATCTGGGGAGAAATAATATCTCAGGGAGAATAGGGAAAACTGATCTGAAATATCATTATATTTTATGAGCATAATACAATTCCCTCTGGTAAATTTGTTTTATATTTTACCTCTGATACATGTGTGTTATAATATATTGTTTTCTATGATTCATTTTGTTTTGTAACTATAGTACACTGTTTTTATTATTTCCACTGATACAATTTATTTAAATACCATATCCTCTGATACTTTTAAAATTTCATATTTGAACATGTCATCACTCACATTGAGAACTACGATCCATTGTTTTCTATAATGATACTTTACTGATTATTTTGGATTATAATAAAATGAGTTGTGATTATCAAAAAGGGGGAGACTTTTGACCTCACCTCTTTTTATAATCCTTATTATGTTTTAATATGTGTTTCTAATCCTATGTTGACAATAATATCAAAATAATCATTGGAATATGTTAATAATTATTTACTTTGCTTATACATACTTTGAAATACTTATAACTCAATCCAGATAAGTTATGAATAGAACATACACATAGCTAATGATACAGAAAAATAGATACACAACTACTGTTAAGGTCACCGATATGCATAAGTCCACTGGTATGCACAAGCTACCGATACAAACAGACATACAGACAGCTACAGATACGAATAGCTATAGCCACCGATACAAAGTTCATTGATTTTCACAACTACCGATAAGGCTAAGAATGTCAGGTACAGAACAGAGCTACTGGTATGAAATTCTACTGATACAAGCTACCATTATACCAGAGCTATTGATAGAGTAAGTCTAACTGAATATGAAAGTCTACCGATATAAGGATGTAACCACTACTCAAGTCTACCGATACAAAGAGCTACCATTACATGGAAAAAAGAGCTATCGATAGAAGCTCACCACTACAAAGAGATATTCTATTAAAAGGAGTAAAAACTACTGTTATAGAGGACCTACCTCTACAAGCTTACTGTTATAAGGAGTTACCAATTGGAAACCAGTCACTATTTTCACTAAACTTGATTTCTATTATTTTATTTAAGAAATGGTTTTATTTTTTGTTTTCAATGGAATTAATGATATTTATTGATAGTTATTGCCATGTCATGGAACCATACCTCATACCGGTCAAAGGTAATCAATTTAATTTTTTTAACACAAGGAAAAAAAGGGGATATACGGATACGGGAGAAAACAGAGGACAAGACACAAACACACATAGAAAGGAAGAGAATATACACACGTACATGCATAGAAGAACACACATAGAACTACAAGAACTCTCATACTCATCAAGAACAGATGTTCAAAGAAGAAGATTAAGTGGTACAAAGAATACTCTACTACTTAAGCTAAACACCCACACTGTAAGTGAAGGAACACAACTATGACACTCTGTTTTTCTTGACAAAAACAAGAGAAGGACTCCAAGCTTCAACTGCTTCAAACCAAGGTGTCCAATGCTTCACTCACAACACATAGAGCATTCTAAACTCATCTTCATTTTTTCGCTCTATTGTGTTTCATTTATTAACATTTTGAGCGGTGTGTGTACTCTGTATATTCTATACACACAATGTCTACAGTGCTAAATTGGAGGATTTCTAAATCCTCACACTAAACTTCTTTAGCACTCTTGTATCACACTATGAATAGTGGTAGAGGTCATGTGTGACCTGGATAGACTATGTGCTATTGTTCTTATTCCCATGAAGAATTGTGGTAGAGGCCTTAGTACCTGGACAGTCTTTGTACTGTTTTTTACCCCTATCTAGGGTGTGGATCAAAATATATATAATTTTTTTTGAGAGGACTAAGTCTCGGCATGAGACTGAACCTCTTGTTTTAAAACTGACGTGCTTACTTATTTTGTTTTAACCTATATTTAATATTCCACTACTAATTACTTTTAAATATAAAATTGTTTTGAAGTTAATGAGATAGTTAATTTAGAAAGTATTTGTAACTATTGTAAATGGGTAGATTAGTTTCAAAATATAATTTAATCTTCTAATTAAATTAATTGAGACATAATCAATCTTTTGAGAACCTAATCGAACACTTACAGTTTTATAATTTCACTATAGTTTAACATAGTTTTAAATTGGTGGATTTTAATAGAAATATTTTTTAACAGAAATATTTAATTGGAACTCAATTCACCCCCCTCTTGAGTATCCACTCCGACCATCAAAAATGCTCAGTAAAAATCCTTGCGATTGATATTGATTTTGAATGAAATCATTTACAAGTAACAAAATTTATAAAGGAAGACATTTAAAAGATATTTTTGAGTCAATGTGTCCCATATAACATTGAAACTTTTAAAAGTAATTTTCATTTTAAAACATTCATTTCTATATAAATAAATCCGTAAAACTATTTTCAAAACATAGACATTAATGAGAAAGGGTTTGAAGAATAAATTTTTAAAACACTTAAAATGATTCTTGAGTAAAATATTCCATTAAAAATAATCTCTTTCAAAACTCTTTTATGAAACATGTACGTTTATTATAAATATTTTCGAATAGATACATATGTAAAAACAACCTTGGATGATAAAGATATTGTGAAATTAACACTTACCTTGTACTTTTCTTTAGTTGATGGAAAGTTTAACCTCCTGTATAAAGACCATAGTATGTTATTAGATTATACTAGAACAATATTAATATTTATTATATCATACAAGATTCATTTATGACTTTATACTACCCATTTAATTATTATTTCCATGTCAAATTAACATTTCAAGTAATAATCAGTTTCTTTATAGTACATGTTTTAACTTGATGCTCTTGATTGTATCACATAGATTTTTATTTAAATACATAAATAATATAAAACATGATTTATATATCATATATATTTAGAATATAAATATTTATAATTGACATTTATATGAAAGGGAAAACATCGTTTATGGAGATGGTTGGTCGTACGTATGCATAAACGATGTTTCTGTTTTCATATTGTATTGAACGAAACCAAGTGAATAAGATATATGTAAGTACATATATATATATATATATCTAGTATAATATTTATATAATATATTACATACATATTTATGATATATATTTTTATAATCATCATTGAACTTGATCGTGGAAATGAATCACATCACCTCGTGGAGACGATAAATCGTACGTACGCACGAGCGACAATATCATTATATTGATGGTGAAATCATATGTAATTGGATGGAATATTAAATATAATGAATAATTAACATGTTATATTTATTATTTACATTATTTATACTCATTATTATACCCATCAAATTAATTAAGTGTTTGAATAACAAACTACACCACAACGTGGAGACGGTAGTCCGTACACATGAACATATGGTGACATTGTCATTTATAGCATGGATAGAGTAATGAAAATGTTTGTACAAATTTTATAATAACATCAAATTATATTTAAGATAATGGAGTTATTATATTAATATCGAATCAACAAACAAAGAGGATTTGGAAAAAGAAAAGAACATGAAAGAGGTGATGAAATATTTACCTCTTCTTCGGGGTCTTCATTTTGATTTCATTAAAAGGGCTCCTTATGTAGGCTTTATGACCAAAAAAGTCTTCTAGGATGAAGGGAGGAATGTTGGGAGGATATTTGGACAAGGTTTGGAAGAGCCAAAATGGCTTTGGAGGTCTGAAAGTAAGACAAGGGGAGTGCCCTTTTATAAGAGAGTTGAGAGTCACTTTAGGAAAATTTCAAAATATTATTTTATAATAAAATCATTTTCGGTTTATAATGGATCAAAAATTAATTATTTAGTGGATAAGGTGGGGATTGGTCGAAAAAATATCATCCAATAGGTTATAGAAAATTTTATTTCAACATATTAATCTTGTCTTTTAGATTTAAATCTTAGTTAAATAGTTTGACATTTACCATGTCTCTTTGTATATTTGTATTATGTGGTTAATAATTTTACTATAAAAATCCATGAAAACCCCATTTTTTCATTAATAATATATATAACCTTATCTAAGACCTTTTTCCAAACCTTATATTTTGAAGAATATTATATCAATTAATAATATATTATTTGTTTTAGAAACTCAATTATGTCAATTTTGACACAATTTAATATTTCGTATTTTTAAATATCATAACAGCAGGATTACTTTGAAAACAACTTATTTAATCAACCCGAACATGTTATATTAACCCATAAAATTAGTGGAATTTATCAAAAGTCACAAATTACATTTATTTGGATATTTATAATATCAATTATTTTAATTATTCATTAATAAGGTAATTATTGCATTATCATTATGTCAAAAATAAATTTAATTATCTTTTGTCTAAAATTTATAAATAAAATAATTTTATATAGGAAATATTGTTATCTTTATAATGAATATTTAATGTCTAATTTATATTATGTATAACCATATATTAAAAATGGTTTAGTTATGAAACATTGAATTTTTCTCTTTTAACTCTTCTTTAAATAAAATAATAGTGAATTTCTAATCTTATCCATGTGGATAAAAGGGGGTAAAATTTTATTCCTAATGTTTTTTGGTCAAAGAATACATATCCAATAGAATTTGGAACTGTGTTAGGGAAATTATAATATCATTTTTACCCTTAATTACCCTATATGCTTTTAACCGTGGTAAATAAAAGTCAAATGTTACTATTCACAAAAAAATTATTTTCATCATATTGAACCAAATTTTACTTACTGATGTCAACTGTGTCTCCCAAATTTTTGAAATTTAACTAACAGAAGCATTAAAATTCTGTTTTATGCAAATTTGCTAATGTTCCTTGAAGATGGGTAAAGAGGTTAAAAAGTTCAATAGAATTTTATTCATATATTTTTATTATAAAATGACTCTAATGGATTACATTGATATTATATAGGTATTATATATCTCTTTTTACTTAAGATAAATTGAAATAAAATAAATAATTATTTATATAAAATGACGGTTTTAAATAATAATTGAGTTTTTTTTCTAAATTCATCACAAATTGAATGTTTTCAGAAAAAATACCAAAAATTATCCCTAAGTTAATTTTGATATTAAAAATTCAAAAATAAATATTATTTTACCAAATTAGAATCATATAAGTTTCATTTATTAATTTAAAATTAATTCTCGTTGTTAAAACCAAAAAACAGGGTTTTAAAAAGTAAAAACTATTAAAAGATTGACATGTGTTTAGGTCAAATTTAAATGTGAAATTACTTATAATGACCTAAATTATATTAAATTTAAAAAATTATAATTTAATTATAATTTAAAACCATTCAAAGGAATAATTTATCAAAATAAATTATTTCCATTAAAAAAGTTTTTTTCAGTTAAAACAATGTATTTTTCATTGTACATCAACATATGAATGTTATCAGAAAAGTACCAAAAATTTATCCATACTAAATTTTTATGTCATGATTCAAAATAAGAATTTGATATTATTAAATTGAATATATAAAAGATTCAAATGTTGGTTTTCAATAGGATTCTCCATTAAAAATCTATAAAATTTTATTTGAAAAAAAAATTCTTATTTTACCCTAAAAAATGAATTTGATATTATATAATTATTCAGAAACACATAATATGGATCTTAAAATTGTATAGAGTTTATAAGATTCAAAATTTAGTTAATACTATTCATAACCTCTTTTTGAGCAGTTAGTTTAGTATGTTTTCATGAGCCTGAACTCGATGTTGTGTGTATCGCAAGCTATTAAATTACATTAATGATATAACGTACTTTGAAATCGTGGAGTGTAATAGATAAAAATGTGTATAATTTAAAATAATTATGTTAGGGAACCTAACAATAAAATTATCATGGATAATATAATATTGAACAAATATAATATTTTGTTAAACTCAATACACCACATCTTGTAAATAAATGACTCTTAGGAGAATACATCATTGGATTTGGGTTTTCATTTTTTATATTTTTTATATAATAATATCAATTTTTTTAGTATTTTGTTAAAACATCTTTAAAAACTAAGTGTATAATGTTATGTATTTCGAAACAACTATTTATTATAAGAAAAAACTAGAGGATATTTACGTGGTTCTTAATTTTATTGAATTCATATTATAATTGAAGTGGTGAGTTTTCTAGTAATAACATTTTGAGTGATGTTGATATCTTAATATAGATTAAATCTTAATATATATAGTGAGTGATATTTATCAATGTTATTCTAGTACATTTAAAATGATATGATAATTATGAGAAATATTCATGGGTTATTCTACTCTAGATTTTCATTAATGATTTTGAAACACATATTTAACGGTATAAATAACCTTGAGAATTTATTTTATGCCATGGTTATATATTTTAGGGTAACCATTATTTGTCACATGATTGATGTTTGGATAACTTTTGGGATAATATATGATTCAGTTTAAGAAAAAAACGATTTGATTTATTTTAGTAAAAGTGATTTATATGTTATTTATATCTTTTTAATTAATTACTTATTTAATAAAGAAAGTTATTTTTTATATTTTTTGTTATATTTATCTAATTTCTTTGAGTTATGATATAAATTTACAGGTGTCTAAATATATAAACATGAAGGTTAATGACGAAGATCATTTTTAGAGGAATATATGCATCCATTTCTGTTTAATTTCTTATATATTTGAATAGATTTGTTTAATTTATGTTATATAGAATATATTATTTTGGTACATAAAAAACATTATTAGATGATTTTATAAATTATTAATATTTTTCTTGGAGATAGAAGTCAGGTAATATAGACTAATAAAGATGCATTGATTTCATATTAGAGGTTATATGGAAATTATTAATATGATAAAAATACCCTTTATTACATTAATCAGGGATTCAAAATTAAAATTGTGAGAATAAAATTTATTTATGGTGTTAGAATGTAACAAACACTAATTTTAAATTCCATAAATTTATATTAACATAATTATATAGTGTCACATCTAACACCAATATAATGAAACAAATAAATAAGAAGAAGCATTATATATTAAAATTAAATAAAAAATATAATCATTAAACGATAAAATATAATAATTAGTGAAATTATTTTTATATTATTATTTTTATTTGACTAACATTATAAAATAGATGTCTTTTTAAGAACCATTTATGAATTGGTTTCTATTTTACCTAAATAAACTAATTTCATCCTTTATAAATGTTTTAAAAATTTGTAAATATTTATATTTATAAACATATATAAAAAGTTATTTATTTATAATTTTATTTGAAAGAATATTTTAGACACTAAGAGATTAAAATGGATTTTATAATAAAAGAATTTTTTTATATTTAATTTTAATTGAAAAGTTAAATTTATAAATTTTATATTTTTAGTATGAATAAATTATTGTTATTTTTTGAATAATGATTTGAATATTAGAATAGAGTGAATTTTTTGTATTTTTATGAAATTTATTTTAAGTCGTTGGTGAAAGATAATATTTATAAAATATTCATCTTTTGACAATTATCATTATATGAGATATAAATATGATCACAAAAATATTTTAGTTGATGAAAAATATTTTGTTTGTGAAGAATAACTATATATTATAAAAATAATTAATAGAATTTATAAAGATATTGATTAAAATTTTAAAGATATTAGTAATATCTTCCTAATGAAAATTATTTTTTATTTTAATTCAATCAATTATTATTTTGGTCAAATATTGTTTTGGATTGGGTTTAAAGACACATAAAATTTCCTTGTTTTGTAATAATTCAACTTATAACTTGAAAAGAAATTACAATGACAATTTTATCCTACATATAAATTTAATGCTTAATAATACTATTTACAAAAATTGGTTTTTATGTGTAACATGTGCTGATGTAAAAATATATTTTTCTTTCAAAATGAATCATTGACTAATGAAATAAATTCCATATTTTTAGTTGGTTGGTTAAAATTATTTATTTTGATAAATTTAATTTTTAGTTATTAAATGTAATTTACATATGTAAAAACAAGTTTCCACAATAATTCCAAAAATGGTAAAAGTCAAAATAATAAGAGTAATTGGATTTTAAACTTGTTTTAAAATGAATAGTAAACGGATTATAGAACTTATATCATCCCTCAAAACCATGTTTTCTATTTTTTATTCATTGTTACAAGTGATACATGTTCTCTCTAAATATTAAGTTGAAATATTTAAAAAATGGGTTTCTCTCCACATTCAAAATGGGCCTCTTACCACCCAATAAAAACCATCATGAAATATTCAATTTCAACTTGAAAAAAAAATTCAATTTTATTATTGAAATAACAGTATATAATTTTCGTTTAGCCTCTTTTCACAATATATGTTCTAAATTCATCCTTTTCCAAAGTTTCATCCTCGAAAAATCCATATTCCTTAACATGAGTAAATATTTTCTTATTTATTTTGTATTAATTCTAACTTTCCAAAATATAATTTTATAATTCATATATAATGACATAATTAATTTTTATATATATTTTATCATACTAATTAAATAAAAAAGTTTTAATTATCCTCTTTTATAATTACAAAAAAGAAATTGGCATTTGTAAATTTTGTCTAGATCCGCATCCACAAGGTGACATATTTAATTTTCCCCCAATGTTTATTTTCACAAATTAAAAAGGTTAATTGTAAATGTAAATTTGGTATCTAATATACATATTACTAAAAATATAAAAATTCTAATCCACCGTATTTCCAACACATTCATTGAGAAATTAAAATGTTAACATGCATTTTATGGACTACCTCCTTCCAAAAGTATCATATCTCAATTTTTATATAGTTTTTATCATATTTACTAAATTATATTAATATATGATTATGAACCTATAATTTAGTCAAATAATATAATTATTAATCCTTAATAGTTATATTATTCCCAAATAAACTTCTTTTATAATCATAATCATCTATTATTTATGGCATGTTCTTGTTTGGTTTGGTCTAATAAACTTCATGAACAATGCTAGAAAATAATATCATGGAAAAATAAGATAATTTATAATAGATAATAGATCATATAAATAATAAAATTATGTTTTTATTTTGCTTCTATAATGGTAATATTAATATTAATCTCATTGATTATGATACATCCATTCATTTTATGAACAACACTAAAACAAGGTTTTCTATATATTTTTTTACAAGTAATGTAATAGAATACCATTTAATGAAATTATAACATCATAAATTACCATAAATAACAAATTTATATAAATTTTATGACCTTGAAAGGATGAAAATTTGGTAAATAATTAAAAAACACCTCTTTTGAAAAACAAGTTCAACAAAATAATCATTACTCACAATTGATATTGAAAATATATAACAACAGACTAATATATACATATAAAATTGTTGTAAGCAATGATTTATAAGTATAAAAATTGAAATAAAGTGATAATATATAATGTTACGATAGTTATTTTTTTAGAGGATATTATATCATATTTGAAAATTTGAAAAAACAAGTTATGTGTTTCTTTGTCCCGTTTTCAAATCCATCTGACATGTTTTATATTGTGTATTATAATTTATTTTATATAGTGTGATTACTTACTAGTAAATTAATTATTTCCAAATTTATGAAATTTATGGGGTTTGAATATCCATATAATTTTTGTTCATAAAATGGACTTTGATTGTGATGATTTCAAAATTATAATGGTTTTCAGATCATCGATATTCACCCTGAGATGAATTTTTTATTATAAACCATATCTTATATGGAATTGAAAATCTAATAAATATTTTATATTTTTTATCTTAATACACTAATTATTCATGATATTTAATGTTTCATTTGAAATAATATCATTTATTGTTCTTGAATCATGTTTTTATAAAGTCTTACAGTGTTCATGTCTCAATGTTAATTCTATGAGTTATAATTTATATTAAAACCCATTATTTATTTTATACGTTGTATTCATAATAAATTTTCTTTGACATATGAAATATATTCTATTTAATGGTATTTTAATATTCATTTAATGACTATCCTTTGAAGACCATTCGATTCATATATTACCCAAACCATTTGTGTTTCATCACCGATATCATTTTAAAATATATATTCCTTTTGAACGATAATAAATTTAGGGAATTTTATATTTATCACTCTAAACCATATAAAAACTTATTTTATTATAGTATTTTTTTGGATTATCTTATATTCTCTTTATTTCATTCTTTCACATCACTCGTTATATACCAATTGTAAGGAAACCAACCATAGAATTTTTTTGATCAATAACATAAATTTTTCCATGACCACATAAATTATGTTATTTTTTGAATATCTTTCTATATTTAAAAACAATTATTAATGTTATTTTATACTCTCTGAAATTATTTAAAATGTTTTTAATAAATTTTTTAACATCTTTTGTATTAGTTTATTTCATCAAAGGGTGAAAAATATCTCTTTTAAGGTTTCATATGTATAAAAATATTCCTACTAATATTTTTATTTATCATGAAACAGACTATTCATATTTCCAGGGTTTAAAATAAATATCCTTGTTTTAATCATTATTTAATTTAAAATTATTTCAAGTGATCATGGATATTCTTTATTTCCAAATTGATTGGTCTGAAACCCTAAAATAAGTTTATTTATCAAATTCAATATCATAAAACAATTTTATTCAAGATTGAGGTAATTAATCACAATATCTATTATATTTATGTATTATATAATATTATTTTTAATATAATAAATGCTATATCATTACTTTTGAATTACTTCACTATCTACTGTTAATATGAATAACTTTTTTCTAAACAATTTCCATTGTGAATACATTATTTTCATTCCTTTAATTTTTGGGTGTTCACCTTCATGTCATAAATCAATTTATTAGGGAAATTATTGACCAAATAAATTATAATTTATCTATATAGAGTACACAACATATGATTTATTGAATTTTCATTACCAATATTTTTAGTGAATGAATTAGGATTCCCATTTATTTTACATGGTTATATTATTTTTTATTATTAATGGAGTTAAAACTTATTTCATTTTGTTATTTCTTTTGAAAAGGTTAAGAAATAACTTCTTTTTCAGTTGTTTTATTATTATTTGAAAAATGATTAATTTCAAGTGTAACATGTAAGCATGGATGAATGATGTTTGGGTTTATATATTTTCCTCAAATATATTGGTTAACGTTTTCTATATCATGATTTGAATTAGTATGAGACTTATTGGATATGATCACAATTTAAAGGGTGAACCATCAGAGATATAGTCACAAACTAAAAGAAAATGGTTCATGTTTTTTCTCAAAAAACAAAGAGGGGACTTCTTGGATATTGTCTCAAACTAAAGGGCATGCCTTAATGGAAATTCTTATAATATGATAATAACATAAGAAAAAAATCAAAATAATTGTTAATATGATATGAATTAAGGGAATGTTACATATCCATGAAATATTACTATTATTATGCTATCGTTGATCATTTTTATTGACCCATATTTCCTTATTAGTTTTTTTCATATATTATGTTATGTTAAACCTTAAGATATATTTATTATATATTCATTGTTGGGTATTATTTCTAATGTACCATGATTATACATATGTTATTATATTATTCTCATTTATGATATATCAATGTTATAACATATTCCTATCATTTAAAAAATCTCATATCAACCATTTATTATGTTTTCATTTCCCTATTTTATATAGATGAGTGTATCTTATGGGAATTATATAAAGGAGTCTAGTATGGTTTAATTATAGAGTACTTTAATCCTTTTTTATAAAATTATTTTCCTATGTAATGAGTCCTTGATTATATTTAACTTAATGGTTATCAATGTTTTGTGAAATTATTGTGAGATATAATATAAATTCTATGTTATTTTTTTTGGAAATTTTGGCATAGTATCAATGTTATTTTGTGAAATTATTTTTTTAGTAACAATATCTGGATTGTAGTTGTGTGGTACCTCAATAAATTAGTATGATCTATTTGGTATTTTTATTAAAATAATGATTATGGATCTGAGAAGTAATAATATTTCTATAAATTGATCCTTGTATCTTGAAGTAGTTTATATATTAAACTAGATTTAAAAACCCCTCAGGATATGTAATATACATATCATTGAGTAAACTCCAATTAAAGAAATCTATTTTTGACACCCATTTCATTTACATTTCAATCCTATAATACCATAATAACTTAGATGATCATGTTATATTTAATCAACATAAATATACATAATATTTCTTTACAGTATATTTAAAGAATTTTGATTATATTTATTTATTCCAACCAATCTATAATTTTAGATAATATATCTCCAATGTAACTATTCTTCTTAATGAAATTATTTTTACCATATATGTCTAGAAATATCAGATAAATAATATATGCTCCAAAACATGATAGTGTACATGAATTTTATCTTATAACTCATGGATCATTTCCATTTATCAGAATCATAACAAAAAATGACTTCTCCCAAATCTAGTTGGTGCATCATCAATGAACACAACCTCATCATAATTTTCATTGAGATGTTCATAATTCATTATAACAAAATAAATTCTATATGACTAACTTCTTTTTATATTACTTCATGTTTGTTCATTTTCTATAACCTATTTATAAACCAAAACACCCATATCAATAAATATATGCTCCTATTATTCGGGAAATTTAATAATTTCTAGTTATATAACTTAATTTTCAATGGAACAGAATAACTTTTATATGAAAATAACATCTTTAACCATAACCAATTTCAGATTAGTGGGATTGTAAAATTAATACCACATTTTATCAATGGGATATCCAATAATGACTCACATGTTTGATTTATGTCATATAATGGTATAATTCATAACGTAAATAGATTATTCACAATGGTAAATCCTTTAAAAATATTAAAACCATTCAAAAAATCTTATATTGTTCCTTATCTATTCATTAAATAATCACAGATAAGTTTAGAGAGAACAATTTATAGAGACTAAGAAAACTAGATAGATGTATGTTAGAATATATCATCATTGATCAAACATTATCCAATGAGGTTATATGTATCCTTTAGTAATCACCATTCCATTTTGGTATATTCTGTAGAGTGATTTTGTAAATTATAAAACACTCATTCTAATGTTCACACATATATTTTCTTAAATTTTCTCATACTAAATTGGATCAGAGATAATTAATAAGTTTTCCATGTTGATTAAATCCTCAATTTTTAAACTACATTATTTTCAAATGGTATTTATAATCATGTCTTAAAATAATCACAAATTAATAACAATTATTTTCATGGATTAAGTTAAATAGTATTGATAACTCCTATAAAATTAGAAAATTATTGGACCGAAATAGTTGTAATGAACTAGGTATGACAAATATATTTCTCTCTCTCTCTTTGTCATAATTTGTTGGTCTTCCTAAAAATTAATTAAAATTAATATATATCATATTATTTTTTATAAAATAATTTTAATAGACCACATTCATTTAGTTTTTAAATATTATTATTACTAGTTTAACACATCTGGTTATGTCATGATATAAAAATCATGTTTCTATTTTTTCCATTACAAAACCAGAATTATCTATTTCATGAACTAATATAATAGGAAGTGTTATCTTATAGATCCCCTAAAACATATTTATAAAACATTCCACATTCCAAATGTATTTTTACTATTATCCCTTCACAAATTCCATTAAAAATGAAATGTTATTTATTATTCATAAAAATAAGAGAAGAAAAAAAGTATGAAATTACCATAATTTAATTCCTCAAAAATGATTTCTACAATGAATATACTTGGTTTACCAACCTCACATCAATAAATATTCTCAATATCATCAAGTAATTTCCACCAATCCCTTTTTGAATTCACTTTAATACAATAAAAAAATCAATTTTCTCCTTTTCATGTAATTCAATGAGATTTTATTGTTAAAGAGTACTTATTATAATTTTTCATTCATGACCCCTACCACTAAAGATACCTTAATATGATGTAAGGATAATGACCCACCAAATTCATGCTTTTCTGTTAGAACCGGGATGGTGACTTGAACTGACGGTATAAAAATATCAATAAGGGTTGAATTTTCGTCTATAATAATATAGGTTCATGAGATATGATGAATAGACAGTAAGAAAATTCATAACGTAATATAAAATGAAATCCAAAACTATCCCCAATGCATGTATAAATAAATATTTTATAGATTAAGGTATCCAAATTAAATGAAAAAATATAAATTCAACTAAATTCAAAGGGGTATAGAATTTAATTTCTAGTTCTATCTATATAATCCTCCTAAAACATTGGGTAAAAATTTACTTACATAGGGTGAGAGATCATTTATACTAGTTATGGTAACTAAAGTATCTCATGAAAATATGAAATAAGTATACTAATGAACAACTGATCAAATAGAAGAACCAATGAACACATAAAAAATTCTACCTTTCATATCGTTATCCACACTCTGTTACACTCACTAAATAATTCCTCCTTTTATAATACCATAATAGAGATAATGTCATTAAAGGGTATCCCATATCACTTTTATAATGATTTTCCTCCCACTGACCAAAACGTTATACGTACCTATGTTCACATTTATTTTTTATCCTAGAAACAAAAAATATCCCAAACCATGATGAATATAAAATTAATGAATATAAAAAACCAAAATAAACACGAAAAATAAAGCAATTATAAACAGAAATGTGATTTTATAAAGGAACTATTAAATAAATGGAAATAAAAGGTCATAATAAAATCATATATGGTATGATAAATATTATTATTGTTCATTAATATTGTTATAATAAAACTATATCTATTATCAATTAGGATTGAATATGTTTGATAAAATTCATGACATGATGTAATTGAGTTTTGTCTTTATTTTTTTTTGTGGGACTCATCCATATTCATCACTTATTTCTATTATGTGGTGTATACTCTACAGAGAAATGTATATTATGATTCATATAAAAGTTGTTTTTGTGTATTAACATCTATATGATGTCATATATTTCATGGGGATTCTGATTCAGAAGTTTTCCATGTTCTAAGGTTTTTTATGTTATAGGCTCATGAAATATATTGATTATTTATTATTTAGTATTTGATGAAGGAATTTCATGATATATCCCACAATAATATCTTTAAAATTACAATTCATTGATTATTTTGGTAAATTTAATGTTTTCCTCATATCATTATATCTTTATGTAATTCATCCAATGGCACAAAGGCCTTCAATTTTTATATATATGAAAAATCCCCCTTTTAATGGATAAAGGGGGTGGAAACCCAAAGACATCATTTATATAGAACAATACACACGATGGATAGAATGAATATAAACCAGAAAGACAACCCTGAAATGCTCCTCACCAGCATTTGAACATGAAGAATATCTCCACCATTGAAAGTCTAATCAGAAAAATAGTATAAAAATGTATTAAACATATTATTTAGTAATCTTCTATTTTTAAATTTTTTTGTTTTTTCCTATTATGAAATTTTAAAAACTTATTTAAAATAAATCATCTTTTATTTTTATGAATGAGATGTTTTTAATTTTATATGATAATTTGAAATGAGTCATTATTTTAAAAATTACAATATGAACTATAGTTATCACCATCGTAATCATTCAATGATTTAGAGATTCTAATACAATACATAAGGTTGTATTCAATGAAAT
This sequence comes from Viscum album, assembly GCA_963277665.1. Taxonomy (NCBI): domain Eukaryota; kingdom Viridiplantae; phylum Streptophyta; class Magnoliopsida; order Santalales; family Viscaceae; genus Viscum; species Viscum album. The sequence continues at coordinate 2,088,055,487 of OY728140.1, read as the reverse complement.
TTTATTCTTTAAATTTTTTTAAATCATTAGATAAAAATAATTGATTTTAAAATATAATGGATATTTTCCTCATGAAATATTCAATGTAATATTTTAAAATTATTTTCCATCCATGATTTCATCCTTTGTGTTACAAATTATTTTCTTGAAATATTTTCCAAGGATACCTTCATTATTCTTTCTATATATGTTTTATGAATATAATGAAAATTGTTTTATCAAAAGAAAACATTTTCAACCAGTTATTGAATGATGAAATGTTACATTGTTTATGAAAATCATTTCTTTTCATGATGATATAATATGATGAAATGTTTTTGTAACAAATTTATTATCATTGGTTTTTACATGATGAATTTTTTTAGGATATTATTTAACAATTCAATATAATTTTTAATATGTAATTTGTAGTCCCATAAATACATATCCCTCAAATGAATTAGGTAATGATGGATATATCATGAGATCAATATTACCTAAATGGGGAGTGGACCCAGCTTAGTAAGGGACGCTATTGAATATGAATGTATTAGGAGTGAACCATGAATACTATGATGGTTTTGGGATTGAACCCATTCCACTTCAATACATTTATAATGATAATTGACTAATAATTAAATTATTTCTTATGCATATGTATATTCCACAATTCTATTTATTATGCCAATGTTTTTATCTAGAGAATCACATTCATTGATTCCTTTAAAATTAACATTTTATGAACATCTAATATTTTTTAGAAGACTCATGATTATGATTTTGCATATATAGGGTATGGTTTTAAAATGATAGTCCCATGTTATTATATAATTATGAACATGTTATGTTAATATTGTTTAATGTTATTAATATTTTGATATCACCACATTCTTTTATCCCTCGTTCCCATTTTATGAAGAATGGTATTACGTATATAGTTTAAATTAGGGTTCTAGTTATGAATAACGTAGTGGGTGATGGTGTAGTTCACTTATGGAAATTTTTACATGTCTCTATGTTTCAAAAGGTAGTAGGCATATTCTATTCATGCGTGAGACATTATATTTTGTAATATATATTCTAAAATAAACATGTAATATATATGTAAGAAACTTTTGGGTCACTATATCCATTGTCACTACCTTTTTTGTAAATAAAATCACTATTTAATTTATAATAACCATATCATGTTCTCACAATCCATTCAAGTATAATTCATGTTCTAAGGTGACACCAACACTATCTATACCCATTTTCTATGATCAAACCTCGAACTGGGGTCATATGTCATTGGGGCACTGACTTAGGTCTTTGGTGTCGGTCTTGAGACATTGTTCAACACAAATTAAGCTGAGGGAATAAAATTAAATGATATTTTAATATATTGAATAGCCTTAGAAGCCTCAAGGGAAATCAATATCCATAATAATCTAGTGACATGGATCATGGCCCATCTTGATGTCTAGGGTCATGTTATGTCATTCCAAAGAGACTAGTGTGTCAATAATATACCCATGTCATGACACCATATATAGTTACATCATGTTGGGTGAGACAATCACCCTACATTAAATTAAATAAGTATATGTTATCAAAGGTAAAAGTACGGTCATGTATTTTCCCATAAACCCAGCTAACATAAGTTACTACAACACATGAATAGGTCCCATGGGCCTTGTATTAAAGGGAAACTAAGTCACACTCACTATTATTACAACACTAAATGGATAATAATACAATGGAGAATTATAATAATAGTCATTACATTATGTATTGGTAGCTAATGCTAGAAATATAGTGCTCAATGGTAACCATTTCCCTTATAACTTTTCTCACTCCATGAAAAAGCATATGTGGTAAATAATTTACCTTTAATATAAATAATTTAATTTCTATTTATTATTTCAATTATTAAACAAGGGGGGTTTTCACTCTTTTTTGAGGTAGAATATCCACATGCACAATGAAAAATACACAAATCCATAATAAAAGTAATAGTAAAATTGAACCGATTTAGAATATTAATATGATATCATAATACATAGAATCTTACCTTAGGTTCAATATTCCAATCCAATTTATCTGACTATCACTCACAAACACACACACACACATATATATATATATAATACCCTAAGTAACACAAAAATTTTCCATATAAAAAATTATACTAAACTTATAATTAATTTAATCAATTTATATTTTAATTAATTTTTTATTAAAAATGGTATGATCATTAAAATTCAAATTGGGCACTCTCACTACACCTAATCCAAAACCAACCATCCAAATAATAACTATGGAATGCTCCCAAATAATCATAGAAAATGTCCAAGGAATCATGACCATGAAATTTTTTTAAATAAATTAACATATACCACAAATCATAGAAAATCAATATGAAAACATACCACTCTAAAATGATATGTGACAATGTGAATAAATTTTCCAAAAACATCCTATAGGGAGACTGTAAAATAATCATTCTAGAATTATATTAATTCATCATTATTTGTTGAAATAATTAAATTTTCTATGAACATAAATATAATTAATTAATGGAGTGAAGGTGGATGAATGGGGATCATCTTAGTTTATATGATACCATTAATTTCATCAAAATGTCTTTAAAACAGCCAAAATCTAACAGTGTTTGAAGGGAGGATATTTTGAGAGGGGATGGATGGTCACATAGGTTATGTGATAAAGAATGAAGTTCAATCCTCCTATAAGTATTTAATAGGATAAAATATTATTTTCCTCTAAAATCTTCCATCGCCAAGCTGATACCATGTCATCTACAAGTCTCGAGATTTTTTGTAACCAACCATGATATATAAAAGATGATGGCTATAACATTAGCACGAGCTGCCATCTAGTTCTCTCCTTAACCTCTTATATTCCCTATAATATCTATTCAATTTTAAAAAGGAACCCATTTGTGTCTTTCTAGACATTATAATTCCATTTTGAATACAAATTTAAATGTTTCCCCACTTTTTTAATGAATATTAATAATTCCTCTAGAATTTGAGACCTATATTAACATAGATTAATGAATAATACCCAACCAAACTCTTTCCATCCTATGAAGCCTCTTGAGATATCAAAATATTCTTGATAACCAACCTCAGTTTTCAACTCATCACTAACTTATTATGGTATACCCATGAATCGTGGATGACTATCATAGTCCACTAACAATAAAATTGCCCCAAGCGACTAAAACTCATCCAATGATCAGTAAAATTATTGGAATATAAAGATAGTGCTTGCCAAATACTATTTTATCCTAAGACAATAATGTGTTTTCTAACTTATCATTTAACTAATTGTGCTCCAAAATAAAGTATTAAGATAAAAGTGTCCAATTTTAATATATTATACATGACACAAATTGAATTTCATATCAAAACACAATATATGCATCCAAAAACATCCCTTATTTTTTTTCTAATGTCATCCTTCTAAAACATGTTACAATGATAGTCCACACTATTACTAGTCCTTTTTTAATATACATCTAATGGTGATGTTCTCTAACTGTCCAATCATAATACAAACACTACAATTTCTTCAAAATATACAGTGAAAATTTCTCGATACATTACCATATTCTCTAGAATGATGAACCTATTATGGTTTCTACTTATATACATCTTGCTTCATGAGTAAATTTAATTATAATATCCCTTAATCGAACCATCACAAAATTGAATGGATTAATCTACCAATGCATCACCTGAAGCACTTGATTGATATATTTTTTCCTAAAGGAAACCCAATATCATTATAATATATCCCATAATGTCTCAGAAACACATGGTTCAATTCTCTGGTTGTATCCTAACCCAAAAATCTACTGTTGTGTTATATAATGTGTAATGATACAACATAAATATAATATCACTCATATCCCAAAAATTCAATAGATATCGAATATGAAACATTGATTCACTTTTATATCATATCTAAATTCAAAATATTAATTCTATATAAAATTAGAACGATTTTTTATGAATTTAATCAACATACTTAAATGAAAAAAAAGATTAATCTATTTTTAGTTCAACACACTCAAGATCCCTATTGCATAAGTTCACATGATTGTGGCCACTATTATTGTTCCCTACATGGGAGTGTCCTTATCACCATATTTCATAGTAAATTATATTGATCAACATGGATCATGATATATCCATCAACACATGTGATGAGTGTACATGGAATAACCTTCTCATATCTGATCACCATCAGAAACATCAATTTCTAAATATTCCCAAATCATAATGACATTAACTCCTTTTAATGGAGAATGGTGTACTACCCATCATATACCCTACCTTAAAATTCTTCTATATCACCACTTATATGAGTCTCAAGATCACACGTGTGTTGATCCTCTTTACCCACAACCATATATTTAAAAATTAGGAAACTATGCCACCATAAAAATAAGTGTCAATTCCCATTCGTGGATTTACCATCCAAGAACATATAACTCATTCCTAATGTATCCTATAAAATGTATGAAAAATTATCATCATAATAAAACCTTGAGAAACCACCCCCACCTAAATCAATTCAAAATTCATCATTTCTTCAACCATACACGGCTACACACCAATTAAAAATACAATATTCACCATTCTTACCAGTGGAAACTACCTTGATAGAAACTAATTATAACATTTGTACAGTACCATATCACCAAATAAAAAAACTTCACCTGTGATCCCATGAGTCTTGTTACATTGAGACTAGGATAACACAGATAACCCACAAAATAGGAACCTCTTTCATGTTAATAAAATCTATATCAAGCACCATAGGTGTCCCTTATCAATGAAAAGAAAATAAACCAAGCCTATTTAAATGACAGGACCACCAAAAAATATAGTATTCATTATAAAAATATAAGCATCCACACATTCTCCTTTGTTAGATGTGTACCAAAACCAAATAGTCTAGGTGCAAACTGGACCACCCCAAGAAAATTCATACTCGATACGAAAACAATTTATGTGATTTAATTCTAAATAATTGTCAGTCAACATACATTTCTCTAAAAAAATTATGGTATATAAAATGATTATTATTTATACTCATCAGCACCTCCCATGAACTGATCTTAACCCAAATCATCAACACATTCAAATCTTCCTCTATGGTGTTGAATATACTAGGCTAATACCTCGTCGAATTTTCCATTAAATATCATTACTAAATAACTCACTAAGTATATATTTGAATCTATGGGACTCAATGTCCACCCACATATCCATAAATTCAAGTATCTTCCAAATCATAATCCAAAAGGATTCAACTTTTCCCCAATATGATATTTAATTTAACATTTAATGGGCCAAATCACCTACCTGTTTTTCCTCATTAAACACATATGAAATTCCCTACCAGCACTATCATCCTACTAGGAATCAGTTTATACATATCATCCATTTATGATACCACAACCTCAAGTATTTAAAACACATTGATCAGTATTTCCATAATCGACAACGTCATTCTATATGATCTACATTATGTAACAATAATCACATGGCATGGTTAAGTACAATTTAATTCAAATATATATGGGAAACACGATATTATTTTTTGCTGAAACATTATTGAAATTATCCCAATTAATAATCACCCTTAAGGGGTTTATTATAAGGAATTCAATGATTATGAAGACCTATAAGGGTCAATGCACCTTCATTGTATATGGGATATCTCATACTCATTATCTCTATTGGAAATATTTTCGTGGAACACACATGAATTAATATCAAATGAATATTTTCGTATAAATGGTGGTATAGCTATTTCAAATGACACTATGAATTTATATGTGAAAACAAAATTTAATAATTTCATTTATCCTTTAATCCGTTTAAAATTTTCAATAAGTTATATTAATCACTCTAGTAGGCCTATAAATGTCATTTTTACACTACAAATGTAGTCATGATGCCTGATATTTTTTCTTCCTCTATGGTCCAATAAAAAAATCCATAACAAATATGAAATGAAAAATCCAAAATTGATGTGTGTCACTATAGGTGAAAATCAATTAAATATAACATTGAGAAACCAAACAACTACCCCAAACCTCTGGTAACCAGGACCTCTTTTTGGAAGAAGCTTAATTGATGAACCAAAACTATAAACATCATTAGCTTCTATACCTTCTATATATCTTGAGTACCATATCATAAATATTAAAATAAATAATCAAACACATCTAATGCCTAATTTTTTTTTAAATGGTAGTGCTTTGGTCAAAGACCATAGCACAATTTATTGATAAACAAAACAGGGTTACAAGAGGCGAAAAGATGGGATTTTTTTACAGTCTCTATCAAGAAGGTAAAATAAATCAGAAGGAATAGAATCCATCCAAGTCATGTGTTGATGAACTCCTTTGTTGGCAAGAGCATCAGCAACAGCATTTGCTTCCCGGTAGGCATGAGTAGGTATATAGTCCATCCCGTGAAGCAAATTCAGACAATTCATCCATCGAGTGGTAAGAGTCCAGGCCAGATTGATGTTTCCATTCTAGATGGCATGAATGATAGTGGTTGAATCACTTTCTATCCAGAGCTTTCTCCAACCTCTTTGGTGCGCAAAATCAACAGCATGAATGACCCCCAACATTTCTGCCTCCAGAGAAGAAGAGTGACCACAACCAACAAAGAAGCAGCCCTGACACTGCCCAGCTGAGTCTCTGAAGATGGCACCACAACTGGCAGGTCCAGTGTTGCCTTTGGAGGTGACATCGACGTTCACTTTAATCCATCCTGGCATTGGAGATTGCCAGAATACTTCAAATGAGTGTTTGGGCTTTGGGTAGATGCCAGGAACACGGAGCTGTCGAAGAATCACAAAGTCACCAACTGAGTTGTTACAACAGTCTTTTTGTATTGAGGCAGCTTCATGAACCGCCAGAAGAATCCGGGCTTTCCCTGCATTAAGATTGAGACGGTGATTGTTGTGAATGAGGGCGTTTCTGACGTACCAGATCTCATGAAGAAGCTCCGCCACTGCCGTCAGGAAAAGGTTTTTTATCTGCATAGAAATATCATATCTAGTACAATTTTTTATAAACAAGGAAATTGAGTCAGTAAAGAACCATCTATTATTAAATAATTCAGAAATATAATTCCAAAGAGCTGAGGCCGTCACGCAAGATAGGAAGAGATGATTGGCATACTCTCTATGTTGATTACACAGGCGACACTTAGAACAGAGTTGAATACCAAAAGTTTGGAGACAGGTTTCCATTGGCAGTCTATTATGGGCAATGCGCCAAATAAGGGTGAGCCTAGAAGGTTTAATCCAGGGTTTGTTAAATTGATTTACCCATAGGAAACTAGAGTCATTATCAGAGAAATTATGCTTATAATAATTCTTTGAATCCAGGATGCCATTGGTAGAAGGCTCCCAAACAAGGAAATCACCATTAGGAGAAAAAAGATGATTGTCAATAATTTGAGCAATATTGTCAGGGAGATCATGATGGTGAGATTGCAAAACCTCCTTTATAGTCTGATTAGTATCATCAGGAGGATTATGTGACGGTAACAAGGATATCAGGGGGGTACCACACCAATTGTCACACCAAAAATTAATGGAGGAATCAGCACTGACGATCCATCTAGAGTTTTGCATGATCCTATGATAAGAGTCCCGGATAGAGGGCCGGATGGATGAGTTGATGAAATTAAGATTACCTTTTAAGAGCTTAAAGAGGAATCTATGGTGTAGGAAAACATTGGCCTTAGAGGTGGAGTTGATAATGTGCCAAGTGAGGCGGGCCTGAAGAGCATCATTGAACAGATTTAGATTTTTTATACCAATACCACCATTAGCCATGGGTTTACAGCAAGAGTTCCAAGGTATGGTAACAAGTTTCTTTTCAAAAATGTTTCCAGACCAAATGAAGTTCTTAATATAAGTGTTAATTTTTTTTAAAACACTGACGGGCCATTTATAAACCATGAAGGAATAGACCATTTTAGAAACAATGGTCGATTTAACCAAACAGATTCTCCCAGCCATGGAGAGAGTTTTGCCTTTCCAGCTAGCGAGTGGATTTGTGATTTGATCAATGATGCTAGCGAAGTAGGTAGCTTTGGGCCTACCCCAAAATATTGGAACACCCAAATAGTTGAAGGGCAAGAAACCCTCTTTAATACCCAGATAGGTGGTGATATTAGATTTCCTTCTTACAGGAAAATTTTTTCCAAAGAAGATATACGATTTGTCCCAAGAAATTGCTTGCCCAGAGATTTGTTCATAGTGAGAAATCGCTTGCTTAAGAACATGAATATTTTTTTTATCCCCTTTGATGAATAAGATAATATCATCAGCATATAAAAGGTGGGTAGGGTCATTTAAATTCCTGGAAACTTGGATAGGTTTAAGCATATGTTGATCAACCAGCTTGTTAAGAAGTCTACTTAGGTAGTCCTCAGCAATAACGAAAATGATAGCAGAAAGAGGGTCACCCTGCCTGACACCCTTGGAGCAATTGAAAAAACCTCTAGGAGTACCATTAATCAGGATCGAGATATAGGCCGAGTGAAAGAGGGTCTTAATTCTACCAATGAAAGAATCATTAAAGCCAAAGTTTTTTAGAACTTTGAAGATAAAATTCCAGTCAATGGTATGAAAAGCCTTTCTGATATCAAGTTTGATTGCCACATTGCCCCCTCTTGTGCTTCTATTTAAACTATTGGTACATTCTGAAGTAAGACAGATACATTCTTGGATTGACCTACCTTTAATAAAGCCAAATTAGTTCCAAGAGACAATTTTATTGCAGATAGGAGCAAGTCTATTAGCAATAATTTTAGTAATAATTTTATAGATAGTGTTAATCAGAGCGATGGGTCTGAATTGGTAAATCTCAAAAGCATTCTCAACCTTAGGAATTAAGGTTAGGAATTGAGCATTGATTCCATGAGGAAGATATCTGTGGGTGAAAAAGGACTTAACAAGGTTACAAACATCATTGCGAATTATATCCCAATGCTTTTGGAAGAAACCATTGTTGAATCCATCGGGACCAGGAGCACTATCAGGATCATCTAATGCCTATTTTTATTATCCCAACATTGTTAAATCAAAATAGTAACTAGACTGGTGGAACCATTTCATCTCTATATATTCTCCCCATATTCTAGAATATTTTTAATAGATGTCTGGGTATAAGGTTGTATCATGGGAAGACCATAGACCCTTATCAAAGTGTAAAATATAAAAATAACAACCCAAATATAAAAAATTTATAGTATAATAAAACAAAAAATAAACTTTACAATGTAAAAATATGTAATATAGTTATATATATATATAAAATTGATCATCCTCTAGGGGAATCACTAATATAAAAATACAAAATGAAGTAAAAGAAAATAAATTGGGACCGATTGCATTTTTGAGCCATACCATGTCCATGAATCTTTCCCCACTCAATATTCTCCACCTCCATCACAAGACACACTAGAAACTACTTAACAAGTACCTTAAACCATGTGAGTGTTTCCTCATATACCAAATTTTAATGGTAACCCAAATAGTGTGTGAGTAAAAGCCCCATTATATACTTTTTATGTCTTTTAAGAGATAAAATATCCAAAATAAATATTATTACGGCATGAAAAATGATTTATCAATATATAAAAACATGGGGACTGCTCTATCCTAGTATATAATGGTTTCACAAAGCTAAGACCCAATAGTACAAGATACTCAACAAGGCCAGCTAAATTCCTTAGAATCCGTAATAGCTTAAATGTTGAAGGACATATCCTCTTATTATAAATAATATAATATTAGATACAAATCAATATGATCCCCACTAGTGGGATCACATACCTTAAAACTAAGGGAGTTTCTATTTAGAATCATATACCACTAATTAAGGGTGTTTTTGTTATATGTCATCACTGACCAACCATTAATGGTATTTTTAATTATTATCATAGACCACCATTTAATGATGTTTTATAATTATAGAAAATTCTTCCATAAAAGAATTTTATATGACAAAAAATAATAATGAAAAATTAAGGAATAAAAGATATCGGTCTCTCTAAGTATGTCTCATCCCATGATCTTACAGAATAAATAATTATGCACTAATGAAATCTACAACCCTCAGGCATCCTATTTCCCTAAAATTATTTCCATTAAAATAATTAATTAACTTATCCCAACAATTATTCCTTAGAAGTCTTATAGAACAACATCCAATTCTAGTTTGGTACCGACACCATATCTACCAATTTTCTTATAACACGCTCCCTCTAAGCTCACATGTCACTGGGAAACCCAATACTATATTCTTGGTAATAACAAAAATAGGGGCACCCCAATTGGATTCCAGGTTCTCAATTATGAGTCTTAGGTTAAATCCATTCCAAATGAGTTCATCACATTTCTCAATAGTTCCATAAATGATATAACAACATAAGACTCAAGGTAATGTCTTATGAGCACCAATATAGTAAGGATACCCTTGTCCCACATTAATATTCATGTGAACACTAGGTCAGTCCACACACCCAAACAAATTACTAATCAACCCAACACCTACCCTCACAACTAGTCACATCTAAATGGGTATAGTCACTCATCATAGATTTATTTCAATGACCCTATGGGCTTCAATATAAAAATTGGGACATATAAAACCCATTGAAAAAAACACATATATTTCCATGTACCACTTCTAATGGGTCTCTAGTGTCACATGAATTGGGTTCACTAAGTCACAATCATCATTTACTTATCCATCAAGAGATCCTAATGTCATGGGTAAACACGAAAAATAGTCATGATCATGGCCTTCATCAATTGAGGTAGTTAAGATAGTTTTCAGGGGTATTAATGCTCCATGGAACATTTCCTAGTCCGCAAAAAAATCCTATGTAATTAAAAAATTAATTATATTTTAGACAATTTATTTTTAAATTAAAAAATCAACTATTAAATAATATTGAATCACACATAGTAGAGAGAACAAAAATCCACATGAACCGTTAAAAAATTCATAAATCTATAGGGAATATACTAGGGCCACATGCCTCATTTTGATTCATTCCCATTTAACTCAAATCCATAAATCTCCATCTAGGATTGTGAACATTATCCAAGCCAACAAGAAATAATCAATTAATATGAGGGATTATCTTAAAAAATGTACAATGTAATAAATTGTTATTAAATTATAAAAAATAAAATAAACTCTTATTTAAATTATGTTTTTATTCAAATTGGAATATTAACCTAAAAATCTTATTGGGCACTCTCACCCCACATAAATGACAAAAAAAATCCATATGGGGTTGTTCCATGATCTAAATACTAATATAAGAAAATTCCACATCCATTATAAAAATTAAAAGTTTAAAAATTATTCAATTTAAGGAAAAAATAATTAATATATCACTACTCTGATATAACTCAATTAAATGGTTATTGATAAACTATTAAAATTGTTTATGGGCATCACTAAGTTATTCTTAATGATTTCCCCCTAAGAAATAGATGATTTTACCTTCCTTCAATAAAATATTCCTATTATACCTTAACTAAAGAAGAAGATATTATAGTAAAAGAAAGGGGATGTGATTGGGATGAATAAATTCTAGATATTCCATTTTATCTAAATAAAACTCCAATATATCACGACAAATCAAATGGGTATTTTAATTTAGGATTGTAGGAGAATAGGGGGTACTCGTGTGAAGTAATGAAGGATATATGAGGGGTTATACTCTTCTGAAAAATTATAGGGGATGTAATTTTCCCATAAAATAACCTTTATTTATCATGTGTCTTATTATAATAAGGTGTTCTTTAGGATATCCCACTAGATAGATGGTTTCCTATTACAACTAACCATGTAAGTATATAGGACATCAGCTTATTGGTGGATATAGATATATCCTTGGAGGTCCTATGGGGCTCTCCCACAGCTCCATCATAGCCACTGATCCCTATTTTTTTTTGACAAAAAACCATAATTTAGGTGTTGAAATTTTCATAATTCTATTCTGAACTCTTTTTCATAATACAATCCCTCTACTAAAAAAATACAAATTTCTAATGAAATTCAACACACATATATATATGGGGTCTTATAAAATACAAAATTATTTATTTTCATATTATTATATATTTTCTAGCATCAATATTAATTGAATAGAAACCACTATCATGTATCACTTATGTTTTAATTTCACTACATTTTAATATATATATCCCATCTAGGATTTGTTAGGATCCCTCCCATTATCATATGTTTTTCTAGTAGAATGATGATAGTTTTATTGGTAGTGTAGCTAGGTTTCTCACACATTACAAAATATTCTATAAGAGAGTCAAAAAAATATCATTATAACGTCTATTTTTTATGTTTGGTTGTCAATACTCAATAGAAATTAGGTTGAATCCCCCTCAGTTAATATTCTCTATTATATTAATGAATGAAAAAATTTGACCCACACACATAGTATTTTTTTATATAAATATAAAATTATAAAATTTTCCACCAAATTAAAATATCTTTTTCTAGAAATATGACTCAAAATAATTTTACTGTCAATATTACATTAAATTTTAAAAATAAATTTTTTTAAACTTTAAAAAACTATATATAATCTATAATAACATTTTATTAAACCTTAACATTATCCATTAAATTATTTTTCTTTTATAAATCAATATTTTTTATCACCATCAGTGTAAATTATAATAGGTTTTTCTCATTATTATTTGATTTAATCATTGTGTTCTCTACTATATCACTATTAGCATCAATATGAATAGAATTCTATGTTTCCAATTCAATAAATAATGGTATAAAAAGAAAATAAAATTTATTATTAGGGTAAACAGTATCTATTTTAGTTTATTTTCAACTCGCATTATCTTCCAAGGAAAAAAATTGAAAACCAAAAAATTATTCATCAAGTAGTTAATAACATAAAAAAACATAACTATATGTTTCATGAAATATAAATTATTAGAAAAAAAATTTCTACATAAATCTTAATCAAGATATCCCTTAAAAAATAACTACATTGATATCACATATATTTCATAAAAAATAAGCTTATAAACAATTATTCTTATGAATTTTTAGTTATAAGGATATTTCATAAGAGTTATATTCTCCTTCCTCAAATTAGTATTATATTTTTCATGTTTCAATATTTTTCATGATTATATAATGATCCATCATTAATTATAATTCATTTGGTGTATCCTAAAATTCAGATTTCCCATTTGTGTTCCATTATCGAATACTCCCTTATTCTATAGTGGTCGGTTATTCGGACGGTTTTGACTAAGTCATGGATGTTCTAGGTCATTTATTCATTTAGTTGGAATCCCCATTAACAAATTACATATTAGAATATATAAATAATTTCTTGAGATAAGGATTATTTTATATTATATGTCAGTCTTTCCATTTAATTTCATGTGTTTTTACATTTCATATATATTCTTATTATGAAATAACCTAGAATACCCTTCATATTTTATATGAGAAAACATGTGACATGGTCCATTGCGCATTCTACTTCACCCCCAAAATGAGGATAAGAACTGTGGAATCAAATATAAATAATTAATTGATTTTATAAATAGTAATGAATAAAAAATAATAGAAAATATGAAAATAATCTTGTACAGTGAATATATATATATATATTGGGGTTCCCTAAAAACCATACAAATAGTTTAAAATAATAATGAAACAAAAAAATTCAATAAAAAAAGGAAAATCCCAACTCAACTAAAATAAAACATAAATTATAACATTATAAAATAAATTAAAACAATATCGTAAAAAAATATAATGAATTAATTGGATGATAAATAATAAATTTTAAATAAATGAATCTAAACATACCTAACTAGATATATCCACATGACTTGTGGATTTTATACAATACAACCATATGAACCACTCTAAGAGTCATCCAATAAAATTTTCCGCCTATATATAAATTTTATGAATATAAACTAAAACAAAAAAATACACTACATTTATTGACACTTTTTGATATAAGTAATATGTTATTAAAATGTCCCAGTATATTTAAGATAATAACAATTTCATGAATTTCATTCTAAAATGACATCTCATGAATGATTTTTTGAAATAAAATATAATTATGTAATTATATTGTGATTTTAAGTAAATAAATTTTTGACCATTCCTCAATTCCTTTTAAAAATAACGAAACATCATCAAACAATATACTATATTTTTAATTTATAAACCCATTTGTAATATTCGTTTTCAAAGAATCATTCAAGGTAAACTTAGAAAAATCATTATAAATAACCCAAAAGTAACAAAATAAGAAATTAATAATTATATATGTGACAATGAATAAAATTATGCTTAAATAATAAATACAATAAAATAAATAACAGATAAAACAAGGAAGGTATGTTGGGAATATAAAATTTATACTAGGATGGGGATCACATTAAAAAAATTTCATGACGTAGATAAATGAATGTATAACATGTAATGATAATTTAACTAATAAAATAAAATTAAAACCATAATTAATGTGTAATTTTAAAGATGTCTAAGTTTACATAATAATTTGAAAATCATTAGTTCCAAGTTAGATTATTTTATACATACATGGAGAAGGTTATTAGATTTTTGTCAATTGGTGTATCATTATGAAATAAACATCTGAGATTACTCTTTATCTACACATTATATTTTATTCTCTATAGATATTGTATATAAAAACTGGATGATACTAGTCCACAAAATAACATGAATAGAAAAGAAACCATTTCTAAATCTCCCATTTAGTCACCCAGGGGTCCCATGAAACATTCTATTAGATGTGAGGAAAAATTTTAGAACACATCAATTACTTAAAAATAATATATATCAAATAAAGTAAACACAATATCACTACCATAATCTAACTCCATACACCGTTTTTCTAAATCTCCACCATTTCCATTTAAATAAACATGAAATAAAAAACATATTCAACTGTAAGATTTATAGTTTTAAAATATATTATTATTTAGGGATTAAATATATAGTGTAGCTCATTGCATACAAAATTATAAAAGGTTATAAATACATCATTAGTTTTAAACTAATGGTAAGACATCTGAAATCCATTTAAAAACTATGTTGCAAGAATGTTTCATTTAGAAATATCAATTTTAAAGGAAAGTAATTCAATTATTAACTACATCCATCAAAAGAATAATATATATATATACATATATATCATTAAAAAATATATGAAATAAAATAGTCTTAAGAAAACTATATATAACATAAGAACATATCAATGAAAATATTTAATGTCTAAAAATATTGAATTTCTAACCCTGAAATCCTTTAAAATGATAAAAAAATCCAACATAAATTCATCAATGGTCTCTAAAAAATTATTTTAGTCAACCTCACATTTAAATATTCCTCATATAAATTTTTCAAAACAAATATCATTCCATGATTAAACTTATATATATATAATAGTAAAATTTCATTAAAATAAATTTTCAATATATTGTGTGGTGACATATAACAATGACCAAAAATGAATAATTTTTTCAAGGGTAAAAAAATATTGTTAATTATAACTATAAATATATTTATAAATAACAAGAATAACGGGTATTTTTATGAATAGGTAATCTCAAAGAAACACCTTCCATGGTCATGCATATATGACAAGAAATATTATTATATTAGGAGAAGAGGACCGAAGACGAAATCCTAGAACCATATAAAAATAAATCACAAGGATATGAAAAACAAACAGTATTGTGTTTTAAAACAATGTAATTAAATAAAGAGAAATAGAAGAAATAAACGATAAATAATATGAATATATAGAAATTTAAGAATTTAATTTCTATTCATGATGAAGCCAAATGAAATCAAAGATGATATGCTTACAATCTGAGTGTAGGTAAGGGGAAATCACATATGGATTTATCATTTATTGATACACAAAAATGTGGGGTATAAAAACCCATTGGTTTTAGTTCAATGAGGTTCATAGGGGGATATCGTTATTTTAATAATATGGAATAAATATATGCATATAACATATGATTTACCAAACCATATTGAAACCATGTTAGACAAACTATACCGATATAAATTCTCATGTGGGTAGGAAGCATGATATAGAAAACTATGAACTAATCATGTACAAGAAATTAGATAATGGGATCATACATAAATGTACTTTTAAGATTTTTTTCCTAATATATGAAATTATCCACAACGTTTTCCCAAACCATGTTGATGTTCCCTAGTTTTCTGCATCACTGGGGGTGTTTGAATCAGTGTTTACATTTTCATTTTAAATTATTGTTTTTTAACATTTTTTGAAAGAATTTTTAACCATATAAAAAATAAATTATATACAATACAATAAAATATTAATATCAACCTCACTTATTATATGAAAAAAATATTATGTAAAAGTATAATAATATATTTTAATATTTTATTGAATATTTCAACTCATTTACTTGTTGATTTTTCACCTCACATGTATTCCTTTACAAAGTAAATTCAATAATACTATGGAAGAAGAATAAAATCATTTTACAACCCATTAGTTAAAATTACTGATATATTAGGTTATTCCCCTAAACTATTATCTTTGTATCCAATTTTTATATATCTGGGTATACACCATATCAAACAATCGTCATCATCAAATTTTTATAAGACCAGCTAAAATCTTCTTTTCTTCTTCTTTTCTGATCCACTTCAAAATGATAATCACCTCCTCTACCAGTATGTAGGATTAATTTCACCTATATACAATAATCAATAACAATATAATTTATTTTAAATATATGATGGTGTTTTAACATATTCAAAATTATTATAAAAATAGAGTATAATGAAACTCAACATTCTATAATTTCTATCCATAAAACTAATATAGAATTATTCATTCAATTCAAACCTCATCTGGAATATTATTTCAGATGGAATCCATATGATTATCCTCCTTCTAATTAATCAGGTATTACATTAGTTGAAAATAAAAAGATTCAAGGAAGTCATTCAGATTACATCATCGTGTGGAGCTTTGCCTGATGTTTCACATCTTTCAATGTTTTATTCCTTCTTAAAATGAGTATAAAATCAATAAAATACTTAAATCATAAATCCATAAAATATTACTCTTTCTTAAGGAACTCCATTCCAAAAATATCAATATTTTTTCCCATCTTTAACTGGAATTCAAATTTTGTTTTGGAGATAAACCAGTCAAAATAAATCTAGAGTGTCTAATTTCAGCATATGCGAATTTTTTTCATAGTACGATGTCTTATGTAATTTTATATATAAATCCTCCAGTACTGAGTTTTATAAGATTCAATGTGCTTTTATTTCTTAAAAAAATTACAAAATCCCAAACTTCATATTCATTTGAGCTTCATCAGTTACTACATGAGGTTTTATAATCATATCTAATGACATCATGAAAAAAATCATCAAAACTCATCTCGAATTATTACACATCAATCCAGAAATGATTATCGTGAAAACTCATCATCTTTCATGTCCTCTTGGGTCACTTGAGACAAAAAAATTAATCAGTTCATATTTTATAAGAAAATTGTGTATGATAGACTTTCACCATCTGGAGGACTAGTGTCAAACACCCATCCAATGATTTTGTCTCAAATCTAATTTGATGAACGTTGAACCAATTATAGGAAATATTAACTTTTTTTCTTAAACCACTAATTCTCAGAACAATTTGAATTCTCACTTGAAAAGATACTCAAAACTAATCAAAATTTTAATAAATTATCATTACTGTAGATGTATTCATACCGTTGATCAGACCGATTAAATGAGTTTGATTAAAAATATTATTTCCCCCTTATAATTTATAGGTATTTTTATATGATATATTAAAGCACTGCACCAGATAACTTGTAGATTCTGATGTTTTATTAGTGTCTACAACTCATCAGATTGATCAATTTTTTAACTCTACAATTTAACAAAATTTGTTCAACATATGAATGTATGATTCTGATACATTATTATTGTGACTATAAAAAACAAAATTTATTTTCATCTTTCTTCATATCCATTTTATTCTATCACTCTATGACAAATGGAACATTATATGGTGAATCTGATGTTTAATCCCACAGTGCATCTGATTAGTAACTCTTTCCTCTCATTAGACATCAACAAGTGATAAATTCCACCAACATATTCATCTATTGATATAAAAATGAAACAATTCATTTATAGATACTTTAAAAAAACATTAATTCTCTTCAATACTTTAAATATCATCATTTATCATTTCATAATCATGATTTTTTAGTAATATTAATCGACCACAAATCATCGTCATATTTTCATTGATTTGAACCAATGTCCAGAAGGTTCTTCCAAAAACAATTTTTCTATTTATCCTCATTTATTTATTCCACAAATATATATATTGATCTAATTGATAAAATACAACCAAAACCCAATATGGTCCATACAATATCCTCCTTTATATTTTTTTTCAATACCTACTCAATATATTCAATCACATACATAATAATATTTGTACTTTTCTAACTCCTAAATTGTTGCTTTCAATTTTTTTATATCATATTTATTTTCTACCACTTATTGAAATCTAATTTCAATTGTACCAGTCATTAATAATGGAAATTTACACCAGAAGAATATAAGTATAACATGAATTTTTTAACCAGGAGTCAATAAAAATATATATATATGTCTATATGGGTGAACCTAGTGTTGTAAACATGATCTTACAATCAATGTGATCAATGTTTTCCATAAGAAAAGTTTTTTTTGTAAAAATTTACATTTACTTATCTCTATCGTATAATCTATTTGATACTCAGAGAAAATTTTATTATGAGAAAAACATCCTTCAATGCTGTCAAAAAACATAAAAATAATGTTCAATTGTATAAACACAATTTCTTACAAAATCTATCCATTCATTACCTTTTTAAGTTCCTTTACAAGAATTTTAAGATACACAAACCTCAACATCCTATTTTATAACCACCCTGGGTATCCCACATCTTCTAATAATGGTTGGCATTATCGATGATAAAGATTGGTCTTATCATTATACATCTACAATAGAAACCATCTTCCTTGCATCAAATCCATAAATTTACATCATGTTATTAAAATAAGAATGTATATCGTGAAAAAAGATAAACTTAAGTAGTTTCCTAAAACCAATGTTTGAACATATAATCTTCTCTCATTCATTAATTTTTCTCCATTTTTATGGATTTTTCATTTGATGTATTTTCATCCTTTTGTAACAACACTTTTATTTTATAAATATATTTATTCACGTCTAATGAGTCACTACAAGAAGTTGTCAAATAATTTTCTACATTCATAACATATGTGTTATAGTATGCTTCTAAAATCATTTTCATTCATGAATCAAGAGATGTAATGATAGTAATAGAACATTTTGTAACATTTTCATATTACTCACATCTCTTTAACATTTTATAAATCATAAAATGAAAATCTGTTAATTTATATTTATCATCTTTCTTCGAATCATTAGAAAAAATTTTGTTCCCCTTTTGATAAACTAATTTTTCTTCTTCCTGTAACATTATATACATGTAGATCTTATCTATAAAATAATCTAAAAAATATTTCTATTCGTTCTTAGAATTTTTTTCCCAAATATTCTTGTAGTACACAACATTATTGGTTTATTCATTTACATTTTTTAAGGATTGATAATACTTCACCTTTTGAATTATAATTTTTTGTTCCAAAATCTATATTTGAAAATATGATCATATTTTATCATCAAAACACGCCATTGATTCATAAATATTTCCCAGTTGAGACATGTTACGCTAGTGTGAATAAAATATTTTTTATGTTCTTCAACATCAATAGTGGCATATGAATTTTTTTCTTTTGTATTGATAGTATAACTATAATATATTATTTTTATATTTTTACTTATTGTTAGAATATATATATCTAGATATTATTTCATAGATAATTCCATTATTTAATACATACAAAAATTATTATAAACCAGAATGCATTGAAATTTTTTAGGGTAAGAGAAAAACTACTTTTGTAAAAAATTATTTTCACAATATTTTAGGTTTCACCATTAATATCATCTTCCCATTGAGGTTTCGTGTAATGTACCAACCTAGATCGCCTCTAAGATGGTGGCTGGATCAGTGCATCACATGACCTCAAGCGCATCTCCACGAATGCAAGAGTCTATGGACTAATAGTGGGGGGATTTTTAACGTGTCTGTGGGGGAGAATATGCCCTCATTGGTAATAGGTAATACACAACAAATGTAAACAACAATTAACAACAAATAGTGGAAACATATAAATGAATAAACTATAGTAGAAGAAATATGGATAATCCAACTGAATAATAAACAAGTGTTGAAGCTCACAGAATAATGTCATGACATGATGTCTATCTAAACTGAAAGAAGGGAAAACAGAAACAGAATCATAATATCAATTGATATGAAAATAAAAAGAGTGTAAAAACTGCATCACGAGAAAGGATTGGTTCTATTCCCATGTCGACATCATAAAAAGCAACAAACAATCAAGCATCAGAAGCAACATGCTTCCCTTTGTCAATACCTGTAATCATATAATCTACAAGGGTGTCAACAGCGCCCGAGGAAGGTGTGAGATGAAATACTAGTAAGCTGACACCCAATGTGTCTAAACCATTCCATTTTCGTGCAATGATAAAATGCAGTGTTCCATTATATAACAATTTTATATAAATTATTAAGTGAAATGGAATAAATAAATCGGTCCGGGTTCCAAGCGACACATGTGCCTAATCACCTTCTTCGGCCTAAGCTCGAAGTCTGAAAGGAGTACCTATAAGCAGGATACACATTTTCATATATATAAATCCTGGATGAGTATGGTAAAACAAGGATGAGGAATAACCCCCAAGAATGTGCTTTAACTTGTTTTCAATGTCATGTGTCAACTAGGTGTGCTTCAACATACCAAAAAATATTTTAAAACTTAGTGGACTAACAGAAACATTAATATAAACCATCAATGCAACATTATTATGGTTCAAGTTAAATGTTGGAGTATGAGCCCATTATGATGGTATCACTATGGAACAACTTTCAATTCTCTAATAACACAGAGTTCTTCCAATGTAATCTTTCTAAATACCATGTATCACTCGAGGCATGGATTTACCCTTAGTCTATCTCAATCACTCAAAGAGGGGTCGAGTATCATCTGAGGTTGGCTTAGCTACATTGCTAACAGATCCATCTCGATGGCCCCTTTTGGAATGAGTGTCACTCATAAGTATTATAAATCTCATGGAAGTATCATCCCGGAAATGACAACAACATTGCCCCTCGGTGCGTAGTTCTAACCATCTTGAATGGAGCGTCTATATGTGACGCATAATATGGGACCGACTTTCTTTCCCCATCCTGAATTTAATTAAGGTTTTTACAACAGCAGATATGACATCAACATATGTAATTACAGCATGAAACCAAACTGGTACACTCATGCATCACACAATTAAAATTAAATATTTCATCATAGAAATCAAAACATGTAAAAGTACTGCATCAACATAAGAAGAAAAATGAACATTAAATAATGAAATAAATTATCCCAACCAACTACCAAAATCCATCAATTTCAATGTTAATAATTAATCTAAATTAATTTTTTAAATTAAACATCACATAAATAGGTTTCACACGCATGATGTTAATTAATTCAAATAATTCGGAAGATAAAATCACTCTTTAATAAATAAATAATTCATCACAAAAACTACCAATGATCCAACAATTCAAAAATTTATTATTAATATAAATTAATTATTTAAACTTAACATTAGAAAAATAGGTTTCACAACACATTAAATTAATTAATTTTAAATTATTGGGAATGAACATTTAAAAAAATAAATAATTCAGTACGAACAACTATTAATGATCCAACAATTCCAAAGTTCATAATTATTCTAAAATAATTATTTAGATTAAACACAACGAAAATATGTTGTGCAACATATGCAGTTAAATGAATTAAATATACGAGCTAACGGGATTTATACCAACCATGTCGGCACACTAAAGGGGTGTCCGACCACATTTAAACAAATTAAACAAATTAATTCATGATCAATAGAGCGAAATAATTAGTGAATTTGGGTGAATTGGCTCAAAGCCGGTTGGCACCGACTAACGACACAAGGGTGCATTTTTTAAATGGAAAAGAAACAAAGGGAACAAGAGTAGAAGACCTAACATAAGGTCGTAGATGATCCTAGGATATGTGGTAGGATTTTATTTGACCTAAAAAAGAAGAAAACAGAAGATTTTAGAAAAACCCAAAATAGTGTAAAATCCTTCTACGGTGAACTGCATAAAGGATTTGGAATGAGATTGCACGATTCTTGGTGTGTGGGATAACCCTTACCGAGAGTTTCATAGGACACCTGACGGTGAAGAAAACCAATAACGAATGGAGGCACGGTGAACTTCCAAAGATGGAAAAAGGTGGTGCGCACCACATTGGGAGAGGGGGTGCGCCACACACAGGAGAGGGAGGAGAGGAAGAGAGGAGAAAATAAAAATTGGAAAGGAAAGAAAAGAAAATGGAAAAATAAAAAGGAGATAAATAAATAATATAATAATAATATAATGGTGGATGAAATGAAATAAATAATTTAAATGAGTCTACCTCATTTTAATTATTTATTATTTTTCCCCAACCATATCTATTTTATTAATTTTTTTATCCGTCTTTAAATTTAATTAATTTCTATTAATCCATTTTAATTATCTTTAACCAGAATGTTTTAATATGGTGTGATGCAATATATTACATAAATCATGAGCAAACATTTAATTAATTTTAACAGTTGTCCAAGACCCGAAATAGGGTGCGTAGGCACGATCCATGGGGTGCTTTAAGGATTTGGACTAAAAACATAACAGTCTTCACTCTGATTTATGTTGAAACATTACATGCATTTATGTGGGTATGTAATAATATTTTTTCTAACCCAACAATAAATATCCATCCATGTATATATGTGTTATATATATAAACACACATGTATATTAATATATATACACCAACACATGTATATGTAACTATATTTATATTTCATCTCATATATATATAGATATCTCATATATATATATATATCAATGTTATTTTCAAATATAATAATAATAACAATAATTACAATTATTATTACTATTTAATTCAACCCATCAATTGCACCATTAATATTTTAATTACAACAACCATTGATAAAAAGGATAACAATTATTAAATAAATATTGATTGCCATTTTTATTTAATTGGAATAATTAATAATATCATATTTATTACATTACCCAGCAATTATTTACACCATAAAAATTTTATTAAATATGGTAGTGTAATTTCATTAGTTGTCTTAAACGCAAAAAAAGTGATATTAATAATAGAATTCTTAATATTATTTTATAAAACCAAGGAAAATTTTATAACCTAAATAAATTATCTTTGTGTGCGATATGACCAAACGTCTAACACTCGCAAAAGTTATACACTACCTCGGGTAAACCCCATGTCCCAAAATAATCAGTGATCTCAAATTTCTCATTTGATGCACTATTTATGAGAAAAAATTATTTATTATTTAAAAATCGGAATAATTAATAAGTTAAAAATAAATATGGTATTATCATTTGAGGGAGTGTCAAACACCCAATGCGAGTCAATGTTATACCCTACCTAGGGTAAAACTGACATTCCAGGCCTAACAGTAGTCTTAGATTTCTTATACGACACACCAATTGGGGAAAATAGTTATTTATTATTTTAAAATTGTAATAATTAATTAATAAAAAATAAAGTTGGAATTATCATGGGTGATAGTCCAAACACCTAATACAAATCATGGTTATACCCTACCTAGGGTAAACCTGGCATTCCAGACCTAGTGGGGGTCACAGATTTCTTGTGCGGTGCACCGTTTGAATGTTTTTTTATTTAAAAAAAAGAAACAAACAGGAGTATCAGTAACATAATCTTAATATTTTTATTCTATCGATGCTGCAGTGTCGACTATCGGAAAAAAAATGTTCTGACACTTGGTTTTCAAACCAACATGCCTAGTAAACAGAAAATAATTTATATCATGTGTTTTTTCATTCAGTTCAAAACACAGAACTTTACAACCGTCCCACATTAGAACCTCTCATCCCTGAGAAGTCTTCGGGAACAACGGAACTCTTACACGATCTACAAAGTCATGATGTCTCATAAAAAAGGTCTTCAAACACTAAATGCACATTCAAACATTTTTTTGGAAAGCGGTAAATAAGCCATTAAGACTTAACCCAACACTTATTTTCCAACTAATACACCAAGACAGTACTTATTTAAACTCGTTTTGCTAGAGACATGGACATGTCATCATCTAATTAAATTTTTAGTCAATGTTACTTCCCACTATTGGTTTTCATGTAAGAAGATGGAAAATTCCATGTCACAACATCTTCCTCTGTCAGAATTTCATAAAAGACACACCCTTAAGAGTTCTAGCGACGCTTCTTGTTTGATTTCCAAAACGGATAAAAAGGTTGACTCCCCATCGCCCTTAAAGCCCATGTTGAGCCGGATTTTTATGAAAATCCATGTTCGACCCAAACTTCACGTGTCTCACATGATGACATGTCAGAAAAAGTTCCTTCACAGACCAGTTCATTGAGAAAGAGATAGAATTAGTCAGGCCACTCTAACTGACCATTTAAGATGGTTCTCAGCATAGATTTCAGCTATTTGATAGACTAAACTGTGATGTCTCCTCCAAAGGTTTCTCGAATTTACTATGAACACATCTACCAAAATTCATAACTGACCTCCATTGACCTTCTCTGATTTAGGCATCACCGATCCCAACAAAATTCTATAGTAACCTCGAATTGACACAACAAGAGTGAAAGGAACTAAAACAAGGTAGTCCATACTCCATGGTTATGAGTGAGATGTTGTTACAATGGAAATATGCCCATATCAAAACATTGACCAAAGCCAGTGCAGCATCAGCCTGACAGTCATGTTAGATGAAACGGTTGGTGTACAAGAGTTCTTCAGGTATTCCTACGAAGAAATCCAATGGTCACTCAAAAATAATCAAGACCCAAAAAAATGATGTGTCAGCACGCAACATTGAGAAAACCACCCTAAAAAATCCTAACATCTTTTAAAGGTCTATCATTGTGAAATACTGATGCTCTCTTAGTGCATCAAGGATAAAGGCAAGATAGGTTACATGCTCGTCACTTAAGGAAGAGTACACTAAGTGTATTATAAGAATACCAGAATGAAAACATTAAAAAAGAGAATGAAAACCCAACCAAATTGACTGGTGTTTCATAACACACACGTCTTTGGAATTCATCCTGAGAAATAGGACAAACATGATTCCATTAACACAGGAGTCCTTTTACTAAGAAGATGAACCGGAAAGCATTTTACAGCACAAGACTTTATGACTACACTGAACTCAACCGGTTCACCAAAACATTAAGAACTCAACGACATCACGTACATGAACGCATACTACCCTAAGGTGATACAGAAGATGGATAACATTTAACTCTAATTAAAACATTCAGAGTCATCCATCACTATGGATAAGATAGGGTCGAACAAACTATTAAAAAATGACCATTCTTAAGGAATTCTTAACCTGATGGAAATGAGCATTACCGATGCTCAAGCCTAAAACAAAATTCAAGGAAAACATGACCACCCATCCGAACAATGGTGTAATTTTAAGCAACGAGTCTGAAGAGGGACAATGACATGCGAAAGGTTCTACTCTAAAGAAACTCAATAAGAAACTCAAACAATCATTATACCATGGTCTTAAACAAAGGAAATCACTATAGGTTCCATTCACAATCCCTTTATATTTAATCACATTTAATCTATAAATATACAAATATTTAATCAAAACATTATGTACTATTTTTCGAAACAAAGCACATGGTACTGGATCTTAACCAACACCTCAAGGGAAAAATAGGAAAGATTTATTATACATCATTTTAAAACATTTTACATTAATTGAAATCATGTCCTCAATTAAAATTTTTATCACAAGAATTCTTTTTAAGTAGATATGGCGACCTAGAGGGGTCCCACTAAGCCGACCTGGGTTTCTTAGAATGCAACCCAAAAATAGTTGTCTAATTATTAAAAGTTGCAATAGCCATATTGGGTTATCTCATAAGAAACATACACCAACTAGCCTATATGGGATGAATTGTGCCTTTAGGTAGTTAATGAATTTATTAAAACATGATCAAACACATATCAACCAAGATATATTGGTGGATATCAACCTAATAAGCAACGATACACTTTATTGTTTTTTGGAATTTGGCTCCCATTCAAAGGAAACCATTGAATTTTATTAAAGCAACCAATTACATAACAAACAATCTAGTAGGTTACTACACGAATCTAACAGAGAGATACATGTTGTAATAAGCATAAAATTTTAATCACCAAGACATTCTAATTGGAACAAAAGCATGATACATGGAAAACATGGTATTAAACATGCAGTATGGAAATAGGATAGCAAGCTAAATATATCACCAAAACATGGTATATAAAAAGGAATGCTAAATAATTACAAGACATGGAATATATTCAAAGAAATAAATTTGAATTAACATGAATCCTAAAATGAAACTACCTGGCATGGCACTATTTATTGAATGTGAATCCCTATGTGCCTATTATGATGCAAGTAATGCTTCATCCATACCTAAACAGACAATGGGTAAAATATCATAAATTCAAAAAATTCGTAATCCATGAAAATTACACCAATCACTTGAGGTGAAATCATATCAACTGTATTATCAAAACGCATGAAAAACAATCCCAACCCTGGCCACTTGGTCATTTCCCATACGTGGGGTGATTAGTCCCAGACACAACTATTAACCAAGCTTCAGCACATTCCTAGTCAACTATATACCAACCAAAAATTGTAAGCTGAAGGAAAAAAACAACCCCTATGATACCACTTTCTAACGTCCCAGCCCAGCTAACCTCTATGATGGTGGTTGGACCGGTGCATCACATGACCTCAACCGTATCATCCCGAACGCAAGAGGCTGCCGACTAGTAGCGAGGGCCTTTTAAATGTGTTCATGGTGGAGGCTAAACCCTCTTAGGTAATAGGTAAACCACAATAGATGTAAACAACAATTAATAATAAATAGGGGAAGCATATAAATGAATAAACTACAACAGAAGCTATATGGATAATCCAACAGAATAATAAACAAGTGCAGAAGCTCGCAAAACAATGCTTTTCCATTATGTCTATATAACTAAAAGAACAGAAAACAGAAAATCAAGCTTGCTATCAATTGATATGAAAATGCACAAAATGTGAAAACTGTATCACGAGAAAGGCTCCATCCTCTTCCCCAGTCTCTATCCTAAGCAGCAAAAAACATTCATGCATCGTATACAGCAGGATTCCATTTTTCAATAACTCTAAGCATATAACCTACTTGGGTATCAATGACACCCAAGCAGGGTGTGAGATAAACTCCCAGTAGGCCAAAACCCAAGGTGTATAAATCATTCCATTTCGTGTAATGATAAAATAATGTGTGACATTATATAACAATTTCAGATAATTTAATTAGTGCAATGGAATAAATAACTCAGCATGGGTTCCATGCGGCACCTATGCCTAATCCCATGCTTCGACCTAAGATGGATGTCAGAAAGGAGTACCTACAAGAAGAATACAAATTTTCATATATATAAAGCATAGAAGAGTAAGGTTAAACAATGATGAGGCATACACCCAAGATTGTGCATTAACTTAGGGTCTAAGTCACATGTCAACCAGGTATTCTTCAATATACCAGAAAATATCTCAATACTCTAGAGATTAATAGAAACATTAGTATAAACCTTCTGTGCATCATTATTAATGTTCAAGATGAGAGTTGGAGTTTGAGCCCATCCCAAAGTTATTGCTACAGAACATCATTCAATTATCCAATACCACTGAGCCCGTCCAAGGAAATCTTTTGAAATACCATGTGTCACTCGAGGCATGGATTTACCTTGATTATGTCCAGATCTTGCAAAAATGGGTCGAGTATCATCTGAGGCTGGCTTAGCCACATTTCCAACAGATCAATCTTGATGTGATATTTTGGAACTGGTGTCACTCATAAGTATTAGAAAGACTGGGGAAGTCTTGGCCTGGACAAGCCAACAAACCCCCCCCCCCCTGACGAGTATTATTAACCATCAATAATGGAGGGTCTCAAAGTGGCCCTTAGTACGACACCCACATTCTTTCCCTGTACTGAATTTAATTAAGGTTTTCACTATAGTAGATATAACATCAACATATGTAATTTCAACTTTTAGCCAAATAGGTGCACCCATGCATCACTCAGTGTAAATTAAATATTTCAGCATAGTTATCATAACAAGGCAATGTACCACAACAACATAAGAATTCATATGCACTTTTAAATAAAGAAATAAATTAGCGCACCCAACTACCAAGATCCAACCATTCCAATGTTCATAATTAATCTAAATTAATTTTTTAAATTAAACATCAAAGAAATAGGTTTTGAATAACATGAAATTAATTAATTAAAATGATCAGGCAGATAAAATCTCTTTTTAATAAACCAATAATTAATCACAACCAACTACCAAAGATCCAACAATTCAAAAATTCATAATTAATCTGAATTAATTATTTAAACTAAACAACATAGAAATAGGATGCACAACACGTGCAATTAATTAATTTAAATTCTTGGAAATCCACATTTAAAAAGTTTAATAATTCAATACTAACAAGTATTAAAGATACAACAATTCCAATATTCATAATTAATCGAAAATAATTATTTAGACTGAACACAATTAAAATAGGTTGTGCAAAACATGTAGTTAAATGAATTAAATACTCGGGCTAACCTGATTTATACCCACAATGTCGACAGACCAAAGGGGTGATCGACTACATTACAAAAAATTAAAAAAACGTAATTTTACCAACTAGGTGAAAACATATTAATTAATGAATTCAGATGAATTTTCACAAAGCCTGTCAAGACCGACTAACGGCACAATGGTGATTTTTTATAAATTGAAACAAAATGGAGGGAAATAGAGTTGATGCCCAACCTTATGGTCGAAGGTGATGTTATGATCTGCAGTAAGCTTTGATTTGACCTAAAAATGAAAAAAACATAAGTTTTTAGAAAAAACCGAAAATAGGGTAAAATCCTTCCACAGAAAATTGAACAAAGGATTTGGAATGAGATCGCATGATTCTTGGTGCGTGGGATAAGCATTAACGAGAGGATCATAGTGCATGTTATGGAGAAAAAAACAGATGGTGAATGGAGGCGCGTTGATCTTATGAAGCTAGAAGGAGGTAGTGCGCACCACATAGGGAGAGGGGGTGTGCCACGCATAGGAGAGGAATGATAGGAAGAGAGGAGGAATGAAATAAAAACTGAAATGAAACAAAAGAAAAAGAAACAATAAAAAGGTGATAAATAAATTAAATAATAAATATAAAATTGTGGAAAAAATAAAATTAATATTTAAAATGAGTTTACCTCATTTTAATTATTTTTAATTTTTCTCGAAACATATATTTTTTACTATATATTTTTAGCCCTCTTAAAATTCCATTAATTTCATTAATACTATTTAATTATTTTTAACTGGAAAATTGCACTATGGTGTGATGTAATATTTTACATAAAGCCTGAGCAAACATTTAATTAATTTTAATAGCTGCCCGGGACCCGCAATAGGGTGCACAGGTGCATGCCATGGGACATTTTAAATATTTGGACTAAAAACATAACGGTACGCACTTTTATTTATGTTTAAATGTTAAATGCATTTATATGGGTAATTAATAATATTTTATCTAACACAATAAAAAATATCCACCCATGTATATACGTGTAATATATATACACACACACATGTAGATTCATATATATACAGCAGCACGTGTATATATAACTATATATATTTATATATTTAATCTAATATATATAGATATACCTCATATATATATATATCAATGTTTCTATCCCAATATAATAATAATAAAAATAATTTAAATAATAATTAGTATTTAATTCAACCCATGAGTCACACAATTAATAATTTATTGAGAACATCCATTAATAAAAAGGATAACCGTTATTAAATAAATATTAATTGTAAATTTGTATTATATTGGAAGAATAAATAATAAATTTTATTATATTTCATGGTTATTATTTACACTGGGAATATTTCATTAATTATAGAAGTTTATTTTCATTTTTTCCCTTCAGCGAAAAAACAAATAATATTATTAACAATAAAATTATTAATATTATTTATAAAGGCCAACAAAAAAAATTTATAACCCAAATAAATTATTATCGAGTGCGATATGACCAAACGTCAGACCCTTACAAATGTTATACCCTACCTATGGTAAACCCCATGTCCTGGAATTATCAGTGATCTCAAATTTCTCATTTGAAACATCATTTGTGACAATAACATTATTTATTATTTAACAATACAAATAATTAATAAATTAAAAATAAAGACAGCATTATCAAGTGTGGTGGTGAAAAACACCAGATTCGAACCTTTTTTATACCCTACCTATGGTAAACCCGATGATCTAGAACGAACAGTAGTCTCAGATTTCTCATATGACGCACTGTTTGAGAGAAAATAGTTAATTATTATTTAAAATTCAGATTAATTAATTAATAAAAAATAGAGATTGAACTATCATGTGAGAGGGTGTCATACACCAGATGCAAATCAATGTTATACATCACATATGGTAAACCAGGCATTCCAGACCTAACAGTGGTCTTAGATTTCTCGTAAGATTCATCGTTCGAGTGTTATTTCATTTTTTTTAAAATAAACAAACATAGATATCAATAAAATAAAATTAATATATTTATTCTATCAATGTTGCGATGTCGACTATCGAAAACAATAAGTACTGACGCTCGGTTTTAAAACTGACCAGCCTAATTAAGAGAAAAAAATTATTCGCTGTTTTTTTATCTGGTTTAGAACCCGAAACGTTACATTTTGTCTCATCATTCATATCTAAATATTTGTTTAAATAAGTATTAATTATGTTTTGGACAAATTATCTTCTTTCTATGTCAAACTATCTTTTAGAAAATTTATTGTCCTATCAAATTCATCTTTCTTCATCATTTTTTCTTATTTTTTAAAAAAATTGTAAATTATTTCATGTTGAAATTCTCATTTCTAGATAATTTTTCATCAAAAATTATTTTTTCTTCAAGTTCACTAATCATATTATTCTAATATCTAATTAAATTGATATTTATTTCTTCCTTCTGGATATGATCACGATTTAAAAAAAAATTATATATTTCTAATAATTCTTCAACGACCTTATTTCTTTTTTTATTTGTGTATTCATCTCATGGTATTTCTAAACATTTTCATTATGAATACACTCATGTTATGTTCACTCTTCACCATTATCATCACTTCATGATGAAATAATTTAATTTCTAACACAAGAAAATAAATTCACTTGATGAGAAGATTTGATCATTGGATGAGGAATCAACTTTCTTTATTCTTATTAGGTAACATCTCATTGTCCACTCATGAAGAAATTTAGCCATAATTGTTTCCACATTTGTTTATGATATTTATTATCATCTTCTACAAACATATGCTCTTCAATATTACTTCTACATATTTTTTCTAAACAAAGTAATTTCCCTTCTTGATTCCAATATTTGAGATACTATTTACCTTTTCGCTCTAAATTTCTTATGCTAAATCTTTTATAAACTAGCTTTTTTATGGTAATCGTCAACTTATTCCTTTTATGCTAATGTTATCTACTATTCTAGAACTTATTTATAATTATTCTAACACTTTGAAAAATATTTGAAGGGTATTTAGTTCTCATAATTTTTATTGAGAACATCTGTTATTTTATTTCATTTTCTATAATGATATTCTGAGGATTATCTGTGGATAAATCTTCACTATCTCTTAATGCTGCAACATTGGAATTATATATGTATAGAATTTTTCCCCATAGTTTCATAAAAATAGTATAATCTTCAATATCCTCTCAAAAACCACTAATGTTTCTATCAATAATATTTTTTCTTGTAGAGTAATAATTAATTTTTAATTCATCATCCATCTTTATACATTCAAATATAATTCGTTAGATTTTTATCTTTTTTCATTAAATTTAAAATTTCCTTCATATATACATCTCAAATTACTACACATTTTTGTAGCTATTGAACACCCCATAATCATTGTATAAACACTATTAATAATATCCATCAACATGGAGTTATGAACTTATCCATATTCATAAAAAACATATTTTTTATGATCTATCATGGCTACATCATTTATGATATGAAATACAACTATTTTCACCTAAAAATTTATGGATCATCGGTAAAATATAGTGAAACAAACTATTCTTCCAATTTTGATATTTTCCAACCTGAAAACAAGAACAACCCAATTAATGAAAAATTAAACATTCCTTATTCTCAAAGTATGATATTTTTTTGGGAACATAATTTGATACTAAGTAACATTTTCTAATGATCAAGATCACAGGGGGTTAAGTGATCACTTTTTATTTTATAATAATGTTCTTTAACATATTTTTATTAAAAAATTATTAATCTATGAATTTTTTTAATGTTAAAAT
Organism: Viscum album; assembly: GCA_963277665.1. NCBI lineage: Eukaryota > Viridiplantae > Streptophyta > Magnoliopsida > Santalales > Viscaceae > Viscum > Viscum album. The sequence goes on along the minus strand of OY728140.1, from coordinate 2,088,022,593 downwards.
CTATTGAAATATAAATCTATACCTTAGCAATTGTATAAAAGAAATATAAAGAGATATATTCACATGTTTTATAGATGGTTAATTACAAATACCTAATCATTTTTGTATTTGTTAGTTCCATCATCATGGATTACCTAATTAACTACTTTTATTAATAAAAATACAAAATGATCAAATAGTTAAACAACATATGTTTTAGAATTACTACTCTAGTTAGTTATACACATGACTATCCTTTCCCTATCCTCATTCTTCACAGCAGGTTATACACCAAAGAATACAAGATTCATAGAAACCAAGTTATACCCATGGCTATAAGCTTCAATGTTCTTCTTTTCTATTCCACATAAAATAATTCTTCACTTCCCCTCAAAGTAATCAAAATCTACTTCACCATTATAAAATATTCAAGAACATCTATAACTACATGAAGAATTTTTATGATATGAATATTCCATTACATCTTATGAAAAAATAATTGTTTTTAGACTGAACTATCCAAAATATTAATCTAGAAAACTCACAATGAAAATCTTAGTATATTAATCGTTTATCCATAATCCTAATGTCAAATGGACACCATTAATTTTTCTCTTTCATAATCTTCTAAATATACTATAGAAAACAATTAACTATTCTCATGAACTCCATATGATAACTTTTGTCGGGGTAACTTTATCAAATGTAGAAAGCCTACCCATATGCTCTTATCATATCAAATTAGTTGAAAATCTATAAAAAATTCACAACTTTTACAAATAATAGAAATCAATCTAATTCCAGAAAATTATAATGGAGAAGGGATATACATGTATATAATCTATGTAAATGTGATCCATTACAATGATAGTGGGAATTTGAAGTAATGTGCATGAGATATTTCCTTTTTATGAAGTGAGTCGTCCATTAAATATTTTATGGGGAGTGACCAAAGGGAAGAGTAGTGTGCATTATATTGATTTTGTGCATTGCATGATTCTTATTTATTATACTTGAATATATCTAAATTAGGGTAAACTATGTAAATTATTGTGTCTCTATTGTCATTATGAATGCACACAAAAACATATCAATAATCCTAATTTAGATTTTGTTAATGGATACTAACAAATGGCCCTCATGGGTGAGAGGGAAATATCTATTTAGGGAAAGTGATACACTAAAAATAAGATTTTTTTAAATTTTTATGGATGATTCATATCCAAATTCATCCCCATCCCCTCAAGGTAATCTCACAATAATCCCCTATTGATGGAAAACATGATCTATCATAGTTAAGATTCACTATTATTTAATTTTTTGTTCTGATACTAGATCTGAAATTGATGATTAGACCTATAATACGTAATGAAGGTCCAAATATTTTATGTAAATAACATAAAATAATAGAATATTGAGTTTTATGATAACATGAATGGTGATATTTATATTCCATGAGATGTTGTGAATGATGAAATTTTTTTAAATCTATTATGGAATTGTATTTTAAAACATTTGTATAAATATTGACATTGATTCCTTAGGGAAAATTAAATTCACGGATACCATTTGAGAGGAATTGTTCAAATAAGTTTCTAATTGTATAATATCCTGGGATATTTGGATAAATATAAAATGACTATATGTTATAGTCAATAAAAATTGTCATGATTCTAAAGTAAGGAATAATGAATAATATTAATAATTAACCCCAAAAATTTCTTTCTCTATATAAGAAAATTTACAAACAACTATATATATCTAATAGAAACTCTACTATAGAAATTTTTACTTTTTTTCAAGATGAATGGAATATTTTATGAAGAAGTGATAAAACATCAATGAAAAGAAGGATACTAATTTTATAAAAGCATAAATATGTTTATAAAGGTTGGATTTTAATTCAATAATAAAATAGAATGTCTATGAAATAGGATATTTCTAATCAAAAGTGGGACCAAAGGGAAACTATTGTAGAAGAATGGTGCACAACATGAGTAGGTGTTTTGAATCCATCATGGACAAAGATTTTAGAAAAAATCCATTGATTATAATATGTAAATTATTTGTAGAATAAAAAATATATAATTATAATGGTATATGTTTTATTTTTTCTAACCATGGTCACATGGAAAGGTACTATAGTTGGATTAATTTAAGGAATGTTAAATAAGACATACATAGACACTCCACTCGTAGGACATATAATGATAATACATACCCGAATAGAAGCCTTATTAGGATAGATAATTGATTAATTGTTTTAGGTCATTATAAAGATTCTTAAATAAGTTTTTATCATTCACCAAGATCTAGATTCTCACAAAAACTCTCCTAGGATATACGAATGAAAATATGAATGAAAAATAAATAGTTTATTACTGTTGTGTGAATGGTCAAAGAATAAGTAAATGAATATATAGTAATGAAAAATATATATTACAAGATTCCATTCTTATACTTCAAGGAATTGTTTTTATTAATTGTTTATATAAAAATAAACTAAAAATAAAAAACACATTGTTGAAATAGAAGATAAATCCAAATGTGAGTGAAACTTGTAATGAATCTCAATAAATACATACTTGATTTTGATTGATACAACAATTATGGAAAATTATCAAAAAAATAATCAGGAAAAGTATCACATCAATTAATATAGTTGTTAAATTACTATCACACAAAGGATATAAATTGTAAATATGTTGAGAATATAAATGAAAATTTATGATTAATAGGGTGATGAGATGAATAAATTACTTTTCCAAAATCTTAAATAGGTAATATTAATTATGGGAGATGAATAGTTTTCGGTATTAACTAGTCCCATTAAACTACTTGAAAATTTATGCAGTTAATCACTACCCATATTCATTATTATTTATATCAATTTATATCATGTTTCAGAATTAAGGGGGAGATATGATCCAATTGGTGTTTTTGTACAAAATAATTTCTAATATAGCTTAAAAAATATTTGATAAATCCTCAATCCATGTTATTTAAGGCCAATAAACAATAAAATATAGAGGGAGATATAGAACATGAATCTCACATTAATATATTTATTTTTATAGAACGATTTGTTTTTTATAGCATAATATTTTTTCTAGAAATCCAAATTATAGTCATTTTGAATGGTTTCTACAATATAAGGTATATCTAATTTTAAAATCATCAATTGGTTACAATATATAAAGCCTTTGGGGGAGTTGTGATTAATATAAAACTATTCCTTATTCTTAATATAAATTTGAATCATCCTATAAAGATATATAAATGGAATCGTTTCAATTGGTATCAATGAGTATTCCTAATTGGTGTTAGTTATAAATAGTGGTTTGATCTCTACCTTGAGAGTTATTTATTATTTATCCAAAAAAATATTTTGTGTAAAAGTGTGTTAGAGATGAATTCTTTTTATAGACGAAATAGACTAAGTATTTTTATATTTAAATTCATTTCATGAGAGACAAGGAAAACATTTTTGATGTTTTAAAATAACCTTGTTTTGAATATCAATATTAATTCATTTGGATTAGTGGTTTTTTTACAACCAAAATTCAATCTGGTAGTTTCACTAAATGGATCTTTAATTAATCGTGACTGTAATAGAAGTTATATTATGTGAGATTTTTAACATTGGGGATCCCAACAAGAAATTATTGTCATTTGGATTACGTGTTTTTGTATAAACAAAATATGGTTTATTCCTTCGGATGATGGTATTCTCAAAATGGGAAAAAATAAGATGATTAATTCAAACATATCCTCACATGAAGTGGAGAGGTTCCAAAATTTAAAGAGATAATACCATTAAAATGGAATCATTATCTTCCAATAATGATCTCGTCATGTTATGGTAGAGTTTGTTCCCATGGAATTTTATTTCCAATAATATGGGAGAATAATAGTTAAAATTATAGGTGTTGTATATTTTAAACAAAATTCAATGGGGGTAGACTTCTATAAATACCCATGTATTATATTATCTTTTTATAATAAGGGTCACAATTAGGAAGACCACAATGCTGATAAATTAGATCATTATGGTTATTCTTGGAGTATTTTCAATAATGATTATGATTTCTTAATGATTGGATTTTATTAAAAAGTAAAATTAAATATTTGTTGCTTTAAATCAAGAATAGATAAAGGGAATTAATATCAAAATACAACTCCAAAGAGAAAATAATTGAAGATAGATGCCCCTGTGTACAATTGGTCCATCCAAAGAAGGCCAGATCTATATTGGTGGAATTAGTGCACATTTCAAATTATATTTCCAGGTGAATCATGAAATAAAATAGTTCATGGTGGATATAAAATTTTTGTTCGTGGGAAACTAGAAAAGTACCACACTATAGTGGATATGAGGGAGGAATTTTTTACCACCTAAGAAAAACATGCACACAGAGTTCAAGGTGGTGGCCATGGTCTGAAAAGGGGAAACATGATATTGAAATAACTATAGAGGTCAATTTGGTATTATGAAATAATGTTTATATAACTAATTTAAGTCCATAATAGTCATAATAATTATTAGGGTGCAATAATAGAATAACTAAGAAATATAGGAATCATTTGAGGAAAATTTCATAACAGCTGGTCTGTTGATGCCAAAACTAGAAATCAATCTTCACCAATAAATGGATTTGTATTATTGAATAAATGATCTATATGCATAAGTGAAATCCAAAAATAGCTAATAATATGTTTCCATGGAATTGTTCCTACTATGTTGGAGTGAAAAAATAGAAATGATTTTTCACAACACCATGATGAAGAATAAGTCAATGAGTGATGTGTAGAATTAGGTAGAATTAATTATATATATTATTCAATGGTTGTTAAATGATTAATTAATCATAAGATTATGTTTTCATACAATATTATATCATTATTTAACAGAGTTTTATAGTATTTAAATGTCACATTAATAGAGATTAATGTTACTGTGCATGGAAAGTGATGTACATCAACTTAGTAGTTATTTTTCTAACTAATGGTGGAGGAGAATAGAGATATTTAATGGTGTTATGATAGGTTTTCAGGCACCATAATGTTGTCAATTGATATTATATTTACCTTTAAAGATCACCCATTTCATTTGGGTATCTACAGTAAGTAGTGAGACTGAGGGAGACCGAAGGAACAATGTATATTTTATTCACGTAGGAAGAAAATAATTTCATGTGTAGGCCATTAGGATGTCGAAAATTTATAATTATCATTCAATGTAGAATAATTAATCACTATTGAAGAATGAATTATATTTTCCATATACTTTGAAAATATCATGATGTGCTATAGGGAGATATTCACAATTTGTGAAGTAGTTGCTCAGTGGGGATAAACCAAAATATCAGTATATTCTCTATGATGAATCCCAATAAATTACTAGAGGAGAAATGAACTGAATGTCTATAAACGTTGTAATGGCTATCCTTTCCATCAGTTGTGATCATTGGAAGGAATTTTTATGGAAGGTATTATTAAGAATCATTTATATATCCCTATACAATTATAAAAAAGAGTTTCCCCAATAAAATTTTGTGAGATATTTAGTGATTTGGTGCATGATAAAATTTTAATGAAAGATACTTTGACATATACTATTGGGGTTGATCCTTGTAAATTATGATGTATTTATATACATTATTTATACAAAAATGAATAATTCAATAATAATGAAGTATATATTTCAAAAATATAAATTAAAATGACCCAAAAGGTTCGTTGATTGAGTTCCAATAATGGAAAGGTAAACAGTAAAAGTAACAATTGTCATAATTTGTTCAAGAAATAAAATACAATGAATCTTTCCCATTTCATTTTAATGTCACACTAATACCCTATTTATGGACTAAAGCATTTTCTAAATAACATATATACATGAGACTCAACAAGAAACACTAATTTTTGAACAATCTCCAAACAAAAGAAACCACATTTAAAAATAAAATCGTATGGAATGAATCATAAATATCATGAAGAATATCATAATACCAAATTAAATTTTAAAGATTGTTTTGAACTATTTTAAAAATTATGAACAGAATCCCCATCATAAATATTGAAATCATAAATTCCAAAATACGGTACATATTTATTGAAAATATTTTATAACTCCCAAGACATCTAATCGATTTAGTTTTAATTTTTATGACTCCATTATTAATTTCAAACAATAAATTTAACGATTTAAACGTTGTTTTCCCTCTTAAAGAATAAAAAAATGACCAACTAAAATATATTCATCACTAAAGCTATCCTAGATTCACCCAAATGTAATTTATACCCAAAAAAATTCACTCATAAAAAAGGTTTTTGATTGAAAATTTAAAAAGGGTTAGAGATTATACACATTTTGGAATCAAGGTTTCATAGACTATATGCCAATCATGCAACAACTACTATGACCTTTTCAAAAAATTCTTCCTGGGATCTATATGGATTTTAAAATACAAAAATCAAATTGTACACATCTTTTTAGACAACCAATTTTTCCAAATACATGAAAATACTCAAAATAATCACAAAAGATAATGAAAGTTTAAAAAATTCATTATTGTGTAAAATTTTCAATATTAAAAATAAAATAAGAAAAAATTTCTTGAATCAAATCCCAGATTCCTAGTGTAACTTGTGGTTTTTAATAGGAAATATAAAACTATAATCTCTATAAAATAACCTATGTTGTTCATATTATCTTATATTAATCTATTTTTAGCACCAAATTTACAAAAGAGTAATATAGTGCTATTTTACATCAAATAACTTGAACTACCCCTGATCTGGTAACCAAAATGGCTTGCAACAGGGCCCAATGTTTCATTGGGCTAATAACCAGAACTGTGGATTCAAATATAAACTAATGGGAATGATTTGCCCATTAATAACGAATATGAATAATTAATAAACATACAAAGAATCATGTTTGGTGAATCATTTAATTCGAGTTCCTTTAGAAACCAAATAAATTGTTTAATATCGTAAACAAACAAAACTAAAAAACCATAAAAACATTTCACAACTCAATTAAAAGAACTCATAAATTTTAAAACAATAAAACAAACCAATCTATGTTGTATAAATATAATAAATACATAATTTTCTGACATGTACATGGTAAAATATTTATATAATCCCAAAATACTAAAATAATACCTACTCAAAACATGATGTTATAATCTAAGACCCCTATAATATTTTATCTATGGATGACCCACTAAAATAATTCCTCTATGACGAACATATTGAGAACCTGAAGCAGTAAAATGCATAGATTTTACCATCACTAAGTGCTATAAGTGGGTGTTAGAAAAATTTCACTGTAGGTTGCCACCGATAAAAGGGTCCACAAACATCCTTTTAAAAAAACATCCCAAAAAAATAGTTTGATATACAACATAAGAATGTAATGACTTTCAAATTTTATGAAATATAATTATAATATTTCCTCTAATCCTTTTTAAAATTTAAAAACCTCATTTACCTATAAATTAGATCCTTTTATTAGAAACCCATTTTAAATATTCTATTTAAAAACATGTTTTAAAATACTCATAGAAACATATTGAAAATGAAATGAAAAGAAACCAAATAATTTTGTAAAATATATATAAAATGTTTTACATTCAAGATGCATAAAATAATATATTAATTAAAATATATATGAATCATCTTTATGGAAACATTACTCATAAATAAGTAATAGTTAGTTGATAATCAGATTCAAAAACTGTCCCATAGGATAATATAAATCTATATATCACATAATCTAAAAATTTATTTATAAATAGTTAATTTTAATCGTAATAAATGTATATATTAAAGAATTAAAATTAAATTATTTTTATTCTAGGGAAAATATTAGAGGCATATTTGTATCTCTTATTCATTGGAAATTCCCTTACTTATAATTAAAATATTTCGTAAAACTATAGATTTTATAACATTTAATAATTTTTAAAATAAATGATTAAATGGATTTATTATTGATTTTAATTAATATTTTCATTTTATAGAATCAATTTTCAATTAAGAAGTAAAATTTTAATAAAGTTCTTCAAATTTAGTGATAAAATTGAAATCTTAAATATATTATCTTGAATATGACAAAAACATTATTAATCAATTCCCTACAAAAGTTAAATTTAATTAATTTTAAATTTTAATTTGAGGAAATTAATTTTTAAAATACATTTTTTATTGATCTATCATTTTAAATTTATTATGATCAAGACACTCAATTTTAATTAAATTATTTTTCATAATTCAAGATAAAAAACGTTAAAGGTCATGCACAGTCATCAGATTAACCGTACACAGATATCCTCTCCATGTGATGCTTCTTACTAAAAACCACCACTAACAATTCGTACACTAAATGTGACAACCACCACATCACTCAACAAGAATCATTCACTATCACCATATTCACCATTGTATTCATCATGTAGTCGATCGTGAAAAGTAATCTTGGTCAACCACCTTGTGAGACCTCCAATCACTGCATCACCTATATAATCACCTTTCCATGGCTATCGTGAAAACCTAACAAGACCAAATGACCTATATATCTGAATTCTTATGTAGGGAAGAAACATAGAATCTAAATAAACGGATGGAATTATCAACAGACCACCACCCCTATCAAATACAAATCAAACTATAACTAAAGTCTAACACTCATCCATGTATAAACTGACCACATGGGAAGAACAACACCTAATATTCTCCCCCCTCATAGTCAAATAACATTCACTATATAATACCCCACACCCCATCAAGGTGACCTCATACCCGAAACATCAACAATCCATGATCATCCAACCACACTTCTACCATTGATACCACCACAAGTACCATTCAAGGATTGTGATCCAGCTTTTAATGACGAAGTAGTACCCCCACCACTGGTGAACCTGAATACAAAACATCTTTAGAACACAATTTCATTCTACTAACCCACTCCACTAGTGGAAACCTAGAAATAATCACTAAATCCAGAAGATACTATTTCCTATGCACCTCTATGGAGAATAAATATTAGAACCCCCCTGATACCCACCAAAAAAATGAAACCCAAGAAATAATAATAATAATAATTACATCAACATTATAAAATTAAATATTAATATATAACAATATTAAATATATAATTATATAATTATATATTGTAATATATATATCACAAATATATTTATATCTGTTAATATATTTATATATATAATTATGTATATTTATATATTTTTAATTATAATTAGATTTTTTAATTGAGATTTCTAATGATCCTTGACCCTATTTGAAGTAAAACTCTCTGGAAGCATAGACCTAATTTCTTGCACATGCAACTATAACTGTTATTGACTATAATTACTATAAAATCAATCACGATGGCGGAGAGAGGATGTGTAAGTAGAGTTGATCTCAACCATTGACCATGTAATGTGGAACTCATATAAAGAAGAATATGGAGCCTTTTGATTGTCAATAAATTCCCATATTATGTCATCCTCTATAAATATTTTCTTCCTAACCCATTGTAAATTTTTGGGTTCCTCTGATTAGATTTTTCCATCCATTTTATTTTCATTCTTTCTGCATTTTTAATTTAATGTTGATTCTTTCTCTAATAAATAATTTTGTGTTGATCCTTTCCACTTCAATTTCTCTATTTTTATCATCTCTATGATCTCCCTGTAACTCTTATCAATATTAATATGGAATTTTAATCAATTACGATTGGTCCAAAGGGGGAACCCAATAAATATAATCTATTTCTGTGTTTAATCCTTATTTTATCTCATCCCTAATTCTAGTATGATAGTTGATGTTGAATATGAGTGAGGTGATTTTCAAGCTACTTTTCATTAACACTAATGCACTCTTCCAACTATATCACCAAAAACCCACCGTACCTTTTTGACCACACATCATATGAATATAGTCATGTGGTTCAATTAGAAGAATTGAAGGAAATTAATACCATGTGTGTGAGTGAGTTTTCTCACTCAATTGAGGATATTTATTTCCCATTAACCCAAGAGAATATATTAAATGAAATTTATATTTAATGATTTATTGTGTGGAGAAGTTGTTTCATTACAATTAAAATAGCGTAGGGTGAATAGTTGAAGGATTATTAACTTACTCAATGTTTTAGATGATTTTGTAAAAACATTAATGATAATAGGTCTCCCTGGAATTAATCTGTAGTTCTATTTTCATTTTATTATTAAAAATTTATTAATTTTCATTCCTTTCACATTTTCACTTTCATTTTAATAAAAAATTATACAAAAAATTACTGTCTACACACATTTGAAATTGAGAAAAAAAAGATACATAAGTTCTAGGATACTGAGATTCCATACCGATTCTCTTTGAGAGACAACCCTAGTCATCTACTAGGCTTCTTTACCATTATTTTAGAAATTATTTTTTATTATGTCATAGGGTTATCACATGATCTACATGGTTCTATTCTCGATGAAATAGGTGTAATTACAAGGGTATTTACTACATCATTAAATTAGTGTCTGGTGTTGTTCGTGTTTTTCATATTTTTTTTTACTTTTTACTTTCCCAACATGGGATAATAATTCCATTGAGACCATTATTTAATGTCATTTCCCCCATATACCGAGTACACATTCCCATAGAGAACCCATGAAATGAACATTACAATACAATTTGATAAATAACATTTGGTACAGAAAAATTTGAGGGAGGATGTAAGCTTCTACTAAAATGATTCTAACAGAACATAAAAAAATCCCCTACTCTATCAAATTGAATAAGAAATTACACCAGATGAAATTAAAAGTTACTCATCCATGTTAAAGGATTATCATGTGAATGAAAAAATAGGAGGAATGTAGAGGCATAATTAATCATTTAAATGGTATTCAATTTACAATAGCCACATCCCATTATGTACTTATTGAACAAATTAAGAAACTAAAAGATGAAGAGTTGGAGACCATAATATATTATGAAGATGATATTCAATAACAAGAGGGTTATGTCATAATATAATATTATCTTCCCCTATTCAACAATGACGTCATTTTCCCAAAGATATTTTTTCATATAAATATTCTCCAAGATGATACAATTAAGTGATATTTTATTTTCAATATAACTTTTTTTGATTTTATTGTAAAAAATTATTCTTATTTCCCTCCTATTAATAATGAAATCATAAAAACAATAAAACTATTTCTAGACCTGGATAATGATGATGGTATTAATGATCATGAATTTAAATATAATCTATTATTTACCATATTACCCCCATCTACACAATACAACTTCAAAAAGGCATTATTCCTTGAGAATGGCATGTGTGTGGATACTGATGACGAAGTCCCCAATGAACACAACTCATTTCATTAAATGTTTTTACATGAATTTTTTTATTAATATCCCTAATTAAATGTCAGTAGATTCATACCAAATGATTCTTATCTTGTATGATGATGAAAAAGAACCTTCCAAAAGTCCCCTTGAATAAAAATTAGACATTAAAATATTAGAAAAGAAACTGAAGCACTTTGAAAATAAAGATGAAGCTGGAAAAGACAATGAGAATGAGGCGTTAGATGAATACTTCATTTAAAAGTGGTGAAACTACTTGGGAATCTAATATTGGTTTTTTCATATAGATATTAGAGGATCACCTAAATATTTTTTATGTGTCAATTGAATTATCAAAACATATTATTGAATTTCGGTATGGTAATTCATCCCCAAACTAATAGTCAGTCCCATTAAAGTATCCAAACACTTTTTTATATTTTTAAGTATTTATTTATGTTATTTAAGGGAGTCATTGGCTAGTATATTTCTCTATTCAAGTTCTCTTACAAAATAATGTTTCCATTAATGCCTCTAAATAGTCCAATATGAATCTATCTATGGGAAGAGAGATGATACACTTGTACACTGGTATTAATATGGTGAATGAAATACTATTCTTTAAAGTATGATTTAATATATTATATAAATGTTCATAGCTATTTAATATCAAATAAATACTGTGTAGAGTTGAGAGAAGAGTCACGTTGATAACATCGGATGGGGTCTAGAGTTAGATTTTGATGTTAAGAAACATCAATGAATATATCCATGTAAGATATTTTAGATGCTTTGGAATAAATGGAATCACTTTCTGAGATACATTATCCCCAGAAAATCCTTAATACCATCAGAGCAATGTCATATTGACTAGATTTACCTCTGAACCAGACCAATTTATAATATGTGTTCCATGTATCCCTCATGAGGAAGTACATACCAGGTCACTAACATGTAATAAATGAAAATGTGGAAAAAATGGTAGTCTAACACTCTTATGAAGATTGTTAGGTGAATATCTTGGACCACAATGTCAAAGGAAAAGCAAAATGACAACTCAGATATTGAATGTACATTAGATAAAACATATCTGTGAAGGGAAAATGTGGGAACAAGGAGATACCATGAAATTAAAGTACCCTAATCTGTTTCCCCCATAGATTATGTAATTATATTTTGTGAGTAAAATTTACTATGTATGGAAGAGTGTAATATCCTATATTTAAAATATATATAGTTTTCATTAAATAATTTGGTGTTGGATATCCTGCTCCACAAAAATTGTAACGAATTTCATGATATATTGATAACTTATTTTAAGAATAGCTAAAATATCATTATGATAACATATATAACATATGAATATGATATAAAATATTAATTTTTTTTTAAATTATAAAATTAGTATGAAATAATATTTAAATTATGGAATTTTTATAAAGGAAATTTTTTTAAAATAACATATGAATGTATTATTTACTTTTTAATAATTTTTAAATTAATATATTTAAAAATAGAGTTAAAATTTAATTGAATATTAATTTATAATATAAAAATTGATATAGTATGTAGTTCTAATCATATTATGAAAATATCAATATTTACCCAAGAATTATTTATTTGAAATTATTTTTCCTGAATTTATCAACGTATATAAATGATCTAATAGGGAAAACATATAAATAATCCAATTAAAAATTATTGAATTTTATATTTTATTAGAAAATGTTATTTTAACTTATTAATCTCATGGTGAATATTTTTACAACTACATTAAAGGTTTCATTAAAATAAAAGGGTTTTATTTATTCTATCATAGTTAATTAATATTTTTTGGTAATTCAATTAAGGATTTAACTTAATTCCATATATAATTTATGTCATTTTCATTAAATAAATTTATTAAACCAATGTTATTAACATTAATAATGTAATCTTACACAAAAAATTACTCTTAAAACAAGATTATATTCAAATCATTGTAAATAATTTAGAATTTTAATCTTACAATTTAGGTCATGACCCATCCCCTGAAGCCTGATCCATGACAACCCCGAGGCCAACTCTTGATGTCCAGGGGATGGCGACTAGTTCCAAATGCATCAACCAACAAGTGTGATGCATTTTTTTGGGTACTTGTACACACACACATTCCCAACCACATCCCTACAAACTGAAAAGGGAGAAAAATTTATATTACTAAAACAAGGTTGAGTGAAAGTACAAATAAAATTATGTGGGTGATAATTCAAACCCAACAGGGAACTAAAAATACAAATTCTAGAAAAAAACTCTGGTAGACATTCACAGATAAACCCCACCTGACCATGATACTAGTGAATCTACTGGAAGCCGAAGTTGTAAGTTCTCTCCACCGATTCCAACTGGGACCTGGCTAGTTCTGGGCCACCATGTCCATCATCATAACATCCATCATTCACATCTCCCTAAGAAACCATGTTGAAACATCAGTCTTCTACACCTGACACAACTCGTGTGGGTGAAGCCCATGTTGTGGTGATTAACACAGTACACTGTAGGGACCCCAAAACAAAAAGAAAATCGCACACAAAAATTACATAATGTAAATCCCAAAACCCAAGACAACTCACACAGTGTATATTATATTGTATTATTAGTTGCATCATCAGTCACATCGTCGAACATCTTGTCTACTGGAGAACTCATCTTCATGGGATTTCAGTGGGTCTGCCATGTCATGGAGAGGTGCTTCCCACAAAACATGGACTTCATAGGTACTCATCCCCATTGCATACCATCGACCTACAATGTGATTGATAGGTGCTTCCCACAAGTCATGGACTAATTAGGTACTCTACATTGTCACATACTGTGGGCATTAAAAGTCACATAGAGGTGATTCCCACCACGGGCCAACAAATTCATTAAGAGGTTATTCCCACTAGGACAAAAGTCAACAGTATGCAGGTCTCATCTAGTCACAGGGTTCTGTATGTAGTGCGCAAGGGATAACCTCTACTCAATCCCTTATTTTCATTTAAACATCAACGAAATTCACCATAGATAATCCCAAAGTGTCCTCCTCATCAAGGGGGTCCCAACACCATAAACGACACGTAAATCGGACATGCAATTTGTAAGATATGGGTTTTTCAGTAACCAGGGGGTGGTTGCGACGTGGCCCAGTTTGAAATGATCAGACCCACCCACTCAACCTGGATAGGAAGTCCCACATACCCTGGTTCACTGAGATGGACTCGACCCCACCTGGTGCAGGTCGAGGAGGGTATGGTCCGGCTTGGACAATGGTCCAGGACCAATAGGCCTCGCTGGACCCAGCTCAGTTGGCCAAGTGTCCAGCCCACTAAGTCACCTTATATCCTAGTCTATTCTAGCCCTACCAAAGGGGTAATGAGTTAATATTCAATTGTAGGATGGGTCCACTAAGTGCGGGTCCAGACCATCGGGGTAGTTCCAGACTATAGGCACGGCTTCGGCCCGTCTGTGTGGTTTGGCCAGCTAGATCTCAGCCTGTCGGCTGATGACTAGTCGCCTGGTGCATTTGGTATTGCCTAATATCCAAGAAGTTGTATGGCTACCGTATCTGGCTCCCCCTATCCCCAAAAAATTTGGACCTTCTAGCAGTAGCACTCGATGAACCCCGGCTTCGCCAGCCGTCCGGATGGCCTGGACACAGGTCGTCGCTCCACATAGTGACCTAACTGGCACTGCATCCTCCAGCATGTCACTGTGACTAATAATATGTGGAATTCCTGTCAACATGTCCCATTGGTTAATTCAGACTTCTTCACGTGGTCGGTGAGGCTGGCCTCCGCCAACATCGGTGCCACATTAGGGTGTTTAGCGGACCACCGGGCGTGCTCTGGTGGTCTGTTCTTTGAGATGTCAGCGTCCGTGGCTTCCAGGGAGAGCCCACATAACCGTTATGATACCAAACATACCTTAAGATAATTTAGAGGGTATAACCACCATGAACAAAAATTGCATATGTAATCAGGAGTTGTTCATGATGGCACGGGACCATTGCATTAGAGGTCTAAAGATGGGTGAGGTTCTGAGAGTTTCTGGTCAATCATTCTGTGCCAATATTTGGATTTGAAATAAAATAACCACAATGATAAAACACTCCCCATCATAATTCACAGCTCATAGATCAACCTGATGGTTGGATGATTTGTGTTCTTTTGTTTATAAAATGATGGGGAATAACATCAAATAAAAAACCCCTACCTCTTATGACGTCTAAGGTCGCAACGTTCTTCCTAGAGGGATTGAGACGTCAATGTCGCATCACAGTTCTGATCTTCTAAAGGCTTTGATGATGATGATGTTCATCTAGAATTTCCCGTTATTCACTAGGGTGGTAGTCCAACTGAGTTTCATCATAGAATATGCCAAATTTTCAATCCATATTTTCCCAATGTATCAAACTATAAATAGGATAACATCGTAGAATTTCTATTACGATGTGACATCGCATCGTTACACTTTTTTATTTCTGAAATAGAATCACTGTAACTTGTCATTAATGTGTCATTACACTATTAGTTAACGATGTATTATTGAGCTTCATTAATTAGCATCACCGTCTCCTCATTGCTACCCCATAGAGTTGCCGTTCATCACAAAATTGTGAGAGAATATAAAATAATTCCTTTAAATTGTATTATTATTTTTCTCGAAAAGTCTGAAAAAAATATGATTCCTCTAGGACCATGTCGGCTGATATGAAGCCATTTCTATGGGAATTCAGTTCTTCTGAATTCAACGGTGCCTTCAGATTTTTAATCAGATTACCGATTCAAAATATATAAATTATTGCTTGAACGTTTACTGAAATAAACATAAAAATGTCTAAAGTGTCATTCCAGACACTCTGGGCCTCAGAATCACATACTGTCAAATTTTGTGATCATGAAATAATTACATATAAAAAAATAACATGTAAATTCTGTGATTTTCCATTCTCTAGAACTTTGGTATTTTCATACCTGAAATCCAAAACAACAACTATATAAAAATATAAGGGTACTGAGCATGAATCTATGGCCCCGCTACCATTTTCTATCCTTGTGATTCTCATGATGCCATCAGATGCACACTTGAGGAATCGACCACCCAAGTAGGACCCCCTTATGTAGATCCTCTATGTCTATTGGGAACTCTGTAAACGTCACCCCATCATCTATGAACAACATTCCCTATTCGTTGACGTGTGATGGATCAAACATTTACCACCTCAACTGTGATACATGGAAAACATAATGAACCTAGTGCATCTATGGGGGAAGAGATAGGTGGTGAGCCACCTCACCAACTCATATTATCATATGAAATGGTCTGATGAACTATGGTGATATCTTTTCACCCCAACCAAACCACTGATATCCTGATTAGGGTGAGACCCGAATGAACACATGATCTACCACCTCGAACTCCAAGGATCTCAATCTCCAGTCCGCATAAGACCTCTCCCTACTTTTTGTAGTCTTCATCCACTCATGGATGATTTTTACCTTCTTAGTTGTAGCTTGTACCAACTCTGGACCATGGGTGCTGGCTTTCCTGGGACTATCCATCATATGGGTGATCTACAAGGTCTCTCTTAGAAGGCCTCAAATGGTATCATTCCAATGGTGTAGTGATAGCTATTGATGTATGCAGACTCTACCCATGGAATGTGGTCCTACCAATAATGAAAACGTTAAGGATGCAAGCACGGAGCATGTACTCCAATATCTGTATAGTCTGCTTTGTCTGACTATCCATCTAGGGATGAAAATAAATGCTCAAGATTATCCTTGTCTAGAATGCCTCATGAAATCCCTTCCAAAACCAGAATGTTATGCAAGTGTCATGATTCAAGATTATCTCTGAAGGCACCCTATGGAACAACACTATTTCTTGTACATAGAGGTGTCTCAATCCCACTACTGATCCCTACTCCCAGATGGGTAATAAGGGAGCTGACATGGTTAGTCTGTCAATGATCACCTAGATAGAGTCATAACCTCTTGATGTATGAGGTATCTCTTTCATGAAGTCTATCAAGATAACATCTCATTTCAACTCTAGTACCTCAATTTCCCGATTCATGCTTGTTAGAACCTGGTTCTAGGCCTTCACTTACTAAAAAGTGAGATATCGTTAAATGAACTCGACCTTTTCATTATTTATTCTTGGCCATCAGTACTAAAGTCAGAGGTCCTGGTACAACTTTTTCACACCAGGATATACCATAAGAGGGGAAATATGGAACTTCCTAAAAAATCCTTTTATAATGTCACTAGCACTGTGGTGAGCCCACTAAAATGAATGACGAGATCCCCACCTATCAAAAACCCTTCATGAACCCATACTAGGGATACATGATCATGCCAGACCTTGTAGTCAACATCCCCATGTAGTGCCTTCCTAAATCTCTATAATTGTGGGATAGTAATAGTCATCGACCAGAGGTAAGAAGGTTCACTATCATCCAAGAAGGATATGTACATCGCAGCTAACATCATTGTCACCTCACATAGTAGTTGTAACACTATACTTATAATGATCTCATCTGCCACCATGCTCCCCTTTCTAGGAGTATAAACTATCTCAAAATAATAGTCTATGTGTAATTATATCCATATTCTTTATCATGGGATCATGTCCTTCAAAGAGACGATATACTTGAGAATCCTGTGGTTGGAGTAAATGGTGAACCACACACCCGTCAAGTACTTCTACCACATCTTCAAAGAATATACCACTACTACTAAATCCGGGTAGTGGGTCATGTAGTTCCGATCATGTTTTCTCATCTATATTGAGGGTAGGAGATCCCCTACCACTCTATCATCAGGAGAACATTGAGTCGAGTCCCTGATGTGTCGCAATAAACTATATACCCAAAGCCCTACTGCGGTAGTCTCTTGATGGGGGAACTAGTCAGTCTCTACCTCAACTCCTAGAAATTCAACTATAATTTCTTTATCCACACGAAGGGATGTACCTTCATTTTAAATTCACATAAGGGTGTCACTACATCGCAAAATTCAGGCACAAACCTATGATAGTAACCAACCTTACCCATTAATCTCGACACACCAGTCACCGTCTTAGGTGTCTCCCAAGCATGCACTACCATTATATTCATTGGATTAAATACAACTCTAGCATCTGAGAGGAAGATTCCTATGAAATGGACCTCTCAAATCCAAAACTAATACTTTGAGATCTTACCATAAAATTGGTTCTCTTAGAGTGTATCCAAGAAAATCCATAGTTGTACAATGTGATTCTACTCCAATGGTGTGTACCCCAAGATGTCATAGTTGAAGACCATGAAGAACCAGTCGAGGTAGGGATGAAAAATCATGTTCATGAGGACCATTAAATAGTTGGGGAATTTGTCATGGTAAAAGGTGTCACTAGGAACTCATAGGTCTATACCGACACCGTAAGGTTGTCTTCAGTACATCTTCTTCACGTACCTAGAGATGGTGATAGCCTCATCGGAGGTCAATCTTTGGAAACCACTTCGCTACCTTTAGCTTTTCAAAGAGGTTATAAATTCTCAGTAGTGGGTATTTATTCTTCAGGGACACCTGGTTCAGGCACCATAAGTCCATGCACAACCTGAAACACCCCTCTGCAATCTTGGAATAAATCACTGGGGCTACCCATGGTAAAATTTATGCTATAACAAACCCCTTCTCCAACATGTCCTCCAACTATACCCTGAGCTCAGTAAGTGCTGTTGAAGCCATCCAACATGCCGGTGTGGATATCAGTGTCATCCTATGGTACTGGTCGATGCAGAAGTCTACCAATCTTCGAGGAGGTAGCTCTGGAACATCACTAGTAAAAAAATCCTCGTACTCATCCACCACTACATGGATTCTTGGACTCCCCTCCAAAACTACATCAAGGATGAGGTTAGAAAATTGTTGAGTGATCGGCTATACCCTCATTTGAGAGAGTATGTCTTATTATGCAAGGTTTTCCTTCTCGCTGGTGAAGGAAAACATATTCCCATATCCACGAAAACAAAACAGATTATGCTCAAAATAGTCGATCTGATCTTGGACTGTAAACAACCAGCATAAACCAAAAATGACTTTTTATGGCCTTGATGCCACTACTATGAGATCCCATCCAAATCTCTCACCTCCTAGAAGATGCTCACACTACTACAACCAGTGTGTAATCATCGATTCCCCTTCTGTATGAGTCTATAATGGTATGGTTCATGAAAAAGACTCTACGAAAATCTATGAGAACCTAACGAGTGTCATGGCAAGGATGTAGTGACTAGAACTTGTGTTTATAAGTCCCACATCTTTGGTGGATAAGACATAGATCGTACCTCAGATCATCTCTGTTGCATTATGGTCATAAGCATTTACTACCTGGAGATGATCTTACCCTGTTCCAACTGCTACCTGAGGTCAGGGTGGACCACCTGGGGCTGATGGATGTAACACATCAAACAATCTCCCACAACCTACTGCTTAGAAAAATCCATTGCTACATCCACCTCCCTGCAGACCACCTTGCTCGAATCGTTGTCGTTGTCTCAGAGGCCCCTCGAACTTCTACGTGTCATTTATATGGTGGGTTAGGATGTAACATTCCATGTTTCCTGACCCACTACATGAGTAGAAAATCCTAGCTCCAGTCTGACACCCTCTAGCCAAGGAGCCTCGCATTGTCGGCCATTTCCATGGGTCCACCCCTAAAAGACATTCCCGATTCAGCCCACACATCTGATGTTTGCTTCTTACCTAAGACTCTACTGCCTGGGGTATTCTAGAAGCCCTATATCTCAGTGATGCTCTGCCATGAAGCTCTCTGTAAAACCTCAATCTTCCATAGTATGTTTCCCTGTGAATAATGCTTTAGCTGGAATTTTTTGCAACTTCGAGATTCTAACACACAGCGGCCAATCAAACTAGCCATTAAGAATAGTAATAAACAATTTTTTAAATATTATAAATGTTTTCATTAAAAATGGACATCATTTTTGATTTCATAATATCGAAATTAGCATAGAGTTAATTTTTGTTATTTCTCTAAAAACATTCAATTTTTGATGAATAGTAACAAAAAACTGCCTTATTGGTTAAAACCAGATTTTTATTTAAATAGTTAGTTTTTTTATTTTAATTTATTATAGGTCTAAATAGATACATAATAAATATATATGTTCAACGTAATTTATTGGATTCATTTTAAAAATGGTTAGATATATAAAATTTTATCGAACTATTTACTGTCTTTTACCCACCTCCTGTGGAATTTGAAAATTTGTATAAAACAAAATTTTACTACTTATGTGTATAGAATTTCAAAAATACAAGAGAATAAATTAATACGAGTAATTAAAATGTGGTTCATTATGATTAAAATAATTTTTGGTGAATAATAACTTTTTACTTTTATTTACCATGATTAAAAGTAATAGGGTAATTACGTATAAATATTATATCATAATTACCCTAACACATGTCCAAATTATATTGGATAAGTGTAATTTGACCAAAAACAAGTTTATTAATAAAATAAGATCATTTGTGCCCACTTGGATTAGATTATGATATTTATTAATTTTTTATTTAAAGAATAGTTAAAAGAGTTAAAATCAAAGTTTAATAACAAAACCATTTTTAGTATATGGTTATACATATGATAAATTAGACTATAAATATTCATTAGAAATATAAAAATATTTCCTACATAATTATATTTTATTTATAATTTTTAGACATTAAATAATAATATTTTTTTATGACACAATGATGATGCAGTAATTACCTTATTAATGAATGATTATAATAATTGATTTTATAAATATCCAAATGAATATAATTTGAGCCTTTTAATTAATTAAATTAAATTTCTAGGTTAATATTACATCTTAGGGTTGATTAAATGTATTTTTTTGAATTAATAATGCTGTTATGAATTTAACAAAAACAAAATACCAAATAGTGTCAAAATTGATATAAAAGAGTTTGGAAAACAAATATTATATTATTATTTGATATTCTATTCCTACAAATATAACGATCAGTCAAATGGATTAAATAATATTATTTATGTAATTACTGAACCACTTGAGGATCTATTGGACGTTTATAGTTTGTTTATTAACAATATAATAAAACATTACAAAGAGCCATGGTAATGTTAAACTATTTAACTAAGAGTTAAATCTAAAAGATAATGTTAATATGATGACGTAAACCTTTATAAAACCTATTGGTTGAGGGTTTTCCAACCCATAACCACCTTATCCATTAGATAATTTATTTTGAAGCCATTAGAAACCGAAAATGAGTTTATTATAAAATAATACTTCAAACGTTTCATAAACTAACCCTCACCACTCTTATAAAAGTGCACTCCCCCTTATCTCAAATTCACACCTTCAAAGACATTTGGCTCAGCCAAAACCTTCCCAAATAACCTGTCAACTCTCCTAACTTTATTATAGAGGCCTTCCATTAGTCGGAAAGCCAACCTAAGGATCCCTTTTGTACAAATCAAAATTAAGAGCCCGAAGAAGAGGTAAATATTTTATCACCTCTTTCATGTTCTTTTCTTCTTTCACATCCTCTTTCATTGTTTTTTCCATTAAAAAATAATAAATTTAGTATTTTCTATGTAATATTATATTTTAATTAAAATTATACAACCATATTCATTATTCTATCTATCCTATAAATGACAAATCCTCCATACGTGTGTACATATGGATTACTGTCTCCACACTGTGGGGTAGTTTGTTATTCAAACACTTCATCATTTGGATGTGTATAATAATGAGTATAAATGCTGTAAATAATTAATAAAACATGATAATGATTCTGTATAATTGATATATTATCCAATAATGTATTATTTTAATATAAACAAATGATATTGTCACTTGTGCGTACGTACATGTTACCGTCTCTGTGAACGCGATGAGATTAATTCTCCGTCGTAATCATTCAAGAATAATTTTCATTTTATGATTAAAAATAATGATTACAAACATAATATAATTATATATATGAATAAAATACATCCTATACATAACAAACATGGCTTATGTAACCAATAATATAATGGAAAATGAATCATTTAACACCCGAAACGATGATAATAGTAAAATATCATTAAGAAAGAAATATTATAACATTATAGATGATATCATATTAATGTATATGGTTATTAAATAATTTAATAACAATTATTTCACCATTATACATGAGGTTAACCTACACTAGACCAAGTAAAAATAAAAGGTAAGGGTTAACTGCACAATCTCTTTATTATCTGATGTTTCTTATGTGAGTATCTACTGGGACCTCTTTATAATCCACATCAGTGATTTCCTAAAAATGTATTTCAATTTTTTATATATATTTACAAAAAAATGGTTTATAGTCATTTATACCGTTATTTGACCTCATGTGTTTTGAAATTAATCTTTCCATCATTTTTTAAACTAGGTACTTTATGACCATTTCGAAAAAGTTATCGTAAGAATGTCTTTTTTTAATCTTATACGGCGGGTGCAGCTATTTTCTGCCATTATAACATCGTTGAAGCATCCCTTGCAGGCTCATATGAATATTTTCAAAATAATTGTTTTGTTTTATAATTATATGACATTTAAATTACTTCAAAATAGAAAGAGGTATTTCTCTAATAAAGTTTTTTATTTCATCTATGTAAAAATCATTTGATGGATTTTATGCATGTTTGAAGTAGATTTATTATAATACAAAACATCTATATTGTATTGATGGTTTTGTGATATGTTTGACTGTGGATTTTTTTTTTCACCATTTATGGTTTATGTAAAATTATTTTACATTTTTTATGGTAGTTTTAATATGAATGTTTATGTTATGTTTACACCTTTTCATATGAGGATTGCATTGGACATAGTAATTGACAGGTGGAGCCCGCTATAGCTCCTCGATGCATCAGTAGGTCTCATGAGACAAACTAGTGTCTTGACACAAGGCCTTGACAATATCTTATTTTTATTCTTGGAACAAGGCCTTGACTATGAGGTTATGAAGTCTGGCATTATGCATTCCATAATTATAAAAGTGGGTATTGATATTGCTCAAGATTATTGGACTAGTACAATATCCATGTGAATAAGTAAATGGAATAATTTGATTTTATATTTTCCATATTATGCAGAAGCTCATGTTTAAATGGATTGTGTTCTAGTATTACGTTTCATTAAATGTTTATGCTTATTTATGAAATTTTCTGCTATATTTTTATCCTTTCTGAGCATCTGAGCTCACCCTTTTATATGTTTTATTTTATCCAGGATGTGAAGAATTATATTATGACTGACCTGCAGGGATAGTGTAAGGGATATGATTGTGGCCTATGGAGACTATGTTGTTGTAGTTTTCATTTTATAACATAATGTAAAAATTATTAATGTATCTAGTATTTCCAATGATACTAAACTCATCAGGATTTCGAAAATTGATCTTTTGTGATCGTGAAAATGTTATGTAATAATGCACCAACTCTGGGTAACTACGGTCGGGGAATTACAGTTGGTATCTGAGGAAGTTTAGTAAAAACCATGAAATATATATTTATAGAAACTCTGATTAGACAACATTACACTAAGATATATTTTTAGGATTCGAATAGAATAATTTCATAGAATTTTGGGAAATGGTGGATGAAAATATGCCATGCAAAATTCATGGTTATGACACTCCTGGGGGATATTCTTATGAAAATTATCATTTTCTTTACAAACCATTATGAACGGTTTATGAATATATACTTCCTCAACGAAGACATTTTTATGATTATGGATTACATCCCTAAATTTTAATATTTATGTTAAGTGTTTTACAAGTCTGGAATTATGTAATGGGATTCATAAACTTATCTATTGTATGAAATTGTTTAGAAATGGACCCTAGTGGAAGGAATGGAGACCATATCAATGCATGTAATCCATGTAGGTATTTCCCTCCTACTCAAGATAATATAGTGGAGTTGGTGATGCAACTGGTGAAAATCTTCTTACCACCATACTGGGACAACTCACTCAGGTTATGAATAATAACCTTACCAGTATAGAGTAACCTGATCCAAAATGCAGAGGATCAATGTTATAATAATTCATGAGGCAACAATCACCAACATTCAATGGGACTAAAAATTCATTTGTTGCTATGAAATGGATAAGTTCCATTGAGAAAATATTCCAGGCTTTGGGGAGTAGCGAAAGGGAAAAAGTTTTCATGGAATTTTATCGTCTCACGAGAGTTAAAGATCAATGGTGGCTATTAATACAAAACAAAAAAGAAGATGAAGAAGTATCCAACAAGGAATTTGGGGACTCTAAAGAGATTTTCTTTGAAACATACATTCCTTGTGACCATCGAGTAGATATGGAAAGACAATTTCTGAGTCTGAGGAAAAAATAAGATCAGAATGTCTCAAAGTATAAGGATAAAATTACAAGGGTAGAAAATAATTTCATAGAATATATATATAACCCATGAAGTAATATTGGTCATTTCTATTATTGGTTAAAACAATTTCACCATTTAGAGTTTTTCCCAGAATTCATCTCGTCGTATGAAGATATTTTCTCATGTGCTATCATGATAGAAAAAGAATTCTGTAAGTCTTATGACTTTAAATCAATTCAAGAGACGAATAGATCTAATGAACACTATGTAAATGAAAATTGTGGGAATAAGGAAAAATTTGAATATCCATCCTACAATAAATTTGGGAAGAAACACCCTGGTACATGACTCAAAGGAATGGGAATCTAATATAAGTGTGGTGAAAAAGGCCACTAAGCTCATGATTTCAAGGGAAAGAAAAATGTAGTCAGTGTTTAATGCTAAAATTATAGAGAAAAGGGGAATTATGAAAATTAATGTCCTCCGTACCAACTGAACATACCTCATAAAAGGCTGATCTAGAAATTCCAACCTTATGCGATCATCAATGTTGAGGCTGAAGCTCTAAAAGACGTGGTGACAGGAAATTTAATGGTTTCCTCAAGTTTATCATAATATTTATTTTATTCTAGATCATCACATTATTTCATATCTTCTCATTTTTCTAAGAAAATTAGATATTTTCAAGTTGACTTGACAAGGGATTTGTTAGTCAAAACACCTATGGGAAGTCTCATCGCAACAATTTTTTGGGAATCTGTACCCATTAGGGAATATAATTTTTCTATATCTGCTGATATCATCGTCACAAAAATGATTGAATTTGATATAATCCTTGGTATGGATTGGATTTCTGACAATGATGCAAAAATTTATTGTAAGAAGATGGAGGTTACAATTCCCGATGATGATAAAGAGTACCTTATCTTTAGAGTAGAAACATCACCACCTTGTTCTTTTCTAAATCCACCCCTAGTAGCCCTACTAAATACTATTATTGGGGAGTATGATAATGAAATAATAATGGGAAAATAAAATAATTTTGGAAGAGATAAAGTACATATTGTTCAATAATATGTTTATGTGCTTCCAAAGGATTTACCTGGACATCCTCTAGAACGAGAAATTGAGCCTTCCAATGATTCAATTCATGGTTCGAGGCCCATATCGAACACCCCTTATAGAATGGACACTGTGGAATTAGTCAAACTAAAGAAACAACTAGGTGAATTGAGTAATAATGGATTTATTTTTCCTGGTGTTTCTCCATGGGTAGCCTATGTCTATTTTAATAAGATGAAATATGGATCTATGAGGTTGCCTATTGACTACATGGATATAAATGAAATAACATTAATGATCAAGTATCCCCTACCACACATTGATGATTTATTCTTCTAACATCATGAAAGTCAATATTTTTCAATGATTGACCTTTGATCTAGGTATCATCAGTTGTGTGTGAAGAATGAAGAGATTCTTAGAAAAACATTTCGAACTGGGTACACGCATTATGAGTTTACTATTATGCCTTGTGGGTTGACTAATGAACACTATGTCTTCATGGATATAATGATTAGTGTTTTCACCGAATATCTTGATGACTTTGTAGTGATATTTATTGATGATATGATGGTATACTCCAAAATCAATGAAGATCATGAAAATTAATTGCGGACCATAATGAAAACCCTCAGAAGAAATGAATTATATGGGAGTTATAGAAAGTGTGAATTATATCTTCAAGATATTTCTTTTCTTGGCCATATAATCTCTAAGGATAGAATCACTATTGATCCTTCAAAGACAAAGGAAATCCAAAAATTCCCAGCACCGACGAGTATAACAATGATACGCAGTTTTATTTGTTTAGAAGGTTATTGTCGATGTTTCGTCCAGAATTTTCCCCTATTGGATAACCCATTAACAAAGGTCACACATAAAGGGGTTAAATTTATTTGGACAAAGGATTTTGAAGAATTTTTTGATGAACTGAAGGGAAGGTTAATCAATGATCCTATTTTGACTATACCATCGGGGAATGATGGGTTTGTTATTTATAAAGATGCTTAAAAGAAAGAACCTGGTTGTTTCCATATGCACAATGATAGAGTTATTACATATGCATCACAACAACTGAAAATTCTTGAGAAAAACTATCATACTCATGATCTTGATTTTGAAGCTGTAATCATTGCTCTGAAAATATGGAGACACTATCTCTATGGTGAAAAAATGTAAGATTTTTACTGATCACAAGAGTATGAAGTATATTTTCTCATAAAATGAACTCAACATGAAGAAAAGGTGGTAGCTTGAACTACTCAAGAATTATTATTTCCCAATACACTACCACCCAGGGAAGGAAAATAAGGTGGCATATTCTTTGATCAGATGGTATCATGTAGTTTTGAACAAGATGAGAATTGAAAGGGATCTTATTATCATGGAGTTAGTAATGATGGATATGGGAATAACCACAGAAGTTCAAACATCAATTATTTTTCAAATGGTTTCCAAACCATCATTACTACAAATGATAAACAGTTCTCTGACTGATGATAAAATGTTTTAGAAAAATTAAAGCTGTGAATGATGGGAGATTGAGTGACTTAATTTATGAAGATTGCATTTTGATATTTAGGAAGAGACTTTGTGTTCATAATTTACCAGATCTAAAAATGGAATTGTTGGATGATGCTCATAGCTCCAATTTCTCTATACACCCAAGTACCACTAATATGTATATAGATTTGAAGGAACATTTTTAGAGGGACAACATGAAGAGGGAGAATTCTGATTTTGTGTCAATATGTATGGTTTTTCAACAACTAAAATATAAAAGGAAACAACCTGGAAGAGTCATACAACCTCTTCCCATACCTGAGTGGAAATGGGATAATATTACGGTGGACTTTTTCATGGGGATACCAAATACTCCTATAGTAGATGTTGTAGTATGGGTCATTGTTGATCGTCATAGCAAGTCAGCACATTTTCTTGCTATAAGAGAAGATTTACCACTTTAACGTCTAGCAAGACTATATATTAATGAAGCGATAGGACTTCATGGAGTACCATTATCTATTGTTTCTGACCGTGATCCCCATTTTATATCACGATTCTAGATAAGTCTTTAGAAATCCCAGGATACTGAACATTGTTTGAGCACTACTGACCACCCACAAACTGATGAACAATCAGAACGGACTATTCAAACATTATAATACATGTTTCAATCATTCCACATGACTTTCAAGGTATGTGGGATCAATATTTACCAATGGTAGAATTTTCCTATAACAATAGCTTGATTTCAAGTATTCATATGGAACTATAAGATGTGTTATCTAGCAAGAGATGTCGCACACCAACATGATGGTATAATGTATGTGAAAGAAAACTCATAAGCCCAGAACCTGTAGAGGAAATGATGGAAAAGGTGAAGGTTATCCAAACCCACATCAAATTAGCACAAAGTAGGCTGAAGAGCTATGCTGATAACAGAATAAAGGATTTGGAATTTCAGGTAGAAGATCATGTTTTTGAAGGTATCTCCATGGAAGGGAGTTACATGATTCATTATGAAAGGTAAACTAAGTCCTACGTACATCAGACCTTTCAAAATTTTTGATGAATTGGGGTTGTAGCTTAAGGTTTGGTAATGACACCAAGTCTCTCCAAAGTTCATGATGTGTTCCACATATCATTGTTGAGAAAATAAATTCCTGACCCAACGCATGTACTAACATATGATGAAATTTAACTGGAACCTGATATGTCTTATTGTGAAGAGCTTGTCAAAATTCTTGATACAAGAGAACAAGTGTTGAGAAACCGGATGACTCGTCTGGTAAAGGTTCTATGGAGAAACCATAATAAGGAAGAGGCAACATGGGAAACAGAGGAACTTATGATGATGAACTACCCGAATCTATTAATGCGGTAGTATTATAGAAATTTGGCGGATGAAATTATATGATGGAAGGA
The DNA here is from genome assembly GCA_963277665.1 of Viscum album. Taxonomy (NCBI): domain Eukaryota; kingdom Viridiplantae; phylum Streptophyta; class Magnoliopsida; order Santalales; family Viscaceae; genus Viscum; species Viscum album. The sequence goes on along the minus strand of OY728140.1, from coordinate 2,087,993,812 downwards.
AGAATATAACACCCCAAGCTTCCATGGAACATTTCAATTTTTACAATTCAATATCTTACATTGTACGCAACATCGAGATTCTAACACACTGCCACCAATCAAACTAGTCATTATGAATAGTAATACCCACTTTTTGAAATCTTATAAATTTTATCCTTCAAAATGGACTTCATTTTTGGATTCGGAATATTGAAATTATATCGGGGGGAGTTTATTCTATTTTTCTAAAAACATTAAATTTTTGATGAATTTTAAAAATACACTGCATTGTTAGTCAAAACCAACATTTTATTTAAATAATTAGTTACTTTATATTAATTTATTTTATGTCAAAATAGATATATAATACATATATATATTCAATGTAATTTATTGGATTCATTTTATAATATGTTCATATATATAAAATTTTATCAAACTATTTACCGTATTTTAACCACCTCCTAGAAGAATTTCAAAATTTGTATAAAACATAATTTTACTACTTTTGTGAGTTAAATTTCAATAATCCATGAGACACAGTTAATATTAGTAAGTAAAATTTGATTCATAAAAATGAAGATAATTTTTGGTGAATCGTAATTTTTATTTTATTTACCATGGTTAAAAATAAAAAGGGTAGTTAAAGGTAAAAATGATATAATAATTACCCTAACACATGTACGAATTTTATTGGATAAGTGTAATTCGACCAAAATCATGCTTAGGATTAAAATATGATCCTTTTGGCCCACTTGGATAATATTAGGACATTTATTTTTATTTTATTTAAAGAAGAGTTAAAAGAGTTAAAATCAATGTTTAATAACTAAACGATTTTTAACATAGGGTCATACATAAGATAAATTCGTCTATAAAAATTCATTAGAAAGATATAAATATTTCCTAAATAATTGTATTTTATTTATAATTTTTAGAAACTAAATAATTAAATTTATTTATGACACAATGATGATGCAGTAATTACCTTATTAAAGGAAGATTAAAATAATTTATATTATAAATATCCACATAAATCTAATTTCTGACTTTTAATGAATTAATATAATTTTCTAGGTTAATATGACATCTTAGGATTTATTAAATGAAATTTTTACGATGTAATAATGATGTTATGAATTTAACAAAAAAAATCCAAATAGTGTCAAAATTGACATAAAAGAGTTTTAAAACAAATATTATATTATTAATTGATATTCTATTTCTAAAAATATAAGGATAGGAAAAAGGGCGTAAATAATAATATATATGTCATTAATGAATTACTTGAGGTTCTCTTTTATGTTTATAGTATGTTTATTACCCATATAATAAAAAATACAAAGAGAATGGTAAATCTCAAACTATTTAACTAAGAGCTAAATCTAAATGATAAGGTTAATATGATGACCTAAAAAAGTCTAAAATATTTTTCAGGAGAGTATTTAGACCCATACCCACCTTAGACTTTAAATAATTCATTTTTTAGATGTTATAAATCTAAAATGATTTTATTGTAAAATAATATTTCATGCTTTTCCAAAAGTGACCCTTACACCTCATATAAAAGGGAACATCCCCTTCTCTCAAATTCACACCGTAAAAGCCTTTTGGCTCAGCCAATCCCTGCCCAAATATCCTCTCAACATTCCTCCCTTAATTTTATAGGCCTTTATGTAGTAATAAAGCCAACCAATGGATCCCTTTTGATAAAATCGAAAGGAATAACCCGAAGAAGAGATAAATATTTTATCACCTCTTTCAAGTTCTTTTTTTCTTCCACATCATCTTTCATTGTTGTTTCCATTCTAAAATTATAAATCCCAGATCTTCTATATAATGTGATATTATTATGAAAATTCCTCAACCATATTCATTTTTCTATCCATCCTATAATTTAAAAATTCACCATATGTGCGTATGTATGGATTACCGTCTCCATGTCGTGGTGTAGTTTGTTATTCAAACACCTCATCATTTGAATGGGTTTAATAATCTGTATAAATTATTTAAATAATAAATATAACATGATAATGATTCTATATATATGATATATTATCCAATTATATATTATTTTCATATCAAAAGAATGATTTTGTCGCTCGTGCATTTGTACGGATTACCATCTCCATGAACGCGATGAGATTCATTCCCCATCGTAATCATTCGAGTATAATTTTCATTTTTTGATTAAAAATAATGATTATGAACATAATATAATTCTGTATATGAATCAAATAAATAATATACATAAGAAACATGGCTTACGTAACCAATCATATAAAGGAAAACGAATCAGTTAACACCCAAAACGATGATACTACTAAAATATCATTAACAAAGAAATATTAGAAGATCAGATATGATATCATATTAATGTATATGGTTCGTGTATAATTTGATAACTTTTATTTCAACATTATAAAAGAGTTTAAACTTCATTTGACCAAGGAATTGTACAAGGTAAGGTTTAATTTCACAATCTCTTTATTATCCGAGGCTGTTTTTATGTGAGTATCTACATGAACCTCTTTATCATCCACATCTGTGTTTTCTTAAAAATGTATTTCAAAACATTTTTAACATTTACTAGGAAATGGTTTAATTTCATTTATACCCATATTTTAACTTATATGTTTTTAAAGGAATCATTCTATCATTTTCCAAATAGGTAACTTTATAAACATTCGACAAAGTTAAGGTAAGAATGACTCTTTTTTAACTTATACGTCAGGTGCATCTATTTTCCACTATTATAACATTGTCAAAGCATCCCTTACAAGCTTATAAGAATATTTTCAAAATAAATATTTTCTTTTATAATTATATTACTTTTAAAAGATTTCAAAATAGAAGGAGATATTTCTCTAAAAATGTTTTGATTTCTTCTATGTCAACATCCTTTTATGGATTTTAAGCTAGTTTTAAGTTGATTTATTATGATAAAAAACATCTATATTGTGTTGAAGGATTTTTGATATGTTTGACTGTGGATGTGATATTTTTACACCATTCATGGTATATGGATAATGTATTGTCATTTCATATGCAAGTTTTAGTATGAATGTTTATGTAATGTTTAAACCTTTTCATATGAGGAATACATTAGACTTAGTAATTGATGGGTGGATCCCGATATAGATCCTCGATGCATCAGTAGGTCTCATGAGACAAACTAGTGTCTGGATATAAGGCCTTGAAAATACCTTATTTGAAGTCTTGGAATAAGGCCTTGATTAAGTGGTTGTGCAGTTTGGCATTATGCATTCCATCATTTTGAAAGTGGCCATTAATATTGCATGTGATTATTCGACTAGTAAAATTTCTATATCAATAAGTATATGGAATTATTTGATTTTATCTTTTCCATATTATTCTTAATTTCATGTTTAATTTTTTTTTGATCTAGTCTTATATTGTCTTAGATGTCTATGCTTATTTTTGAATGTTTCCTCTATATTCTTATCCATACTGAGCATCTGAGCCAACCCCTTTCTATGATTTATTCTTCCAAGGATATGAAGAATTATATTATGACTGACCTGCAGGAATAGTATAAGGGATATGAGTGTGGCATATGGAGACTATGTTTTTGTTGTTTTCATTTTATAATGCTATGTAAAATAGATGAATGTATCAAGTATTTCCATGGAAACTATATTAATCAGTATTTAAAGACTCAATCATTTGTGATAATTCCAATGTTATATAATAACGCACTTACTCTGGGTAAATAAGGTTAGGGTGTTACACTCTCTTTCAGATGGTCTCTCTACAAAACCTCGGGCTAGGTGGGGATGTTGAGAGACCCCACCGAAGCACAGATCTATTGCCCGAGTCCCTCCTGAAAGGCTATATTACTAAACAAAGGCCCTCACACCATATTCGTGGAGTAGAAAGAAATCTATGTGAACCTTTATAAGTACTATACCACCATCATTATGTACAGTTGTAGGTGATGCAACTCCTAGATGTGCATAAATTGAAAGGTCGCGGGAAAAAACTCCTCCCATAAATTCCCCCCGAAGTCAACCCAAGTGAGGGTCACCTCATCATGAGTTTGGATGGTCAAACTTCAATGTCTCCATATTTAACCCTGTAGAAGTCTCACTTCCATGATCACCATCTAGTTACGATGTGTCCTCACAAAGAAGAATACTTACATCATAGACTCCAGCCAGTCATTAACAACCCGTGGATCCATCCGTCCCATGAACCTGGGAGGTCTCTATCTATGAAAGTCATATAGAGCAATGAGACTACAAATTCCCGTTGTCATAACTGCATGTAGTAGATACATACCATCAAGTGGTGGTAGCACTGGGGCACCATCCAGTCGGGCCATCTCTAGAACTGCTCACTGAACAGATTCCTCTTCACTAGGTGGTATATCCTCACTACCTCATATTAGGATCCTGACTAGTGGTCCACATAGAGTTATCCTATGATAGATCAAGAAATACCATGGTTAGAAGGTTATACTAGGTTAGATGAATCTTATTCAAAAATAATAAGACACTTATGCAACCAGTGGTATCATGTAATTAGCCGAAAGTAGAATTACATGTCCTCGTGTAAGGATACATTGGTCGTCGTAACAACACTAGACTCCCCAAAACTGAAATTTGGACTCGTGAAACTTATCATTGTTTCCCAAAAAACACAGACATCTAATCTTTGAGGGGGGAGATACCGACTATTGATACCTCTTTGTCTTGACCCATCCCCTGGGGCTCATGTCGTGACTACCCCTAGCCCGCCTCTCGAAGACCAGGGGCTATAGACTTGTGTCACAAGTGTCAACCTACTTGTGGGAGGAATTTTCCAAGGTGCCTATACAAAAACACATGCCAAACCACATCCCAAAACACTAAAAATGGGTAAATGTATACTAAAAAACAATGTATACTTCAAGTAAAACTGAAATTAAGTAGGACATAATACAAACCCAACATGGAACTGGAAACAACAAGTAGCAAAAACCTTGATGTACATCTGAGGAAAAACCCCATCAAAACATGAGTTTAGTGAATCTACTTGAAGAAGTAGTAGTATGTCCTATCTGCTGAGTCCTACTGAGCCCTGCTTGGTCCCGGGCCACCAAGTCCACTGTTGTTGCATCCATCAATCCTGTCTTTTTGAGCACCCATGTCCATTGGTCGGTCATCTACACAAGACAAAACACATGATGGAAAATATTGTGAAAGTTTGAGTAACACAATACTCATTAGGGACCCCAAATCAAAAAGGAAAGGTCACACAACAATTCCTCAATGTTATGCACAAAACCCAAGACAACTCACACCAGGTATATTCTAGGGTGTAAATAGTTGCATCATCAGTCACATCCTTGAACACGTCAGATTCCAGAGAACTCCTCCTCTAGGGAGTATCATGGGCCTTCCATGTCACAAAGTTGTGCTTCCATATACCCTTAGACTACATAGGTAATCCTTTCATCACATTCTATGTTCTTACAGACTCACAGATTAGTGTTTCCCACTATTCATGGCCTATTGAGATACTCTTCCTCGTTAGGTAAAATGCTCCTACAATGTCACATAGATTTTCTTCCCACCATGGGCCTACAAATTCATATAAAGGTTCTTTCCAAGGGGACAAAATTCAGCATTCTTCCGATCACAGCCAGTCGTAGGGTTCTGTACATAGTGTAGTTGGGAGAATCGATCTACAAGCCCTTCATCACATCTCAAATTATAGGAAAGTCACCATATATCTTTCCAAAAGAACTCACTCACTAATAGGGTCCCAATTCCATAAAATTCTATTCAATCAGGCCTACTGTTTTCAAGATACTAGTGTTTTAGTAACCTTGGGACCAATTATGATGGGGCCAAGACCAACCCGGTCCGACCTACTCGACCAACCCGAAATAGGGGCCCCATATTCCTCGGTTCATTAAGATGGACTCGACCTGATCTGGTTCAAGTCTTGGTCGGTCTATTCCAGCCTGGCCAGTGGGCTAGGCCCAATAAGACTCTCTGGACCCGTCATTGTTGGACAAGGGTCCCGCCCACCGAGTCGCCCAGTGACCCAATCTAGATCATCACGACCAAAAGGGGGTGTGGGTCTGACCTTCCATTGTAGGAACAACCCATATGGTGTGGTTCTGGGCCACTAGTGATGTTTTGTCCCACCTACGTAGTCCACCCTGCTAGGGCTCTACCGTCTTGATGGGGACCGACCGCGTGGTGCAGCTGGTGGTGCTGACTAGCCGAGTTACGGCCCAGATAATGCATCAATATCCCCTATCCCTATGAGTGAGAGGCCCATCCACTAGCCATTGTATATGGACCGTGGCTTTTCTAGCCATTCAGATGTCCTGGACACGGGTCGTCCCTCCATGCGGCGCCCCTCATGGTGTTGCATCCTCCAGCACGATGCCACAACTGATGAGCCACTGCTTCTTAGTCAATGTGGCACACTGATGCGGGTCGTATCCTCCACCTGGCCGGTGAGGCTAGCCGTTTTCACTGTGGTAGGGAGTTTAGAAGACCACCCGACATGGTTTAGTGTTCCATTCTTTGAGTCGTCAGTGTTTGTGTCCTCTGAGGAGTTCCATATTCACTGAGAGGATCCCAAACCTCAATTGTCATCGTTTCGATGGTATAGTCATCATTAACGCATATGGAGAGGAGATTGGGCCTTTTTTGTTTTCTCCCAGGGCCTCCACATTTGAGATTTACAGAAGGGGGAGGTTTGGGGAGTTTCTGTTCGATCATTCCATGCCAACATTTGGACCCCAAATAAAATAACCATAGGGATAAAACACCCTTTGACATAATGCACAAATCACAGATTAACATATTCATGGGATGATCCATGTTCAACATTTATAGAAAAGTATGGGGAAGAATATAAAATCTGAAACCTATACCTATTATGATTCCATATTTAGTGGTGTTCTTCCTCGAGGGATTAATATGTCGACATAGTTTCCTAGTTTTGATCTTTGAAAGGCATCGAAGATGATGATGTTCTATCCGCGTTCATTATAATTTGATTTCTGAGATGTCAATAAGAGATTCATTAGATAATCATCAAAATTTTGAATCCATATTTTCTCATTGGGTCTAAATTTTAATAGGAGTATGTTGAAACATTTCCATTATGATGTGACGCCGCTTCATTACACTGTTTTTTTAAGAAACATCGTCGATGTTACGCATCATTAACGAGGCATTACACTGCAACATAATGAGACATTAATGAGACTCATTAATTTTCATTGTGAAAACCTCATTTATGCCCCACATCATTGTAGGCTACAACTCAGTTGTCCGAAAGAAAATAAAATAATTATTTTACATTATTTTATTATTTTTGTTCAAAAGTCAAAAAATTAACATTTCTGATCGGCCCTAGATGACCAATGTTAAGACATTTCGAGACAAATATCGGTGTTATGAATTCAACAATGTGCTCAAATTTATTATCCTAGTACCAGTTGAAAAGATATAAAATCATGATTTCACATTTACTATATGTATCATAAAAAGTTTAAAATCCCTTTCTAAGCACTACGGGTCTAGGAATCATGTGACGTCAAATTTTGCAATCCTTAAATACTTATATATAAAAAAATTCCTAAAAATTATGAGAAATTTCATTTTATATTTCATATTCATATTAATTTCAATTCATAAAATTAATATTTTACATAAAATTATAATACTCAAATATATTTTTAATTTAAACATTTTTAAGGAAAAAATTTATTTAATTAACTCAGTGAATGTAAAAATTACCTTAAAAAATTACACATTTTTAATGTAAATATTGATAGTATAATATGTTAATCCACTACAGAATGCCTCTAAAATGAGTGATTGGGACTAATTTAAGTCATATAATGTAAAATTCATCATATATAATAATCATTTCTGTATTTGATCTTTAATAGTGTAAATTAACAATATAATAAGTAAATGTGATTCCAAAACTACCATTCCCTTCGCTTACAAATTGGTTCACTCACATAATTTTAAGGCACAGATGTCCCATTGGGATACTAGAAAGAAAAATTCCAATATACATAACCTAGAAAAATATATCATGAACATAATCATTTCCTCTATTCTACATAGCTTAATCCTTTAATTTCCAAGTATACATCCAAGGAGAATCTAAGTCCCCAATGTGAGTGTTTCTTATTCTAAATATTTCAATTTTTAATTTTTTATCCTTAACATACATTTCAAAATAAGTAAATTTTTTTTAGTTTATTTTATATATTTTGGTCTCATTATATTTATTTGACAATAATTATTTACCTTAATGCATCCACCCAGAAAAACAGGATCATATATTATGCGTTTGTGCCAACTACTACCTCCTCTAAATGATGTGTTTTGTTTTCTGATCACCTATTTCAAGGAGGGTGTCAAGTATGAACAAGATGAAACAATATGATTCATTTTCACTATTATTACTCATTAGTGATTTAAAATTATTCTTTTACATCCATTCAATTATATTGAAAATAAATACATTGTTTGTATATATGTTTAGACTACCTCCTCCACGTCAGTGGCATATCTCATTTTCCATTATATCCTAACAATAATGAAATAAAAATATTATTTATTAGAAAAATTATAATTTAATTTTTTATGGTATGTAGGTTTTTAATTTATTTTTATGTTAAAAATAACCATTTTCAACATGTCCAGAGACTCATACAAAAATAAACAAAACCAGCAAAGGTAACTGACCAGAGTGGAGAATATTGAATAAATTAAAAACTTGTAAAAATAAATATAACATAAATACCCATGTTGTATTAATAATTTTATTATTATAGTTTTAAATGGACATAATTTTTTATACATTAATTTAATTATAACTGATTAATTATTTCAAACATAACGTTAATATACCATTTATACTCCCCTCATCACATTTCTGGTTGGGTCTTCCATTTAATTTAGTCTAATTTATGAAATCAAAATATCACATAATTTTTATAATTTTTATATATTTATCTTAAAAGTATTTCTATTTTAATATCACGTTAATTTATGGGGTGATAAATATTTTATTTTTCCTTCACAATTCTCACTATTAGTGTAACCATGTTTATGGGGATTTTCAACAGTCATATTTTATGTCAACAATAACCCCCATTAATCTGATCAAAAAACCTGAATATATTGTAAAATTTCTATTTAATTTTTGTATTAAAAATTATGATTATTTCAAATTTTAATTAGAAATTTTGATATCATTTATCCAAAATGTTGTTCCCCTACTTCAAAAAAATGTTCAGCAATGTGGTTCATTTGTTATTCATGCATCATCAATCCTTTTCATTGATTTTATACAATGTTAATAGATGATAATAATTTTTTCTCCATTAATATTTGAATATAAAATTAAATATACTTCCTTCTTATATTGGTAATCCTTATGTTATAGATTTTATATGCCTTAGGTTTTACCATGCATGTGTCTTATTTAGGATTTATTTTCTGTATGTGTCACACATATATGTGGACATCATTTTTTTAGGTATGGCAAGGAGCCTAACTAACTATGATTCATGTGTAGTTAACCTAACCATCTATATTATTTTAACGATTAATATAATCTTTATTTAAACATATGATTTATTGTTTTATAAATTTTTCTTACTTCAAATGATTCCCTGCCCAAATTATATTACCATATTTACTCAATGGTATTATTTTTTTTATTTCCTTATACATTGATCCAATGCTTATGATCATTATTTTTATGATATTATATTATTCCTCCCATGTTATGCACCATGATCATGTTTATTTAATTAATGGGAGTTCTATCTCCCTATATTAATTACGTATTTCCTTATGTTACCCTATACAGTTTCAAGAGGACGTGTGGGAGTTAAGAAAAACATTTGGGTATTATATAAGTGCAATTATGTTATATTTTATGATATTTTATTTATTTTTATAATACTGAAAAGCGACTATACCCTAGATCCATGGATGTTAATTATTGAAAATTTTACTAAAAAAAGGGAATAATATGTGTTTGAGTATTTTATTTATATACTAAGTGTGATAGATGTGTGATTATAATAAATATTTATTTACATTTTATGATGATTACATAAGATACATTGGTTTTCAAAGAAACAATATAAGGGATCATATTAGAACCTACAAAGAGAGTACTGATTTGAGGAAATTTAATTCAAATATATAGTTGATCATCAATTATATTTTTTTCATATTCATATATGGTAATTAAATTTGGGGAATGATGTTTGAGATCTTTTGTATATTGGATATGAATAAAGTAGTTGTGGATTGTTTTGATGAAAATTTTTTATTTGAAGGATGAACAAACCATATTGTAATGGTGTAGATTATTTAATGGTTATGATAACCAAGATGAAGGATAATGATTATGAGGTTGTTAGATGAAATTATATTTTGATAAATTTTTAGAGTCTATGATATGATATGTTAGGCCTAATTTTTTTTAGATTATCCAGAGATGTATTGACTTTGTTTTTTTATTAATATTTGAAAATTTATATTTTAAGGTTACTATTATGAAACAAATTCTTTAGTAATAAGTTAATGATTGAAATATACAAGGTCCAAAATTAATATAGGATTATAAAATTGTATATTTTATTTTTAGTAAAAAATGTGATGTGGTTCATGGCCAAATCCAAGGATCTTGTCTTTTTTCAATGTATTTTTTTCCAATGCTTTATATAACACTAACATTATAATTTATTGAGAACACCCTTACATATCAGGTCATGATATATAAAATTAATATTTCTAAAATTTATCGAATAAATTATATAATTTTAAATTAAACCCCATAGTTTTCATGATTGAGATATAGTGGATGAAAATTTATTCAATGTTGAGGGGTGTCCATGTCACATTGGATGAATATTTGAATAATTTAATGTTTCTATTTATATAAATAATTAAAATATATATAGATTTAATTCATGAAAATATATTTTTTAAATTATTTATTTAAGAAATAACTAGAGTCTCACAATTGGAATATATTTTTTGGACAATACAAGATAAATTATATAGGCTTGTATACATATAAATACATATTTGATTTGAATGAGATTTTGATTCTAATATTAGAAGTTTGTGTGAGAAGTGTTATTATGGATAAATTAAAAAATGAAATAGATTTTATCATGGAGTTTCAGGTGTAATGAAATATTCCATTATTATTGTAGTGTAAATGATTTTTGGAAATTATTTTTTATAATGTATTTTTTTATAATTTTATATCTCTATATTGAATTGCATGGGAATAGTGATAAGGGGGAAGTGACCATATTTTATGGTAGTGAGACATAATGGGGCATTTATAATCACATATGTTTATAGTAATTTTTTTATATCAATAAATTTCCTTTTTACACTCTTTAAATATATTCCTTATTAGTGAACCAGGTAAAATCATCATGCCATGCCATATATTTTTTATATTTTTGTCTCATTATCTTTATACATGAAATGTTCATTATGTTGTTTTAAACATCAGAAATAGATTTATTTTTTGTTTAAAGAAATTATAAACCATAATACAACCCTTCTTATGGTTTTTTTATGGTTTTTTCCATAAAATATTTTTCAATAGTAGTTCCATATTCATTAATAAATTCTCTACAACGGGTATTTTATATAATAGTATGAAAATAAATAATCAAATGATTCCCAATAAAAAATTTCTAATTCCTATATATATTTATTTTAAAAACTCAAAACATAGGATCTAAGTTTATGTTTAAGTTAAAAATTTAAAGTTATAGTGATTTATTTAATTTATAATTAAAATATTATATGAATAATTCATTTATAATTTAATTTACATTATATTTTAAAAAAAATGTTTTCATAATATTATGATATTATTTATATGGTTAGGAAAATTGTTTAAAAATAATGTTCACCTACATATTTTCTCTTCACAAAAATTTCATGATAATTATAGACCTCATATAACAAAAAAAATCAAGATATTATACATCTATTGTTAAAAAATTATCGTATTATATATATTTTGATCCCATGTATTTCTCAAACTCCCTATTAACATAGGATCCATCAAAATGTGGTTTGATAATATTTTTTTGGGGAAACAACTTTTTCATATACTACTTATTATATATTTAAATTTAACAAAAAATTTCATAAATAAACGAAATGTTATGATATCATTTCATAGTGAGTTGATCCTTAGTCACTGAAATGATTAATATATCATTATTCAATATACGCTACTGCTCATTCCCCAATTACGGAAGGATGGAAAATACTTCTAATAGATAACTCAGAATCATAAGTTAAATATTGTACCTTATTTGATATATATATATATATTAAAAATAAAAAAAATCAATAGTCATATAGTGAATTGAAAGGATTCAATTTCGTGATGATAAGATTCCTAGCATGTAAAAATTATTATTAAATGTAATCTGGAAGATAAAGAGGAAATATTTATAGATTTATACAAAATAAAATGAATAGGGAGAACTATTTTATGAAATATGTTTTTTTTAAATTAAATTATAATTACATTGAAATTGAATAAGTAAATGCTTCAGACTCAAAGAGGAATCTCAAAAGTAAATTAATAACCAATTTCATACGTAAAACATTAATATTTTGATACATATCGACTAAGAAGAATATAAAATAGGTTTAAAATGAAACTAAGATAAATTTTGTAGGGGAAAATATTAAAATATAATGGTCCGGTTGTATTCGTATATGAGGCTATGATAAATTAGGTAGATTTAAGTTATTAGTATATTTTTAATTACTATATATAATAATAATGAATTTTTTCTATGGATAAAACATATGATATTAGCTTTTTTGGGAAAGGGATATTATTAGGGGTCTCACAGACATACAATTCAATATTTTAGTATATAAATAATTCATTAAGAATATCAAAATCATGTATTATAAGTTATTAATATGTGGTAATATATTGTTAAAAGATATAGATATTTTATGTTTACCACTTATATTATAGATTCTTTACCTAGAGTTTTTGTGTCTAATTCCTCGACATAAATAACTATGTTTGGGATGGATTTCCACATTGACACATGTGAGCCTCCCATTATACAATATGTTTATGACTACCATCAAGGGGCTGGATTCCCATCCTGTGGGTGACTCTACAAAAAAAATGAATAGAGACATGTATAAAAAATAACACATAATAACACAATATAATAAATAAATAATGTTATAAAAAATAAAAAAATAATCTATCTAAAATAATACATGATAATAACCCAACGAATCCCAAATTATCCTATCAATCAAGAGTGTCAATATGAAATTTAATCAAATCATACATTATGGCAACACATTAATGTATTTCCCTATAAAACCTCTGATCACCATGATTTTTTCTCCAAACCCCATGTTCTTATAGACATTCCCATATAGGGTGTGATTATAAAACTAGTATGAAACATTTTATGCTTGCTAAAAATGAGTTCACATGAATAAGAGTATATTTCATGATAATATTTTAACAAGGAAGAAAACAACAAATAATCATGTACAGTGTGGTCATGTACTAACCAAGATATCAGATTCTCAATGTTTACATGTTTTTCCTATATTATGAAAATATAGTCATAATAGAATTCAAGGAATAGATTCACCCGAAATGATTCTAAATTTATCCAACAAAATAAATAATTCCAATGGGTCACATGTCATTCCATAAGGACATCGAATTCTGAATCAACATCAATTGAAGTAATAAGATCATTGTACACTAACAAAATGGCTCAGTTTAGGTCACTAAATTCCATCATTACCACAAGATATACCATAGAAGTACATCATTTCACCACTACCATTTTTGCAATATATCAGTTAAGACCATCATGCCCCTCAGTTCAGCAAAAATTGTTCCTCATGCCTGATCTCTTATCAAAGTCTTATCATAATGTCAAATGTTGCATATGTGCTCACTTCCCCTATAGGGATGCATATACATGATTTGTATACATATAATGATGGTAAAATCCATACAATAACAATAACTAAATAGATTATAAATAGTCACAACATATTATATTGAGAGATATAGAGAGAGAGAAATAATATCCAAACACGCACATAAGTGAAAAAACATAAACATGAATCTTATAGGCTACAAAAACATGTGATGAAATACAGTAATGTATAAATAAAATAATCACAAAACATTAATTCATTATAAAATATATATACAAAGACTCTACATGGTAAGGACCTTCATAACTCATGGTCTATGGTGTAGAATCATGGTTTGGTAAGAGATTAATAATCGAGAATCATTCTCACACTCACAAGAACATGTATTTAGGAGATTAGTTTATAAAAAAGAAATTAGGAATCCTTCACAATTTTTTAGGAATTATATCATGAAGTAAATTGAACATATTATTGGATAAACAATTATATACCTCATGAAATCCTCTTACATCGCAAGATCTAGGTTTAATTGATGGAGAAGGAACCCATCCCCATTGACGACTATTAGGTAATAGATACATTGATCCAAATAAATTTAGATAAAAATGAAAAAAACCCATTGATTTAAAGAATCCCCTTGTTCTATTAGTCATAAATGTAGACAGTTCAATATTTCACCCTATGTGATTTCCAAAAAGGTATATAACTCAAATATAATTTTTCTTATTCTATGGAATGGACAAGGGAAATATTTATGAATATATTATTAGGTAAAACAGTTGAATTGTATATATTTATTTACCCCTCATACCATCACATGTGTTTTACCAATTGAAACAGTAAAAATCTATGAATAATTTAATACAATTTTTATATTCAAATCCCAGATTGACCATCACCACAACATCCACCACAAAATGGTGGCATTGAACAAGATAGCCTATGATGGTTGGAAACCATAGATTTTTTATAAAATAAACTCAACAATTTTCCCTCACCATGTGTGTGGTGAGGATGTTATGGTCATGGAACCCATGTCCTTTCATGTTGTTTCACATTATAGCCATAACCACATTAATCATTGTGCCATTCCAAATTTAAGCAGGGCTCCCTAAGGACCACAATGGATCGCACATCCATCTTGGTGTAGCCTAGTTTGGACCCAAAACGTCTCTAAGACATATATATACTATTTGAGGAACATGAGACTTCACCCAATCATGGATTAGCCCAAAAATATAAAGAAGAATATGGAAACTGGTAATAACATATTATAATGAAAATTATGAGGATATAAAATCTCTCCTATATGAATTATTATCCTCAATAAGCATATCTATTATTCATTCTTAAACAAATGAGGAAAATACACTCGAAAATTATAATGTCACTATCATGTTTCCTTCTATATCCATCCAAGATGCTATATGTGTTTAATTAGATGCATTTTCTTCTATATATAAAACTTGTTTCACTGATCCAAATTTAATCTTAGGATATTTATATAATATTTGAATGGTTCGTAATCAACGTCCTCGTAGATGACTATATCCACACGAACTAGAATGCACAACAAAAGGTAAGAAATTTGGAAAAATATATGCTTTCCTTCATAATGTGAAGGAAGGTTAATTTGGTAGGACACTTATAAGATTTGTCATGTTCTAATCAATGATCATAAATAATATAGTACCAGATTACATTACATTTATAAATGGAAGTTCTCTAATAAATGTGAAACCTGATTGAATACATGGTCATAAATAGAGAACTCCA
Organism: Viscum album; assembly: GCA_963277665.1. NCBI lineage: Eukaryota > Viridiplantae > Streptophyta > Magnoliopsida > Santalales > Viscaceae > Viscum > Viscum album. Next base: position 2,087,978,066 of record OY728140.1, on the reverse strand, counting down.
TGTCTCTTCTCCTTTAGTCAATATATGAATTATTCATACTCTTGGAAGTAACCAACCACTTCTTGATCTTCTTCACTCTCTCAGGGGTCTCATATACCATACACATCAAAACAACTACTACCTAATATGTATCATTCTAAAACAATGGGGAGCAACATTGTAATATGAAGATGGACTCAAACGATTCCGTATGAATTGAGGACTGGAAACTTTTTTATGTGAACTCTATCAAGTCTAGGAGCTCATCACATACTCCACCATGGTCCATGATTTATTATTATTACATATCCTCAAGGATATGAGTCATTTTCATTGATATACCATTCTTATGTGATTAATGGCCATACATAGCGTCAACTAATTCCCAAAATACTTTTATTATCCTTGTAGGAACTATAAAATAAAATTTACAATCTTGTCAAATATGATAAATGAATTTTATCCATGTATAAATATAATATCCTAGATATAAATCTTTCTGAAATCATCTATATAGTGAGTCTCTTAGAACAAAAATAATGTGATACTTCCATTAGCTATATAAATATCACCCAAAACACATCATGTCCCCTTTTTACCAAGGTATAATTTTCAAAAATTTCCAAAATTACATTATGAAACTTCCACATAGTTATTGAAACTGGATAAATCAAACTACCAAGATGTTTGTTCTATTCCTTTACCCTAAAGATGGTATGGAATTGTAAAACAAAACATTCTATGTCTCTCTTCATATATGGACAAAAATAGATGCTAGATTACATGGTGAATCTTCATAAACCCTATATGAACATTCCATGTTGAATAGTAAAAGTATATCATCAGTTCATCCATCATTGAAGTTGGGACTACTAACCTCCAATGAATGTAGACTATTCCATAAAAATCTATTAACCTACCATGTTGCGGTTACGATCTTCCCTTCCTTCCTGCACCACCCCACACTTGAGATTTAACACTTTTCTTAATATTCATCTCATTCACTAACGCAGATTTATTAACCAAAGGAGAATAATACATAAATACATGGTCAAATGATGAAAACACAAGACACCCATCACTCAATATCATAAGATTACATTCCACATATAAAAGACACTCACTAAGCAACTGTTACTCTAATGTTTTGATGATAAGAGAATATGTTAAAAAATTACATTTACCTAGGGCATGGTTTATCTAAAAGTCAAATTTATATAGATACTAAAACTAGATCATCTTCCTCATGTTAAAATCATTCTATGATAAGTATGATAAGAGGCTCATGTGCACTATGTAAATAATTTATCTCTAACCGAAGACATATTGTCATAAATACATAAAATCATGGTTCATAACTCTCAACAATAATTCATGCATAAATTATTTCTACTCATGGTCTTAGAGATAATGTTACATACAATGTGAAACATGGTACGTCAACATCATCACATGTAAAAAAATAATAGTTGAGGCATCTCAGTAAACTATGTACCCAGTCCTAAGATCTAAAAATGGTAGAATCTATGATATTATTAATCATTTTATCAATTATATAAAGGAGTAATTATAATGATATATCAACATAAGCATAATAATACTCAATATAATATTATACATAGTTGATTCCAAATTGGATAAGTCTTACAAGAACTATTTTCGGTACCCAGCTGAACTATTTTCGGTCATCACCAAGTCCATGCTGCCTTAGCCTTCACATAGTCTATAGAAATCATTATTCCATAGATAAAATGTCCATGTAATTTCAACACTTAAATAAAAAATGAACCCATAAATAATTTATTATAATGGTGATGTGTTGAAATTTTACTCAATACAATATCAAGATTTCATCAATGTATTTATGAAATACATTAGTATATGAGGATATATTCACCAAATAACATAATTTATTGGTAACGATACTAATGGTAAATAATATTTATGATAGGGAAAAAACCACTCAAACATTTTTCAACCTAATGGGAATGAAATGGTGCTCATACATTATGATTCTAGTCTTGAACATTTTATTAATGATTTACTCTACATAGACCCAATGATGTTGGTATCCAATCCATAATTCAATATTAGTGAATGAATAAGATCCCTTAAACATATGAAATATATCATTAATTATCAGCATCATGTATTCATGTTACTGACAAATTATTATGATTCTTTTAATATATAAACAAAGGTTGAGTATCATACACTATATTTTTAAAAAACACAAGATCACCCATTGGATATGTGCTCAGTCTGATAATATTTTTTGCCTCCCAATCCTTCAGTAGTACATATAGTTCCATCATCTTATAAAACTCATTACAATATGGGGATATTGATATATTATCCACTCCTATAATGAGTTCAATATCAAAATCAACTCCCATATTTTGAGAGTGACATAAAATTTTATTTTAGAATACTTCTTAACATAAGTCCACTACAGGGGAAATGAAAAGGCTACCATTAGGATCCACTAAAAATTTCATTCTAGCCAACTATGCTGTAATATCTCTAACATGAATCTGGTTTAGTCCCACCATACGTACTCTTCATCTTACTATTCATTCAAACCAAAAATCTTTATCATTAGCATGTTAAAGAATACATGTCTCATATATTGGTTGATGTGTTACTGATAAAAAAACAACAAATGATAAAGATCACATCTAGACATTTCATATAAATGATCATGAATTACCGAAGATTTATATATCAAGAAACTGCTATGTGAAATATTGGATATCTCTAAATACATAATAATTTTTCTACCAATGGGTTTTCAAGAGATAAAAACCTAGAAAATAACATTACCAGTGGGTCTAGTTCATCAAAACAATTAGATACAAATAAATCGGAATTTCTTGTATAAAAATGATATAGGATGAGTATAGGTGACCCATAGAGTTCCTAGAATTGTAGAGGGTCCCTCACCACCATCATTCAGAACCTAGCCTATCATTTTCACCCATCCCGCCTCACCTCCACAACCTTATCCCTAATATGCTTGACCTGGCTCAATCATAATAGGCTGAGGGTTCTGAATGTACTATTCAGGACCCCAACCTGTCTCATGTCATACTATATGGATTTTAATCAAACATCTATGAAACAATTGAAACAATACATTACAAATTCCATGTCTTGTTGCATAAGTGTAATGTCCACTAAGTATCTGGGAAAGTATTTTGATAATTTACAATGATAGCATAGTTGTTAAACTAGGGACCTACTAATTAAAAATGTGCAATAAAAACCATATTCAACATTTACATTCTGCTACTTATCTCATTATATTAATCAACCATCCTTTTCCTACTATAAGAAGTATCATCAGGGAGTCATCAAAAGGTTATACGAAGATAAAAAATGCTTACTCCTAAAAAATCATAATTTTTAGAGAATTTAAAAGAAACAATGTATGTGTTGTAATGTAGAATATCATGAAATGATGCCTTAACTTTTATTAGATGATGATCTCACACATTTTATACTTATGAAACTTGATCCCAACTAATAGAGAAGTAAACCATATAAATTTCCAGAAATATTATTTATAAGAAGACACCATCATGGATCCCTGTTGAATCTCCATAAAATAGATTATGATCCATCATCAATGTACTCATAATAAAATTAAGGTATAAATGGTGTTTTATGTCATCCAATTTAGAAATTCATGACTCTGATCCTAATTCTTAACACCCGACAACCTCATAGTAGGTCCTTGGTGCATGAATGTTGTCAACCATATAGACCAGTCTTCAAGGATATCTATTATATCAAAGATCCCATAGATGATATCAATCGATTTATCATATTCTAAAGGAACTATAATTCCTTAAAAAGAAGTAGGATGTTAGAGATAAAATTCATAAGCATAATTGACCAATGATATTTTAACTCTGCTTACATTAATGTCCACTATACTAATCTATCATAGATGAATTTTCCCTTCTTCATGAACCACTAAAATGAGGGTGGGAACATTATCCTACGTTTTTTCTGGTAGAACTATAATTTCATCCCTTGTGGGGATATTCTGGAATGAATTGCCAATTAGTCTAGTCAAATACTTCTTAGGTGGATTATTCTAAAATATTAAATGAAAATTTAAAATTCCTTACACAATTTTAGTTCTTACAAGTAAAACATGAGGTATTTATGTAGAAAAATATCGAAGAAGGATACCTAGAACAAGATGTAAAATTCCTTTTATTGTTACTCAAGGTTCTTCAAACTGATACGTTTCTCACAATAATAAATATATAATATAACACAATTTCATTCTCTGGTTCATCTAATAAATTCCAAAATTGATATATCATAATATCAAAGAAAATTGATATAAATCTAACAAATAGTGTATATCAATGAATTTAATAAATAACATCAAAGAAGAACTAAACAAGAATATATTTATGAAACTTGACAGTAAGTGTATAGTCATGATTTATGAATGCACCAAAACACAAAAAAAAATTTAACAATAGTCCCATCAATATTATCTTAGTTGAATGTTACCCATGTGTTGGCCCATAAAATGGAAATTTTCCAACCATTGATTAAAAAAACCTATTTCTATTCTATCATAACACTAAATAAGTTGAAAATGGAAAGAAAATGTGAAACATCCACTAATACCACATTTTAATTCTCCAAAACGATTCATTTGTTTGAGCCAATTTGTCACATGGCCCAATGTCTACCTTCCATTATTTATGAGGTTTCCAACAAGTAGTGAGGATCTAAATTCTATCAATGGGGGGACTATGCATTCATAATCAATAATGAAAGGTATAAATAATCAAAAAAAAAATAACTAAACTGCATATATATGTAATTTTATAAAAAAATGGAAAATAAAAAAATATTAAAAATGATTGAAAAACCAAGACCTCAAATGTGGAAGGAGAAAAAACTTTTTTGGAAGATATATAAGAAAATTAAACTTTGTGGCATAACTTTACAGTCAATCCTTGTACATCCTATAATAATTATGCTCTTTATCCTTGCTCCCTATCATTATATCTTCGCATTTCATGTATCCCTTATCATAAACATAGCACAACCATCGATATTCTTATGTACGGTGCTATTATGAACCCTGTAGGACTCAGCCTATTCTTACTAAACAATAGATTACTTTTATAGGAGTATATTTCTTGATTATAAATAAATTTATGATAAAAAAACATACAATTAGGTGTCGAGAAGTCACACACTAACCAAACAACCACAAACCATTGGTCTTTCATGCATTGACTCCATGCGGAAAGCAAAGTCATAGCAAAATCTATGAGATATATTTCACAAACTAGAAACCACATATATCCCTAAAAATTCAAATGGATAATTATTTAGGGTTCATGTCATAGGTTTTTCATATTATGACACTACCTCGGGTGAAACTATAAGGACATTGTATCACAGAACACTATCTTAGGTCAGGTCAACAACGATTTTCATGGCCCTTGGTCAGGCCATGTAAACCATCATTACCCAATATTGAATTTCAGGTTACATTAAATAAGACCATCATTCCACCAGGTTAGGCCACACAAGTCCATCAAACCCTTTCACCAAAAATTATTATTTAATCATTTCATGTGATGCGTTTTGACACGCTCCCATTTAGGGGCACCAATCTATGAGAGGTCTAACAATTACATTAATTTCATGCATATAACAATAGAAACCTAACACATAACATATATAACACATTTAAATAGTTTCATTATATATAGATACATAACATAATATATTGAGAATAAGATATAATATCCAAACTCACACACATGCGATCAAACAAAAACATACATAAAATCAAACTAATGAATTTTAAAGGCATATAACCAGGAAAAAGACATTTCATGCTTATAGTAATATAAAAATACTTTATATGATAATTCACATCAAACCTCAAGGTTTTTGACATTAGATGAATAATTTTCCATGATTATAATCACATGTAGCACAATTGTACAGTAGCATGGATAAGTTTTCACACTAATATATCATAGAAACAATTCAAACAAGGCATGAAAAATATTAAAATTTGACTCAAGAAGAAAAAAATTCCAAGGGATTGTATCTACACCACCATACCTCTCAAAATATAACAATGTTGTTAAAATTGTGTCTGATCTAAGGAAAAAAGAGATTTCTCTCCTAGAATAGTGATTAGTTAGTAGAAACTATGTTCCACACATATTTAGATGAACATGGGAAATACCATTAATCAAAGGAATCCCCATGTACTAATAATCAGATATGAATATTATTCACATTTCTAACCTTGGACAATCTAGAAAATGTATGGAGAACATCTGAAATTCATCTCATTCAATGGAATAATCATGGGAATGATGGCCATATTTATTAATATGGAAATAAATATATTAATACAACATTAAATAATCCTCATAAAATTGCCTAAATTTTACCCTTTGAACTGGTCATGACCCACCAGGAACTAAAAAAGTTTCGGTCATTCACATTTAATGTTTTCCATCACCATGATTATGTTTATATTGTTGTGTCATGAAACATGACTTCCCAAGATGGATAGTTCCCATGGGTTATCCAAGAAAACATCATTTTTCATCAATAAATAGTTCCCTATCGCCAAGGTTATGGTATTATGGATAGGAACAACATTTGATAACCATATGTTATAGGCTTATATCCACAATCATTTTCATCCATGTTAATTTCTTTTTTTATATATGGATCACCAAGGACCACCATTATATTATATTTAGCCTTTCTATGACCTTATTTTCATGAAAAAAGGACTCTAATCCACTTATATACTATTACAATCTCATATGACTTTTCCCAATCATGGATCAACCAAAAAAATTAAGGTAAGAGTTGGAAACAAGTATTATTATATTTTTTAAAAAAATAAATGGATTTACATTTTTATTTATAAAAAAAGTATATATATGAATATTATAGAAAAATAATGTTTCATTAAATTTTTTTTGAATACTAATAAAATATATATATTTAAAATTTAGAAATCATTAAATAATTATGATGAATTAAATATTTATATTATTGAAAAACTTATAATGAGGTTTATACTCATTAATTATTTTCAATAATTTCCTGTAATAGTAAAAATAAATTAGGGAAATTTAACATTACAGAAGTATCAGATCAACCAAGTGAAAAATGTGAATAAATGAAAGTAGACGTTCATTATATATTATTAGAAACTAAAATATTATTGAAGCAGATAATGGAAGAATTTGATAAAACAATGAGGTTATGAAATGATAATACATTATTTATTAAGGTAAAATTGAAATCAAATATTTTTGATTGGGATATAAAAATGACTGGGTTATTTTTTATTGATGGTTTATGGAATACTTTTCTTAGCATAGGTCGTCATTATGACTCATGTAATTAAAATTTATTCTCTAATATAATATATTTCATACATGGTGGGGAGGAACTATTTTAAATAATTGGGTTTAAATTTTTTGAAACAAGTCTCAATAAAGCCTAAAACAACCTTAATTTATCATTATAGGGGTAGATTATATGATTTTTCAGACTAATGGCATAAAATATTTAACTTGAAAATAGTCAAGGAATTTATATTTAAAAAAATTATTTTACATGTTCCATAAATGAAAATATAAATAGACCTCTAGGTGGTCTAGGTAGGGAAGAAATATTTTTATAAAAATATAAAATTAAAAAGGAAAAAAGACTAAATAACTAAAGAAAATAGTCCACATTGATGTTTGTGAACCAATGAAACAGAATGAAGAAAATGTAAAAGATGTTATATATTGTATGATTATGATTAACATATAATTAAATATATCATACCAATATATTATAAAACATTTATTCATGATATTATTAGTATATTTATATGGGTATATAAAAATTATTTGGAGACTAGGATAAAAATATTCATATTTTAGAGTAAAACAATGTACAAAATTCCAAAAGATGAAATGCATAGAGAATAAAAGAAGTAATTATCATGATTTACTTGTAAAAACTCCAAAATATAATGGGTTATTTTAAATTAGATATTTAATAATTAACAACATTTAAATTTCTTAATATTGTGTCTAAAATTTTAAAATATTAATTTTCCAATGTATGTTATTCAAACAGTTCAAAAAATATGGGTTTTTATGCCCTGTATATGTTTTCACTTATTTGGAGACATTGTATAAAAAGGATTTTATGATGCACTTCTTGGTTTTTAAAGGATTGTTATATATTATTATAAAATTAAATTTCAATTTAACGTAAAATGAAAAAGGATACCATGGTATTTTTATTGGTAATAGACTAATCAAAAATTTTATTAAAATAAAAATCTTCTAGTAGGGTAGTGGGAACCCATATAACAAAAAGGAAAAACAGTATATTGTAAATTATTCCTTAATAAGGATTACACTAGTTCCCTTTTCTATATAGTATCTTACATCCTACTATATATTTTATGTGATGAACAATATATAAGTATGTCAAATTTTATGAAAACATTATCATATTACATATACAATTTTTTATTTTTTAAATTTCTTCTTCACACATTCTAATTACATAATTTTATGATCCTCATAAAATAAATAATTTCCATTGTTATATTAGAATTACATGATCGAATAAAAATTATAGGGATATGACTGAGGTTCCAATTTGAATATAATCTAGATTCCATTCTTTATAGTTGATTAAAAATCTAAAACCACCTGTTCATTTATTATAGCACCCCATAACATATTCAATACACAATTAAATTACTTTTAATAATGGTTTCAATTTATAGAATTTCCAAAAACATTTTGGGTTTTAGTGTTCGAAAATTATTTAAAAAATTATATTAAATAGTTTAAAATTCCATACATGATACATTTTTTTTGAAAATTATATTCTTATGTTTACACTCCCATTATATTAATGAATGTTTTTCTTTAGTCATAAAATTTCACCATTTACCATGTAATAATACAGAAACATAGTTAATTTTTATGAAAAACTTTTTTAAATGTGTGATAAAAAAACTACATATTCATAAGGGATATAAATAGAAAGGAAACATAATAGACTATCGGGAAATTCATGTCAACCCATAAGAAAAATTTTCTTTTAACATAATATAAATTGATTTGAAAATAATAAATAATTACTAATTAACTAAACATCCAATCCAAAAAATTTCAAAAAACTGATTCTTAAAAATGATAGATGAAGAATAATTATCATAAATGTTATGTTGGAAAACATGAGAACATATGAAAAATAATTTACTTTTATAATATCATAATAATTCATTAAATTATGAGTTATTTTTCAACCCTTATGAAATCAATATATTTCAATTAAATCACATAGAAATCATTAAAATAACATGTTGGTATCATGGCAAATTACCCAAAAATCCACACATAATTTAAGCTTTATAAAATAAAATAATAATTCTTAACTCCAAAAAAAATCTTATATGATTAACTCATTTCTTGTAAACTTTGTTACTTTACCCAATTGATTAGAGAAAATTATCAGGCTCACCTATTATTAGAGTTGTATCAAGCTCACACATAATCTTATAAAATTTATAAGAACAATATAATGAAAAAATGTATAAAATATTTCATTTACTCCATAAAAACTCTTATAATATTTTTTAACACATATACATAAACACTTTTTTTCAAATAAAAATATGGATTAAAATATTTTTTCTATTGACTGTTCATAAAACAGGAAATTCCCTGAAGAGTGCGAAATAGATTATTTTAATGAAATACATAGAGAAATTTAAACTATACTAATAATGAATAATATCATTGATGGTGGTGAAAAAAATTCATATTTTAAATGTTAATAAAAATAATCTTTTCACTTCAATGAAAAAAATAAACAGTTACACATATGGAATTATTTTAAAAGTATTCCTTTTAATAATTAAAAATGACTGTAAAATGTAGTAAAAAATTACATTACCATAGATTTAGTTATAGAAAAAGCATCAATAAAATAATTTTAGTAATATTTACATATAAGAAAATGTTTAAAAGACATTTAATACTATGTTTTTTAGAAAAATCTCATACCTCGTCTCTTGACTCACTATGTATGTCCTTTAAAAATTAATAAAATTAAACTGTAACAATTTTTTCACTTTGTTTAGTGTTTTATTAAAATTATTCCCTTATAAAATAACATTTTATTCATTTTATTTTCATTGATTATATAGTTACTAAACCTATTATGTTCATGTCTGATGTCTTAGGATCATTCATTTTATAACAACAAAATATTTTGGGTGCATTGATTGAGGTAAAAGGGTCAATAAAAACACAATATAAAAAGTATAAATAATAATAATAATAATTTTTATAAATTATATACTCTATTTGTATTTTTCTTGAAATGTTGTCTTAAAAAATAAATTAAATCACTTATTGAAGGTCGTAGGGATCACATAGGCATTAGATATATAATAATTTCCCATTGGATGGATGGGTATCAAGTTAAGCAATATATTACCTTTAATAAATAACAATAATTTCAAGAAAGTATTATATATTAATTAATTTCATATTTATAACCATCCATTTGATGTAATTATAAAAGATTAAATACATCGCTTTGTGGAGGTTTTAGTCTACATGTATGCAAGATCAATATTTTGATTTCCCATAAGATGGAAAAAGAGATGAAAAAATGTATATTCCATCATGAAAAAAATTAGTACACTAATTAGGATGGTGTCACTATATAATAATGGTTATATAATTGTTTAAGGATATAGATGAATAAATAGACATGAAAACACCCAGTTAATTGTTATACATCATCTTGGAAAACCTACTTTGTCATAAAACTTAGTCCTTATAGCTTTGGTCATTTTGTGTCATCGAGAACACTATGAAATTCCTAGGTATGTGGTAATATTATTTTTAAAGGTATTTATTGAGCTAAAATTGTCATGGTTAGGGAATAAAAGAGGGGATTTAGGTGCACTTTAATAAGTATGGGAGTGGCACTCATATGGTTGTTCAATGATTTAAAATTGTATAAAGAATTAACCTAATGAAAATGGCCCTAAAACTATAAATTTTTTGGTAATGTTATAACGGTAGAAATTGAACAATATAATGATAATAAAAGTTAAATTTTTTTGACCTGATCAGTTAGTTTTTAACTTAATTACCCTATTTTACCCTTTACCATGGTAACTAATTTTTATTATGGAAATTATCCAGCATGCCAAAAAATGAATAAGAATTATTTAAAACACTAAAAACATAATAAAATTTATGAAATAAATTTTTGGTGATTTAATTACTATAAGTGGATGAAATTAATTATATTATAAGCGCTCTAAACGCACTGAAAGAAATAGTTTTTTTGAATTTTTTTAAAATAAATAGTGAATTTATACCAAAATCAACTATTTTTTTAATTATAGTGGAACTAATTGGATTATTTATAATAATGGGAGACTAATGTAACCACAAAATCAATATAAAATATTATGTGTATCATTAAATAACTCAAATAAAATGAATTTACTTTTTAAATAATTATTTCTCATTATTCACCCAAAAATATGTTTTTAAAAAAAAACCCAGAGATTAGCCATTCAAATTATTTTACATATTAATATAAAATTTATTTTCATTAAATAAAATTAATTTCAGTAAATATTTAGTCTAAAATTTTAAGTAAATATATATAATTATTGAAAACAATTCAATTTTAAGAAAACTATTACATTTTTAATTAAAAATGTACATAAAATCACTATATTGAATATAACACCGTAAAATATAATCATGAATATTTAGAAGTAATGAAATTGGTTTATTTTTAAAATTACATGTCTTTTTTTACATTTATCCCACTTAATGAAATTGTTTCCTCATTATTTTATTCCTCACTTAAAGAAGTGAGGCTCTTTTTCCAGCTTAGATTTTCCCTATTTCCTTGTTTCTTCATTAAACATATAGATCTTCTATATATCCTACACTAGATGATTCACCTTATTCTAAAAAAATAATCTCAATGATCTAGAATGAAAACTGGATTATCCTTATAAGAATTGTTTTTTCCCAATTATACCACTTCAGGTATCAAAATGTGAGATTCATCACATATATATTTCTGTAACAATAAAACATTAAAAACTTCATATACCTCAGAAAAACATAAATGTAAGTCTAATTGGTATAGAACTTATACCACTTTTCTCTAATTTCTTACAATCTAATAAACTGAGGAAATTATTTTCCCTTTCAATAAAAGAAAAAAAATACTTTTACTATGAAATAATTTAAGAAAACTATAACCTCTTACCATATATATGATATCCTTCCTCTAATTTTATAGATAAATTGTATGCCTCCTCTTAGCTGCCCTTATATAATTTTGAATCATATATAAAATCTTAAATATTAAAAAAAAATTTAGCCCTGAAATATTCTTTTAAATGACTTTATCCAAACATGCTAGATTTTGACACTATATTCCATATAATTCCAAAAAAATTACATATATATATATGAAAATGAAAAATATTATTATAATAAAATTGTGACATGTCACGAACCGGGCCTAGCACCTTAGTAACCTGATAATTAAGTCAGCCCATACATGACCCAAAGGGAATTCATGATCCCCACTGACTAGTGACTAGCACCTAGAATTATAAAAAATACACGTGGGAATGATTTTTCCACAATAATGCACATGATAAATATAATAGTACGTCTATATATCAATAATAAAACTCCACTAGGAGTAAATTACCATATCCCAACTACGCATAAAATCCAAAGTACTGAAAATCATGTTCCTAAAACATAAAAACAACCCCAATGTCCTTAATGACATAACTCACCACATCCAATTCTCAATAGCTGGATCCTCCTACAAGATATCCCTTCCCATTTCTCGAGACTAGAAGGTGTAACTGTACAGACACCCGAAGGGAAAAAGTAGGGTCTGAGCTTAAACCCAGTAGGATACCACCAAATATTCCATAATAGATGAAACATATATATTATCCAAATAAAAGCCTAAAATTTTTCAGAACAAACAGGTTGGGAATTTTAAAATCATATTTAAAAAAAAATTGATATACATTTTGAAAATGATGGAAAATAAATTCAAAGCATATGATATACATTATAAGAGATGGAATATTTCTAAAATAATGTATTTTGTAAAAAAATTGTATAAAACATTTAAATAAATTCATGATTCATGTAAACATATTAGAAAATTTTAGCATACACATATATATCATATACAAATAAATTAGCGACCATCTTGGTCATACGCTAAAAGGTGCCATAGTATTAACCACCAATAGTATTTTCTATTCTCTCTGTGAACATAGAAATATATGTATATTCACACCTATATAACACATGCCAAAGGAGACTCATTACCAATCGGTCAGAGATGTAAACTGATGCATGTATGCTTTAGAATTTTTTAATAGCATAAAGTGTATCCAAATAACTCACTAACAACCTAAGGATGTAATGCACTATTACCTGATGGGTGAACTATTTCAGAACTACCTAAAATCTGATAAATCCCATTATTCCATTTCAAAAAATCCAATTTATATGTATTTAAAACCAAAATATGTTTTATTCAAAAACCATCAATTTTCACCAGATAAAACCAATGTGTTTCTAAAAAATCATTTTATTCCATTATCGTGAGTTTTAAATCCATTAAAACCAATTACATTCTTTTCAAAATTCATTTTCTCAAAAAAAATCAACAATTTAATGGAAAAAATTTCAACCAAAATCCACCATTTAAATTCCAAAATTTACATCGTTTAACATTACAAAAACTCACCCCTATTCTATGTAATTTGTGGTTTTAAAATTATCCATGATAAAACCATTTCAAATCATTTAATTAAGTTAAATTGGGATTCATTCAAAAAATTGAAATAATTTTTAATAAATTGAGTTTAAATATGCAATTGATATAAATAAATCAAATAGATGGTAATAAATTTATAATATTGGTATGGAACCACCTACTTTTTTTCCAATGAACAACACTTGAAACCGCACCCATCAATGAGAGTGAAGTTGATAGTTACCTTGAATAATAACTTAGAAGCATGGTCCACCAACACTAGTCAAAGATAAATAAATTCATCGATGATCCATTAATACTCAAGCGGAGAGAAAGATATGATCTATAAGAAAGATAGAAAATAATAGAGAACCCTTACTCGGGAGTTGTACTATAAGTGAAACAATGATATAATGTTTTTCTGATAAAAAAAATGTATGGGTGCCTCTAAAAAAATTCATAATAAGGTTTTATAGTCTAGATCCAAGAGATATAGAATGAAAAAGACTGAGAAGAAATGTTGATTGAGTATATTCAAACTAGATGAAGGTCGGGTCACAATGGGTACCTTAGGGATGAGGCGGGTAGTCCACACTAGATAAGTTACATCAAAAAACCCATCACCTATAAAAAATAGACATTTAACTCTTACAAAAATGTGCCCTAAGAACACAATGTGTACTTTCTCACGACATGGTCTCATAGTCTACAACATGAAACCAGAACCAAGTACATGAGGTGTACTTCTGTTTCATGGCGTGTATATATTCTGTAGTCAGAAGGAAACCCAGAAAAATCAAATAAATGTATTTTTTTTAACTGAAATCTAACTTATAAAATGTGCCACAATTACCCTATCTAGGTAATAGGATGTTACAACCTCGCCATCAGAAAACCTTTTATCCATATAAAGCCAATGAGAATGATTCAATGACCAAGATATGAGTCCACTACAATCTCATCAGTGCCCCACATTCACATGTCTCATGATGATCAAATCCATTTTTCATAGTACAGAAACAGATGGTATAGTCTTCTCAAGAAGAACGTTGGTCATAGAATCAACAATCCAAACTAGTTTTTCTGTCATAGATAAATCAAAATCAATATGAAGATCACTATAGCTAAAAACAAGAGATTGATTAGTTAAATACTTTATCGGCTGTGATATGTGGAACACATTATGTATCGATGTAAAATGTGGTGGAAGTTCCAAATAGTAAACAACTTTCTACACATTTTCAACTACCTCAAAAGGTCTCAAAAATCTAGAAGAAATCTTCCCATTCTTCCCAAGCAATCAACGATCCAACCGTGGTGAAACCATTAAGAAAACCTAATCACCAACTAAAAACTCCATGGTTGTATGATCTCAGAATACTTTAGACTTATATAGGCTTTGTATTGTAAACGTCCTCTGATGAATCAGTTTAATATTTGATATTGTCTCCTACACCAGGATTGGTCCAACCAAAGTTCCATCACCTACCTTCGACCAAAGGAATTGAGATTTACAAGGCAGACCATATAAGGCCTCAAAAGGTTAAATTCTGAATGTAGACTGGTAACCATTATTTTATGAAAACTCAAACAGTCCTATGTTATCATCCCATTTCCCCCCTGAAGTTGAGAAAATTGGAACGAAGCATTTCCAAAATAATTTGTATTTCTCTTTCTGTCTAGTCATCTAACTGTGGATGGTAGGATGGGCTCAAATGATTATGAGATCTCAGTGCCTCCTAAAGGCCTCTCTAAATGTGATAAGTTAATCAAGGATCCCAATCAGAAACTATACCAGATGTAGGTATATTCAATCGAACAATCTCAATCATGTATAGATTGTCCAACTCCTCATCTTGGTTCGTACCACAAATGGGTAAAATGTGATCCATCATAGTCAGAATTTCGATCGCAACCCACAATTCATTACCCTTTTATGGGTATAAGTCATACAAACCACAAAGTCCGTAAGGATCTCATTCCATTTTCATGTAGGTACTATAAGTGGTTGAAGAAACCCTGAAGGTTTTTGGTAAACATATTTCAACTATTGTCACATAAAGAAATGAGAGACAAACTGAACAATGTCCTATATCATTCCCATCCACCAAAACTACCCCCAAACGTCATAGATCATTTTTTTGTTTAAGGGTGCAAAAAAACCAAGAATTATTGAAATCCCCCATCATTACCTTTCATGATGAAAATGTAACAATGAAGCTGTTATGATAGCATAGAACACCATCTTTACAGAATGACCACATTGCAACTATCTCCCCCACCCCCATAAAGGGATTCTCTCATGGTACAGAACTCATCATCAATATATTTATCTTGAAGAATCATATCATGAATTGTAGAAATCAACTCCATAATTTCTAACGAAACATCACCCCCTTTCTCATAAAATCCAATAGGAAACAATGCAAAAAGATCCATAATATTCCACTCTCCTGAAGAATTGCTCACTACGTGGGTTAAAAGCTTCCAACTCAAATAACTATCAACAAAATTCATATTTCTTGGGGTTAAAGATGATGTTAATGTTGATAGGCTATAGGTACTCCACCCAACATCTATTCAAAAGATTAAAATATTTTTTAGTGAAGATATAAATCATGATTTTGTGGTCAAAAACACCATAAACCATTCACAAAAAAGATGTGCCTATAACATTTAAGTAAGTGCATCACAATTTCATGTTCCAGATCTTGGGTTAGATAGTTCTTCTCATGTGGTATAAGTTGAAGAGAACCATATGCTACCACATGATGAACCTTCATAATAATTCATTTCAAGCCAGAACCTAATGAATCACAAAAGACCACATAGCTTTTCCTGGCTTCGGGTAGAGTCAACACTGATGTATTATTTATTAGATTCTTTAGCTCAGCAAAATATCTCTGATATTTATCATCCCACGCAAAAATATCCCCATTTAATTTTAGATCAGTCAATTGAGGGACCAACTTCGAGAAGTCCTTCCTGAACATACGATAATATCTGACTAAGCCTAAGAAGCTCCAAATCATGATGAAATTCCATGATTTCTCCCACATCATAACATCCTTAAATTTTTTTGTATTAACTTATACACCTTGTTCAGACATCACATGTCCCAATAATTCTACTTCCTGAATACAAAAGTCACACATTGAAATCATAGTTTAATAGTGTTAAGTTCGTACTAGATTAAGAACTATTATCAGATGTCATACAAGTTCCTCCCCGAATATGATGTAGACAAGAATGTTATCCACAAAGACTACCACAAAGGTATCCAGATACTCATGGAAAGTCCTTTACATTAAGGCCATGAAAACTGTAGGAGCATTAAATATCCCAATGTGAATAACAAGGTACTCATTATGGTCATGCCTACTTGTAAAAGTCAGTTTTCAAAATTTATGATTATTTTATAGTAAACAGATGGTAACTAGATCGATGGTAAATCATTGACACCCACTTCACCCCATTTAGCTAATAAAACATATCATAATTAAATGGAAACGTATATTTTTTATTTATCATAACTCGATTGAGATTTAAATAATCAACACATAAGCTAAGAGAACCATCATCATTTTTAGAAAAGAGAACAGGCACTACACAAGATTACACACTTGGAAAAATAAAACATTTCTCAAGAAGATCATCCAATTAAAACTTCATCTCTTTCAGCTCAGCTGGTGCCATGAAATAAGTGGGGATAGATACTGATTTATTAACCGACATTATGTCAATAGAAAACTCAACATCTCTCACCAATAAAAGGCCAGATAAATTTTAATGGAATCTATTGTAAAACTCAGAAAAAACTAGTGAAAGATAACCACCCATTGAATCTCTCTCAAGGTCAAAAGAATAAAGATATTAATTTCCTCAACTCATGATAATAAGGTCCAAAATTTCATTACATTGGGTCCCATTCTGCTTAAAAAAACAAGATAAAAACCATTGGGAGTAGTGAAGTAGACCCGTCAAAGAGAACAGTCAATTCGGGCTTTGATGTCAATGAGCCAATCCATACTGAATTTGACATCATGTGATTTCTTATCATGAACCCGAAAAATCCAAGCTACCTCAAAATATGGTAGATAGAAGACACTGACAGGACTATAGAGATCCTGAAAAATCTTTATACCAAGGGGTGTAGTAATATCCATTACCCAAGGTAGTTTCTCAATATAATGTTTAGCATATTAATGACATGGGTTGAAATGAAAGAGTGACATGCACCAATATCAAAAAGGGCATCCATTAATGATGAGTTGATTGTAATGGATCCTCTAACATTCATTAGACCCATGTCTACTTCCTCCTGAGACTCTTGCATTGTTTAAAGATGCTCCATTATATATGCTTGTGGATAAACCCCTTTTATCATCGAAGAAATTGATTTCCCCGTAGTATTAGGAGGAGTTGATGATCATGTTACATTACTAGAAGTAGATAAGTGATGGAAGAACCTCTAAAAGTTCCCTGAATTTCTATAGGACCTATAGTTCATGGGTGTCACAATGCAAACCCTCATAGACTGTAATGCATTACCCCAATAAGAGTATGTCAATGGTCCTCCTCATAGAGCTGTAGAATGCCTGAAATGAGATGACCTTCGAGATATTACATGAGGATAATCAAATATTTGTGTTCATTTGATTGAACGAACACTTCCACAATGATAAAAAGGAACCCCCAGCAACCCTGATTTTCCATCCACGTCCACGTCATATATTATTTTCCAATTCAGCACATCAAATAAGGTGGATACTTTAAAAATAATATAAATGAGATTATATATCTGATGAAATTCCCAACTAAAACATTGAGACTTCATCCTCTCATTAGATATAATCTCAGGAGATAACTAAACCAAATTAGAAAGAAAATTTGAATGATCAGTCTTGATTTTGTCAAGCTGGCTGTGATGGAAAAACTTCAAATTCTTATCCAACACCATTAACTATGGATGGAACTAATTGGTAGAAATAACCTTCATGTCATTCCACTATAAGACCTCATGTTTCTCTATCTTTTACATAATGTACCACCATCTCCTATTCAGTCCCTCTAGCACAAATTGTCACACATAACCCTAATCACTTCTGGTGTCTCCAAAAATCCAAACAAACAATCTATCTTGCACAACCATTCCCCAACACGTTGAGGATCAAATCATCCTTTGAATACTAGTGGATTATGGAAAAAGAACTATTATGAATGATTCCGAAAAAATTCCCCCAATGGATCCACTACTAGAGCCTAATCAGAAACTAGAGTGGGTGATTGGACCAGAGGTTGGACAATGTGCACAATCACCTCAACTAGATTCAAATCAACAATATTATATTCTTGATGAGGTTCAGCAGAAGACTTTTCCAATATCTGATTTCAATTCCTTCTTAGAGGCATGATTCTACACTACATTAGTAGATACGTGGAGAAAGATAGATTAAAACTCAAACATAGTAGAAGGATAACATATTATCAACATAAGGGACAAAAAAGGTTAGTTTTTATCATATCCAAATATATTTTGGGAATGGACTACAATTAGTCCACAAGACATATTTCCCTAATCACCCCTACCGACATAGAGATCATTAAGGTGAGAGTTGTCCAGACACTCAATCACAACTATCACCTATCTCCCGACCGAATTTCAAAAATTCATACTGACCTCAGAGAAAATGCCAAAACCTCCCTTTTATACCAATTTTTCATGAACCAACCAAATTACCCGGGTAACCCGATAACTGAGCCGACCTCGACATGAACAAAAGTGAATTCCTAATCCAATGGGAAGGAAACTATCACCTGGCATCATACAACATATAAGTGGGAATTAATTTTCTTCAAGAATGTATAATCAAATGATAAACGATAGTCTGCATATCAATAACAAAACTCTATGAGGATTTATATACCAGAAAAAAACTAGGAATAAAAGAAAAGGTACTGAAAAACATTTTCTATAAATTTGAAAAAAAAATCATAAGTCCCTAAGGACCCATATCACCACGTCCAATGCTCAACAACTCGATAAACCTCCAATAGATCATTTCCCTACAATAAAGCCTAGAATGTGAAAGTCTACAAACACATTAAGGTAAAAGAATGGTGTGATCATAATCCTAGTAAAATACAACCAAAAATTCAATAATAGATTCCAAAAATATATTATCTAATGAAAATCGTTTAATTTTTTAGAATAAAAATGATTTTAAATTTAAAATCATATTTAACAAAACATGCAATATAGTTTCCAAATGATGGAATATGCATTCAATGAATAGGTATTAAATTATAAGAGATAGAATTTTTCTAAAACAATGTCTTATGTAAAGCTTTTAAATAAAAAAATTTATATTAATTTATTAGGCATGTAAAGAAAATCAAAAAACATTATAATAAATGTATATATAAAATACAAATAAACAAGCAAGCAACATGGTAACCTACCAAAAGGTATGAAAAAATTTACCATCTATATGATTCCACAATACTTATGTGAACTCAGAAAATTTTGTATACACACCTCCCTATGACACTGACCAAAGTAGTCTCATCACCAACCCATTGGGGATGTGACCCACTACACGTATGTTTTAGAACATTGTAATATCGTAGAGTTTATCCTAATAACTCACTATCTACCTAACGATTCCATGTGCTCTTACATGATGGGAGAACTATTTTAAGAATGATTAAAATAAGATCAATCCCATTCTTTCATTCCAAAAACTCCGATTTCATTCAATTTAAAACCAAAATAGGTATTATTCAAAAACAAGCTTTCTTCACTAGATAAAATCTCAAGGATTATATGAAGTAATACTAATACATTATCATTATTTTGAAACCCATTCAAAACCAATTACATCCTCATCACAATTAATTTTCATTATATAATTAAACAATTTAATTGAAAAAATTTCCATCAAAATCTACAATTTAAATTCAATAATATAAATCGGTTAACATTCCACAATCCTACCCCAATTCACTAGAATTTGGGGTTTTCCAAATTTCCAGGCCAAAACAATTTCAAATCATCTAATTCATTGGAATTTTATTTCATTCAAGAAATTGAATGGAATTTTAAGAAATTGAATTTAAATAAGCAATTGAATTAATTCATCTAACGTGATGGTAATCAATTTGGCATATTGGGACGGAAGCAACTACCTCTTTTCAGAAGAACAATATTTGCAATGACACCTGTCATTGAGAACAAAGGTGAAGGAGACCTCGAAACACAACATAGAATCATTCTCCAACCCCAGTGGCCATAAATAAATAAATTCTCATATGATCCATTAAAACCAATGTGAAGAGAAATACAGAAACATGACGAATGAGAAAAAAACAAGAGGAAACCCTTACTCGATATTCACACTAAAAGTGATGAAGTGACCCAAAGATATTATGATTAAACTTGAAGGAGTGAGGCATAATAAAAATGTCTAGGAAAGGTCTAGGGATGATATCCATGATATTTAGAATGAAATGGACCGATCAAAATTTTCAATCAATCATTTCAAAACAAGACGTGGGCCAAGTCATGATGTGTAGTCTACACTGGATAAGTTATGCTGAAAAACATGTTGCATCAAATTTAAAACTGAAAATTAACCCCAAAAATGTGTACCTCATTTACATGACATGTAACTACTCAATACATGATCATCCAATTCACCGCAGGATCTCCCAGTATACGACATGAAACCAGTACTGTGTACTGGAAGTGTACTTTCGGACCACGACGTCTACGTATTCTAGAGTCCGCAGTAAACACTGAAAAATAACATATAAGTATTTTTATCCAAAAATGGAACTTGTAAAAGGTATAATCCTTAACCAACCACAATAATGGAATGTTACATTATAACCATAAACTCATACTTAAATTTAGTGCAAAAATCATTAAAATAGTATTTCTGGATTTGATACCAATTAATTTTAGCCAATTTCAACCATCCAAGACATATAATATCAAAGGTATATATGGAAAAATTACATCTTTAATAACATTTTTTTATTATAGTTTAAGGTAATTATCAAAAAATCATACAAATAACTAGGACTTTATGTTATCATTATTCCCACGTTTCCCATCTTTACTCTTACAATAATTATGTCTTTATTATTATTCTTAATCACTTATATAACATGAGAAAAATATTTAAAAACATGGGTTGAGAAAAAAAACCCATGTATGGGACATATAAAATCAAAAAAAAAAACTCATTATTCCTTTTCAAAATAATATAACAGTGTTTCCCTTTATCTTAATAAACATTTTCATATAATAATCACATATCTAAACAAAAACTAATCTTTACTACAAAATGATTTTCCTAAAACATTTTATAAGAAAATATAAAGGGGAAAAATAATCATAAGGGTTTCTTAGAATACATGACAACCCATGAAAACCATTTTCCTAAAATTATAAATTTTTAACAAAAAGGATACGACCGTTCCATTAAAAGAAATGATTATTGGTTTTCCCTTTTTAATCAAATGATTTACATATATATATATTAGAGATAATATAAAATAAATTTAAGTAACATGGGATTTAATTTCTATATTACACATAAAAATGGAATAAAATATATGATAAATTTCTTTAATCTCTAATAAAAATATTAATTATTTAACTCTCTCCCTTTACCTAAAAATTGAATAGATATATTGGCCTCACCTGTCATTGGTTTTTAATGGAACTAAACTTAATATTATTCTAATTTAACAACCCTTAATTGGTTTATAACCGAACAAAATTTCATCATAAATAATTCCAAATAACCATAGAATAATAAAAACTCCTGAATACTTCATTTCCATAAAAATACTCGTTTTCACCCAAAAGAAAAACATTTTCGGATATTGGGTTTTCTATTATATTTATAACAGTTTTTGAAAATAGATAGAACTTATTTAAAGGGGGAATTTAATTGAATAAAACATCAATTATATTAATGAAATCCACATTTAAAATAAAATTTTTGAGAATAGGAAAAATAATTGATGTTATATTTTTCTCAAAACATTTTGTATAAAAAACGTAAAAATATTTCATTTCAAAACTATAGAAATAAAATATAATGTGAAATAAAATTTCTTCTATAATAAATTTATTTACTTAAAAAAATATCTATAAAATATATCTAAGAATATGTTAATGGAAGGAAAATATTTAAAAAATAATAATTGAAATCATTTAAAAAGGGGTTTTAAAGGTAAAGTGTCACAAACCTCAATTATTAATCATATCTTACATTCTTATTCATCATGAATAATAAAAATATGTTTATTATTTACATTTTTCAGTAATATTTCTGGTATATTGTTGTTTTATTTTATTTATAAAATTTTTATGTATAATTTCATAATAAATTATGTTCACATCGAACGTTTTGATGATATTCGTCTTACATAACAAAAATGACTTGATAATTTTACTACAGTTAAAAGGTTATTATCAAATCATATATAAAATAATAATCATGGAATTATTTTTCTTTTATACATAAATAATAATTTTAAAACTATCCATGAAATATGATTATGAAAAATGAACTAAGTTTCAATCATGGAGAAGTTATGTTATAAAAATTAATGGCTACTGTAATCATTTTTTAAAGAGATTAAGTTAAATGAGGTATGTATCATATTATCATTGTTTCATTATTAATATATCATAAATATCATTTTATTTATGTAAATATATATTTTTATAGAATCATTGTTTTTTTCTCATTAAAAATGAATCACATAACTTTGTGGGGGTGGCAATCCATACATACACATGAACTACGATATCAATTTTCAATGGATGGAAAGGATGGAACTATATAATATATGATTTGGAAAAAATAAAAAATATCAAATAAATATTATATATTTACATTATTTTAATATTTATAACTAGTATTGAGATGTGGTGATGGAAAAAAAATTACATCAGTTTTTGAGGTGATTTTCTGTCGTACCTGGAAACTATTATTTTATTTCCCATTTATTTGTAGAGGATATATATATGGGTTATTACCATAACCTTATGGATATACTTATATTTAGAATATTTATTTTATTATATCAACTGGATGAAAAATATTTTATGTAGGTAGAAGAAGAAATAAATTCAAAACATTTGGTTAAAAGTAATACATCTTCTTCAGACAACCTCCTCTCTTTTAAAACATAATCCAAATATATATTCCATTATTACCAAAATAATACATATATAAATTTTTTATATATGTTGTTAATGTATTTTATTTATATTGATAAAAAAATGTCTCTTTATATGGTGAGAGAATATGATAGGGGTCCCCATTGGTAGTGAGGCTAAAAGAATTCATAAAATAACTTAAATTGTTAAATTATTATTATTGAATATTCATGTAATATAACTATAAAAGGTATCATTGGATTGTAAAATTATTAGGAATCTAAATAATCTAATACAATAAATTTATTACAATTTTCGGTTTTTATTTCACCATATCTCTTTGTTTTAACCCATATAAACCCTTTGATAATTAAAGTGATATCAATGTTTTTTTAATTTTTGAGGACAAAAAAGTTACTAAACAATGAGAAGTGAACCCTAAAAGGATCGTTATTTCATTTTAAACAATTTCTCATTATAATATCGTAATATATAATTTTTATTCATTTAAAAATATATAATGAATTATTGTTTATTATAAATTTCATTAATGGATATTTTTAAAATACATTAAATTTTATAATATAATTTGTTTCTCACTCATGTAGAATGGTTTCAAAGTAATATGTATTTTAAAATAAGGAGTATATTGGCATAATATAATAATAAAATAAATTTTAGACATGTTTAAATATCATTTTAAACAATATCAATTGATTTTATTCCTTGGATATCCAATTTTAACCATAATCTTGGTAATGACTTTTTTCTAAATTAAAGTGTCATAAATTGAATTATATGTTGAATCTTTGATAATAAATGGACAATGAATGAATTTTTAGAACATTTATTATCCTAATTTTTTTATTTCAATATTTTTATTATTTTTAAAAAATTTGATAAAGCATTATTTATCATAAAATATCATTAATTTAAATTTTGAATTAATTAAATTAGTTTGACATTAAAAACCATAATTTAGTAATTAATTTATAGTTTAAAACTTAAAAATAACCATAAATTTTTATATTTATTTATTAAATTTATGGGAAAATATAACTCACCAAAAAAAATTTAGGGTTTTTAAATTAATTTACTTTATATTTATACAGCTTTCAAATGATCACTGCTAATGTTGTGTAATCATTTTAGGTAATTATTTCTTTATAAAAATATATATAATGGTGAAAATAATTATTCCGTCAACCATTTATAACAAAATATATTATATTATTATCCACTTAAAAATGATAATGTTAAAAGAATCAAAGTGTCATTTTTTTAATTTATTTTTACATAAAATAATATAATGTTCAATCAAAAATTAAATGTAAAAAGTTCTATTTCTGAATTTCAAAGATTATGGATGATTTATAATCATCCAATAAAATTATGAGAAGTGTTTCGATGAATCTGGAGCCTTATCACACTGGGTTTAAACCTAATTAACACATTATTTCTTTATAGTGGTAATTAAAATTTACTACGGCTATTATTCATAATTACCAAAAATAAATGTGATAAATTCTCCAAATTTGATCCTAATAATACAAAATATTGAATAAATTTTTCAAAATTCAACTACTTGATGTAATTATATTAATTTAGTTAAATCATAAAATATAATGGACGACAATATTTTTATAAAAATGCATTTTAAAGACCAAAAATAGTCCTCTACCAAAATAAGTTATAATTATGATTAAAATATAATTAAATATATTAAATATATATATCAAATTAATAGTTATGTTACTTTAGGGAAAATTTAAAATCATAATAGAAATTTTAAATTACATCATTTAAGGAAAATAATTTAAATAATTTATTTTTTTTGGTATTTTTCATTTTTCATTTAAAAATAAATATTATAAGGAAAATAAATAAAATTCACTGTAATCTAATATTCATATGATGAATTAATAAACTACATACTTTTTAAAAAATATAATTTATAAAACATTCAGAAATTAATTATGTTATTTTATCTTAAAAATATATATTATTTTTATTGACAAAATTGGGTTCTGAAGAATAAAATGACTTTATAAAAAAATTATTTCTTATTTATTAAAGAATGTTTCAATAATTGTTTTTATTAGGAAAATTATATATCTTTTATGATGTAGTTACTCCTATTTATACCTTCTAATTAAATGTATTTGTTACAACCATCATAAAATAATAATATTTTTTTGTTTGTTTAAGTATCATGTTGTGTATTGTATACGCTATATAACATAGTGCTCCTTTAAAATATTGTTACATTATATACCATCATTAATAAATTGCATCTTCATTATTATAACTTTATCTTAATGATCTTGGGGTTGACATTTTAAAAATTCTTTTTTTATTAGACCTAATTGTAAAAAGGATTAATAAAACTTCCTCATGAAAAGAGGTAAAGTGAACTTCAAAAGTCTTCTAGAATACTAAATAACTAGGCTTCAAATAGGAGAAAATTTATAGTAATTGAAAATAAAGATGTGGAGGAAAGAAAATAATATCTAAATATTGATGGATAAGGAATGATATCGTCAATCAAAAATAATATAACAATCATGAGAATGTTAATGATCAAATAATCATAAAACAAAGAGATCTGAAAATTACCATTGATTCACCAGAAATGATGGAAATGTGATAAAATTTTAATTCAATATCCTCTTCCTAGAGTTAATGAGTCTCTTTACCATGTATTTTACGAACATAAAAAATTTACATAAATTGTTTTATTTAAATCCAAGAATGAATTATTTTCATTTGGTTGCTTGTTTCAGTCAGTTTCGTCTTTATATAATCATTTACATAGAATTATTAGTATTCAGGATGAATTGTTCAGTACTAAATATCTAAAATCATCTTCTAGTAGATCACATAATTCCATTAAAAAACAATTATTTCCCAATATCTATATACATAGAAAAAAAAGTATTTGATAATTCTTAAAATGAATGAACCTTTATATAAATAAATGATACATCAATCCCCAAATCCTCATAAATAAAAACTAATTCTAAAATAATTCATTCGATAAAAACTAAGTCTAAATTTTTTCAAAATATTACTGAACAAGATTTAAACCCAAAATCAGATGGAATAGATCTCATATTCTTTATATATTAATTTAAATTTTATCACCAATCAATATTATCCACTCAAAAATTCATATACCCAAAATTTATATTTTGTATCACCCTAAAAATCTAATGTTGGAAGATTGTATTTGATTTCATGTCTAACACACAATACCAAGAGCATAAGGGAGTATAATATTCCAATTATTTATAATATATTTACTATTGAGAATAAAAAAAATATATTATATATTTCAATTAATGTGATATTTAGTTAGCATACATCACATGCCATAGTGAGTTTCTTTAATTGTGTGCATTACATGCAAGACATTATTTTTTTCAAAGAATAATATATTCATGAAATATTATTATTTAATATAATAATATATAATATAGTAGATTTAGTAATTATTATTAACTAAATTATAAAAATATATCTTTTAAAAAAATATTACATTTTTTAAAAATTAATTATAAATGAATATAAATCCTATTGAAAATAAATGGGATATTTTATAGAAAATTATTTTTGTTATCACAAAGCTTATCTAAAATATTGATAATATTATTTACAATTAACGGGTGATATTAATTTATTATATATATATATTATATTATATATAATATTTTTTATATTCATATAATTAATTTCATAAGGATTTGTTAAATACAAACCAAATTTTACTCATAATATACGATATTTTAAATAAAAGAACTCTTAATGCCTTTTATTGGAGAAACTATTTTAAATCAATTTTTTAAAATTTTTTAAATATCATATGAGAAAATAAACTTAATATTTGAAATATTAAAAAATATTTTTGGATGATTTTATAATTTTATGTGAAGTTCCCTTTTGTATTGAACAAAGAAAAATATTGAATTTTAATACAAAAATTACATTCTCATCTAATTTATTTTTATGGTTATATAATATTTTAAAATTGTTTTTTATTTTAATTAGATCGTATTTCTATCAATTTATCCAATTTATGTAATTATAATCAATTTCACATTGAAAATGTGTCACGACACGTCCTCGGGACCCGTGTCGTGACTACCCCAAACCCTTCTGCCAAAGGTCAGGGGCTAGCGACTAGCACCAAAGGCATAAATCCCGAAGCTGGGAAGGAATTACATTTATAAAAAAAATTCACACACAATTAGAGTACTCAAATCGAAGAAAAACAATAAGTAAAACTGAATACAAAGGTAGTGTTGAAAGTAACTGGGCTAGTATAAAAACCCAACTGAACAACAAGAACAAGTACAAATAAAAAGGGAAAACAACTCCTGGATAATCCACCAGGGAATTCTACCTGAAGGGTAGGTACATATCTCGAACAACCCCTCCCTGAGTTACGTCCCTTCTAGTCCAGCTCTGAGAAGCCTCTCGTCCGTCACCCTCAGCCTCGATCACTGCTAATCGTCGTCTACACATAACATCACAAGGTGCGGGTGAAGCCCATGAAGGGGTGAGTATAACAATTCATAGTAGGGGACCACGAGACCCCAAAAGGTCTCCCAAAATCCACTAAGGATAAACCACAAAAGATAAATACAATAACACATTGTCAAACAACCTTACTTAGGTATATTCCCATACATATTCCTAAGTTACCAATCAAAAATATGCAACAACTCTGGAGACCAGCCACATTATTTCCCACAAGTGTAGAAACACCCCACAAAGAAAGTTCATCACAAGGTGTATCCCATAGGTATAGCTCATAGAAGAATTCTACGTGGGATTCACCACAACACATCCACGAAGAAACATCCATAAAGAAACATCCACCCTTACTTAGGTATATGCCCATTCATATACCTAAGTCGTCAAGAGTACACATCTCATACATGAGGTAAGCATGAAGGTAATGACTCATATCACACCAGGTATACATAACATAAAAGAGAGTAAAATAAGATTAGTTGTACCCACTAAATTATCTTTCACTGTCGAATGGAAGATATCCGTAAAAACCTAAAACAACAGTCTGTAGAAGTTTTCGATCCTACATCGGATCTTGGTACAAAAGTCGTCGCTGTCGAACCCACAGAGGATCCAGGTCCAGTCTCGTCACTATCAAACCCTTGAAGGATCCAGGTCCAGTCTCCTCACTGCCGAACCCATGGATGATCCAGGCCTAGTCTCATCACTGTCGAACCCACGGAGGATCTACATCCATTCTTGTCACTGTCGAACCCACGGAGGATCCAGCTCCAGTCTCGTCACTGTCGAACCCACAGAGGATCCAGGTCTAGCAAGCTCGATTCCTGGAGGGTCCTCTACTCGAGCCTAGTGTCGATAAATAATCTACCATGAAGAATATATTTTATGTGTCTCGTAGTTCCCTCTCATCATAAGTAACCCAAAGAGACTTACGGCGCATCAATCGGATGCCCGATCTGTGAGGTATTGGTATTTCCATTCTAGGTGCCCGGTTGGATTTTAGGTTCAATCCAAACCCATCCGCACCCCAAATACATCCAAACCTCATGTGGGGTATTCCAAAAGAATCTTCCTGCTCTAATCCTTCCATCGCCGCAGGTGGTTCATCGTTTGGACACTCGTATCCCAAAATGCGGGCTAAAAGGTTTAATCGGGCTATAGCAGATCCGGGTCCGGTCTGACACAATTGGATTGACCCGGCCCGAACCAGTCCGAACCAGGGTCTGACCAGGTTCACAAGTCCAACCCGGTCCTAGGGGGCGGCCCAGCCAGAGTGGTCGGCCCGACCTGAGGTGTCGGCCCGACCCGAGTGGGCAGCCCAAAGCGAGGGAGCGGTGTGGCACGAATGTGCGGCCTGGACCGAGGGCGGCCCGGTCTGAGGCGACCCAGACGGTGGCGGGCCGGCCCGAGTCAGACCAGCCCGAGGTGGCCCGGTCCGGTCAGCCAGGCGGCACGGTCGGCCAGGCGGCCCAGTCGGCCTGGCGACCCGGAGGCCCAGAATGGGTCTGCCTTAGCCGTGACCAGGGGGAAAGGCGCACCCCTGGATCCCGAATGGCTTTGCCATTTGGGTAGGATCCCAAACCGGTGCTAGGTGGTGCTGGTCCAGGTCATTATGGGACCCTTCGGGTCCTGCCTGTAGCGTGAAACGACGACCGACTTAGCTGGGTGCCCTCCTCTGTCTACCATGACCTATGGTTGTCGTTCATCTATGGCGCGCGCGACGGCGATGCGCCCAGTCTGTTCGACTGTCGTGGCCTGTGTGGCTGCAACTCTTTCTTCTAGCGCAGTATGATGGACTCGTACCCCTTAGGAAATTCCACCGCCCACCTGGCCATGGCTCGGTTCTTTGCATGGCGCAACAACGTTGTGCCCCTTTGGTGGCTCGGTGGCCCTTTCACCACCGGCTTCTACCACGGTCTGCTTCGTGTTGATCGTCACATGTTCTGTTGCGGCCAGTCGGTCGCGGCCCGTTCCTTGGCTATGATCCTCTCTTCAAGCAGTGTTGTTGCGCTGCCACAATTGTCAAAAAAAGAGAATAACAAAGGGTGAGGGTTGGGCATGTTTGTGCAGTCTAATCCCTCCTCGTTATGGCATTATAATACGGCAAAACACATTTCATACATTCAAAGACATTGGACGGGAATGACAAATCAACTCAAATCCCTATACAAGAATTATCGATAATCGTTGACAAAGTTGCGGAAAGGCAGCATCGATTGATCAAAGTCAGAAAAGTAAGAAGGGTACTCGTCGTTGGCGGTCGAGCATTCGGAGGTGACAAAGTCGAATACGACATCGGCGTTTATCATGGGCATCTCCTTCACTTTTGGAATAGTTGATGATCGATGAATGATTTTGTCGATCTTTAGTGGAAGATGAATCCAATAATCATACTATTATTGATATACAAGGATATGCTAGATGGAAAAAATTTATCCTTGATGTTCATTTAATTTTTTTTATCATTTTTAGTTTATTAATATATAATAAAAGACTCATGTATGACTCTAGTTAACAGGACCACTAAACTGATTAGTCCATTGATATTTGATACTTTATAATCCTTCGAATGTGATTGATAGTAGATATGGGATTTGGAACTACATGATCTTCGTTTCTATAGTTGGTAATAGAAGAATTTTAGTAGAAACATTGGGAATAAGATTTAGGAAAACAAAGATAAGGGAACATATCCTTAAGGTATAATTTTAATATAAGTGTAGAGTAACACCCTATAATTTTGGAAAAGTATATATTATGTGGGTTTTCTTCAAATACAACCCTCTATGGATACTACATATAGACATGGTTCTAAATCAAATCCACCTAGGATTAAAAACATGGATATTGTATGTCAGGGATGACTTAGTGAAACCTGTTACATGAATATGAGCTATACATCACACATACTTTGATAGTACCATGTGATATTATTAGTATACTTCACATTTATATTACAATCTATTATAAATTATTTTAACAATAAATAAAATCATTTAAAACTAAGGTGGTTTAGATTTATAATTAGTTGTAATGATTTAAAAATCTAGTGAATGATATTTTGGGTAACCCCAAGTCCAAGAAATTATCTTGGTGGAATTAAACGGGAGAAGTATTTATATATTGGCTTTGTATTTAAAACCATTTTTTAAAATTTCATTTAGTTATCAAAATTATTTCATGGATATCCATCATATTTATTTTTTATATTAAATTAATATGGATTTAGAGAAAGAAAACCTATATGATAAGAGAAAACCAATCATGTCTAGAGAGGTTGTATGACTTAAAACCATCAAGTAAGGATACTAAAGGTTTCATTCCAACCACTAACCTACGCAATGTCCTGGTTAATATGCAATTATTTTTTCATGAAAAGTTTTGTTAATAACTATTAATGATGAACCAGTAGTGTAACTTTTTAGGTTTATATATTAATGCATTAAACTTATTAGTACTAGAAAATAGTTTGAGAAAGATATTCATACCATTCACTCACTTACGGGCCTTAATATCATTTATAATGGTATATAATTTCTTCTAGAATAAAAATAAATTTTTTTGGATCAATTGTAAAATTTGTCAAAAAACAACCCATTGATGAAATGGTGTTTATTGAAAAATACCAAGCATGTATTCATAACAGTAATATAAATTCAAAACATTAGAAAAATGAATTAAATATAAAATATTGTCATAATAACATTATTTTTTTATCTAATGGTCTTATAAATCATTCCCGAATTATGGATTTGAGAACCTAAAATTTTAATTGACAATTAATGTGTTTTTTTTATGGCCTGAATCACTCCTTAAAGATATTTACACTTTTCCTCCATGTCTGAATCTATAATTTCATGTAATGTTATCCTACTAGGAGACCAAATTATTTGTTATTATGTGAGAAATTTAAACACCCAATTCTATCTTTTCTTGATAATGTTTTATAAAGCCCGCTAATGATGTGTGATTTTAAACATGGGAAAATTCAAAAAAATTATCATAATGGTTTATTTTAAATAATGATGATTCAATTTAATTAATGTGGATAGAATCTAACAACCCAATATTCAACATGATAGAAATTTTATTCGATAGAATGTGTCACACATTACACCAAGAGTGTAGGGAAATATAGTATGGAAAATATTTATAATATATTTACAATTTAAAATAAATTTATCATATTTTACATCTTCTAATGCATGAAAAACTGAGTTAGTGTATGTCACACCCCACAATGAGTTTATTCAATCATATGTATTTCACAAAAGACTATATTTTACACAACAATAATATATTATTAATATATTATTATTTAATATAATAAGATATAATAATTTAGTCTTTATTAATATTATTAAATGAATTATGAGAATATATGGTCTATAAAACTATTTATTTTTTTACAAATAAATTAGAAAGGAATATATGAGCCAATTGAAAATAAAAGGTAAATTTTTTTAGAAAACTATTTTCATGTTCAAAAAGTTGATTTACCCAAATAAATTAAATTATTTACAATTACTAATTAATATTAATGTAATATATATATATATATTATTCAGTATAATATTTTTTATAATCCTCCAGCTATTTTGTTAGGAAGATGCTTAGAACAAACCCAATTATATGTACAAAACATTTTATTTTAATTAAGTCACTTTTCCACCTTTAAATGGAGGACCTATTTTAAATCCAACTTTTTGAACTTTTATACAAATTATATATCAAAATAAATTTATGATTTTAAATAAAAACATACAAATTTGAGTTCGGTTATATTTTGGTCTTTTTCTGAGAAGATTTTTTTTATAAAAATATGAAAATATATAATTTTAATTCGAAACCAATTTTTCAATTAATTTATTTATAAATATAAATAATTTTTTAACTTTTTTAAAGATTAATTACACCATATTATTATCAATTAATCCAATTTAGTTCACTTTAATCAATTTCACTTAGAAATTTACTATGAAAACATAGATAACTTTCAAACATTTTTACTTTAAAAACCCATATCGTCATCCCGTAAATGGGATTAAATTTATATTAATTTCATACACTAATGTGATTTTAATTTGGAAAATGGATTCTATATTTAGGATAATAATAATTTATAATATCTAGTGTGGTCAAATTAGGTTTTTATAAAAAATATTATTAAAAGTAAAAAAATGTAATTTTATGAATTTAGTTAATACTAAGATTAATAAGTGACGACACATTAAACATAAGGGACAAAATGACCTATATAATTGATAAACTAATATTATATAGCCATATTAAGACCATAAAATCCCATATATATATATTTTAACATTATGGGATCAACTCTCCTTGTGAAAAAATGTATGGAGTTCCATTATCAAAATATTATAATAGTGCCACTCCTCCTCCAGTATAAAAGGGCATCTGATTCTCCTCACTCTTCACACCTCTAAATGCACATAAATTAAGCCAATATATAAAAAAAATAGATATTAAACATATTTATACTCATACTAGAATAATAACTTATTTCAGTAAAAAGTCTATGGAATCCCATTAGTGAAAACCAAAAGGGGTTATCTCATTGAGGGGAAACATCTTTTCTCAAGATCTGTAGTTTTTTTTCCATTATCTACCCCCAAAAGTAATATTATTAAATTATTATATTAAAACACTATTATAATAAAAAATAATAAGATGTTTTCTATTAATTTGTACACCTACATTTACACAATATTATATCTAATGGGTAATGGACATACTATTTATGTGAAGGAGATCTACCGCCTTAGGAAATGATGATTGTTATTTCTTCATTTAACACAACACATGGTATTAATTATGCTCGAAATTTTTTTTGTATATGATAACTAATATTATTATTATTTATATATTCATATGAAATTATTTTGTAATACACACCCTTATACTTTAATTTTATTTAAATATGATAACATCGTTTGAGGAAATGTGGACTACCATCTCCTAAAAGTAATGTGATTAGATCACATGATACATGGTATGCATAAATGATAATTATAACTAAATTTATGATACATAAAAAAAATATATAATATTCTTGACATAATAATTTTTTTTAAATAATATATATATATATATATATATATTGTTTTTTATGACACTTTCTCACAGAGGAAATTGAGAATGTTAGCCGTGGATTTGTGAATTATCACCTCCTTGACAAGATGTGATTCCTTGTTCCTAACAATAATTATATATATAAGTATATATGATTAAATAAAACGTTATTTATGAAATAATTATCATTAAATAATGATATGGAGTTATTTTCTTTCTTTTTATAATGATCACTAAAAAATGGGAACGTTACTGATGCGTACATATGACCTACCATCTCCATGATTATAACATTGATCCATTATTTAGAACCATATTTATTTATTGTTTTAAAAAAATAATTAATATATAAATATTATAATTATGTCATGATTAATATTCCTTATAAGTTATATAATAACCCATTTGACCATATTTGACCAACCAAATTTGTTTTTGACTCATATATTGAATCTAATCAAAACAACCAACATAAAAATAAATTTTTAAGTAGTTTTATTAAAAATAGTGATAAATGAAATAAAATTTATGATAAAAATTAATCTATTTATTAAACAAGTAAATAATTTATGTAATTATTTTGATTCATGAATATAAACATAGTTGGTACCAATCAAACTCAGGGGAAGGGATTCACAACCCACTTATTTTAAATTTATAATATTAATTTCATCTTCACCACATACTTCATTTGTTTGGTGTAACTACTAACACTTTTGATATATTATATCATTAATCATTTTACCTTACTTGTATTTAAAAAATTCATTTAATGGTACTACTTTATGGTTCCTAGGATTCAAATGTTTCTAGGCGGTATGGTACACATTGTAATGGTTAAGGATTATTCTCCTCAAGAGGAATTTCAATGATATTTCAATGTTATGTCAATTAAAAGAAAATTATATGAACAATGTTTAGTAAAACCATAAAATTTTCATATATTATGGTTATTTCTGGCCATTATTAATTAATTATAATGTTTTTACTATTTTATTACTAAAAAGATTTAGAAAATGTTTTTTTGAAAACCCATAATCATTTCTCAATTTATCTGAAAAAACAATTCTTCTGAAAACTTAGCTTTGTAACAATGTTTTCAAAAATGTTTTAAACATTATTTATCAAATAAAGTTTTACCCTTTCTTTCGTTTACCCATGTTTTCAATGTAATATTAATGTTTCTTTCTGAATAAGTCATTTTTCTAACCTTTATACCATTAGAAAGTTTTATTCATTTTACCTCATACTTAAAGTACATATTAACTCACTGTTATTTAAATGAAGTTTCCTTTTAAAGTATAAATGGTTTATTTTTTAACGAGATGTTTTTAAAAATATATTTTCAAATAAAAGGTTTTTCAAAAGGTTTTTCCAAATAATGTATATTTTCCACAAGAATTTCTTTAAGGGATATTATTATTTTTATTCATCAACTACCACAACCCTTTATTTTAATTCACATGGTCGATATATTCTTTGATACCATGCTTTATTATTCCTCTGGATGTTTATGATTGATTTCCCCAAGGATAGTATTCAAATTAACATCTTTTATTAATTTATTTTCCTCTTTAAATATTCAATCTTGTATGATTATTGAACATTTAATTTCACCTAAATTATCTATTTGATTTATCAGCGATATTACTATTTCCTAAAACATATACCATTTTATATACTACCTATAATTTGACAATCATTTTACTAATTGGGGAAATTTTCATAATTATATATTCCTTATTAAATATGTTTATTTGATAAGGAATATTTTTTATTTTGGTTATTCTATATGATGAATGATTTAGACTAGTAATGATGGGTGCATCCTGGAAATTTTATAGCTCTTATATGCATTGATATGTTCTAATGAGACAACTAAGTTGTGCTAATTAAATAGGGTTTTGTCTATATTTTTAAACTATATTGTGAAAAGACTTTATTTTATAGGTTTTTATGTATATTAAACTTTATGTTTAGTAATTTACCATTCCCCTCATTTGGTTTCAGATACTCTTCATCCGCAAGATTTTTTGTCGACACATTTGTTGATATATATCCATTTCAATTCTTTGATTAAATGTCATGATTTTTAGTTTCTAAAACTTCCATATTTATTTTCATTATCTTGTTAGTGGGATGTAACGTTTTTTTCATTTATTACCTTTACATATTGTTTTTTTACTTCCTTCTCAGTTTATTGATTACATGAAATTTATGTTCTGCTATTTACCATGCTATAATTATTAATCACATTGATTCATTATTTGTTCCACAATATTTTTCCATTACGAATAATTGGAGCTCACTCTTATAATGTTTCATTTCCATAGTTTTTGGAGAAGAATATTATGAATGATATGCAGAGATATACTAGATGAAATAATGTTACCATCAATGTTATTTAAAAAAATATTATGTAATTAGTGTATTTATATTTTATACAATACTCATATATGGATAGGGTTACCCAGCACACATAAATGATCAGTACATTGATATTTTATTCCTTATAATCATAACAATGTGATTGATTGTATAAATTCACTATAGGCCCTCTCCTATCGATCACTACATATATTCTAATAATCTTTGTTTTAAATTTTGGTATTCATTTCAATAAGTAAAATTAATCACTATAAATCCAAAATAAAATAATATATACATTAAAAAGATAATTAATGATTTATTCCATAAATAAAAAACCCAAAATAATACAAACGTGTCATTATTTACATTAATTCTATAATTTTCCAAATATAGTAATGTTCATCAAAAATAAGATTACCATTTTAGACAATAAATCAATTTCTATTGTTCATACTCATCCTTATACCCTTTAAAAATAAATATTTTCATCGAGCATAAAATTATCTGTAAGGGACCTATAATAGAAGAAGTAAACTCATTATTCCTTTTCAAAATCATGTAATACTGTTTTCATATAACATAATATACATGGATATCTAATAATTACAAAAAATCATAAAACAACATATTCATCCTAATGTTTTTCAAAAAACACTATATAAGATATTGAAAAGAAAAATTATAATCATATAGAATTTTTAAAAATCATGCTAACTACTGAAAAACATTTCGTTATAAATATACCTTTTTACCCAAATTGGGATCAATATTTTATTTAAAATAAATGATTCTTAGGATTCCCTCGGAAATAAAAAAATATCCAGGAAAATTCATTAGCATGTATTGGAAATTATGGTCGGTAAATGTTTATAATGATTTCCAAATCAATCTTACAAATGATAAAACATGCCCATAAAATTCTAATAACCACATATGAAAAAATTATTGATTAAATTCACCAATTGCTTAAATTCATAGGGAAGCTATATCAACCACACTCAACCTTGGCTTATTATAGAATCAATTATCTCTATTTAGATTGGAAAATCCCATCCTTTTTTAAATATAACCACTCATTTTCATAAAAAATTACTAATTCCTATAAAATAAGGGTAACAATTGATATATTACATTTTCAACTTTAAAGATAGAATCAAAAAATATTAGATATCAAAATATTCATTTTATTTATATCCATATTAGTAAATACTTGAAACGTTGTGAAATATGGAATTTATTTAATGAAAATGTGAATTCATGTAATTTTATCCAGTCATAAAATAATATTTCCTTTTTTAGAAAACCATGGAGGTTGTATATGTTAAAATAGAACATTATTTTTCCCTTTCTGTCAAAATGTTCCTTAAAAATATTTAAAAATATTACTGTTTAAAATCATTCAAAAAAGTAATATGTAGAATAACATGTCCTTAATAATTTATTTATGTCTTTATATGTACATCCATATAATAATTTTAATAACATTTACATGGAATAAAAATATTTAAAACATAAAACTTTAAAAAATTTATAACATGTTTTTAAAAGTAATATATCCCTTACCTCAATTCTAACTCATCATATACGTTATATATTTTCCTAGACAATAAATTTTTTTATTTATTTAGTTTCTTAAGAAAACTTATAAATTTTTTTGTTACTTTTATTTTATTTATTTCCATGTTTTATATGATTACCTCATTAATTATTTTTGGGGTGAAAGTTTTGGCGATATTTAGCTCAAATGTCCAAAATAAAATTGGTTATATGACTATTGTCAAAGAGTTAATTTTTCTATCTTAAAAATAATTATATTTATGGAATAATTATATATTTATATGTAAATTATAAATTTAAAACTAACCATGTATAATTATTATGAACAAAAAACTATATTACTATCCAAGAGATGGTAGGCCCTTTGTACCATTGAGTAACATTTCCATTTTGCAAAAAGCATGAAGGAAAGAACGTAATTTCCATTATATATATCCATGATTAATATTATATCATAAATTTCATATTATTTATTAAAAAATATTCATATATAAAATCCATGTGATTTGATCATGAAAATAAATCACATCGCTTTGTTTTGGTGGTAGTCCACACGTGCCCATAAATGATGTTATCATTTTTTAAAAGATAAAAATGAAAAAAAAAGATGAATTAAAATATTTAAAAATATATAAATAATAATTAATAATATATATAAACATATAAAATCCTTAATTATATGTAGTTCTTAGAGTTAGTGGTGAAAAATGAATTACATCGGTTTGCAAGGTGGTAGTCCGCTATACAAACAAACGATGGATTGATTTCCTATTTGATAAGATATGATATTTATATAGGTTATTAAATTAAAGTAGTAAATTATTAGTATATATAAAACAAATATTTTATTATTTCATCATTATTTATGAAAATTATAAGGATGGATAATAAGAAATAAAAGTAAAACAATCAATTAAAAACTATAACTCTTCTTCAGAAAACCACCATTGCATTACACCTTATACCCTCTATGGATATTATCATTCAAAAATTATGACCTGTTGAACATTGGGAGATATAGTTTTAATGTACTGGTGAATTTATTATATGATCCAAATGGATCATTATTTTTGTAGAAATGTGATGAGTTGTTGCGCTTTTATAAGTGAGGGAAGGGTTATTCATTGAATTAGATATTAATTGTTTAATTAAAAATTAATTTTCATGTTCATATGTACCAAAATTGATTTCATTGTAGTATAATATTTTTATGAGTCAAAATAAACTCATAAGTTAATATATTTGCAAATATATATAATTTTCTCACTATTATGTCTTTGTTTTACGGCTTTTTTCCATTTCGATAATTATATTCATATTAATGTTTTTTACTCTTTATGGGTCAAGAATGTTGATATAAAAAAGTGTGTAACCAATAATTGGAACATGGATGAAATTTTAAAACATATCACATTCACATGGATGAATATAGGATTTATATGATTTTTAACTCGTTTAATAAAATCTAATTTACTATAAAATATCATTATTTTCATTTTTAAACATACAAGAAATATTAGAATATAATATTTCTCCATTTCATGTAAAATGGTAACATAATAACATGTATTAAATTATAATAAATATATGTTATTAATTAAATCACTATATAATATTTATAATGTTTTAATATAATTTATCCTTATTTTTTAAAACCCTTTCTAACTAATTTATTATTAACTACCGTATTGACTTTTATAAATATTAACGAGATTTAATATTTCATATATGGTAAAATATTATCTAAAAAATTTCAATAGTGTGAAATATTCAACCATTAAAAATCATAATTTTCCTATTAAATTATTTTTTCATTTCTAAAAAATTTTAAAAATATTATTATACATAAAATATCATTAATGTTGGTTTTCAGCTATACGTTTATTTTTATTTTAGGGAAATAATATTACATATATTTTAAGTATTAATATTTAATGAATACCTAACATGATATAATTATTTATAAAAAACAAATACACTAAATCCCAAAAACAATATTACTTTCAAGGGTTGTAAATTAGTTTACTTGATTTTTTTACTGTTTGCACAAGAAGTTTTTCAATAGTACTTAGAATTCAGCCTTATTATTTTTTGTACTAAAATGAAAAAATAAAATATCATGATTAAAAAAACATTATTCTGAATATAAACATTTATAAAATAACATATTTTGTTTTTATACTGTTTAAACAATATTATTAATATTAAATACATGAAAGTGACATTTTTTATATTATTATTACCTAAAATATTATAAAGTTAAAAATAAAAGGTAAATGGAAAAGTAATAATTTAGAATTTTATATTAATATAATAAAATTGAATCATAGAATAAAATTTAGATTAGTTTTAAAATTAATTTTGAGCCATATCGCGTTATTTCTTACAATAATTTACCTGTTTTCACCTTTATTGTGGTAAATTGAAATTACTCTATTTTCTATTCGTAATGACCCGAAACAAAATAAACCTACCTTCAATATTTATAAATTATAATTATTATTATTGAATTTTGTTTTTCATACTGAGTATATATAATTAAAAAAATCAATTTCAGATAATGATGCAAAATATAACAAAAAATAGTTTTTTAGAAAACATCACTTTTTAATCCCAAAAATTAACATATAACGAAACTATGTATAATGATGATTCAAAAGTAATTAATTATATTATATCTAAAAACTAAATAATTATGTTACCTTGATATCAATTTCAAAGAATAGTGGTACTTTTAAATTACATTATTCAATATAAATAAATGAATGTTTTATAGAAATCTGTATTTTTTATTATTTACTAAAAAATAAATCTATAAAATAAATAAAAAACACCTTAATATAATTTTGAAATTATTTGATGAGATAATATTATATTATTTAGTTTTTAAATGTTTTATAAATTTATAATATTATTCAGTCATAAACAAAAATTAATTTTTCTTGGATGAAAACATATTTTGGACGAATTAAATAGAGTTGCTACAAATGAGTGATTATTTCACCAAAATATATAAACTATTTTTTAATAATTATGACCATTATATTTATTTAATTTTTTGGTTATTTTTACTAATACATACCAATGCATCGACTTGGATATTATAGTAATGAAATAATAATTTTTCTGTTGTTCACTTATTCTAAATTTTTGTGTCATATGTGCTATTAATTATAGTCTTATTTTAAAAAATAATGATAGTTACAATATTATGGTAATGAAATATGTTTTTCAAATATCCTAGATAATCTAATGAGAGAGAAAAAAATCTTTACTTATAAATTTTGAATTGTTCACTTAGATTGTTCATCAGATTAAGAGAAAGATGTTAGACTGAAATTTATTTCTGCACCCAATGATGTTTGAATCCTTTTGATGGAATTTTATATAAATTTAGGATTATGTTTAGATAATATATATTGAGGTACTACATATGACCTTAATATTTCCTTAACGTAAATTATTTTAATTTGATCTAAAGAAATAATATCATGAATTGGACCAAAAATAGAATATTTAGTATTAACCCAATTTATTTTTTACATAAGTAAATATTTTGAAATACCACAATGATAACCATTGAGGTATTCTACCATCTCCATTATAGAATAGGGAAATAATGAAGCATCCCCTATGTTATTTATCACTCAACATTAAACTATTAAAAGTTCCAACATTTCAAGATAATATTAGTAGAATATTTTATTCTTCCATCCGAGAAGAAATATTCCAAAAAAGTAACTATACATCAATGTAATACCAATATGAGTAGAAAAAAAGGGTTGAATTCTTCACATAACAATTACTTCTTCAACTGGGAATCACTAGGAAAACATTAACTATTTTTTAATGTAGTAACACAATCGTTCTCAATAATAAACTCTATAAAATTACCATTCTTTAAAAAGTATAATCATTTATGAAAACGATGGTATAAATTTTTAGAATTCTTAATTATTTATTCCAAATATTATTGTAATGGTAATTGAGAAAAAATAATAATGTATTATTAATACACAACATAAAAAATCATTAAATCATCAACTATTGGATCATTATTCATATGTATAATGGTTAATTATGTGTTATCTTTTAGAATCAAGGAATATGTTACATTATTTACTTTACATCAATGGTATTGAATTGTGAAATCAAAATCATTTATTAGCTAAAACCATATTATTTTCATCATAATTAAATATATTGAGTAAATATGAAATTAAAAATCATTTATATATAGAAATACTTCTCATTTTACTCCACTAAAAATTCATATAGATTTATAAATAAAAACCCATTGTTGAATGATCAAGATTAGGTGTTGGAAGACTATACACATTGAGTTTAAATTGGTGTAATGTGTATGTAGTTACTAGATAATATTACATCAGTAAAAAATAAATACCCAAAATTATGTAATAATTTATATAAAATTATCTGCATTTCAATAGAAAAAAATATAGTAGATTCAACCAATCATGTTTATCAATTCCAGAAAAAAATTATATCATTCCTTTTATCAAAATTAAATAATAAAAATTCATGTGAACATAGTTAGTGGTCTATATTACTATGTCAAAAACCGGTTGTATTATCCTACTAATGAAGGAATGAATGGAATTTCAGTGACATTTATTGGAGAAGTACACCCTTCCACCAATTCATTTTTATAAGGAATATAATGTCTTACTCCAAGATCCAATGAAAAAGTGTTATTGGCTGGAGAGGCTAGACCATTTTCATGCCTCCATATATTTCAAAGGATACTTACTAGTATTGGAGTATTTTGGTTTATTGTGGGGGGATATACCCTTTTGTGATAATAATAAAATTATCAATAACACCATAGAAGCAATAAATCAAACACAATTGAAGAAATATAAAAACTCCACTAATGAGCCATAAAATACACCTTATATATAAAACATTATATCAACATTTCATTCCAGTCATAAATAAGTAAACATGATCACACATGGGCCTATCATATATGTACATAAGAAAAATATCCCAAAAATATCACCATCTCAACCCAGAGGAACCACTTGATCTATCTTCCAAGAATCATGTAATTAGGCATGCACGTCATCTACTCACCCCTTCTTACTAAGATACACTACTCAATACTAATAAAATTATGGTAATAAAAATCATAATTCATGCACGCATCTCCATAGTCATGAATAGTTTTTAGTATCAATATGGTACATCACCACCAACAGTGTCCCAATATCACATCTATACATAAAGTACAATACGAAAAAAAAAATTAAATAATAGAAGTCAAACATGTTACAGAAGATCATCCAATTTTACTCAACAACCCATAGATAAGACATTAAATTCCTTAACCATTATTGATGTAGAATTATATATCCATAGTCTGGAATACCAAATGAATCCTTTATTTTCCCACCATTTTCATACCACATAATTTCATGATCTAACACATTCATAATCACAACATGTTATCATATATATACATCTTGTGACGTTCCCTTATAGTTAATCTAACAACCCAAATACACACCAAAATGATATATATTTAAAGTCTTTTATACATCAAAAAATTCAATAATTTTCATCTATGTATCCTAACACCCCAAGTCTTGGTGATACTCAACATTACATAGCCCTCTCACTTTGTCCTCAATATAGCTTTGAGCCATAAAACCATCTAATAGTCTCACACACTATCAATTGTTTCCCCCTATGGTGACCACCCCCTCCATATTGATAGTACACATCAAACCAAATTCCCAAAGATCTATTGAGGCCTCCAACCATAGTAAGTGATAAACACCACATCACAAGGCCATATCTTATGTGACACAGCCCAGATGACACCATTAACTAACCTAGATGAGTGGTAATTACCAACAGTCCTATGACACACCTCTAGATAACCGCTATCAACACACTTGATCCACATCACTTAACTATGGAATTGTTCATCACCACCCACCTCATCCTAATGAACCATGTCACCACACCTTTTGGTGATCAGAATCACCTAACATCACATGTCCCATGACTTATATGTTC
The DNA here is from genome assembly GCA_963277665.1 of Viscum album. Lineage (NCBI taxonomy): Eukaryota > Viridiplantae > Streptophyta > Magnoliopsida > Santalales > Viscaceae > Viscum > Viscum album. The sequence continues at coordinate 2,087,933,416 of OY728140.1, read as the reverse complement.
CCATAGAACCAACTCAATAATACCACAACATTAATAAATTTCATAATTTGTAATATCATATAGAAATAATAGTGTAATACCATTGAAAACTATCATTACATACCAATATCAATCATAAAATTAAACATAGAATAATACCATGTGGTATCTCCCAAAAATAATATGAACATATAACAATACACAATTTGGTGTGCCCGAATCCTGAATTTTCTTAGTATAATAACGAGGGATACATAGTGTTATAATAACACTATGATACCACCTGTTATGTGTGACACCAAAAAAACATCATGAAATTATGGATAACACATGGCTAGAACCCAATAATGGTTGTAAATTTGTTTCCAACTTCTAACTGAATGTCATTTTCCATAGCCTATTTTTATTTAATGACAATATATTTTTTATACTTGTTCAAACTATACTACTTCATGGTGTGGCCTCATAGATTAAAATATAAATTATTGTTATATGGCCCTCATTCATTTTATGATACTTTCAAAATATGACACCCATTGTCACGGTGTGATTGAATGAACATTAAAATCATCCAACCACTTCCTAGATCGATTCTCCAAAAACACGCCTCTGGTAAATACTAAACCACGAGACACTAAATCACCTTAATGTGATTTTTTATATAATATCCAACTAATACACACCCTTTATATGGTCTTGGGATTTATATTATACAAAACATGTAATATCTCATCCTAAAGCTATTTGTTCACACACTAACATGAGCACTCACTCATCTAGAGAATCCTGCTCTATACCTTCCCACACACTAAGAAAACACTAAACACAAATGATTCACCTTAATATCTTATAAAACCATATCTACTAACTCAAAATGGTTATTCCTTCCATGTAACTTCATATTATTTTAATCGCCTACATTGGCACTCACTGAATCGTTTCCCAACAACCTGATAGTTCCACACTGACTATCTTTCTATAGAAAACCCTTTAATTATGAACTATTAGTTACATGTCCCACTATATAATAAACAAATAATCACATTATACATGACTCCCATAATGTCTCTCATCACCCTTTATTCTTTTTGATACCCTAAATTATGCATGATGCATATAATGGTCATATATCACACCAAATTCCATTAAAGGACCTTCATCAAACCAAATGCCTATAAAAATCCTATATAATATTTGATTTCCATTGAAATCCGACATCACACATAAAGCCCAAAAAAGCTCCATAATTCCAAAATATCCCATATCATTCATCCACCAACCTCGATACTCACATATTACCAGTACATATTCAGCTCACTTATCATATATACCACACGTGACCCAATAATAATTATACAAAAAAAAATTATGGAATCCCTTATAAAATACCTATAATTATCATTAGATCTTAGGCTTGCAGTAAATTTGTTTTCTTGAAAACATGAATCTGTAAAGAAACACAACTACTAGATACATATCCTTTTGATGATGTTTTAACCACAAACAAACACTACACCCACTACTTGGAATCTATCAACCTATTATTTCATATGTGTGTAGGCGTACGTTAACTACATACTCCTAGTACCAGTCTTTTTTCCTACCTTTGATATCTAATTATTCCTAGTCCATAACTCCTTGTTACTAATGATTTATTTTAAGAAAACCAATTCAAATAAAATATCTGTAAATATAATTAACATTATTCTAAAGATAATCACACAGATCAAGAATGTGTCCAATCATTCTACACTAAAAATATACCCTTTATTGTCCACTCAAATGTTGAATCCCCGAGTCGCCATTCTAAATTCCATATTAGGTCCCATCACAACCTCAATTCTATCTATATGGATCTTGATTACAATTATATACTGAGATGACTATTCATATCTGTACATTTAAATCTAGAAGTATCTTCTTATCTATTAATAATTGATTAACTATCTTTGACAATTATGTCAATATGAAGATATTGACTATAACCCTGATAGCATGTCTCAATCTATACTCAACTCTCAACAACATGGTGATGTCAAATCATTCAAAATGAGGTAAAAAATGTAATAGTATTGTGTATATGCTAAAAATATATATGATTGAGTACTCTCACTGTTATAAGATCATAAATTTCTGAGCTTGATCCTCCCTTGTTATCATAGGACATAACATCTCAAAGATAAAATTATCAGATTCATTCAACATTAGTCTCACATGTCTACCTATATATACATGTATGTCGAACTTAAACATCACGATTCCCCTGAGTATATACGTTGAAATCCACAACCTCCACCCTAGTTGTAATAGGCCTAAATCCGCACTCGTATATCCAGTTATAATACTGAAAAAATTACATTTTTCTATTTGATACTGATAAATGAAACTATATAATTTTCATTTAATACATTAAATATAAAAACAAATATTGGATTAATTTCATATACAAATGCCTTTTAGGTATATAGTTTAATCTTATTTGGAAAAACACTTACATAAAAAAATCATGACTTTAAAGGATTATTTTCCCAAATACCATGATATTAATATTATATATTATCTCTTTAACATATCCCATATATTTATTCACATATGAAATATTTATAGACTCTAATAATTTATGATCATTCTTAATAATATGTAAAAAATGAAACATGATAAGGGTTTTCTCAAATAATATGTAAAGGTAATCAAATATATTATCAATTGAATGTCTTCTATGAGATTAAGATGAGAATAAGGGTATTATGACATAATGAAAATTAATGACTATAAAATAAGATAATTTATACCCATCTATAACTAGATTTTAAGTTATGAGTGATACAAAAAGTTATATCAAATAAAAGTGTTTTTGGAATCATGAATCGTGAGACATGGGATATTAATATATATTAATAAAAACATTAAAAACCCATATATTTCCACCAATATTAGGTAAAAATAATTTCTTAAATATAAACTCATAGATTAAATAGAAAAATTATAATATTTCGTTAAAAACCCATACAATTCATTGATAAATCAAATAGTAACTAAATGAATAATATTCATATCATTGATAAAAATTAGATATCTATAATTGTTACACATAGAACAAAATTCATGGTTAAATATAAAATAACCATATTGGTTACAATTGGAATAACCGTCGAATTATATTCTCAAAATCTCTTAGGGGAATACAAACCTATTACTTCCATCCCATTACAAAATTCTTTAGAGATCTATAATGGGATCACAGACATTCAATTTATAAAAGAATAACAGATAATCAAAAAAATTCCTAATAACCATTACATAATCATAAAAAATAGAAGCTTATAGTTTTCATAATATTCATTCCAACCATAATAAAAAATTTCAGTTTAATTAATTCAAATTTTATTTTAAAAACATATGTTCAGACATAAATTACCCATAACAAAAAGGTATGGGTTTTTAATTGAACACATGAAATCTTATAAGTGAAACTAAAAATTAATTTTTTTCATATAATGAAATGATTAAATTAACTAATAAGTTAAAATTGATAATCGCTTCCACAACATGATTAAACAATTGAAAATAAACAGTTTTAATTAAAATAACTTTTTAAACAATAATGAATTTTAGAGGTAAATAATTAAAATGTATTAATTACAAAATAACACTAGTGTATTATATGTAAAATATTATTTAGATTTAATTTATGTATGGAACTTTCATAACAAGATCAATGAATATATTCTTGAGTAAAATTTCATTTTTCCATTAAAAGTATCATTTTAAAAATAAAATTCATAAAATCTTGTGAAATTCATTTTCCTTGAAAATAAATTTAAAAAAATATAATGGGGACATTATGGAAAATAATTTATATCATAGAATTAAAATCCATTCATGTTGTAACCATTAAAAAAATATATTCATTTCAAACATTTTGTAAAGAGAGTTAAATGTGATCGATTTTGAAAATGATATGAAATTTAAATTTACTAAAATTTAAAATAAGTTAATAGATAATTTAAAATAGATTTACATTAAAATTTATGTCAAGTGAAAAATTCCTGAAACTATCTTACAAAATATGGATATTGAGCAGAATGATTACAGAACTAATGGAAAATACAATATTCCTACAATATGGTCCTCTTATCACAAGTCCAAGAGTCCATAACTGAGTATATGTAGTTGAAACCATACAAACAAGAAAATTTACAAAGACGTATAGTTCTATAATAAATAACATATACTTTTTATCTTAGATCGAGAAGTTGATACTCCACCACAACTGAGTATGAGTAGTTTAAACATTAATAAATCAAAATAGATGAATTTATGTTTTTTATAATGATTTTCACAGTTGTAGTAGAAAGAAACTAAATATGGATAGATCATCTTCTTCAGAAAATAATACCATCATGAATGAATCATCTAGAATTGACCCTTTTTAAATAATTATATTCAATATGGTAGAAACTAATATAGTACTAATAGACATAAAATAGAATAACTAATATCATATAAGTCATCAAATTGTTTTCCTCTTCTAGATTTGTTTGACCTTTTCATCACCGTAATGAATTTTTAATAATGAAGTAGTACGTACGAGTCTCACTTACCACACACAAACACAAACACACACACACACACACTCACACATATATATAATAAATAACTTGTTTTGATATTCCTGATCAAAAAGAATATCCAGATTGACCAGTTAAATTAAATATCCAATATTTATAGGGGATTTATAACTTATCCTACAAATTGGAGTGATTTTCTCTGCAGAAAACGATTCTTATAAACAATCAATATGATCATTTAATCAGTCTTTAAATCTAACTTGATTATTGTAGTAATATTAGATTGAAAATGTTGATTGAGAAACATTATAATTGAGAACACACGTAGGTTTTATTTTCATAGTATAGGGTACTTTTACATAGATTTGGGTTCCATTTTATAGTATAGGGTTCCTTTATGTACTATGGGGTTCCTTTACATTTTTAGGGTTCCTTTTCTTAGTGTAGGGATCCTCTTCCTAGAATACAGTTCATAATCCATACTTTTATCCATATCATCCTAAAATCTAGAATGTAGTATTGATTAACTATACATTCATAATTTTTTAACAAATAATACTACAAGTTAATCTTGAGTCCAACGTAGGGTTGTTGATAAATACGTTTGATGATTCTCCAAATGTAAGGATGTTGATATAATCAGAAACTGTTTTATTGTAACATAGGTTCGATGAAAAATTTAAGCATTACACTTTTTAGTGTAATGTAAAGTTGAAAACTATGTCTCCGAATTTCCTTTCTGTAATGCTAAATTCCTTAAAAAATATAAATTTTAATCTATCCCACTATACAAAAACATATTTAAAAAAATAAGGGTATTTGTAAAAATAAAACACATCATAGAATATAGAGTATTGTTGAGACAATACATTCACAACAATCTCCCCCTTATCATGATCACAAAACCCATAAGATAATCCTTATGAAAATTTATTGAAAATATTGGATTTTAAAAACACAAAAGTATATATATAATTTTTTGGAAATTTTGATTTCAAATAAATCTTTTGATACGAAAACATTCAAACGAAATTTTTGTTGTTTAAATATTCTCCCCATCTCCCTAGAGATAGTTTTCATTCTATAAAAATTATTCCTCTCCCCCATTTTATGATATTAAAATTATGGTTTGAAAAAATAAATGAAATAAACAATTCTTATTATAGAACAAAACTATAAATGAGTAGTTGTGAATTCTGGAATAAGAAAAAAATATAATATTTGCAATGAAATATTCAACATAAATAAAATAAATAAATTTAAATATGAATAAATAAAAGTTATACAGAAATTAATATGCATTGAAAAGTTAGATCATAATCCATAATCACTCAAAGAGTCTTTAAAATTAATTATAAAGTTTAGTTTTAGCTAGGATGTTATGTTGTTCTTGATGAGTAAGGGAATGGACCACATTGGTATGATAAATCGTCTTCAACAATAGGATCTAATAATGATTGTTGATCACATATATCTATTGATGAAGTAGATTCCTTGAATCATTTCTATCCTTTAAAAATTCATCTAGGTTATCCTATTAAAGGAATTCATAGATTCTTATGACTGAATAAAGGAGGTCAAATTGTCATTGACATGATTAACAGATTGTCCCAACCATGATTTATTTGATGTTATATGTCGCACAAGATTTCATTTATTTTCTAATAATACACTTAAGGTAATTCTATCACACTGAGGAGTTTTTATCTTATCAATGAACATAGCCAGTACAATAATGATAACTTCAAATTTTCTAATCGGTTGTAGTGTTTTCTAAGGAGAAGAGGTGGGTGTTCTATTACTTTCATTGAGAAACTAATATTATCTCCCAATCATTATATTATACTCATAAAAATCTATAATATTGATAAAATTAACCTTTAACAAATAAAATTTTCTTATCATCTTAGCAATAAGATCATTATGATCATCAATAGAAATGAGATTGTCTTTGAATTCTCTTAAATAGAGATTCTATGATTAAAACTATGATCTTGGCACTGAAGAAACATTTTATTCTTCAAATTTTAACTTATCTGACTCTATATATTCTATTAGAAATGATTTTTGAGCATATAATAATGGAATTTGTATTCCCTCGGAATCTATAGGGTAATCATAAGATTTATGTAATGGCCCAGACCCTCCTGGACCATTACTTTGCCAGAAGTGAGGCTCCACCAAAACAGTGGCACCAGTCACGGTGGCACCGTGACGGTGGCACCGTGTTCTCTTCATTCTTTTCCATGCACAACCTTTCCACTCCCACAGTAATTAATTATTTTACCCTTATTAACGCCCGTAATTAATACCTAAAAATCCCAAGAAATGTCCTCGATGGGGGATATTAAATAACTACTTAATACCATCATGTGTAATAGCCAAGACAACGTGGGAAACCACGATTCATCTTTCAAGGCATTGAAAATACCAATATCCCGTAATAATGGGATTTTATTTATATATCGCAGAGGAAGTTCTTATTTCTCTTCTTCCTTTTCGCCGACTCCTCTCCTTCTCCTTGGTGTGCCTGCGCTCTAGTTTTCTGCTCATCCATGGATTTCATGACGTCCCTCCCCTCCAAATCGTGCATCCCCTGTTCTTGGCACGTGGAAAATAAACATCGATCCTTGATTAGTCAAGTAGGTATTTTATCCTTCGTATCTCTTTCCTTTGTATCATGCGGGGTGGGCATGATTTTTACATTGTGAAAATTGATGAAACCGAACTTAACGAAGATAATGAACGGAAATTTAAAGAATGAATGGGGGTGTGATTAATGTTCTTTTATACTCTTTATGTTGTTATGTGTTGTGAATTTACGGGTCCATGCTCACTGAAAATCAAGGTCGTTGGTTGTATTTCTCTGTGCACTAATGAACCACGGTGCTCCTAGATGTTTAAATAACTGGAACATGGAATTAGTTAATTATGAATACTCAGTTAAATAAATTGAAAGCACCATGATCAACACTTTTATTTGATAACCCCGGTTAAAGAACATTGGAATTGAAACAATGGAGTGTGTTAAATCTTTTAAATTTGAAAATACCCACATGTGCCTGCCTTATGATAGTGGTAGTAATATGGTTGTTTATTTCATGGTCTTATTTCTGGGGTGATATGGGTGGGGATGTGATCCCCTATTGTTATAAATTTGCTGGTTGGGATTTTGAGGCTGTGTGGTTACTCTGCTTATATCATGAATTGGGGTGGAGTCCTCTGTTGTTGAGAAACCATTGGCTCCTAGATTTTGCATACATGGGGCTGTGTCTCAGGGTTTTCTTTGGTTCCAGTACTTTGAGGGATCTTACATGTCCCTTCGTTGTTGTGACTTTAAAAGAGAACCTGATGTGAATGATTAAGTTTCTTTGACTGTCATCTTTCTCTGGCATGCGGTTTTTTCCTGTTAATTTCCCAGTAGGGTATAATTCACCTAAACCGGGTTACTTGAACATTAAAACAGGAACCGTTTAAATGGGAAATGGTTTTTCTAATGAGGTGTGGCTTGGTCGTGAGTTCTGTACTGTTCTTTCATGAATGATTAGTAATGAGGGTGTTTGTGCTTTGGATTTTGGAACTCATAGGTTGGGACGAGTGCTTGTTACATATACCTATATCTGTAGATTTTATATTTCTTATTCGCGCCCCACCCATGTTGAGAACTTAAGTGCCGAACACTCCCATTTCATGGGGGAGGGTGTTTTTCCAACACTTTTATGAGTGGATGGTTATTAGCTCCTTTTTCCTCCCTTTCCCGAATAGCCCAAGACTCTTTGGGCATGTTGGGATGGCCTGAAGTCCATTATTAGCCCAAAAATCATTGGGAAGGGTAGTTGTGGTGGTTAGCCCACGTTTTTGCGGGCAGTTTGTTTCCCAATTGTCTTTGGGATGAGGCCCAGGTGTATTCGGGCATGGCAGTAGTTGTTCTGACCCAGTTGTTTGCGGTTGTGGTTACACATGGTGGTTGTGTCCTAGGTGTCTGCAAGCGGGGTGTGGTAGTGGGATTGTGGTGAGGGTATGGCCCAGGTGTGTGGGGGTGTGGTGTGGTAGTGGGACTGCGGTAATAATGGAGGGATTGCTTCGATGCATATGATGTCTTCAATAACCAGTGGGAAAGTGGCGTAGGGTACCCATATACCGATTTGTTATTACTATACATTACATGACTTGCATTATTTGGGGAGCGTGTTTTGGTAAGGTTCAGGTGGATATATTTTCCTTGTTGGGTGTTTGGTTATCTCTTTTTACATGGGGAATTATAATGTCTCCTCACTTGTGCATGAGAGACTTTGGTTTTTTATACTGAGTATACTTGTATGCTCACCCAACGTATATAAAACTGCTTTCAGCTCTCCATGAAGACTATAGGGATCATGAGGGACCATACTAGCTTGAAACTTTGGGGCAGTTGCAATTGTTTATTTCCTTTTCTTGGTATCTATTTTTACCATTGGATTTTGTGGCATGTATCTTTTACCTTTGAACATGCATATGGGAATGGTGTACATTTAGTCATACTTGTACTTTCAGTTTTGGTGTTGTGGGATTTAATATGTTATATCTCGATCCTATTTGAAGAAAAATGGTAATTACTTACTGTGTGATTTTATACCCTAGGTGCTAGTCGCCACTCCAGGACCTATTGATGGCGGGTCTTGGGGGTCATTATCTCTCCTTCAACATGAAGAAGGAAGGGTATGGCAATCTGTTGTCCCTTCCCTCATCTTGGTGAAGGCGGGTCGTGACAGAATGGTATCAGAGGGTGTTGAGAGATAGGATGGGGTCTGGAATTAGGCACAGTGAGTATTGCATGGGATGGTAGGGCAGTAGTGTTGGGTGCCCTTCTTGCGTGAATTAGGCGAGGGATGACCGGCTAGGACACGAGATTTTAGGGCCCCCGTGATCCGATGCAAGGACTATGGACCAACCGAACGACCAATTGAGGCCATTATAATTGTAGGGTAGAGACCCTAGGAAAGGTACATGAATCATAATGACTGGTGTTTTCATGTTTCATGGGTGTCCTAGGAGTTCAAAATAAATGGAGAAGTCTAAAAAAATTTAATAACATTATACTACACTACTCGGGCTTAGGCATTCCTTTCTTACCTTGTAGATATGGAACCTGGGAGGCGACCACGAGTAGTACATACGACCGAGGTCTAGGAGGTTGACTTGGATGATTGACAGAGGATCGAACGAGATGAGGATGATAATCAGTGCTAGAAGACTCTTCGAGATTTTCAACGACAGACCCTCAGGAATTATGAGGGAATTATCTCAGACGTGGAGACGGAGAGCTGGCTCGAGGAGCTATTGATAGATTTTAGCTTAATTCGGGCTCCAACGGAGTACTTGGTTCCTCTGGCCATCAGCCAGATGCGGGGAGTAGCACGTCAGTGGTGGATGTTTTATCTTGTAAAGTGGAGGGAGATTGAGGTTGTGTGGGATAACATTGAGAAGGAGTTCTGGGCAGAATTCCTCTCTTCCATGATGAAGGATGAGAAGAGACAAGAGCTACTCTCCCTCCAGCAGGGGATTATGTCAGTGAGAGAGTTGGGGATCATGTTCGAGGATCTCCTTCACTTTTCTCCGGACCTCTTTCCAGATGAGGAGTCTCGGGTGAGACGTCTAGAGGAGGCACTCAGACCGCCTCTTTAGTATGTTGTTGTTCCCTTTTCCTTACTGAATTACCTGGAGGTGTAGAAGAATGCTAAAGTGGTGGAGAGAATGCACATTCTGGGAGGTGTGTCACGAGAAGTGATCCAGTTGGGCCCGTTGAAGGGGAAAGCTGTCAGCAGAAGTTCACCGGCAACAGAACCCTCTAGATTTCGACTGGCTGGAATCCGGCCTCAGAAGTTCCAGTTCTAATCACCCGGTCCTCGCCCCTTCCTTTCGGGCCTAGGACCGAGGTTCTTCGTCTGCGGGAGACATGGACATCTTCAGAATCAGTTTCCGGATAGAGTGCAGTACAGCGGGGGTGGGTAGGTTTAGTGCCCACTTCAGCCACAACAATTTCTAGCCAGGCCCTTTCAGCAGCAGCAGGGGCAGAAGGATCCCGCCCCTCCGAGGGAAGACGTTGTAGTAGGATGGCGACCTCAGGTCGCTCCTCCGGGACTTGGCCAGGGTGCGGTCAGGGAGGTAACTGACAGCAGAGAGGCAGAGGAGATGGGTGTGGGCAGTTGCATGCCGCAGAGGTAGCAGTTTGCAGTTGGGCCAGATGTCATTCTAGGTATGATCAACTTGTTTAGTACTCTTGCCTATGTCATGTTCGATACCAGAGGTTCGCACTCCTTTGTTACACCCGGTTTGGCCCATGCTTTGCATTCAGATGTCGAGAGACCTTCAGCGCCTCTGGTGCTGAGCCTGCTAGTCAGAGGCCAGACCGACTAATCTTATGTTTATCGAGGGTGTAGACTGATGATAGGACCACATCAGTCTATCAGGGATCTGCTATTGTGGCAGATACATCCATAAGACGCCATCCCAGGCATTGACTCTCTATTCTCTGTGGGATCCATCATTGACTGCTTCCGAGGAAGGGTTTTGTGTTCAGAATTACGTTGTCAATGTGTAACATTCTTCGGCGAGAGGGGTTGTTATAGATGCAGTGGGAGAGAAGATCCCCTCCTTTCCTTGTTGTTTGAACTATCAGTGGAGTCAGTAGATGCAGAAATGGTGGAAGTCCCATGAATTGTCACTGAGGTTATGGACTTCTTTCCTGAATAGGTGGAAACTCTATCCCCTCGACGCGATGTTGAGTTCAAGATATACTTGAAACCTGGTTCCCACCCGATTTCGATGGCTCCCTATCGGATTGCACATTCTGAGATGTGGGAGTTATAGATCCAAATGGATGATCTAATGAATAAGGGTTTTGGTCGGCCAAGTGTGTCACCATGGTGTTCTCCTCTGTTGTTTGTGAAGAAGTCGAATGGTGGTCTAAGGTTGTGCATAGACTACAGGAGGTTGAATCAGGTGACAATCAAGAATCTTTAACCCTCCTGAGGATAGACAATCTCTTCGACCAGGTGAGGGCAACAGGTTGGTTCTTAAAGATCGATATGTGGTCTAGATATCACTAAGTGCGGGTGGAGGAGTGTGACATCTCGAGGCCTTCCTTCAGGTGCAGATATGGGTACTTCGAGTTTGTAGTCATGTCGTTCGGCGTTACGAATGCACCAACTGTGTTCATGGGACTCATGAACTCCGTCTTCTGGGATTACCTGGACCGGTTCATAGTCATGTTTATCTAAGACATCTTTATATACTCAAGATCATAGGAGGATCACACAGAGCATTTGGGGACGGTTTTAGAGGTCCTCTGATAGCACCATCTCTATGGGATGTTGTCCAAGTGCAAGTTCTGGACGCGAGAGGTGCATTTCCTTGGGTACGTGCTGTTCGAGCGAGGGATAGAAGTGGACCCATCGATGGTCAAGGCATTTGTTTCTTGGGCAGCACCCAAGAACATGGTAGAGGTTCAAAGATTCCTTGGGATGGAAGGTTACTACCGGAGGTTTGTGCCCAACTTCTACTGAGTTGTGTCACCTTTGACATCCATAACCAACAGGGACCAGGATTTTGAGGGGAATGGGAAATGAGAGGTGGCCTTAAGTTATCTAAAGGAACGGTTGGTAAGTTCCCCAATTTTGAGGTTTCTAGAAGAAGGGGTGGCGTATGAGGTGTTCTGTGATGATTTAGGGAAAGGCCTCAGATGTGTGTTGATGCAGCAGCGAGGGGTGATCTCCTATAGGTCTAGGCAGTTATGTCCCCATGAGCGTAACTATTCCACCCATGACCTAGAGCTTGTGGCGGTCGTGTTTGCACTAAATTTGTGGTGTCATTACCTCATTTTGGAGCACTTTGTAGTCTTCACGGACCATAAGACCATGAAGTATATCTTCTCCCAATGGGACCTGAAATTGCGACAACGGAGGTGGATGAAGTTCCTTCAAGACTGCGACTTTGAGTTTTCCTACACCTCAGGAAAGTGGAATGTGGTGGCCAATTCCTTGAGAAGAAAATCACAAAAGGATGCGGTCCGGGAGTCGGAAGATGTTTGGAAGGTAGTGGAGGAGTTGGTTTCCCTACACCTAGAAGCAGGGATTGAAGGTGGTAGTGGTTTCCTATATCAGATGACAGTGCATACCTCTCTGTTGTGGTAGGTAGAGGAGTCCCAATGGGGAGACTCATAAAGTGAGGTGATGTGTTCCCAAGTTAACCAAGGGGGATGCTCCGGAAGGGTAGATAGAGGATGGTCAGAATCATGTGATTTTTTGAGGTAAGTTGTTTGTTCCAGAGGCGATGCATGAGAGATCCATTATTGAGTTCCACAACTCACTCGTAAAAGTGCACCTGGGAGTTTTCAAGATGTATCGGGGCGTGAGAGGTCAGTTCTGGTGGCCCGGGGTTAAGCGGGCAGTGGCAGAGTTCATGGCCAAATGCATGGTATGTCAGCAGATGAAGGATGAACACTGCGTTCCAGGCGGTTTGTTGCAGCCTCTAGATGTTCTCGAGTGGAAGTGGGATGACATCTCAATGGATTTCATGATGGGACTACCTAAGGCTCAAGGAGGTTGCGACGCTATCTGGGAAGTGGTGGACCAGTTGATGAAGTCGGCTCACATTATGGCGATAAAAGAGTCATGTGTAGTAGATGCCTTAGCACGATGGTACAGGGATGAGGTGGTGTAGTTGCATGGAGTTCCGAGATCCATAGTCTCGGATAGGGATGGACGGTTTACCTCATGAGTCTGGAGAGGATTGTAGCATTCTTTTGGCACCCCAGCTATGTCTCAGCACTTCTTTCCATCCCCAGATAGATGAACAGAGAGATCGCACCATCCAGACATTGGAGTATATTCTGTGGGCATGTGTTCTGGACTCAGGAGGATCATGGGTGCGACACTTGCCTCTAGTAGTGTTTTCCTACCATAATACCAATCACTCTACAAATGGAATGGCTCCGTTTGAAGCCCTATACGGAAGGCCTTGATTCTCACCGGTGTGTTGAACTGAGGTTGGGGAAATGGGCATTCGTGGCCCGGAAGTGGTGCAGAACACGACAGAGAAGGATGAACTTATACGGGAATGGATGAAGGCGGCCTAGGACCGAAAAAAGTTGTATGCCGATAGAAGGAGGAGGCCCTTGGAGTTTGAATTTGGAGACCACATTTTCTTTAAGGTCTCTCCTCAGCATGGACAACATAGGTTCGGTAGAGGGAGTAAGATTTCTTCAAGATTCATCAGACCATTCAAAGTGTTGTGGCGGGTCGGTGAAGTGGCTTATCAGATAGCGTTTCCATGACCGCTATTGAGGATACATAATGTTTTCTATTTGTCCCAGCTCCTTCAATATCTACATGACAATTTACACGTCCTCGGCTAGGGAGATCTAGATATCGAGGACGACGTGACCTTTGTGGAAAGACCAGTGGGGATCGAGGATCGTTAATAGAAGGTGATTCATGGGAGAACCATCCCTTTAGTTCGAGTGTTGTGCAAAGCATGGAAGGCGTGAGTAGAGTACCTGGGAACAGGAAGCACATATGTGTGCCCAATACCCAGAGTTGTTTTGAGTTTTGTGATGTTCTGTTTATACTTGTTTGTGATGGAATGCTTCATCTTTTTGATTATGGAATGTGCAGTTTTCCTTTTTCTCTAAATGTGTGTGAAAAGTCCTGGAAATGGGGAGGGGAGGACCCGATCCCTAATCAAGACACATTAAGGTGGATGTGATTAACCCCATGTGGGTGAGTCAGTGCCGCCCAAAGCAGATAGTATCTTGACATGGGGGAAGAGACTACCCAACCCATATGACTGGGTAGTTTCACCCTGGTATGATTCTTGGTTCTTAAGAGGGAGAATTTTCTAGATAACGATGAGGTTCACTCTTAAGAGGTGTCTTTCGAGGTGGTTGTTCGGACCCTCTCTTCACTTTTGGTTTGTTTTGATTCTCGGGGGCGAGAATGGTTTTAGAGGTATCTAATGTAATGGCCTAGACCCTCCTGTCCCATTACTATGCCAAAATTGAGGCTCCACCAATACAGTGGCACTGTGACGTTGACATCGCAACCTCTTCATTCTTTTCCAGTTCCCGACCTTTCCTCTCCCGCAGTAATTAATTCTTTTACCCATATTAAATCCCATAATTAATACCTAAAAATCCCGAGAAATGTCCCCGATGGGGGATATTAAATCAACACTTAATACCATCGTGTGTAACCACCCAAACCACGTGGGAAACCACGATCCGACATTCAAGGCGTTCAAAATTCCCATATCCTGTAACAATGGTATTTTATCTAAATATCACAGAGGATTTTCTTCTTTCTCTTCTTCCTTTTGGACGACTCTTATTCTTCTCCCTGGTGCACCTATTCTCAAGTTGTCTTCTTGTCCTTGGAGTTCCCGACATCCCTCCCCTACAAATCGTGCTTCCCCTGTTCTTGGCGCATGGAGAAAAACGTCGGTCCTTGATCAATCATGTAGGGATTTTCTCCATTGTCACTCCTATCTCTATATCATGTGGTGTGGGCATGCTTTTGCCTCATTAGAAATTGATGAAACTGGTCTTAACGAAAATAATGAATGGACCTTCAAAGAATGAAAGGGGGTTTGATCGATGTTCTGTTGTACTCTTTATGTTGTTATGTGTTGTGAATTATACGGGCCTATGCTCACTAAAAATCATAGTTGTTGGTGGTCTTTCTCTATGCACTAATGAACCTAAGTTCTCCTGGATGTTTAAATAACCATCACATGGAATTGGTTAATTACATATACTCGGTTAAATAAATTGAAACCACCCGGATCAACCCTTTTCTGTGATAACCCTGGTTAAAGCATAGTGGAATTGAAACCATAGAGTGTGTTAAATCTTTTAAATCTGAAAATACCTACATGGGCATGCCTTGTGTTGGTTCTATCGGTTTGGTTGATTATTTCACAGTCTAATTACTGAGGTGATATGGGGGGGGTTCCCCTGTTGTTATACATTCACTGGTTGTGAATTTGAGTTTGTGTGGTTACTCTGATTATATCACAAATTGGGGTGGAATCCTCTGTTGTGTAGAAACCATTGGCTATTTGATTTTGGGGACATGGGGTTGTGTCTCGTGGTTTTATTTGGTTCCAGTACATTGAGGGATCATAATTATCCCTTTTTTATTGTGACTTTACAAGAGATCCGGGTGTGAATGTTTAAGTTTCTTTGACTGTCTTCTTTCTCTGGATTGATTTTTATGCCGATTAATTCTCTTTTAGTGTAGAATTCACCTAAACGGGGTTACTTGAACATGAAAACATGAATAGTTTAAATGGCCATTAGTTTTGGGAATGTGTTGTGGCTTGGCAGTGAATGTCATACTGTTCTTTCATGAATGATTATTAACGAGGGTATTTGTGCTTAGGTTTTGGGAACCCCTAGGTTTTGATGAGAGCTTGTTACATATACCTATATTTGTAGCTATTGTGTTTCTTATTTTCACCCCACCCAAGTTGAGTACATAAGTGTTGAACACTCCCATTTCATGGGGGAGGGTGTTTTTTCCAACACTGCTATGAGTGGATGGTTATTAGCACCTTTATTTCTCCCATTCCTGAATAGCCCAAGACACTTCGGGCAGGCTATGATGGACTGATGTCCATTATTATCCCAAGAATCTTCAGGCAGGGTAGTTGTGGTGGTTGGCCCAGGTGATTGCGGGCAGGTTGTTTCTTAAGTGTCTTCGGGATGAGGCCCAGGTGTCTTCGGGCGTGGTAGTAGTTGTCTTGAACCAGGTGTTCGAGGATGTGGTTACGCATGGTGGTTGTGGACATGGTGTCTATGGGAAGGGTTTGGCAGTGGGATTGCGGTGAGGATATGGCCCAGGTGTGTGCGGACCGGGTGTGGCAGTGGGACTGCGGTAAGAATGGCGGGATTGGTTCGATGCGTAGGATGTCTTCAATAACTAGTGGGAAAGTGCCGCAGGGTACCTAAATATCGATGTGTTGTTACTATACATTACTTGACTTGTGTTATTTGGGGTGCGTGTGTTGGTAAGGATCGAGTGGAGAGATTTTCCTTGTTGGGTGTTTGGTTATCTCTTTTTCCACAGGAAATTAGAATGTATCCTCACTTGTGCATGAGAGGCTCTGGTTTTCCCTACTGAGTATACTTATATGCTCACCCTATGTATATAATACTGATTTCAGGTCTTCAAGAGGACTTCAGGGATCATGCAGGATCGTACTATCTTGGACCTTTGGGGAAGTTGCATTTGTTGAATTCAATTTATAGGTATCTTTTTTTTCATAGGAGTTTGTGGCTTTTAATTTTTACCTTTGAACATTCATATGGTAATGGTTTACATTCAACCATACTTGTACTTTCATTTTTGGTGTTGTGGAATTTCCTATCTTATCTCATTATCCTATTATAAGAAAAATGTTAATGCCTTCCATTTAGTGTGTGATTTTATACACTTGGTGATAGTCACCACTCCGGGACCTATTGAAGGCGGGTCTCAGGGGTCATTATCTCTCATTTAACTTAAAGAAGGAAGTTTCTATCAATCTGTGGTCCCCTCCCTCGTCTTGGTGAAGGCAGATCATGAAAATTTAGTAGATTGAGATCCTACAAGATCTTCTCTAACTATAGATTGGATTGGTTCACCATCACCATTTGGTTTGATTGCAAAATCAGATCCTCCCAAAAAACCAATGTTCAGGACAATTTAATTTCTAGGGTTATAGATATATTACATATGAAGTTATTGAATTTGAGACTCCAACTCAACTTGTTCATCCCCTTATGAATCACTCCCATCATCTCTTTTCTCACCAAGTGGAGTGGCATCCATTACTCCAATATCTTCTTCACCAACAACATCAGGTACATTAACTAATATTATTTTACATTTCTAATGAAGATATTCTTATGGCCTTGAATTTCCTTCATCATCAGGACTATGAAGACTTGATCCAACTGAAGGGTTAACCGTTTTCCCCCCTAAGTAGCCGCTGAAAATGTTTTTTTGTTGTTCTGCACCAACTTCCATCAACTATTACATTATTTTCTCCTGATTAAACCGAGCTTCTTAACTATTCAATAAATCATGATTTTTTTGCGGTGAAATTTTTTTCCATAAAACATTTTAACAATATTTTATTTTTTTCAAAAAATGAATAAATAATCTAACCATTGTGATAGTATAACATCTTTGCAACTGCATAACAACAGTGGTTTAAATATCTTATCGTAAAATGACACAAATTAAAAATAACATTGTTCAGAAGCAGAAACATGATATACATGTCTGGGTAAAAGAATTTCTCAAGCTCATTGGTCCTATAGAAGATCCAAGATTTAATAAAATTCATCATCATGTTGCGGTTAGGAGAATTTTATTTAATAATAACATTCTTGACAATTCTTATTCCAAATAAAGAAAACAAAATGTCCTCAGTTGTATGTCTTCCATTACCAATATGTCTTAAATCCAAATAAAACTACCCCTCATGGGTAAAACAAAGCATCACTTCCATTTCCAAAAATGATACTGAAAATTAATTATTATTAATCAAAGAGATAATATTGTGTTCTTCAACACTAAGACTAAAATAATCATTTTTGGAAAATACATTTTCTTCTAGGTCATAAATTATTGGCATTTTATCTCCACAAAATTATTATCCAGACCTAGAAAATGAATTTCTCCTTTAAGAAATATATTTAACAAATATAGATAACCAAAATCTATTACATTTCCCTGCAACACCTTGCACGATTTTTTTGAATCATGGAAATTGTTGTCTAACTCATAATCCACAGATATTCATGTAGTTTCTATATATTATGATTTTGAGATTTTAGGAATTGATTGATTATATTTTTATCACATGGGATTCAAATAAGATAGATACTCTATAATTATAAAAGATTCATATAAGAGGAGAAAGACATATGGATGAAGAAATGGTTTCCTCAAACTGATTGAGGAAGTTCTCATTATGTTATTTATTTTGAAAAGAAAACTAAAATTATATAGAAATGAAATTATTTTCAATACTAAATAAAACAGTATAAAATATTAATATGTCAAAATAATTCAAAAAAAAATAAAAAAGGAGATTGGAAATATGTTAATAAACAATGACTTAAAATAAAATAATCCTAAATCCACCTTAAGAAAATAAAACGAGCACTGTGAAGTGTCTTAGTAAAATTATCATATAATTGATATTCAGTATTAATAAATTATAAGTATATATCATTTTTAAGTACACAATCTCTTCGAAAATGATGTTTTATATCGATGTTCTTAGTCCTATAATGAATTATTATATTTTCAGAAATATTAATTACAGTTGTATTATCCTAGCAAATGTGTATACTATTAATGTTTAGTCCAATGCCTAGTAGATTTATTTTCATCCATAACACTTGGGCACCATAACTGTTAGTATACACATATTCAGTCAAAGTGGTTGATATGGATACAAAGTTTTGTTTCATAATAGACCATGAAACTAATGATTTTCCTAAAAAGAGATAAGTTCCTGGGGTACTTTTCATATCTAAACTATAAACACCAAAGTTAGAATATTAATATGATATTATATTAACATAAAATGATTTGGATAAAAGATGAGATTAAAAAATATTTCCCCTTAAATACCAATGAATTATTTTAACAGTATTAATATTGGACTCTTTTGGATTTTATTTCAACATAGCATAAAGAAATATAGAAAACATAATGTATGGTCTCAAAATAGTATGATATAACTAAATACCAATCATACCTATACATAACATTTTTTCAACTGGTTTTCGAGCTTCATCCAAGTCACATTTTATATTGGCATAAATAAGAGTTTTATATTTCATTCTATTATCAAGTCCAAACATATTTCATAAATAAATAATATAATTTCATTGATTTAAAAAATTTTAAATTTTATTTGGTAAATCTGAAATCCAAAAATGAAATTTAGTTCACCCATTTTACTAATTTTATACACTTTTGCATTAAATTTGAAAAAGCGTGACATTTATATTTATTATTTAAACAAAAAATAACAACATCAACAAAAATATGAACTAATAAAATATTAGAACAAATGATTTACTTTAAAAGAGTTGGATATACCAATCAAAAAGTAAATCCATTATTATAAATTAAAGAACATAACAATTTATACCATGATATTTGATCTTCATTAAGGCCATAGAGAGCTTTTGTGAGTTTTAAAACATATATGGGGTTTTGAGGATTTTATGCACTAGTAGGTTGTTTAATATAAACATCCTCTATAAAATAATATAATAATATATATTTAAAAACAGTATGATATAATTTTAAATTCTTATGATATTTATAATCTAAAAGGATTATATGGGATTCTATTCTTGAAACATGTGATATGAACGCATCATAATATAAAACTAATTTTTTATTATATCTTTTAGAAAATAATGTTGTATTATTTTGGGTTATCATCCCTCGATCATCATATTAATTTATAAATACCCACTTGTTTCTTATAACTAGATAATTTTTTGGTCTCTCTACTCGTTCCAAAACTTAATTTCTTCTGAAATATTTTTTCTCTTCATTCATAGCCAGCATCAAACATTCATTATCTAAGGATCCCTCTATAGTTTTAGGTTCTTAATAAAATATAAAGGTAAAAATTCAACTATGTGTTCTATATTTCATTAGTTCTAATTAATATCTCTAGGTCTCCAATTAAAATATCTAAGGGACGGATCTTTACGGTTCGTGATATTCTATGAAATACACATTCAGGTTCATCAGTATTTTGTTCTTCTAAATATGACTAAATTTTATTAATACCATTTTCATAATTATTATATGTGTTTCAAGTCTCATGTTGTAAAAGATTTAGTGAATTAATTTTTCCGAACTCTATTTTTAGTGAAAGGGTTTGTTTCATCAAACATATAATGAAATGAATCTTCAACAACCCTAGACTTTTTATTAAAAACTATATATGCTTTAAAGGTAGTCTAATATGCTAGAAATATTCATTCATCAATCTTTGGATAAAACATACCATGATTTCCCTTATTATTCAAGATATAAACCTTGCATCCAAAAACATTAAAGTACATTACTTTTGGTTTTTGTTATAACAATGTTCAAAAGGTTTCTTCTTGAAAATATTCCCAATTAAAACTCTATTCATGATATTGAAGGAAATAATTAAATATCCTTCCCAAAATTATATAATAATTATATATTCATTTATCATAGTCCAATCCATTTCCTTTATACTTGTATTTCATCATTAAATAATTCCATTTTGTTGAGGTCTTATTTGTGCGTAAAATGTTTGTTTAATACTTAAATTTGGGAAATAGAATTTAATTATTGATTATAAAATTCTCCACCTTGATCAATTCTCAATGAGAGTATTTTAAATCCTTATTCATTTTGAACAATTTTATAGAATATTTCAAAAATAGAGAAAACATCACTTTTGAGTTTTTGAAAATAAAGACTTGTAAATCTAGAGTAAAAATCTTTTAAAACGTAAAAATATTATTTTCCAT
The DNA here is from genome assembly GCA_963277665.1 of Viscum album. Lineage (NCBI taxonomy): Eukaryota > Viridiplantae > Streptophyta > Magnoliopsida > Santalales > Viscaceae > Viscum > Viscum album. The sequence goes on along the minus strand of OY728140.1, from coordinate 2,087,912,299 downwards.
CCCAAAATTCAATCCATGTTGGACCAAACAAATCCATACAGATAATTTATAAAGGATTAGATATAAAAATATTGTTAATATATTTGAAATAATATTTCTATTTCTTGAGAATTTATCATGAATCATAGAATCTATGATTCTAAAATTTAAGACTAAGAAAATTAGAAAAAAAGAGTTTCACAGTTAATTTATGTAAAACATAATTATTTTGTTTCCCAAATAATCAATTACAAATCCATGATTTATTTTTATTATCACATAAACAATTTAATTTCTTTTTACACAGTAATTTTAAATCCAATGTATAAAAATTATCAGTTCATGTTGCTCTAAACATAAAGAACTGATCACTAAAAATAGGGAAATTATAATTATTAAAATAATTAAAAATACCATAATCACAATGTTTATAGATACTTATCATATTGTTCTTTTAACCTTTCATATATAGTATTTTATTGATTCATTTAGATTTTGGATCTCCAACCGTTCCAACACCAATTATTTTTCCCTTAGTAGTATCACCAAAAGTAATGAAACATCCATACATTTGTGTTAGTGTAAAATGTTTTGATGGATCACCACTCATATAGATGGAACAATCACTGTCCATATACCATATAAGGGGTTTTCCATGTGTCTAGTTTTCATGAAAGATCATTTAAACATATCTTTGTTTTGGTACCCATATTATCATGGGTCCAGTAATGTTAGAAAACTATTATTTGGGAATCCATGTATGCTTTATTTTTTCATAAGTCATGAAAATTGATTCAGATAATCTGTTAAAAATAGATGTTCTTTTAATAACACTAATTTTAGTATTTTTCAAATAAAAATAATTCCTGACATGCCCTTTGTTCCAAAATGATATTATATTACAATTTTTGAATTTGAAACAAAATAGTTTTTATACAATTTGTATTTCTCAACCTTTATCTATATTCCAAATCAATCTATTATAATGAAATTATTTACAAGAATTTAATTTTATGTATTTTCTCTTTCAATAATAATTATATCATAACATCTATAGTATTCTACAAAATTATGTATTTCCGTGAATTTCATTTCATGATTGATACTATTGGATGCAGAGGTATTGAATTTTTCAAGTAACTCTTGATAATGTTTTATCATGGTATCACTTTCAATTAAAATAGAATTAAGAATATAAATTTTTCTTAAAGGAGATGAGACCTTTCCCAGAAATACAATGCCCCTTTGTTAAAATAAAAAATCCACCTTACATGATCCAAAAAAGGAGATCTATCCAAATCACATTTCAAAAGGGGAAAAAATTAGGGATATTATCATACCAGATGAATTCAACACCATTAATTAGATTTTTTTCCAAACCATCAGCAACAGAATTAGCTTCCAGGTAGACATGAGTAATAATGTGACTCATAGATCGAAGGGAGTCCAAGAATTTCACCCAAAAATTATACAGTTTCCATGATTACAAGTTTATTCTTCTTTATTGACCATATGGCACATATTGGCCAATAAATTTGACTAATCCTTATAAGAATTTGAATTTGAAGGACTTATGGAGTCTTTAGATACAATCCAAGAAGATTTCATTTATCTTTTTTCCTTTATGATAATAACTAGCATTTTTCTAATATATTTATTCTGGAATTATTATTTCGGCTTTTAGTTGGTGGAAATTTGGTCTAATATGACACAATATTTTTACTTCATTGTATCGAACTTATGTTAGTTGTTTATCATACTTCCTAAGGTATTTTCATGAATAATATTTTATTCTTGTAATACATAATGATCTTTCTGGATTGTTTAGCTAGTTACATTTCAGAATCAGATGAATATGAATTCTTTTCTTATTTGAATTCCATTTTTTTCTATTATTCTTATGAGATGTTACATTCCGAGTGGTATTTTCTTTATTCACTATAATCTTATTATCACCAGCATCATATTTCATCTCAGCATCATATATCATTAATGTCCCAATTAGTTCTTTCATTGTCAGATATATGCCAAGTGATGATTGTCGAATAGTAGCAGATATTCTATTCCAATTAAAGGGTATTACACTAAGTACTTTCAATTCTTGATCTTATTGTTTGCTAGGTTTACCTAAGGTTATAATATTGTTGATAATTTTGGTAATAAATCCATTCGTTTGTGTGATGCTTTCACCATCAAACATTCTAAATGTTTCAAATTTCTCTTGTCTATTTCTTTTCTCATCTTTATAACACAATCTATTCCATAATAAGAAACTACAATAGTCTTCCACATTTCATAGGTAGTTGAAAATTATTATACACAATTTAATTCATCTAGTCCAATACTATAAATTATAGCATTCATTTCCATTGAATTCATATAATATTCATCTTTTTTTGTTTCATCCCATGTTTCTTGTTTTTCCAAAATATAATAATGAGTAATAATTTTTTCTAGGCTCAGAATCTATGATTCATCATATAGATAATCATTTTAGATTTCCAACACCCATAATGTTCACCATTACAATATGGTGCTCGTACAATTGACAGTCATTCTCTTAGATCATCTATTGTCATCTTGTATATAACTTTTCCTTTAGGTTTATTTGAATTATCCAAAACCTCTAATTTCATACCAATTCTTTGGTCATAATATACAAAGTTACAACAATGGTGGGAGTGAATTTTGACTTTATGAAAACATATAAAAAATTCATTTTGACACCCACTAGGATCTATGTGGATACATAGTGTTTTTTTATATATGAAAATATTCTACATATAAAAATATAAAAAAAACATAGCCTTTTGTAGTGTTTTGGGAACAATGATCCCCTAGTACAATCTTCAAATCACTCTCCCTGTGAGATTTTAAATTCATCTAATATGGTCCTCTTATCACAAGACTATGAATCCACAACTTTGTAAAGGTAGTTGACATCTTACAAATAAGACAAATTACCAAGATTTATCATTCTATAATAGATAACTGGTTATCAAAAACATAGACTGAGAAGATGATACTCCACCACAATTGTGTATGAGAATTTGAACCTCTAATAAATCTAATGATATTTATATATGTGGTTCAGATTGATCTTCACAGTTGTAGAGACATGAAATTGACAATTGATGGATCATCGTCTTTAGAACAGAATATATTCAAGAATGAATCAATCTGATGTGATCCTTTTAGCATAATGATCTTCAATATGATATCAAATAGTATAGTAGTAGAATATGTACAATAAAATGATTAATATCATGTATTCCACCAAAGTGTATTCCTCTCCTAGATTCATTTGATCTTTCCATCACCGTAAATGATTTTAAATAATGTAGTCATATGTATGGATCTCTCTTATCAAATACACACACACAAAAACACACATATATATGATTTCTTGTTTTGCTATTCACGATCCAAATGAATATCCACATGGATCACATAAATTCAAATTCCAAAATGTCCCGGGGATTCTTAACATCCCATCGAAATAGGATTGATTTTCTCCTATGATCAATATTAATTGAAATAATAAAAAAGATACATGAATAATTATTTAATTATAACAGGATCATTGGAGTAATCATGGATTGAAAACATGGCTTAAAAAACTTTGTCAGTGAGAACACAACATATGGTTGATATACGTATCATACGATTCATTTGTGTAGCATATGGTTCCTTGGCATAGCATACGGTTCATTTTCATAGCGTAGTGTTATATTGTGTAGCTTAGGGTTAATTTGTGTAGTGTACAATTGTTAATAAATATTTTTATCATTGTCAGGATAAAATTCCTAACGTTTTATTGATTAACCATACATTCATCTTTTCACAACATAGTATATGAATAGTAAATCCAGAATCCAATGAGGGGTTGTTGATCCATAAGATTGATGATTCTCCAAATATAAGGATTTTGATCCAAAAATAAACTATTAAAGAGTAATGTATGGTTAAAACAATTTATTACCCACTACATCCAACAATGTATTATAGATTTCAAAATTCAAAACATATAATTGGTAGAATTTAATTTTAATTTAAAATAAAAAAACAATGAAAAGTGGTTTTCAAAAAAATTATATTTAATGTATATTCTGGTTTTATATTAAATCTTTAATAAATTTAATTTTTACATCCATAATTGGATTATTACTACTAAATAATTAATAAATTTAAATTTATAAATAATCCAGAATATATTTTTACATTATTAATATTTGAAAAGAAAATATTGTTTTTAATAAAATTTTGTATTTTTTCCTATTCAATGAAATATCAAACCTTTTAAAAATTATCAAATCAATACATGAAAATAAATTTATATTCTAATTTTAAAAATGATATAATTTTTATAAATTAAAATTTCCAAAATTTTCAAAATATTATTATAATATTCTCTCACAAAAAGCAATAAAACCCATTTTTAAAGAAATCATGTTTTTAAAAATTAAAATTTTCATACTCATTTTTAGTTATTTTTACCTAATAATTAATTAATAAATTTATAATTTTTAGTAACATTTATGAACTTTTTTTCTATACCTTCTCTCCAATATAATGACTATCTTACAGTAATCAAATTTAAATAATAATATTTTAGGGTTTCAGTGAACTCAGTGTTTGAAATCTTTTATGTTATCGATCACAGTGTTAATTTTAAAATCTAAAGATATTACATGCACCCCCTCACTGACACATTTAATAAATAATTTCAATACAATTTCATGTTATTTTATGTAATAAAAATACCTTTTTCGAAATCCACATCGTAAAAATGGTCAATAAAACTTCTTCTTGAAAACTAGAAAATATAAACACGAAGGCCATTTAGAGTAACACATTAATAGGTTTCTAAAAAAATAATAGACTAGGGGGAAGTGAATATATAGACATGCAATAAAAAACTATCACACAAATATTATTTGCGGGTGATATGGAACATGGTCATGAGAAATTTATCTATTAAAAAAATCATAAATAAGTAATGTGTTGAATGTATTTTAATTTATTGGTAATAAAATTATACGAATAAACTATTTGTTTGAAGAATGTTTTCCTATATTTGATGAATTTATTTATCACATAGACTATAAAAATAAAAACATATACTTACATTCCATGAATAGTAAAAAAACATTAATAATTTTCCATGATAACATCATCTTTTATTTGATATGATTAGTATTCGATATAAACTTATTAAATCTTATAATGCTAAAATATACTTCTAACAGATCAAATATTAAAAAAAAAGAGAAATATACCTACCCAACTATCATTAAACATTATGAGAACCAAATAGTTTTGAAAAAATAATATAATTATGAAAATGATTAAAGCATAATATAAATAAATAAAAATATTAATCTCTAAAAAAATATCTTTACCCAAGTTCAAACTAAATTGGTTCATATATAGTTATCCTTGAAATTCATCAAAATATTCCGACCCATTCTTGAAACCTAAAAATCGTAAGTATTTTTCTATGTATTATTCAAAAATTATTCTATAATTTATCACCATATAATGTTACTCGATCATATATTATACACCCCAAAAGGCATATACCATAATCCAATAATCTCTAAGATATGATAATCACGTCCATAAATAAATTGAATAAACATAAAGCCACATTATGATAATATTTTTTTGAAAAGATAAATTATATATTTTTCATAAATAAGATCCCATGATATCCTCCTTATCCAAATAATATATGGTTCCCAATGTATTAAACATCTTCTTAAATAACATTAATCACTCAATCGCCAAGTAAATTTTCAATCATATGGTTAAATACATGATAATATATATGATCCAAAAAATAAAAGTAATCATCGTTTTCAAAATCATTTATGTACAAAAATAATATAATACATACTCAGAATTAACATAGGTCAGTTGTATGCAATTTTTCCTTGACCCCCTTCGGTTTTTCATTCCATACCAATAACCTTTCCTGATATGATAACATGTCAAACGGCCTACATGATTTCCTTTTTATAAAACAATAAAAGTCTACTAATATTTCACTTAATCATCAAAGATTATATAAAACATAATTTTTATAAATAACTTTGAAACATATGTTCCAAATATATAGATACATTATTCCCCAACTAATACTTATTCATAAACATAAGGGCCACATATACCTCAACAAAATCAAAATTCTCCCAAAATATTATTAGCCTCCATAAAATTCAATCACTTAAAACCTAAAATAGAGTGTCTAATAGTATGAACTTATTACCATTTTAAAACATATGAAATCATGATGATATTTTAAACTCATAACATAACATCACATGAAAACATCATAGTTTCCAAATTTTTTAAAACTCTTCTCTATTACAAACTATAAAACCCTTGAACCAATAATGGTAGATCTATTAATAATAACATACACTCTACAAGTGTATGTTTTATAAGGATAGTTGTGACATTTTTTCAATTAAATACATGAAATATTAAAAAATTGGATTTCATATAAACCTAATGACCTTTTAGTGTTTTTGTTTTATAGAATTAATCCAAACTCTCACCTAAAAACATTATCGACTTAAACAGTTTACTATTATTCTTTATAATCTTGATATAATGAAACTTAAAAAAGATGGGATAAAATGTTGAATAATTGTAAAAATAATATTTAACACTTATCTTCCATCGATTAGATTAATATGAGAATAACTATATTAATCCATAATCATAGTGTATGAGCGTGACATATTTTAATTTATTCCCATAAATACATAGTTCATAAATAAAGAGTTATGGGATAAATCATAAAAAATGGAATTTCTTTTGGAAAAATTATAATGATCCATGTGATTCCATTAGTTATTAATGTAATAAGCAATACCCATTTATTTTTTAACCAATGAAGTAGTAAATACTTTTTGTTAAATATAAACTTGTTAGCATTCCTTGTAAAATCATAATTTTTTTTGTAAAAACTCATAGAAATCATAGATAAATCATATATAAACATGATAAATAATTTCCACATTAATGGGATTAATTGGATTAACATCATAGTTGTACATAGAATAACCATACTTCTTACAAAAAAATTAACCATCATAGTTACTATTTGGATAACCATTATATTATATTCCTATAATATCATAAGAAAAACCTTTTCGGTTAACACTACATATTTACCCGATGCATTTGACATCTATAACAGGATCAACAACCATTAATTTATAACATAACCACACACCATCATAAAAATTTCCTAAGAACCATAACATAATCATAAAAAATTAAATATTCAAATCCTCAAAATAGTATTTCAAAATGTTAGAAAAATATAGGGTTATTGAAGTATACTATTCATTCAGAACCCCATTTTAAAAAATAAATAACCCGGATAAAGAGAAGGTGGGTTGTTTTATGAAAACAAGAAATTTTATAATGTAAGAAAAATATAAAAAAATAATTATAGTTGTGGGAGAATTCATAGTCTCTATATATTTTGAAATAAATAATCCATGTCCTAACATCATTAATACATTAAATGAAAAAATTAGTATCATGAAAATACATTTTAAACGATAATATTTAATCTATAAATTTAATGAGGATGTTATAACTAAAAATATACCTACTGGAACATTCATATCATCATGGTTCATTGTTGTTGATGAATGTAAATTCCATTAAATGATCCTGAAAACATTCTTGATGAAAATACACTTTAAAATTTTAAAATAAAATTTAAAAAACTAAAAATTCCTAAATTATTTCAAAATCCTTGTTAATTTAAAATGACCATGAAAAAATATAAATATATATTCAAATAAAATAACGGTAATGACAGTGGAAAAATTTGTTCATATTTTGAATGATAAAAATAAACATTATTTTCAACCATTTTGTAAAGGGATTCAAAACAGACCAACTTAGAGAACATTAAAAATATTAATTAAAAATTTATTTCAAATAAGGTCAAAGACTATGTGAAATAGATTTATATAATAATTTATTTTTTCATAATTATATTCTTGAAAATATTTTTCGGAACATGAATATGGATGGTAATTATTCCAAGTCTATAATAAAATAAATGATTGGTATCACATAAAAATGATTTCAGTTTTAATTCACCAATAAATAAGGGGGAGACTGAATATAAACATGTATACCAAAATCATAACCTAAAGTGAATAAAATATATGTTGTTTAAGAAACAATTATCATATGATTATCTCTAATGGACCCTAGAATATAAAAAATCCAATAAAAGGAAATTCATACATAAATCATTTTCCACTTTGGAAAATCATTAATCAAAATAACGATACAATAATAGAATAAAATTAATATGTAAATATAATTAAAATATTTATATTTATGTTATAACATGTAAAATGGGAATTATATACACCTCATAAAAAAATATACTTACATATCATAAACATATGTCCTTAGGAAAGGGAATTTGACTCTAATCAACCATAGAAACATCATATCCTTGAATTAAATGTTATTAAAAGGAGAGATTATGTGAAAGAATCTTAAATCCAAACATAAATTTGGAAAGAAAAATAATAATTTATTTGATGTAAATTCACACATAACACTTTCATTATAATTTCAATGAATAAGATTTATAACCCATCTAATTAAGAATGAGTTAAAAATCATTTACCATTTTTTGACATTAAGGTCAAATCCTATTTGATGTAGTGATTCAAATTCAAGATTAAATATTGTTGAATTATAATTATTTTTCATATTAAATTTAAAAGATGAATTGAAAAAATCATATATAATATATTTCTATAATAACAATAACATATGATTTAATTGATGTAAATTATATGAAATCTCATACCAGACAAACTATAAATGCCCTTTAACAACTATATAATTTACATATATCAATTATTATATTTATGAATAATCATTCCCATTATTAATAATTTATTATTAAATTATTTAAATAATTTATTTTACTAACATATTTAAATATATACTCGGTTTAACCCATATCAGATTTTTTTAGGGCATACTGTCTGTATGTTCAAAAGGGGTTTGATATGTTAACCATACTCAAAGGGGTATTTATTCCATCATCTAAAGAAGAATAATCATAAAATAATTATACTTATTAAATATAAATTATACTTATAAATCAAATCATTATGTATGGTTTTGAAAAATTAACTATGTTACAGTCTTATAGATGGCTGGTCATATGTATGCATTAGTAATGCTTCAATTATTCAACAATCATTATGGATGAAGGTTTAGTATTATTTCCTATCACCAGAATTTTCATAATTTCATTAATTTAATATTAAATATTTAAATATAAATAAATAATTATATATATATATCATTCATGTGATGTGGGGGTAAAAATAATTCACATCGCTTCGTGGAGGTGGTAGTCCACACGTACGCATAAATAAAGTTATCAGTTTTTAGTGAATTGAATTGTAAGAATAGAAATGATATATTATCATTTCATATAAAATAATTTATCATTAATATAAAATATAAACATTATTACATCATTATTAAAATATAAGATAGGCGGTGATGGAAAAAAATTACACAGGTCCATGAGGCTGTAGTTTGTCTTACACATGAATGAGGGATTCCATTCTATGATGATGGTGGTTGGGGAATGATTTAGGTTCTGTAAGAAACATAATAAAATATGAGTATATTTATGGTGTTTATGTTTTTATTTCATCATGTATGGGGATTATTTTAAGGAATTTGAAGAAAAAAATAAAACAAAAACACTTATTTATGATCTATAAATAATTTATAAACAAAATTTAGTGTTTTACACATTAAAAAAATATAATGTTGTTATTGTACCAAAAAGAAGGCCTCTATAATGTGGTTACTAATGTTTTTAATTTAGTTTTTAGAGATTTTTCATATAAAATTGGGTTTTAGATTTGAAGAAATGAAATGAGAACGTACCCTTTTATATGAGAGTGGATGCATACTCTGGGAATTTTGTAAAATATTAATTAAATATAATTTAATTTTGATTTTAAAATGGATCAAATATTGGAAATATCAGAATATAATAAAATTATGATTCTAAATCATAACATAAAATAAATTTGGGACATGTATATATATCATTATTACCCAAATAATTTGGTTTAACACCCCATTGACCATTTCTAACCATACCATGACCAAACGGTTCTTTAAACATTGATGATTTACATAGTTATTAGAAATGGAATTAAAAACCATTAATGTAACATGTTTTATATTCATCCCCATTTTAAAAAATTTATAGTTATTATAAACAAGAGGGTTTCATTTTATACTTTTATTTACACCATATTCTATAAAGGACATTATCCCATAGTAATGGAAAAAAAGAATTTATAGTATAATATTGAATTTTTATGGTTTATATTTAATAATAACATATTATTGAAACTCTTTGGGTTATTTTCGAGTCCTCAATATGTTATTTTTTAAATTAATTACCAAATTTACCCTTTTATGTGGTAACAAAAACCACAAAAATTACTATTCACATTAACTAAAAAAAGGAAATGTTTACTGTATATTGAAACAATGAATAAAAATATGGAATCCAATTTTGAATATTCAAAAAACCTAATTTTCTTAATTAAATTTAAAATTTAACCGACAAAACATGATGAAATTGGTTATTCCGAAAATTGCCTATTTTATGTGTAAAATTTTTTTATAACTAATTAAATTATAAAGCAATTTTAAAAACAACAATTTGATTATTTATAATAAAATTACCATAATTAAATTTTTGGAATAATCCAAAATGAAATTTAATTTATAAATTTAAAAAAAATTATATTAAAATCATTATTTTCACTATTCACTAAAATTCATACATTTCATAAAGTTTTGAAAATTTAATATTAATATAGTTTTGATAATATAATATTAAGAATCATATCATTTTTATAATAAAATATTTAATTATTCTAAAAATTAATTAATGTATTTTCTCACAAAAATAAATTACAAATTGGTGGAGTATTTTTTTTTAAGAATAAGAGGAATTCAATAAATATTGAGAGCTTATTTCTTGAGAATTAATCAATACATTTCTATTAAATATGAAATTTATATTTATTTCATAAATTTTTTAATTATATTTATAACCACCAAACCAATGGAAAGGTTATGACTATTATATTAAAATAATACTATTTTGTGGTTCATTTATGCTCGATGTTACATATCTTATACGCTACAAATCATATAACTTATATTAAAATATTACGTTAATAAACTGGCGGTGTCTCAATATGATGAAAAATATTTTCCACATAATATTTCTAGACCTTCACCAACTGATATCCACCCACCCCCTAGAATAAATTATTGTGCTACTATTGAATCATCCACATTAGATACACGAATGATGAATCAGCTCCCTAAGCTCCCCAATCAATATTCAAAATGATATACAATAATTTTGATCTATTCCCTTCATCAATTAATTACCCAGACTCTATTGTACAATATTTCCCAAAATTATTTACAAGTAGTGGTTGTCCTACTTACCTTGATGCATCAACCTACGGTGCTTGATCACCCAATCTATTAGGGGATTTATCCCAAGTACACCTTAGTATCACAATGTCTACGTCCTCCCAACTCTCCAATGACGTATGTCTCATTGAAATCACAATTTAAACCAAATAACTTGATCCAACCAAATGATAATAGTCTTAATATCTCAATTTTATAATGTTTTAACAAAGCTGAACATCATAATAGTTATAAATTTCTTATCTGTTCATATCAAAAATCACCCAGCCTCAAGGACCCCTTCATAAACATTTCGAAGCCAATGTCAATCACACATTATTAATATAATCCCATAGTCACATCACATCATGAGTAAAAAACATGGTATGCCTTAGCATAATTCTATAAAGACCCAATATAGGATAACATTTTTCATTCTATTGTTGAAAATTTAAGTATCCCGATCCCTTTTCATTCATTCAAGGTTCCCAAAAATAGTTATAATCACATTCATATTTCTTGGGTTCCCCATGTGCCTGTTATAATGAATGATAACCCCTTATTTCCTCTCAACACTTTCGAAATAGACAGTATACTATATCCCATGGAATAAACCAATTCTCAATTACCCTCCATTAATACCACATCGATATCAGCTGAACATTATTACCATGTTGTATTTAATTCTTTATGATACAACATTGTAACACCCCCAACATGGAAGCCATTGAACTGGTTTTCTAGGCCTGAGAGTAACTAACAAGTTTGTTATCCTCCATATATGTCAAATGATATTGACATGAAATGATACCCTTTTATGTGATAATGGGGTGATTATATCGTATAATAAAAATGAGAAAAAATATTAATAACAAATAAAAAGAAAAAACATAATATTTGAAAACTAATAGAAGAAATGAGACAAAGATGAACCTAATATATATACCTAATAATATTTACATACCTTGACAACTATACATATGTAAATAAGAGCTCTCTTTTTCTAATAATTTAAAACCGACCAAAAATATACTAAAATATCACTCAACCAAAACCCTGGAACTTCCTCATATCTTTTCCAAAACCATGTCATCATTATCTTCCACCCTCCTCATTCCCCTACCCTCTATCCTCTAGACCGAATTCATGATGCATTTTTTATACTAAAAACCATAATTTATGCAAAGACTCTAAAAAGATCATGTAGGGTGAGTATGATAAATTGTATCGCACCCCCAATGGTGTCCCTAAATTACATACATTGATATATCAAAGTATGCAAATGTAACTAATCATTAATCACACATGTCACATAATCTGCTCATCTTGTACTCATTTTCCCTAAGAGAAACCATATCTAACCTTAAAAATTACAGTAGTGTAATGATGATTCCATACTTTGTCATACTCAAAGAACCCTTGGTATTCAAACCATTATCTTAACTCATCGAATCACATGCCAAAAGGTATATAAACACAACATGTCACCATTGGATGGAATCTCCACATAATCCATTTGATTCAATCTGATACCCTAGTGATACACCCACATCACATATTACTAGTCCCACAAGAATCCATTAATTAAAAAATCACTGAATCAGCAGCATGATTCCCCATTGATTCACTATACCATTCCATTCATATTCATGACCCTCAGCCACAACATAGAGGTGTGATGTAACCCCCATTCAATGATGTCAATTTCTATTAATTGTGGCCATCAATATTGTGATCCCCCTATGTATGGATGGTTTACACCATCCATTATTCCAATACATATACAAAGTCATCTACCCAAGGCATGTGGTCTACACCACCTCACAAGGCCCTATCCAATGTTCACATGACCCCAATGATAGTATTGGACAACCCTAGTGAAAATAGATCACCAAAATTTATAGGAAAATACTCTAGTGAACAATTATTTCCACTTATAATCCAAATCAACCATCTATAACAATGGTGATCATCTAAATAATCATAGAAAATCATTTTACAACTCTTTTTGTAATCAGCATAAATCATAATCACATGGTCTAGGACCAATGCATTTTGCAGGAACCAACATTATAAAATCCTCACATTAGTTAATTAAATTAATAGAAATATATTTCCAAACTAATCATAGATCCCCATTCAAACCATTCATGAAATACATATATCAGTATTACTATTCCAAAAATGAATCGAACCCACAAATATTTACCGAAAAAATTAGAATAAGGAGAAAAATAAATTTTGTCTCACCCTGACCACCCCAATTACACCAATTTATCGCACATTACATAGAGAATTTATAATTAGAAAAACCACATGAATGACCATACTTGTGATTTTATATTCCTACTCATAATTTACTAACATATGATTATAATTTAAAAAACAATAATTTATGAATCTGATAAAAACAATGAATATATGGCGTAAAATCTATAATAAGAGGGAGACCTTAAAAAATAGTGATAGAATTTTAAGAATGGGGAAAATAGTGTGTTATCATTACCCCTAGATATAACATTTCATGAATGACACCAAAACAATAAATTAAAAGTGGTTAAACCCTCAGTTAGATACCTATAATAGAAGAAAATAGAGCATTTTTCTCCTTATTTAATTTCATCTATCTATCCCCCCAATTTTTAAGACAACCCATTTTTCCATTTTCATTCAAAATTGAAAACTTCAAAGAGTGAAATCATTGTTTATCAAGTAAAATATAAATATCTGGGGATCCATTATTATCTAAATCTTTCATATCATGACTCCTAGTGCCTCATCATGAATAACAAAAATATGTAGTAATTTAACTACTTCTCCAAAAAATTAATCTAAATATCATCCCATGTAACCCCTTACCACCATGACATATAAATCCACCTTAAATACATTGGTTTTGATGATGATTAAATATATTCAAACATATTACATGTTCTAGGATTTTAAAATAATAAATATTTATTCTATTTTTAGAATCAATATTCCTAAGGAAAGAAATATATTATTGTTAAATTTCACATTAACTATATTTTCCATACGAATTCCTTTCATTATAGGTTTTAAATAAAATACATAGATTTATATAATGATATTAATGTATTTTGTAATAAAACACAATTTATTCAATGAAAAAAACAAAAATTTTATCAAAACTCTCATGGATAACTCTTTTTAGAAGATCCATAAATCTAGGGGCTGAATTCATCAATCACAATAATATAACTCCAACATCATAAAGGATATACGAAGAAAGAAACATTATCCTCAAAATATCCTATTTATTCTGTTTTAGAAGATGCTAACTATATCTATGATAAATAATCAAAAAATATTGAGGCCCTTGTAGCTAATAAAACAACAAATCAATATATGGAAATGAATACTTGTTCCCCCAAACAATGTTATTGAGTCCTCTATAATATATGAAAATCCTCAAATAAAATATTTATTTCTCATTAATAAATTAGGATCCCCACAATGTGGATATGTAGATTTAATGAAACCCTTGTCACCTAATTTTATAAATTATTTTTTTAATTACAATGGATCAACTTGGTACATTTGATAATTTCGTTTTTAAAAAATATTAGAATCATGAATTAATTCAATTGTAAATTCATCCTCCCAATCAGGAATGACTCTAAAAAAACTATCAATAAAAACATCTAAAAATTCATTTAAAATATGAATATTCATATGCTAAATAATCATTTTATTTTCAAAGACATGTTCCTGATAACTTTCACCAACATCTTCAGTCATTTTCAAAACATATTTCTATGTAATAATTGGTATGAAATAATTATTATATTCAAATTTATAAACACTCTGAGGGTTTAATATTAATTCATGTGCTCTTTAATCATTCTTAACATGATAAACTAAAATCAAATACATACTCAGAATGAAATTACACTTTACTAAGGGTAAAATAATAATATTTTCGTGAAAAAAACATAGAAAAAATAATCATAGTAATGTTCATATAAATATATTTATCATTAAAATATACATCAAGGGATGTTACTATACATTATATATTCATTTTATAAGGAGAAATTTCCATTTTACAGGAAAAAATCTTTGAAATAAAAAAATGTGTATACGAAAAATAAATAATGGAATTGTCATAATCTAAGTGAACATTTATTGTACCTCTCACCAATTTATTCTATGGTACATTATTTCTTATGTTAATCATGAAAAATATTTCCACATTATTTTTCATTATGATATGTATCCTTTTTATTTATTTCCAATCATGCACATTCATAACGGTCCATCTCATTACAATTAAAATATTTCATTTCAAATTTATAAAATATATGTTTAACCATTAAAATAATTGTTTTATTTATTTAAATGAGCTATGTTACCAAAATTAATATACCCATAACACATTAAATAAATAATTATACATTCACCAATGTTATTTTTACCAATCATATCACAATAGGGTATCATAATTTTCATACATTCATATATGATCAATAAATTTTTCCAAATTTCAGTCCACCCAATCCAATTCATATTCTTAATTACATAGAAATAAAGAAAACTAAATTCCCACCTTATCACAACATCATAAAATGTCTTCATAAAATCCAATATTAATAGTAAACAAAACATTTATGAAATGTGGTTTCCATCTTATGTAAAATACATCATTTTTACCACCATTGTCTCGAATGAACATCTATGTGTAACTGGGAAATCCACTAAAATATTTTTCATAAGATGTAATTTATTCCTCATCCAACTTATTTAATTATTATGATTTAATTTCCATTATATGTCAATCATGTTTAGGAAACTATTTATCTAGGAAAATATGATTGAATTTTGTTTATTCCATGACATCAATCTCATATTTCTACATCGTATTATTAATCCAATACAACTATTAATCTGACTAAACTAAAAATTGAAAAATAATATGAGTTAACATAAGAGGTTATTCACATCCAAAAACATTAAATATATTTTCCTAATAACTGATCCAAACGTAACCTACTACTAGGTTTGATGATCCACAAAACTTTATAGGGTGTTGTTTCATGAAATATTCTATTATAGGTATGATCCTTTATAGAGAATTTTTTCCACATACTTAAATCAGTTATAATATTTATAGCCTTCATTATTTGATTTAAATAGCGAAAAACTACTCAATTCAAACACCAAACATTCTTTTTTGTTCTTTCAGAATGATATTAAACTCTTATTCCCTTCAAACATCATTTTCCATGTTTCCTATTTTGAAATGAATTATGAAAACAATTAGATTGGAAGATTCAATATAGAAAACCTAATAAAATACTTTAATTGATAATAAAACCAAAATTATAATATATTAAATGTAATTTTTATTGTAATCATAACCTCTAATGTAAATTAAATATTTCCTTTGATACTAACTATAACAACCCAATACATAATAAACATATAAATACAAGATCCATATCATAGTTTTTGATTTATTACATTTCCATATTATTTTATGTTTATAGTTTGTGATAATTAGGATAACCATTATATAATATATTGATAATTTACCTATATTGTAAATTTATATTCACAAAAAATGATCATGTATTTTTACTCACTCCATTATTGATACATGTTCTCTATTTATGAACATTTCATCATTGACATTTCTATAATCCCAAGACATCCAAAATACCTATGATAAAAAATATAAAAAAGTGGGATTATAAAACAATTATAGCTATTGGGATGTTAAAATATATGAAATTGATTATTCAATTTGAAAATTCACGAATAACAGAAAAGAAATTTTTTATTTAAGATTAAAATCATTCAGCTCAAAATAATAAATATTTAATCATGAAATCTACTTCAATGTCAATATTTTTCATAAATAAATATGTGTGAAAACAAAATATAAAAATAAAAATCATGAAATTCACTTATGAAAACATGAGATTATGGGAAATTAAACCATTACCCATTATAAGATCATCATCATTCACTTAATCACAATTTTATTTTCATACCTTTTGAAATCAAAATATTTCCATTAAAATAAAAAATTTATTAAAACTTATTTAGGATTATTAATAAATTATCATGTCACTAACACTTATAATAACCCTAATAAATGAATAATCATAATATGTCACACCCTGACCGCAGATATCATTATTTTTCTTCTTTCATGGTCCCGGTTTGATTTTTTTGAAGTTTAATTGTGTTGGCGGTTTCGCGCCGGTGTGTGGTCACCGCATCGTTAGCGGTGACCGTGCGTTTAGCCCGGGTGACCGTGTGTTCACCCGAAGTTTTGATATTAAAATTTTCATGTTGATATTCTATTATTATTACCATTTAAATTGTATTATCATTGTTGTAGTTTTTTCTACATATGTTTATATATGTGTATATTAATGTATGTATATATATATGTCTATATATGTATATATGTATATATTTTTATTTTATTTACTTTTATATGTTTATAGGTATATATATATATATATGTATATATATATATTTGTGTGTGTTATTTTTAAATGGTATTAATATTTTAAATATTTTGATCATGATAATTATTATTATAATTAACTAATTTTTATTTATTATCATTATTTTATTATTATTATTATTAATATTATTATAGTCATATTTGTTTCACATATATATATATATATATATATTTTAACCCTAACCAAACCCTATTCTACCCAGCCGCTGCCCCCCCCCCCTCTCCCTTCACTCCTCTCATCCCGCAGCCCCCCCTCTTCTCTCTCCCCCTCTCCCCCGCGCGGCTCCCTCTCCCCTCTCCCAGCATCTCACCGCAAACCCCGGTAGCCCCCTCCTTCAGCGCCGACCCCTCCCCCGACCTCCGCCCAGGCGCGCCGCCGCTGCACCCCGTCCGCCTGCTCCGGCGCTGCCCGCACTGGCCTCCTCCGTCGCCGGCACACCCTCCTCCCGCCTCGCTCCACCGCGGCGACCCCCCCCCCCGGTGTCGTTCTGGCCTCCGTCGCGCCACCTCCCTCTGACCCCATTGCCGGCACACCCTCCTCCTGCCGAACCGCCGCCGTCCGGCCCCTCCTGTGTGCTCCTCTCCGGTGGCCCGCACCGCTGGCCTCACCCTCACTGAAGCCGGCCTCCGGCACCTCCCCTGTCCCGACCTCCGGAGCTCCTCTGTCCGCGTGGCACCCGGCTTCGGCCCCTCCTGCGTGCTCCCCTCCAGCCCACCGCCCGTCCTCGGTGATCCAGCTTCCTCCGCCGCCTCCGGCGTCCGCAACCGCACCCCCTGTCTGACACCCCCGCTCCTGCCAGCTCGCTCCGGCCCGTTCTCCCCACTCGGCCGCCCCTGTAAGTTGGAGGCTTGGTTTTATTTTGTTATTATATTATTATTATAATTGTATTATTATTTCTATTATGTTAATATCATTATTATTATGATGATATTATTACTATTGTTATTATATTATTGTTATTATTATTATTATTATTTTAATATTATTCTATCATTATTATTATGTTATTATTATTATTATTATTAATATTAATATTAATATTATTATTATGATATTAATATTATTATTACTCCATTATTGTTATTATTATTATATTATTATGGCTATTATTATTATTATTATGCTATTATTTTTATTATTTTTATTATTATGTTAATATTATGACATTATTATTATTATATAATTATTATTATTAATATACTATTATTATTATTATTATTATGTTGTTATTATTACTACTACTACATTATTATTATTATTATTATTATCATATTAATATTATTAAGTTTTTATTATTATTATTGTTATGTTATTGTCATTATTATGATGATTACGCTATTATTGTTATATTATTATTGATATTAACATTATATTATGGTTATGCTGATATTATTATTATTATATTATTATTGTTATTGTTATTATTATTATATTATTATCATTATGCTAAATTATTATTGTTATTACTATATTATTATTATTATTATTATTACTATTATTATATTATGTTATTATTATTATTATTATGTTATTGTTATCACTATTATTATTATTTTTTTACATTATTATTATTACTGTTATTACTATTAAGTTATTCTTATTGTTGAACCTATTTAACGGTCTATTGTTTTAGGACCTGTTTGACGGCGCAATACGGTGCGACCATTACGTAACAGAAGTTTTTTACCGTTTCGTTCTTCGTTCCGATTCGATGTAGGTCTCCCATTGCACTCGCCTTTAAATTTAGAATTTATTTATTCCTTGACCTTTTATTAAGTTGCAGTAAATTTAAAACTATTATTAAGTAGTTACTTATAGTGTGGTGATCTGCTAATGATAAAAGCTGTTTTAATTCTAGCGTTTCATTGAAAGTGTTTTCTTGGAATTAATTGTTTGCTTCCATAGTAGTATTGCTAAATGGTTCTTCCTGAATAATTAAAGTCATGTTGAATTGTGTTTTGAAATGTTTTTGGCGTTTGTAAATTAGTAAATGTATTGTTAATGGAAAATGTGTTTCTTAGAACTTGGATTAGAGAAAATGACAGTAGGACCTTTAAACATGATTTTAGAAACTTAAAGTGTGGTTCTTGGTTGATGAAAGATGTTTTCCTTTGTCATGTGAACAAGAGTTTGGATTTCATTTTAGAAATAGTGTTCCTTCAAAAAGTGATTAAAGGCCAGTTTGTCTCTTGATAAATGTGGGGTGCGTTTGGATATTGGAAAATGATTCTACTTGTGGAACCGGTGTGTTTCAGGTTTAATATGCTGATTTGAGTTTCTTAAATAATGTTCTAAGTGTGTTTATGGTTTTCAATGAAATTCCATGTGTCATATCCCTTTAGAAAGGCTTTAGTATTAAATGGTTAAAATGTGAATGATGTGGCGGCCTGGTTGGCACTTTATTGATTGTGAACTGTCTACTTATATAAATATACGTACTCATGGGGAATCTCTACAGGGGGACTTCCCTTCGAGGGTTGTCGTGTAGCGATGTTCGTGTAAGGGGTTGGCAAGTGCGGTGAGATGAGTCACGCGTGCGAGGGTCTCCCACTTACATAGTGTTATTAAAACAACAGTGGGTTCCTGGGAGTCTTTTAGAGAATCGAGTGACGGTTACTAGCTAACCCCGATTAGATGGGTTAGTCCCCCCTTGGTAGGTAAGGCCTTGTGGGGCGTGCCACTGGTTGGCTGTTAGGGGGGCCAGTTTGTTATTGACTATAGAGTACCATGCTGGCAGGTAGTCTGATCCCGAGTACGTCCAGGGGTTTTCTAGGGATGTTTAGGATCGCCCATGGTTATTTCTTATAACTTTTGGTTTACATTTACTTGGACTTGTTTTTCAGTGCTTGTTTACTTATAGTAATCCTTCACAGCTTATACTGTTAGATTTTCGGTAAAAGGTTTTCAAATGAAAATACTTTATTCTCTTTGTGTAATATTTGAAAATTGTAACACTTCTTTCTTTTTAAAATGAGTTTAGAACTAATGAAAGGAATCCAATTTTTGGAAAAGAATAAGGAAATGTCTTGTGTTTTTGTTTTCAAGTGAAACTTTATGAGAGCTTAATTTTATACATTGTAGTTCAAACCTGGATTATATAGATTCTTTATTTACTGGCAGTGCTTTGGGATTTTTTGTGGAGATTACCTACTGAGTACTTTTTGTGCTCACGCCTATATTTTACCATTTCAGTTGTAGGTTCCTTGTGTTTAGGTCTTCCTGGATTGAGTCGCTCAGTGGTGTGGCGATGTTGGTTTGTAGTTGGGTGGTGACCTGTGAGGTCACGTGGAGTTATGTCGTGGTGTAGTTTTGTTTATGACGTTAGTTTTTTTGTCTGTTTTGTTTAGTTTATATTCTTTATTTGATCCTGTTTTTGGTTTGGTCTGAAATCATTCCCAACGATTAAAATTTCAATGCCTGCCACTAGTTTCCATCTCGGGGGGATCAGGAACGCCCCTCGGGACTTGTCGCGGACCGACTCGGGTGACCGGTTCAGGGTCGGCCCGGGCTGGTTCGTGACAAAATGGTATTAGAGGCAGGATCTTGTTATTTGTTTTGTCTGGTAGGTGGATATTAGGACTATCGGGACTCGAGAGGTAGGTACAGGAAGCACGTCATGAACCCTCGCCTGTTGCGCACCTTGAGTCGCTAGGGGTAGTCTGGGAATTGTGTCCTTGTCTTTTTCTGGTTTGTTTTGGATTGAGAGATTACAACGGAGGCAAGCCGATGTTACGTCGTGATTTCACATGGAGTAGTGACCCATTTGGAGTCTGAGTACACAGTTTGAATTCCTCCTAGTGGTCGACGCTGGCATGGGACATGGCCCACTACCATGTCGCCAGGTTGAGCATGACTACTAGTCCCTCGCCCCAGTGGTTGATGCAAATTTGGATGCTGCTTTTGTATTGGTCTATGTTAGTACGTTGTTGGAAATGAAAAAAGTTTTTGAAAAATTGAACTGGATTCTTTTAAAAGACTTTAAATGTATGAAATGGGTTTTAAAACTGAAATCTCTTGAATTTCAAATTCGTTATTGCTTGGATTTGGTCGAGAATGGTTCGGGATGATACCCCATGTCCTCTTTATGAACGTTTGCACATGTGTGAGAATGCATGGGAAAAAAATGTGTGTTGGTGCGAGTATAGTTGGACAGTGGATGAAGTCATGTGCAATAGTTCATGAGATTACCTGGGTGTGTATTTGAAATTAATATCTTGACCTTGTTTTCTAAATTGGTTTTAAAGGGGATACAGTTTTGGATGGTTTCTGGTTTGAAAGTTGCTTGGTTTTGGAAAGTAGTCTTGAAAAAGGGCGGTTTTATAATCTAAAATAAAAAGGGGATTTTAAAAAGGAGGCCTTATTTTGGGTTGTGTTCGTATTTGTTTGGTCTTTGTGCTTACTGTTTTTGATGAAGGCTCTTTTATTGAGGTTGCTTCGGGTTGATATTGGTTTTGGCTTTGTGTTTTATATGTCGCTCAGGATGTGCCGCCCAGAAAGGTCTCTATGGATTCTGATAGGTCATGCCTAGTTTTTGGTCCTTCTCAGACTTTGACTATTCTCTATGGTGATCACGGTCCGTTAGAGGCAGTGAAATGGCTCGAGGAAGCGGAGCATGTCTTTAGAATGTTGGGAACTCCCGATAATGTTAAGGTTCGTGAAATTATGGGGTTGTTTGAGGGTCCAGCTCTGGACCAGTGGATGATGGTTATCCCACCGTCAACGAAAGGTGAAATGACGTGGGATGTCTTTAAAACAGTTTTCATCCAATGGTTTTTACCTGAGGAAGTGAAGTTGGAGAAAAAGAGAGAGCTTGTGCATATTCAACAAGGCCAATGGACGGTGAAGGCATATGTTGACTTTTTCAAGGAATTGATTCCCTTTTCTCCAGAGGTAGCGTCGCATGAGCTCATGAAGGCCTCTCTTTTCACCGGGGGTCTTCTTCAAGAGATCAAGGGGAGAGTCCTCTCTTTTAAATACCTTTGTTTCGGGAAGCTGGTGGAGCAAGCATTTCTGGCTGAGTTGGTTTCCGAAACACAGTTGGTTAGTACTCCAGCATCCCCGGTTGTTCGTAAGAGTCCCCCTCTGGGGTGGAAAATACACCAGAGATACATGTTCCTCAGGAGTTATCCCCCTTGGTCCCAGATTCCAGTTCATCAGATTGTTCAGTGGTGTGCTATTAGTGTTGTCGTTTCGGGCATTTAAAGTCGTCTTGTTGCAACCCTCCAAAGGCGTGTCATCGTTACGGCTGTATGGGTCATCTGGAGAAGGTTTGCAGGAAGCGTCGCTTGAAGAGGACGCCGCGATGGGAGAATGTCAGTACCTGACTGTGAGGCAGAAGATGCTTCATCCACTAGAGCCCCAGCCACAGGTCTCGGGGTGAAGCTCGCGCACAGTCAGGAGTTCCCAGGGTTGTGAAGCCTTGGTCCAGGTTCGGTCTTCCGTGTTGACGATGGAACAATTAAAAATCTTTTCATATGTGTTTTTCCACTATTAATGTTTTAACATCGTTATAAGTGTGTTGTTTTTCCATAATGTTATGATGGACTTGGGATATTATAATCCAAGCTGTCTAGTTTGTGTGGATGTGACTTTCGGAATCATGTGTCTTCCCTAAAAGTGTGTTTGACCCTTCAGTGGGTTGACCTTGGTTTAGTAATGCTCTTCAGATGTGGTTATGTTTTGTGGACTTCAATGGATCATGACTCCAATTTGATGTTGGTTAAATATTTTTCTGTGGGTTCTCCCTAGTGTTGAAGTTGTTGACTCTAGTCGTGGGTTCAATGTTTCGACGGAGGTGTAAATATGATCGTGTTATAGGAGTCGGTTTGGATCGGTTATGAGTTCCCGTACTGGACCCTCCTCCTTGTGGTAGTATGTTTGGAGTGTTAAAATTTTCAAACCAGTTAAGTTCTTATGGTGGGGAGAACCCCTTCGTGTTCTCCCCTCAACCTCAGACTTCGGTTTTCACTTGAAACGGTCGAGTGTGACCTGTGTAGAGTAAGGTCATCCCGAGATTCTTAGTTCTTTTCAGTTCTTTTAGTTTTATTTGGGCATGGACCTGAATCTTGACCAACTTTTGTCTTGGTGACTTTCTGGGGGCAGAAAGTGTCTGTGGTGGGGAGAATTGTCACACCCCGACCACATATATCTTTATTTTTCTTCTTTCTTGGTCCCGGTTTGAT
Organism: Viscum album; assembly: GCA_963277665.1. Lineage (NCBI taxonomy): Eukaryota > Viridiplantae > Streptophyta > Magnoliopsida > Santalales > Viscaceae > Viscum > Viscum album. The sequence continues at coordinate 2,087,888,103 of OY728140.1, read as the reverse complement.
TTTTTTGAAGTTTAATTGTGTTGGCAGTTTTGCGCCGGTGCGCGGTCACCGCATCGTTAACGGTGATTGTGCGTTTAGCCCTGGTGACCATGTGTTCACCCGACGTTTTGATATTAAAATTTTCATGTTGATATTCTATTATTATTACCATTTAAATTGTATTATCATTGTTGTAGTTTTTTTATATATGTTTATATATGTGTATATTAATGTATGTATATATATATATGTCTATATATGTATATATGTTTATATGTTTATTTTATTTACATTTATATGTTTATAGGTATATATATATATATGTATATATATATGTGTGTGTGTGTGTGTTATTTTTAAATGGTCTTAATATTTTAAATATTTTGATCATGATAATTATTATTATAATTAACTAATTTTTATTTATTATCATTATTTTATTATTATTATTATGGTTATTATTATTATTATAATTATTATTATAGTCATATTTTTTTCACACATATATATATATATATATTTAACCCTAACCTAACCCTATTCTACCCAGCCCCCCCCCCCCTCTCCCTTTTCTCCTCTTGTCCCGCAGCCCCCCCTCTTCTCTCTCTCCCTCCCTCCCGCGCGACTCCCCCTCCCCTCTCCCAGCATCTCACCACACACCCCGGCGGCCCCCTCCTTCAGCGCCGACCCCGACCCCGACCTCCGCCCAGGCGCGCCGCCGCTGCACCCCGTCCGCCTGCTCTGGCGCTGCCCGCACCGGCCTCCTCCGTCGCCAGTGCACCCTCCTCCTGCCTCGCTCCGCCGCGGCGACCCCCCCCCCCCATCCGGCGTCATTCCGGCCTCCACTGTGCAACCTCCCTCCGACCCCGTTGTCGGCGCACCCTCCTCCTGCCGAACCACCGCCATCCGTCCCCTCTTGTGCGCTCCTCTCCAGCGGCCCACACCACCGGCCTCACCCTCGCTGAACCCGGCTTCCGGCACCTCCCCTGTCCTGACCTCTGGAGCTCCTCCGTCCGCACGACACCCGGCTCTAGCCCCTCCTGTGCGCTCCCATCCAGCCGGCCGCCCATCCCCGGTAATCCAGCTGCCTCTGCCGCCTCCGGCGTCCACAATCGCACCCCCTGTCCGACACCCCCACTTCGGCCCGCCGCTCCGGCCAGCTCGCTCTGGCCCGTTCTCCTCGCTCGGCCACCCATGTAAGTTGGAGCCTTGGTTTTATTTTGTTATTATATTATTATTATAATTGTGTAATTATTTCTATTATGATAATATCATTATTATTATGATGATATTATTACTATTGTTATTATATTATTGTTATTATTATTATTATTTTGATAATATTATTCTATCATTATTATTATGTTATTATTATTATTATTAATATTATTATTATTATTATTATTATGATATTAATATTATTATTACTATATTATTGTTATTATTGTTATATTATTATGGCTATTATTATTATTTTTATTATGGTATTATTTTTTTTATTATTCTTATTAGTATTATGTTATTATTATTATTAGATTATTGATATTATTATTATTATTATGTTAATATTATTACATTATTATTATTATTATATTATTATTATTATTATTATTATACTATTATTATTATTATGTTGTTAGTATTACTACTACATTATTATTATTATTATTATTATCATATTAATATTATTAATTTGTTATTTTTATTATTATTATGTTATTGTCATTATTATTATGATTACGCTATTATTATTATATTATTATTGATATTAACATTATATTATGGTTATAATATATTATTATTATTATATTATTATTATTGTTATTATTATTATATTATTATAATTATGCTAAATTATTATTTTTATTTTTATATTATTATTATTATTATTATTACTATTATTATATTATGTTGTTGTTATTATTATTATTATGTTATTGTTATCACTATTATTATTATTTTTTTACTTTACTATTATTACTGTAATTACTATTAATTTATTATTATTGTTGAACCTGTTTAATGGTCTATTTTTTAGGACCTGTTTGACGGCGCAATACGGTGCGACCATTACGTAACGGGAGTTTTGCGCCGTTTCGTTCTTCGTTCCGATTCGAGGTAGCTCTCCCATTACACTCGACTTTAAATTTAGAATTTATTTATTCCTTGGCCTTTTATTATGTTGCAGTAAATTTAAAGGTATTATTAAGTAGTTACTTATAGTGTGGTGATCCGCTGATGATAAAAGTTGTTTTAATTCTAGTGTTTCATTGAAAGTGTTTTCTTGGATTAAATTGTGTGCTTACATAGTAGAATTTCTAAATGGTTCTTCCTGAATAATGAAATTCATGTTGAATTGTGTTTTGAAATGTTTTTGACGTCTGTAAATTAGTAGATGTATTGTTAATGGAAAAGGTGTTTCTAAGAACCCGGATTAGAGAAAATGACCGTAGGACCTTTAAACTTGATTTTGGAAACTTAAAGTGTGGTTCTTGGTTGATGAAAGATGGTTTCCTTTGTCGTGTGAACAAAATTTTGGATTTCATTTTAGAAATGGTGTTCCTTCAAAAAGTGATTAAAGGCCCGGTTGGCTCTTGATAAAAGTGGGGTGCGTTTGGATATTGGAAAATGATTCTACTTGTGGAACCAGTGTGTTTTAGGTTTAATATGCTGATTTGAGTTTCTTAAATAAAGTTCTATGTGTGTTTCTGGTTTTTAATGAAATGGCATGTGTCATATCCCTTTAGAAATGCTTAAGTATTAAATGGTTAAAATGTGAATGATGTGGCGGCCCGGTTGGCACTTTATTGATTGTGAACTATCTACTTATATACATATACGTACTAATGGGGTATCTCTACAGGGGGAATTCCCTTCGAGGGTTGTCGTGTAGCGATGTCCGTGTAAGGGGTTTGAAAGTGCGGTGAGATGAGTCACGCGTGAGAGGGTCTCCCACTTACACAGTGTTATTAAAACCACCGTGGGTTCCTGGGCGTCTTTTAGAGAATCGAGTGACGATTGCTGGCTAACCCCGATTAGATGGGTTAGTACCCACTTGATAGGTATGTCCTTGTGGGGCGTGCCACTGGTTGGCTGTTAGGGCGGCCAGTTGGTTATTGACTATAGAGTACCATGCTGGCAGGTAGTCTGAACCCGAGTACGTCCAGGGGTTTTCAAGGGATGTTTAGGATCGCCCATGGTTATTTCTTATAACTTTTGGTTTACTTTTACTTGCACTTGTTTTTCCCTGCTTGTTTATTTACAGTCATCCTTCACAGCTTATACTGTTTGATTTTTTTTAAAAGGTTTTCAAATGAAAATACTTTACTCTCTTTGTGTAAGATTTGAAAATTGTAACACTTCGTTCTTTTTAAAATGAGATTAGAACTAATGAAAGGAATCCAATTTTTGGAAAAGAATAAGGAAATGTCTTGTGTTTTTGTTTTCAAGTGAAACTTTATGAGAGCTTACTTTTATACATTTTAGTTGAAACCTGGATTATATAGATTCTTTATTTACTGGCAGTGCATTGGGATTTGTTGTGGGGCTTACCTACTGAGTACTTTTTGTGCTCACGCCTATCTTTTACCATTTTAGTTGCAGGTTCCTTGTGTTTAGGTCTTCATAGCTTGAGTCCCTCAATGGAGGGGCGACATTGGTTTGTAGTTGGGTGGTGACCTGTGAGGTCACATGGAGGTATGTCGTGGTGTAGTTTTGTTTATAACGTTAGTATTTTTGTCTGTTTTGTTTAGTTTATATTATTTCTTTGATCCTGTTTTTGGTTTGGGCTGAAATCATTCCCAACGATTAAAATTTCAATGCCCGACACTAGTTGCCATCCCGGGGGGATCGGGAACACCCCTCGAGACTTTCCGCGGACAGACTCAGGTGATCGGTTCAGGGTCGGCCCGGGCTGGTTCGTGACATAATAGTTAATTCAAAAATGTCATTTAGGTGTTTCAAAATTATTATTAACACCTTCACTTCACCTAATGCATTGGAGTGCTATACTGAGATCAACCATCATCCGATCTATATCAAGATCACCTATCATCATATAATATTTCCATGAACCATATCCTAGGAAAAATATTTTTAATTTCGATAATATATATTAGATTTAACAAAAATTCATAAGAACTTTGGGGATTTATGTAAAAAAAGAACAGAAATCCTTTTTTCTTTGAAAGATCATAATTAAAAAATTCATAGAAAAATGGGACATATTATATTAATTAATAATTTATTATAATAATAAAGTGATAATGAAAATTAAAAAAAATATTATTTTTAAAAATATGGTCATATGGTAAATATTAAGACCCATTCTTTTTCACTTCGTAAAAAAGTGTGAAATTTGACTCGTATAGAAAATGTTTGAAAATATTATTTCTAATCATTTTTAAAGACGGTAAAATGTTTCTTAAAATAAAATTATGAAATAAATATGTAAACATAAAAATTTGATAAAATAATTTGAATAACATTGTTATATGGAAAATGAGTTCAAAACATTTAAAATGATGTTTTAAAAAATGTATATTACTTTGTATCATGAATCGCCACAAATATCCATTATGTAACTAAAATAATTTGAATTAATTTTATAATTTATTAAAAAAAATTATTAAGTTTATCCCCTAATCATAAACCAATTTTTTATAAATTCATATATAGTTATGAAAATAGTTATGTTTACATTGGACTTTTTGGGGTTGTTTGGTTTATAACCTCAAATTAACTTTTGGGTGTCCAATGTGGTATAATAGATCATGGTTCCATTATATAAAATATATGAAACATGTTATAATTTTAATTTTTATACATTAGATAATCTTATATAAACATTAAAAAAATTATTCCACACAAAATAAATCACATCACTTCATGTAGGTTGTAGTTAATACATATTCATAAGAAATCTTATCAATTTCCAAAAATAGGAAATGTAAGAGGTTTATTAATAATGTATCCATATATAAAAATAATAATTTTATAGTTATTATTTATTCATTAATTAAATATTTATAATCAATCATGTGAGGAGGTTATTGAAAATGAAAACATCGCTTCATGGAGGTGATAGTCCACACGCACACTGAGGCAGTGTTTTCACATCCCATATGATAGAAAATGGGATTAAAATTGGTTGTTGTGTAAAAATAATAAAATTTAAGTACATGTAAGATATATATGTTAATATTTCATCATTTTTAATTACTATTTAAATGTATTGGAAGTATAAATAAATAAGAAATTACACAGTTAATCATTACATATCTTAGTTTAAAAACTCTCTTTGATAATATATTTACCCTTCTAGATTTGTTCTATTGTGGGAAAAGGTACCATATAATGTTTATATGGGTGTTGGTAAGGTATTTTGGCATGTTTTGGTTGAGCTAAATGCGTCATGGTATATTATTAAGAGAGGTTTCATGTTCCCACTTCTAAATTAGGAGAGTGGCACTCTTATAATTATTCAATGATTTAAAATAATATGAATTTCTAATGATGGTAAAGTGGCTCTAAAAATAAAATTTAAAAATTATGGTGATATGGGTCCAAATAAAATAATCTAATATGGATTTAGATATTATTATGGGACCTCAAAATTTAGTTATTACCTTAAAAAACATGTTTTACCCTTTATTGTGTTAACTAATAATTACCATTTTAAATATACTCTCTGAGCAAAATTTAAATAATCTCAATACAAAATTTTAACCTCTATATTATAAATATAAAATACCTCATTCAATATTTAATTAATAGAATTTTTATATTTTAATATTAATATATCAACGATATATGCAATGATAAAATTATATATTTTGGAAAATGGGTATTTTGATTTAATTGATTTTATAAAAAAATAGAGAAAAATTATGTTTCATGTGGAATTAAATTGATTATTTTTAATATAATGGAACTGATTTTAAATTATAAATAATACAAAATATAATTGTACATGTTTAATACATGATTGTAATTATCCGTTTTTAAAATAAATCATTATTGTTCTCCATTCACCCAAGAAAAAATCTTTTCATAAAAATAAAAAATATCACCCCAATAAATATTTCATATATTAAAAAAAATTCATTTAAGAAAATTATTATTCATTAATTCATACTTTTTACGTTAATATAAAACCATATAATACATGAAATGTAATTTATTTTGAATAATATAATTTTTAAAAAGGATTATATAATTTAATAAAATTGTTACAGTGAATATGAATTCTTAAAATATAATAATGAATGTTAGTAATAAATGAAACTCAATTATTTTTAACATTACATGGTATTTTATAACTATATTGGGTGCAGAATCATTCCCACTAAATGAACATTTCAAGACTATATATTCATAAGTATCATTCAATCACAAAACAATATTTCTTAAGAAAACCTTTAATATTTTAACTCTAAAGTATTAGTATTATGTTTTAGGCATAATAAATTCAAATGAGGATCATGAAATCTAGGAAAAGTATCACTAAACATGATCTCAACCCTCTTTATTGACTCTTTCTTGTATTGTTTCCTTTTTTTAAAAGTATCCTTCAAAAGAACATTATAACTTGGGATAGGGGCATTTTATTTCTAAAACACTTATTCATCCCCCATCATAATCATTGAAATACCACACAACTCTATGAAATATTTCAGATTCAACTGAAAAACCTCATAATTTATTCCAATATGATAATATTCCCTATTTATATTATGATGGTCCTTCAATAGAAGAGAACACTTCTTCAGTTCTATAAAATCAATGTTGTGAATAGATAGAACACATATTACATGAGTGTAAAGATTATACTCTTCAAAATATTTAGTACAGTTATCAAATTATTATAATTGACTAAAAAAATGATATTGGTGGGAATAAATATATAATTATATAAATATGATGATGTAGTTTTTTTCTTTATAATTTTTAGTGCATAATCAATCCCATGAGACTAATATTTCAAGCTAAAATATAATAAATAATAATATTTTTATCCCATGTGTCATAATTGTTTCTATATGACTGTTGAATGGATTACACTCCATTTATAACAAAATACACTCGGCTACAATGGCATATCACAATGGTAGTCTCAGATCAAACCCACAAGGACTTTATGGTATGTAGGAAACCTGGCAGTAAGAACATTATGGAAAGAGTACACATGAACGATCATTGGGTTGGTTTTCTATAACATACATAGAATGGGTTTAAACCATATAGAAAAATGGTTTAGGGTAAATTTTAGTTTTTAGGAATATGTTTTATCCTAAATATAGCTTCGGATAGACATTGGATTAGGCTGATATGTGGTGGAAAGGACACAATTTGGTCATTGTCAAGCAAATTAGATCTACCTAATGTGAAACTATTTTTTGGCCAATAGATAGTAAACAACTTATATGTGGTACTATTAGATTTAAAGTCATATAGTATCTTAATATATTGGATCAAGATTTCTCAACCCTAACTAAGTTATGTCATTTCTATTACACATCCCAAGATTAGTTTTATAAAAAATAATGAGTAAATCATTTTTTCATAATTACTAGCCATATATTACCATTTTTTATTAAATGAGTATTATATTTAAATCCAAGTATTCTCATGACCTTGATCACTAATAATATTAGTCGCACAAGATGCTATTAATCGAAAAAAATGGAAATGGAAGAAGGTCTGACATGATATATAAATTATTTAAATAAAGGAAATCCAAAATTGAATCTATATACAATCAATAAAATACCAACATCAATGAAATAAAAATGAATAATAAAATTATGGGTGAATCTAAATTGTAATCTGAATCAAAACATGATGTTAAAACACAAACACACAATAAATGAGACATGTAATGGTAATATAATGAACAAGAATGATTAAAAATAGAAAATTAATGAAATATAAGTATGTTTAAAAGTGATCATATAAGATACAAATAATAAATTTAAAGGGTTTTATTTTTTTTCAAGACTTTTTAATCCATTTTAGGGGTCTACACATATATATAGAATCGATCAACTCATCACTTGTAAATAATTCATGTTGTGAGAGTGATTTAAGGGACTCTCTTCTCTTAACATACACAACGTGTAAATAAGATCCATGTTATGTACTTCATATCTGCACATATCTTTGAGGATATTCAATCTATATTCCTTCATGGAACGTATCTTTAAGAGATTTATATTTCAAATATTTCATACTATGTATTGTATTCACATCATGTATTGCACATCATGAATATTGATTCATTGGCTTCTTCGGCACACATCTAGTTTAATCTTTAGAAATATATATTTTAATTGGTTTCGGTGTGTATAATTTAAATTTTTTCAACTTTACAACCATACATGAATTGATTATAGAATTCATAAATCCAACATAAACCAATAAAAACCCAGATCATTATTTAATAAATTAAAATTATACATCAAATAAATTAATCAAATATACATATTTATATATATAATTCATGTCAAGAGTTGATGATATCTTTTTTATAATAAAATAAATGACAAATTAAAGATGAAACATACATTAAGAATATATTTTTAAGGACCATGAAACTATAAGAAAAAATTGAATAATTTAATTGTAAATGAAAATCACAATATTTTATAATGATAAACACATGAATATATGTCAATTGTTGAAGGATATACAGTAGATCAGATCCATGAATGAGAAACAGAATAATATAGTTAAAATTCAACATCGGAGCTACTTTTATGATCCTTGGAAAAGAATTTAATTAGTAAATTTGTGATTGAAAAAAAATGATATTATCAAAGTAAAATCGTGGGATAAAATTTTTTTTTTAAGTTATGTATATAATTAGATTCAATAGATGAAAATGAAAAATTTATATGGATAATATATATAAATTAATTTAGTTTGTCATAGATATTACAACATAAGTTTGATTTAAAAAAAATATTGAAATTAAATTTACAATTGTCATTGGTTTTATAAAGATATATATATACATAGATCAACTTGTGTGTTTTTAGTTATACGTGTAAAAATGACAATTATGTTTATTAAAAAAATTATGGTTTAAATCAAGCTCTTCAATCCTAGTATTCGTGTTTATGTCCATCCCCCATGTAATAAAACTCTACTTGTTTAGGAGTAATATATAATGTTTTTACGATGTAAAATTGTGATTGAAAGTTAATGGTACTAGTGAAAACAACTTATATTAACTTTATAGGTTTAATAAAAAAATATTTCATAAAATTGATAATTAATAATGAATGAGATCGAAATGTCCTTAATTAGAGGAATAACCTTATTTTACACGACTATGAAATTAAATTGGATAAAGACAATTTTATTTCTGAATAAAATATTGTAAATTATTTGATACATATATAAAAAAAATTAAATTTAAACCTTACTCATCTATAACTAATGATTGTGTTAAATGGGAAAAATGAATTATGAAAATTTGAGAAATCTATATAGTATATGAAAATGATTATAATTGATTTGTTTATTTCTGATATATTATTGTATATTTCTTTTTTTCTTATTTAGTATTATTAAATGAATGTGAAATAAATGAAATTAAATTCCTAGTAGTAAATAGGTTCATTATATATATCAAGGAAATAATATATTTATTGTTATATTATTGAAATTCCATTATACCTAAACCCCTTAAATTTACTAATATAGATTTGGGTTCTTCATTTTATATGTGAATGTCTTATTAAAGAGTTGTATTAATTTTAAAATAACGTTTAATGGTAATTCAAAACAAAATATTATTTTGTCTCATTGAATTTATTAGTTATTAAACACATAAAACATTAAAATATTCTAATTAGAGATAACTTAACCATACCATACATACATGTTACATCATTTTACATTAATAATCATTACATTAATATACTAAATCACATCCTAGAACCTATAATTATACTATTTTTTGAGATTATATACAAAAATAACTTATTTTATAAAAAAATTAATATATTCCATAAATATAACTCAAATACGATACAATATTAGACACATCACACATAATACTATTCTACATAACATTGGGAATCGAATAAAAAGAAATGTGTGAAATTAAACAATCAGTATGGGTTAAAATAATTGCTAATAATTATAAATTATAAGTTAGTATTTGGTGAACAAGTGTGTATGATATTAAAATCATGTTTTTTGATGAAAAAAAATATTTAACCAATAAAATGTGCATCATAAATCTTGATTCATATCATATGAATTTGAAAAAACCTAAGACATGATTTATAGGAGTGTGGAAACATATTAAATAAATATTGGCCACTAAGAAACATCATAGGAATGTTTTAGAACGTATATATGTATTAGATGAATGTACCATTAAAATAATCAATGTAATTATTCTCCATTGGGAAGGATTGAAAACAATTCAATTATTAAATTTTGGATAGAGCATCATTATGGGATATGTTCGCTCACCATTCCCATTAAACAACCATTGAATGGGTTCACTCTAAAATCCAATTCATGAAATATCATGACATATTAATATTTACCGAATAATTAGAGAGATAATTAATTTTTTCCCAACCTATCAAATAGTTAAATCCATATTTATGAAATATAAATGAACATAAAAATATTCATAATTAAATCATTTCATAATTAACCCATAGAAAAGCATTTAATCAAAATAATAACAAAACATGATGATAAGAAATCTGGGTAAAGAATGCATTTGGAACCATTATATCATATCCCCAATGAATAAAATATATATATATTGGTACATTGACATAAAGGGGAAACATTTTATAAGAGAATTAGAAAATTAATTTGATAAAAATTAGAAGACATGCTTATTGATTTTTAGTAACTATTATTTAAAATCAAATAATCTATAAAAAATAAGAATAAAATTTACTTTAAAGACAATCAAATCGTATATATTTAAATATTCATATTGAAAACTAAATAAAATAGAGGGATAAAGTGATAATGTGAATAACATAAAAAAGGAATTCCATTCATTCATTAAAAATAAATTAAAATTAAGTAAAAAATAACCGACTTGTGTAATATTAAAAACATATTACATCAATTAATTTGAAAATAAATTCAATGAATATAAAAAAATTACCATATTAAATAATATAATTATAGAAAATTAAATTTCTATTACAAAATAATGAATAATAATATGGATAACAAATTTTCATAACTTATAATATGTGATAAGGACGACTCAAATTTTAGTAAACAATTCATTTGAATTGTGATTCAAAGTGAGGTGAAATTCATATATGAAAAATGAAATCTAGAAATAACCATATTATAAGAAAATATATGAGGTTTTATAGAGAAAAAAAATTAATTTATAGATAACTAAACAAAGAAAATCATGATTTCATTATTAGATTTGGAAGATATGATAATCTCTCAAACTGAAGCTTAGTAAAAGACATTATAACACCATATATAATTAATTTAATTTTATTATTCATTTTTATATGATCCACAGATATATAATTATTTTATTTCATACTATTCATTTATAATTCCACAATACCCAAATATTAATTGTTTACTATATAATTTAATATGCATGTATTAAGTTTTCTATTTCTTCTATGCATGATTAGATTTGAAATTCCAATCCTCTCTCATTGATCATGTTTTAAAAATATCTATAATTTTTATGAGGATTTATTATATGGATATAATATATTTCTATAGTCTATAGGTCATATCATGGAACTTATGGTGAGGATTGAAATTGAATGCTTAATAATTCCCCTTTTTTGTTGATTACATAATTAATATTATAAATTAGTTTTTTTAGAACATGAAATTTAATAATTTTATTCCATATTTATTAAAACATATTAAATTAAATTATTATTTCATCATATTTCATTTATTTTGTTTTTTAATATTCATGATGTAAAAATTATAACTGCATTAATGTAGGTAGTAAAAATTCCCCAAATAGAAACACATTATTATAAATGATTGAGAATAAAACTATTATTTTATTGCAATAATATCACTTTTATATAATAATAATAATTTTAAAAATATTTAATTATAGTGATAATAAATATGTTAGTATTTGTCGAATAATAATCTAAATAATAGATATTAAAGAAATAATAACCCTTATGATGAAGACATAAATCATCTCTTAGAGAGACTATTGAATATGTGTAATTTGAGACACACTTTTATGTAAATAAGTTATCAAAAAAGGTTGATTCCTTTTAGGTAGATAATATTTTTAGGTATTCAAGATAAAAATTATGGAGAGGTTTTCCTTGATGTGGTTATGGGAGGGGTTATTAATTACTAAGAATGGGTAATATTTTTAAAATACTAAAATCATTAATATAAAACAGAATTTAATTTTAATAAAAATTATTGGAAATTATTAAAGATAAGATAAAAGGAGGTTAATAATTGTTTTACCCAAAAAAAATAGAGATGTTTAAAAAAATTAATGTATGCTAGTATTTTTTATTAATCAAGATGAAGACCTTATAAATTATGTCAATTTGTGCTAGAGTAGAATACCTTGTTTGGAAGTTGGATGCACCCCATAATATATAAAGTAAAATGAGATTAATTCCCCAATAATGGTAACCAAATTATATATGATTAAAATGAAAAAAATATATTTACTCATATTATAAGACATAATTAACATGATAACATTATTAATATTGAAAATTATATTTTTAGGGTGGTGATTTCATTGGGTTTTGAATTATAGATCCCTTCATATGAAAAAATCTGGTTGGAAGGGATGATATTTTATATTATTATTAATGAATATATAAATATTTAAGAATATTTAAAAATTATTAATAGTATTTATGTTCCATCGAGTGTGTCGATTGATAAATATAATATCAATATCATGATGTTTTTAAAGTATAATAAGATATTACATGTCTGTATTTATAAAAAATTAATAATGATATATTTTATGGTAACATAGTTGATTGATATTTTAATATATATATATCTTATTCTTTGATGTGTAAGGTCTATTCTAATACCTAAATGAGTGTTTCTATACATCATGAACATTGCAGTACTTTTCAGTTATTATATAAAATAATTTTAATTTTTCTAAATTGATTTGATGTTTAGAAGTGCACTTAAATATTTTTTGGGTTTTTTTTGGAAATTATCATATTTATTGAAATTTAATAAAATGGAAGGGTCATGAGGTCTATAAAATTTCATAAGAGTCATCCCTGTAGATTACAATATTCATTAAAGAGTGAATATGTTCAAAATTATACAAAAGGGTAAACATGTAAGAGTCATGCAAATGTACACTTAAATAATGTCACAAACCTGAATTTTTATATATCATCTAGTGACTTTATTAGAGTCACTCAAAATAAGCTACAATATTGTGGCACAATCATGTTGACTCATTAATATTTATAAGGGTATTTAGGGAATTTAAAATGTGACATCAAAGTGGGGTAATATTCATTTGGATATTAATAATATCTCTCTACATTTTATAGGTTTTATTTATCTATTTAATAAGATTCAACTATTGGATCAAATGGTTACATCCAGGGAAGAGAGGATTTATAAGATTAAATGGTAAAATATCATAGGATTCCTTTATTTTTACCATAGGTTTCACATTGTGAATTTGGAAAATTATTAAACTAAATGATTCATTTCAATTATGTGTACCTGTCACTGACTCATCCAATTCTTTGAGGTTTCAAGAAGTTAATTTAGGAATTTTTCTGTTAAACATATATAGGAATAATTCATAGGAAGTAATAAATTTCTAGATACTATGTTGTTCTATTAAATTTAAATATTAGTAATATTTATTATATTCCATAATTCAAGAAATGAGTTAGGATAATAAAGAAGATAAACTGATTTTTGACACCAAATTCCATGATGATAAATAATTTATTAAGATATTTACATTGAAATAATTAACTAAAAGATTGTGATAGAATATTCATCATGTCTTATTTCTATTATGATGTTTTTAATGCATTTTTTGATTAATTATTAAGAGTGAAATACATGATATTTTCTAATTATCTTGTTGATTCAAAAGCTAGAGTCTTTAACAGAACAAAAAGAAAGAATATTCATGATATATTTAACATGTTTAAATATAAAAAAAGTGGAAATAAAATAACCAATTTATATGGGAATAATATTAACATAGTTTTATGAATTTATTTACTAAAATAGTAAATTAGAATAAATAGGATATGAAAAACTTTTTTAAATTGATATATTTTATTAATTTTTTAGAAATAAAAACAATGATTCTATGAAATTATTTATCTTTGTGAACTAATGAAAAAGGATCAGATAATAGACTAACCAGAATTTTTTTCTACATATTATTATTGTCAAGTAAGATAGGTGAATAATTCCAACTATTATTTTTTTATTTCAAAGAAATTGCGTCCTAAAATATAATTATATCATAGGGTGAATTCATATCACTAATTAATCCGAGATGTATAACTATGATCATCAAAAAATGATTAAGGTGATCAGTTCCATTTTTTCAAGAATGAACAATTCTATAATACGGGTCAAATTCAATAGGGTAATGTCACGTGTCTTATATAATATTGTGTGTGGGATATTTATTTCTCGATCCAAAACATAGAAACTTAGTTCTTTTATTATGGATTATTTCTTTTAGGATTATAGATCATGATATTAATCCTTTTCAAATATATTTATTAATAAAAACGAATCAACTTATATATAATGGATAGTAACCCACAAAATTTGTGTTATACTAATTGTATATAGTGGATAACCTCCTTAACAATTCCATTTTCCCTTGTATTATCTTAATATATATATAATAATAATTTTATTTAAATTTAAGTAATTTAGTGAGAGATCAATTCATTCAATATGTGTAGAGGTAAGAGGGGAGGAAATGTTTTATTGGATAATATGTCACCCATATTATTTCACCACACCTCAGAGTGTGAAGAATTTATTAAGGGATCCTATTAATTTCATAGGCATAATAGTTTCAATATTTTATTTTATTCTAAAAATTATATATATATATTATGGACATTATATTTTTTTAGTATGTTCTCCAAAGTAATCATGTAGTAATTACTTGGAGAAGTTTTATCTGTTATTGATAATATTTTTCAATATTCCATGGTTTTGAAGAATGGGTAGTAAAAGGAAACTATAAATATTAATTAGAACCCCCACATATTTCAAGTAAAACTAAATCAATCATCAATATTCTATAATTACTATGTAATCATACATAGAAATAATATTAATTATTTGGCTACTACATTAGAAAAAATATGGCCGACACATCTATATAATTTAATTTATTTTAATTAAATGAAAATCTAGTTAATAATATTTCTTTCCATTATTGTTCCTCTAATGAACTCGGTACAAGTAGAGAATTTTACAATTATGAAGATAAACATAACAATCAATATGGTGAGTCATGTATATACTTAGAAAATACCTTGTAGGATATTTTAAATGACGTATCTATGTTTATTTTTAATTTTTTTATGAATTATATAATAAGATCAATCACTATCATGATGAATCATATATGATGGCATATGAAGTGAAACTAAATTATTTGGTGTGTAAAAAAATATCCAAACTACATGATTCCAAAATTAATTGTGATTTCATTCATGTATATAAATTTCCTAGATTTTATAATGAGTTTTTTGAGGAATCCCTAGAAAAAAATAATCCTTAAATTCAATTAATAATAAGTCCCCATATTTCATGGATAGTAAAATAATATTATTCACCTCAAGAATTATAAATTGGGAGTTAAAGTAATTAAGATCAGAAAACATGACAATATATTTCATAAGAATATCAAATTTCATAAAGATGGGGATAATTATGTTGAGAATATAAAAATTGAGTGTTGATACTAAATAAAATTTGTAGTGGATGAGAAAAAACCATCCATTTAAAATTTTATGAATTATTATTCAATTTGAAACATCCTAAAACTATTCAATATGATACTTCATATTCTACAAAGATAAAATATTAAACCACATATACAATAGAAGATTATTTTTTCAAATTTAATGCTATCTTCTTAAAATATTCCCTAAGTCCATGCTATGATATATCATTTCTGGGATCTATAAAATAATGTATCTTATATCTTAGAACATTATAAATATATGAATTCTAGTTTTATACTTATTATAGTTTAGAAATAAAAAGTTTTATAAAAATGGATAATGAAAAATGATGAGTAAACCGTAAATATATCTATATTTTATAAATGAATGTTTAATAGTATCTTATCCAAAATAAAAATAATGTCTAGATACTGAAATATAGAAAACATTGAATGGGAAAAAAGTTGGTGAGTATCATATTTAGAGTAATGGAATAAGGATGGTTGGCTATTTATCATGATGTGGAATGTTTTTGAATAAATTATTCAACTATTTTAATAATATTTTAACATATTGAATTCAATGAATTCCTATATTAATGGTGTGTAAAATTTGATCCAAATATTATAAGATAAAGGGAATAATCCATTTATTTATAATATATTTTAATGTGTGGAAAATATTTGTGATTTTTTTAAAAAACTTTGTATTTATAATGATGCATACCATTGAATATATTTCAATCACATGAATTAATTATTTAATGGGATTTGGAAAAAAATTAGTCTTAAAAGATAATATATGATCATTCATTGAGTAATAATAATAAATAATTGATATTAGAAATTAACCCAAGATTACCATGTTGGATACCCATTAAAAAATGATGAGCTACTTTTAATATATTATAATAATAAAACCCATGTATTAGTAGAACAATCAATGAATTTTTGGGTTAATGGAGAAAAGATAAATAAAATGATGGAATACATCCAATAAAGTTATTAGAGGACTGGTTTAGTGGTGGAAATTCCTAAGAGTCCATATAAAAGATCTAAGAGAACTGATCATGTTTTTAAGGAATGCATGATTATTTAGATAGATCAATTGTAATTATCAAGATATATTTGAGAATAAAATGAATATGAAGTGATAAATGTGAAAATATGTTTCTATATAAAAAAATAAAATTTCATGAAATGATTACAATAGATTATAACCTAAGAGTTCTTGATGATTTTTGTGAAAGGTGTAAAATAGAATTTCATTTCTCAAAAGATTATTTTTTATTACTTCATAGAGAAATTAAGTTTTTTAAAAATATAAAACAAGATCCAGGGAGAACATGTTCTACTTGGGATGATGTAATAAATGATATTCCACCCACATATATTTTCAAGTATAAAAAATTTATCATTCAACCAAATAAGATTACAAACTTTAGAACCAAAATGGAATGCATAAAGATTTCACCAAGAATTAGGGGAAAAAGGGATGAGAAAATTCCATGATAGGTAACACTCAACCTTTCTACTATTAGTACGATAAAAATAAGTTCCATCGTATTCCCATATATTATGTTTTCTCATTTTGTATATGTAATTGAATGTGGTACATGAATAAATGGGGTGGGACTATTGATGTAGTTGATTTTTTTTTTCATTTCCATATATCATATTAAAGTTTATCATATTGTATGTGATCCAAAATTTGATATCATTAATTATTTATAAAAAAATAATCTACCATGATGAAGTGATGATGTAGTGTCTCCTTGGGATGGATAAAAATGGAGAATCCTGATAAACTTCTTGAGATATAAATTCTATAAAATTATTGATTATGTAGGATGTGATAGAAATCACAGTTTAAGAGGTATTAAAGAATGTTAAATTATACTTATTTTATAATAATAAACACTGGCATTGAATGGATGATGTTTAATTAATTAATTCCATGAAAATAAGCAAATCAATGGATTATATCTGATGCTTAATGACTAGTCATTTTGAATGATTTCTACTTATGTGTTAATATGTGTGAAAGAATTTGAGGTAGGAATAATAACATTATAACTCATTTACTAATTTTTATCTAATGAATTCGTTAAATAATATAGTTTTATCCAAAAATCATTTGATCATCCCTAGAAAAAATACTTCGTAGTTGTTATCGTATTATATGGTACTATAGAGAAATTTTTTCATGATTATATACTATTTTTCCTACATTGATCATGGATCAAGTTGAAATATAGTGGAATAATTAATGTTAATTTCATTTAAGTTAATTTATTTCATCCCCTATTAAATTTTAATTTAAATTATTTTCAATACAGTTGAGATAGAATAAAATTTTAAAAAAATAAATGTGAATTTTCAAAATCTATATCGATATGAAATAAATAGCTGGATATTTTTTACGCACATTGAGTTTTGTTTTATTTGTTTTGAATAAATTTGAAGAAAATATGTATTATTTAAATATTTGTTATAGTATAAAATCATGGATGTATTTTTGAATTTCTCATGAATTTTTTTAAGAATATGTGATATATTTCCTATTATAGGTTTTTTATATTCACTAGAATGAGAAAATATTAAAATAGATTGTTTGGAATAAGAAAAAATTATGAATTATTTATTAATATTGAAAACAAGAATAAAAATTAGGTGAACTAATTTTTTTATTGAAGATCTGTTAACATAGATAACATGTCCATATTTTCTGTAATTTTATATTTTATGTGAATAATAATTTTAAGAATATTTGATAATTTTGAATAGAAGTTGAGTTAATGGATTGTGAATATTGTTTAATATTGTATATATGTCCTGAATATATGATTTCCCAACCCATTATTTATAAATATTAAAGTTCTCTATATCTTATGGTAATATTTTTGGATGATATAGGTGGTGATAAATATATATTGACTCATTAGAAGTTTAAGTTGAATGATCTAGATAGTATTTATATACACCAATGACATTTTAATATATTATAGTGTTGAATTAATATTATTAGAATATTATCAAAGTTTATTTAAAGTGTCCTTGAATTACTGAAAAAAAAATACTTATATTTGAAAAATTCACGATTTTATACAATTATTAGAAAATTATAATGTTATGAGGTCCACTGAATTTGGTAAGAGTCATCCTTATAGATCATAAGATATGTTATTGACTATTTATATTGAAAATTGGTAAAAGTAATGAACAAATAAAAGTAATTTACGCGAACTTTTGAAAAATACCAAAGGAATAAAATTTTATGATACATATAATTATTTTATAAGAGATACAAAAAAGAAGCTACTATATTTTTGAAAAGTTTGAGTAACTCCCTGTGAACCATAATGCCTATCAGATAAAATCTATGAGTCATTACAGTATCATAAGAATCAGTTGACTATTTAATAAGACTCATCTGAATTTTTTTAGGAGTAAATTAACTATTTTTTAGTATTCATGAACTGGAATGTAAAAGTTTGTCAAATGAAATGTGAATTCATAAGAGTCATCATGAAAAATTCATAAGATTGATTTACACATTTGATATTTCATACCAAGAGAACATGAAAAAAATAAAAAATGTAACATTATTTTTATTTAGTGCGTACTTTTTTCAAACATTTCCAAATATTTTTGAGTTTGGATGTTAATTTAGAACATGGAAAGTTTTAATTTGGGAAGAATAATTCAAAAGAAGGAATAATCTATGTTATGTTTTCCAATTAAAAAATTATAAAATAACTAGATTGTTTTCATGAAAAGTTTCAATATATTATTTCTAAATATAAATAAGATAATATAATTTTCAAAAACCAGTTGAATGATTATAAATATTCAAGCGAGATATTCATAGTGAAACAGTTCATTCCATGATTGTGATAGAATATGGGGAATGTCTACATGTAGTTACACTGATTTTAATTTTTTCATATTTTTTGGAGATTTTAATTAGATATAAGAACATAATATATATTATTATCATGGGTAGTTAAATGGAACTCTATTTTAGGGAACTAAAATAAAAAAATATTATTTCTTTATTTCTGTATAATTGATAACAAAAATAGAAGGAGATAAATTTTATTGAATATTATGGTAATAATATTCACAGAGTTATGTTAATATATTATATAAGGATATAAAGAGAATAATATTATAACAGAAATTGTTATTAAATGATATTGTTTTCTCCTTATTGAGATAAATCCAATGATACTAAAAATTATATCTATTATTATGAATTGGAGAATATGGATAATAAGATTATGAGAGTGAAATTATAAATACTAATTCCGCCTATAATTCTATATGATGAAAAGGGATTAATAAGCTGGTCATTGATAATCCTATATTATAATTAATAAGACATATACTAATTCTTCACCATAATCATAATGATCAATATTAATTTTGATGTGAGGTATCTTTAAGAAAACTATATTGTGAGAAAATATATTATATTATTTTTGTTATGAAATATTTGTGATACATTGTTGATATAATTCAATATTAATAATTTTTATATCATGTATTTTATATAGGTATTCCTTGTTGCATCCAGATCTTGATTTGAGAATGTTGGTTCTTATGTTGTACATGGTAGGTTCCCATATCCCCGGTCCAAGGATATACACATTACCATGTTATTTATTGACAATAAAACAGTAGATATGCGTACATGGGATAATAACCAAAACAAATCGGGGCCATATGTATCTTTTAATGAGGATAAGATCATTAATTTTTTTTCATTACTTTTTTTCATTACAGTATATACTATAAGTATTTTTACCAAATGTATGTTAATGTGTAAGAGACATATTCACCAAATAGGCGAATTTATGATATATGGGAAAATATGTTAATTGACTACATTTCAACCACAATAAATCACTTCTACAATCGGTGTGAATCACATCCTAAGAAATTGTAATAGTTTGGGGATATTTTATTACATTATCCATTAATCAACCCCCTTTACTATATTTTTTCCTTTATTATGGTGATTAACTCTTTCCTTAGTAAAAAATAAAATAAAAAAAGGAATTGTCTTTATTACCAAGATATCGTATGATAATTCATATTATGAAATCCATTTCATAGTACGAAATTGATAAATGGGATAATAAATTATTTTAATATATGTAGAAATAACAAGTGAAAAAATATTCAGGAATTTTTTTTGCATCAAGTTTGAATTTTATCGTATTCCAAATGAAGTTATAATCAATATATGATTGGTACATCATATAAATAAACATATATAATAAATTAATTTCAATATAATAATTCTATAATATCAATTATTTTAATTTTTTAGAATTATAATACACATAATATAGAAAATATTTATTTGAAAATGATTCATTATACATTAATTGATTTATCATAATTATTTGGTAATTAATAACAATTTAATGAATTTTAATTAATTTTATTGTATATATATAACATATGTAATTAAATTTATTATATAATATATTAAAATTTAAAAATTTTTATGAAAACATAAAATATATAATAAAAATAATGTTTTTAAAAATATTCATGAATAATTAAGCTAGTATTCCTTATAGTTACATTACTATATATTGGATACTATTTATTTTTACTAATAATTTTTTAAATTTTACAAATATATTATTTTGACATAATTATTTAAAAGTAATAAATTTAACAAAATGAATCATTAATAAAAATAGATTCATATGAATCAGTGGATTTATTAAATGTCAATTGTTTACTTTTAGTTTCATTAAATAATTATTTACCAATGGTTTTATTCCTTTTTTATTTTGTCAATTTGGGTTTCATTTATGTACCATATAAAGTATATAATTTCTTTACCCTAATATTAAACCATTATAAAGTATTGCTCACTAATGTTTATAATTTCATGTATCCTAAGATATCAAATAATGAATATTAATTCAAAAGGATATTCATATTTAAATCCAAGGGTGTCATTTTTTATCCATATTTAAAAAATCAACATTGAAATTTCATTACTAGGATGAAAAAATGAAGGTACTTTTTGTTCATTATTTTTTCTTGTTTTAAATAATTATTCCGCCAACATATTTTTTCTTTGAAGAGCATTAAATAGGTGTGTGGATCTATTTTGTTTTGTGTTATCTCTATGTTTAGAGATTTATATCGATTTTTCCTCATAGGATAGATTAGGATCCAACTATACAACTATTGAGTTTATTTCATTTTATAGAACATGAGGTTACTTTATAATAAGTGAAACATGGAATACATCATACACTTGGTATTGGTTATATAGAAGTGAAAGTATGTTAGATACTTTCCCCACATTATCAAGGATTTTTTAAGGGATATTATCTATAGTTATCAACATTCCCTTCTTCAAAAATTACATAAAATGCTTCAATGTTGATAGTTGAAGGAATACCTTTTCTCTATAATCAATGTCAAAATCTAATTGATAATATCAAAGTACCTTTTTATTTGAATTTGTATAGTTATTATATTTCAATGAATGGTTTGAATAATCCCAAACACTACAAGAGAATGTTATCTCCCCATAATATGAAGCTCTCCATATTCATCCCTACTTGTTTGAGTTTTCCATGTCTTTCCATAAATATCCTCAAATATATTATTTTGATTATTATAATGGAATATGTTATTATATGAGAACATTTCCTGAGGAAGGTGTTGATAAAAACCTCATTTTAAATCTATTTAACCAATTATCAACATTTAATCTAGATATTGAATGGACATTTCAGAATTTCTATTAGTTTTTGGATTTTATGTAGGGATAAATATCAATATTTTCTTTATTTATTGATTAATAATCATATATAACATCAATTTAAACATTATATGATCATATAATATAATAGAAACCATTACTTAAAAAATCCATATCACTTATCTTATGTAAATATTTGATGTTTGATCAGGTTATAAATCATCTCAAATGGTAATGAGATGTACAATCATTATAAGGTGATCATTAACAAGCCATATTTAATTATAGAATTTATATTTCATAGGAAGTCCTCTGATTAAAACCATGGTGACGTTCAGTCACTTCTATATAGGCATGGGTAATGGTTGAATCGCCCCATTATAAATCTAATATTTATCATTAACTTGTTGGAACAAAATCAAGTGAGAAACATACTCTACAACAAAACACTTCATATTGTCCCAACTTAAATGATAATTTAGTTATCTATACCTATAAATTAATTCTAGTAAAATATATCATAATGAGATCTATAATCCTCTAATAACTTCTTCATTAATTTTAGTATCTATAAGACATATATTCACTTTATGGGTAATATAATTTTATCATTATCAATGATACACTCTAGAATATATCATATTTATTTCTCCAAATACACCTTATATTTTTTTTGAATATTCATAAAGATGTGTGGTTGATAAATTATCTATAAAATGTTGTACTAATACCATTTCCTTTATATTTATAGGTATATCCATTATAGATCCCTATGTATTGGGTACATATCAATTCTAATGATCATTTATCATCTAGGATGATTTTTAGTACTCAATAAATCAAATAACGTGTCCACCTTCTTAGGGTGTTAATGTATTAAGGAGTCATTATCCTTAACCAACTCCAAACATCTCCTTTGGTCCATGTTTAACTCTATATATTTTAATATAAAATTACAATTTTAATGATAATTATATGTTTTCAAACTGCCATGATTTTATCACTCTACAAAGGTAGTAGGACCGTTACTCTACATGACCTCAAGAACACATCCACATATGAAAGATGATTTTAACTACTAGTAAGGGAATACGAGAACACTATGGGAAAAATTTTCCATTAAATCATAGTGATAAAATATTGATCATAAATTAAAATATACTGTATCCATATAACTATATAAACTATATAAAGTTACAATAAAATAAACACAATAAATGATGTAATAATAACTTGAATCTTTTACACAAACCAAACCTTGGATGTGGTTATTCTTATAAAAAATCCAAAAACCTTCTGATCATTATCCAAATTCATTTTCCAAAAAAATAATCCTTTTATATATTTTAAAACCAAAACTAAATCATTCCAATATTATTCATTTTCCAAGGTCCTACTGGGTAATTAACAATAAAAACATCTTGAAAATTCTCAATCCACGTCATATTTCATAATACACCAATATAACTCTTTTATGAAATATATATTATGGCCACCATTATCACATGATTCATTGAATTTATAATCCAAAAAATTATAATACATTTATTTCATTAAAACCCCTCAAAATACATATTAAAGAATTTTCATTGAAGGTTGAACCACATTATCGTTCAAATAATCATTTGTAATTCATTTTAAAACCCATTTTTAAAAAACATTGAGTTTTACAGCATATTTTTAAGAAATATCATCTTTAAAACATATTTTTTAGACATTTAAAACCAAAACTATATTAAAATAAAATTAACATTATTATAACAATTTAAAAAATACTCAAATTTAATTCAAAAAATATAGTAACCTTAAAACATTACATCTCATCATCCTATAATGTTGTAAAACATTTATCACCATATTGTACCATGTATCCACTTAACCTAATTTCAATATAACAAATTATCCTAACCAAGTTAAACTCATAATCCACTTATCTCACCAATTTAATCTTATCCATACTATTTTTGAAGAATTGGAACCCCATTGAGCATCCATAGGTTTGGTCTTATAATCACCGAATGACACAACAATATTTGAGGATGATCTATGGAATCCATTAAAATATAAAGACTATTATTTTAAAATGTGTAAAAAACATCACCATGTTGCAATTATCACATAACCTATATTCACCTAGAAAATATCATAAATATGGGAAATAACTCTTAAACTGTTACTATAAATGATTTTATGATAATTTAACACCATGGTTCAAAATACATGTCATGGGTCACCAAGACTCTCATTTCAAATATAGTACCAAACTCATTCCAGGAAAACTCATAAAAATAATTATACAAAATAATTTTAATCAATTTAAAAACAACCCAATATTTTAATAAACAAAGAAAACAAATAGAAGCAATTTTTTCATCGGAACCAAGGCTAGTCACATTCTAAATGGTCATGGAATACCCCAGACCACAGTATAATCCAAATATGTTTATGGTGACAATATGTCCATGGTTAATTACAAAATAATTTGATGTATGACCTATGAAACTTCACTATTATACCAAAACATTGTAAAACATAATGAAAAATGTGGGTAAGTCTTATTTGGTTCTCATCTACACAGAAAAAAAAAATTCCTAGTATAAACTAGTGATTCCACCCTCATTTGATGAAATATCCACTAAAATACTAAATATAAGACGTACAAAATTATAGAGGATGAAGTATAAAAGAAAGGGAAGCCATAATGGTTTATAACATACCTCATAAAATAAAATAAACAAGTTAAAACCAAATAAAATTTTACATGGTTAAAAGAGAGAAGAAGATGTAACTTCTAGGGGTCATCATCATATAAGATATATGGGATGGAAATGAGTTAGTAGATAGAAATATTTGGTAGGAATGTTCATTTATCTAATTTTTAAGAGGATCATGGTTTTGCTACATATTTTTATGAATGGTGCACCATCTATATTTCCAACACTATCTTGAAGATAACTACAACACATAGCTATATAAAATAGTTTTAAAAACTATACAAAAACAATGTGGCACTATCAGTAGTTTACTGTAACATTATATACAGTTTAAAATCCCAAATTATAAATCTTAACAAACCATGCTGCTTTAGGAACCGGGCCACGTGGTTAGGATTGAATGATATTACTAACTGTGAACCCTATTATAAAAAACTAAAACACCAAAATTCAGGCTCCAAACCCCAAATATACTCCTGAAACCTTTGATCCCATTACAGAACATTATACTGTGTTTAAATTGGGTCTTTTGAGAGGTTTCAACCCTCATGAATCAATTTTGAGGGTGAGTTTAACATTCATTGCATCCTCGTATTAAAAAAATCAAACATGACTCAAATTATAATCACTCTAATTGATATGGGTTTTCCAAATATCCCCACCATAATACATCTCATCCCAATGGAGTCCGAGTGATCATCCAAATACACTGCCCAACCTATATATGTTACCCAGATTAATGCTAACATCCTCAATCAATTTCTGAATGCATGAACCATGTTTATTTCAAAAATTCCAACTTATGTTTCTCAAACTTTTAATCCCTGATCGAAATCCCATTTTCAAAACAAAGACACAATCAAAGTTATTAGTCAGTCTATTCTACCTGAAATAGAAAAAATTTCATAACTTGTTCACCCTATGCCTATTGTAACACCCGGATATTTAAGGAAATATATTTTTTAAAATAATTTTAATCATTTCCCTTTTTTTATTTACACAAAAAAGTATTTTATATTTTGTTATATGTTAGAATGAGTCTATATTTCATTACGTATAACAATAATATTATATTAAACTAAATAAAATGAAATGTTACATATTATTATATTGTTATTATTTGTTAAGAAAGTTATAACATAATCATTGGAATGTATGGTATTAATAGTATTAAATAAATTAATAATATATATGGTTTGGAATTTTCTATAAAATTAATTATTTTATGAAAAATTAATTAAAAAATAAAATAATAAACATTTTAAAATAATCGTTTTTAAATATATATATATATATTATTGAAAATAAATTCTTTTACCTTAAAAACTTCTTAAAACACTATTGTTGAATAGTTTTAAAGAAAATTTTATATAATATATGAAATAAACTACAAAATAATCTTTTTTTTTAGAAAATAGATATGAATAAATCAAATTTTCTGATTAAATACTATGTTTTTCTGAAAAACAGGTACTCCACCTTTTGTGCACTTAATTTAATAAATTTTAATTTTAAAATTTCAAAAAAAAATCTATTTGGAAAAGTAATTTTTTTTAAATAATAATATCAAATTTATCATATGGTTATTTTTGGTGAATTTATTATGAAGATTAATTTTTTTATATTTAGTGAAAA
This sequence comes from Viscum album, assembly GCA_963277665.1. NCBI lineage: Eukaryota > Viridiplantae > Streptophyta > Magnoliopsida > Santalales > Viscaceae > Viscum > Viscum album. The sequence goes on along the minus strand of OY728140.1, from coordinate 2,087,861,087 downwards.
AAATGAATTTAATTGAAAACTTAATTTTTGTTAAAATTATATTAAATATAAATTATATTTTAAATTAATTTATAGTAAAAAAAGATCAATTATATTTATATTGATCAAATTTATGTAATTATTAGAAATACCATATTTTTTATTTGATATAAATGCATTATAATATTTCGATAATATTTTCTTTGAAACCCCGCTTTCTCATCGCGGTTGTGGGATTAATTTTAAATTAAAATTACACATAAATGTATTGAATTTTGAAATATTTATTACATTTATTTTAAAAGAGGATAATTTATATTATCTAATATATTTATCTTATTTTTTGAACAAAAAGAATAGTGATAATATAAAAAAATTAATTATGGAGATTATGGAGAAAATGGGATTATCTGTGGCGCTAAAATAAACATATAAGGGATAAAATGACCTATTAACTTGCCTAAAATATATTTAATGGAAATATTTAAACCCTATAATTTCCAGTACTATATAATAATCTATATTATATCATGTTATCATGATAAATTCATCGGTACACATTTTCTATTCAAAAATTTATATGTATTCCACTCACCTCTTTTATAATTTGCTACCCCATATCCTCTCAACATCACAAAATAAATTCATATTTAAACAGAAAGTACCCCCCCACCCTAAATTTATTCTTATACTACCTCATCTAAATATATATTCCTAAACCATGGATTAAATCCAACCTTTTATTTTATTTTATTCCAACCTATGGAGGTTATCCGAAGAAGAGGTAATGTTCATCAATGAGCGTTCTTATTTAATTTAATCTTCCACCTCATTAAATTATTACTAAAAATGATGAAATAATAAAATAATTTTATTCAATATAGATATATGTTGTTATGTTAATGTAGTGACCTAAAAACACATCCACTTTTATAAAATGTGTTATTAAATCAACATTCAGCTGTATGGAAGACAACCTCCTCGATAATGGATGTCCTTCATTTTTATTTTAACCTGATTCAAATTTGGCTATAATGATGCATATGAATTATATATGTATGATATTATAATAATAATTATACCACTAGATTCATAGAATAATATATACCATTTTTACTTCCCATTCAGTTTGGTATATTATAACATCCCTCATGTGTACGGTGGACTTCTACCTCACAATGCAATGTGATTTATTTAACATCGAAGATAATAAGTAAAAATATATGGGATATAAATAAAATAATTTTAATAATAATGAAATATTTATCATTCCCAAAAATAATATATCATTTCAATCATTATCTTATCACTCACTAAAGGATTATATAATCGTTCATGTTCGTGTGGACTACCGCCTTCATAAAGCAATGTGGCTGTTATTTCCTCAACACACAACATTGGTGACATTTATTTTTATAATTTAATTAAAGAATATTTTATTTATGATATTATCATAATTAAATAAATATAAATTTTACTAATATCTTTTCTATAATGGTCATTTAAATATAGTAAATATTACTCATGTATATGTATAGCATTTCTTCTCCCTGGTAATAAATTAATATATTTCTCAAAATCATCATTCAATATTATTATAAAAATTAAAATTCGTATATAATTATGATAATTATTTCATTCTTATAATACTATATGGTAGTGATCTATGAAAAAATTAAGATAATGAAAAATAAGACACCAAAACATATAAGAAAAGGAATGTGGTTGTTACACCAAAAGTGACATTAAAATGGAATATTTCATAAAAGCCTGATAAAAGGGAATGAGTAAATCATGTATTGTATGATATAAATATAACTATGGTTATTTAATATATATTTCTCATAATATTATATTTATTATAATGGAGGATCAATTGTGTATGAAAGAATTTGAGACTTATTGTATTGGGTTTCTATCTCACATTATTCTTTTGGGAGACAAATTCCATATCTTCCACCTATTTCATTTATGTGGTATATAAATAGGAAATTAATTTTTTCTATTATAATCATTAAATTTATATGGATTTACATATCCATTTTAGGACAAATATTTGAGCGGGGTTTAAGTTTCCAAAGATACCAATACTCTAATGGATTTATGTCTTAAGTTTGAATTTATGGGATGTAAGTTATGTTATTCACCTATATTATTATAAAACGTGTAAATAATTCCCCCTATATGTTTTATATAATGAATATATTTATATTCATAGTAATTAGTGTTTCATTTTCTATTATTTATATCATTCAATTACGATTCAGAAATCCCAAAACAGCTAATCATTTTTTCGTAATCATGAAAATTTTTGAGATTATTTATGTTTACATATCTCATGGGGAATTAATTGATATATATATATATATATAACACAAAATTAATCTATTTTATCAATATATAGTTTTTGATGATCTTATTCAACTGTTACAACCATTTTTCAACTATTTGGTACTTAAAATGATTGAGAAGTTGTTTTCATACAAATATTAATGTATTTCACTCTATGGATAAAAATCCCTTATCACCAAAACCCATGTTTAAAAAAGAAGTTTCCAAATATGTGTTTAACATTTTCAGAATGATTTACAAAAGAAATTTTTAAACATTTTTACTTTTTATAATATGTTTCAAATGAAAAATCATATAATTTTCAAAACATTACTCATTTGTGTTTTACCAGAAAATTTTAAGGAAGTATTGTTCTAATGAATATGGGGTTGACATAATTTCCTAACATCATGACCATTATTTACTAAAAATACTCATTTTTTAGTATGTCTTCGAAAAGAATTAGTTTCATGTTTTAGAATCATATTAATCAACTAAAAGATTGTATATGTTGTGTAAGATTACAGTTAATGAAATGAATAGAGAGAGATCTCAATAGAATACACCACCCACACACTAGTTCTTCATGAGAATAATTTTTGGAAATTATGTTACTCAATGTCGAAATATAAGGGTAATGTTGATGATAGTCCATAAAAACCAATGAACATAATTTTAAATGAGAAATCTTTTTCAATATTAATAGATTAAATAAATCATGATAATTAGGGAACAGTTTTCCTCTGAGATTTATTTTTTAGAATTTCATGTTTGATTTTGTATTTATGGGGCTATGAAAATCTTATTATTCATAATTTAGTGAAATTTAATGTGGTTGAGTCCCACTATATGGATTATAAAAATATTAAATCACCTATAATATTCTATTTATACATGTATGAACCCAATATTCCAATTAAAATTCTTTTGTATATGATAAGATTATATATAATGAATAAATTTTGAATTATCATTTGGAACTGTATAGTTGTCCTTATAAAATAAAAAAAAGAGATATAGATGATATAATTTCCTTATGATATTAAACATGATCATATATTCAAATATATTGACACTTATTTTATAGTTATATATAATGAGAGCATATTGATATTAATGATATTTAAACAGAAAATTATGGAAATAAAACTATCTATTTTTGAAAATAATAACAAATTTATTTGAGTAGGAATTACATTACACCTAGTGGGAATTTGATTATAGGTACAGGTATCCTTTATGGTTTATCTTATCCTTTGAGGTTGTGATAATAATGTGTTATATCTGATCAACTTTTTTAGTCATCTCGGTTACATTCAAGAATATAAAATATGGATGTGGTAAGGTTTCACGGAGTTACACATTAAATAGTATTTTATCAGAGTATATATTTTACCTTAATGTTTTGGAAAACCCTTAAAAATATATGGATATGGTGTTGAATTTCATCACTATGTGTCATTATAAAATATATGGAATATTTTAGTGAGTAATTAAATTTCTAAATGATATGATAATATGTTTTAATATAGATTTAAACAGGTGGTTTTTATCAACACCTTCTACAAGTTTTGTTTTCATACAACAATATCTTTTAGTCAAACATCATTATGGATCTTTATGAATCCATTTTTGGAATGTTGTTTTGAAATAAAAATACAAGAATGATTTGGTCTAAATAATGCTATTTGGATTGAATAAAAAAGATTAAATGAAAAGGAATTTTAGTACCATTAAGAAGCATATAAAAATTACACAAATTTGAAGGAAATATTACCTTGATAATCATCTATGTGATCTATAATTTCATGTTGGTAAGAAGGAATTCCTAAAAATTTTCTTATAGAAGAAATAATGGAAAACTATAACAATAGTATATTATCCTTACTAAAATACTTTACCGTTTCAGGATATTAACTTAATATTTGGGGATTCCATCAAACCTCTCTCTATTTCGTGATTTGTTACATCTATAACTCTTGAAGAAGTACATACCCAATACAACTCATTTAATATGCTCATATTCCTCAACACTAGAGAATGATATTTCTAATGGGGAATAGCTTATAGATATTCTACATCTAATAGATAATATTCTAGGAAATGACACCACTCACAAGGTTTGCATTTTTTTGTGAAACCACTATCTTGAGGAAGCTACATAGGAACAAAATCATGTAATGAGGGATATGTATCATCATTGTTTTGTACCAATGTGATGATGTTTGAGGGAGAAATTCATTTTATAGGAGGTATAATATTACACCTAGTAATTTTGTGAAATATTAACATTAAATATATTTCATATTTCTTGTAATTTCCATTAAATTTAACATCAAGTATACATTTCATTACATGTAACATTGTTTTCATCGTCTTTTATAGGTAATACTGAGATTAGATTTTATGAAACACAAAATAGTGTTAAAAATGAGATATTTATTTAAAATATTATTATTTAATATGGTAGATATCACCAAACCATTAGAATGGTAGGTCTGAATAAGATAAAATAAATTATTAAAATATATAGTTTACACATGTATAAAAAATTATATGTTTTGGGAATAATTTATAAAATTTTAAAAAAAATTTTAAAACAATTAAAAAAAATTTCTAAAAAATTACTATTTTTTAAAAAAAATTAAAAGGTTTTACCATAGTTAATTATAAAAATAATTTTTGGTGAATTATTTTAATGAAATTTTTACATTATAAATTATATTAAAATTATTTAAAATTAATTTTATATTTTTTGTAGAAAACATATTATAATAAATCCTTTTTTAAAATAAATACTAAATTTTTCAAAAAAAAATTTGTTACATTTTTTCACATGTATATTAAAAATATTTTTGGAAACATTTAGAAATTTGTTTTTGAAAAAAATTAAATTCATTTCTAAAATCATCATATAAAAATTAGGACTGGATTATTTTTTGAAATTTGTTTGAAGAGGTTAATTTATGATAAATAGTGAAATATACTTAATTTTAATTGTAAACTTATTTTTTGTTAATATTATTTGTAAATTACAATTTTATTACTAATTTATTTTAAATTAAAAATATTATGATTATACTTCTATTAATACAATTTGTGTCACTATAATAAAATTAGTATTTCAATTTGATATAAAATATTTATAAAAGTGTGCACATTTTCTCATTGATACCCCGCATTCTTGTCATGTATGTGGGATTAATTTAAAATTTATATTTTCCACTAATATGAATTAAATTTTGGAAAAATTATTCCATGTTTTGAATCATCATAATTTATATTATATAATAACATAATCATAATGTTTCATAAAATTAATGTTGCGATAAAAATATATATTAATTTATATGATTAAGGTAACAATATAATTATAAGGGGAAACTAAAATAATATGTGTAATAATGAACTAAAAACATGTATAAATTTATCCTTATGGTCATATATAGAATTCATAATTTTTATTTCTTGACAATAATCCATTATTTAGCATTTTTTATGAGAAAAAATGTCGGTACTCCTCTTGATTTTCAAAACATAATAACTGTGCCACATAGTTTTCTTATAAAAGGCCACACCTATCCAAGTTTTCAGACCATAAGAACCCTTTTTGGTCAATTCCAACCAATTCACTTCAAAAAATCCAACCACTCTTCCTAGAATTCATTTTTGGGCATTAATACAACCTTGAAATGTTTTTGGTGAAAACATAAGTAGGTTGCCACAATAAGAGTTATCAATCTTAATCAAGCATTTTTATTTAATTTATTCATAAAAATCATTAAATTATTATTAAAAGGGATGAAATAATACCCATAATATATTAAATATTTTGAAATTTTATATTTCAAGGTGTTTACCTACAACCATCTCTACATCCCTCAAATGGGTAACAAAATCATCATTCATGTGTATGGTAGACTTCCACCCTGCGAACCAAATTCATTCGTATTACCATTAACACCTAATATGTTTAGTAATGATTATGGATTTAAAATATATATATATTATATTTAAAATATAATTATACATATTGTGTCCTTATATTACATCTTCTTTTTTTATAATCCATTCTGAACAAGATACAATAACGTAGCTCGTGTCTGTGGTGGACTACCGCCTCATGATGCAATGGGATAAATTTTATATTAAAGGTAATAAGAATAAATATTTGAGATATACATGAAATAATCATGATATTATTGAAATATTTATCATTATTAAAATATAATATATTATTTACTCTCTTACCATTTAACTCACTGAAATATATTGACGTCGTTTTTATATTTGTGGACTATCAACATGAAAAAGTGATGTTACTCTTTTTCCACCACCACGCAGTATGTATGATATTAATAAGTATACTTTGAGAAATATAAGGTCTTTTTTATATTTTTATAATTCAGTAAATATAATAAATTACTTACCTCCCTTAGATAATGATTTTTGAAAAATAAGAAACATTACACTAGTGTATGTACATCATTATGTCTTTATGATCACAACGTACTTCATTTTTCAAAAATATATTAAATGATTGGGATTAAAATTAAAATTTATATATAAATATAATAATTATTTCATTGTTATTATTCTGGATATGATGGTATCGGTATCAAATTAATATTTCAAAAAAATAACAATGTAAAAACATATGTAAAACAAAGTGCTTATTACCAAACACATGACATTAACATGAAATTATTAATAATGGGGTAATAAAAATTACATGAATAAATAATATATTTTAATATATATTCATATGATTTAATAAAATATTTATAATAAAATTAAAATTATTATACAAGAACTTCAAATGTGTACGAAGGATGTTGAAGCTTACTATATGGGACTTTCATCTTATTTTTTGCATTATTGAGGCACATTACATATTCACAGATTATTTCTATTATGTGATGTATATATTAAACATGAATTTATTTTATTATAAGAATCCTAAAAAAATATATTTAAATATCAATTTTGGGACCTGTCATTCATGTGGATTATATTTTGAAAATATTAATGCATTGATGGATTTCTGTCTCAATTTTCTTTTTTTGCCATATGTTATGCTTTTCACCAATATTATACTATAATGTGTAATCGATTCCCATTTTATATTTCATATCATGAATCAATTTATCTTCAGGTTATTTAAAGATTCATTTAATTTTATTTCTCTTATAGGATTTTGATTAAGATATTACTGAAGTTTTTAGTGTTTATTTCATGGTCTCATCATTACTTGGGTTCTTCAATGTTTACATATACCATATTGAAATTCTTGAATATATATTTCTTGAAAAAAATTATATTTTATTCCCCTATGGTTATTCATTAATTACTGAAGTGATAGTTAATTTTTTCACAATTTTCCAATTGAAACTATTAGAAAATATTTTCATGAAAATTTGACATTATATATCTATTAGATTGGAAATCGCTTTTAATAAAACTAATGTTTTACAAAAATGAGTTAAAAATTTTATTTAACATTTTTAAAATAAATTATTAAATATATTTTTTACATTTTTTGATATTTCTATTTAAAATTTAAATAATATTCATGACATTTTTGAAATAATGCATATTTGGATTTTATATAAAATGTTAAAGGAATATTTGTTTTAACAAATATGAAAAGATGTTAATTTCATACCATCATGACCATTATTTTCATAAAACTATTATTTATATTTTTTCAAGTATACTTTATAGATAATTGATTTTTAATATATCTTATTACTTTTTAGAATTAAAATTTTATTTTCGAAGAAAATTTATTTTTCTCATGAAATTTATAAAATGATTTATAAATAATACTTTTTAATTATCAAGGGTTATTTTAAAAGATAAGGATTTTGAAAATTTTTTATGTTTGAAAAAAGTGTGTAACAATGTAAATGTTTTATTTTCCAAAATTAAATTTCGATGTGATTTTTATTTCAAAATAATGTTTCATCTAAGATGATATTCATTGATGTTAATTTTTATTTACTATGGATATGATCCATGTACACCATTATTTTTATTTCCATAAATATTTTATTTTTATAATAAAAATATTTTTATAAAACCCATATATTTTATATGGGTTCGGTTAAAATTAAATGATTATAAAACCTCATTCATTTCCATGGCTCATGTTATTGTGAAATGTATTGTAAAATAAATTTTTTTCATTGGTTTTATTTTTATTGATGTTTTCTAATGATGCGGCATATAAATGTTTGGAATATTTTTAAGGTGGTATTTACATATCCCTCAAAATAATTTGGAAATAATTAATGATATATAATCTCAAGGGTATATCGAGGGTTATCCAATATAGAAATAGGGTACATGAGAGGTTATAAAAAGCTAGAAAGATGGTAAACGGGATATTATCTAAATATCAAGGTAGGTAAGTGGGTTGCTAGCCCAATACAAGCATCATGGAGAGTCTCTTTTATATAATATTTTCTAGGATTATATATATCAAAAAAGTATATATCTAATTTTATTTTTATGTTAACATGACTCATGTTATTTGATTTCAATGTGATTTATGTTTTATATACTACAGATATTTATGCTAGGATATATATTTATGATCTAAGAAATGTAGGGTTTGATAGGAATACTTTATTACCATGTTTTCATACACATGTGATCATTTTGAATGGATATATCATTTTTTACCTTCTTAAGAATACGAACTCACCCATTTATGTGGTTACACGTTCAATTTAATAAATAATGGTTTTATATATGTTATTTCTACTAAATGTACTAAATGGGTAGATAATTTTTAAAATTATTGAACATCTTTCACTAAATTAGAGGATTGTGTACCATGTACCCAATTGAAGTAAACTATTATAGACCTATAGAATGTGTTTGAAAAATTTAATGAATATTTATTTAAAATGGTGTAATATCATTATTGAGAATCCTAGGTTACTCAACCAATGGGGCTGCCAATTATATGATTCAGCATACCACTACAAACATTTGATGATTGGATCCTCTACCATTAAAAATCACATTAGAAACCTAAACATGTTCTTATATAATTAACCTAATATGGTTTCTAACTTATAACACTAAATGATCATTGGGAACTATAGTAAATTCTCATCACCCATTCCCATCATCAAAAACCAACTGGAAAGGATGCATATTCATTGTATCTGGATAAATTAAGAACAACATGGATTTCTATCAAGATCCTGGTTCAAATTTTAATGATCACCCATTATTTACACAAAAATACAGAGGTTTTTTATCAAAAATTTCCATGTCTATTTCATTCACTAACAAAAGTAGGACTATCCTCACATGATTCGTCGTAAAAATTCCAAAAACCAACTTTTGGTGCATCATGAACCTACTTGATCACAATCGAAGACATTTTATAAACACACTAACATGATCAGTAGAGTATATACAAGACACCCTATCATATCACATGGTCACATACACATACATAAAAATTATAATCATGCTCTATAATGAACATAAATTATCCTCTTATCCACAAAACCCCAAGACTAAAGAAAATGCATTACCCAGATTGGCCACTACATATGATTTACCCTTTAGAATTACCTATCGAATCCATGTACATATCTCATTGGTGTCTTTACTATCATCCTGATTCCACCATGACCATCCAATGTTCTACTCGGTATATCCACAACTCTTCAAGTATATGGTTCCAAAAACCACAATATATTTATCACTCCCTTCCATATCCCTATCATTATATGTGTCCCACTTATGAAACTGCCAACTTCCATGTCTCGAGATATACTAATCACCAAATATGATAGTCCAAACAGGCTTACAATGCTCACCCAATAGTGTATCTCTAATGTAAAATAAACTCGTGATCATGACTCAAATGATTGTCACATGAGATACTAATAAAAAAACCCTCAAAATAAGGCTCATGCTTTTAAATAACCCATGGTTTACTCCAAACAACATGGATCCTATTTGAATGCCTCGTATATTACTTACCATAACATGTCTTAATAATATCACATTTTTGTTTCTCTTCCAGATCCATGATCCTAGAGAAGATATATTATCTTATGACTCTATCAAAATGTTCAACCCATATTGTCTATTCATTCAAGGTTTATCTATATATGTTCTTGCTACTACTCCTGTCTTTTCTAAATTCCTGGAAATGGACCATGGGAACCCTAACCACAAGCCTCTCGTGTCACCAACATTATTCCTCATGATAATTCAAGAATTAGGGAGTGTTGATTCATTAAAACTTGATCCAAAATTCATATTGCATAGTGTGTTACCACTTGTTCAAATCTCCAAGATACGATTGATTCTTAAAAGCCACATTATGCTATGTATCCCACAATGCAAAAACTATTTCTTCCTCTGAGATCTTATGTCAAAAAAAATCATCCCACAATTTGTAGTCGCTAATCATGCATTTCCTATATGCCAGTATCACCATCTATAGAGAACCCTTGGTGCTACCGAAAACTAGATGAAACTAACGATGATAAAACCAATTTCATTACAATCGAAGGCCTAATAATCATTCATAAGTTCACATGGGTTCATTTATCCTCTCTCCACACTCATGAAGACACATCCAGTGCTGATTCATTAAAGAGCCTAACTAGCCCTACCCTTGAGAATATATTACACTATAAAATTATTAACAATTCATGTTATTCTCTATAGTTATACCCTACATTCATATTCATAGACATTAAATTTATAACACATTTTTAGTGTCACCCTCCAAAATAAAACTCTCATGTATAAAACCATAGACACTCAATCACTTCATGTGCTCATGATTTATCTCATAACCACAATGAATATTATTCTTTAGCTATAATTTGTTGAGTTATAAATTAGAATTAACCTTCATATTTGGAAAACAGCCACAAGACAAACAATCTAGCATACAATTTATCCTCCTCAAAAACAAATGAAATAATATGTTTCAAAACCACATACTATGCAGTACCCTTGTTTATATATTGTGAAAACCCCTTGGATCGCCACATCCATGATACCAAATTCTATCTCACAAAATGAAGTTAAAAACCTAACTGAATACACAATATTTGGTGACCTGTTATCCTTAAAACCAAAAATATTATGGCCATAAAACCCATAATCAATTATTTATCCACTCAGGATCTCTCTTTTTATCCCCAAACCACCTATACACATAGTCCTATATCAAATCAAGGGACACTCATCACCATGGTCCCTAAAATTTCCCTCATTTATCATTTCACATTAAAAAATACCATTTTAAACCCATGAATTCAAATTTTCAAAACATTTTATTAACAAAATTTTATTATTCTAACACCATATTTTTCTATCTCATTTCAATTTTCCTATAAATATGAATTCACATCAGGAGTTGTTGTATTAGTTTCAACCATAAAATTATTTGCGAACCATATAAATAGTTTCAGAAACATTAAATAGTTACCCTATCCATTATTTATAACCATTGTAATATATTAATGGATAACAAGATAGACTACATATATTTATTAGAAAACTAGAATAAGAAAAACCTATTCATTTATTAATCACATGTAGAATACGAATAAAATATTATTTTTCTGTACATAGTATGATTTATGAACCCACAACCTCTATTTGAAAACTTGTAATAGAGGTGAAATACATATAAATTAATAACATAATATTAAATTTCATAACCCGATGTGGAAAATAAATCAATTTTCAAAGAAAAATAAAAAAATCACACTGCTTGAAACATGGTTTCTCCCCCACACACGGGTCTACAAGAATGGAGGAACAAGTTCATTAAGAACCTAAAAACCTGATCATAGTTTCATATTTTACATATATAAATAGTATGAATAAAATCTAACCCTATAATACCACAATATATAATCCAATCACTCAATAATAGTAGTTATATGATTTCATTATATAATTTCAATCTTGACTCCACATACACTAGAATCTTCCAACTTGAAGAATGGTAATATTATAATAATATAGGGAGACTATTACTATGTATTACTATTCAAAAAACAATAAAAATACAATAAACCAGAAAAAATTATATAAACATCATAATGAGGTAATGTTGTGATAAATAAGTTCAAAATAGATTTACTAATAAATTGAACTCACAATGAAATCCTGTGACAGAATACCCCATGAGAAGATCATTAATAAGAAATAATAAATGAAAAAAAATTAAATAAATCCCATCATCCCAATACAAAACTATTCCCATGTTTTACCTGGACATATACACAATCCATAACCTAGGAAGCCATCACATGTATCGATAGAATTCATTTCCCCTAAATCTACACTTTCATACAAAAAAATCATCTTCTCTAGTACCCAAGTGTCATGGAATCCCAAAAAGGGTTTGAGTACAACACAAAAAAGCACAAATTATAATTTCTAAATCAACAAGAAGTTTAAAAATTCATGTATTCAAATATCCATGCGAATAATATGTAATAAATAAATAAATATAAATATTTAAAACAAGAATTAATTAATTAACTTACTGGACCATAATTAATAAGGAAATTCTCAGAAAAAAACCAACTTTATCCCCTTTCTGTCCTCTGATTTATGAATCTTGGGGTGAAATATATGTGATGAAGAGAAAATTTAGTTTCACTAATCCCAGTAACACTTGAAACCAAAAAACATTGGTCTAGGGTTATCATACCATGTTCTCATACTACCAGTGCCTAGAGCATCAGTGTGGAATCAATACCATAGAGATAGATAATTAGTCCACCACCCTATAACACCTAACCCATGGATGTGGAACATTATTTACCGCATCCCAACCATGAATAAAGGGAACTATGTCTATAATCCCAAACTACAGATAAAATATTTCATTTCACACCACATAATCAATTGATGTAGAGTTTTATGTCCAATATCCCAAACTATGGATGTGGTGAATCATAAAAAGATCCCAAAATCATCCCATCATTATTCAATTTCCATGTTCCATCAAAATATAACTCATAAAAATTTAAAATCCATAATTGAACAAAGTAATCATTATTGATTTACCAAGGTCCCAATGAGTCTTTAACACCAATACATGGCTTCAAAATTCCCAACCCCATTCACATGTCATATAACATGGTTCCAACTAAAAATAGAAAACATATCGATACCACACGAAAAAAATCGTCTTCCACTTTAAAAATAAAATCAAATCTAAGTCCTCAATCTCCATAAAAACAATCAAATGTGATATTGATAAATTATCACCAAATGTGAAACAACATTCTCATTCAAATACATATATGAAATTTATTTAAACCCCCATTTTAAATGAATTCAGGGACCAAACCAAATTTTATGAAATATCCAATTTAAATCATAGTTCTCACTAATTGAAAATGGTAATTGGATCCAAATAAAATACACACTACTAAAACTATTTCAGAAAACCTCAAAGTAATTAATAAAATATTATCACTTAATAAAATTCCATTTCATCCTCTTGTCATATCATTAAACTTCTATTCTAATATTATACCAACTATAACCATAACCATTATTTTAAGATAAAAACATTCAAAAAAGCATAAACACATTCCATTTATCTCACAGTTTAAATCCCCTCATGAGAATTTTATATAATCGACCAAACCCATGGGCGGCCCTGGGTTTAGTCTTATATTCACTTAAAGACCCCTCATGGTCCATCAATGTTCTAAGGAATCCATTTAATGCTAAAAATATTTTTTATTTAGGTTGAAACATCACAATGTTTCTTTTATTTATCATAGTATAAAAACAGGAAAAATATCAGGACTATAGGTTTTGGTTATTATACCACCTACTATAAAGAACACATTAAAACATTAAATGGTTAACAACTAGCCAAGGCCCACTAAGATTCACATCACTAACTAGGTACATAATTCATTCCATGGAACTCAAAATATTAATAACAAAAGATAATTTAAATTAATTTCTTAAAAAATTCCAACATATAATAATTGGAGAAAAACAATGAGTTACTCTCATTATAATAGAACCATGGAAAAATACTTCCTGAACCATCATGGAATACTACAAACCACATTTTGGGCCAAATTCCGAAAAAAAATTTGATTAATTTCCATGTTTAATTGAAAATAAATTTTATATAAAACATGATAAAATTCACTAAAGTCCCATTAAAGTATTAAACCCCAAGTAATGAAGTTCATTATGCATCTTTGAATCTCTTCAATGGAAGACAACTAATATCCCTATGGTAAACAGGCGATCCCACCATAGTCTACTGGAATCACTATAAAAACCAAAACTTTGGAACTCAAAAATTAGAGAATAAGAATAAGGGGAAGGAAATAAACAATAGATTAGATCATACCTCAATGAATGAAATAAATATTTTGAAATCACCCAAAATAAAATTGGGAATAATAGGGAGTTGTTATGATTCGTTTTTAAGCAATAGAGGAGGTGGAATGTTTATGGACGCCTAAAATTCTATAAGGGTAGTAGTTATTTTCCAATTTTTAAAAGTTTTATGGTTTATCCACACATGTTTGAAATCTGTGTGTGAAACATGTGTCCAACACTACCCTCGAATATCTACCCATTTCATGGTTATGGAAAACAGTTTTTCAATCCATATTGAACCTTCTGTAGATTACTATAGATGATAAAATTGTTTATTAACCCTATTTTCATGATCTAACAAATAATCCCCTTTAGGAACCAAACCATAGAGTTAGGGTTCACATGTAGCACTAACCATGAAATAACCATGTACTATATACTGCATCTCAAAAAACATAAACTCTAGTCCACTAACCATTGAGACACTGTTGAAACAACCAAACCTGAAACATTACATCACTCCTTGTTAAAATTATGTATTTTTAGAGGTTCCAATCCTCATGATTTCATTATGATGTCCAGTTTAAAGTCCATATCATCTACAATTTTTTGGACATTCAAACATTTACACGAATCCAAGCACACATACACAATAGGGGTTTTGCATATGACATAATTTAACTATAAATATAATTAATCATTACCTTTAATTAAAATACTACCATATTTATAAATAAATATTGTGTCATGTATCTTTTCTTTTATAACATTCATTGAAGTGAAACAAATTCAACCATTGTACCCTTTAATATAAGGAAACACACCAATGACTTATTTAATATATCAATATATATCTGAAACCCATATCCACAATAGATTTTATGAGTAAATTTGTAGTGATCAAACATATCTTAATCTCCTTGAAATTTTCCTCTCACAGATTTTTTTAATGGAAGCTGAATCTCATCTGAGTTAGCATTGTTAGTTGACTTGGTAGTCAGGAACAATTTATCATAAAGCACTGATATTATTTAGCGAGTAAAATAATTTCATATTAAAATAATTAATTAATCTAATAATTAAATAAATTAAAGACAAAAATTCATTACATACATTCCCAATGATATATAGGTTAATATATTTATAGAATTATGAAAAACATTAATAATAATTCTTATGTCATTCTCATCAAACAGACATTCTTTGCATTATATAGGAAAATACATAATTCATAATAAGTCTTAAAAATATCTAACAAATTCCCCACAAAAGATATTATTATAGACATATCTCAAAAATTAATATCCATCATATCAAATGGAAATTTAATTATAAGAATGGTTGATGTTAAATACACAAAAATTGTAAACATATGTTATAATAATCAAATATCCTGGGTGAGAATTATTTGAGTTCATGAGTATAATTATGATATATAAAAAATTAATACTTTCAAATCATATATTGTAATTAATAGAAAATTATAAAGAATCACATAAGAATATATAATGAAATTTTTTCATGAAATTATTTTTATAAGAGAGGCACAACAATAATAAATTTTCATAAATGCAAATAAATTAATCCCAAAGAAATGTATAATAACATAAAACTGAGAATATATGAAAAAGCATCAATATAAATGGAATATAATATATTATCGAAAGAAAAGAAAAATATAAATGTGGAAATATCATAATAATAGGAAACCTTATGAGAAAACTCAATATTCCCACCCTTTGGTAGATATACATGTTTTGTTAAAATATTAAAATGCGATCAAACTCATTATTCACAAAACATTGTAAAAATACTCATTATCTTGAGGTCGTTCTATCTCCTGAGATATCAATCATAACCATTGAATTATAGGTAGATATTAGAGCACACATATTATTATACATACATATGAATTATACTTGAAATAAACCATTTATCAAATCTAAATTAACATATGGAATAAAAAATGGTTTCATATCATTTTCAAATCTTATCATATAAAAAATTATAATTCCATTAATAATTAAAACATGATATACCTAAGAAAAATTAATTGGTATCCAATGATATTTGGAAACATTATAGCGAAATTCAATTCCATCAGGATAATATAGTTTATTGTATTTACACATTAATGATAATTTTTACATGGTCAAGTCAATAATTTTCCAAACCAATATATGTATAGAAACATGGTTAACTCCCTGTAGTAAAATTAATATAAAATAATTTATTCACAAAGAAAATGCATTGGATTAAATGTTATGACTATTCATGGTGGATGGTTATGTAATCTAAATATAGTGATATATCACTCCACAGATAGTGAAGAACGTTCTATAATTCATATAGAGAAAAAATGGTGGGTGGTAATATATAAATAATATAATCACTGTAAAGAAAAATATTTCAATAGATATCTACAAGATTAAAAATATATTTTTAATGCATTTGAGTAATAAATTTATAAACAAGAAATATCCTTGACCATTAAAACAATTATTTAAAAAAAATATTTATAAAACATAGAGTATTGTAGTAAATTTCATAGACTAAGGTTTTTAGGCAAAAATTTTCATATCAAAACTCAAAATGTATTAATTATGTGTTCTCATATAAAATACTAGAAATAGATTCTTTTCACACTTTAATGAAAATGACCCAACAAGAAAATGTTAAAAAACATATTAAAAACATTTAAAGAAGATAAAGTGGTAAAAAACATTAATTACTTATTTATTCAATTATTAGTACATCTTTAAAAGCATAGAATAAACATAACCACATTAGAGGGGGATTCCCGCCAAAAATAATATGTTGGGTTGGTTACCTTAGAATTGGAAAATTATGATCCATGGAAGAAAATGAAATCATCATAAGGTATATAAAACCTAAAAAATCATAGGATAAATATATAATGTGGGTTTCTATATAAAAATAGTTTAAATTATCTGGATGTATTATCATTCAAATGAAATCCTAATTTTAAATTGATAATGGGGAATAGACCATTACGATATCGGTAACATAATAATAAAAAGTACAAGAGATGGTGATCATGAAATATAAATTAAAATAACGTGAAATTTGAGATATTTATCATACATTAATTTAATAGTTTTATGAATATTCATTATAAAATAAGTGATGGTGTACAGTATAAACCCTATCTATTGTAATTGAAAATAGAGACCAATAACTCAGTAAAGATTGGAAACTCTTAAATCCAAACCCATTGAAATATATAATTTCAAATGAAACATTGTGTACCACGAATAATGATAGAACAGTTATAAAAAATATTAAATTTTTTATATATACACTAGGAAATGTAAAATATAGTTTATAATAATATATATGACATAACAATGAAAATTTGAGATACAAAGCCTCTCACAATAATTCCTAACTTCTACAAAAGAAATTGAATATATTGTAAATGTAAAAAAAATATCTTGATCACTTATTTAGAAAATTTATTCACATATATAACATATTTTTGAGATTCATATATAAATATTTTCTACTCGTATATTTTTTAGTTATTATCTAGTTTCAATGACGTGTTTGAGAAATCATCATTTTTTTAACCAGTATAAATATATTTTTCCCCTTAATTTTTATCAAAAATTTAATCATTCGAAAAATAATAAAATTTTCTATAATTTATAATTAATAATTATTTATAAAGTTATACTTTCATTCTATAGTAGTTTTTTCTGTGATCCTTAAATATAAAATTGGAAACGAGTATGTTTATGTGATTTTTAATGATAAGATGGTGGTATCTTGATTAGTAGGTTTAATATTAATATTTCCATTATATATTCATAATATAAACATTATTTATTTATTTATACCATGTATTATAGTTATTTATGTTCATATATTCAAACATCACATTATTTTCTAGTATTGTTCAAATAGGTGGATATACTGACTCAAACATGAATATACTGTAATTAATTAATGAGTATGGAATTTAATGTGAATTTTTTTGGAATAATATTTTTACTAATGAATAATTATGACATTATTATTATGTTTTTAAGGTTTGGAAGCATTATTGAATTATTTTAATTAATAATAAATATTATATATGAAAAAGGTGATATGTTACTTCGTAGACGTGGTAGTCTACATGTGAACATGTTTAACGTTTTCATTTCTCAATAAATGAGAGAAATTTTAATTGATTTGTAATTTTTCACATAATAATACTAATATTATTGTATATGTCACTTTTATTATTCAATTATGTCCTTATGGCTAGTGATGAAATGTGGTGGATGAAAGTGCCCAGTCGAAGTATTGTATAACTGAGAGGGGGAGGGGGTGAATCAGTGATAATATTTTTCTTTAATTTTCCTTTTCAATTGAATAAATCTTCACCTCATATTAAGGATTTCAATTCCCTAGAGGGGGAAAAATCAACACACATCCAAATAAACACAATTATTTACCAAGATAACTATTCAATATTTATAGCTACCTCTTTGGTATGGTTTGGAAATGATCCAATACCCTAATATCCACAAAGAAAAAATTCATGGGTTTACAATGTTTAGGATGTACCATTTAACTTGTGTATTACAATGAAATAATCCCAATAGTGTGTGTGCTACCTTTTATCACAATATTGTAATAAAATTGTTTTGTAAAACAACTCATGTTACCTAATCTACATTTCAATTCAAAAAATGTATTCAAATTGTAATACAATTCTTCAATTCATTACTCTAAACAAAGGTAAGAACAACCTATACTTTTCTATGAAACCCTGAGTCTAATTCCTCTGAGAAAGAGTATTTCCAAACAAATCTTCTAGTCTGATTCTTTAATACAATGCGCCCAACTAGATTATTTTAATAAAAAGCCCCCATTTCAATTCTTTCAAGAAACATATCCCATTCTGATTCATTCAAAACAAATCTCCCATTATGAATTTCATAGAGAAAATAATAGATTAGAATTGTCACTGGATCAATTGTTGAATACAATTTTCATTCCTAATAGAATATGAATGAATTGGTACCACCCAAAACAATTTTAAATCCAAACTAAATTTTTCTCTTCTTCTCCTTAAAAATATGGAGCTTCTATCTCTTCTCATGTGAACTGTTCATGTCACCAAGTACAGTGTACTTCTTTCCTTTAATATGTGATCCAAAACATGTTTATGCGAGAATCCCAAAACACATTCCCGCTCACTTAAATTCACCCAAATATTAGATTCTCTTTAAATCTCAGACAAAATTATGACATCATCAATGCTTCTTGATTCATGTTGATGCTTCTAAAATCATCATCTCTTTGTTTCTAGACTCCCATTTTAAATTTCAATACAATTACAATTGATGATATTTAAATGGGTATGAATATGTTTCTCTCATACTGATTTCTTCAAAAAAAAAATCTTGATACCATACCAATTGAATGTGTTTGATGAAATCCACTTCTCCACTTGAGATACAATCATTATTTTTAATGAAAGGATCCCCCTTTTAAAATTATATCATCATACTCCTTATCTTTTTATTTTCTCTTTACCCATATGAGAAAAAATGCTCTATTCAACAACATGTGCTTGTATCATAAATACATTTCTAAATTTGTAATCACTGAGGATCAACTTTAGCATCATCTGATTTGAATTGGAAAGTGTTATAACATTCCATTCTTTCATTTTTCTTTCTTTCCATCTCAAATTAAGCATGATCATTTATGAATACAAATGGTCTTGATACTATTTTCCTAAATACAATCATATCTGGTTACGATCATTCTATTTATGAAATATATGGTTATGATCGTTCTCTTTATGATCATTACAGTTACGATTATCCTAGATTTGATCATTCTGGTAACAATCATTCTGGATACGATCATTCTGGTTATGATCATGCTGGATACGATCCTTATAGATATGATCATTTTGGTTACAATAATGCTAGATATGATCATTTTGGATATAATATTACTAGATATGATCATCCTTTATATGATCATTTCCAAATACGATCATTCTGGTTACAATTTCTGGATATGATACAATACAATATGATAAGGATGATCCTACCAAATATGATGCAAAACAATATGTTATGATTCATTCTCAATCGACACCATCTCAATCCTTTTCTTCTATATGAATATGATTGTTTAGAATAAAAATTGGTGTCTCGTCTTTTATTGGCATTACCTCTTCCATCGACATAACTTAGATCATCACAACTTTCCATCAGCATCAATTTTCCCATCCGCATCACCTTTCCATCATTACCACATGTTTTAATTTCACCCAAAATCCAATTCATTTAAATTTCATTAAATGCAATATAGATATGATTGTTTTGAAAAAAATCGATACAATCTGGATACAATTGTTTTGAAAGATGATCGATAAAATATGGATACTATTATTTTTGGATTGTTTTGAAAAAAAATTGGTACAACGTCTTTTTCTCTACCACTCGTATACAATAAATCAAAATAAAATTATTTTCTGATATTTTTGTAAAACAATGTGAATACGATTATTATATGATTAGAAAAATCTGTTTCACTCCACTATTCTTCTTTCAAGATTTCATCACATGTTCTCTATAAAACTCTTCATTTATATAAAATAAATATCATAAAATCATCATCAAAATTAACATGGGTATGGATATTTTTAAAACAAACACAATATAATTGTTTCAACATAACAAAATAATGTGATTTCCTTTCTTCAAAACATACCTTGATAAAAAAGGAAAACTTGAAACATTTATCACTTTGATCCTCATCATGGTCCCAACTATCTCCCCCTTTAGGTTTTTTTGTCAACCAAGTTTCATAAATCACTATACATAGTAAACTAAAGAAATGAATTACATATAAAAAATTATAAGCCTACGTGAGCTAACTCATTATAGGAAACATGAATCATTAAATGAAAAACCATGATATTCAAAATAGTGATCATGACCACCTAATTACTTTATTTATTCTTATTGGAATGTAATTCAATTTATTTTCATTCAACCACTCCAACAAACAGTTATAATAGTTCACACACAGAACAATGAAAAATTCATAGCTTACCTATGACTCTCTCTTCTATTCCATAGAATTATGAAACAAAACAAACCAAACATTTCTCCCGCTTGACAAAACAATCGAAAGGTAGGATGTGATAGGGTACAAATACACAAACCTCAACCGTGAAGAGAAAGATATTAGTCACCCAAGATTATCCTCATTTTTTAAAATCATTCCTTTAATAAGGGTTTTGTGAATATATAGGAAACTTTCTTTGATGTTTGAACATACTCTAGCTTCAATTCATTTTTCTTGACATGCGCTTTAAAGAAATGATATTTCATATCAATATTTTTTTTATTTAGAATGTTGCATAAGATTCGTGGTGAGATATATTGTACTTTTATTTTCACAACACAATTGCAAGGGTAACATCACTTCAACAATTGAATAATTCTATAATATTTTAATCCACATAAATTTAGTAGTGTCTTGAGTAGCCACAACATATTCATCTTTAGTCATATTGAGAGTTACTGAATTTTTTTTCTTTGAATGACAACAAACAAAATTATTTCCATAAAAGAATTCACCACATGATGTAAATAATCTATCATCAAAATTCCCTACCCAATCTGCTTCAGAATAAATAAATAAATTTATATTATTTATGCTGCAATACATGATTCTGAATATTTTGTACCTCTAATTTATCTAAGAATTCATTTACCCGAAATAATATGTGATTCTCTTGGATCACTGTAGAATATTGTATATAAGGTAACTTAATAAAAAATATAAGTTCATGAGGAATTCAAAAACAATAGTCTTTCAATCGTCTTTTGATATACTTTCTGAACAACTTATTTTCTATCTCTATCTTTACTAAGTTTTATTCCCACTGAATGGGTGTATAAATAAGTTTTGGATTTTCCATTTCAAACCTCTTGCAAAGATCTTTTTCATAATTTTCATGGGAGAGGAAAATTTATTCCTTATTTTGCTATATTGGAAACCCAAGAAAGTATTTCATTTCTCCCAGCATTTGAATTTCTAATACATTCTTCATTTCTTCAGAAAATCTATCACAATTTTCTTCATCATTCCTATTAATTATAATATCATCAACATAAAAAATTAAAATGAGGGAATACTCTTGACTTTCACTGATATAAAATTTTTATCCACTCTTCCTTTGTTAAACATTATCTATCATAAAAATATATCTAATTTGTAACAACATACACTCAGAGTGTGTTTTAGGTGATAAAATTTCTTTTTTCCATATACACACATAACCTTCATCTTCTCAAATAACAAGTTATCAAGGTTGTTCAATATAAACCGCTTCTTCAAGATCACTATTTAGGAATGCAAACTAAACATTCATTTGATGGATCTTGTAGCCTCATTGTGTGGAAATAACAAGAAAGATTCTGGTTGTTTCAATTAGTTCCACTAGAGCAAAGGATTCATAAAAATAAGTACCCTCAATATTTGAATTAACTATGACAACCAATATTTCCTTAATTCTTGTAACTTCACCATATTCATTCATCATGTTCCAGAAAACCCTTTTTGTGACAATGATGTTTTTGTTTTTACTCTAGGGAATGAGTTCCCATGTATTATTATTTCCAATCTAATCCAATTCTTCATTCATGGATTGAAACCATTCTATATTCCCAAAAGTGTCTTTCAAATCTTTAGGTTCCATCATTGTTTACAATTAATTATGTGTAATGGAATTGGTTCTTCTTGTTGTTTGAACCTTTTGATGTTGATAACCAATTATAATTTGTGATTCTACATGTTTCCTCATATTTGGATAAGAATTTTTTTTCATTCTCATCACTAGAAATATCTGAGTCTGATTCATCACCTTTATTAGGATTACAATTGTTTTTATCTTTCTGAGAACTGTCTTCTTCAACTTGATTAACATCATTAGCCGCCTGAACCAGTTTCTCTTCTCAGATACTTCAATCACTTTTACATCAACTGAATCAACAATTATTTTTGTCTTTTTTGGAAGCATGTGTATCATTTTTCTTCTAGATAATAGCCAATAATGATTTCATCCTCACCTTTCTTCCCAAACATACAATAGTATCCACATTTCATATTTATAATAAAAGGACTCCAGAAAACAATAAAGTGCATGAAACAAGGAGTTTTGTCCTAAATAAATTCTTAGGGAGTCATACCTAATTGTGGACTATAGAAACAACAATTCAGAATATAAACAGAATTACTCATGTCATTTTTCTAAAAGTAATATGAAATATTGTGCTCAAGTAACATGGTTCATACAATTTTCACTAGGCTTCAATTCTATCACTCAGTAACCCCAATTATTTTGGGAGTGTTTGGGGAGATATACTCATGATTAATTCCATGATTCTCAAGATAGTTTTCAAAATCTTCACTTCATTATTCACCACCATTATCAGTACACAACTTCTTCATAGGACACTCACTTTATTTCTCTTCTTTTTTTCTGAAAATTTTAAACATTTTCAAAGCATCTGATTTGTGTTTCATATAAATAAAACATGTAATTTGGGTAAAATAATCAATGAAATTATTGATGTACTTATGTACATATGTTAATTATTTTCTCATTGGCCCACATATATCAGAATGGATCAACTCTAGGGGTTGTTTTGAAAAAAAATATCAACACTCTTATACATAACATTTGTAATCATTACATTCTAGAAAATAGTGAAACACAAATCTCTACATATTGGAAAAAATGAATGTATCGGTAATTTTAAATTTTTAATTACTTTATAATATTTCTATAACTCTTTTTTTTTCAATCCTTTTATGCCATAATGGATTCTCATCCACCATATTCATGTCACAATAGTTTTTTGAATCACCAACCAGAAAATAGTTTCTTTTACGTTGGACTCTATATCAATCTTAACATCTTTTTCAATCTTTACAACAAATCCTTCTTTCATAAAGATAACCTTGTTACCTTCATCACACAATTATGAAACACTTAGCATATTTTATTTCACCCCATTAACATTCAATTCTTTCTTAGATTTCATATTTTTTTCCAATAATGGCTTACCCAACAACTTTCATTTTCTAAAATTAATCATTTCCAAATGTCACTATGCCTTATTTAAAATTATTCACATCCTAAAATAATTTCATGTTTCCGGTTATGTTAGAATAACACCCACTACCATGTATCTAGGGTCATTCTCCTTTCCTTTATTTTAATGCAGTTTCAACAATAAGTTCATTTTCTCCATTCTATTCATTCATAACAATGGGTTTATGAGAATTGAGAATCTTTTTTGGAGCCAAAAACAAAACAAGAAATACTTTTGGATGGTGTCTAGGTTTATCACATCTTTCACAAATAGTTTCTAAGGGAAGGATCCTATTTTCAATATCACATCATTCTTTTCACATTTAATCAAGAAAAGATTCTCATTTTTCATGATTTGAGGATATTGACTTCCCCTAAATCTATTACATTCATAACGTTAGGGATAATAGTAATATTCTTTTGAACCAACACATAATAATTATGTGACTGAATCCCCCACAATACAAGTAATACCCATAGAAAATGTATTTTCCTCTGAAACCTCAATATTGGTCAGAATTGTGAATGTGTTTCTCATCCAATTTCTTCACATTATTTTCTGATTCCCCTACCATTATATTATCAAATATATTCCTTATTTTCATTTCAAAATTATTTGTACCATAAGTATTCGAAACATTCCCACAATCATATTGATTCAAAACATTCCCAACCATATTATTCTTGGCCACATACAGATCATTTCCAGGTTTCATAATTTGAAAAACAATTTCATTCTTCATCTCACAATTTGAAGTTATCTTTTATTGAACCTTACAATGTTTCTCATTTTGAGAATATTCACCAACTTCAAGGATATAGATTTGGAATCACATACTTTTCTATTTAGTTTTATATTGTATTTTTTGGAAAAGATCCAACTCTTCATCTTTTACATCCTACTTCACCTCCAAATTCTCATCATGAATCTTTTCTTCATAAAGAGATTTCTCCAAATAATCAATCCTTCTAATAATATTTTCTTTATCACCGAAAAAAATTTCTTGGTTACTTTATCAATAATTTTACATATTTTTGTTTTAATTTTCAAGCCTTCTGATTTTTCTCATACATTATTTTAACTCTTATTTCAGAATCATTTCAAGGTGAGTTTGTTTTTCTTCTTTAGAAAAACTGCTTCAGAATTCTTCATCACCATCTATTGAATTGAATGTATTTTCATTAGCATACACTATGGATTTTTTGGATTCAACCTGAATCTCTTCTACTTCTTCTTCTTTGGAAAATAAACTTATTCTTTTTTATTTGATGAATTTATTTTCTTTTCCATTGGATCCCTTTTTCTTATATGATATTATTTTATTTCTATCATCATTATAACTATCCTCTTCATTATTTGTTCGAGGACAATTAGCTATAAAGTGACAAAAAACTCCACATTCAAAACATTTCATGGGATGTTTTTCATTGTATTTACTTATACCACTTTTCATATTGTTCTAAAAATGGATATGATTTTATTGAGATTTTTACAATCCTCATTTTCAGAGTCAAAATCACCAGCGTCATCTTCAAAAACAATAATCTTTAACTTTTCATTATTCATATACTTGATAAAAATTTCTCTATCAACATTTTTTTCTCTTCATAGAATTATATATTATTATTTCATAGGTTATAAAATTTTCATGTACATCATCAAGAGATAGTGTTTCATCATCTCTATCTTCCAATGAAGAAACATTTTCATCGAATTTTTCAGGAAGTATTCTAAATATATTTTCAACAACTGAAATGAAATTCATAATTTCAACAAGACATCTGATAGTACTCACAATATCTTTCACCCTGGTAAAGAATTCCACAACAGATTCATGCTCACCCATCTTCAAATCTTCATACTTCATTCTCCATATTTTTATCTTTTCCTTATTCACATTTGTATAGAATTTGTTTATGTTTTTCAATTCATCACATATAGCATTAGCTGTGGAAACCCATTTCACATTGAAGAATTCACTTTCATAAAGTGTTGATAATATATCATTATTGGTGAATCCATCATTCTCAAGAAACATCTTGTCCACAGGTGTATGTGAAGCACTTTCATTAGTGGGAGGAAACCCAACTGTTAAATATTCAAGACCATCATAACTGATAGACATAAGATATGGAATCATTCTATATTTCCAGATATGATAGTTCTTTCCAAAAAAGACCGAAATATATTTATTGTTCACATAGTTCACATTCTCCTTCAGTAAATAAAAATAAAGGGAAGTGGCCCTCTAATAGCAATTGAAAGTGATTAATCGAAGTATTGTATCACTAGTAGGCGGAGTGGGTGAATCAGTGACACTATTTTTCTTTTATGTTTATTTTCTATTGAATAAACTTTTACATAATGTTATGGATTTCAATTCCTTATTGGGAAGAAAATCAACACACATCTAAAGTAACACAAAGATTTACAAGGATCAATATTCAATATCAATTGGAACATCCTTGGTATGGTTTGGAAATGATCCAACAACATACTATCCTATAAGATAGTAATCTGTGGATTAAAACAAGTAGGATGTACGCTTTCACTCATGTAGCACTATGAAACAATCCAACAAATGTGTGTGATACTTTTTAGCACAATAGAGTAATACAACTAGTTTGTAACAACTCATGTTACCTGCACTTTTTTTCAATTCAAAAAAATGTATTCAAATTGTAATATACTTCATAAAATCCTTACCCAGAGGAATGGTAAGAACATCCTAGAATTTGTTATAAAGCAGTGATTTTGATACTTCCATGTACAATTATTTCAAAACAAAGCTCCCAGTCTAATACATACAATACAATGCTCCCAGTATGATTCATTCAATACAAATCTCCCATTCTAATTATTTCAATACAATGCTCACATTCCAATTCTTTCAAAAAAAATCTCCCAGTATGATTTACATATTTAAAATAGTAGAGTATAATCAACACAACTTCAATTCTTGAATACAATTTACATGCCAAAAAAAATATGAATGAATCAGCACCACCCAAAAAAACTATCAATCTGAATGGAATTTATCTCTTCTTCTATCTATAAATAAGGTTCTTCACTCTCTTATGATGTCAACAGTGAATGTCACCATATAAAATTTACATTATAAATTTTATAGGTGACCCAAATCATGTTTCGGTGGGAATCCAAAAACACTTTCCCGCACAATTAAATTCACAAAAATCTGAATTTCTCAGGAAATCTCAGAGTAATGATGACTTAATCAATCTTTCACGATTATTCTCAATGCTTCTAAAATGTTAATCACTTCTTTTCCAGACTCCCATTTCAAATTTTTATATAATTACTATTGATAAGTAACACATGGTTCTCAATCTGATTCTCTCATACTGATTTCTTCAAAACAATGCTTGCTACCATAACAATTGAATGTGTTTAAAGAAATACACATTTGTACTTGATATAAAATCATTATTCTAAATAAAAGGCTCTCCCATTAACAATTCATTCATTAGACTCCTTGTATTTTCCTTTCTCTTTACCCGCATTAGAAAACAAACTTCATTCACTAACATGTGATTCTATCATGACAACCATCATGAATTTGAAATCATTGAGGACTAGATTTAGCATCATATGAATTCAATTGGAATGTATTATATCATTCCATTAATTCATTCTTATTTCATTTCATCTCATCCTAATCTTGATCTTTTGTGAATTATAATGGTCTGGATACTATAATCCTGAATACGATCATATCTAGATAAGATCATTCAATTTATGGTCATATCTAGTTATGATCATTCTTATTACCATTATTCTGGTTATGATCATCTTGGATACGATCATTATGGTTACTATCATTCTGGATAGGATCATTCCAGTTAGGATCATTCTGGATACAATAATTCTGGATACAATTATTTTAGTTGAGTTCGTGATGGATACGATCATTCTGGATACGATCATTCAGGATACAATTATTTCTAGATATGAACATTTTGGTTACTATATCTAGTTACGATTGCTAGATACGATACAATACAATCTGATAAGGATGATCTGCCAAGAGGAGATGAAAAACAATCTACTATGATTCATTCTCAATTGAAACCATCTCATTCCATTTCTTCTACCCGAATATTATTATTTTTAAAAACAATTGGTGTCTCATATTCTATCAAGGTCACCTCTTCCATTAAAACCTCTTAGACCAGCACCACCTTCCATCAAAATCACCTTCCCAACAACATCACTTTCCATCGGCATCACCTTTCCATCAGTACAACTTCTTTTACTTTCATCCTAATTTTAATTGTTTTGAAAGGCAATCTATACAGTATAGATACGATTGTTTTGAAAAAAAATCGATTTGGATACGATTTTTTTGAAAGAAAAATGATATAATTTGGATATGATTGATTCCTGATTTTATTTTGAAAAACAATTTGTACCATGTCATTCTCTCTTCCACCCAGATACGATTAATCTGAATAAAATTATTTTATAATTGTATTGAAACACAATTTGAATATGGTTATTTTCTGATTGGCAGTGCCTCTTTCAATCACCCTTTCTTCTATCTTTCTTGCATCAAAATTTATCAATATACCTCATGATTTATATGAAATAAAAATTGGAAAAGCATCGTCACAATTAACATGGATCTTATTCTTTTCAAGAAATCCCAAAAAAATTGTTTCCACAAAAAAAACTAAAGTGATTTCCTTTCTTCAAAAATTACCTTGACAAAAAAATTCAACACTTGAAACGATCATCACTTTGGTCATTAGCTTGGTCCCAAAAGTAGTAAGAAATGGGAAAAAGTTCGTCATGGAGCCAGTAGTCTGCAAAAACTCAAAAAATTTGTTTTCATTTTTAATAATGGGAAATAGGGAATGGGGGTTAATGACCATTAAATAAAATGATAATATTTAATATAGAAGCAATTATTATGTCATTATATAGGGATTATAAAATTATATTTGGACAAGTAATATATTAAATAAAATAAATATGGATATATTATTACTTATAATAAGATATGAAGGTTTCTCTTGGAAATATCTATAAAAATCGAGGCAATTGGATAAATAATTGAGACTAATGGATTAAAAAATGATAGTTTATTTTATTATAATAAATATAGAATATTATTAGGAAGAAATTAAAAGGTATTATTTTTTTATGAAGTGGTGCATGTGATCCTCATTCATTAGTGAATAAAAATGATGTTTTGGAAGTACCAATAAAATTTCAAAACTAGAATTTACCTATTCAAGATTCAAAGTATTTAAAATTGTAAAATAATGAATGGGAACTTATTTTTATGCTACTACTCTTGCAAACAATTTTATTAATTTTTTAAATGTTATAGGAATTTTAAACGTAGTAGAACTCTTTTTACCAATTTTATTTTTACTGCGTTAACTAATGACTATAACTTATTTATTTAATTTGAATAAATAATCAAATTCTATTTATTGAATAATTTTAAATTAATAATTGTAAATATGAAAATATTGTTATCAAATAAAATCTCTAGTTTTTATAAAATTTAGTTTCATAATTAACACCTGTGATTCAAAAAATATTCTTTAGAAGAACTGTCTTTTTTATGGTTGAAATTTACAATTATGTCAAAATTATAATTTTTTTAAATTTCATTAATTAAAATATTTTATTTAAAAAAAATTAAAAAAATATTTAAAATGGATCGAAAACATAATTTTACATTAAAAAATTTTATTTCCAAAATTACCAAGAATGGTATTATAATTTGAATAAAATATTTAATATATAACAATGTTCTTCTACGATCAAGGTAATATTTAAACTGAATAATTTCACCAATTAAATAAATATTTTATTAATTGTTTTTAAATATTTTTATTAATTTTTATTATATAAAGATAACGTCCAAAAAATAATTTTTTTGTTAAAATTGTCTTTTTTTACTATAAATTAAAAATCATCTATTTAAAATATATATATATATATATATAAATCAATAACTAATATTGAAATTAATAAAAATATTTCATTTTAAAAAATTAAAGATCATAAATTAAAAAATTTATCTATTCAATAAAATAAAAAAATCTTTTATTTCAAAATAACAATTTAAAACATTATGATTTTTTTAATCCAATTTAGTATGAATTTATAGTTGATTAAATTAGTTTTACTAGAGTTTTTATTATCATTAAATTTTCATAAGAATATTCCTATAATATTTCATGGGTTGATATTGTTCCATGTTGTATGTTTGACAAATTATAAAACATAATATTAATCCGGATAGTAATATTTTAGCAAATATATTGGTTTTACAATGAAAATTATATATCCATGTTATATTAGTTGGATAAAACACCTCTATATTTGAATTATCCACACATATACCCTCTCTTTTCATTATAAGAATGCATAATGATACATTTCATTTGTAGAATTAACACCTTCTAAATTTGGAATTCATATTATCATTACGTAAGTATTATATGAAAATAATCAAATTATATTGGCGATAATTCTTTAACATAGAATATATGATAATATTTTCTTTATAGACTATCAAAAAATGGTCATGGTAATATCTAAAGACTCTATTAAACATATCAATAATGATAATAGAGAAATTTTTATGTCTGAACCGAATTATTAGGTATTCACAGTATATATATCTTTTTTGGAATGTACTCGTTGATATATCCTACACTTTCAAAATTAACTAATGATATTTGTATCGATGTTAATAATTTAAGAAGTATTAATATAGTCACAATTGATTGAACAAGTCCTCAATATAGGGTAGATGATAATTTTTATTGATTTTGACCTTGCAAATTTCTTAATAATAAAAAAGGAGATGCAATCACCCATCTTTCATTAATAAATTGAAAAATGGTTGTTTGGTCCACTAGATCAAATACCCTTAGAGGGGGGTGAATCAGGGTTTCAACGATAAAAAATAATTCCCCTTCGGATCATGATTCATTATTAAAAAACACACTTTTCTATTTCTCCTTTATTAATATATGAATACAAATGTAATCATGCACAAGATATAATGGTATCACTTCATTCACACACATTGGGCTATGTCTAAGGATAATACATTAGAGATGTTCCGATGTACAAAATCCACTAAATCGCACTTCCAATTTATAATGTTCATGCTAGATCTTAAATGCCTTGACTCACAACCTTTATAAGGTTTTAAGTTTTCTCACAACATTCCCAAAGGTCACTACCTATGTCTCTTATTCTAGCATAGTGCCAGTGGAAAGATCATAGTTTTCCTCTTCCTTCACTCACTGGTCGGGGAATGTATCCACTAGTAGTTAATAGACATGTGGGTACCTATTTATCATTAATTATTGCATCATCAACTATATATAGATTCTCTTTTGAATTAAATTTTTTTCCGATATATTATATACACTTTCCTGTGTCCTGTTATGTTAATGGAAATTTCCTTCGTGATCTATTTTCATGATTTTCCAATCTTCCATATATCCAACGTGAACCACTTAGATTACTATGTGTACAACCTTGATTCCTCCACATACTGTGAATCATGTATGGTTTGAGTATCAACTTTCCTCTATGAACTATCTCTTCTCAGTATATCATCCCTACTTCATGGGGCACCATTTGTTCCACGAACTGTCTCTCATTTGCTGACGACCTCTGCTTCTATAGACCATCTCTCCTCTGTGTACCGGTTCTTCCAACTCCACATACAATGTATTATTCCTCCATGTACTACATCATTTAGTGTATATAGTTACCTAAAACACATTGGGAAGAATTGTGTATGTGTGAACCGCTTCACACTTTGAAAAATTATTCCTCACAAAACACTTTCAGATATCACTAAATTCCTGGAGAAGTGATTTTTTCCTATGAAAATTTATCTCACATAATGATGGAATTATCACTCCTTATATTTGATAATATATCTGAAAAACTAATATTTCATGAATTACCAAATATTTAATGTGATATAACCTTTACCTTGTATCTCTTCACCAGAAAACCGTTCTACCCTACATGTTTTGCATACTATCATTCCTCATTTGTGGAGACCCAAATCACTATCATGTTTTTATGAATGATTCCCTTTGCTGTTTTTAAAAAATTTGCACCTTTTTTCTGTAAATGACAATTCATCACACATACCAAAAACCTTCGGTGAACTCTTTTCTTTCTACGAACTATTTTCCTTCTACGAACATCCTTTGTAATATGTGAACCATGATAAATATTCCATGAACCATTACCAATACCTATTACCTAATTTCTGTCCCGTTCTATATATTTCCCTTCCATTATTGATTTCCTTCCCTATTCTGTATCTCTTTCACTCCTATACAAAAATCCTTCCTTCTCCAAAAAAAATCCGGATTTTGAGGATCAATTATTTGGAAAACATTGGGAAACTTCAACACCTTAAACACATTCTCCGAAAAACACCATCCATTATTATTGGTAGTCATATAGCTTTTTAATCAAAAAAACACACTCAAAATATACCGAGATGACACCTTCAGGTATTTTTTTCCCAAAAATGGTTCACCCCATGGTGATGCACATGATAATATAAGACTCTTATACATATTCTCTTGTAGTTTCTTCATCAATTTCTATAATTAATTCTGGGACATTCTATAAGTAGTATGTGAACTTAGGATGACAATAAGTATGAGTTCTATTCAATGATCAACCTCACAATATTGGAGAATAATATGATAAACTTCGTATATATGTTCACATATTATCAAAAAATAATAATTATTATTGAGTTTTTTCACAACAATTTTAGAAAATCACCCGTGTGATCTTGTTTTAAGACCCATATATAGATAATAATTTTAAGAAGGAATTCAATGTAATCCATTAATTAGTAAAATATCATTGATTTATTTGGAATATGGAATTATGTTTCAATATACATATTGTTGTGATTGTATCTTGTAGAGATATTCATCCCTTTCCAAAAATAACATCAAATTTTAATAAATGGAAATTAATTATATTTTTTAGTGTTATATTCCCTCAACCATATTTGAGGGTAGTGTTACAAAATTGGGATGAAATCATCACACAAATATGACTATTCACTGATAATTGAATACTTATTTGTTTGGGTAGTGATTTTCTATCTTTTAACATTTTCCATGAATGATAAACATGGTCTAATTGGAATAAAATTATATATTTTTAGTTCATAAGGGGATGATGAGTATACATTTTACATCTTATTTTTTATAACACTCTTATTTAGGTGTGATTCTATAATATTTCAATTTATTATATGTATTTAGAGGTTTTGGACATCAATTATAATAATTAGTCATTATATTGGTGAAATAGTTTTTAAGATGTATATACTGCTTAAAATTGAAGCATTTGAGTGGGAGAAGATAATTTGGGTGATCTTTTTTTTCTATCCAATTCATTAATTAAAATATTAAAATACATTTTTCATTCAAGATCATTATGGTATTATCGTATACCATTGAATAATTTCATAATAACTCTATGGAAATCCCTAAAATTATTATTACCATATTTTTGGAAGATAAAAAGTTTAATCCTCTTTCTTCCAATGTTTTTATTAATTGATTTTCGAAAAAGTACACCATTTTAAAATTATTATACCCCAAAAAATGAGAATAATAAGATTCTACCATATCTAATTCCACATTAATATAACATAAAACAATATATTCATACCTAAAAAAATAATTTTTAGATAACTATTTTTAGAGATATAGTTTTAAGATGCAAATGAAATGATTGATTTTTTTCACTATCAATAAAATAACCAGAATTATTCCCATTGTATCCCATAAATTATTATTTATAGGTACTAATTAAATCATCCTACATCTATTTCATCATTAATAATTAATTATCTAATATAGTGTAGAATTTTTTGGGGAAATGGTTTATGAAAAAATACCATCTTAAACTCTTCTCATTCGATGGTGTCAATCACATCATATTTTCTTTTGTTCATTATTAGGGTTCACCATTTATTTACCTCCCCTAAAAATGATATATTTATAAAATAACATTTTCATGAACCATGAATTTTATAATATGATATATCTTTTTTATTGATAATCTAGTCATATTTTAGTAGATCATAAGACCCACTAATGAAGGGTGGGTGTTGTCACCCTAAAGACTAAATAGGGAGTCATACCGTACATTATAAACTATAGAGTTTTAATGGTTTTTTATTGTCATTAGATTAATAAATTTGGTTGATAATTGACACAATATTTAAAAGTACATATCCTATCGGTTTTGGTTTCTCAGTGGGATAACATTTCCATTTCCAATTTCACTCTGTGTTTAATCGGGTTTCTTGTTTCCGCTAATTTACAAAATCAAAAAAAATATTGTGAGTATTAGGTAATAATAAATATGGGGAAAATAAAATTATTTGGAAGATAAATACTAAAAAGTCCATAATTATTACATCTTCTATTAAAAATATTACATATTAGTTTCATTATACAAAACTTTTGGTTCTACATATGTTGCTTTAGGATCATTCTTCTTATTCTTCAAAGCCTAATCCAAAAAATATATTGTAACCTACTTTGAAAAAAATAACAGGACCCAAAAATATCATACATACAAATAAATTTATTTTATATGAATGTTAATTACATATCATAACCAAATCACGCCATTGAAAATAGAGATATTGTGTCTTTAGAGATTAGATATAAAACCTTCTAAGTTTATAATAAAAATAAAAATATACCACAAATATTTTTTATATTAGAGACAATTCTAAAAGAATCTCTTACAATACTATTATTCATAACTGTGGGAATGGATACCCAAGAAAATGGGGAGTTCAAACTCTCTATATCGGTAAACGTAAGAGATAACAGTCAATGATCATAAGTGAGAATAAGCTGAACATGTAGGTACAAGAACAAAATCAATGTTCATAAATGTAAAATAAATCATACCAAAAAAATTAGATCATAATTCATGAGTTAAAATATAAGTATTATGATTAAAATACCATGTAAAAACATAGGATATTACTATATGATTTCTTCTAATTAAGTCAAATATGTTTTAGATTTTTTATACACATAATACTCAACAAAAATGAATCCTCAATATTTTTATATTAGTGAAGCCTAGAAATTGAATTAGTAGTTATGAATATTAGTAAAAAAACTACGAATGATATTAATATATTTATATATAGTTATTTAATTATTTTCTGTAAATTTAAATTTAAATTTAAATGTAATTTAATTCAAATATACTTAATTCTCATTTATAATTATGAATCTTACATTTTTTCAATGTAATATTTACTAAATAGAACATAATATATTAATGTCAAATTTTCATTTTAGAAAAATATAATATATATTTAATAATAATATTTCTTAAATATATTTTATATATATATTATAAATAAAAAAACTAATATTATAAATATTTAGTTTTCTATAATTTTTTTTTCTGACACTGTTTTATAAATTAAATTTAATGTGAAAATATAAAATTATAAAATATAATTTCAAAACCAAAACTAATCATCATTATTTATAATTTCAATATTATTTTATGTTTAATTTTTATATTTTTCTAAAAAACATTATTTATTAGACAAATGATGTGAAACCTAATTTTTATAAATATCATGAATTTTATAATACTTTTAGTATATAAGTAAAAATTGGACATTTAAAAATAAATTTTAAAAGACCAAATATGTATTTTATAATTAATTTTATTACATTAAATAAGTTGTTTTTAATTTGAAAAGAAATATTTAAAATTCTAGATCATAAGTAATATTTTAAAAAATTATTTTGATTACATTATAACTTTAATACTTTTAAATTAATTATTATCACTTATAAAAGTTGAGTATAAAAATCTTACATCAATTTCATTACTCATCATGAGAAAATAATTTTATGATTAACTTTTGGTATTTTTCAAAATAATTATTCTTTAGATGAATAATTATGAAATAGAATTTTATCAAAAATAATTAATTGTATTTCATTATCAGTATATAAGAGAGACATAGTGTTTCATAATACCATTTTATACAAAATATATTTATTAAAGTAAAAATTTTGTACATTTTAATGATATACTTTTATATTCTCAAAAAAAACTATGTCTAACCTTTTAAAATGTAATATTTTAATCCTAAATTAGTATTAAAATATCGTAGTAAATTTATTTTTTGATTGATTAGAATGATAAATAATATTTATTTTTTAATAATAAAACATTTATTTCATTAAAAATAATAAATAATCATAATCATATCTCAAAATTAATTTTTTTTATTAAATTAAAATTTTCAAGTAATACATTTTATGAATTATGAAGGCTAATACTAAAATAAATTTATCTAAAGTTTTTAAATTTTGTTTTTTAAAATTTTTTATATATTTAAAATATGAAAGTTAAGATACCATGGTTATGATAAATTAGGGTAAATGTGGTTTATTATGGTTAAAAATGATAAAAAATAAATAACAAATTGGTTGATATTAGATGATAAAGAGTGAATATACCTCATATATATCCCCCACCATATTGTATTTTATTTTAGAGTCTATAATCCTTGAATAGTATACTGATATTACTATAAATAATGATTCTTTATAAACATTCCATTTTCTTCACTTATAAATGTGGACAACCATTACCCTATTTATCTACCCATTCCAAATCCATTGATAATAAAAATATACCCAATTATCTCTTAAATTCCCTCCCCATGAATTTTTATCCTTTTTCCCACCAAAATACAAATCTATGAAGGCTTAATGTCTTACCCGGGGGAGAACTTCAAAGGGAGAGGTAATGCTCTCATCCTTATTTATTTTTCTCTCTTCTTATTCTACAAGACTAGAATACAATCTAACAATGATGGTGTAAAAACACCAAAACATTTTAATATTATAAAGTGATTTTATACTAATTTTTTATTCATTGTATACCATCCTCTAAAATTAATATCAGAGAGGAAAATATTATCAAGTGTGTGTCCAGACTATCACCTCTGTGGACAATGTTTTCAAATTTCCATCACCACATTAAAAAGTAGGTTCCAATAGAATATTTATGTTATCAAATGATCTTTTATAAAACATTAATAATCTAGAAGAATAATATTATCCATTATATATGTTTTATCAATAAGAAATGGATATAGTAACTTTAACCACCTTAAATGGACTTATTATGGAACGTTTCTTAATTTTGGACTATTTTGTGATGATGTGTGAAACTTGTTATGTATTTATATAATTTAATAATAAATTAAATAATACTAAAATATTTTTCAATAATGATGTTATTGTTAAATAACTTTTTCTAGATTCATAAAACATAAATTATTATCATGAAATTTACAAAATAACCTAGAGTTACCTCTAAAAGTGAAAACTATATTAATAATAAATAACAAAATATAATATATATACCATATATAATTAAATATAGATTAATTTGGTTCTTGGGTATATATATATATAATGATCTTAATTTAAATTTTTTTATGGTAATTTAATTTTCAGATCACTTAAATACACAAGTTATGGGTTTCATCTCAAAACATCTGTGTTTGATACACATATTCTTGTATGCACCTGGTTAAATTTAAACCAGTTTTAATATAATAATTGAATATGTAATATCATGAATTAAATTTATTAATTTTTATTTAAATTAAAACTAATTCTTTACCTCTTTAAAGGGGTTTTTACAAAAAATTATGTAAAGTCGTATGAATTTCCATCTCAATCCCCCTTCATTGAATCATGCTTTGATTTTTTAAATAGTATTCATTTATATAGTGTCATTAATGACTCGTTGATTTTTATTATCATAAATTATTTTTTATCAAATAAAATTTAGTTAAACTCATTATATTATTTTTTTGGGCTCTGATTGATGTCTTCCCAAAAATTTAAGGGGCATTTATAACTCAATCTATTTTTATGAGATGTAATTTTTCACCTTCACATTAATATATACTTTCACATCATAAAACTATATTATATCTTAATATACCACTAATAATTAAAATATTATTCAAGGCAGAGCATAATACTTTTATAAAATGAAACAATTTACAAAAAAATTGCATCCATTTAAAAGATTTTTTCCCTACTAATCGATAATATCCCTTCCTAACAATGCTCTCATTTTTAATTATGGGTATAATTTTTTTTCATTTTAACATCATATTTACCATATTTTATTTTAAAAATAAATTATTAATATTATTTTTAAGAAGTGTAATTTCCAAAAAAAAATATAACAAATCTAGGTTCTTTTTTACCACCCTCATTACCTTTGAGCTACATGTTTCCATTGTTTTTATCCATTTTAAAAAAAATTATTCATATGATGTCATTATATTTTTAAATATTTTTTTATTATATATAAAACCCTATTAAATATCATCATTATCACATCTAGTATTACACATGTTTTAATTTTCCCTTTTCTACTCATAAGTAAACATAATTTATGTTAAATATCACATTTCTTGTCTTATGTCAAGAATAACCCCAATAAAATATTTTCAAAACGTGACTACATACATAAAAATATTGATTATTTAATATAGATTCTGATTGGTTAAATAAAATTTCCCTTGATAATAATATGAGCATTCATTCTTTAAAAATTTCCTCGACATAATTAGGAACAATCTTCCAAGTTAACCATTTTAATTGTTTCTTCTCCCAGAATATTCCCCAAAAATTTCTATATTAGAATTATATGTCCAATAGATTTTTTATTTTGAAATTATGAGTGTCAAACAATTTAATTATATATTCTGTTAGTAATCCTTATGATTTATCATTCAATAATTTGTTAATTTATAATTATGAAACCAATATCCTCTCCATGGGTTTGATATTGATATTGATATATGTATCGTTTCTTTTATTCTTTAGTTTCACATGTGTATTATTTAATATGGGAGTTATTAGAATTATATATCCCTCCAATTCATTTGTAAAAGCATTATATATCATGAGATGTTATGTATGGGATTATGGAGTGAACTAAATCCACTATTTGACTTTGTTAACTGTGTAAGCTACATGAGAGGTTTTCTAAGACACACTATGTTATGTAATGGGTGGCCATAAATTTAAATATCCCTCCAATACATTGGGTAATATTTTATATCTCGTGATATGATATATAAGGGATTATAGAGTGAACATAATCATTAATGGGTCTTTTTCTACTATGTTTAAGGGAATGTTGTCTTGACCTAATTTACCAGTAGACTTTGTGCAGATTTTGATGATGATCTTGGGAGTAATCCTTTACATATGTTTATGATATCAAGTATTATATAATTTAATCATGTTTATGATTCCATGATTTTATCTAATCATTTTATAATTCAATGTTTCCATGCATATTATTATGTTCATTATGATATATTGTTATACCTATTGACTATCAAATTATGATTTATTTCCATGTTTATCATCTTACGAGTAATTATACCTTATCCATTTTCCATATAAATATTCCACATGGTATCCAGTGTAGTTTTAGAAGATATATGAGAGTTAGGGTAATAATGTGGAGTTTTAAAATAAAGATGTTCTTTTTATAATTATGATGATGTACTTATCTATCTCATCTTACATGGTCGTTATAACATAAGATAATTGAATCTCAAAATTTGTAATTTCTGTTATAAATTATGAAATAAATTGTGTTTATAGTTTGGTTCTCGTTATTTGGTATCAAGGAAAACATATTTTTATTTTTAGAGATTATGATGGAATAACCTTTATGGAACCCATTTAGAGTTATCTCAAGGGTAAGCCTCTGAATATTATAACATCATAAAATTTAGTTAAAATAAATAGTATGTGGTTATACATACAATTACATACCTTCTTATATATTAGCATGTGGTTCCATACATTGGAACAATTGTTCCTATAGGTAATAACAATGAAATAATTGTGTTGGGTATTAAAAAAACCATGACCTGGTCAATTAAAAAAATGAAAATTATACACATGCAGATATACTCAAGTGAGGTATGATTTGGTTTATCATATGATCATTAGAAATTTCTAAAATGGATTAATTTTTCGTGATTATTTTAATAAAAAGTTTCAGAATTACATGATAACCATCTTAATGTAACCTAGGTCAAAGTAATATTGATATAAGATCAACTAAATTAATTATGGGAAATCATGATGATGTAAAAGGATAATATTTTTTTTGTTTAATCCCTTTTATATTATGGATTATGATACTGCCCCTATGATATTATGTGTTCATCACTCATGTTATCCCTTTCTTTTGAGTGATAGATGATACTATACTAAATCGAGTTAAACATGTGTGTGAGAGACAATGTTTTGATTAAATTAATGATCATCCCATTATAATGTGATATAGACTATGAAATTTGGAAATTATATCAATATATCTACTGTTGAACATAAATGCAAAGAAACTATAGTTGAAATCCCAAACACACTAAAGAAGAAAATAATAGAGCCTCATTGGAGCCCATGTGATGAATATGAAGATGGAATGAATATTATCACAACCCGTCCCATGGGGCCCGCATCGTGACTACCCCAAGCTCGTCTTCCATAGTCCAGGGGATGGCGACTAGAAACAGAGGCGTAATTTCCCAAAAATTGGGAAGGCATTGCCTTTTTAAATCATAAACACACACAACCAGAGTACAAGAATAAGCAAACATTATGTAAAATTTGTAAAACAATTGTACTGAATGTAAAGGGGAGTAGAATACAAGCCCAAATGTAAATTACAAATACAACTAAAAGTAATATAACTAAAAAGGGACAAACATATGAAAGGTGAAAGTTGCTCCTAAATTGTCCTTTGGGGGTCCTACCTGAACGGTTGGTACAGAAGGCATCCTCAACACTCCACGTCCGTCAGACTCCACCGCGTACCGATACGTCGTATGGTCCTCCTATGGG
This sequence comes from Viscum album, assembly GCA_963277665.1. NCBI lineage: Eukaryota > Viridiplantae > Streptophyta > Magnoliopsida > Santalales > Viscaceae > Viscum > Viscum album. The sequence continues at coordinate 2,087,819,260 of OY728140.1, read as the reverse complement.
TACCGTCTAGTCCTAGCACTCTCGGCCTCCTTCACCATTGTCCATTGTCTGAATCCAACACAATGAGGTGTGGGTATATCCCATGTAGGGGTGAGTATAATGATACTCAGTAGGGACCCAGAGACCCACAAGGACTCACTAAATACAATAAGGATAAACCAAAAAGTATGAATTCAACAGATAACCATTACATAGGTATATAGGCCCATACATATATCTAAGTTATCAAGTAACAAATCTCAATCCTGAGGAAAACACAAAGGTCATTGACTTAGCTCAATCCAAGATTTTCATTATCGAAACCATGGTTGCAGGATAACTCCTCCTCTGTCGAGTACAATGGCCTTGTTGCGACTCCGAGGTGCTACTCAGTATCCATAGACTACTGAGGTAATCCTCATGTCGAGTATCGTTGGTCTGCTGGTAAACTGGACGCTCCATCTGTTGTGGGTCTGCCGCCAAACTGGACACTCCCCATAATAGCCTATAGAGGTACACCTTATGTCAAGTACCTTGGGTATTCTTCCGTCTACTAGGTGCTCTATCCACCATGGGTCTGCCGCCAAACTGGGCGCTCTATTTACTGGCCTAGTCAAATCACTCCGAGTCAAATTAGTCAAATAGTCATCAGTTCTACACCTGCTAGGTCTCTGCACTCCGTCTTCTCATCTTCAGGAGGTTCCACTTTGTGAGATACTGGTCGATACTCCAAGTGTCACGAGGTCTCCCTGGTAAGTATCTTAAAAAATGCCATGTCATAAGGTTCTCAACGCAACAGACGACGCATCAATTAGATGCTCGATCTATGAGTTATTATCATTTTAGTCTTGGGGGCCCGATTGGATTCGGGTATGAACCAACCAGACAGTGACTCAACTATACCCCAAACTCTAGTGGCGTATACACAAAGGTATGACTATGCTCCAAGAATACCGGCATCGCTGACAGTTCATCAAACGGAGGTCTGGTGCCAATTATATGGCCTAAGAAGGTAATAAGATAGTAATGGGCCCAGGTCCGGTCCGACCCGGTCGGACCGACTCTGCCCAACCTCGTGTGGGCCGAACAATACTAGGTTGACCCGTTCAGACTCTTTGGGTCTGACCCAGCACATTGGAAGGGTCAGCCTGCTATGTTTTGACCCGGCCCGCTCCACGTAGGCAGGTTGGTAACTCGGCCCGAGAGACCGGGCCAGTTCAGCCAGTGACACCACATGGGACGCCGCAGGTCGGCTCTAGAGTCCAGCAGCCCGGAGGACAGCAAGCTGGCCACACAGGGCGCGGGTTGGCCGACTAGTCACCGATAGGCCACGGGTGCACCGGTCAGGGCGTGGGTGCGCCAAACAGGGCGCGTGGGTGCCAGGCAGGGTGTCGAGAAGTCGTGCAAGGTTTCGGGGCTTCTAGAAAGCCACAGAAGGGGCACCGGGATGTGGCGCGGGGGAACCGTGCAGCGGCGTGAGGGTGCCGGGTAGCGGCGCGGGGCGGCGCGGGGGCGCCGGGGAGCTGTGTGGGGTGCGGCGATGCACAGAGGCCACGGGAGCATGGCCTTTGATCTCCGTCTTCATCACCGTCTTCGGATGTCCTGCCTCCATCGTCATCAATCCTTAATAAGCAATGGGTAGAGGGTTGGGTTATGTTCATGCATCTCGAACCCTCATTGTTACGATAATAGAATTTGGCAATGAAGTTCTAAACCAACGATGATGAACTGATGTTTAAACTCATAGATAACTTATCTAAAAAATCCCCCTACCATGCTTGTCATTCCTCGTTGATGAAGTCACGGAAAGCGAGCGACATTCCATTGATGTCGGATAAGAAGAATCCGAGGATGACATCAGTATTCATCGTGGATGACGCTTCCCTTTCATTGTTCTAGTAGTAGAAATAAGAAGACATTCGAGGAATAAGTCAAAAAAGAATTCCGGAATTCTTCGTGTTCTTCATTGGGAGAATTTTAATCCTCCCAAGCTCTCAAGTTCAACCGAAAAATAATCCCAACAAAATAATAATAGGATGTATTATTATTTTATTGTTGTCACACAAATTCAAAAAGGAGAAAGAAACTCTCCTTAATAAATTCACATGCGTCTGTGAAATTAATTGGTATGCGTGTGGGAACAATTAATTGGCACGCGCGTGGGCATAATTAATGGGCACACACGTTGGCACAATTAATTGGCACGCGCGTGGACAAAATTAATTGTGTGGAGGTGGTCAAAGGCTCTCCCTCGTTAATGAGGGATAGTGGAGAAGTATCATCCTCCACCATTAATAGGGGTCGGGTGGTCCCCACCCCTATCATTTAATTGAGAGGTTTTGCTCGGGTGGTCACCACATCGTAACCTTTCTCGGGAGGTTAAGGTGTGGGGTATCACCCCCAACATCCAATGGGAGGTTCCAACTAACTGCACACACAACACATGGAAGCTTAAAAAATAACATAATGTGTTGTACTTTATTTTATTAATTTTTTTTAAAAAAGTCAAAAACTTACTTGAAAACTCTTCAGAACGCAACTGCAGTGAAGGTCTCACTAAACAATTACCGACGCTACGATTTCAATGGTTCCCTCAGATTTAAATTATGAGCACCAGTTCAAATGTTATAAAACCTCGCTCGTACGTTTGCTGAACTCACCTGAACAAAAATTAAAAAATTGATTCTGGGCACACAGAGCCTTGGAATCAAGCGCCGTCAGAAACTGTGGGCATGTAAAATACCCATGTATAAATAAATTCCACAGGAATTCCATGTCTTTACATTCTCCTCACCATAGGTCTTTACATCCCCGTAAGCTACAACTCACACAAAGAAAATAAATGGGGGTACTGAGCACGCATCTGAGCCTCCCACTCCCATGAACTCTCCTGGAGGTTCCCGTGATGCCAACAAACGCGCACCAGATGTATCGACCATCCACGTAGGACGCACTCATGTCGATCCTCAATCTCCCTCAGAACCTCTATGAAAGTCACCCTGCCATCGATGTCCATCTCACTGTGGTCGATGATGTGGGATGGGTCCGGCACGTATCTCCTCAGATGAGATACGTGGAAGACGTCGTGCACCCAATGTAGATGAGGTGGAAGACCCAAGTGGTAATCCACCTTGCCTACTCTTCTAAGGACCTGTAATGGTCCGATGAACCTTAGAGATAGATTGGTGCCTCGGCCAAATCTCCTTAGACCTCGTCGAGGTGATACTCATAGGAAGACGTGGTCTCCATCCTCAAACTCTATATGTCTTCGTCTCCTGCCAGCATACGACTTCTACCTGCTCTATGTAGTCTACATTCGCTCCTAGATGATATAAACCTTCTTTGTGGTAGCGTGTACCATCTCTGGTCCCACTAGTGTTGACTCCCCATGGTCTGTCCAACACACTAGAGATCTGCAAGGTAAGCCATACAGGGCCTCAAAAGGTGACATCCCTATGGTGGAGTGATATCTATTGTTGTAGGAAAACACCACCAAAGGCAAGTGTTCCTCCCAGTCGCGACCGAAGTCAAGGACACAAGCATGAAGCATGTCCTCGTGGGTCTAGATGGTCCTCTCGGTCGGACCATCAGTCTGAGGATGGAAGGTAGTGCTCAAGCAAAGGTGTGTCCTGAAAACATCCTACAACCCCTTCCATAGACATGAAGTAAAGCATGTGTCACGGTTGGAGACAATATAAGAAGGTACTCCATGAAAATTATCTATCTTCTGCACATAAAGGCATCCCAAGCTCTCAACTGAGCCCTGATCTCTGATTGGTAGGAAGTGGGCTGAATTGGTGAGTCGATCCGTGATCACCCATATCGAGTCGTGACCCCTGGATGTACATTCGAGACCCGTCAAAAAGTCCATGGATATCCCATCCCACTTCCACTCCGAGATCTCTAAGGTCTGAACCAAGACTGCTGGTTCCTGGTAATCTACCTTCACTTGTAAACATGTGAGGCACCGTGAGACAAACATTGTTACTGCCTTCTTCATACCTAGCCACCAGTGTTGTCGTCGAAGGTCCTAGTACATTTTCTCCACTCCTGGATGTACTGTTAGAGGGGAAGTGTGGAACTCTCTCAATACTTCCTCCTAAAGTGCAACTGTTACCATGGTATGTCCCCTGAAGAGGATGATGTACTCGCCACCTTCAGAAAATCTATTATTTTCATGCCCCGTGGATATCTGATCATGTCACATCTCGCAGTCAGCATCCCCATGATATTCCTCCCTTACATGCAGAAAAAGTGGGGGAGTGACTGTAACATACTGTAGATAGGATTCTCTATCCCTATCCACAAAGGATTTCTACAACACGACCAGCTGCTATGTCGCCTCTCCTATCAGCTGAATTCCTGATCTCCTACTGAGGGAATCCTCTAGTACATTCCCCTTCCAAGGAGTATAGACTATCTCAAAGTCATAGTCCTGGAATAACTCAAGCCATCACCGTTGTCTCAAGTTCAGGTCCTTCTGAGAGAAGACACACCTGAGACTATTGAGATTAGAGTAAACCGTAAACCGTTCGCTGAATGAACTATGGTTGAGATTAACCAATTATAAATAACTCGACTACACCCTTCTTCAATTATGTTCTACAAAAGCTACTAAGATTTCTACTTTTCCAAAAATTGAAATCTGGTCTCATCCCCTAGATGATCCTCATCCTTTGCCAAATTATGTCAATCCTAACATGAATGTTGCTTATTCATGTCATGGATGATTTTGTAAAGCCTCGACGCTACTACCAAATCATCCAACTGTTACTCTCGCCTACAAGGGTTGAGTCACACTTTCGGCATCACTGTGTGGTCACTGTGTCTCCTCCAGTAGGGATCTCGAATGTGAGGGTCAGGTAAACATTTTTAACTGTAACCTCTCAGTATCAGCCACACAAAAAGGCACGAAAACAAACTTCACAAGGACAAGTGCCTTTTATTACTGTAGCGTAAAGTACAAGACACAAAAAATCACAAAAAAATACATCAATGAGCTATAAGAATCATGAACATATGTCTCTATGCCTGGAGCTAGTCCTGCTCCTGTCCACATGCTCCCAAAGCTCGAGGTGAACCATCTAGGGGTGGTGGTAGTAGTGCTCGATGACTTTGACCACCATCGCTGATGGACCTGCTCCACTACCTCATCCAGTGCTCGGGTGATGCTCAAGCTCCTTTCGCTGCCTCTCTCTCAGTGGCTCATCTAACGCTTGTTGATCAACAGTGCAGGGAGTCGGACAGTCACGCGAAATGTGACCACGTTTCCTGTAGGAATAAAAGACCATTATCCGTTCAAATATCCCTCAGTCTCGGGTGCCTTACAACCCTGATGCCACATATTGGGGTCATTTAAAAGAATATATAACTCTCTTGTTCCCCCATTTCATCTTCCTACTTCCTGCTACAGATGAATCGAATACTATCGGAATGCCCTGCGGCAAGTCTAGCAGCTCTTGAGCATGCACAGAATGTAGAGTCGCTGGTTCAAACTCTGCCCTTAAAAGACCCTCGAAGTTCCCCCATGTAAGGTTCCCTAGAACAGAATAACAGCTAGGTGCACCATCAAGTCAGTGGGTGTCCCAACTCTGTGGAAAACTCATGCTACAAACTCTAGACAGTACCCAGCCGTCTGAAAATCCGTCTCACCATGAATCCTCGGAGGCCTCTATGGCAGGAACCCATGAAACGCGCTCATGAAGCACTCACCATGTACTTCTGGGGCTAGTAGAAACAATTTCCCAGTGGTTTGTGGTATAGATGTTTCATCCTCTGGGATGGCTCCCTACACGGAGGCCTCATCGCTCGGTGGGCTACCATCGCACTCTCCACTCGGAACCCGTGCTGACTGACTAAGTGAAGACATCCTGAAATGAAATAGGTGATCCATGGTCAAACCAATATACCTGGTGAGCTAACACAAGGTAATAACGAAGAAAACTTTTCAATGTAAACACACACGCAATTAGTGTTTTCATGCAATGAGTTGGAAATCAGAAGTCAGATTCCTAGTGTATGGATACGTCAGTTGCTGCACAAACATCGGTTTCCCTAAATTGACAACCACACTCGGTACCATTAACACTATTTCTTCAAAGAAAAGAAATATTAGAGTCTTTAGTTCTTTGATAAAACCAACTCCTCTGATACCAATTTTTCACGACCCTTCCTCAGGACCCATGTTGTGACTAACCTAGGCCCGTCTTCCGTAGGCCAGGGGCTGGAGACTAACACCAAAGGCGTAAATCCCTAAGCTGGGATGGCATTTCATTTATATATATTAGTCACACACAATCAGAGTAGAAAATTGGAATCAAAACATGAAGTAAAACTGAATACAAAGGTAGTGCTAAAAGTAAGTGGTATAGTATACAAACCCAACTGAACAACAAGAACAAGTACAAGTAAAAAGGGAAACGGCTCCTGGATCAACCACCGGGTAATCCTACATGAAGGGTAGGTACATATCTCAAACAACTCATCCATAAGGTATGTCTCTTCCAGTCCAGATTTGAGCAGCCTCCCGTCAATCACGCTCAGCCTTGATCACTACTGGCTATCATCTCCAAAAAACAAAACAAGGTGTGGGCGAAGCCCGTGTAGGGGTGAGTATTACAATACTCAGTAGGGGACCCCGATACCCCCAATGGTCTCGTAGAATCCAATAAGGATAAACCACATTAGAAAGATACAATAACAAAGTATCAATCATCCTTACTTAGGTATATTCCCATACATATACCTACGTTACCAATCACAAACCATCTCCAAATCTTGAGACCAGCCACATTCCATTCCACAACTGTAGAAACACTCCACAAAAAACGTATATCACAAAGTGTATCCCATAGGTACATCTCATAGAATAATGTCATGTGGGCATCACAACAACACATCCATGATGAAACATCTACGAAGAAACATCCACCCTTACTTTGGTATATGCTCATACATACACCTAAGTCGCCAAAAGTCACATCTCATACATGAGGTAAACCTTAAGGTAATGACTCAGCTCACACATGGTATACACAACTTATTAGAGAGTAAGAGATGATTAGTTCTATCCATTAAATCATCTTTCACTATTGAACGATAGATATCTATAGAATCTTAAATCAACATTCCGTTGAAGTTGTCGATCCTATGTGGGGTCTCGGAACAAAAGTCGTCATTGTCGAACCCACGGAGGATCCAGGTCCAGTCTCGTCACTTTCGAACCCACAGAGGATTCAGGTCCAGTCTCTTCACTATCGAACCCATGGAGGATCTAGTTCCAGTCTCTTCACTCTCGAACCCATCGAAGATCCAGGTCCAGTCTCATCACTATCGAGCCCACGGAGGATCCAGGTCCAGTCTCATCACTGTCGAACCCACAGAGGATCCAAGTCCAGCACGCTCGATTCTGGGAGGGTCCGATCCTTGATCCAATTGTGGATACATAAACTACTATGAAGCCTCGAGTTTATTTATCATGTAGTTATTTCTTATCATAAGGAACCCAACGCAACAGACAGCGCATCAATCGGACACCCGGTCTGTGAGTTATTCATATTTCCATTCCAGGGGCAAAATTGGTTTTTAGGTTCAAACCAAACCCGGACATACCCCAACCGCATCCAAAATACAAGTGGGGTACCCCAAGTGAACCATACTGCTATTATTCCTCTGTCCCTATAGAAGGTTCATCATTCAGACACTCGTAGCCCAAAATGTGGGCTAAAAGGTGTAATCAGGCCGTAGAGGGTTCGGGACCAGTCTATCCCAGTCGGACCGACCCGGTCCGAACCGGGGTCTGTCCCGGTCCGCATGTCTAACCCTGTCCAAGGGGCATCCCAGCCCGAGTGTTCTCCAAGGCCCAAGTGGTTGGACCAGCCTAAGTGGGCGGCCCGAAGCGAGGGAGGGGACCGACCTGAAGGCGTGGCCCGACCCGAGGGCAGCCCGGCCTGAGGTGATCCGGCCCGTGGCGGCCCGACTGGAGGCACTCAATCCATCAATGATGTCTTAGTTTCAAGTTTTTCTGTGAGAAGACACACCTGATACTATTGAGATTAGGGTAAACCGTAAACCGTTCACTCAATGAAGTATGGGTGAGACTAGCCAATTGTAAAGAACTCAACTACACCCTTCTTCCCCTACGTTCTACAAAAGCTACTAAGATTTCTACTTCTCGGAAAAGAGATATCATGTCTCATCCACTGGATGAACCATATCCTTTTCCTAATATGGTCAATCCTAACATGAACGGTACTAATTCAGGGCATGGACGGCGTCATAAGGCCTAGACACTATTACCAAGAGATCCAACCGTTACTCTCGCCTCCAAGGGTTGAGTCACACTTTCGGCATCAGTGTGTGGTCACTGGGTCTCCCCCAGTAGGAATATCGAATGTGAGGGTCAATTAAATGGTTTTAACTAGAACTTCATAGTATTAACCACACAAAAAGGTAGTAAAGAAAATGTCAGAAGGACAAATGTATTTTATCACTTTAGTTCAAAGTACAAAGACACAAAGAAAACACAAACAACGACATCAATGAAAGTAGAAGCATCATGAATAAAGGCCCATATGCCTAGAACTAGTCCCTCTTCTGTCCACCTGCTTCTGGAGATCCATGTTCATATGCTTCAACTTCTTGAAGTTGTTCTCTCCCCTGTCCACCCTCTCATTGCGGTCGGGGTGGACCTTCGGGTGGTGGTGGTGGAAACACCTCAAAGCATCATCCACCAACAGTTGCACGACCAACTCCATTGCCACGTCCTCCTTCACCCTACGGACAATCTCGATTAAACCTGTGCATCTTCCGGGGAAGTCCCTCAAATGAATGTTGATCATCTGTACGGCAGGTCAGAAAGTCACGTGCCACGTGACCATGTCCACCACGGGAGTAACAGTGTCTTCTCCTTGTATGACTGGCTCTATCTCCACTCTGGTTTCCCCACACAACTGATCCAGAGTAATGCAGTCAGCCACCTGTGGGTCCGGTCCTCTTGGACCCTTGCGTCATCTATCTACTTCCAGCTGCAGAAGACTCTACTGAATGTCGGCTAGTGGTGGGTCTCACTACTGGAGACTGCTTAGCAAGGAAACTCTCCACTATGAGGGATCTATCCAACACCCCTGTCTACACTGGGATGTTGTGGGAGACAAATAAATCTCTATTTTGTCGCATGAGTCCCTACTCAAAGGTCTGGGCCTTGAAGAACGGGTCGTGTACCATATCAGTGGAGTAGTGCGAGAGGTCGGTGAACCTCAGCGAGTACTGCACCACCATCATCCTACCCAGCTGTAGATATAGTAGCTCCGGTATCTGCACTACTCGAATGGTGGATGGTACAAAATCCACCTGAAACAGGCTGTCGAGTCTGCCCATAGAAGTGTCACCTTATCATGTATTTGGAGCTTTGGTCACCTCCATCTACCTGCTTCTTCCTGAAGGAGGATGGAAGTAAGGGTCACTATAATGCATGCCGGTGTGCCTAACAGTTTGAAGACTCTAACCACAGCCTCCAGAAAATCCTCAGTCTTCTGCGGGTCCGTATCTCCCCTGAACCTGGGTGGCCTCTAGCACTGGACCTCATGCAGTGCGCTCAAGCGGCGTGCACTCTCTGCTACTGGGGTTGGTGGCATCGGTGTCCAAATGGGGAGTAGTACCTCTGGTGCCTCCATTGGTTCCTCAACTGGAAGAGCGCTCTGTATTGTGGCCTCATCACTCGGTGGGCTATCAGTACGTACAACTCTCGGGGCTCTACCTGGTCGTCCGTGGGGAGGAATCCAGAATGAAACATATGTGACACGGTCAAAAGGCTATACCAGTTGAGTTGATCTTGTTTGAGATTACTTAAAGAAACTTTTGAAAACACACACGCAATCAGTGCTTTCATGCACTGAGTTGGAAATCAGAAGTCAGGGTCCTGTTGTATGGATACGGTAGCCGCCCGCAACAACACTAGACTCCATGAACTGAAAACCACACTTAGTACCCTAAACATTATTGCTTCACAGAATAGAAATATCAGAGTCCTAAGTTATGCTACAGAACTGATCCATCTGATACAAATTTATAATGACCCATCCTTCGGGGCCCGCATCGTGACTACCCCAAGCCTGCCTTCCATAGTTTAGGGGCTGGCGACTAGCACCAAAGGCGTAATTTCCCTAAAACTAAGAAGGTATTGCCTTTATAAATAGAAAATACACACAACCAGAGTACAAGAGGAAGAAAACACTATGTAAAAGTTGTATAACAATTGTACTGAAAGTAACTGGGGCCAGAATACAAGACCAAATGTAATGTACAAATACATCTGAAAGAAATTATAACTAAAAAGGGACAAATAGATGAATGGTGAAAGAAAATCCTGGATCATCCTCTGGGGTTACTACCTGAAGGGTAGGTATAGATGGCCACCTCAGAACTCCACGTCTGTCTTACTCAACCGTGTTCCAATAAGTTGTAAGGTCCTCCTCTGGGTACCATCCAGTCCGGGCGCTCTCAGCCTCCGTCAGCGCTATCTGTCTTCTTCAACCAAAATTACGAGGTGTGGGCATAACCCGTGCAGGGGTGAGTATAATGATACATAGTAGGGACCACGAGAACCTCAAGGTATCAAAAAATCCAACAAGGATAAACCAAAAAGTATGAATTAAATGGATAACCATTACATAGGTATATTCCCATACATATACCTATGTTATCATGTAACCCTTCTCAATCTTGAGGAAAACACAAAGGTCATTGACTCAGCTCAAACCAGGATTTACCTTAACTAACCCACGACTGTAGGAGAACTCCTCCTCTGTCAAGTACAGTGGAACTATCATGACTTTGACGCACTACTCACTAACCATGGACTACTGTGGTACTCCTCATGTTGAGTGCCATAGGTTTGATGCCAAACTAGGTTCTCCATCTGCTATGGGTCTGCCGCCAAACCGGGCGCTCCCCCTAATAGCCTACAGAGGCACTCCTCCTGTCGCACACTATGGGTTTGCTTCCAAATACCAGGCACTCCGTCCACCGTGGGTCTGGAACCAAACCGGGCGCTCTATCCACTGAGCTAGTCGAATCAATCCGAGTCAAATCGGTCAAGCTGTCATCAGTTCTACGGCTACTAGGTCTCTGCACTCCATCTGCTCGTCTCCGGGAAGTTCCACTCCACAGACTACTAGTAGATACTCCAAGTGTCAAGAGGTCTCATGTGGAAGTTTTTAAAAGTAACTCCACATCATAGGGGTCTCAACAGAACATACAACACTTCAATTGGACGTCCGGTCTGTGAGTTATTAGCATTTTAATCCGGGAGACCCGGTTGGATTCATGTACGAAGCAACCTGACCGTGACTCAACCATACCCCGAACACCAGTAGGAGGTTCCAACATACCTTACACACAAAACTTGGCATATTAAAAAAATAAAATAATGTGTTGTACTTTATTATATTATTATTTTTTTAGAAGGAAAAAACTAACTTCAAAACTCGTTAGAATGCAACTGAGATGAAGGTCACACTAAGCAATTACTGACGCTTCAAGTTAAACGGTTCCCTCGAATTTCAATTCCAATCACCGGTTGAAATGTTATAAAACCCGCATGTACGTTTACTGAACGTACCTGAACAAAACTTCAAAATTTGATTACAGGCACACCGGGCCTCAAAATCAAGCGTTGTTAGAAACTACGGACTCGTAAGATTCCCATGTATAAAAAACATTCCACGATAATTCTGGTTCTTTACAAATATTCAGAATCCTACATGTCTAAAATGCTATAATTTGAACCTTGGAAATCTTCTTAGGGGAATAGGAATATTAATTAAAATGGGTATAAAAGGGAATCGAGAAACAATTTGTTCAGGGTAAATGATGGATAAAATTAAGGAAGATACTGTTCTTCTAAAGTATCATGTAACAATTTGATGTTTTAGATGTAAGAAATTTGGTCACATTACAAAAAAAATGAACCCATCGATGTGTTAAATTGGGAAACTGAAACTAACCACCTATAAGATCATGGGATTTTGGAAAATTCTATGAAACAAATGATGTTGAGGTTTATATTGATTTCTCACTTTAGATTTTTAAATTTCTTGTATAGTGTATGATTTTGAAAATTAGGTATTTTACTATAAATAAAAAAATGATTCTATTAGTAGTACATTCATGTAATATAAAACGTATGAATATTTGAGTAATGTTGTTCTTTATACATTTATCTCTTCATGAACTATCATAATTCAATTTGGAATGGACTACCACTTTTTACTAAGGGATCATATCAAATTGCTTATACAGAAATTTAAAATCACATAATAAATTGATGCATGATCCACTACCCATATACGGCTAGTTAGTATATATATATATGGAATGTTTTCCCATAATTTAATTTTTAAAATAAAGTTGATTTAATTTATTTAAGAGAGGATACTGTAATGATTCAATATTTTAATATATACTCTCCTACAATTTGGAAAAATTAGTTTGATATATTTTATTCACACATAAAATTGAACTAAATATGTTAATGATATGTCAATGTTGGTAAAAACAAGATATTTAATTATTAGGTATTAATGTGGGAAACTAAAAGATAAAATATATTTATTTATAGTTTATTTCATAGAAATTTTATTAAATTTATTATTCATATTATGAATCAATATTTTTGTGTGTTGTACTTTTATTAAAGAAAAAAAAGTATATTACTTTTAAATTTATATAAAAAAATATAATATATCTTGACTAATAATTTCTTTATTAGTATTTTATATAAATTATTTATAGGAACAACAAGTATTTTAAAAGTTATTTTCTTAAAAAATCACTTTCTCACTGTTTATTATAATTTTAATAAAAATCTAAAATAGAAAATTATATAAATTTAATTTTAATTAATAATGTTCATTTTTAGATATATAATATAAATATTTTTTAAGATTTGTTTTTTTAGAGACATATTATTATGAGAATAATTAAAAATACAGTTTTTATAAATATCCTGAATTTTATGAAATTATTAATATACTATTATGAATTACGAATTATTAAAACAGTTTTCTATGATTAAATAAAAAATTTATAACTTAATTTATACGTTTAAAAATGTTTGTTTCAATTTACATATTTATATTCGGAGTTTTAGAATTGATGTTATATCATTCTACAAAAAAATGTTTGCAATACATCATACAATTAGTACATTAAACATAATTTTTAGAAATTATATCAGTTTAATGTTATAAAACTAATTTCATGTTGGATTACTCATTTTTAAATAAACCTGTGATAATTTTTTTGAATTTTTCTAAAATTATTTATTTTTATATGAATATTGAAAATATACTTTTTGATAAAATAATAACTCTTATAACTTATTTAGAATATAAGATATAAATTTAATTTTATAATCATTTTCGTTGATCAAATATTTATTAATGAAATAATATTTTGAATTTTAGTTTTAAATTTATTGTATTTATATCCATCCTTATAGAATTATATTATTTCAAACCTAATAAAAACGGTTCTAGATATTTTGGTAAATTTGATTTTCAAATAATTAAAAAGAAACATAAAATTGATATATTTTATAATAAAACAATTTATTTATTGAAAATCATTATCATTGATAATATTATATGTCACATAAATCTTATTCTTAATACTATATTTCAATTAAATTCTTTTTGCATGTTATGTGCATAAATATAAAATTTTATTTTTATTCAAATTAGAAATTTTGTTAAATAATATTATTTACATATTCAAAATAATCATGTTAATGTTTTTAAATAAGGTAAATTAATATTTTTATATTAAAATAATTTTATATAGGTTAATTTGGAGTTACAATTGTAATGGTAAATTAGGGTAAATGTTTTTTAGCATTGTGAATATGGTTAATAATGTGAATTTTTTTTGAAATTTTATGGTAGATGGTGGATAAAACATATTAATATATATACACTATTATTTATATTTCATTGAGACTGTGAACTTGAATAATTGAGTAATATTATTGACAAAAAATTACTTTTTACAAAATTTACATATTCGTCACTTTCAAAATGTGACCACCTCCTCCAAATTTCCCCACTAATTCCAAAGCCTTGGCTCCACAAAAACGCTGTCTTATTATATATTAATCACCCAAAAGATTCGTTTTAATATCTTTTCTAACAAAAATACCATGCATATGTGTCATAAAATGTACCCAAGGGTGATCTTCCAAGGGGGAGATAATACTCCGAGCCCAATATTTCATATCCTCCTCTTCTACACTTCTATAATCCCATATAAAGTTTATGATATTATAACCCATAAATTTATAAAATTAATATGTGTTATTATAATAATTTAATACCAATTTTATTCCTTCCTCTGATATCATGATAAAAAAAGAAAATGTCATATTGTGTGTTGGGGGACTATTTCTTCTATGAACGACATAATCAACTTTCCATACCACGTTAATCATTTGGTTCAATAGTATATTAAATTATAAATATATGATAATTTTAATACTGTTAATATTTTAATGAATAGTATTTGGAATTAAATATGTTTTATTACTAAGAAACTTTCATAGTAACTTTAGACACCTTAAATGGACATATCAAGACACCTCTATTAATTTTGGTCTATTTTGGGAAAACCATTGAAAAATTATAACAATTATTGCATTTGAAAAAAAAATAGATAATCCTTAAAAATTATAGAGATCATTATTTTATTTTTCAAAACTTTTTACCATTCTCAATATATTGAAATTATTATGAAGAAATTAACTAAACAACACCAAGTAATGGACGGAATCTATAACTATATTAAAAATAAACAATAAATAGAAATATACTATCCACAAAAAATTATTAATAGATGAATAATGTACATGTATATATATATAATGAAATTAATTTAATTATTGTGGATGTTAAGTTCAAGTGTATTGCTCTTTCACAGATGAGGAAAGGGTTTCATCTTGAAATAACCTTTAATGAGACACAAGTTCTGTATTAACCAAATTTCACATAAATGGTGTTTATAATAAAAACATTGATATATAATATCATTAATAATCATTATTCATTATATTTTAACCTCAAAAACCATATTATCCTTTTTTAAGGATTTCTTATTAGAATGTATCTTATATCATAATTGTTTACATCTCAATTACCCCCACTGAGGATAAAATTGATTTCATGAACCAATATTCATTTTGAATGGGTTAATTACATTCCTTTAATTAAGAATAAAAAAATCCTCAATTCTTGCTCTTTCTTACCATGTTCTATGATTTATGTCTTCCCTAAAATATAAGGTCATTTTACATCTATATATGATTTCATCGGTAATAATGTATCTCCTTCAGTTTCATCTTTCATTTCACATGGTATATCATATTTTTTTCTTCGAAGATCACTTTTGAATAAAATATTTTATTTTTCATCCATTTTAAAATGAATATTTTTTAAGAATTTTTCTTGTCAAATTTAAATGAATGGTTTCCATCCTAATCAATAAATTACATTTTTTCAAATTTTTCTATTTAAATTGGATGCTTCATTTAATTTTTTCTCATATCAATATCATATTTATATTTCATTGTTTCATAAATAATGTTTTTTATATTATTTTTAATATTCTATTTTAAAAATATTTTTTTAAAAATATAAAAATGGATCTACAGTACCATACTCAGTACTTTTGAGTTACATGTTCCAATTAATTTTCTCCATTTTTACACAAACTTATTCTAATTAATTCATTATATAAATATATATATATATATATATATATCTTACATTTATATCTAGTTAAATATGTTTTTCCATTTCTAGGGTTACACATTTTTTAGCACCTCTCACTCTTATGTAAGCATAATTTAAGAGAAATATAATATTTCTTATCTCATGTCAAGAATTTTCCCAACAAATTTTTTTTAAATGATGATTAGGTTTTAAAAACATAATTATTTTACTATGAACACTCTCTTCTATATTGTTATTTTATTTAAAATAACATTCTCATTTATTATATGAATATTTCATTTACTAATTTCACAAATCATTACACATGTGGATTATTTTAATTCCTTATTTTATAAGAACATTCACTTGGATTTTACAAATTTGAAGTCCATGTTAAGGACCTATATTCCTATTAAAATTATGAATATTAAAAGTAGTTTATTTACTTGTTATATTAGTATTCCTCATAAGTTTTCCTTTATTTAATTATGAATTTATAATTATGAAACCCACATCCTTATCCTGGGTTTGATCAAGTTTCTGATATTTTAATGGTTTCTTTTCTTCATCTGGAAAACATAAGATTATTATTTATTATGATATTTACTAGACTAAAATTATATATCCCTATAATTAATTGTTAAAAGATATATATCTCATGAGATATTATATATTGGATTAAGGAGTGATCCTTGTCAACTATGGGAGTCTTTCTGCTATGTATTATGAATGGGTAATTAGATTAACCACACAATGTTATATAATGGTTTGGCCTAGATTTATATTTCCCTCCATTATGTTGGGTAATTATGTATATCATTTCAGATGATATTTAATGGATTAGGGAGTAATCCTAATCTACCATGGTACACTTTCCACTATTTTGTCACAATTGGCAGTGAATCCAATAAACCATGAGACTTTTTCACTCTACATTAATGGTTTAGGGAGTAACCCGTAACATATGGTTATGATATTAGGTCTTATTTAATTTCCACATGATTTTATTAATTTCTATTATGACATCGTTTCATTATTACATGCTTAAATCCCAATGATTTTCACAATTTTGATATCATGTTATGCCTATTCACTATCATTTTATTTTTTTATTACCATGTTTATTACCATACTGGGCATTTAAGATCACCCTTTCCCCTTAGGTGTTTACAATTGTATATCCTTTATCATTTTAAAAGTTCCAAAAGAGTAATGATTATTATTTGGATTTTTATAATTGAAATGTTTTATTCTTATATTTGTGTACAAATGTATATAACCTATTAAATACACTATAACCCTATATCTTTGTCTTTTATTATTGGTAATGTAAGTTATAAATCATGAAATAATGTATTTTTATGGATTCAGTTTCTATATATGACATGGGTCATGTGATCGTGGAAACATGAATTATTTATCATAATCCATGAAAACACATCTTAGGTATATTAAATAATATATAGATATGGAATAAGAATATTATATAGACATAATAATATAAATTAATTTCTTTTATTAAGTATCACTTCTAGGATAATCATTACATTTTATAGAGAGTCCCATGTTTTCTTAAATTCACTCCCACTACAAATTACCATTAAACATTAGTGGATTAGGTTAACTCATTAGTCTATTTTATATCACCTTGAGTGACAAAATTATTTAAGAATGAAACGGTGGGAAATATAATTTTAGTCCCACACATTAAATAATGAAAATCAAATAAATATGTTCTTCATGGGAACAGACATTTATAATTCCATCATACCCAAATTAACGAATCTGAAATAGATAATTTATCAGAAAACTATAACACACCAAAATTGTATAGAGTTAAAAGGATAAATGATTATACCCATGTTAATAATGAGCACTTTTATATTATGATCCTACCTTATTAGAACAACACATTTATGGGAATATTGTCTTGGAGTAGCATTAATATGGGTGACCACCATTGATGTTTCTTAGGGATTGTTTGAGTTAAGGAAAATCACACTGAAATAATATGTGCTACACTAGGGGGATATCCATTAGTATGATAAGAAAAACCAGAAGGTAATAGTCTGGGTTATAATGGGAAGGAATCAAATGTATTATCAATTACTTATAGATTTAGATGACCTAGTTCATGGACCAAGGATTTTGGGTTATTAAAAATTGTACTAGAGACAATACATAGATGGATGTATAATTACACTATCGGGGGTTGAGTAGTGGGGATTATAATGGGGGGTTTGTGAATTAACTTTCTAGTAGAGATAATGTAACACCCAATAATATTAAATGGTTAACGGATAAAAGTTACTACTTAGGTCAACATGTTTCAACTTTCTATCAGGTGTATATTTTATTAGAACACTATATTTACAAATGGCTTGTATTTAAGTAGTTTTTGTATGGCTGAAATTTTATGATGTTTTTAAGGGCCTGTGTTAGTGGGGAAAAATAAAACTCAAATAATATGTGTTAGAATGTGGTTGAATTCATTAGTCTGATAAGAAAACCAAGGGGGTATTATACTATAGTTTTTTGGAAGGTGTCTAATGTATTACCTAAGAACCATGGGGTTAGATGACTCAATTCATGTCTCAAGGATGTCGGGTCTTGAAAAAAACAACCAAGAAACATGATCATTATCCATATAGAGAAATAATTTGAATGGTATTACGATATTATATCCCCATTGAATCACAAAAAGTATTTAATTATTTTTATATAGTTTATAAAAATATAATAATAAAATTATAAATTTAGTTTGAAAAAATTGAAATATATAGGCTCTAAATTTTTAAGTAAATTTATTTAAAAATGTAATAATTAATAAAATAATGTGAATAAATGTTAAATCATAAAATTATTATAACACATATAGAAATATTTATAATGAAAACTAATGAAATTGGTGGGATAATAATATCTTGTGGAAAACATAGAAAATTGATTCCTTTTTTTTATTTTGTAAAAAATGTGACAGTGGAAAATGAATCTAGTGAAAATTAATAAAATGGGATTGATTTCATTATTTTATAAATAAATCCATTGAGAATAAAAAGGCTTGAATAAATCATAGGATTGTATATAATGAAATTTCTAAAATAAAATATATTTTATAACATTTAAGATAAATATGGAATATCAATATGAGGAAATATAGTTGGCTCTACTAACAAGATAACTTTTAGTTAAATTTTGAGCTAAATGGATATTATATGGGAATATGGAATTTTATTTCAATAAATAAATATAATAGAATGAGAATATGTTGGGTTTTAAAGATAATAAACAAAAAAAATCATCCAATATATTCATAAAGAAAACTAATCTTTATTTTAATGTGAGAATAAAATAGAAACCATTAACATAACATTTTCCTTATTTGAATGTGTTAATATTCTTTTATATGAAACTTACATTCATATTTCATGTTTAAATTAACCCTATTCAAAAAAAATTTAATTAATACCATTCTTTTATAATCCCTTATTTTTGACATATTAATTATTTAAGGTCAAAATTAATATTTGGTTGTTAATTATCCCATTTTTCAAGTCTTCATTTGTTTAAGGGATCCAGTTCTCAATCTGTGACAATGATTTCATATTCTATAATATGTTCATGAAATATTATTATGTGGATTTTATAGTTTTCTATATTTTCAAGGTTATTTCATTGAACTTATGGTGATAGAACAAATAGAACACTTAAATATGACCTTTTTCAATGATTATTAAATTTACAACAGAATTGAATTTATGGGTGAATATACTTTGCAGTATTACTCTATAATAACTATTAAATATATATATATACATATCATTATTATAATATATTTCATTTTTTAATGTATTATTAGTCATTAATTATTTAAACATTATAATGTTGTTCATGTAAGTTATAAATCATACCTAAACAAGAACATGTTATAATGACTTAATGAGTAAGAATATTTTAATTTATATAAAAAATCAATTTTTAAATAAGATTAATGATTTATATACTATTTTACTACTATGGTAAAATATATTTTAGAAGATGTGGATGATTAATATAATAAAGCTTACATGAATCTTCTCTTAGAGAGCCTCTTGTAATTGAGGGAATTAGGACTCATTTTGATCGAAGATTCCAAAATATTGTATGTTCCCGTTTGGGATATAATTTGGGTATTTATTCAAGATAAATTTTAAGTAATGATGTGATTTTATTTGGGTATGGGGTAGAATTTTTATAGGTATGAAAGTGTAATATTGGGTGTGAATACTCATTTATTAATATAAAATGAATGTAATTTTCAAGGACTGTGGATCCAAAGTGAGGACATAATGAATATATGATAAGTTGAGGTTGATAAATAATTCCCAAAACATCTTGAGATAATTTTTTGTGATATATTATTACATTGTCCCTTAATTTAACCCTTTTACAACATTTTAGTGCTATCATAATAACAATCCTTTACCAAAGTAACATATTTTTATTCCTAAAATGAAATTTTCCTTAATAAATAATTTTTATACATAGATTACCTAATATTAAATAAATTTTATTTCATTTAAAAAATAATGGTGAAATAAATATTTAAACTACACATAATTTGTAAAATGAATTTTTTGAAAAATATTATTTTAAGGAAAATAATTAGTTTATTCTAATTGTATTCAAAATTATATTCATTATATAATTGATATATTTTTTGAGTATATATATATATTAATATAATTAAAATAATCCTCTAATATAAATAATTTAATTTTGTAAAATGAAAACAAACAACATATAAATAGATTTAATTCATTGAAAAATACATATTTTTAACATTAAATGATTTTATCCTTATAACATTCCAATTAATAATAAATTCATGGATTCATATTAATTTGATTGTATATATTTAATATATATTCAATTATATATTAAACTTTAGATATGATAAACTTTTATTTTAAATAAAATCATATAATATATAATAAAAAAACATTCTTATAGAAACTATTTTAAAAATGAATAATTAAGGTTGTATAAATTATAGTTACTCTAGTTTTTCATGAATATGATTCATTTTTACTACTAGTTCCTTCATAACTATCAATAAATTATATATATATATATATATATATATATTATTTTAAAATTAATAAATATTATAAAAATATTTATTTTATAAAAACAACTTCTTTAAAGTCATTTATATTTTATTAAGTAAATCAATACCTTTTGATTTTATTAAGAAATTATTTACCTAGGTGTTTGTTCCTTTTTAAATTTTTATAATTATATATCATTTATCTTTATCATAATTTATTTTATTTTTTATTATAACATTCTAACATAATAAACCATTGTTAACTTTAGTTTGGTGTTCTACGAGTCAAATACTATGGAAAAGAAAAAATTATTTCATTGATAAAAGTTACTAAAATCACATGTTATTACATAAATTTTCATTGGATGAACCAACTACATGTTTAATTGGGGTTAAATTTAATTTAATCAACTCTAAAATAAATATTTCAATTGTATTCTAGTAATCTATGAAAAATAATGTAAAGTTCATAAATATAAAACTGATATATATTGGGTAACATTTTATTAGAAATTTTTTGAAAAAGATTTGGAAATGTTGAAATAAATTTCAATGAATATTATATGTATTTTATATCAAGTACAATCCAATTTCCATATCATTCTTACATAAATATAGGTTCAAATTGAGTGATTAATGAAATCTCATTAGTAATAATATAATGATATTTAATCCTTTTCTCCTCTATATTTATTTATTTTATGGTGTCTATCTTTATGATAATATTTTAATATGTATTATCTCTTATAATGGGGTTTTTTTATTTTCTTGATTTTATCTAAGTGATAAATTTATTTCTTTAATAACATTTTTTATTTATTTTAAAAAAAATTACATCTCAAGTAGGTTTAAATATTTTTCATTTAAATTTTATAGTTAATTTCCTATTAATGTCATTTTTATTTTTTATAAATGAAAGGGAATATATGAAATAGGGCTAATATATCTCATATTTGTGATTTATTTGTTTATTGGTTCCACTGATCCATATTATAAAACAGAGGATAGTTGAAAATGAGAAGAATTTATCGTTTTCAAATTTATGAAATGTTTGGATTGTGGATATTTATATATTACCAATAATCAAAAATTGGGTGTTCAATGGATCTATATACTAGATTCATTTTTTTATTCAAAATATTTTTTGGTAAAAAAATAAAGTAGAAAGTGGTTGGGAATTTTGTTGAGGGTTTTGAATAAACTCATTTTGATAAATAATAAATGAATAATAGAATGATGAAATATTATTGATGTCTGGAATTTTCACTATATGGTTAAATTTAGTATATTTTTTGGTTACTTAAGTTGACCATTAGTATGAATTGTTGTCACATTTACTTGTTCCGTGGTGAAATATTATAAACAATTTATGTGATCATGAGTTGGTTTCATTGTCGCTTAACGTCTCCATTATAGTATATAATATTGATTGTAAAAAATAATGTAGAAAAAGATTATTCCATTAATATTATTCAAAATAACATTATTAATAGTCTATAATATGGATTATTGTCACTCAAAACTACCATGCATTATTGATAATGTGATTGTGAAATTTATCTTAAGATATTATGGATTTTTTATAAAAAAATATATGATTAACTATTGTTTAGTATTTTAATCTAATATTTATATATATATTGATATTTTGGATTAAATATCTACAATATATATCAATGAAATTTAACTACGAGTATATAGTGAATATTTGGATCAGAGGACCGGTGGCATGAGATATTGTAGTATAGTGATTTTTAAAAATATTAACCTTAAAAAAATTGAGTATGTTATTTTATTTTTTTAATGAATATCACGATGAATATATGCCAGGTTGATCGCTCTTGTATTGAATAGAGGATAGAGATTTTTATTTTTTGTGACTGGTTCTTGTGTAGGAGACGTCATATCTTGTTTAATTTATCTAAATGTGTATGAATATACAAGAAAATTAGAAATAATTATTACACTGATCTAAATCATCAAACTCTTGAGTTTATAGTTGTTGAACATGTGTTTCCTCAGTTGTGACCATCATTTATTCAAAATTAAATTAAAGCGCAGAGAAATTTTCCACCTATATATGTTGGACAATATGAAGTTATGTAGTGGATCTGAATGGTGAAAATATCATTTAACTCTTCCTCAGTAGAAAAGTGTTATGTATGATGTTTTTCATGTGTGAAAACTTTGGATGAATCACCCAGATACATTTCATATGATAGATGTTAATTTTGGTAATCATGACCTTGATGCATCCTTTTAGAGTCATCTTTTTTTTATTGTAGATCATAGACATAATATTATTTGGGAAAGGACCATGCCTTTAGTCCATGTATTGTGCAAGCATAGTCGAGTTTAGAAATAAAATTGGGATATGGAAGCTAATATATATGAAAATTTACCTAAACACTTTATTCTATAATATTAGTAACACTTTGAAGAGATACCCAAGGAAAAGATATTATAAGGTAGGTCGGTTTTAAGATCTTGAAATTCTGACAATGTATTTTTTTTTTAATTATGCTATAAATCCCATTAAATTGGTTAATTTAATGAATCCTGAAAATAAAAAAGGTCTTGGGGTTTCATTGGGGGTTGGGACATTAAAAGTCGTAAAAGTTCCCATCCATTCCATGGATCATGTTTGGCATATTTTTAGTACTAACCATTATCCTAGACTATGCATCAAATACGAGGGAGGTTCCTGGTTTGTAAACCTTTCATGGGGAGTGTGAAAATTGTATGTACTTTGATAGAGCTAATCACATTGCCTATGCAATATTTGGAAAACTATGTCGGCTCCCTAGAAAACCCTGAGACCTCTCCCCCATACGGATAGTGGGTATCACATGGTTACTATAGGGTTTGACCAACCATTTGGATAAACGATACACTACATAATAAGTGGGGATTTCCATTTTTTATCTCTAAACAATTATAAGGTTTTCACCATATTTTCTCCCAATGTATTCTCTAACATCATGGGTTATGAACCTATATGTCCCCTTCCATCAAGGGATATTCTTATTCAATTATAGGGGTGTTTGGATTGTCTCTTAGTATGAATCGATTCTCTTGAAAGTTTTTTAACTCTGTTTCATTATATGTTATAATAAAAAATTGTTTTGGGTTATGTCTACATATTCTAAATCCTATGAAACAAATTTACATTTTTTTTCATTCTGATTTTATCTATTCTATCATGAATCAAGGTCCATTTTTGGGAGATTATTCATGAAATATATATTGATGGGTAGTCTCCATGCTATTTCATAGTATTATTGTTACCCTTGTGTGTGTGGGTGTGTTGTTTCACTATTTTGTAGAGAAATCATGTTTATGATTTTTAATATTACATTGAACCGTAATTTTATATATTTGGCCCTTCATAGATTCCATCCAATCTATTGATGGTTATCATATCAGGCTTATGCTCACCCATGGGCTACTCCACTCCTTATAAATGGTGAAACTAGTCATTAAATGTAAAATTAAATAATTTGTGACATTAAATAGATTGTAAATGTGCTTATCATTTTAACATGGTATAGAGGGTTGATTGGATTTATTTTTAATATTACACTGACTATGATATGATTAAGGGTACATGTTATAAAGTGTAATAAGTGGACATACCAATTTTGTTACATGGTTGAAATTATGTTTATTGATCAAGTTTATTAATAAATGGTTTAATGGTATTTCTATGAAATTAAGTAAAATGTATTGAATGTCATGATCCATGGAAATGCTGATAAGTAAAAATGTTCACTATTTATTTTTTTGTTCAATAAAATGTCAATAATTATGATCCTTGGAAATCATGATTGATGGTACGGTTGGGATGCTCAGTTTATCCAACTTTTCATAAGGTGGGGCTAAACTAAATATATAACCACTCACCTTTATGTATTTAATGGTTTTAGATGTTGTATAGGTGATTTTCGATCTACTGGTTTTTGATCCTAGACTAATGCTCCACAATCCACTAATTTGGACATGTGATGGGTACCTGAATTGATGCTCCAATCTAAAATGATTTAATTGGAATGAGTAATGAACTCCCTTTTAATATAATTTTTTCTACCCCAAAATTATATCATTAATACATATGGAATGGTTTGATGATATCTTGTTCTGTGTGTACCATTTTGGGAACTAAGATCCCCTTGGGGTACTGGAAAATTTATTAACTAAAAACCAATTTACATTCAATTATCTTTTTACTGATTATCTGTACTTCCTAATACATAGTTATTAGACTATTAATTATTGTACAGACCATTGGTGGTTTCCTACTAAGTTATCTTTACACCATGATCAATCCTGTATTGGAACTATAGATGAAATCATGTTTGGAATACCATATTTGGGAAAGGGGTATATGATATATGGTTGATTTGGGATAGAACATGGATTATGGAATCAAACATATTATTTTCAGTCATTGTGGGGATCGTATTTTGTGTCTTTATTTTGGTTTTGATTTCACCTTTTACACTATCGTGACCTGAAATGTTTGTTGTTTGGTTTTTGTACATCCTTGATTAGGAAATATAGTATCTGATGATTTCATATTTATTATTATTTTATTTAGATGAATAATTTTATTTCTTTGTTTGAATAACTCATGTAAAGAGGGTACAATATACTTACATGTTTCATTAACCCTCACATCTATTTCATAGGTTTTGGCATACGTGGAGATGTGATTGGGGTCATGTCACGAACCAGCTCGGGGCACCAATTTAGTGGCACTTGGTTCAAGACATTACAACATGCACAACCATTTAAGATTAAAATAATTTTATTTTATTTTAAATTATGTGAATAAATTAAACATTAAATATTTATTTAATATAAAATATTTGATCGGCTTCATTTTACAAAATCGTACCCAAAGAAATTGTATAAGAACTTAAAAAATTAGAAAAAATTAAAACCATTAAATGAAAAAAGGTACAGTTAAATATAATTTATAATGGTTTAATTTATTTAAAAAAATTACAAAATTGGAGATAGTTATAAACAATTTCCTTGTAACATTTAATATGAAAAAATATAACTAGAATATAATTTTAAAAATGAAAAATACATATGTAACACAATACTAAGAATCATGGGAACCTATATTCTCTAGGGATTATCTAGAATATTTATAATATAAAAACTATATAAATAGTGGAACCCTATATAAATCAATCATCCCAAACTCTCACATTTACCCTATTATTCTAGACCCATGGAAAAATCAAGATAAAAATTCATACAATAGGCTCACTATATACATAAATGATAATAATATAGAGGATAAAATATTTCTATATCTCCAACATATATACCTATAACATTCCATGACATTTAAATGGACATGATACAAACAAATTACCACTTATAACATAGTCATATTAATACGAACATAATTCTAACCCAAACATAGAATCATAATTCATTTAAAAAAATATTTTATAATGAATAATTAAACAATATAGACATCCCTAACTAGGCATCAATCACATAACATCATTATATAACCATTTCCATAAACATTTCATAAAAACAATGTAGCCTTTTTTAAGGGATAATATCTCAAAAAACGCATCTTTATAGTGTTCCAACATGGTATTCAATAAAATATCATATCAAAACTTGTTTTTCAAAATAATTTTAAAGAAAAATCATATTACCATCATCAAATAATCAATAATCAAAAAATATAAATAATAATTAAATAACATAGAAAAATATTTGATTCAAAATAAAAAAAATGAAACCAAGATGAGAAATTATAAAATCACCCCCTTTATGATAATAACACCTTCCAAAAATACATTTCATCATTCTAATAAATACTTGGTCTATATGTCACTCAGAAAAAAGTTATACTTTTGTTTCAAAGAGAATAACCATTCACATCTATGGAAATAATCATAATTATCCTTCATTAGCTGAAACTACTTGACATGTATGGTATGATTATTAAAACACCCAAACCATTTTTAAAATAATAAAATAATCATAGTGATAAGTTTAAATGAAATCTGTAGGGAGAATATGACATTACTGACTATCTCATATATTAATCACAATGATAATACAGCAAAACATTATCTAATATGGTCTAAGAGAAATAAGATAAATCTTAAAATAATACAAAACCTATTTAAAATGTTCTCCAATATAAATCCTAGTTCACTAAGACCACAATTTAAAATGAAAGAAGATATTAAAAAAAGAGATAAGGTGACCCAGATGACATTACCTTGAAAGATCACCATGAAAATGATAATTAATCATTGATAATTAACCTATAGGGGAATAAAATCAAAGGTGAGATATTCAATGGGTTGAGTGGACTAAATGTGGAAGATTAAAAAACCAAAATTCATATATTTTCCAAGGTATAGAGTGGAAATTACAGAATTATATGTTCATGGGTAATTGAAATGGTTTAATAATTTTTCTGTTAACCACTCATCTATAATTGAATACAACTTTGTAACACTACAACGTTTATCCATATGGTTTACCAAAAAATGTACTAACGATGTGGGGGACAATGAACTCAATTGTGAGGTTTCATGGTTGGGAAACATTTTTTATCTAGAGATGTGACAACAATGTGAGCACCATTATTACTTACTCTAGGCATTTCATGTCTATATTGCAAAATATTCAATAACCATTCACAAACAATCTGACACACACTACATATCTAATTTTAGTAAATTTCCATAAAACAATAACCATTACATAAGAATAATAGTAATAAATGATAGATATATAAAAAAATCAAGGAAAATGGAGATTGTTTATAACAATATTTGAAATTAATACAATATAATATGTTATAATTTAATCAAATCCGGTTAAATATGTATCCTTAATTCATGAAACAAAATTCATATATCCCTATTTTTTCAAATATTTCCTTTAAATTAATTGATACTCAAACACATTATTTTATAATGTGAATTTTAGTTCCATAATATAGTAGGTTAAAGCCTGGATTTTAAATTCATGGTATTGAAGATTAGATCTGATATTTTCTATAATGGATTCTACAATTTTTATTAGTACTCTCTAAAAACCTATTAGATTATCACAAATATTCCATGGTGTGGTTTATAAATCTATGAAAAACCCTATTCTACTGGTATAAATGAAAAAATATAACTATTATGCATATTCATTACCAAAAATTATACTCTAAATCTCACTATGATAAAATAGATTTTTCAAATAACATAAATAATATTTTTCATACTCAAAAGTACCCTTCACAGTGGATGGATTTGTATATTTCCCTTAGTCCCAACACATATAAATAATATATTACAGTTGAATGAATCAATAAATAATATAAACTAGTTTGAAATAATTTCTATTTTAGAGGTCATTTCACATTAAACTCAACTCTCATCATCCATCAACATTTCTAACATTAAACAAAACACAAAGGAATGGATATAAACTGAAAATTTTGGCCTTCAAAATCAATAAATCTCAAATAAAACATTCACTATAAAAAAAAATTACACCTCAGAAGAACAATATCGATATGTACAATTGAATGTCTTCCTGACCATATTTTTTTACGGTGATAAAGATTAAATATAATAATAAAAACCAAATATATGATAGGTGAAATTGAAATTCCACTAGATAGTCCCCAAAAAAGAATCAATTCATATATTAGAATTGGTTTAATGTATTAGAGAATCAATAAAGAAATTTATTAATGTTTGAACAATAATAAATTAATTTATTAGTTCATTCAGATTATATGTTCTTTGTACTTTAAATAAAACATTAAAAATTTCCATATTTTTTTATACTAATCAAAAATCCCATCTTGGAATTAAAAACCAATTTCCAAGTAAATATCATTTATTTATAGAAAATTGACTACCAATACTATCTGTTTATATTTTAAGGGTGGAATATTGGTTGCATCACTATTATATTTTTTCATGTGGCATGAGTTTCTACATTATAATTATATTAACATCACACCCCGAAACATTACATAAGAATTCAGATATTTCTTCAATAAATTTAAACATATATTAGATTTTAATCCCTATTTATCAATTTTCTATGGATTTTATCATGTGATTCATCATAATGATCTTATTTTATATATTTTCATTATAAAATAATGTTTTTAAAATATTCTTTCAATGACATGATGGAATTCATTTGGATCTCCTGATATTTATAATTTGTTTTTTAAATGATATCAATTTATAAAATTTTATTTAACCCTTTAAACAAATCATTAATGTAATTTTATATTGTAGTTATACATTTTATAAAATAATTTTTAATCATGTTTAGGTAGATTTATACCCAACCAATGTAACATTTATTTTCTGAAAAATACCTAAAATTTTTAATTCTTTATATTCTATTTGTTCTCAAGGGAAATACATCTCAAAAATATATTGACTGTATTTTTATCAATGTTTAGAGAAATTTTTTCATAAATAGTAGGAAAACCTTATTACTATTATTGATTTGAATCTTATATGTCGATACACATTATCATAAAAACATTTTCTTGTAATAAGAATCATCAATTCATGAATTTTTTAGAGATATAATATAATTTTACACTATTGATCTAAATTTTATATGACTAAATTATTGACATTTTTCCCTAAAAAATTAGTAAGGGGTAAAAATCATTAAAAATATATAATTAGTTTCTCTATAATGTAATTATTTTTATAATAGCATTAGTTTGATGCACTAAATTGGATATAACCTTCTTAGAACAAAATCTATTGTCCATAATTTTGTTGTTCATAAAATCCCTACACAATTGATGAGTTTTTAATTGGATTTTATATCATATAGAGGGTAATATTATATAGTAAATGGAAGAAATTATTTATTTAAAAAATTTATTTCTTACTCTCAATTTTTTTAACTATTTTACCCATTTTATTAATTTTTGTAGTATTTCAAATATTGAAAAAAAATATTCATTATATAATATATTCAATAATTTTTTAGATATTTAATATTAATAATATATTCAGAGAAATATATTTTTCAATGTTCCTACTAAACACACAAAAATATAAACTAAAATTCTATTTATATTATTAATTTGACATTATGAACCATTACTATATTTATAAAATATTTCATTATAGTAAATAATATATCTAATTAATAGTATCCTTAAGAGTTTATATTATATATATTTAAATTGACACAATGAAATATATATACAAATATAATGGTTTTTAGAGGTGGAAATAATTTCCCATTGGTAATTGAAATAACCACCCAAAACATTTCCACATGATCCAAATATGATTTATTTTTATTAAAATAAGGAAATATATAAAAATAATACTAGTTTTTCATATTCAAATTTTTTAAAAATAACATGGTTGAAAAAGTTCCCTATTTGGTGGTGAAGAGACTCTTAAGATAGTAAAAAAATCAAGATATACATCCAATAATTAGAAATTGCTTCTCTTTTTCCCATATCTTACATGAACCTTATAATTTATTAGATTAGATAAAAAGACATATTATTCTTTTAATAAACTTTTGTATGATCATATATCCATTTAATACCCCAAGTGAAGATATCATTTTTTAATCATACTTGGTTACACTAAGTAAACATTATGAATTTATCATTACTCATATATTCATGAGATGTTTTAAAAGATACAACTCTTTTAATAGTTCAATATTAAAATTTATCAATTATAATTTAACTATTAAATTATCAATGAGATCCACTAAATTTTCTTAATATCATTACTTAATAGTGACGTATTTATCCAAGACAGATTTATTGGGAATAGAAACAAATGCATCAAAGTGGTATCTAATATCAAAATAAAACAACTTCACAAGGGAGATAACATGGGTAGTTATATAACTCCCAACATTTAGTGTGTAATAATTTTAAGTACCTATTATATATTAATTTTTAAATTTCAATAAAATATAATATAATATTTATATTCTCACCTTATATAATATTTCATTTAACAACAAATAAAACCATAAATTTAAGTCATGTTTAAATTATTTTATGTTTTTAATGATTTTATAGATTTTTATGGTATTTATTCTATATAAGATTAATATTTACAAACTTGTGAATGAATTTTTTTGAGTATAGGTATAGTTTATTTAGAGTGATTATTTATGATAGAAGATTATTGGAGTTCATGTTTAAAGTCAAAATATATTTATGATGAAGATTATATAAACACATAATGGTGTTCAGTAAACCATATCAAGGTGTGTCTTGTAGTTAAAAAATTTATTTCATTTGAGTAATTTGAGAAATAATGTTTTTAGTTCTTGTATTTATTTACAATAACTGTTGAAATATTTAATTGAGTTAAAAATATAATTGTTTTATGAAATATTTTATATTTTTTAGATATAATTTTCCCACATCAAAGAGGTAAAAATAGTGGTAGTGTTCCATGTTTTTTTAATGTACTACTCAAGGATTATAATTAATAGGGAAAATAGTGAATAGAATAATCATATTTTGTCTTCTAATGAACCTAGAATTATTCATTATATTTTTATATAAATTTATTAATGAAAGTTATATACAAGATAATTTTTTGTTTCCAAATAAGGGATGGTTTTTCATTATTCATATTCAGTTAGTGTATTTGGTGTTTGGGGATAGGAGCATGGATTATTTTGTGTGTGAATATTGGTTTTAGAGTCCATTGGAGGAATTGGGCAGGAATATGGTGGGTCAAACTTATATCAATTAGTTGTATGAGAAAATGGGTACCTGGTGGGTGAGATATTACGGTAGTTTTTCTAGGTGTTCCATTTAGTACATAGTTCACTCTCTACTAGTACATTTTAGGTCCAGATCCATTTAAATTTAAAATAAATTTAATCTGGTCATTTCACCGAAACCTATTTACTTCTTTTCTCATCTCCCTCAACCCTCATTTCTTATAATGCATCAATGACATCTCCAAATTATTATCCTTATTTTAACATTACCTTTTTATTTCTATTATATTATGGGTATGTCACAAATATTTTTTATTCATATATAAGTGCAAATTTTACCACTTTTCAACTTTTTCCATCGATTTATATTCCTCATGTTTCTTTATGTTGAATATATTATCTTAATTATAATTTCACAAATGATTTTGTGAAATCCATAAAAATGTTTAAGGTGTTAATTTTTTTGTTAAAAGATAACTAAATTTAATTTTATTATTATTATTTATTTCAAATTTAACAGTGGAATTATGCAGTTATTTGGTTTGTTTTTTCTTTATTTAATATATTTTTATGTAATTTTTGGTTTTATGAAATTATTATTTTATTATAATTAGTGAATAATATAAATATTGTGGTTATCACTTAAGGATTCAACTAAGATTTAACTAATTTCCAATATGTACATATTAGGATTTTTTTAACACCCATATATTTTAAATAAGGAACTTTATGTTAGACAGCTTATTTGGCACATAATACATAGCTTTAACATCCCATGAAATATATGAATATTATAACCTAACAATTAAATTAGTGGGAGTTAATTATATTATCTAATTAATGAAATATATATTTAAATTTCTTACTATATAATTTTTTTTTGATAATTTCTAATTATAAAATCATTTATATTATAGTGAAGTCTGTTTATTCATCTAAAAAAATTCATCAAAAAATGGTTTTATGGATTTTTGAGAGAAAATATTGTAATTTATTTTTATATCAATAGGAAATTTATTTTAAAAAATTAAATTTATTTTTTAAATACTATTTTTAAAATTATCCTATAATTAATGTTTTTTTAAATATTGATTTTCATTGAATAGTGAATAGTTTTGATTTTCGGAAAACCTCCATTTTTTCTCAAAATAGCCTTCAAGTTAATTTTCCAATTATGTTTTTAATATTATTTATGTAACATAGTATTAATTATTCAAATTTAGTCAACATAATTACCTATGAATAATCTTTATATTGGATTTTTGTATATGTTTATTTTTGTGCTAAAAACATGTTTTTTATGAAAACTAATATAAAGTGCATAATAGTTCAGTATTTTAATTTACTAAAAAACCCTAATTTGGAATAATTTAAATGATATAAATATATATTTTTATTAATAAATAATAATTTATATAAATAAAATTATTATTAATATTTGTACAATTATTATAAATTCACATTATGCTTGAAAAATATGTTTCCTAAAAACCTTCATTTTCGTTGTGTCAGTTGGCATAATTTGAAATTAAATAATCCCAAATATGGTAATTTAATTTGAAAAAAGTGGATTCCATATTTTTTGTAATAATAATTTATATTTTATAATTTTTTTGATTTAAATTTTTATCAAAATGAATATGGAAACAATAAAAATCATTTATCGAAATTATGTTAAAGACGTGTTTGTTAGGGGTTAAACAAAACAAATTAGGGTTAAAATGACCAAAAAAGTTTTAAAAAATATATTTTACAGAAATTTTTCATCATTATATCATATAATTATCAATAATGTTCCTTTTTATTTCCTTTTTTTAATATATAAAAAATGGTGTCACATTTTATTTTACGAAATATCAAATGTTCCACTCACATAATTTTAAAATGGCATCCCTAAATTATCTTATTAATAAATTAAATTACATTTTTAGCATATAATATATTTATAATTACTTCACATAATTCAATACCCATGATCTAGATTCCCGACATTTATAAGAAAACACCATCGTAACAAGGCTTTCGGTGCTAACCTATAGAGGTTGTCTGAAGAAGATGTATCGTACTTAACTGGGATTTTTTTATTTCTTCTTCAACATTTTTTTAATATTCCCCAATTGTTATGAAATAATAACAAAAATAAATCACATATACTCAGATGTTATTATATTAATTTATTAACCTAAATCTGTATTCACTTCCACCAAATAAGAAATGAATAAATCAATTGTGTGAATGAAGAACTACTAACACCTGACACAAAATTAATCTTTCTACATCATCACCTATATAAACATTTGATAATGATTGTATTTAAAGTATATATATATATATATGATATTTTAAACCTAATTATAATACATGAATTTTTATATCACATATTACTACATATATTTCAATTTGTGGGGCATACGGTAACATCACTCAAATATAAGGAAGATTACCACCTCACGAATCGTTGTGATTTCTTTTCACTAAATCATTTCCTAGAGGCTAATAATTATATATTTAATAAATATATGTGGTATATATTAAATTATTATTATATTCATGAGATATTTATCATTAAAAAAATTATATATCATTTTATTTTATCATTTTCCACTCATAGAAAAAAATATAATGTTGTTTGTGCGTACGCTTGGACCGTCACCGCCACAAAACGATCTGATTCATTTTTCATACCACATCCCATTGATGATATATATATATGAATATTTAAAAAAATTACATTATTTGTTATATTATTATTTTTTCTAAATGATATGACATTACTAAATTCATTGTATAATGATCATTAGAAAATGCAAATGGGATTCATGCATAAGTATGGGGAACCTTCTCTAAGATTTTAGCATAGTGCATTTTTAATATAAATTATTAATGGATGATTTTACAAGTTTATAAAATGTATAAAAAAATAATAATTATGTCATGTTTATTTTTTTTTTGTGATTATGGGGTAGTGACCTCTTTAACCTTAGACAACACACTCTAGTTGTTTTCAAATAGTGAACCAAACGGTGTCAAAACACATGACATGGACATAACTGGTTTTTTATTCATATATAGAATTACAAAAATACAATATATAATTTATGTATAAGTTATTAAACAATTTATATTTTATTATTTAATCATATAATTTATATATTTTTATCATAAAAGATTAAAATGACATACATGGAAATTCTGGACTCATGGTAATGGGGTTTGCATCAGTTTTACATCATTCAGAAATATTTTGATGTTATGCACATAATTTAATATATATGTTATATATAATTAATATTTTACATGTTATATAATTAATCAATCACACATCATGGAATTATATGTTTCAATAGTATCTATTTCACCGAAGGGGATTCAACTTAAAAATTACCATGTTATAATGAATATTATAAATCAATTTGTTTTTGTTGGTTTATATAACATCTTGATAGTCATTGATATTATATGATTCTGAGTATAAGGATGTTTTTATCAAAATTTATATTTACACACATTTTATTTGTATTTTAATTTGATAAAAATAATTGATTTATTTACTAATTCTCACTTTCAACGTCCTGATCATTGTAAGTGTTTCTTATCGCAAATTGTCTTTTTTGGGCCGCATGTTATGTGTTAAAAATATATATTTTATCAGGTGTATATAATAACCCATTTATAGGTTTTCATATGCATGTATTGTTTTCCAGTTATTTAAAATTTCATTAGATTTTATTTCTTTCAGGGGAATAATGATTCCAATAATATCAAAGCAGTATGGGTTTATTTCACAATCTCATTTTAATCAAGATTAATTATTCTTGAAATTACATTGATGGAAGTTATATTATCATTATATAACAAACCCCTTAAATTTTATTCTCCTTGGGTTATTTTTAAAATAATCATGTAATTGTTCCATCTTTATATCTTTTCAACTTATGTTTATTGAAAAAATGATTTTAAAATATCTGACATTCTATTTCTGTTAGATCGAAAATCATTTTTCATCCACCTCAATGATCTATAAAGAAATAAAATATGTTACATTTAAATATAAATTGTTTTTTAAATCCATTTTAAATGTCCTTTTAAATTATTTTAAAAGTTTTTTAATTTTCATTTCTCAATATTTTCCCAATTGATCACTTTCAACACAATATAAAAAATATTCTAAATTAATATTTTATTCAACATTTAAACAGTGAATATATTTTACCACAATCATTATATTGTGTTTAATATTCCTTTATATGTTTCCAATTGTATTATAAATTAATATAAATTTATTAATATGTTTTAAATTTTTAGTTTATATAATTTATTTACAACATGAAATGGTTACATTCCTATAAATTTTTTTTAATAACCTATTAATAGTATTTCCATTCATAAAAAATAACAACCCTTTAGGATACAAAAACAAAACTCTGGATATTTTTTGTTTATACCATACATATTCTTTCTTTGTATGGATTATGATATTAACATGGAAGAAAAATTATTACTGTTATGTCAAATAGTGAATGGTTTTAAATGATTTACACATGAATGGCAAATGGACATTTTTAATGGTCACCAATGAGTTTGATATAACTTATATGATAGGTATGCTCATATAAAAGTAGGTGGGATTAATAGATATTATATGATGGGTTCAAACTGATAGCATTGGGTTATCCTGATATATCTTATATGATGGGTTCACATAGATGGTGGTTTAATGTACAAGTAATGTTCCACGTACTCAGAGGGAAAAAAGAGTGAATTACCATTGGGTCTCTCCAAATAGATTTAATATCGATCTAGTTATTTCTCAAATGGGTTTAAAATGGGTTATGGAGATAATATACCAAGTTGAAAACATGTTTTCATTAAAATTTCTTTTGATTTTTATTTATTTAATTTAAAAATACTAAAATCACCTGGATTTTGATTATTGATTATCAATTCTCTTTCCTTTTTAATGAATCATTAAACGTTTCATGATTTATGAATAAAATATTTATGTTTATGATCTCTCTTATCTTAGACTCTTGAAATTTAATTATGTTATCATAACCTTGTTTTGATCTTTTTATTATTTATTGAATTCAGTTGTTAATTTGTATTTTTACCCTAAATGAGCTTTTCAGCTCACACTTCCTATGTTTTATATTCCACATGTTGTGAAAATGATGTTGAGAAATTTATTTCAAGAATGGTTTAATATGTATCAAGATGTAAACTAAAATTTAAATTGGAAAGTTGATTATTGTAAGATAAAAAAACATTTGATGATATTGGAATTCTTTATGGAATAGATTATCCTAATTATGTAAAATTTTTAACATAAAAGTTACATTTTTATGTAAATTATTCAATATTTCATTTTTTATTGTATGTTATAGATCATAGAAAAATGGTTCCCAAGTATGGTAATCATATCTAAAAAATTATAGATTATTCATTTGAATCGTATTCGAGAGTGTG
This sequence comes from Viscum album, assembly GCA_963277665.1. Lineage (NCBI taxonomy): Eukaryota > Viridiplantae > Streptophyta > Magnoliopsida > Santalales > Viscaceae > Viscum > Viscum album. The sequence continues at coordinate 2,087,782,219 of OY728140.1, read as the reverse complement.
GGTTTAGGGCTGTTATAGTTGGTATCTGAGAAATGGTTCAGATAAAATTGGAGATTATAATTTTTTCATGTGATGTAATATTAAGGGTTTTGGGTAAATTTATATTTTTTAGTATAATTTTTATCTTCTGTTCAAATTCATAGAATCCATTTTTGAAATTATAAGAAATGAGATATTAATGTGATTGATAAAAATTTAGGGCATGTTTTATTAGGTTTAATTATAAATAAATCATTGGATTCATGTGAAGTGTTAATTTACATTTTTTAAATATATTTTTGTATTTATAATATTTAGGGTTTATATGATTAGATATTGATGTAATTATGGGGAAACATGATATATATTATAGATGACCACGGTATTGAAAAGTGATTTACTGATTATGTGATAAATTTTATTTCAAAACTATATAGGTATATTTTTTTAGTTGGTAAGGTGAAATATATGAGATAACATTTGAGGATAAAACACTAATTAATGTGAGTTAATTTAGGAATTCTTTAGTTTGATCATTGGGTATTGTTTTTGAATTTTGGAGAATAATGTATTACTTCATCAAATGAATGTTTTTTCAGTTTGGGAATTATCTTAAAATGTGCTGAAAATTTTATTATTGGTTAATGTATAATACTATTTGGAATATTTTCTATCCCTTTTATGGTAATGTGATCCATTATATGTTGATTTTAGTGCGTCATGAATGAAAAATTCATCTTGAAAACTCATAATTTGGATAAAATATATGATATTATTGTCAAAATTGACTAATTTTGAAATTATATATGTCAATTAAGTATATTATCATTATGTTCATATTATATATGGTTCGAATTTCATCAATTCTATTTAAAAAAATCATAAAAACGAAAATATTGTCTGATTATCATCATATCTATTGAAATTGATGATCTTTATCACACCTTTTTGGTTTATGGTTCTGTGGTTGTTGAAATATTAATAATCATACACATTAATATGATCAATTATCTCTATCACTGTAAATCAATATTTGTTCATTAATATTTTCTTCCAAGTCAATATTATCACTTCCCTCAAATGTTTTCTGTAATAACCTTGACCCCATTATCCCAGGGTATGTGGATAGGTTTTTATAATAGAAAACATAAAAGATATCACATCACTATGTATTAGTAATTTTAGTATTCTTGAAAAACGATATACTTACCTGGTTTACATATTACATTTGTAATTAAAAATATATCATAATAAAGGAACATAAACTTCTTCCTTGGGACATATTCAATCATGACCCCATCATAAACTGGGGAAGGGAAAAAATAAAATAATGAGATCAAATGCATAGTAAGGGTTTGGTATAGCTGAATATAACTTTAATAAATAATTATAATTAATATAGAAATTTAAATAACTAAAAAACACATGCTAATCAATAAGCTGATAATTGAAATTCATCGGTAGATTTTTTCAAAGTGAAAATTCCCTAGATAATAATAAAAAAATACAAAATATTGGAAATGATAAATTATTCGACGACATGAATCTGTAACATGATCCATTATAACATCAACACCATTCAAAAAAAGGATTATGTCTATGGGTAAAAACCCTTCTTGTTCTTCTTGGAAATAAATGTATAGGATTTGTCGCCAACTAATTTTCTCTCGTGATACTAGTCATGCTTCTAGGGGATTGAATTAACCAGTTCTTAGTGCATAGATATTACATTATATATTTCCAAATTTGTTTCACAGATTCAAAATTAATTTTTAATATATTTATTTAAAGATAAATAATGTGACTTAATATTGAATATCTGTATTTAACAAAAGATACAAATTTATCAATATGTCCTCAGATAATCAAATAACTATCAATGTAAACATCTTTTGTAAGAATAGTATAAGTATTTTAAAATAATTATATCCACAAAATAGTGTATTTAATAAAATATAACTAGTCACATAAAATAATGAATTATTTTTTAATAAATTGAAAAACTGTTAAACTTTTGTTTACGAATCTTTAGAAATGGGATTCTTTAGTGTGGGTTAAGTGAAAATATTAATGAATATTTAATGTGGAGAAATTAATAATTTTTCATATTTAAAAAATAAACTACATAGTTTTTCAAGATAAAAATAGTGGTTTTGAAAAATAATTGTGAATTAGAGATGATTATGTAGTTTACATGAAATGTGTACAAAATTGGTAAGCTCCCTTTAATTTGGTTTTCATGTCATGTGAAATTGAGAATTGAAACTTTTAAAAAAATTATTTCCCAAAAGGAATTATTATTTTATCTGGAGAGATAATTTTGGAAAATATAAAAAGAATTTAAAATAAATTTATAATCCTAGAGAAGAACTATATTATGGAAAAGATAGAGAAGGTGTAACCCATTGGTAAATTTGGAGGTTTAGAGAGATCCCTTTCCACATTCTAATAAATTTAATTGTATTCCCTGAAAAATTAATAATAATTAATGAATATTTTAATACCACTATGATAATTATATAGATTATATAATTTATCATAGTTCAGTATACACACACCACAAAACAAGAAAAAATGGTGGATAAGGAATATATCTCAAAGAGTTATATGTGAGATAGGAAAACAATAAAAAGTTTGCATCAGTTAGGTGAGATTAATCAATGTTGTGATTATTTGTAGAACACGAATATCAAAAAATTGGATAAGTGGAAATTAAAAATTAATAGATAAATAATTGATTCCCCACATAGTCTTTGAAAAATATAATCAATAAGGTATATGAATACCCTAATGAATGGAAATTGAGTTAATTATTCACTTACCAGTTTGTAATTAGTTAAATTATATTCCCCATGTAAGTAATAATTATCAAATTAAACATTTAAAAACATCAACATAAATAAACTAATTATTTGATATATCAAATGGAAGAATACAAACATAATTCAAAAGAAATGATTGTGGAACAAGTTATATCTCATAGAAAATAATGTGATTTGAGAACCCCTTACCATATATATAAAAGTGTTCGTCACTTGTAATTAATTTCCTATTTAATCAAATTTTATTCAATAAGTACTCAAAACATATCCTCTTAAACATAAATTTGATAAATTTTATTTTTATTAGTTCATTTTACAGCCATTCTTATGAGTTACAATGCATAATTTCTTTTTCTCATGAGCACTTGTTTTGTGGTTTTATAGTTGATTCCCTTGTGTATATTTATATTAATTCATTTAAAATGGAAAATATACACAAGAAATATAATTCTTCTGTATTAATTAAATGCCAAATTTTAATGGGGTCTCATATATCGTTTTGATATATGATATTTGGATGATCCATTAGATAAAATGTTTTTTAAAATGATTTAATTTATTTTAGTGTTTTTTAAAACCATTATGAACATGCATAATTTAATTTAATTTAATGATTATTTGTTTTTTCTAGAACATAATATAGAATATAATTTTTATATTAAAATTTTATGTAACAAAATAATGGTTTTTTCACAATTCGTTCCAAGAGCCCCATATGTGACTACCCCAAGCCTGCCTTCCATAGTACAGGGTTTGATGTCTAGAACCTTTATTATTTTCCATAATAGGGAAGGCATTGGCTTAGAGATATGTAAACACTAAAAAATGGACACCGAAGTAAGCAACCATCAAAAATTATGGTTTAACAACTTGTGTAAAGTACTACCACAAGTACAACTGAAAACTAAAAATAGTGTATTGGAATACAAGCTCGGGAAACTAATAATAAATTAACAAATATCACATCTACCCTAGAGATATCCCTGGATGGTAGTAGTTGTATGTATGAAGTCGAATAAGAGGATCTCGACTGCTCCCATCACACCGAGCTCCACCAAGTCCCGAACCTCCCATGTCTACCTCTGATCGTTAGTAGTCTGCACTGAAACCACATGTGCAGGTGAAGCCTTTGCAGGGGTGATTATAAGAAACCCAAGTCGGGGAACCTGAGACCCCCAAAGACCTCTCAGTAATCCACAATAGGAAACTTCACAGGAAATACCACAAAGTTCTTATCAAAAGAATGATCTAAATCATGAAGCACAAAGAAAAAGAGACATCTCACTCTAACAATATAACATCAATGTTACTGGGATAGGGATGACTATTCATAAAGCCTGATCATCTTATCCATAGTAACTATTCTTCTAACCCATATAGGTCACAATATGTAGAACCGTATTGGTCACTAGATACTAACATGTATTAGTCACTAGATGCTGACTTGTAATGGTCACTGGTGCTGACCCATATTGGTCGCTGGTTCTAACTTGTATTGTTCGCTGGTGCTGACCCGTTATGTTTAATAGATCTAACCATTATTTTTTTCTGGTATAGAGGTACGTATGATTATTTATAAAACTAGATCACCCCAATCTGGAATTTCTGATGCTCACCCACCTTGGCCACTCTTCATCTTCATGTCACAGCCAGCCACTGGATTCCCGTATAAAGTACACCTGATCTCTAGAATATTCTATTCCTATAGCCATATTTAATATTTCAACTAGTATGAAGTCCCACATAAATCACACCCAATAGACCGCCTTTTCATAGGGGTCCCAATTTCATAGACGCCGTGTTGACCGGACGCCCAGTCTGTGATATATGACACTTATGTAAAAAAGGGCCCATTTGGATTCAAGTATGATCCAACCCAGCTCTCATGTTAAACTCTATCAAAACTCATATATATTATCTCCAATTCACCGTATTTTCACAAGGTTCCTTATTTCATATATGACACGTCATTCGGATGCATGGTTTGTATGTTACACCACATTTTGTGAAATAGGGGTGATCACGCCTCGGTCCGGCCAGACTGGATCAGGCCCACCAGAATATGCCAATGTAACCCCATCCCAAAAGGGGTCCCGACACCACGAAAGACTTGTTGAATGGAAATATCGTTCAACATTTACAGGTGTTTTTTTATCTGTGGGCTGGTTGGGTTTGGGACCGGTCCAACTCGGTCAGGCCGGCCCGACGCAATGTGTCTCGGGGTATACATGACCCCATTCGGATCCGGCCCATTAAATTTCGTCCTAGTTCATTGGGTATGGACTATTGCGATCAGTCGTTCTTGTTCACGGGCCGAGGTTGCGGTTGGCCCAGCCCGTCGGGTGGGGCTCGGCCTACCCGTGCTCTCCTGCTAGGCCACTGGTCCAACCCATCCCAGTCCGCTTGTAGGTGCACTACCCGTGGGGTTTGTGGTCCTCCTGCTGAAGGGATTTAAGGATTCATTCAGCTCCCTTCAACCAGTGGGGCCACATAGTCCACAGGACCCCAAAGGACACGGGTCTCATCCTCCTCATCCGCAGCTTTGAGCCGCAAATTTCATCAAATCAGTGGCGGACGATGGCTTTCCTCCTCCGCATCTGTGGCCAGCTGAGGTGTTGACTTCCTCTTATAGCTACGATGGAATGATGTCGTGGCTCCCATCCATGACTCGCGATGGTGTACTACCTTCTGTCGTTTCTGCCGGTCGGCTCTGTTGCTCTTCGGTGCCAGTCTCCAGCGCCTCGCTAGCGGATCTTCCACAGGGCTCCGGCGGAGCTCCATTTCTACTCTCATCTACACCAATGAGCCTCCCAAGATGTTTCTATCATATAATTTCATGCTATTTCGCATTTCCATCAAATTGAAGAAACTGTCCCTGAAATATGCAACATGAGCGAAGCGATGGAAGGTTCGAGACTTGTTCTTTTGGTATGTGCCCTCTAAATTAATATGATAACAATCGGGATTAAAGAAATCCTCATATGTAAACTATAATAATTAAATCCCCTATCTTAAAAATTTTTGGTGACTACTACAGATGTCGGAACATCTACGTTTCATGGTATATGGTGGGAAGCGCATTCTCATTGGATTGATTCATCAGTTTTTGTCGATCCGGGATCATTGTTTCCTAAGCTTCCATCCTCCATCGGTGGATGGTGTCACGATACTTTTTCAGAGTTTCCTCACTTGGTGAAGTGGTGACAAAATGCATCCATGAGCATCATATATATAGGAGGGGAAAACGGTGAGTAACACATGAAATAATATTATGAGGTTCATTAAATGAGTAATTAACGAACCTCATTTAATTCACAAAGGGTCAATTATACAATTGATGAGTCAAGCCTCTTAATGTCATGACATGTCTTCGGTCTGTCCAACAATTTATATACGTTGGAGAAAAGATATATATATAAAAAAAAAGAAGTTTATTATTTTTTTAAAAGTCCAAAAATTATCTTTTTTTCTCCCGACCAATAGCCGTCGAAGTGAATCTTACCTTATAAAAATCCCAGCACTGAGGATTCAACGGTGCTCTCATATTTCAATTCTAAGTACCATTTCGAATGATAGAAAACACTACTCGAATGTTTTCTAAATGTACCGTTAAAGAAAGTTAAGAATTTTTTTAGGGACACCAGGCCTCAGAATCAGGCACCTTCAATTTTCGCAAACTCGTAAAATTATTAAATAGTTAAAAAAATTACATCAAATTTTTTGAGTCTTTACATTCTCCCCCACCATGGGGCTTAACTTCCCAGAAATCCAAACAAGGCTATATAAACAAAGAGGGGTACTGGTCATGCATATGAGCCTCTCACTACCATGTTCTCTCCTGGAGATTCTCGTGCTGCCACAAAATGTGCACCAGTGGTATCGACAGCCAATTAAGGATCATCTCTTGTCAGTCCACTCTCTCCACTGGGTACTCCAAACAATTCGCCCAATCCTCAATCTCCATCTCTCTATGGTCGATGACGTGAGATGGGGCATCCATGTATATCCTCAATGGGGATACGTGGAAGATGTCATGCACCCTCTACAACTATGGTGGTAGTTCCAAGCGGTAAACCACCTATCCAAACCTATAATGTATTAGGAATGGTATGATAAACATCAATGATAGTTTTATACCACAACCAAATTTTTGCAGTCCTCATCGAGGGGAGACTCACAAGAATATAAGGCCCCCCTCCTATAACTCCAGTGGTCTCTATCCCCTATCAGCATAGGACTCCTGCAGGCTCTCTATAGTCTTCATCCGCACTCGGATGACCTGTACCTTCTCAGTCGCAGCATGTACCATCTCTAGTCCCCTGACATTCGGCTATATTGGATCCATCCAGCACAAGGGAGATCTGCACGGTTGTCCGTACAATGCATCAGAAGGTGTCATACCAATGGTCGAGTGATCACTATTGTTGTAAGTGAACTCCACCTTGGGTAAGTGTTCCTCCCAACTATGAAAAAAATATCTAACACATGAATGAAACATGTCCTCCATGGTCGGGATGGTCCGCTCAGTCTGACAATATATCTGTGGGTGAAAAGATGTGCTCAAGCAATGTTGAGTTCTGAAATCCTCCTTCAATCACTTCTACAACATTGATGTGAAGTGCACATCATGGTCTGAGACTATCGTCGAAGGAACCACATATGGTCGCATGATCACTTCAACATAGTGACGTACCACACTCTCTACCAAACCCTTCTCTCGAATAGAAAGGATGTGGGCCGACATGGTGATTTGGTCAGTGATCAACAAGATAGTTTTCTACCCATGGATGTACGTGGTAACCCTATCATGAGGTCCATTGATATTCCTTTCCACTTCCACTCTGGTATCTTGAGGGGTTGAGTCAAGCCTACTAGTACCTGATGCTTAGCCTTCACTTACTAGCTTGTGAGGCATCTAGAAACAATATCTACCACAACTTTCTTCATCCCTAGCTACCAATACTGACGTCGTTGGTCTTGATACATCTACATCATGCCTGGATGTACTGCCAAGGGTATGTATGAACTCCCATAGCACCTCATCTCGTAGCGCCACTGGTACAACTATACATCCTCTTATAAGGATAGTGTGCTCCCCAAATTCCGAATATCCCTCAGGTCCATGGCCTGAAGATATCTAAGCTCATGTAGTCTCATAGCTATTGTCTCCAAGTTGCGCCTCCTAGAATCGCTAAAGGAGTGGAGGAGAAACTGTCATCAACTAGAGGTAGACAGTCTCATCTCTATCCACGTAGGATATCTGAAGCCAGGAAAAAAGCTCTAAAGCCTCATTAAGTAGTTGTGAACTCAATCTCTGGCTAAGTGCATCTTCCACTACATTTTCCTTTCCAAGCGTATAGAATATCTTAAAGTCATAGTCCTGTAGGAATTTTAACCAATGTAATTGTTTCATATTCTGATCATTCTGTCTGAAGATATATCATTGACTCTTGTGATTTGAGTAAGCAGAAATAATCTCTCCCATCATGTAGTGTCACCACATATTCAGTGCGAAGACTACTACAGCTAAATCCATGTCATGAATCGCATAATTCTACTGATGAGGACTCAATACTTGTGATCCATAAGCAATCACTGTATCACCATGCATCCGGACTCAACCGAGGCCGGTCCCAGATGCATCCCAGCAAACCCTGTAGTATGTGCCCTCCTCTTCCAAAATCAGAATGGGAGCGTTGGTAAAGCTCTAAATTAGCTATTGAATGCTCTGCTGACATTTTATGACCATAGGAAGGGTCTCCCCTTCTTCATCATGGTATTCATAGGTGCTGCGACTCTAGTGAAATCGAGTATGAACCTCTGATAGTAGCATGCTAATCCAAAGAAGCTTCACACCTCAGCAATAATTTTTGGTGGATCCAAATAAAGTAATGAATCAATATTCACTAGATTTACTGCAACTCCAACCTCTGAGAGGACATTTCCTAAGAAGTGCACCTTTAGTATCCAGAACTCACACTTTGAGAGCTTACCATATAATTGTTTCTCCTGAAGTCTTTACATAACTATCCTTAAGTGAACAGCCTACTCTTCCTCAATCGTCAAGTTCACCAAGATGATATCGTTGAAGACAACTACAAACCGGTCTAAGCCTATCTGGAAGATCTTGTTCATGAGACCCATGAAAACTACAGGGGAGTTCATCATGCCAAACATCATCACTAGGAACTCGTAATGGCCATACCGATATCTGATGGCAGTATTCGGTATGTCCTCATCTCGAACCCTGAGTTGGTGATAGCCATAGTTGAGGTCTATCATTGAAAACCAACGAAATGTAGTAATCTGGTCAATGATATCATTAATCATTGATAGAGGATACTTGTTCTTCACGTTCACCCAGTTTAGGCATCAAAAGTCCACACATAGTCTAAAAATTCATTCTGCATTCTCGGGAAACAACACCGGGGAGGCCCATGGAGAAACACTAGGCCTTACGAATCTCTTCTTCTGTAAGCCCTCCAATTGTACCCTCATCTCCCAGAGCTCCACAGGGGCCATCTGATATGATGGTGTAGATATTGTTTTTGTTACTAGGTATAAGTAAATATAGAAGTATACCTCTCTACAAGGAGGTAGTCTTGATACATCTTCTGGAAAGACGTCCTCATAAATGTCCCTAACCACTGGGAACTATTTACTCACCTCATCCACCGTGTAGAATTTCATGGAAGCCAGTTGATATGTAATCAGTTGTGCCCTCCTCGGTGCAAGTCCATCCCGTACTTCCCTATTTTCCTTCTCAGAAATAATGGAAAAGTGGCATCCATACCTGCGCATACATTACACTATACGTCTTAAGCAGCCAATTTGTGCGTGAACTACGAATATCTAGTCCATTCCATGAATGACATTTTAGGGCTTGAATGTCGCTACTAGAAGATCCCATCTAAAACTCTCTCTTCTAAGACTAATATCACACTATCGACACTAGTGTGTGACCACTGAATCTCCTCCCATAAGAGTATCTAAATGGAAGGACAGAGCTAAATGATCAGTCAGAATATTAGAGTCTTGAAAAAATTCTTTGGAACAGAAATAACTGCTAGTACCTGTGCTGATTAGCCCTATTGGTAAATTAGATATGGTATAGATTGTACCTCGTATCATCTCAAGGACATCAGGATCGTGAGCCTCTTCTGCTTATAGTCGGGAATTTCCCAGTCCACCTGCTCCTTCAGATTTTGGTGGACCACCTGGGGGTAGTGGTTGTAGTGCATGTTGACCCCGACCACCTCACGCTTCACATCCTGCTCTCCTGCCTCAGCTGTTGCCTGGATGATGCTCATGCTCATGTTGTTGTCATTGTCTCAGTGGACCCTCCACCATATTTTGATCATCCATGTGGGGAGTCAGATAATCACGAGCCCAGTGACCATGTCCCGCATAAGAAAAACAGATCTTGCCTTGTTGGTTCCTTCCTTGGCCTATCGAGCCTCTCACCTCTAACCCTGCATCCCTAGGTCATCCCCCAGAAGGTCTAGCCCACTTGGGATTATGCGTCATCTTTCTACTACCAGCTACAGAAGACTCTTCTACTAGCTGTCAAGTAGGGGCTTTCCCTATCGATGTCTACTTGGAAAGAAATCTCTCTATTAGAAAAACTCTCTATTGCATCAGAACCTACATTGGGATGCTGGGAGAAACTTTCACATCTCTGATATCTCATTGGAGCCCTTGCTCGAAGGTCATGGCCCTGATGTAAGGCTCATGTACAATATTGGTGGAGTATCAGGAGAGGTCAATAAATCTCTCTGAGTACTAAGCCATTGTCTGGCTGCCCAGCTGCAGATACAAAGGCTCCTAAATATGCACAGAGAATAGAGTCACTCGCATGAACTCTACCCTAAAAGGCTCTCAAATTCCAATGAGGTGAGGTTCGCCTCTTCATAAACCTGAAGCATAGAGCTCCACCATGGTCTTGTCGAGCCCTGAAGAAGGCTTGCGGCTAAGATCTCCATCTTCTCAGTGGGTGTCTCAACTAAGTAAAAGGCCTGCAAAACTGCCTCAAACAAGTGCTCTACTGCATGGGGGTTTGTCTCTCCTCGAAACCCCGAAGGCCTCTATCTTTCGAAATAATGCAACATGCATAGCCGACGTGCATGATCCACTTGTATCATACACTGCTCAATGGGTGGTGGTGCTACTAGTATGTCACGACCCATCCCTGGGGCCCGTGTCGTGACTACCCCAAGACCGACTTCCATAGGCCAGGGGTTGGCGACTATCACCAAAGGCGTAATCCTAATAAAAAGGGAAGCCATTTCCTTTTAACCTGTAACACACACACAGTCTGAACACAACAAGTAGAGAAAAAGGTACTAAAATAGAAAATTAAGGTGTGCTAAAAGTATGTGGGCCATTATACAACCTCAACTGAATAACAAGTACATGTTAAAAAAGAGTGGAAAACAACTCCTGAATCGTCCACCAGGTTATCCTACCTGAAGGGTAGATAAAAAAATTGAACAACTCGTCCCTACAGTACGTCCTGTCTCATTAATATTTGATCAGCCTCCTGTCCGTCACCCTCTGCCTCGATCAGTGCTGTATATTGTCTCCACAGAACACAACATGGTGTGGGCAAAGTCCGTGCAGGGGTGAGTATTACAATATTAAGTAGGGGACCCGAGACCCTTGAAGGTTTCCCAGAATCCACAAAGGATAAATCACAGAAGAAACATACAATCAAGAAGTATCAACCAACCCTACTTAGGTATATGCCCAAACATATACCAATGTTATCAATCATAGTCTGGCTCCAACTCTCGATCCCAAGCACAAACCATTCCAAAAAGGATGTAAAGTCAATCACCAAGATGAAAATTGTTGAAAGGAAAGACTCAGCTCACACAGGTATACATCCTTTATATAGAGATAGAGATGATCAGATGTAGTCACTGATTCATCTAAGCCGTCGGACCCACATAGGATATAGGACCAGCTACGTTGTTAGACCCACACATGATACAAGACCAGCTATCTCATCTAAGATGTCAGACCCACACATGATACAGGACCAGCTATCTCATCTAAGTTGTCGGACCCACACCGGATGCAGGACCTGATAAGCTGTCGAACCCACAATAGACACATGATCAGCTATTCTATCAGACCAACATAGGACCCAGGAACAGAATTCAGAACTGTCGGACCCACGGAGGTTCCCGGTATAGTAGTCATTGCTGTTGAACCTACATATAATTCTGATACAGTAGTCGTCACAGTCAGCTCTAGGGTTCCCTCACACAGAACACTTGATTCCAGGCGGGTCTCTCCTTGAGCCATGTGTTGATAAATCAATTATCAAGAAGTCTCGAGTTGATGTATCTCGTAGTTACGTCGCATAAAAAGGAACCCAACACGAAAGACGGTGTGTCAATCGGACGGCCGATCTAAGAGTTATTGGCATTTCCGTTCCAGAGGCCTGGTTGGATTTACGGTCAATCCAAACCCTGTCATTTTCCAAATTTGTCTGAAACTCACAAAGAGTATCGAAAAAGTACTGTCTCGTTGCGAGTGTCCAGGTACCGTAGACGGCGAGTCAATTAGACACGTGGTCGAGGAGATATTCACATTAAAGCGAAGACAGGCCCAGCCTCTCAAGCCCAGTGGGCTGGCGGGTCAGCCGGAACCGACTCGGCGGGTCCGACATGGCTGGGGGTCAGCCCGGCCCAGGGGGGTGTGGCCCACATGTGGACCCGGCTCGCATTTTGGGCCAGTCTGGTTCACCCAACCGCACCAAGCAGCGCCGCCTCCACCTCTTCCCGACCGGCCATAGTCGGTCGGTTCGGCCCAGAGCATGCGGCCCGCGCCGCGGGCTATATTTCTCCCCACACGGTGCCTGCGGGTTCCGCGGTTCTCCATCCCGGCCGGCAGGCGGCCGGCCGGTTCACACAGTCGAGCGGCCCGTAGATGCGGGCCACGTCCTCCTATGGACAGCGCCTTCGGGCACCGCGGTTCTCCAGCCCGGCCAGCAGGCGGCCATCTAGTTCTTCCAGCATTGCTGGAAAGCTGCCGGCGAGTTCTTCCAGCTGAGCAGCCCGTAGATGCAGGTCGTGGTCTCCCTCCACGCGGCGCCTTCGTACGACGTGACTTCTACACGCAGACTGTCCGGATCCACCGACCGGTTTACCGGCGGTCTGGATGGCCCGAGCGGCCGCCAGTCTCCCTCCACGCGGCTGGCGCATGGCCGCTGCTATCGTCGCCTCCTCCGGTCCCTGGCGCTGCCACTTCTTCCATCTGTCACGGCCCGCATGACCCCCCTTCCTCCAGCATGGTGTGATGGCACCACGCCCTACCATACCTCCCTCTTTCATCAAGAAGTAGTGAACAACAAAAAAATGGGGGAGGTCCATACCGTGTCTGTGCGGTCCGAACCCTCCTCGTTACATTGCTAACATTCGGCATCAAGAGCACAACACACGATGAGGAAAGAAGAGTATATCTCATACGTAAAAACAATCCAAATTCCCCCTACCTTTATTCCAAGTACGTTTTCTATGTGATGGAAAGAGAGAAGATGTCGATTTCGTTGACATCGGAAAACATATGTGGATGAATTGTGGTCGACGTTCCTCGCGGGTGGCACCTACTCTTGCGACTTGGTCGAAGATCGTAGATGGTGTCGTCATTCTTTGGAGACGTGGAGCATTCTTCATCGAGAGGTTGGTGTTCTTCCAAGAGTTCTACCATGCTCTCCACCGATTATGCCAGACCAAAAAAAGATAATGCTCACTTATTTTAATGTTGTCATGATGTATTCAAAAGAATTCAAACACTCAAATTAATTAATTGGAACTAAATAATTATGTGTGATGGCACCATAAAGAGGGAAGGTGGAATGTGAAGAGGCTCCCAAATATTTATGGGGAGTTCCAAGAGTTGAAGGGGGTTCAAGGGGAGTTGAGGAGTTTGATGTTCATGTGGGACCCACCTTATAATATCCTCCTAAGGTAGGTTGTGTGTGGGAGGCCCCACCACCAACCTCCCATTGGAGGTTTTAACTTCCATCCAAATAAAAATATGCAACACATATTTTTATTTAAATTTAATTTAGAAACCACCAAATTAACATCCGTTCTCAATAAAATTCAATTATGGTAAAGGTGTCTTTAATAGAATATTGGTTCTCCTAGTTCTCCAGTGTCCTGGGATTTCAATTCTGAGTAGCGATTAAAAAGATATGAAAATACCTCATAAATGTTTACTGAATGTAAAGGAAAAAAACGTCAGAAACTGATTTCGGGAACACCGGGCCTCGGAATCAAGCACTGTTGAAACTGCAGACTCATAAAATTCACATGTATTTAAAATAAATTCCACGGAATTTCTGAGTCTTTAAATTCTCCCCACCTCAGGGATTTATGTCCCCAAAAGCTACAACACACACTAAGGAAACAAATGGGGGAACTGAGCATGCATCTGAGCCTCCCTCTCCCTTGTGCTCTCCTAGATGTTCCCATGCTGCCAGTGAATGTGAACTAGATGAATCGACCGGCCATGCAGGACCCGCTCTTGTCGTTCCACAATATCCACTGGAAACTTCGTGAAAGTTGCCTCATCATCCATGTCCAGATTCTTGTGGTCGATGATGTGGGATGGGTCAGGCACATATCTCCTCATCTGAGATAACTGGAAGACGTCGTAGACCTGGTGAAACTGAGGTCGAAGAGCCAGGTGGTAAGCCTCCTCGACTTCTCTTCTGAGGACCTAGAATGGTCTGATGACTCACAAAGATAACTTTCCACCTCGGCCAAATCTCAGTATACCTCGTCGAGGTGAGACCCGTTGGAAGACATGGTCTCCATCCTCGAACTCCAGTGGTCTCCGTCACCTATCATCATAAGACTTCTGCCAGCTTTTTGAAGTCTTTATCCACTACTAGATGATCTTCACCTTCTCCATCATAGCCTGTACCATCTCTAGTCCTACAAGTGCTGACTCCCCTGGGTTAGTCCAGCACAGAGGTGATCTGCAAGGTCGGCTGTAAAGTGCCTCATAAGGTGTCATCCTGATGGTAGAGTGGTAGATGTTGTTATACACAATCTCTACCAAGGAAAAGTGATCCTCCCAGATACGACCAAGGTCGAGGACACATGCACGGAGCATGTCCTCGAGAGTCTGAATGGTCCTCTCAGTCTGACCATCCGTCTAAAGATGGAAGTTGGTGCTCAAGAGAAGCTGTGTCCCGAAAGCCTCCTGCAACCCTTCCATACCCAGGAAGTATGACGGGCATCTCGATCGGAGACGATTGTTGATGGTATACAATGAAGCCATAAGATCTTCTGTACGTAGAGGCATCCTAGGATCTCTATTGATCACTACTCTCTAGTTGGTAGGAAGTGGTCCGACATGGTGTGTCGGTCCATGATCACACAGATAGATTCGTGTCCTCTTGATGTACGTGGAAGTCCTGTCACGAAATCCATGGATATCCCTTCCCACATCCACTTTGGGACCTCAAAGGGTTGAACCAAGCCTACTGGAACCTAGAGCTCTGCCTTCAATTGTTGACAAGTGAGGCATCGAGAGACAAACTCTTCTACCGCCTTCTTCATACCTGGCCACCAATGTTGTTGTCTATGGTCATAATACATCTTCTCCACTACTAGATGAACCACTAGAGGGGAAGTTTGGAACTCCCTCAACACCTCCTCATATATTGCAATAGTTACAATGGTACGTCCTCTGAATATAATGATGTGCTCCCCACCTTTATAAAATCCATCTGCTGCCTGCCCTGTGGATATCTAAGCATGTCGTGTCTCATAGTCAATGTCGCCACACTGTGTCTCTCTGAATCATTGAAAAAGTGTAGGAGTGACTGTAAGAGACTGTAGAAAGGCTTCTCCATCTCCATCCACAAAGGATATCTGCAACGCGGCTAGCTGCTCCATCGGTTCTCCTAGCTGGTGAATTTCAAAACTCATACTGAGAGCATCTGCTACAACGTTCCCCTTCCCAAGAGTATAGACTATCTCAAAGTAATATTCTTGGAGGAACTCGATCCATCGTCACTATCTCAGGTTAAGGTCCTTATGTGAGAAGATGTACCTCAGACTCTGGTGGTCTGAGTAGATTGTAAAATGTTCACCCATAATATAGTGCCACCACATCTTCAAGGTGAACACCATTGAAGCTAAATTTAGGTCATGGATAGCGTAGTTTTTCTCGTTTTGTCTCAACTGCTGAAAACCATATTTGATCACTACTCGCTCCTGCATTAGGACACACCCAAGTCCAGTCGCTGATGCGTCGTAGTAAAATACATACACAATTACCTCCTCCAGTATACTCAAGATGGGAACACTGGTCAACCTCTGCCTCAACTCTTGAAAGCTCTGCTAGAATCTCTCCGACCACACGAAGGGTTGCCCCTTCTTCATCAATGATGAATTTGGTGCTGAAAATCTGGAGACGTTTGTCACAAATAACTGACAGTACCTAGCCAGTCCCAAGAAACTCCACACCTCAATCACACTCCTGGGTGGCTCCCATGAATGTATTACCTCGATCATCACTCTATCCACTGCAACTCTAGCCTCCGAGATGACGTGTGCCAAGTAGTGAACCTCTCGAATCGAAAATTGGCACTTCAACAACTTACCATAAATCTGGTGCTCCCAGAGTGTGTCCAGTACTACCCACAAATGGAAGGCATGCTCCTCCTCATTATTCGAGTATATCAGTATGTTGTTAATGAATACAACGAAAAAGAAATCGACATAAGGTTGTACGATCCTATTCATGAGACTCATGAACGCTTCTGGAGCGTTGGTTACGTTGAAGGGAAAAAACATGAACTCGTAGTGGCCATACCGACACCTCAAGGCCATCTTATGCACATCCTCATCTCAAAATTTGATCTGGTGATAGCATGACCTAAGGTCTATCTTCGAGAACCATTTTTCTCCCTTGAGCTGATCAAAGGGGTCGTCAATCCTCGGGAGTGGGTACTTGTTCTTCACGGTCACCTGATTCCGGTGACGGTTGTCAACACATAGTCGCAAGCTCCCATATGCCTTCTTGGTTAACAAAATAGGTGATGCCCAGGGTGAAACACTAACTTGGATAAATCCCTTACCCTGAAAGTCCTCCAGCTATACCTGCAACTCACAAAGCTTGGCGAGAGCCATCCGATATGCTAGAGTAGATATCGTTATCATCCTGGGGAACATGTCAATGTAGAATTCTACCTCTCTGCAGAGAGGTAGCCCTAGAACATATTCATGGAAAACATTAGCGTACTGATCTACCACAACAAGAAAACTCGGACTCCGCACATCAACTACACCAAAAATGAGACTAGCCAACTGATGTGTGATTGGTAGCCCCCTCCTCCACGTAAGTCCACCATGCACTACAAAGTCGCCCTTCTCACCTGTAAAGGTGAACCTAGTCCCCTTCGTGTGGATACACCGCACATTATGCCTAATGCAGTCTATATGATCATGAACTATGGATAACCAGTCCATAACCAAGATGACGTCGTAAGGCCTCGACGATGCTACTAGAAGATCCCAACCGAAGCTCTTGCCTCCTAGAGTAAGCTCACACTGCCAGCACCAGTGCGTAATCGTCGAGTCTTCTCCCATAATATTCTCTAGACGTATGGATCGAGCCAATGGATTCGTCAGAATCTCCGAGCTCTGAACGAGGGCAGTAGCAATAGAAGAATGACATGCACATGTGTCTATAAGAACTGAAGCATGGGTGGAGTAGACACAGATAGTACCTAGAATCATCTCAGGTCTACTTTGGCTGTAGGCCTCAACTACCTGGAGCTGAGTCTGCCACTTTCTGCTAGCTCCCTATGGTCGGGGTGGACCTCCTAGTGGTGGTGGTGGTGGTAGATCCTCGAAACGTCGACCACTGCCCGCTGCTCGGCCAGCTCCTCTACCATGTCTTCCTGCTCCCAGCGAACCACCATATTCGAACCTCTACATCTACCTACTGCTGCATGCAGAAGAATCGTGGTAAGGATCACCAAGGGGTAATGTAGTGTCCCTAACAAATTGGAAACTCTCACGATAGCCTCTAGCCAATCCTTAGCTTCCTATTGGTCTGTATCTCCCTCGAACCTGTGTAGCCTATGGCACTAGAACTCGTCCAATTCACTCAGGTGGAGTGCACTCTCTACTGCTAGATCTGGTGGTATCAGTGTCCCAATAGGTAGTGGTATCACTGGAACCTCCACTGTGATGGGGCCCTGCACTGAGGTCTCGTCGCTCGGTGGGATACCATCTCGTACGTAACTTGGAACCCTAGCTGGCTACCTTCGTTGGGCCATCCTAAAAAGAAACAGGTGTGCCATGGTTAAAACAGTATACCAGGTGATCTGACACAAGGTAAACATGAAGAAAACTTTTTCAAAGTAAACACACATGCAATTAGTTTTTTCGCACACTGAGTCGAAGATTACAAGTTAGAGTCCTAGTGTATGGATACGTTGGTCGCCGCACCAACACCAGTTTTCCTAAACTTATAACCACACCAAAAACACTAAACACTATTGCTACTAAAATAAACAGAGTCCACGTTCTGCAGTAGAACCGACTCCTTTGATACCAATTTGTCACGACCCGTCCTCGGGGCTCGTGCCGTGACTACCCCAAGCCCACCTTCCATAGGCCAGGGGATGGCGACTAGCAACAAAGACATAATCCCGAAAAAAAGGAATGCAATTTACTTTTAACCTATAACACACACACCATCTGAACATGAGCAGTATATGAAACTAGTTCTAAAATAGAAAAATAAGGTGTGCTAAAATTAAGTGGTCCTATATACAAACCCAACTGAACAACATGTACAAGTAAGAAAAAGGGGAAAACAGCTCCTGAATCATCCATCGGGGTATCCTACCTGAAGGTTAGTTACGAAACATGAATAGATCGTCCCGACAGTACGTTCCATCTATTATATCTTCTATCAGCCTCCCATTAGTCACCCTCATCCACAATCACTGTTGTATGTATTCTGCACAGAAGACAACAAGGTGTGGGTGAAGCCCGTGTAGGGGTCAGTTTAACAATACGCAGTAGGGGACCCCGAGACCCCCAAAGGTCTCCCAGAATCCACAAATAATAAATCACAGAATAAATATACAATCACGAAGTATCAACCGACTCTATATAGGTATATGCCGATACATATACCTTAGATATCAATCACAGTCCGACTCAACTCCCGATCCCAAGAATAAACCATTCCACAAAGGAAGTAAAGTCAATCATCACGATGAAAATGGTTGAAAGACACGACTCATCTCACACAGGTATACATATTTTGTATAGAGATAGAGATGATCAGTTGTAGTCACTAATTCATCTAAGCGGTCAGACCTACACGGGATATAGGAACATCTACTACTTTTTCATGCCCCTTCCCACGATGCTCGGATGTGACTGCCCCAAGCCTTCCTTCTATAGGACTACGGTTGGAGACCAGCACCTGGAGGCTTTTCCCAAAGAGGGAAGGCATTTCCTTAGAGATCTATAAAAACTCAAAAAGGTAAACTTAATTAAACAACCAATAAAAGTAAGGTATAACCGTGACAGTAACGTACAACCACAAGTACAACCGTAAACATAAAATAGTGGGCTGAAATAAAATCCCTAGAAAATGAAAAGAATGTAAACATGTATGGAATTTACCATAGATCTCTACCTGGAGGGTATTATATTTATGTATGAAGTCGAATAAGAGGATCTTGACTACTCTCATAGAACTATGCTCTACCAGGTCCCAAACCTCCAAAATCTACCTTGGAGCGTCAGTAGTCTTTACTAGACACACACGTGCGGGCGAACCCCATATAGTGATGATTATAGAAATACCCAGTATGGTACTCCAAGGCCCCCAAATATCTCTCAGTAATACACAAAGTAAAACATCAAAATAAATACTACAATTTTAATATCTCTAACATGATCTAAATCATGAATCACAATGAAAAAGAGACAGCTCTCTCTAACGGTATAACTACAAGGTTACTGAAATAGGGATGACTAGTTGTAAATCCATATTATCATATCCATAGTAACTTACATCCTAACCTGTACATGTCACTATATTATAACTTTTATTGGTCATTAGATGCTGACTCATATTGGTCGATAGAAGCTGACCCATATTGGTCGTTGGTGCTGACTCGTATTGGTCGTTGGTGCTGACCTGTATTGGTCGCTGGTGATGACCTCTAATTTTCGCTGGTGCTGATGCATATTGATAACTGATACAGAGGTAAGGATGATTAGTTATATTGCTATATCATCCCACTTGGTAGTTTTTTATGCTGACCATCCTTGGTCGCTCTTAATCTTCATGTCACAACCAGTCACCAGGTTCCCGCATGAAGCATGCCTAATCTCTGGATGATTTTACCCTCAAGCCATCATTGATATGTTAATGGGTAAAAAGTCCCATAATAATCTTACCCATGTGACCGCCTCGTCATAGGGGTCCTGATGTGATAGACAATGCATCGATTTGACGCCCGGTCTGTGAGATATAGGCACTTTTGTAAAAAGGGCCCAGTTTGATTCAAGTCTAATCCAACCCTGGATGGATAGAAAACTTCTTAAAAATAGACATAAAGTATCTCCAAAGGGAAACCTTGTCACAATGGTCCTTATTCCATAGACGGCGCATCGATCAGACACTTGGTTTGTTAGTTACACCCCTTTCGTTGAAATGGGCGTGATCACACCTTGATCTGACCCGACTCAATCAGGCACGTCGGAAGATGCCAAAGGGACCGCTTCCCAAAAGGGGTCCGAAATCCATTGAAGACATGTTGAACAGAAACCTGGTTCATCAGTTACATGTGTTTCCTTATTCAGGGGCCAGTTGGGACTTGGACCAGTCCGGCTTGGACAGGGTGGCCCGACACAATAGATCCAGGGGGTCAGCCCGGCTGCTTTGTAGTCCCGGGCCATAGTTGGTCTAGCCCACCCACGTGGGCCCGCTGGTCAATGGGTCCAGCCCACTGGTCCATGGTCCACATGGCCAATGAGATGTGGGTCCCACCATCCTCTATAGTAGCTGCCCCCCCCCCCCCCCCCCCCGCGACGTGCGACGACGCACCTCCTACTGTCGTCGTAGTCGGCCGTTGATGGACACCTCCGTTGGTCGTCGGAAACGATGAATCTTCCATGAGGATATGAAGGTGATACAGAGCTCCATTTCTACTCCTATCTATGCCTACGGGCCTCCCTAGATGATTACACCATAGTGTGACCTGCTGTTTCATGTTTCCGTCCAATTTAGGAAATTGTCCTTGAAGAATGCAACATCGGCGAAGCAGCTGAGGTTCCAGGCCTTGTTTGTTTGGCACATGCCCTCCGCGTAAATAATATAACAAGTGGGAGAAAATAAATCATCATATATAAACTATAATAATTAAATCCCCAACATTGGAGATTGTTGGGGACCGCTGCAGACATATTTACATCCACATTCGAGGGTATTCGGCGGGAGGAGCATCCTCATTGGATGGAGTCGTCGGGATTCACTGATCCCAGATAGTTACCACCCAAGTTTCTACCCTATTTCAGTAGACGGTGTCGCTATACTTTTCCAGAGTTTCCTCTCTTGTTGAGGCCATGAAAATACTCATCCCTGAGCATCATATATATAGGAGGGGAAAGGGTGAGCAACGCACAAAAGAATTTAATGGTGTTTATTAAATGGGTAATTAATGAACATAATTTAATTCACAATGGTGTGATTACACAATTAATGAGTCAAGAAACTTAATGGAATGACATTTAGTCGGTCCCACCAATACCGCACATTTTTTCGATAAACGAATGATAAAATAACAATAATATTTTTATTTTGTTATTCTTCAAAATGTCCACAAACTATCTTTTTATCCTGGCCGTCTACGGTCGAAGTGAAGCTTCTCTTAAGAGAATCTTGACATTGTGAATTCAATAGTGATCTTGGATTTCAATTCCAATCACCGGTTCAAAAGATAGAAAACTCTGCTCCTGTGTTTTCTAACCATACCTTAAAAAAATTTCATAATTTCTTTTTAGGAACACCAGGAAACAGAATCATGTGCCGTCAATTTTCACAGACTCATAATAATCACAAATAATTAAAAAAATTCCTATATTTTTTGTGTGTCTTTACTGTTTTTATTAAAATCCATTAAGTATGTAATGTAAAATGAAAATGTATCATCAAATATGGTGGTAAATTGATACATCACATATGATGATTTACATTTTATAAATAAAGAGGGTGGAGAAGGTGATTGATGGTGGATAATATATTAAATTATTAAATTTACAATATATATAGGATATTGGATTTCTTATACATTTTTTATATATGAGGTAAGGGTTGGATAAGAATGGGAAAGAAATAATAATAAAATAAAAAGGGTTTAACATTCCATAATGAACAGGGAATTTGAAATTATTCTGAGACCTTCAACACATGGAAGTGGTGAATATATATTTGGGAGATGAATTAGGCATAATTTTAGAAAGATTAATTTCATTGAAGGTTTAAGGGGAAGTGGTGGTGGTGGTGGTATTTATAGTGAAGGAGAAGGGTGTTTTTATTATCTTATTCTTTAGTTTTTTACTTTGGATTAAGGCTCTCAATAGTTTTTGTTTCCATGACTAAATATTAAAACTAGTTCATGAGATTTTGAAATAATGTAACTTACATCATCCACATGTCCACCCTGACTCAAGTATTAATCTATTTTGGTAATACCATAAATTACTGAATTTCAATATTCACCAAATATTATTCTATTTTAGAAAAATATGGAAATATTCACCCTAACCATTTTTCGACATGTTGATTTGAAAAATAGACTGTATTTTTTAGAAATATATTATAACAATGAAAAATATGAGTTTTCATTAATATCATCATTTATTCAATAATACTAGTTTTAAAATTATAACCAAATTTTTAAAACTTATAATAAATAATTATGGTCTCATAAAATTATATTACAATTACAAAAATACCTTGTATTAATTTATGAGCTTAAATTATGGGAAAAAAATTATTTTAAATTATTATATTAGTTAAAAAAATTAAATAAATATTTGCGTAACATAAAAATTCAAAATATTAATTTATCATCATTAAAACATTAATTTATTTATTTTATAATATAAATAAATCATATTTTTATTATTTAGATACATAAATTTAATTAAAATTTCATAGGTCAGGGTTTTTAATCTAATGTCAACATTACTATTCTCAATGGTTAAATTACTAATCCAATAATAATTTTAATATAACAATAAATTTGTTCAATGTATGCTATTAATTTTTTTAAGGAGTTACAAACTATAAAATCATGGGGTATTATATGATTCACCCCATTAATAAATTTTTCCTTAGAAGTTTGAAATTTTACTTATGAAATAAAAAATTGATAAATAGAAATTTATTCATTGGAAACCAATATCAAAAATTTGATTAATAATATGTATTTATAATATTGGGAAAGGAAAATGTGAAGGTCACTACAAAACTAGGCTTACCTATAAGGGAACATTAGTGGGACTTGAGAACATAGGCACATAATGAATAATTTAACTATCAAATTTTTATATAGAGTGAAATAGAATGTGGTAATTATATTGTAAACCACCAAAAAATCATAAATCTTTGATCAGAAAAACACTATTGATAAAAGAAAATGTACGATTTTTTCGAATCATTCTCTGATATTTGGTGGTTTATTTTACTATAAATATAATCACTGTTGAAAATAATGATAAATGATTCATTTATATATCATAATATTCTTTTTTGGTTGTGATTTAATCTAACTTCACATCATTTCATAAATCTAGATATTGTTATTCAATAAATTTTTTTTTGCATTAAGCACTTTTATGAATCAAAAATTCCACAAGTCATACTATTATCAATTAAATGTTTACTGAAACAACAATGTTTTGAATGTTTTATCAAATATAATAAATCATACTTTAATCTTAATAAATAATATCTTAAATCCATTCCATGAGTAGTTATCCATAAGACCACTTAAAAATATGTATTTCCAAATTCATGGACCAAATTTTTGATATTCATTATATTTCCATAATCCACATAACATATGTATTCTTAAATAATATTGCTATTAATTTCACATAACAAATATATTAATACCTAAATCTCCTTTAATACTTTAAGAATAATTCATTGTTTCATGTTTAAAATGTTGTATCGTTGAATATATTAAAAAATATAATATTTCATGCTTAACACAAACCATTCTATCACTAACCATGTTCCTAGTCACCAATAATATCCCATTAAAACTTATTTATTGTTATCCCAACATCAAGAACATATTTATGGTTATATTTATTTGTAATATATTCTTATGAAGATAAATTTACAAAAGAATCACTTATAAATAACATACAATGTTTGAAAAATAATTATAAATATCATGATTTTTATCACCAGATAAATAATAAAATAACATAATTCATGAATCAGAGGATATGAAATTTTTTCATTCCTCTCTATTGGTGGTATTATCACAATATTTTCCCTGATCTTATATCCTCATTAGGGTTATACTCCTTTGATAGGTGAGATATTTATTTTCGTTTTATCCCATCTCATTAATGTTGAAGCATTGTACATTAGAAACATTTTTCTTACCCTTGAAATCAAAATCATAGTATGATTTCTCTCTACACCAGTAAATAACACCCATTTAATTTAAGTAAGTACCAAGTTGTTTGTTTCTATAATGTTCACATGTGGAAAAATACATTTTTATTTTCTTTCCTATATCCAACTTTTCCTTAGTTATACCATTTCACTTGTGGTTACCTACAAATCTATAATACTCAATGAATTATTTTATTGTATCACTATAACATGATATTTTTTCCTTTTATAATTAGTTGTTTTAGGATACATAAACCATTCTAAATATTTCCTAATACCATAAAATATTTTACCCTCCTTAACCATTAGATCATGTGAACTGGTGTGGTTCACATTCCTTATATAAGGTTCCAATTCTAAATGAATACATACACTAGATTATGTTATATCATTATGAATCACAATTTATCATCATAAAAATATTAAAATAAATAACATAAATTCAAAAAAGTATTAATATAAAATGTCATAAACATGGTTTGTTTGGGATGTTCTTATATAATTATATTAAAAATAAATCATAGGTTTTTATTCCCTATTTTATTAAATACTATATATAATTCCAATGTTTTCAACAAAACATACTATAATACCAACTGTAACAACCCTTTCCCCAGAAGTCTATAGTCAATGGTTTTTTTTGATAATGGCATAGAAAAATAAGATTAATTTACCTACAACTAATCATTTTAGTTGTCTTGAAAAACTATATACAATCATGGTTCCATTGGGAAATTGGTAATTAAACATCGAGTAAATAAAAATAAAATAACAACATTCTTTGAAAATTATTCATTGACTTTATCTTCATAACCAGGGGAATGAATAACATACAAAAGGGTCATTTCAAATCCTAATTAAGGGTTAAGTATAGAGGATGATAAAATTTATCAGTATGTATAATTAATATTTCAAGGTAAATAACTGAATAAAATATCCATCAATTAGATGAGAATTAAAATTCATCCATAGATATTTCCCTACAGAAAATCCTCTGGAAGAAAATATTATAATTCTACATATATGAAATTCATAATAATATGACATCATGTATCTAAAACATGAACCATTATACTATCATCATCTTACATAATATGTTTTATGTATGTGGGTAGATACTCATCTATTTTTTTCTTGGAATCAAATAAAAAGGGTTTGTCTAAAACTCATTTTGTCATGAGACAATTGATGCATCTATGGGATTTCATTAACCAGTCCCCAACCCATTGGAAATGCATTCAATTATGGCCATTCCATGTTAGACTAGTACAAATAATTCATCTTATATTAATTTAATTAATGAATAATGTTCCTAATCATCAAAAATCAATATTTAATAAAAGATACAGATTTATCAGTATATCCCCAGATGATAAAATAATTATGAAGTTAAATACCAAATGTAAAAATGCAATACATATTCGAAAATATTATTATCCATTAAAATGGATTTAAATAGTGGAAATAGGAATATATGAAGATAAATTATGTCCACATTATGTGAAAATTGAAAAAATAGTGTTTATAAAACATTATAAATCAGCAACATTAGTGTGGATGGAGGAAAAATAAACAAATACTATTTAAAGAGGAAAATGACATAAATGTTTGTATAAACCCATAAATGTAAAAAGATAATTTTTATTTATAAAATTAGTAATTTTAGACAAATAATCGCGGTTTAAAACATTTTATTTAATTTAGTTCAAAATTGGTAAGAAATTGGGAAGCTCCCTTTAATTCTGTTCTCTAATCATCAGGAATTTAGAACGGAACCATTTAAAAACATGTATTTCCCATAAAATAATGATTAATTAATCTAGATAAGAAATATCGAAATTTTAAATTGAATTTATAATAAATATATAAAAATAAATAATAATTACATTGGGTTAAAGAGAGATAAAGTATAACCCAATGGTAAATTTGGAGGTTCAAAGAGATATCTTACCACATTGTTATCAATTGATTTGTAAGTCCCATAAAATTAATAATCAAAATGTGAAACAATTAAAACTATGAATATAAGTAGATTAATTCTATTATCACCAAATGGATGTAAATATACACAACACATGATAATAAATTGTTGAATAGGGAATATATCTCACATATGTAAAAGTGAAATGAGAAAACTATTCAATGTTCATATCATTGGGGGGAGAATTAATCAGAAGAGAGATTATGTGTAAAAAATGTTATAAAAAAATTATAACTGGGAATTAAAAAAAATTACACATTATATTCCCCAAAAAATCTTGGAATAATATAATAAACAATATAAATGTATAACTTAATGAATAGAAATCGAGTTATGAAATACCTTAACACTTTGAAATCTGTCAAATCATATGCCCCATGAATGTAATAATTATCAAATAAAACATTGAATACCATGAAGACATTGAAATTAATGATATGATATATCAATTCTTAGTATACATACACCATAATGAATGAATAAGTACATAATAAGTAATATCTCAAAAAATGAATGTGAGATGAGAAACCCCATACCTTGTATCAAGAAGGCATTATTAACTTGTACTTAATGTCATAGAAAAACAAATTATATAAATTAATTAAATATTTAATACCCTATTTAACATACATTTTATTTAATATATTTTAGTTTTTTCATTTCTGTCCATTCATATGAGTTATTATGTTTTGTTTCATTGTTCATAGAGCGCTCGTTCGATGGTTTTATAGTCGGTTCCCTTATGTTTAATTATGGGAATTATTATAAAATGGAATCAAAAATAGAAATAGAAATTATTTAGAATTAATTAAATTAAATAATACTAAATACTATAACATATAATTATGTTATATTATATACTTGTGATTCTATAGATCAAACGTTGATAAAAACAATTTAATTTATATTTTTTATTTTTATGACCATTAAGAACATGAATCATTTTATTTGATATAATTTTTATAATGTAGTTACAGAGCATTAAATAGATTATAATATTTAAATTAAAATATTATTTAACCATTTTATAGGTTTTATGACCATCCGTGAAAGGTCTAATGAAAAATTAAAATTTGTCGTCAATGAAGGTGGTAAATCAACACATCACGACTGATGATTTCAAATTTAGAATAAAAGGGGGATGAGAATGGGTTACATTTTGGATATTACATTAACATAATAACATTAAATTATATATAATATAATGGAGTAATAATTAATTTTCAGATATAAGCATTAAGTATAGGATATGAAAATCAAATAAATTTAATGAAATTAAAATAAAACAAAAGAGGATTATACCTCTTGTATAGAATCTACATGAAAACCGCCTTAAGAAGATTCGTATTTGATTTTTGGTGAGTCACATAAGACCAAATCTTTTTGAAAATGTCCTGGAGTATAATTGGGTAGAATATTCTCAAAATCCGAGGCTTATAATGTCTTAGGGTAAGGGTGGGTGAGGGGAGGTATTTATAGTTGAAGTAAGGATTCTTTTTTTATTATTTTATTCATTAGATTATTATTTTGGTTGAGGTCTATCAATAGTGTTGATTTACATAAATAACTATAGTATCTAGTTCATGTTAGTTCTAACTAATGGTGATTACAAAATAAATACACCATCCAAGAGTCAATAATTCAAAAATATAGCTAATACCATAAATTACAACATTTAACTACTCACAAAAAAATCGACTATTTTAGATTAATCCCAAATAATCACCATAATTTTTTTTGTGAATATATTTAAATCATGGAATCTATTTTTTTAATAAATTTCTAAATATGAGAAATTTATATTTTAATTAAAATCATCATTTATTCAAAAAATATGAATCTTATAATCATAACATCCTTTACGACACTTTGAAAAATTAATTATTGTCTCATAATATTATAGTATAAATATAATACTACAAAATATTAATTTATAAATATATCTTATGAAA
The DNA here is from genome assembly GCA_963277665.1 of Viscum album. NCBI lineage: Eukaryota > Viridiplantae > Streptophyta > Magnoliopsida > Santalales > Viscaceae > Viscum > Viscum album. Next base: position 2,087,753,783 of record OY728140.1, on the reverse strand, counting down.
ATAAATTTTGATTTATGTAATTATATTATTTATAAAATTTTAAATGAATATTTCCATTCCACAAAAATACTAAAACTTAATTTACCATTTTTAAATTATTTATATACTTATTAAATGTTATAAATACACCATATTTTTTTGATGAGATAAATAAATTTTATTAATAATTTCATCGGTGAGTTTATTATTCTAATAGACATATTACTATTCATAAAGGCTGCGTTACGATTCCAATTATCTTGTTAATGACATCATTCATTTTTGCAACATAAAATATTGCATTTATTTAAGAATAAACATAACATAAAGTTTGTGGGTTTCATATTTTTCAATTTGAAAATATATTTATGTGTTATTGTATATTAACTTTTTTACTTCCCTCTTATCTCTTAACAAAAGGATGTTTTATTAAACCTATAAATTATGTAGATTTTCAAAAAACAATATTTTTGAATTTCCTATCATTAATTACCAATATATTGATCAAATTTTAAGGTTTAAATTTATTAAATTGGGATATAATGTAACAAATTTATATTCTAAAAGAATAATATTATGTTATATAGAACATTCAACACACAACACTAAGCATAAACGACCCCTAAAATATATAACCATCATAAAAAATACTAAAATTGGATGGTGTCAATAAGATTAACTAATTTATGATATATATATATATATTGTATGGATTATAAATTTTCGGATAAATTATTAGTGAATAACCACTTTATTATTTTGTAAATTTTTTTTATTAACAGAAAAAAAAATTTCTTAAAAAATTATTTATATTACTCTTTTGTGATAAAATATTATTATTAATTTTTATAAATTTTTGAAAATGAGTTTGATAACATGATCTTAATTTTTGAAATATTCATTTAAAATTTAAAATATTGTGAAATAATAGAATTTTTAAGAAAAATAATTATCTTTTATTAAATAGTGAGAAATTATGATTTTTGTAAAACAATCATTTCATTACAAAAAAATTATTTTATTTAAACATACCATTAAGTTTTGAATATTATTTCAATTATAATAATTCTTATTTATTCATACTTATTATGCCTAATTACATTTGAGTTGTCTTTAAATTATATTTTAGTATTTGATTATTTGTGTTTTTGAAAAATGGTTTTTTCTGAAAAATGTTTTATGTTCATAGTGTTTATTCAATTTAAATAATTAAACCCCAATAATAGGAAAATATTAAATATAATTACTATAAAATATATTTTATTATTATAAATTTATATTAATAAATTACTATATTATTATTACTTTTTCATAATTTATATAAATTATGATTTTATGCTGGAATAATATGTTTCTTGAAAAAACATACATTTTCATTGTGTCTATCAGTTTAATTTTAAATTAAATTCCTAAAAATGTATTAATTGGATATAAAAAGGGATTAAATATTTTTTGTAATAATAATTTATAATATATAATAAGGTTAACTTATTTTTAGTTTATAATGAACTGTGAAAACAAAATAATCATTAACCATTATTATGGTTAAAAAGGGTTTACTGAGTGTTAAAATATTATAATAATCTCCAAAATGACATAAAATTTGTATAAAATATAATTTCTGAATATAGTTAGACAATATATCATCTAATTCTAAATAATGGCACAATTTATATCATTTTTTGGAGATAATCATTAGTATCACTTTTTCTTCACACACATTATAAATGTGCCACTCTCCTAAAATATGAAACTCCACCCTCCCTCATCTTCAATTCATAGATTCAAATAAAATTTTGTTGTCCAATACCTAAATAAATATATTAATTACTTCCCTCTACATAATATGAATCCCTTATTTTAAAAAATACCAATCCTAAAAAGGATTTTGGTGATTTCTTATGGAGGTTGTCCAAAGAAGAGTTATTGTTATTGACTGACCATTTTGATTATATTCCATATCATTCCCCATTAAAATATTATTTAATTATGATTATATAATGACACCATTATAAAAATTATACTGATAAGTTATTTTGTTACTTTTACAACATAAATCCTTCTCATCATCCATTAAATGGGAAATGAAACTATCATCTGTGTCTATGATAGACTACCGCCTCATGAATAGACAAATTTTGTTTCATCACCTCTTCTCTCAGATTGTTATAATAATTTATTTAAAGTAAATTTTTGGTATTTTATGAATAATTATTCTTTATCTAATTAATAAATAATATATTCCTTCAGAAACAATTTTTTGGGGAATTCAATAACTTCTCTTGTGTGTACGACGGGCCGCCACCACATAAAGAGATGTGGTTTATTTTTTTCCAATGCTTTACATAGATGCTTATAGGGATATATTTATTGAATATATGTAACATAAATTAAATAATTATGATATTTAAGATATATTTATAATTATACAAATAAAATATATCATTTTCTTTCTTTAATTTTTGACTCGGTGAAAAATGATAACTTCATTCATGTGTGTGTGTGGCCTACTGCCTTTATAAAGGGATGTGATTTTTTTTCATCACTACATAACAAGGATGCTAAATATTATTATATTAAAAAAACATGATATTTATGATATTATCATTATTATATAAATACTATATATTACATAACTCTATTATTTAATGATTGTGGGGAAATGGAAACATTAGTCATGTGTTCAAACATCCTAACATCCCCTGGATCAAAATGTAGCTAATTTTTCATAACCATTATTCAAGGATGAATTTCAAAGGAAAATTGACTTATAAAAATAAATATTATTTAATTTTTTTTTCTAGATATGATGATACAATTTCAACTTTTATCTCGATCAATACATTGAAGACGTTTAGAAATAATGAACCGAACATCCTCAAAACACACGACATAGACATAACAAATTATGTATTTAAATATGTAATGAATGTAAATAAAATATATGGTTTATGTTTAAGGTAAAATAATAGTAAAGGGTTATTAACAATTAAATTTATTTATATATTTATATTTTACAAGATCTATAGTACATAGAAAAAATGTTCAGACTTGAGGTAAGGGACTTCACCCAAATTTTCCATCATTGAGGAATATTTTAATTTTATACACCTAATTTCATTAATATGGTGTATATAATTCCACCATTACATGAAATATAATTATTCAATCATAAATATTTTATTTTATATTGTAATTTAAATTATATTATCCAAGGGGATTTGACATTAAAATTACCAAATGGTTAAAGATTTCATAACTCAATTTTTTCCATTCAGTTATTTTATTTCATCACTTACATAGATATTCTAAGATAATTTTTATAAAGAATTATTATTCTATTATACTATATTTAAAAAAATTATTTGTATTTACATTTGATACATAAAATTGACTCATTAATTAAATCCCAATTCAATGTTATGATTTGTGTTTGTGTTTCTTATTTCAAATTGTCTTCTTTGGGAAACATGTAATGTTCTACAACTACGTTATTTTATGAGGACTATATAAGTCACCTATGATTGTTTATACCATAAATATCATCATATTCATGTTATTTAATGTTTTTTATTTTATTTATTTCATAGGAGTAATGATTCAAAAAATATTAAATATGGAAGGGGTTATTTCAAAATATCATTTTAATTGGGATTTGTTTTTCTTGAACATAAATTGAAGGTAGTTATGTTATAATTGTCTATTAAAAACTTTTAATTCAATTCTCTTATATTTATTTTTTAAATTTTCATATAATATTTTGATTTTCCTATCATTGTCATTAAAAATGATTGAGAAAATGTTTTCAATAAAATATGACTTTTTAACTCTCTTCAATCAAAAATACTTTATATTCTAAATCCATGTTTTAAAAAAAAACCAATATTGTTATTTTTAAAATTAATTTATTTACTAAATACATTTTATGTGTTGTTAGAAATTATTTTAAATGTTATTAAAATGGAATTTCTTAAAAAATTTCAAATGGGTTATTATTGACTAGCTTTATAAAATGATGGAATGGAATGATTATTTTCTACATTTACAATATAAATGGATTTTCCTACAATGATGATAATTAATATTTTTAGTCTTGATTTCTAATTTTCAAAGGTTATTTTATAGGTAATTAAATTTTACAATTTTTTTGAATTTTTAGTATATATACATTATTTTAAAATGAGAATTTTATTTTCAAAAAAATATATTTTAAGGGAAATATAATTTTTTTAAAATTCATAAAAAACATCAAACCCTTCATGTTACTACAACTCCACTAAAGATATATGATATTTATAACATTTTTATTATTTTTATGGATTGATTATGATATTGACGTGGAATAAGCTTCTTTCATGGATGTATCATGAAATGTAAGAAAATTTACTATTGGTTTGTTGAAAAGTTAAATATTCTAAATTTTTTATTCGTGAATGGTTCATAGACATTTTTTATGATCATAGGTTAGTACAATATTACATATATTATGGCTTCACCTTGTTAGATCTAGGTTTTAAAGTGAACCTAGATATTTTTGGGTGTTCCTAATATATATTATATGATGGTTTCACACATATATTACTCCAATTCATTCAGTTGTCTTTCTTTTCGTTAGAGGAAAGGGAGAGGGAGTCACCAGTGGGTTTCTACAATGGATTTAACTGGGCTCTACTTATTTTTTATATGGGTTTAAAATAGTTCATGATGATAATGAACCACAATAAAATACGTTTTGTTTATACTTGTTATGGGGATTTAATGATTCCTTTGATCAAAATTTAAATCACATATAGCATGAATATTGATTCTTATGTCTCTTACCCTTATTAAATCATTATTCAAGGTATCATGATTGATGATCCAAGTATTGATGGGTATGATTTCTCATATAATATATTCCTTCTCATTAATTATGTCCCCATAATATTATGATCATCTTTTTGATGATATTGAAAATATAATATTAATGATTACATTCACCCTTACTTATCATTTTATATCACCCTTCTCATGATTCATATTCCACCTATTATGAATACGGATGTTATAGAAATTTTCCCTAGAAGGTTTTCATATGAAATTGTGTGATGGATTAATGGGAAATTGGGAAAGATGGGTTTAGTGAGATAGATTCTCATTTTAATACCTATGTAATGTTTATATAAGATATTTTTCATAATTCTCTAAAACTCAACCCCGAGAAGATCTATTTGTATGTATGTGATCCTATAATTATTTCTGTTTTTGCAAGGTTTGGATGTCTAAAAAAATGTTCACATTTATGATTAGGAATTCCTGAAATTTAATATATATTTTTTATCACCATACTAGGGAGTTTGAGTTAGAGGAGGTTATATTTAGAATAGAGGATTGTGAATGGTTATAGATGGTTTTTATTTATTTTTGGGGGATGTTATATAGTATTTGGTGTTTGATCAAGGAATTATTATGTTTATCCAAATGATAGGTGGTTATAGGACATATAAAATCTTTTAACACTTGATTTGGAAACATCATTCACTAATTTTATTAAATTAATATATCAAAAACTAATTTTTTTCAAATATGTAAACCATGTATTTATAATAAATAACATGGATATAAATTCAAATGAAATTTATATAGAAACACTATTTAATAATTGGGATGAATATTTAATCAAAATTTTAATATTTTTAAATTTTGGTTTAAATTATTTAAAATAAATTGATGACTAATTTTATTTAATTTTTTTTTGTTTTTTCAATTTATATCATTTATTATATGACAAACTATAATATATATGTATAATGTATGAAATTGATTCCCTACAATTCCCTTGTTGGTGGACCATGAAATTTAATAAAAATTAAATCATTCAACATATAATTATTTATATGGATTTCAATAACAATGGTTAACCATGATCTTAAATTAGACATTCAATATGATTATGTAGTACCTTGATTTTAAACGACATATATGTTATATAAAACCTTAAATTTCACTAATTAAAATTTATTTAAAATCACATATAAACCCATGATTTTGTAGAATTAACATGTTCCATATGGTAAGACAATTTTTTTTAGTGGTGTTTAATTTTACATAAAACTTTTAGTTATCCACTAGAACACTCATTATTGTAGAATTATCTTCCAATTATCTCAAAACTATCCCCTATGAGTGCATATTACCCTTGGAATTTATTTTTTTCTCTAGTCCTCCCATTAAAATTCCTTTTGATGCGATAGTGGTGCACACCTTTAATTACTTTTTCCTGTTACACGTATTATTAAATTATTTTTAACAGAAATATATAATAAATTCAACCTAGGTATCGAGAATCCTAGTGTATATAAAATATTGGCTACATAAAATATCTATATAAAACAAAAATAAAAAAAATATTTTCTTAAATATCTATATTGAGATCATATGTCCCTTTGAACTTATAAATCATCATAGGATAAACTGGGGAATATATTAAAAAAATAAAAAGATATAAATCCCAATTAGGGAATAATCTTGGAAAAGGACCACAATATATGTGTCAAATGACATAACATGATATCATAAATTATATGGTACATAAATGATCACATTCTAGAATTAAATAATTTATATTCAATTATAGAATTATATAATCATATAAATTTAGTACCATCATAATATAAAAAACCATAAGTATGCATCAATAATCACTACTTAGAAATCAAAACAAAGTAGACAGGGTTCCATAATGGGAAAATTTACTCCATAATCCTATTAATATCATCTCAATAGATATGAAAATCACTTAATGAATTTGATTGGTATTTAGGAACACCCATCATAACATCTACATGTATATCTATGCCACATGTGGGAATCAAACATAAGGCATACAAATTAGAAATACCCATGGAACATAATGGGTTTCATAAAATTTACTCAAATAAAAATTAAAGGTTATATCAAATTGATTCAAAATTTAATATATATGAAAATATTTTAGACAATCATATTCGAATAAATAAGAGTACATCTTAAATATAAAGTTCATTTGTAAAAATAATGAGAATTTGTAGAGAACTATTTATATAAATGAACCATTAAAATGATGATTAAATGTTTCAATTAAACACTTTTAAAGAAGAAATGAATATTGATTTTTCTATGAAACAAATGGCAAGGAAAAATATTTAACCCTAAAATACGTCTAATTTAATGAAATCTTGTATGATGAAACCACTTGAAAATATTTTTACCTGAATGGGTTAAGGGATAGAAAAGTACCCCTCAATCGGGTTTGATTATAATGAAGTTATAAAGAAGTTATTGAGAAATGAATAAAAAGAATGTATAACTCCAAAAAGGAAAGGAATAATATTATTTCTACACATTTATGATACAAATGTATGGAATTTAAAATCATTACATAATTTAAAATTGAGATATAAAGTGAATTAGAGAGGAAAGTTTTGTAACTCAATGCAAAGTGGGTGGTTTACAAAGATCCCTTAGCTGAGTTCCAGATTTTCTCAAGAATTTCACTTAACAAATTAAATAAAAAAATATAATTTGAAGTGCACTGTGTTTCATTTGTTGTCAATGAGGTATTTTGTTGTCAAGGAATGAATGGATGGATGTCAAGGAGTTTCAATATGTGTATGACAAAGGTTGTGATGGTGATGGTGATGAATGGAGAATGACCATGGTACTTAGAGGCATGTCACTTAGGAGATTCACTAAGTGACATAGGATGTTGTGGTTGAAACATTCTCTATGTATATCAGACGATTGTAGAACTGATCTTAATGTTTCAATACTTGTATCAAGATGATACTAAGTGACAACACTTGAAGAATGAATGATGATGGAGCATCATTATATCTGACGATTGTTGAACTGGTCTTTAAGTTCAAAGAACTTGTATCAAGATGATACAAAGTCACAACATGATTAGAAGACCATGCATTGTATTGACAATGCATGAGGAGAGGAAGATGATCCATCCACAACCACTGAGTTGATGAAGTGAGCAGAAGAAGTCCATGCACTATCTCTTAGTGCATGTGAATCAGAAGAAGATCCAATTGATCTCTGATTAGATCAACGAAGCACATTGAAGAAGTTATGTGATTCAGGAGTTCGGTTGATGAAGATCCTTGAGAATTTTCTCCTAAGTAGAAAATGAGATGATGAAGAAGAATTATAAATTGTGGAGTTGTTTCTAATCAAGAGGATTAATGTTTGAATTCTCAAGAAGAAGATGAAGGAGAAGAAATGGCTTGAATGGAACTAGGAATTTGGTTTATACTCATAGGAGAACTTTGTATTTGACAAAGTTATTCATGCCTTTGCCAAAAAATTGGCCAGCCATAGACACCTTGAGGGTTCAACCCCAAGGCATGGGCTCTAGGCACCACACACATGGGGGAACCCGTGGGGCGAGCCCAGGGCGGCAGGACACACCCAAGACACCGCATAGGCGTCTGGGGCACGCCCGGGGGAGCGCGGTAGGGGCGCATGAGCGCACCCGCGAGTGTCAGGCAGTGCATGGTGGGCGCTAGAGCGCGCCCGCAGGAGGCGTGAGTGGGCGCAGAGCACGCCCGCAGAGAGAACACGGTGCGGGGCGGCACCGTGGAGAGATAAGTTCAACTGAGCGTTGGAAGGGAGCGGATGTTTGATAAACCGCGTGGAAACCGGCCTTCGTTTCGATGTGGGATGCGGGATTTTGCCGCGGAGCGAATCCTGGTCGTCCGTCTCACCGCGCATTTGATCTCCGCCGCTCATCGCTTGAGATCTAATCGTGGTCATCCAAAGATCTGATCCAACGGCCTGCGAGGTGTCTCCTTCCTTGAGCCATGTCGAGGCCTCCCCGCGCATTCCCGCAGCCACCTTCGAACCAGGCGCCTCCCGAGTGATGTTTTTGAGATTCCGTCCACCTCTGAAAAAGCCGAAGACACCAATGAGATCGTCTGGCCACACCGAACATGTCCATGCATTAAAATGACTCAGCATGCAAAAAATGAGGATTTCGAAGTTCGGTCGAGGCAAGCAACGCTGCCGAGGCCGTGAAGGGTTTATACCTTTGCATGGATTGGAAGAGAAGAGGCCGTGCATGCGTTCTAAGTCGCATGCACGTAGAGAAAAATAAAAAGAGAAAGAACCCACGTGAAACAGAGGAGCAAATAAAGATTTGAAGAATCTTGAAAACCCGAAAATTTCGGGAGTTTGAATTTATATCCCGCGGAAGATTTTGCACCGCCTCTGCCTATAAAAGGAGAGCACGAGGCATAATTTTTGCTTGCTGATCCTTTGTTGAAAACCTGAAGTCCCGTGAGTGCACTCTTTGCCTCGTGAAGTCGAAGCCCCGCGCAACACCCTGCGCGGCAGTGAAGCCCGGAGCACCCCTTGCTCCGAGAGGTTCCTTTTGTGCACTCCTTGCACGAAAGAAGAAAGGGAGTCCCATGTGCGCCTTCCTTGCGCGACAGGAAGACCCGTGGCTGCATCCTTGCGCGCCCGTGGTTGCATCCTTCTCTGCCCGCGGACTTTCGCGGCAGGAGGTGTTTGCGTGACCCTTGTGCAAATGCGACCCACAGCTACCCCTTCCACCCTTGACACATGTGCGGCCCGTGCTGGAAGAAGACACCCATGGGCAGTGTGTGTGCATAAGTGGAGAAGGACACATTCGGGTGTGTGTGCAAGAAGGGAAGGAAAGGTCGTAGCCTTGTGCAACCAAAGAAGACCCGAGGCCTTAGTGCATTTGTGTGTGCGTTCTTGAAGAGTGAATACCACCACACATTGTGTGTGTGTGCATTTGAAAAGAAGGCCGAGGATAGCTTGGGTGTGTGCAAAAATAGTGAAGGCCAAATACAGACTCATTGTGTGTGTTCAAAGCAAAGAACAATGTTGTGTGTGCAAAACAACAAAGTGAAGTGGCCGAACCTATGTGTGTTCTCTAAGTGGAGTGGACACACTTAGAAGAAGAAGAAGACTCACACAAAGTATAACACACATTTAAGTGTGTAAACACATTGAACAAAGTGTGAAGTTCAAGTGAGGAGGTGTGTGCTATAGTTGACTACACTCTCTGAGGGTTTACTGCACCAAGAAGAGAAGAAGGGGAGTGCATGCATGCATGCATGCACGTGCACACGTAAACAAGTCAAATCTGCTTGTGTGCATTTGAGTTGACCAAGACCAGAGGATCTTGATGAATTTGAGAGACCATGCAATCAGTGCAGGAGGATGCAGAGATGCCATGCACTCAGTTCATGAAGTTGATGTGAACTGAGACTGGACCAGACTGAAGTTAAAGATATCAGTTGTCTGAGTATTCAGTAGTTGGAGAGAATCCAGGTCATCCTGAGAAGAAGGAGATAAATCCTGAGCAAGACGAGAAGACCTGATCAACTCAAGAGATCAGAGGTACAGAGCAAGGCCAGCAGTCTTTATCCCAAACTACTTAAGATACATGAAGAAGCTAAAGTGAAGAAGAGCTACTCGTGTGACTCGAGGAGCCAGGAGAAGCCCCATGTGAGACTCAGGGTGGAAGAAGTCTGCAGTGGGATTCTGGAGCAGGCCAGTGGGACTCTGGTAACACTGTGGGACGCAGTATAAAGACCCTCCTGTGGGACTCAGGAGATATACAGTGGGACTCTGTATCGACCATTGTAATACTAACATATTATAATGGGAGAAACCATGTTGGGGCGTATAACCAACATGGCAAGGACGTAGGCCTTTGGTGCTGAACCTTGTAAATCCTTGTGTCCTGTGCCTTTACATTTACTGCATCATTTTAGGAAAGGCTGAGAGATACAAGAAGAGTGGATCGAGGCTTTAACTAGCCATAGAGGTTTAATTGATAAAGAATCAATTAGTAAAATGTTTTAAGGGATCACTGATTCACCCCCTCCCCCTCTCAGTGATTCACACTGATCTGGGCACTTCAATTGGTATCAAAGGGAAGGTTACCTCTAAACGATCCATGGGAGTCTTTATGAAGTGCAGATTTGAGGAAATGAGCAACCAGCCTCAAATAGAGATATCTGCCAAGACTCAGAAAAATAGAAAGAAGAAACAGGCCAAGAAGATGAAGAAAGCCTGTCCTAGCTGTGATGAAGTTGGAATAATGAATGATCTTCAAAATGCAATCAAATATCTTCAGAAGACATTCCCCAAGGAATTGGAAATGTGTATAGCTATAAGACTCCTTGATCTTCAAGAAGAAAAATTACAGCTAGAAGATGAAGCCAATTCTCTGGAAGTCCAATTGGTAAAAAGGGTTGGCATAACCAACACTCTCAGAAAGCTGGTGAAGGATAAAGATGAAACTGTTTCTCTTTGCAATGAATGATATGAAGACACTGTTGAAGAATTGCAAAGAAGCCTTTCTGAGAAAGAAATCTTTATGATAATGATCAAAGATGTTTTCCATGCACTGGAAAAGAGGCACAAAGTTTCAATGAATGTCAGAGATTCTCAACTTGAAGACACAGTAAACAGGGTAATGGAGCTTGACAATTCATTACAAGAAATGAAGAAGGTGCATGAAGACCAGTTAGAACAGCTGATAGAAAATTTGGAAGGAAGGCTAAGAACTATTGAGGATGAGAAGAACTCCCTCAATATGAAATGCTTAGAACTGGAGGTGATATTGAAAAATCTGCAATCACCCAAAGCTGAAGCCTCCCAGTCAGCTGAAAGAAGAAATGTTGCTACTCAAGTGAGCTTTGATAAGGATGATTCCAAAAGGAGGAAATCCTCTAATAAAAGGGCAACATCTTCTAAAAGGAAGGTACCATCCATCCCATCTTGTACTAATTATTCTAATTGTGTTTCCACAAAAAGTGCAGGATGGAAGAATAATTCCAAACAAGTATGGATGAAGAAGATGAAGAAAGAGAGCTCTCCTGAAACAGCACAACAAGTCAAGAAAAGCACCCTACAATCAGAAGGACTCAAGAAGTCAAGATTTGTGGGTCAGTGTTGGTGTTGTAATAATTATGGGCACTGTGCAAAGGATTTTTGGTACAATACACTGAATGTCAAAGCACAAAGGAAGCCCATGCCATGGGGGAGCAAGCCAGAAGAAAAGAAGCAACATCCATAGGTCCAGAGACATCTGTTTACTGCTAACAGATTTGGATTTCTTCATAACATCTGGGATGTGTGAAAAAGTGGTCAAAAAGATACATGTCAGTCTCCAACTGTATCCAGAGCTCAAAAGAAGAAAAGATCACAGAACCTGGCTCAGAAAGAATCCTTGGGAAGCAAGAAGAAAGTTGAAGATGCTCCCAAGAAGATTATGAAAAAGGAAGAGAAGACCTTGGAGTCTAAATCCAAGAAGGGTGATGCATCCAGAAGGACCACCAAGAAGAAATGCTTCTACTGTGGAAAGAAAGGACATATCATGGATCTTTGTAAAGAAGCCATGAAATTAAATAGAAGCAGACTGGAATCAAAAAGACAATCAATCCAGAAGAAGAAGAAGGGATTGATTGAAAATAAGTTGCCTAAGAAAGGTAGCTTAACAGCATCAAAAGAACCATGTGGAATATACAGAACTGAGGCCACACTTCCATGTGACTTACTAGTCAAATGGCCAAATTAGTTGCAACTTGCCAAAGATCTGCAAAGAGTAGAAGATGAAGTTCTGGCAATTGCTAAGGCAAAAGGGAAGAAGAATATTTCACATGAAGATGTATTGAGATCCACACCAGCACCAACATCATTGAAGATCAAATGTGCAAGTGTGAAGAATGGTGAAAATGGGACATCTCGGTTGAGAGAATCTTCTCAACCTTGTTGTTCACATTGATGAACCAAGGAGGTTCCATCTTATTCCCTAATCACTTGTATTTACATGTGCTAACATTTCAGGGAATTGAAGATGATGATCATTCTCAACTGGAGAGTGGTTTGGGTAGAATGGAGAGCACCCCTTGAGGAGGAGCCAATCTGTAGAAGATGGGATTCTGAGATTTAATACCATCTTGAGAAAAGTGAAGGTATTCCAATCGTACATTCATCCCTTGTTTCTTAATTGAGTTTATCTTGTCAATTAAGGGGGAGTATGGATTGAAGACAAATGTATGAAAGGGGGAGCTTTATCTTTGCACCTGAACTTTCTAATGAGATTTGTGAAGTTGTGCAGGATTTAGTAAATTCATTGTTATATCTGAAAAATTTCAAACCCCTAAGCATGATCTCACATGTGTAGAGAATTATGGACAGCTTTGAATTCCTTGGTCATATCACTCTTGTTTTCTACACCGGGTTAGCCCAAGTAGACTTAGAGCTGATTTACTAAAGGTTCATTGCTCAAGTGAACATGTGACATCATCCCTCTCTAGTGTTTTTCAAGAAAATACTTTTCAAATGGAGGAAGTGATATTTTGAAAGATAACCACACCACACCTTTTCATTTTATTTCCAATAAGGGGGAGAAATATTGGCACACATATTGACCCATTCATATGTGCTCTAGTGTATTGCCAACAAATACAAAGGGGGAGATTGAAGTGCACTGTGTTGCATTTTTTGTCAATGAGGTATGTTGTTGTCAAGGAATGAATGGATGGATGTCAAGGAGTTTCAATATATGTATGACAAAGGTTGTGATGGTGATGGTGATGAATGGAGAATGGCCATGGTACTTAGAGGCATGTCACTTAGGAGATTCACTAAGTGACATAGGATGTTTTGGTTGAAACATTCTCTATGTATATCAGACGATTGTAGAACTGATCTTAATGTTTCAATACTTGTATCAAGATGATACTAAGTGACAACACTTGAAGAATGAATGATGATGGAGCATCATTATATCTGACGATTGTTGAACTGGTCTTTAAGTTCAAAGAACTTGTATCAAGATGATACAAAGTCACAACATGATTAGAAGACCATGAATTGTATTGAAAATTCATGAAGAGAGGAATATGATCCATCCACAACCACTGAGTTGATGAAGTGATCAGAAGAAGTCCATGCACTATCTCTTAGTGCATGTGAATCAGAAGAAGATCCAATTGATCTCTGATTAGATCAACGAAGCACATTGAAGAAGTTATGTGATTCAGGAGTTCGGTTGATGAAGATCCTTGAGAATTATCTCCGAAGTAGAAAATGAGATGATGAAGAAGAATTATAAATTGAGGAGTTGTTTCTAATCAAGAGGATTAATGTTTGAATTCTCAAGAAGAAGATGAAGGAGAAGAAATGGCTTGAATGGCACTAGGCATTTGGCTTATACTCATAGGAGAACTTCGTATTTGACAAAGTTATTCATGCCTTTCCCAAAAAATTGGCCAGCCATAGACACCTTGAGGGTTCAACCCCAAGGCATGGGAGCTAGGCACCACACACATGGGGGAACCCATGGGGCGAGCCCAGGGCGGCAGGACGCACCCAAGACACTGCATAGGCGTCTGGGGCACGCCTGGGGGAGCGCGGTAGGGGCGCATGAGCGCACCCATGAGTGTCAGGCAGTGCATGGTGGGTGCTAGAGCGCGCCCGCAGGAGGCGTGAGTGGGCGCAGAGCGCACCCGCAGAGAGAACACGGTGCGGGGCGGCACCGTGGAGGGAGAAGTTCAACTGAGCGTTGTAAGGGAGCGGATGTTTGATAAACCGTGTGGAAACCGGCCTTCGTTTCGATGTGGGACGCGGGATTTTTCCGCGGAGCGAATCCTGGCCATCCGTCTCATCGCGCGTTCGATCTCCTCCACTCATCGCTTGAGATCTAATCGCGGCCGTCCAAAGATCTGATCCAACGGCCTACGAGGTGTCTCCTTCCTTGAACCATGCCGAGGCCTCCCCGTGCATTCCCGCAGCCACCTTCAAACCAGGCGCCTCCCAAGTGATGTTTTTGAGATTCCGGCCACCTCTGAAGAAGCCTAAGACACCAATGAGATCGTCTGGCCACACCGATCATGTCCATGCATTAAAATGACTCTGCATGAAACAAATGAGTATTTCGAAGTTCGGTCGAGGCAAGCAACGCTGTCGAGGCCGTGAAGGGTTTATACCTTTGCATGGATTGGAAGAGAAGAGGACGTGCATGCGTTCTAAGTCGCATGCACGTAGAGAAAAATAAAAAGAGAAAGAAACTGCGTGAAACAGAGGAGCAAATAAAGATTTGAAGAATCTTGAAAGCCCAAAAATTTTGGGAGTTTGAATTTATATCCCGCGGAAGATTTTGCACCGCCTCTGCCTATAAAAGGAGAGCCCGAGGCATAGTTTTTTCTTGCTGATCCTTTGTTGAAAATCCGAAGTCCCGTGAGTGCACTCTCTGCCTCGTCAAGTCGAAGCCCCGCGCAGCACCCTGCGCGGCAGTGAAGCCCGGAGCACCCCTTTCTCCGCGAGGTTCCTTTTATGCACTCCTTGCACGAAAGAAGAAAGGGAGTCCCCTGTGCGCCTTCCTTGCGCGACAGGAAGACCCGTGGCCGCATCCTTGCGCGCCCGTGGTTGCATCCTTCTCTGCCCGCGGACTTTCGCGGCAGGAGGTGTTTGCGCGACCCTTGTGCAAATGCGACCCACGGCTACCCCTTGCACCCTTGACACATGCGCGGCCCATGCTTGAAGAAGACACCTGTGGGCAGTGTGTGTGCATAAGTGGAGAAGGACACATTCGGGTGTGTGTACAAGAAGGGAAGGAAAGGTCATAGCCTTGTGCAACCAAAGAAGACCCGAGGCCTTAGTGCATTTGTGTGTGCATTCTTGAAGAGTGAAGACCACCACACTTTGTGTGTGTGTGTGCATTTGAAAAGAAGGCTGAGGATAGATTAGGTGTGTGCAAAAATAGTGAAGGCCAAATACACACTCATTGTGTGTGTGCAAAGAAAAGAACAATGTTCTGTGTGCAAAACAACAAAGTGAAGTGGCCGAACCTATGTGTGTGCTCTAAGTGGAGTTGACACACATAGAAGAAGAAGAAGACTCACACAAATTATAACACACATTTAAGTGTGTAAACACATTGAACAAAGTGTGAAGTTCAAGTGAGGAGGTGTGTGCTATAGTTGACTACACTCTCTGAGGGTTTACTACACCAAGAAGAGTAGAAGGGGAGTGCATGCATGCATGCATGCACGTGCACACGTAAACAAGTCAAATCTGCTTGTGTGCATTTGAGTTGACCAAGACCAGAGGATCTTGATGAATTTGAGAGACCATGCAATCAGTGCATGAGGATGCAGAGATGCCATGCACTCAGTGCATGAAGTTGGTGTGAACTGAGACTGGACCAGACTGATGTTAAAGATATCAGTTGTCTGAGTATTCAGTAGTTACAGAGAAGCCAGGTCATCCTGAGAAGAAGGAGATAAATCCTGAGCAAGATGAGAAGACCTAATCAACTCAAGAGATCATAGGTACAGAGCAAGGCCAGCAGTCTTTATCCCAGACTGTTGAAGATACTTGAAGAAGCTAAAGTGAAGAAGAGCTACTCGTGTGACTCGAGGAGCCAGGAGAAGCCCCCTGTGAGACTCAGGGTGGAAGAAGTCTTCAGTGGGATTCTGGAGCAGGCCAGTGGGACTCTGGTAACACTGTGGGACGCAGTATAAAGACCCTCATGTGGGACTCAGGAGAGATACAATGGGACTCTGTATCGACCATTGTAATACTAACAGATTATAATGGGAGAAACCATGTTGGGGCGTAAAACCAACATGGCAAGGACGTAGGCCTTTGGTGCCGAACCTTGTAAATCCTTGTGTCCTGTGCCTTTACATTTACTGCATCATTCGAGGAAAGGCTGAGAGATACAAGAAGAGTGGATCGAAGCTTTAACCAGCCATAGAGGTTTAATTGATAAAGAATCAATTAGTAAAAAGTTTTAAGGGATCGCTGATTCACCCCCTCCCCCTCTCAGTGATTCACACTGATCTGAGAACTTCATAATTTATTAATAAATTTATTTATTATTTTATTCTACAATATATTGTTTTCAAATATTGTTTTATTATAGATTACTGTAATTTAACAAATATTATTTTTTTAAGTCATTGTCCCACAGTCATTCATTTCATTGATCAATGTTAGGATTAATTTATATGTAACTATGATTGTTCAAATGGAATGGTTTCATATCATGAAAAATATATTGAGATTGATTTAATCTATCTTCATAAGTGTAAAAGTGTGTTAAAATTCAATATTATTCAAAATTAATATTTAATTTAATTATATAGGTTTTATTGTCATATAGTAGCATCATTTTGGTAGGTTTTCCAACTATGATGATCTTACATGGTGTTAGTTAATTTTAAGAGTATTTATACATTATTGAATATGGGAAAAATATACTTACGAATAAAAAACATAACCATAATAAATTAATGTAATTAATCCATTAAGGTGGTGGTGGAATATCAAATTTTTTATTTATCGAAGTGGTGAAATGACCATAAGTTGAACGATGTTATTATTTAAAAATTGATTAAGTGGAGGGTAAAAAATGAATATTAGAACCTAAATATAACATGATTATATATTTATGATATTGGTGTGACTATATCAAGTAGGATGAAATTTATATTTTGTGGGTATAATAATAATAATAAAATTGAATGTGGTTTGGTTGACAATTTACCAGTTCCTATTGGTGTATCCTCTTAGGTCACCCCTAAAGACTCCTTAGAATGGAATTTGGATAAGAATAAATTCATACAAGACTTTGAAAAAATGGTTTTTGGGAAAATGGATTGTTGTTTTACTAGATCTAAACATTTAAGGAGTGATTATAAGGGGTGGTGTTTATAAAGACAGGAGAGGAGTGTTTTTATTATAATTTTCATTAAATTATTATATTTTCTCAAGACTATCATTTGTGATGGATATTTTGACTATTTTTCAATTAATATATATGAGTCTATATATTTTATTTTTACACTAACCAAGAATTTATTATTCTTTCATTTGACATCTAATGTTAATACCGTATTTTTCATATTTAACTATTAAAAAAATTGAATCTATTTTTGAAAAATACCAAATTTTAAAAATATTTTTTTTAATGTTTAGATTAAAAAAATAAAACTATTTACTAAAAATAATATTCTAAATATTTGAAATATTATTTATAAATATTAGCCTTCTTTATTTTAAAATTATATATTTTTATATTATAATCAATATTTTGACCCTTTATAAATTTACTTATGGTCTTATAAAATTATATAACATTATAATGAAACATATTATTACTTCATATTATCTTTTTAAGAAAATAATATTTATTTTAAATTTTAATATTTTTCATTAAAATGTAAATAAATCATATGTGATTTAAAAAATATCCAAACAATTATTTTTCCATATTTAAAAATAAATTAATCTTTACTATTATATAAATTTTATATACTTTAATTTTATAATATAACTAAATATTACATATGGTTGGTTTCTATTCTACTGATCAGGTTATGATTCCAAACGGTCGG
Organism: Viscum album; assembly: GCA_963277665.1. Taxonomy (NCBI): domain Eukaryota; kingdom Viridiplantae; phylum Streptophyta; class Magnoliopsida; order Santalales; family Viscaceae; genus Viscum; species Viscum album. Next base: position 2,087,735,391 of record OY728140.1, on the reverse strand, counting down.
ATTACTGTTCTATTGATAATATTTATAATGTTTATATGGGTTCCCTACCATCTACAAATAACAAATATTTCAATCATTCTTCATTCACATATATTTTATCTCTTAATATTTTATATATTTTTAATTTCCAAATATATATTTCATTACTAATTGTTTGTTTCATTTCTATATTTTTTAGTGCCTGTGACTATTACAAGGTATCGATCATATCCAAATTTTTATATTATAGTTATATTATTTTTATTTTTTGTTCTATTATATTTTTCAAAATGTTGTTTTGTATATTTATACAAAATTTTAATGTTCATTTCAATTAAATATAATTGTGTTGCTTCTATCATGTAGTTATGGTGTTTTATATAATATTACATTTCTTAATATTACACATTTGAATAATAAGAAGGGAAATAACATTGATAATATTACAGATCATTACATTCATCTAATATAAAAAATTTCACACTCAAAATATCATTTCACCCACTATAATGAAAGAAGATGTGGGTAATTCTATTAAATTATTTTCTTTGGTTCCCATGTCTCTTTCTTATTCTTATGGTTCCACTATATCGGGTTTTTGATGTTGATTTATAATCTTTCATTAAATAGTTTCTCTATAGTGTAATATTTTATTGTCCTCTACTAATAATAGAGATCATGATCCAACGATAACACCTCCAGGATCATACACATGAGGGATCTAGTATGTATGTCGGTAGGCAAGAGCCTCGTAAGTCATTTATTTCCATTCGGGCATGTCAGATTGTAAATTTAAATGTGTCCCAAACATTACTAACCTCTATGGTATAGTATAGTAGATGTCTTGGGTCGATCCCACGAGGTTGATGTTATTCTATGGGGAGAAGAAATATGGTCATGAATCCTTTGCAGGAGTCCATACTAGTGTAAATAATGTTTGGGAGTTTTCTAAATATTTTTGGGTTTAACTTTAATTGATTAAAGAGGGGTTGGGGTCATGTCTGAGTATCTAGATAATGTTGATCCTATTTTGAATATTGGATAGGTCCTAACTGCTTTTTCTGTGAAGCATGTTGTAGTCACTAGTAAACCTTTATCCAGTCTTCTAGTTCTACCTAGGATGTAACTATTCCATGGTAAGGAGGCTAGTTACATTCCAAGATGAATTATGTTCATATTTTATTGATGAGCATTCCATAAGCTAATTGCCATTTTCATATATTACATTAATTAAGAAAGGGTCGTTTGTTTGATTGTATGATGGTAATGGTATATTCACACAAATGGTCTTCAACCGCTGGTTTATATCCTAATTACTAATCCAATTAGGTTTTCCTTTTTTAGAACAAGATGTCTAATTGAGCATATAGATACATCGAATCATGATCATTTCCCCAAATGAATTTTTCTACATATGATGGTAATTAAAGCAATAAAATGGATAATGGATATCATCATATATATGCTAATGTAATTGAATTGAATAAACTTGTAACAATATGAAATAATCTTACAAAAATACTTGTAATAAAACCTAGCGTGAGAGGAATGAAATAGGAATGAAATTATGTAGGAATTTATGGAGATGATGAAAATGAATCCACGACTATTTGATAGAAAATTTAATGGAATTAAAAATAACTATTGGGTTTTAATAGGGAAAAGAGATGAAAATTTAAAAGGGAGACTAAACGGGGGAGAGAGTTAAACCCAGCCTCAACAATGTGTTTCCAACCTACTACATAAATATGTAAAAATGGTCATGATGTGTACTTAATCATAATGTTGTGATCCTTTGTTCTTGTTTATTTCGAATCGGATCCCCAACATGGCATGCAGATTGTCTGCATATTAATGATGTTTGACCATGATCTTGTCGTGTATAGGTGGTTCACAATGTGTAATCGATGGCCAGCTAGATTTTTTGTTGAATCCTTGTAGATTTCCTAGAATCTGGTTTGACTTGAGTCATGAGTTTTATAATTGTTTCATGTCATCAACTAGAAATTTCTTCAGTCTTCGTGGATGGTGATGGCTTGTCTTCACTGCTTGATGTAGGATGTGGTCATCATTTACACCATGTGAACTTGGCCATCACGACATGTACTTGGCCATTTGTGTAGCTTTTCTTCCATTCTTCCTTGGAATCATATGAAGCTCTATTTCATGCAATATTGTATATCCACTATGATAATTATCCTGTAAATGAATAAAAAACAATATAAAAGTGACATAAAAATATATATAACATTTAGGCTTATCCAATTCCCCCACACATGAATCATTTCTTTTCCTCAAGAAAAATAACTCAATAATGATTTAAAAGGGATAAGAAATGGGTAAAGAATAAAATGTACATTACGTCTATGAAATTAAATTAAGTGTAAGAAAAAAGTAGTCATGTTCCACTTTTAATCATACATAGTAAATTAGTCATGATTAATAGTCCAGATTTTCAAAACAAACTCTATTCTTTTACCCGTAATCTATTAAATGGTCCCTAATCTATATGCCCAATTTTAATTAACCTCAAAATGATTTTCTCTCATCAATCAGGGTAAAATATTAGTAAGTTATGCTCATACCCTGAGTTCATGTTCCTAACCATAGGCTTTCACTGGTTCTATCATCTCCAATTTGTAAATGCAAGTATAAAAATAATCTTGAGGACTTTAAGCAATAAGGTTATGAAAACTCTAACGATGTGGGTGGGTAGGTAAAATGTAAAAATTAGGCTCAAAATGAGAGTAATATATAAATTAAAATGAAAATGTGACAATTTAAGTGTGAAAAAACTTCTTTCTCTAACGAGACATGTCTATACTTCATTAGATCAGGTTAGATCCATGAGTATAGAAAGTAAGTAAATAAATAAATGATTCTATTCCTTTCGTTTTCATTTTTATTTTTTTATTGTTATGCCTATGATAGGTCTCACATCCCTCACCTAACCCCATATAATCCTTCATGGGATTCATTGGTCTGGAAAATGATGATTTTTGGCCCTCCAAATACACAACCCATATCAATGTTTTTCTTTTCTTTTAGATTTTTCAAAGAAATAGAATATGAATTTGATAAAATAGAAAGGTATATAGATCAAAACCTATTAGTCAGGTGAGCGCACTATACATATCTGAATGTTAAAGCACCCCATGATGTCTCATTTCCTGCCACACATTTGTTTAAAAATAATTTTCAAGCACTTTCCTAGGAGCTAGGTTAGAGGGGAAGAAGGATTGAAATATATTTTATTCTATCAAGTCATTCATGGATACTATGGGAAAAATTAATGGTATATAGCAGATGGGTCATAGGTAAAATGTCTATTAAAGGCTACCATAATCATTTTAAAATTACACTTTTTCAGTCATATTTTTTTATAAGATCATAATGAATGTTCTACTATGTTTACAAGTCTTGTTTCTCTCACCAGAAATATGCTCAGAAAAAAAATGATATTGAAGGATTAGAATACTCTAGGTTAATGAGAATAAAATAAAAAATGACAAATAGAAAGCACATTATCACGACCCGTTCCCTGGAAAATGTGTCGTCACTAACCTAAGCATGCCTTCCATAGGCCAGGGGCAGGGGACTAGCAACGAAATGAATATTCAAAAAACTTGGGAAGGAATTGCCTTTATAACTTATAAACTCAAATAACCAAGCACATAGTAAAATACGAACACAAGAAAACTATATAACAAAAAGGGTGCTGAAATTAAAAGGGGCCTGGATACAAGCCCAGATGTAAATATACAAGTACAACTAAAATACAATACAACTAAAAAAAATATAAAAGATAGCTACTAGATCTTCCTCAGAGGATCCTACCTGATGGGTAGGTACATATTGCCTCTTCATCACTCCACGTCCACCCATCTCCATTGCGTACCGACACGCTGTATGCTCCACCTTTGGGTGCAGTTCAGTCCTGGTACTCTCATCCTCAGTTAGTGTTGTCTGTCATCTGCATACAACACAATCAGGTGAGGGTATAGACTGTGCAGGGGTGAGAATAACGATACTCAGTAGGGACCTCGAGACCCTCAAGGTCTCACAAAATCCACCAAGGATAAACCATAAAGTATGAAATCAACAGATAACCCTACTTATATATATGCCCATACATATACCTGAGTTTTCATGTAATCCATCTCAATCATGAGGAAAACATATAGGTACTAACTCATCTCACACAAGCTATAACATAGATACAGTAGTAGAGATTATTAGTTATATCTACTGAATCATCTTACTCTGTTAAGAGGCTCTCATGGTGACCTGCATAAAAACTCTAGGATCTATCCCACACAGGATCGCTAAGAGCTAAACCACACAAGATTGCTGGAGCTGACCCACACATGATCGCTAGCAGCTGACCTGTATTAGATATCTAGGAGCAGACCCGAACAGGATCGCTAAGAGCTCTCTTCTCATCACAGCCGACTACTAGGTTTCCGCACTAGGCTTGCTCATCTCCGGGAGAGTCCGCTCCACAAACTGCCAGTCGACTTTCCAACCACCACAATGTCCCACGAAGAATTATTTCAAAGGACCTCCATGTCATTGGGGCCTGAATGCAACAGACGGCGCGTCAAATGGGCACCCGGTCTGTGAGTTATTAGCCTTTTAGTCTCGGGGGCCCGATTGGATCCGTGCTTCATCCAGCCTGACTATACCCCATCCTATCCCAAATTTCCAGTGGTGTATACTCAAAGGGGCCATCTTGCTCCAAGATTTTCAGCTCCGCTGATGGTTTTTCAGACGGATGTCTGGTGCCAAAGTTATGGTCAAAAGAATGTAAATGGGTCGTAGTGTGCATGGCTCATGTCCGACCCAGTCTAACTGACCTGGCCTGACCCGGCCTAGCCCGACAAGATTTGAGGCGACCCGGCTTGACCTTCTAGGTTCGGCCTGGCCCGCTGGGCGGCCCTGCCCGTTGGGTTTAGCCCGGCCCACTAGGTCCAGCCCTACAGGCCGCGAGGGGCCGTGGAGGGCCACGGGTGGCCGTGAGGCCTCAGAGGGTGCTGCAAGGGCATGGGGCTATGATAGGCTCGGTCGGGGCTACATGGCCGGAAGGGCAGTGGAGGCTCGGGTGGCGGCTCATCCTGGATGAACGTGGCGGCTCGCCCCGGAAGGCGGTAGCGACGACGACTTGGCCCGGACGGCGATGACGGCGGCGACTCGTCCTAGATGGAGGTGGCGGCTCGGCTCAATGGGGTAGGCTCAGATGGGTGTGGCTCAAATGGTAGCGGATGTTCGGCTTGGGAAACGGTGGCGGCTCGGACAGCTGCTCGGCCTGAATGGCGGTGCGGCTACGGACGGCGGCCGCGAAGCAGAGAGTGTGCGGCGGCAGTGGCCGAGCTGCCGCCCGAACCTCAGCCGCTGGTCGGGATGAACCGCTGATGCCGTCCAAGCCGCCACCGCCATCGGCGCCACTGTCACCTAGCCAGGCCCCTGGTGCCATCCGGGCTGAGTCGCTACTGCCGCCACCATCCGGGTCGAGCTGCCATTGAGCCATCGCCGCCATCTTGGCCATGCTGCGGCTCGTGCCTCCAAAGCCCTTCCGGCCGAACCACCCCGACAGAGTCGCCTCGTGGCCTCGCACCCTCGCCGCATCCTACATGGACCACCGCGGCCCCTCGTGGTCTACGGGGCTGGACCCAATGGGTAAGGTTGAACCCAACATGTCTGGTCGGGTCAGGCTGAGTCATTTGGACTAGGTCGGACCAGACCCGGACCCACTACCACCCATTTACATTCTTTTGACCATAACATGGGCAACAGATGTCGGCCATAAAAATCTTCAGTGCTGCTGGAAATCATGGATTGACATGGTCCCTTTTATTATACCACATTATTGATTTGGGTTATGATGGGGTACGGTCGGGTTTGATCAACCATGAATACAACCAGGCCTACGGGACTAAAAGGTTAATAACTCACATACCAGGTGTCTGATTGAAACACCGTTTATTTCATTGAGACCCCTATGATGTGGTGGTCCTTTGAGATACTTCTTCATAGGAAATTGTGGATGTTGGAAAATTGACCAGTGGCATTTGGAGCAGACTCTCCCAGAGATGAGCAAGCCAAGTGTAGAAACCCAATAGCTGGCTGTGATGAGAAGAGAGCTACTAGTGATCCTATGTGGGTCAGCTCCTAGTGATACTATGTGCATCAAATCCTAGAGATCCTGGGTGGGTAAGCTCCAACAATACTATATGGGTCAGGTCCTAGCGATCCTTTGTGGGTTAGCTCCTACTGATTTTGTGTAGGTCAGCAGTAGAGCCTCTTAATGGAGTAAGATGATTCAGTAGATATAACTAATCATCTCCACTCCCGTACTTATGCTATACCTGGTGTGAGTTGAGTCAGTACCTCTGTCTTTTCCTCATGATTGAGATGGATTACTTGAAAACTCAGGTATATGTATCGGTATATACCTATATAGGGTTATCTGTTGATTTCATACATTGTGGTTTATCTTTGGTGGATTTTGTGAGACCTTTAGGGTCTCAGGGTCCGTACTGAGTATCATTACACTCACCGCTGCATGGTATATGCTTGCACCTTGTTGTGTTGGATGAAGATGACGGACAACGCTGACTGAGGCTAAGAGTATCATGACAAGACGGTACCTGAAGGTGGAGCATACGACATGTCTGTATGCAGAGGAGACGGGTGGAAATGGAGTGTTGAGGAGGTGATCTGTACCTACCCTTCAGGTAGGAACCTCTGAGGACAATACACTAGCTATATTTTCTCTTTCTTTAGTTGTATTGTATTTTTTTTACTTTTATCTTTACGTATGGTAGTGTATTCCGAACCCTTTTACTTTCACCACTCTTTTTGATATATAGTTTTCTTGTGTTCGTATCTTACTGTGTGCTTGGTTACGAGAGTTTACAGGTTATAAAGGCACTGCCTTCCCAGTTTTAGGGAATACGACTTTCGGTGCTAGTCACCATCCCCTGGCGTATAGAAGGCAGTCTTGGGGTAGTCATCGCATGGGTCCCGGGGCACGGGTCATGACAAATTGGTATCCGAGGAGGAGCCAACATTTAGTGGGTTGCACTTCCTAGGTTTATATGTTGGGCCCAAAACGAGGTCTTTTTACTCTAGGGGGGATTGTAACACCCCCCGAATGATAAGGGGTTAAATGACTAAATGATATGACCCATGTCAACAAGGTGCACCTTCTTTTTTGGGAGCCTACCTGAATATAACTCCACAGTTAATAATGCTTGGCTGGGAGTAATGATCCGGATGGGTGACCTTCTGGGAAGTTACCAGGGTGTGTGCGAGTGAGAAAAAATCACACTTAAAGGGACATCTTTTGGCTTGTGGGGACTATCATTAGTCAGATGACCCATTCAGGCATGTGGGTGGACCCCTGGGTGGGGACCATGTGTCTGAGCGACAACTGGTTGAACCTGGCGGGCCAGGACCCGATGACCATGTAAAGGCGGGGTGTCTGTGCTGTCATCGGGACAAAGTTGTTACATTTGGTATCAAAGGAGGAACCCAGCCTTAAGTGTGATGCACTGTCTGGGTTAAGATATAGGGCCCACAACGAGGATGTTGTGCTCTAAAGGTGGGGTGATTGTAACACCCCCAAATGATAAAGGGTTAAATGACAAAATGATATGAATCATGTTAACAAGGTGCACCTTCTTTTTCAGGTGCCTACCTAATTTGAACTCCAAAGTTAATCATGATTGGCCAGGATTAATGATCAGTATGGGTGACCTTCAGGGAAGTTACCCAGGGTGTGTGTGAGTGAGGAAAAAGCACACTAGAAGGGACATGTGTTGTCCAGTGGGTACTTCCAATATTCAGATGACTCATTCAAACATGTGGGTGGACCTTTGGGTGGGGACCATGTTTTTGCGGGGCAACTGCTGGTACCTGGCGGGCTAAGACCAGACGAGCACGTTAAGGTAGGGTGTATGTGTGGTCATCAGGACCCAGTTGTTATATGCATAAATCTTATGTAGTGAGTCAATTAATCATAATTTCAAATATTATTAATTTAAATTAAACTTCTAAACTCATAAATCATTCCTAAATTTTATATAGTGGTGAAACATGGTTCTTAAGAATTTATTTTTAACTTTATTTTTAATTTACATGGGTGTATTGTTTCAAAATTTTCAAAATGCTTATCAATTTGAAAATTTTCTCATAGAACTGTGAGAACTGAAAAAAAAACAACTATATCCCAACTGAAATCTTGAGAACCCCACCCCTACATAAAAGGAGGCAATGTCCCCACTTTCTTTGAAATAATGGGAGAGAGTGGTCTTGTATAAAATTTTTGTAATTGAAATGGATGTGGTGATGTAAATTAAGAAGTGGTAATCGAGATACCCCGAAGTGAAGTGGTATGACATGTTTTGTCTGAGCTATCTTAAGATTGATATTTTATACACCTGTATAATATGTTAGTAAAAAATTCATGCACTATCGAACAATCATTAATTCACAGTTGTGAATATTTGAATAGATTAAAAATATGTAGGTAAAAAAGTAAGGGATAATGGTAACCATGTTATTTATTTAATTCACGTGTGTACGATGTACTTCAATGAAACACTGAAAATTCTAAGTCTCAAAAAAAACTAAAAAAACTATGGGTTTCCTCAAATAAATTTTTAACTTATCATCATCATCCATACAGGTGCACAAAAAATTCAAAGAGTGTTCCCACCATCTTTGTTTCTTTTTTTTCCTTTTGCGGCTATTGATCATCATTTACTCGAGTTCGCATTGTCTCTTAATTAGATTGACATATTCAGGTGCAAATCAACCGAAATTTAAATGAGTAAGAAATGGATTCATTGATTGATGTGGTTAGGGCTTATGGTGGACTTCCAATGATAAATCCTGATGTTGATTGGAAATCTCTCTGAAATGTTGGGACACTCGTTTTAGAAGAACATATGGAGGAATGGTTCCATCGATAACATCAGACAACTCAGGGGAACTAGACATTTATATTGAAAAATAAAAATTATGAAAAAATAAACACACATTATAGATTGAATGAAAAAAAATAATCTATATATAAATATCTATTTAGAGTAAAATAATATTAATAGCTTCTCGCTCATACAATTACTATCCCAAATCTCAAAAAGAATGAATATACAATCCTATTTTATGATCCAAAAATCACCTCTATGGTAAGACCATCACCAGAAGATGAAATGAAATGAAAATCCAAATCCTTATATGTAGTAGCAGTATTAGTAGTAGCGGTAGGTTTGGTTGAAAATGATGGTGGGGTGTTGGAGGTTGTAGGCTGCGATGCGGTTGGTGGTGGTGGATCCCAGATCTGTACAGTGACTGTGTGTCTGCCATTAGGATCAATGAAAGGGACATCGAGGGTGGGAGAAGTGGCTAGTCCATTTCCCATCCGGGCCTACTCTGTGAGATATTCATGCTCTTCAATTGGGTTTGTGACATCTGGATTCTAGTCGAAGGGAAGATAGGGTGATGGGGGAATGGTGTATAATGAAGGTCTAGTGGGAGTAGATGGTGGAGGGGTAAAGGATGCAAGTTCAATGAATGGGAGGTGGATGTGGGAAATTATCTTAAAAAGACTCACCAATATGTACTGGTGGAGTGCCCAGTATTCAGATGGAGCGAGTTGGGAGGGTGTATGGGATGGTGGATGGGGTTTTGGGTCACGAATGATGGGCAGGTGAATGGTGGGAAGCTAGGTTTGTTGCTGCTGCTGCTGGATGCTCATGTGTATTATCCTCCTGAGGTGCATCTGGTCGGGACATAGGCTTCCGGACACTGGGTTCCCAGAAATAGGAATCTTTCTCCTTCACAACAATCTACATCTTTTGTAGGAGAATAAGATCAATCATCTCTACCATGCCTATTGAGTTGAGGGGTTGCAAGGCATTGAAGACATTGAGTTTCCTGGTTATCCTAGTGATGAATGATCCACCCAAATGTCTTACCTACTTCCTTTTTTTATTAATCTATAGTAGGATGAAAATCAGTTATCTAGGTTGATGGGTGGTCTACCAATGGTAGAAACATGGATAAGCACGTCAATCTCGCTAGCACTACTATGAGTCTCACCTCTTGTGAACCACCCATGTGCCATGGCCCGGTGTAATAAATGTAGAGATGGACTGATCAACTAGGTATATTTTTTCATCCTGGGGTCCTGATGGGACCGTGGATCACGAGTGATGTGATGCCAAATGCTCAGTGCATTCTCATTAGAGAGAATCCTCTATAGTGTATCAATATATATATATATGAGATAATGAACTCCTCTGTCTAGATACTGAGTCCTACACCATATTTGGTCATAGTTATTTGGTGTGGTCTACTGCCTATCCGGAGGGGATGTGAGTCCATGGGGATTTCAATGTTGTCTAGGAATTCCAATAACAACACTCTATATGTCTCCTCCTAGAGGTCAATGATGTTGTCGATGTGCATCATCTCTAATAATTTTAATATATTGTCTATGATGTTCATATTCATAAGCTTGGCCATATCTAGATCCTTTTGGGTCCTTGTGTTTTTTTCTAGGAGATGAATGAGATTAACCTAGTGTTGTGGGTTGGTGAAATAGAGAACCAGATGGAGATGCAAATTAGTCGCTATAGATGGCGATTAGATCGTGTCATGCGAGATGGATAGAGCACACAAGTACTTAGTAACAGGTTTTTGGCTTGTGGAGGTAGATAATTTGGATTCATGACACGATGAAGAATCCAAAGGCTCATGATGTGGTCTATTCTAGTGGGCTATAGAGAGAAAGAGAAGTGGTAGGTGTGTGAGGCATACAGAAGGGTAGGAGGAGGAGGGTTTGGTTTTGGAATAAGAAGTGAAGGGAGGCGTCGGGTTGTATGGTATAAGGGGAGGGGTCATGCGCAGGTGGGAGCGGGTTAGAAGGAGAGTGGTTTGGGTTTGAAGGGGGTCGAAGCATTGGGATCATTCAATTTCTCTAAAAATTGACCTGATCCTGGTCACGATGTGAACCAGAGGGTCAAATCATGAACTATGAGAAAAATTGGATTTCAATGTGACAAAGGTTCATGTTAGGTCATGTGGGTTCAAGATGTGTACTTTATTGGTTTATTCTATTTTTTCCTCTTTTCATTCCCACCTCATTATGAAAATGAAAAATAATAATCTGAAAAGAAATTTCCTTATATACCTTATCAAACTCCTAACCTGGGTTTCTTCCCGGTTAGCAGTTCATTTATTGTCGATAGCTTGACTCAATTATGGCTCATTTAGTGACATAGTTCTCGTAAAATGGCTCATGCTACATCTTTAATCAATGATCAAGTAATTTTTATGATGACTTATCATAGTATAATATGGAGTGTATAATAATCGGTAAGAAATAATATTTCCCTAGAAATTAGTTATTTAATGTATTGGGATGAATAATGGATGGGATAAATAAAGACACATATTTTAGGACCAACTAAGGGGGGTGAATGATTGATGGAATCAATGAAGGAACAACGTCTTTGGTGGGTGGTTCAATAAAGTTGACTTCTATAAAGTCACAACCCCCTTATTTTTCTGTAAAAGATTCATCAGTTTCTTCCTTATTATCCATGGAATCTCATTTATTCTAGTTAATAAAAATTACGTTACAGTTATTGTTGTCATATGAGTGTTCCCCATCTCTAATTAGGTTTAACATAACTTGTTCTTATCCCACATTGAAGATGATACATCCTTGGTTCACATCAATCTATTTCATTCATATTTCTTGGAAATTTCTTCCAAGGATAATAGGAACATCCCTATCTTCTTCCATTCCTAATACTATGAAATCATGTGGGAATATAAATTTTTCTACTTTTACCAGAACATCTTCCAAAATTCTTCTAGGTTTCTTGACTGAGAAATCATCTAATTGTGAATATGCCCTTCTATACATATGTTCTTTGAGTCTTAGATAATGAAATATAATAATTGACATAAGTTTAATGCTTTCTCCAATATCACCGAGGGCTCTATCAAAATTGTAGATGCCTATCTCATAGGGGATTGAGAATATGATAAGTTCTCTCATCATTGGTGGAATTTTCTATTTTACAATAGCAAAGCATTCTTCATTTAAGGAGATGACTTTTAGGTCCTCTATTTTTCTTTTGGTTGATAAAAGGAATTTTTGGAACATGGCATACATATGCATCTGAGCAATAGCTTCAGAAAACTTGATGTTAATATTTAATTTCTCGAACATATCCAGGAACTTCTTATATTGTGTCTCAGGCCTACCCTATCCCACTCCCTCTGGATAGGGAAGATGTGGCTGGTATGTACATTGGGAAATAGAAAAAGTTTTTATAAATTGGTCAGGTATATGTTCCTTCTCAGTAGTTAATTCATTATGATGTAAGGTGAGAGTTCCTTCATGAGATTTTACATTAGATATTGGTAGTTTTTTGGCTCTTCTTATTGTGGACTTGCTTCTTTGGGTTTTTTGAAGTCTAGAATCTTTTCTCTCCATAGAAATGTATCCTTTTCTTCCTCTCCTGGGTATGTCTTAGTGTTACCTGGTATATTACCTAGTAATATCTCAGATGAGGTCATTGAGACCTGACTTATTTTCACTTCAATATTACTCAGATCTTCTCACTAGTTTTTCATATCTACCTCATGGGTCGTCATTCTTTGAACAGACATTTTCAAAAATGATTCCATGAGGTTTTCTAGATTTCATTTCATAGATGCTTACTATGGTCTTGAATGAGGTGGATGAATTGTTTTTGCTCTATGATGGAAGGATTTTTTTCTATCATTTGGTCTTGGTAAAAGGTTTATCAGAGGATTCCCCAGTGGTCCACGAACTCTGAATTAGTTATTTCCCCCTTTCGGTTGAAAATAACCCCTATTGTACTAAGGTTGTTGCTGAGCAGGACTCTCCTGATAATACTGTTTCTTTGAGAATTGCGGGTTCTGTTAATTGTAATTGAATAAATTATAATCCTGTTGTTGTTTTTAATATCCATATTTTTAGTCATGATAGTGATATAGACCACCTCACATCTAGCATGATTGAAATTCCATTATAGGGGAAGGAGGGGGTTGAGTAGTTTGTATGTGAAATGATTCTAACGTTTTATTGATCGCGTCCACTTGTGATGTTAGATGTGTAATATAATAAATATAGTAGATTCCATATTGTGGTGGTCCACGATCACTATTCCACATACTGGAATTGTGAGAGACTTCATCATGAATGGCTCTTCCAACATCAGGAGTCTTGAACATGAGACCTCCATTAGTGGCTGCATCGACAACATTACGTTCCGATGGCTGGAGTCCTTGATAAAAGGTTTGGAGTTGTACCCATATATCTTTTCCATGATGTGGAAACAACCTCATTAAATCTTTAAAGTAGTCCCATGTTTCCAATGTAGAATCTACCTCAATTTGGCTGGAATTTTGAATTTCCATCTATAGATTCCAAATCCGAATCGGTGGAATGTACTTGTCGAGAAACATCTTGTTCAGTTCGTCCCAAGTCGTAAGGGACTAGGGATCATGACTCATTATCCAGCCATTGGTTCTGTCTCATAAGGAGAATGGGAATATGTGGAGTCTTATTTCATTAGATGAAACACCCTATTGCGAAATGTATCACAGACCTCCTAGACATTCGCAATATGTTCATGTGGATCTTTGCATTGAATACCACTGAATCAACCCATGTTGTGGATCATATGAATGATTCTAGGATTTATTTCAAAGTTATGGGCTTGGATAGAGGGTCTAACAATTATAGAGATCATAATATGGATTGATGGAAAGCCATAATCCCTGATCGTCTTCTCCGGGTTCAGTATCGTGTGTTCTCGCAGAATCGCTTGATGGTTGGGGTTTGGCGGGTTTGGTCTTATAGGGTGGAATTGATCGGCCAGTGGGGACTAGAAAAGATAAGAGAGATGGATTTTAATCTATAGATCAAAGGATAAAGGGCAATATGCTTCATGTTTCCTTGAAAGTGTCAAGATACCTTGGTACATACACATGAAAAGGGGAAGAGATGCAAGAGTGTCTAAAAATGATGGAAAGGGGGTGAGGAGAAGGTAATCCTAGATCTAGAACATAGTCCAAATAGAATTAAACGGAATTGAGTCCCCAGTAACAGTACCGAAATATGACATATGTGAGTTACGCAGGTCCGTTGCTTCCACACGGGCACATGAAATTATAAAATTATTTGTGTCCCAAACATTACTAACTACTAAAGCATAGTATATTAGAATCATATGGTAGATTCCATGATGAGGATACAGTTCTATGGGGAGAATAAATTTGGTCATTAATTCTTTGAAGGATTCCTAACTAGTTGGACTAATGTTTGAGAGTTTTCCAACTATATTGGGGTTTTAATTCAATTGATTAAAGAGGGATTTGGATTGAGTCTGGGTATATAGATAAAGTTGATCCTAGTTCTAATCTTGGCAATGTCCTGACAAGTTAGTCTGCAAAACAATCAGTAGTCACTAGTTATCCTTGGTCCAGCCATCTTGTTCTACCAAGGATATAACTATTCCATGGTAAGTTTGCTAGTAACAATCCTAGATGCATTGAGTTGAGCTTATATTGCCAAAATTTCCCTAAGCTAATTTTCTTTGTCTTGGTTTACTCTAATTATGATAGGATTGTCTGTTTGTAAGTCTAATGATCATGATACAATCGCACAAATGGGGTTTGACCATTGGTTTATATCCTAATTACTAATCCAGTTGGGTTTTCCATGTTTAGAACTAGAGGTCAAATTAAGCGTGTAGATACATCTAATCTTGATCCATACCCCTCATTCATTTAGCTACTTATGATGATAATTAATGAAATAAAAGGGACAATGGAAATCATAATAGATATTCTAATAGAATTGAATTGAGTAAACATGTAACAATTTGAAATAAACAACCAATAATACTTTAATAAAACCTTATATGAAAAGAACGAAATTGGAATAAAATGACTCATGAATTGAAAACATTGAAAAAAATGAATCCATGGCTCTTTGATTGAAGACATAAAGGAATTATAAATAATTAATGTGTTCTAATAGGTAAATGAGAAGAAAATTTCAATGGGAGTCTAAAAGGGAGAGAGAGATAATCCCAGCCTCCCAAATGTGCAGTCTTGATACTCTTAAAAATAGTGAATATGGTCACGACATATACTGAATCATCACGTCGTGAACCATTGATCTGCGTTATTTTTACCGGGATCTCTATCATGGAATGTGGATATTCTTCGGATTAATGAAGTTTTACCATGGTCTCATTGTTTATATGTGGTTCACGATGTGTAATCCATGGCTAGATAGATTTTTGTGTTGAATCCTCTCTACATTCTCGGCATCTGGTTTGACTTGAGTCATGGTGTGCCGGAGGGTATCACGATGTGAACTGGAAATTTATTCAGTCTTCGTGGTTGTTTACTACATGGATTCACAGCTTAATTGATGCTATTATAATCAATCACACGATGTGAACATGGCCATCACGACGTCTACTTTTTGATTTTTTAGCAGTTATTCCTTTCTTCCTTAGAATCTTATAAAGCTCTATTTCATCATATATTCGGCCTAAACCATGTGAATTATCTAGTAACTGAGTGAAAAACAATAGATAATTGATATCAATATATATATAAAATTTAGCCTTATCATACTTTCTCAAAAAAAGAGATTCTAAACATTTTATGTACTTTAGATATGTTTAGTGGTAATTATAGTCATTATAGGACATATCTAATACAATAAAATTCCTTAAATGGGATAATTCATTTGGGACATAGATTCTAATTTGTCTAAATTCTCATGACTCTATCCCATGTAGATATATGGAGGGACACATTATCTTTATCCTCAAACTCCATATCTCTCCAATGATTTTCAATATATCTCATTTGAATGTAATGAGTTGTCATGATGTATTGTTGAATGATCTTGATCTTTATTTTGATTTCATTAATATAACACGTCCTAGAAGATTTATTTTACTAACATCATCCCAAAAGGGGGTATCTTACATATCTTCCCATATTGGGATTTATTTCGATTCATATGGATTATTTAGTGGAAGTTATTATTGTTTGATAGATTGACCAGATTTCAATAATGATCACATCCTCAAATGAATTCCATAGAGCATGCTCCCAACATGTACTAAAGAGTTTAGTTTGTCTCATTATATTATCTACTAGTTTGGGGTGATAGGTCCTACTATGTTCGAATCTCTATTTATAAAATGTTAGAAGTGTTTTCATGATTTTACGGTGATTCTCTAATATTTTTATATAAATGCTATAGTGGTGTTCAACGCATCCCCAACACTTATATAATTTATACCCATGCATGTTTTTCAAGTAATATTCCCTCTAGAATTTAAATATAGGGATATATATATTTTTAAGATGATCCATAATAGCCAATTTGGAATTATTATCTTTGGATGTCTTTATATGTCCTGTTTCAAAATCCCAAGTGATATTCTACCATTTCGTTACAGTTATGGGTAATATATTCATATACTCTTAGACTTTTTCCTTTATTAATTAACTTTGTCACACAATTGTATC
Organism: Viscum album; assembly: GCA_963277665.1. Lineage (NCBI taxonomy): Eukaryota > Viridiplantae > Streptophyta > Magnoliopsida > Santalales > Viscaceae > Viscum > Viscum album. The sequence goes on along the minus strand of OY728140.1, from coordinate 2,087,718,801 downwards.
TTTGATATATATATAATGTGATCTACATCATCGTATTATCCCACAATTATTACTCTTAATGTCCCTGATACATCTTTATAATCACTAGATGGATATAGTATGTCATGGTATGGGATTCATTCACTAGCTCCTTTTTTATCTCAGTTGTTGATGGTATACATAATCATAACCTGAATATTTCAAATCCTTCTTCATCAATTTTTAAATATGAGGATTTTTCTATTATTATATCTTCTACCTTTTTATATATTTCTTCTTTATCCCTATATTATCCTTTATCATCCACAAAATATATTTTCGAACAACAATATAAGCTTGGTAAGTTTTGTTCCATTAATTATAACTTTAATTCCCTAATATTTCAATTATAAGAATATTGGATCCTTCATAATTACCATCATTGATAAGGTTTTAGGATCCTTGCTACTTATAATAACATTCAATTTATTCTCATTCAAAATATAGGAATGGATAGACCATTTATAGAACTTGATCATCTCTAAAAATCCTACCTGGTGTATGTTATTACCATTATGTGTGAATATATTTGAGGGCATTACAATCTGTTTATACTTTAATTATCTTCCAATTGTGATAATGATTCAAAATTTTAAATGAAATAAATTAAAAAACCCCTTTATCTTTCATTTGATAGTTCTTCTTGCTGAGTTTCCACTACATTGAGGAATAAGATATCAAATTATCATATTGTATTAGTAAAATGCCTAAGACATTTTTTAAAGAATTTTGTATACAATAAAAATTTCTATACTTGAGAATAGTGTGAGTTATAGGTATGTGATAATTTTTTTAAAAAATATAATAAATTCTTATTCATATACATAGGTATAAATAAAATTCAATACATTTTGAGTAATCTGGATTATTTGGTTTGAAAATAGTTAGAGCTTTGTCGAAAATCTTATATAGTACCAATATAATATCATAAAACAATGGATATACATTAAAAATGTTGGTATGGGTCACTCCTCAATCATATTTTTCATTTAAGGATCCATAGATATCACATTACTAGAGATAAATTCCCCAATAATGATAATTACTCCATCCAAAAAACCTCATTTAATAAACATTTCATTTAGATTCTCTATTTGATTTGTCTTTACCATAGTAACCAAATTCACCTCATTTTCTTCTATTCTTTTGGAGAAAATCATTATATCATCTATAAAACAAAAAATTAGTTATCAAGGTAATATATAAGGACGTCAATCATTAATACATGATTTTTGTGTGCATTAGTTATTCCTAAGGGAATCACTATAAACTCATAGTGTCGTAACCTTTTTCAAAAAGCTATCATGGTAAATATTCTTTATTTACATTTAATTGGTGGTATCCTGACTAGAGGTCCACCTCATCCATAGTGATAACATAATCTCATTTTTTTTCTTATACATAGATTATTTTTGTATTGATAACATATAATAAACATTAGTTTAGGGAAATAGAATTCAAATTTTTTTGTTCCTTTTAGACGAAACACGGGACTATAAGATGAGGGTTGATTGGATCCTTTTTTTCATATATCACATTAGAGGGATTATTTATCTCACATAATCATTGAGTAGCATGATCCCCACTTTTCCACACTTGAATTATCTCCACATTTTTTTGATATGGTTTATGGAATACTTTTTCAAGAACTTTTTACGTTTAGGATGTTTGGTTTTAATTACACTATGGGTTTTATCTATTTACTCTCCCAAATTAAACTAAATTATTAGTTTTTTATCTTCAGTTCCTATAGTACACTGATAATCATCAATATAGTCTCATTCATAAAAAAATGACATGAAATTCCATCCAATATATAAAATTAATGAATCTACATTGATTTTTTTCGACTCAATTTTAATCCACTAAAGAAGAGGTCCAACTGACATTTGGTATATATGATAATGTTGGAGGTATAATATTCTTTCCTTGAGATGTTTTCCTTAGAATATATAATTGAATTTTCATATTTTTTATTTAGTATGAGTACTTACCTATATATTTTAATATAATGAGTAGGGGTAAAATATTTATTTTAACTCCCAGAAATTATAAATTACCACTTTTCATTTGATACCATGCATTACATGCACCACAAAGTACGTAAGGGAATATAATATCCATAGACTCTAATATATATTTACTATTTGAAATATGTTATATATATTCCAATGCCCACAACACCGAGTTTTCTTACATTATACGCAAGAGATACCTTCCTCGATATCTTGTGTTACACGTGAAAACTACCTTCCTCGACAACTTTTGTTATGCACAAAACTGAGTTTCACCAAAGAAAATTATTATTTAAATATTAGTATTAAATTTTATATGAAATAAACTAGAAGTTAAATTATTAGTTATGAATAGTAATATATAAAATCTAAATATTATGATTTACTAAAATATAATATGAATTTATTATTTACTAATTAATTAGAATCAAAATTAATTACCAATTTTATATTAAAAGAAACATTATTATTATTATACTTCCAAAGAGTAATGTCTTAATAAACTTAATTAATATCATTTAGTTAATTATTAGAATTAAATATGTATTTCATATATTCAATCAAATAATTTTGATATTAATCCACTAGGTTTTATAGATATATGATAAAAACACCATCTTTACAAATAAAAACCTATATTTTTATAAAGGCATTTTTACTACTTTTTAATGGAGAATCCATTTAAAATATATATTTTTACACAATAATTGATTTAATATTTAAAAATAAACATTATATTTAAAATATAAATATAATATTTATGTTAGGGTGAAATTGTTATATTTTATGAAACATATAATTTGTTAATTAATAGTTAAAAATAATGAATTTTAGTTAAAAAAGATTTTTAATATAGCATATTTATAATGATAAATTGTATTTATAAATGTTTTCAATGTATATTTAGATATTATTTTTATCAATTATATATATATATTACATTTTAATCAATTTATCTTTGAAAATTATAAAAATACATAGCAAACATTCAGATGTTTTTACTTAAAAACCAGTAGTGTTGTCCCACTTGCGGGGTAAATTTTAATTTAATTTATTCCTCTTATGTGATTGGAATTTGGAAAAATGGATTCCATTTTTATAATATTTTTATTTTTTTAATGTATAATAGTGCAGACATTAATTTTTTACAAATGTAATAGTGAAATTATTTAAAATCAATTACATTGATTAATGTCAAATATTTCTTAACTAAAAACTAAAACTAAAAATTACAGCGCTAAACAACCAATAAAATTTTCCAAGAAATATTGGATAGAAATATATAAAATATTTCCTCCATTGTATCTAATTTTTTCCATTATTTTTTCCACTTTCAACCTAAAAAATGTGCCAGAAATTCCGTTGTCAAAATATTACAAGCTTCCCACACCTCATTCACTATAAAAGGACCTCCTCTCCTCCAACTTCCTAAAACCACTCAAGCCAGATTGGATCAACCAATATATACCAAAATAGATCCTCAAAATACCTAAACTCATCATACAATCCTATAATTGGTAAAAAATAAATCCATTGAATATTTTGGTTCAAACAAAAAAATGTTACCCGATTAAGAGGTGATGTCTTCCCTTAAGCTCTCTAGTTTGATTTAAATTCTCCACTCCCTAAAATTCCTTTAATCAATGATTATAAAATACCACCAATATCCTAAATATAATTGTATATTTTCATTTTATTTTTTCAACCTATAATTACACTCACCTCCATCTAATGGGTAACGACCATACTGTTTCTATATACGGTGAACTACTACCTCACTAAATGATGATTATTTATTTTCCCCAAAACACCTATCATGCTGGACCTTGTGATGAAAATTAAATTTATATATGTTATATATTATATATTATATTTATAATTTATATATCCGTTTATAATTTTTATTCATAAAAAACCTTTATGATTTCCATCTTGTTTAAATACAATAATTTCATTTGAGGAAGTGTGGAATACAGACCCCTTTATGTGATATGACTCGTTCATGCCATTCGTGTAACATATAAAGGATATAATTAATAAACCTATTTAACACATAAAGAAAATATATTAGACATGAAATATAATATACATATTTATAATTATTCCTTCATTCTTTTAATATTAAAAGGAAATGAAAGTAGCATTTATGTGTACATCCGGCCTACTGTCACCATGAACGGTGCACTTCATTTCTAAACTAGAAATATTATAGACTACTATATATACAAATATAATAGATATATATAATATTACAATCAGGTATTAGATTCTGGATATGATGAATCCATGAAAATTTTAATAATAACTATAACTAATAAGTTAAAACGTAGACAAAAAAAATTGGAATTTAACACTCAAAATAGAAAAAAATGAGAGGTTATTAACTAATAGATAATAAGATATTATAAGGGGATCATATATGATGCCATAATTTTTAATATTGTACTTTTATAATTTATTAACATATTTAACCCCCTTATATAGGTGGCTAAAGGATGTTCACCTAAAAGGAAACACAAGGTAAAGGATTCCCATCTCACTTTTTACATCTGTGAGATAAATGTCATGTTCACCACATACATATTTTTTATGGTGTATATACTGCACATTTTTTTTATATAATTAATAATTTTATATTCATGTTGTATTAAACTCGTATTTAATATTTTTCCTTCATGAGGATTATGATTTAAAATGTTTCAAAGTGGTAAGGGACACTTTTGGATGTTTGAAGATTATTTTCCTCATAACTAATACTAATAATCATTCAATTTAATTTCCATTCAATGGAATTATAATTTTTTTTCAATAAACCTATAAATTCTTTTCTATATAATCATTACCATTTATAAGCATTAGTATTATATTTATACTCTTGGGTAATCTAAATATTTTAAAAAATGTTTTCAAGAAAACCTAACATTATTCATATCTTTAGTTAGAGAGCCTAATTTTTAAAAAAAATATAGTATTTAAATATTTTAAAAATATATTTTGAAATAATATGGTAATTAAATTTTTTAACTTTTTTATATTTTAAAATAAATTCAATAGATTCTTCTTATTGATTTCGGAATAATTTATTTTTATAACCTATTAACGTGAAAAATGAATGTTCTTTTTATAATGTACGATATGTAATGATTTTCTTCAAATAATTCCTTTGAATATTCCATTTCTTGTTTAAAAGCTTAATGTTTGAAAAAATTTATTTTAAAAGAAAATATTTTTTGAAAACTTTTTTCAAAACTTTTTTCAAAACAAAAGGATATTGTCCTCCTGAAAGTATTTTAAAACACTTTTTATTTTACTTCCATTAATTAACAACAACAAAAACCCTTTATTTTACAAAAATTGGGTTATGTTGTATTGATACTATCCTTATCCTTCATATATATGGTCTATTAAATATTTTTCCAAGGAAAATATTCAAATTCACTTACTTGAATAATTTTTTATTCCCCTTAAAATCGCCAATCTCATTATATCATTTATCCTTGAATATCCCCATAATTATCTATATCATTTTTCATTTATATTAATATTTCTTAAATCATATAACATTTTACATAAAGATTCTACATGGACTGTTATTTTATTATTTGAGGAAACATTAATAATTCTATATTATTAATTCAATATGGTTATTTTATAAGGAATTTTATTTATTTTGATTATTAAATATGTGGAATTTTTTACGTGTACGACACGAAGGGGCATGGTTATTGATATCCCCTCGATGCTTCAAAAGTCTCATGGGATGATTTTTTTTTTGGATAGCCTCCTTAGATATATTTGTACCATGTATTTTAAAAACATTCTTGTGAAAGGTCTTGACAGTAAATGTACTATATACCTAGGAAACATAAAATCCAATAATAAAGAATTTACATCATATAACTTCATGTTGTTATTAATCTATGATATTTGGTGTCGAAATATCTATGGATTCATTTCATTTTGAGTAATTTATATGGAATGTGTTTCAGTTTCTTACCTTTCCATATTTATTTTTCCTTATCTCTTTATTGAATTCAATGTGATTCCAGTATGTAACATTCCATATTTTTTATACCCATTCATTCAGTTTGTCGATATCCTGGAATTTCTTTTCATTTAGTTAGATTTTAATATTGACTATTCTCATTGATTCAGTATTTCTTCTGCTATATTTTCCCTTACAAAGAATTTGATCTCACACTTATTATGTTTCTTTCACCATTAATTCTAAAATCTCACATTGAATGATATTTTGGGATATACTAGATAGATTAGAGTAGTCCTCAAATATTTTTATGTTGAAATAATAATAAAACTAATTTTTTAAATTGTGTACCATTTTTTACTAAAATTCTAATGTATGTATATTGTTTTCAAATACTACTAAATTGATCGTTCCTTCCGATTTTAATTCCTTATAATTATGCCAATATAATTAGTATCATGCATCTTCTATGAACCTTCTAGAGTAGGGTCTCTGTAGTAGGTATCAAAAGATGCATATTAGAAACCTTGGGAACATGATTTCGGAAAGAAGAGGTTATAGAACATAACCCTAAGGTATAATTTGAGGATCAATATAAAATAACATCTTATAATTTTGTTAGTTATATATTATTTGGGTCTTCTTATAAATAAATCCATGTTTGAATACTATCGGTGGATGTGGTTCTAGATCAGATATACCTAAGAGTAACAACTCCTACAAGGTGTTCTGATCTAGACTTGGGACAACGTAGTACACGATATCAGTCTTTACTACTACACATGGTTTGACACTCCTTACAAATTTTCTTAAGATAATTCACACATTATATACAAACTGTTATTAATGATTTGGATACATTATAATTAACCAAGGTTAAACCTATGGTGTTTTTAGATCGAATATTTGGAACCATGGTTTAAGATTCCAATCAATGATATTATGTATAAAATCAAGACCATGGAAGGAATTATGTTAAAATAAAAGGCCTGAAATATTTATTTATTCAAGTTATTGAAATACTTTTTTAATAGGCTATTTAGTGATTAACCTAATTTATAGGATGTCGATAATAGTTATTTTTGAAAGGTTATTAATTTTTTTAGAAATGGACAACTTTTATATTGGGTGAAAACAATGAAAATGGGTTTTGAACCCTTTATTAAAGGACGATATGGGTTTCACACCAACCACTGAGCTATATAATGTCCTTGTTAATTTCTTATTGTCTTTACATAAACAATTTGACCAATAAATTTTAATGATGAACTAGTTGTATCACTTTTAAGGATTAGAGATTAATATCTTAACAATATTTGTTTTGGAAGATAGTTAATGAAAAATGGTTAGACCTTTCACCCATTTATAAGTCGTACGATCTATTAAAAAGATTCTTTTTGTGATTCATGCATAAAAATCATTATTGGTAATTAATTTTTATTAATAAAGGAATGAATATTAATTTCATCAAAGAAAGATCAAAACTTATTATTGTTCAAAAGAAATTGAAACCTCTATGGTAAGAATATTTACCTATATTCGAGGATAGTACAATAATTAACCAACATAGGAAGATGGCTCCGATATAAAATGTTATTGTGATACCATAATTAATGTTGAAAATATTCTCTTCTAAATCATCAAATATTTATGGATTTGAGTCTTTGAAGATTACATTGATCATTCACTTGTTTGTAATTTAAGACCTCATTTAATCCCTATGAATATTTATGATTTTTCTCCAAGTAATAATGTCTATGTTCCACTGATATTATCCTACTTAGAGAACTAGTTATATGGTGGTCCATCTTACATTTATAATTTTCATTCCCTATTTTATATAGGATGACTTATGATCATGTACCATGATGTGGTATTTTAACATAGGAAATATCAAACAATCAATTAAAAATTTCGAGTTAAAATTTCGAGGATGCAATTTTATTAAGGTGGAAAAAATTTTACACCTGTAATTTATAAAGTACAACTTTGTATTTGATAGCATGAATGACATGCATCACCAATCTTATAATTAAATATAACAACTCGAAACTCTTCTTTATATTTTATATTTATAATATATCTTACATATTTAAATGCATGTAATAACGAGTTATCTTGTGTTACATGAAAGAGATATCTTCCAAGATAGTTTGTGTTACACACAAGAGAATCCATCCTCAAAAGAGTGTGGTATACTCAAGAATGAGTCTCAACGGAAGACAAATTATTATTAAAATAATATTATTTAATATAATTTGTTATAAAATAGCCATTATATTATTTGTTATGAATTGTAATAACTAACTTATAATAATTATGTCTTACACCCATATATAATGAATTCATTGTTTACCAATTATTATAAGTGAAAATAAGAACCAATTGTATATAAAAATAAAATACTATTATTTTTATGCTTCCAAATGGGTTTTCATTAATAAACATAATTAATTAAAAAAATTATTTATTTTAGTGAAATATATATTATATATTCAATCAAATAATTTTGATATTAATCCATTATGTTTTATAGAAATAACATAAAAGCAAACCCTACATTACACATAAGTTCCCATTTTAAATAAAACTTTTGACAATTTAATTATTTTAATATGTCAAAATAAACATAATATATGAAATTAAAACAAAATAATTAGGTTATAGTGATTATTTTATATTTTCTAAGCATAACATTTTTTTAATGACTAGATAAAAATACTAAATTTTAATTCAAAACTACATTTTTATCTAATTTATTTATAAGGATTAATTATACTTATAACTTTTTATAAATATTAATTAGACAATATTTTTATCAACTAATAAAATTAATGATATTTTAATCAGTTTTACATTAAAATTGATTATAAAAACATATGAGACATTCAGAGGTTATTACATTAAAAACCCACATTGTTTTCCCGCTAGCGGGATGAATTTTAATGTAATTTCTTCCATTTATGTGATTGAATTTGAAAAAAAATTGATTCTAGGTTAAGAATATTTTTAATTTATAATTTATAATAATACCAACATTGTTTTGGGCAAAAATATAAAAGTCAAAGTAATTAAAACTAATTACCATGATTAATGTAAAATTAAGTTTAGCTAATGACTAAACCTAAACCATAAGTCCCAAAATAACCTATACAATATTCCAATACATAATTACCATAAATATATGAATCATATCCTTTATTTTCTATAATAATATCCATTATTTCATCATCTTGAAGCATGAAAAACGTTCATGGAATTCTGTTGTCAAAATATTATAAGAGTATCACTCCACATTCAATATAAAAGGACCTCCTCTCCTCCAACTTCCTCACAATAATCAAACCACAATAGATCAAATGAGATATACCCAAAATGATTCAAAAAATCCATCCCCTCATCTTGTAAGCCTCATGTTGGGAAGAAATCAATCCATGTAAAATTTTGGCTTAAAAAAAGAAGTTACCCAATTAAGAGGTATTATATTCCCCCAAACTCTTTAGATTCATTTCCATTCTCCACCACCTCAAATATTATTATTCCATGATTACATAATGAAATAGGTATCCTAAATATACTATGATGTATTTATTTAATGATCTCTACCTACACTTACACAATTCACCATCTAATCTACAATGAATATACAGTTTCTAGGTATGGTGAACTAGTTCCTCAGAAAACAATGATTGTTCATTTTTTCCTTACCACCAATCACATTGGCCATTATGATGATAAATATAATTAAATATATTATATATGATATTTATAATTTCTTTAAACTTTTATAATTTCTATTTATACCATACCATTATTCTTTCTATATTGTATAAATATAATATTTTCATTTGAGGAAGTGTGGACTACCTCCTTCTCAATGAGATATTACTTGTTCATTCCAAGCAAGGAATGTATAATGGATATTTTTAATAAACCCATGTAACATATGTAACATATATATGATATTGTAATTATAATATACATATTTATCATTAATATTTCATTTTCTTCAATATGGTAAAGAAATTAATGTAGCATTCATGCGTACCTATGACATACTATCAACATGAACGATGCACACCGTTTTTATTCTCCAAATATTATAGAGTACTATAAATACATATATACTGGATAAATTATAATAAAAAAATCATTTTTTACTTTCTGGAGATTATAAAACCATTAAATACATCATAATAACAATTAAAAACAAGTTAGGATACTCAACAAACAATTAAATTAACCTTCAGAATAGTAAAAACAATAAAAAGTTATTAATAAATATGTAATATGATATTACAAGGGGACCATATATGATGCATAAATATTAATATGACTCTTCTACAAGTTAGTAACATGTTTAAACCTCTTATACAAGATGTTAAAGGAAGTTCACCGAAAATGAAACATATATTGAGGGATTTTCATATCACATTTTACATCTATGAGATAAATTTCATGTTCACCACATATATATTTTGAGTGGTGTATCTACTCCCCATTTTTTATATTATATAATTAATTCATTTATATTCATCTTATATTAAACTTTCGTTTATTATTTTTACATGATTAGGATTAATATTTAAAATGTTTCAATGGTTAATGGGAAACTTTGGGATGTTTAATGATTACTTCTTCAAGACTAGTACTAATGATATTTCAATAGAATATCTATTCGAGGAAATTATATAACGATTTTCCAAAAATCTGTTTTATTATTCATGGGTTATTCATGGCCAGTTTTAAGTATTATTACCTTTCTTCTTCTCTTTGGTACTCAAAATAATTTAGAAAATGTTATCAATAAAACCTGACTTTATTCCTCTCCTTATTTGAAGAAAATGTTTTCTTCTAAAAAAAATTTTATATCAAAAATTATAAATTGTTTTTAAAATAAATTGGTAAAAAAAATTTAATTTATTTTCTTTTACAAATATTTTCAATGTAATCATCGTGTGTCTTTCCAAACAATGATCTGTTATAATCATTTGCCATCCAAAAGGAATGTTCTTTTTAACTTTCACAATATGTTTGGATTTACCCTCCATCATTCCTTTGAGGAATCATTTTCTTGTTTAGAAGGTGATTTTAAAGATAAAATACATTCAAATATTATTTTCAATGAATTGTATTTCAAAAAAAATTCAAAAAAAAGTTATTTTGCTCAAAAATGTTTTTAAAAGAACATTTTATACTATCTCCCTACATGGTTGAAAACCCCATTTATTTTACACCATATTGGGTATGTTATATCGATACCATCCTTATCCTTTATTTGGTTGGTTTATAAATTATTTATCTATATATTTCTTTCACATTCAATTCCTTGAGTCAATTTTTATTCCCCTTTACATATTCAACATCCTCTATTAATTGAACATTTAATTTCTCTTAGTTATCCATATAATTTATCATTGATATTAAAATTTTCTAAATCTTATATCATTTTACACACAATTTTTACATTGACTATTATTTGATTATTTGGGAAAATATTGATAATTATATATTCTATATTCATTATGGTTATTTTATAAGGTATATTATTTAATTTTATTATTCAATTTGAGGAATGTTTTGGTCAATAAATTCCTATGTTGGGCCTGATTATTAATATTGCCTCAATAAATCGGAAGTCTAATTGGATGAGTCATATAGATTGGTGCCTTAAATGGGTTTATACCTAGTATTTTGTAAAACATCTAGTTAAAGGACTTGATGGTAAAGGTATCATGTACCTAGGAAACATGGTTCCTAGTAAGTAATAATTTTCTTCATGTTAGTTTCAGTTATTTTAATCCATGAGATTTTGTGTCAAAATATATACTAAGAAATCTTATTTTAAGTTATTTTGATGGAATATGATTCATTTTTATACCTTTACATATTTTATTTTCCTTTATCTAGTTAATGAATAGAATGTCTTTCCCTTTATTAAATTTCTATATTTTTATGTACTTTCACTGAGTTTATTAATTACATGAAATGTGTGATCATTTATTTACCTTATAATATTGAATATTTTCATTGATTCATTATTTATTCCTCATTATTTTTAGCTTATAAATTTATCACACCATTATTATATTTCTTTCCCCAAGACTCCCAAAATATTACAATAAATTATATATAGGGATATACTAGGTGGACTAGAGTTATCCTCGATGTAATTTATTTAGAAATAAGATGATAAATTATTTTTTAAGTATTGTATTCTTTGGAAATAAAATAATCTTGTTTGTATGTTATTTACCAAGACTACTAAAATGATCAGTCTTTTATTGTTTGATTCATTTTAATCATGCTAATGTAATTAGTAGTGGAAACTATCTCTATTCCTTCTAGGTTTGGGTTCCTACTGTATCTATCAAAAAAAGTTGAGAAGAAACTTTGGAACATGATTTGTGAAAAAAATGATTTAGAGAACAAATCCATATGGTATAATTTAAGGATGATTATAGAATAACATACTAGAATTTTTTTATGTTATAGATTATGTGGGTCGTCCTAGAAATGCATCCCTATCTAGATACTTCTTGTGGGCGTGGTTCTGGAACATTTGTACCTAAGAGTAACGACTACTATATAGTGTTTCGATACTGACTTGGGGTAACATGGTTCATGGTAGTGGGACTTTCTGATATACATGGTTTGACACTCTTAATGTATTTTCTTAGGATAATTCACATATTCTTTACAAACCATTATGAATTATTTTGATACATAATAATTAACATATGTGAAACCTATGGTGTTATAGATTGAAGATATGTTGTCATGGTTTATAAATCATACCAATGATATTATGGATTAACCTAAGACCATGCAAGGACCTATGTTAAAATAAAATAGATGAGATATTTATGTATTTTGGTTATATTGAAAACCATTTTTAAAAGACTATTTAGTGACTAACCTAATTTAAATGATGTCCATCATTGTTATTTTGGAAATTATAATAATTTGGTCAATGAAAAGGAAAAACTATAAGAGGTGTGACAACCAAGTATATGGGTCTTGAACCCATGACTGAATAAAGATATTGGTTTCACTCCAACAACTGAACTCTGAAATGCCCTATTTATTTTTTTAATTTTTTTGTTAATAAATTTTTTGAATAAATTTTAATGATGAACATGTACTATCAACTTTGAAGATTAGAGATAAATATATCAGCCATATTAGTTTTTGAAGATAATAAAAGATGAATGGGTAGACCATTAACCCTTTTAAAGGCCTTACACTACTTTTAAAAGTGTCTTTTAGTGCATCAGGAATAAAAAATATATTATTAGTAAATAATTTTTGGTAATAAATGAATGAATTAGAATTTGATCGATGAACAAGAAATATTTAGGACTACTTATAATAAATTTAAACCCATATAGTATGTAAAATTACTAATATTTAATGTCATCAAAAGAATTTACCAATATTGAAAAATGACATCGAAAAAAAATGTTTTTGTAATACCTTAATTATTATTGAACATATGGTCTTCCAATCATCACCAATTAAAGGGTTTGAGGCCCTAAAATCTCCATGGATCATTAAATTTCTTATGATTGATGACCTTATCCCTTACCTATAAATATTTTTTCATTTAATATATCTACATATCACTATATTCCAATGATATTCTATTATTCAAAAACCTAGTTATATTGTACTCTATGTGACCATTGTGCTTTCCATTCCATCTTTTATAGAGGATGACCATGATATGAGATTTCAATATAAGAAATTTAAAATAATCTATTTCCATGAATGAGTTGAAATTGTGTGGAGGTGGTTTAATTAAGGTTGGGAGAATGTCACACACCGAAATTATAAAGTACAAAATTTTATTCAACTGCGTGCGTGACATGCATCACCAAGTGTGTAATGAAATATAATAACCTGAGTCTATACTATATATTTACTATTTACAATATATTATACCTATTTCAATGCATGAAACATCATTTTATCTTATCTTACATGCAACATATACCTTCCTCGATAGCTTTGTTTACACATAAGAGAAACATTCCCGAACAACTTCATTATATGCAAAAATGAGCTTCAATATATAAGAATGTATTTTTAAAATATTAATATTTAATATTAAATTATATAAACTAGAATTTAAATTAATTTTTATTAATAGTAATAACTGGAATATAAAAATTATTATTTAAACCAATATAAAATGATTTCACTATTTACCAATTATTTAGAAAAGAAAATAACAACCAAATATATATATATAAGAAATATTATTATTTTTATGCTTCTAAATGGTTTTATCTTAATAGAGAAAACTAATTGAAATTAGTTAATTATTTTAATTAAATATATATTTTATATTTATAATAAAATATTATTGATATTCATCGATTAGGTTTTATTGGTATAAGATAAGAACAAACCCTACCTTAAACATATAAACTTATAAATTTATAATGGAAATTTTACCACCATTTAATAGAGAACACATTTTAAATATTAATTATGATAATTTAATCAATTTAATATGTCAAAATAAACTTTATATTTGAAATATATGCCCAATAATTAGGTTACTCAGAATTTTTTAAATTATTTTGAATCATATCATTTTTAATGAATAGTTAAAAATACTAAATTGTAGTTCAAAATTCTTTTTTATAAAATTTTTTATAAGGATAAATGATAATTATAGATGGTTATAATGTTTAATTGGATAAAAATTGTATAAATTAATATTATTTATTTATTTTTAATAATTTTTACTTTGTAATTTGTTATAAAAATATTGCAAACGTTCATATGTTTTAGATTTAAAAACATCCTTTGTCATCCTACATGTAGGATGAATTTTAAATTAATAATACATACTAATGTGATTTTAATTTAAAAAAAATAGATCCTATATTTTTAATATTAAAATTTTATAATTTATAATAATACTAACTTTGTTTTTAACAAAAATATTCGTGAAATTAACCAAAATTAATTACATTGATTAAGATAAAATTCATCTAAACTAAGGACTAAACCTAATCCTTTGGAAAAAAATTGACCTATATACTTTGTCAATAAATATTGGATGGAAATATATATATACTACCCTATCTTGGATTGAATTGGGTTCATTATTAGTTCCACATACTATATGTAAATCGTGCATGGAATTCCCATGCCAAAATATTATACGAGTGCCACTCCTCTTCCTATATAAAAGGGCCTCATCTCCTCCCACATCCCCACAAATCTAAATCCACATTTTCCTGATATATATCTAACAAAAAATATTCTAAAAAACTCTCCCCTAATCCTAGAATCCCCCCCTTTGGAAAAAATAAATCCAAGGAAGCTTTTGGTTCAATCCAAAAGATGTTTCCCAATTAAGAGTAAGTGAATTCTATCAAGATGTCTAGTTTCATATCCATTATCCACCCCCTAAATTATATTTGTTAAAATATAAAATAATATAAATTGTATATTAAATATAATAGTACGTTTTATGTTAATATTTTTACCATAACATACAATAACCTTGATCTAATGGGAAATGGACAATATTGTTTCTTTGTACGGTGAACTACTGCCTCCCAAAATAATGATTGTTCATTTTTTCACTTACCACCTCTCATGGTGGAAATTATTATGGACACTATATTTATATATGTTATATATAAAATTTTTAATTTAACTATACTTTTCTAATTTTTATTTAGAACATACCTTTAGGCTTTCCATCTTGTGTAAATATGATAATTTTGTCTGATAAAGTGTGGATTATGCCCCCCTTCGAGCGATATGACTCATTTATTCTAAACACAGAACATATAAATGATGGTTTTAATAAACCTATATATCATATATATTATAATTTAATTATAATTTAAATTTTTATCATTATTATTTTGTTATTTTAATACGAAAAATAAATGAAAGTAGCATCCATGCGTACGTATGACCTACCGTCTCAATGAACGGTGCACTACATTTATAATCTCTCAAAATTATAAAATGATATAAATACATAAATACTAGATATATATGACATTAAAATCATGTTTTATATTCTAGATATGATTAATCCATAAAATATTTAATAACAAAAATTAATAACAAGTAATAACATTCTCGATAATGTATGAAATTAACTCCAGAAATGGATAAAATAAAGGTTTGTAAAAAATAGTTAACAAGATAATATAAAAGGATCATATATGATGCATTAAATATTAATATGGTTTTATTATAAGTCGTTAAAATGTTGAAAACCATTATATATAAGTATAAAGGAGGTTTAACCGAAAGGAAACCCAAGGTAAAGGATTCTCATCTAACTTTTTTAATCCGTCAGATAAATGCCATGTTCACCACATTAATATTTTGTGTAGTGTCACAACTACCCATTTTATTATATTATATCATTAATAATTTTTTTATTCATTTTACCATAATAATTCATTTAATATTTTTCTTTCCTGAGTATTATGATTTAATATGATTCAAAGTGGTATGGGACATGTTGGGGTGTTAAAAGATTATTTTCCTCCAGAACTATACTAATGAACTTGCAGTGGGACATCTATGAAAAGAAATTTATATATCCACTGTTCAATAATCCATTTAATTATTCATTAGTTATCAATTACCAATTTTTTGTTTTAATTCTATTTCCTCTATTTGGCACTCAAAATTTTATAGAATTATTTTAACAAAACCGAAAATTTTCCACTCTTTAGTTAGAGAAGATTTTTTCTTATAAAACCCATATATTATTAAAATGTTTTAAAAAATGTTATTAAAATGATTTTTGAAATATAATTTTACTCTTTTTGTATTTTTACCAATTTTATAAAAGGAATATTTTTATCACATTACTAATAAGTCATTTTTCTAACCTTTTATCATGAAAAAGGAATATTCTATTTACATTGTATGGAATGTACAGATTTACCCACCGTCATTCCTTTGGTAATTCACTTTCATGTTTAAAGGGTTAATTTAAAAATATTACTTTAAAAATTATTTTACAGGGAATCTTTTTTCAAAATGATTTTCAAAATAAAAGGATATTTTCTTCACGATTGTTTTTAAAAGAAAATTTTATAACATTTCCCTTTATCAAGGAGAAACCCAATTGATTTTACAACACTTGGGTATGTTGTATTGATACCATCCATTTCCTTCCTCTATATGATTTATTAATTATTTTTTCAAGGATATCATTCACATTTAGTTCCTTGAATGATTTTTTATTCACTATAAAATATTAAATCACTTACGATCATTGAACAATGAATTTACCCTTAATGTTCCATATCATCTATCATTATAATTACTATTGACTAAACTATATACCATTTTACATAAAGTATATACATGGAAAATTATTTTATTATCGGGGGAAATACTAATAATTCTATATTCTTTATTCAATACAGATATTTGATAAGTCATATTATTTATTTTTATTATTCAACATGAGGAATGTTTTGGAATAGTAAGACATGGGTGGGGCTTGGTTACTGATATCCCATCAATTACTAAGTAATCTCATGGGACCAGTCATTTGGATAGATTCATTATATGGGTTTCTAACCAACATTTTTTAAACCAACTCATTAAAGGTCATAACAATAATGGTTCCATGTAACTAAGAAATGTGGCATCCAATAATAAGGAATTTCTGTCATATTTGTTTCAGTTATAATTAATCCTTGATATTTTTCATCGACATATCTATTAATACGTTTCATTTTCAGTAATTTATATGGAATTTGTTTCTGTTTCCTACCATTACATATTTATTTTTCCTTATAAA
Organism: Viscum album; assembly: GCA_963277665.1. Taxonomy (NCBI): domain Eukaryota; kingdom Viridiplantae; phylum Streptophyta; class Magnoliopsida; order Santalales; family Viscaceae; genus Viscum; species Viscum album. The sequence goes on along the minus strand of OY728140.1, from coordinate 2,087,700,977 downwards.
ATTATTGAATGAAAAGTGTTTCCATTTATTACCGTTACATGTTGTTATGAACTTTCATTCTGTTTATTGATTACATGGAATGTGTTTTCATTTATTCTCTTTTATATATTGACTATTGTCATTGATTTATTGTTTATTTCATAATATTGGTTTCTTTACTAATCATTTGATCTCACTATTTTTATTTTTCATTCCCATTGAATATATAAAAACTAAAATGAATGTTTATGAACAGTTATAAAAGATGGATTAAAACTATCCTCAAAGTTATTTATTTATAAATAAGAATAAAAATTATATTGCAATTAGTGTATTCTTTTGTAATAAAACAATCATGTATTAATCTGGTTTACCAAGAATTATAAACTGATCTGTCCTTCAAGGATTTATTCCCTATAATCATGACAATTTAATTAGTATTAGACACTGGATCTAGGCCTTCTTAGGTCGGTTCTCTACATTTATTCCAAAAAAATTATTTAATTTTTCATATTCCATGTATTTTATTTCTTCCCTGGGATTTGTTTTATTTATTTTCATCCACCACAAATTGAATTATCCCTCCACATGAATGAAGATCAGTATGAATATTTATTTTTTAAAATCATTGGAGGATATAGATTATTGTCTGAATGATGTTATGATATTATTACATGAAGATTGGATTAAAATATCTAATAAAATATGGATGACTTTGTCACAATGGGGACTCAACATAAACATTATCTTTCTTAGGATATGAGGGAGCATTCTATTTTATTCATATTAACATTCATTACATGATTTAGTTGAGCTAGTTTTACCATGAATTTATCATTTCTCATTCAAATTAATTTACTAATCATATTTTGTAATTAATTACAGTTATTATCACATTTCCATTTGTCATAATTCCTCCTATTTTCGGCCACTAACTGAAATAAAAGAAAAATTATGGTCGAGAAAATATAAACTAATTATAATATATAAATGATATAATGAACATAGAAGTAATAACCTATAAACGAAATGTATATCCAAATTTAATATTCATTATTTCTCAATATAATATATCCATCATTATTTTCCAATTTGTGTTTTTAATCAAATAATCTATTCATATCCTCCATAATGATATATAAAATGTTTTTAAATTTACCAAATCATTTTCCGAGTGAGTATCGAACTAGGTGTGTAATAATGATACATTATTATTCACCATGTTTTGGTTGAGTTAATAACCAATGACCCCTTTAATTGTTATTACCTCTTGTTGCATTTTTTCAAATCCAAATCCACTTATATTATCTTAAAAGGGACTCTTTACATTGAAACCAATCACTCTATATTTTAACTAAATTATGGGATTTTTTCTTATACATATAAATCTCCCTATAATTTTGATTAATTTATGATTTTCCTAATCCCGAAAAATTTCTAAACCTTAATTTAATTCAAACTAAAATTCCCCAATACTCATACACATATTAGATAAGAGTTATATAAATCTTTTTCAATCATCACAACAGTAATATTAATCACTTGTAATTAAATATATATTTATTCTGGTGGTGATTAATATTATTTAAAGGATTTAAAAACATGAAATAGTAGTCATAACTAGAATAAAAATGGATATTTTTATTTCATGGGTGGATGATGAGTATTCCTTTTACATCTTCACTTCTATGACCTAGTTATATAGTTTGGATTGTATAATATTTTTCTTTATCCCTTTGATTTGGATTTTTTTATTGATTATCAGAATTACCCATTGGATTGGTGTAGTAGATTCATTAATGTATAATCTCCATAAAATTGAAGCATTATAGTTGGGGTGGTGCATTAGGTTGATATTTCATTCAATCTAATTCATTAATTAGCCTCTTCATATACCTTCAATATAATTGATCATTATAGACTAATCATCCACACTTGAAGAATTTTATTATACCTTTTAGGAAATCCCCCATATTATTCATCCCATATTATAATAATGAAAAAAGATGAATATTATTTCCTTTATAGGTTTCGTAATTTTATTTTTCTAAAAAAATACTTTTTAATGTTATTATCCCAGAATTTATGAGAGTAATGTGTGTCTCGAATTTCTATTTCCACCTTAATATAATAAAAAAATATTTATTAACAACTAAAAAAATTATTATGGATATATTTATTTAAAGACATTAATTTAAAATTCTATGGAAATGGTTCAGTTTTTTTCATGCTCAGTGAAAAAAAACAACATCACACCATGTTAGTATTTTAGTATTTTTCTTATATAAACTAATGGATTCATCATCCTTTTATTTTAGATTTTTTATTCTATATCTAACATTTTGAAAAGTTTTTAATGGAAATGTTTTTTAAAAATAATTCTTTAACTCTTCCCATTCCATAGAGTCAATAATTACCTCTAGAATCACATACTTGATTAGCGTACACCATTGATCGGGCTCACCATTAAAATGATAAATAGGTAAAAAAATTCATTCTGCAATCATTAGAGAATAAAAATTATTTTTTATATTTTATTAACCCACCAATCAAAATTTAGTGGATCATAAGGCCCACCAATTAAGGGTGAGAGTTGCTTTATGAAGGACTCAATAAAGAGTTATACCATCCCTTATGAATTTTTCATTTGGAAATGTTTTTTTATATTTCATAAAGAATTATGGGTTATAATTTCCACTTTCTTTTTCACTTCAGATCCTATCATTTTATTTCTCAGTGGTACAAACTTTTTATTACATATATCACTCTTTATTTACTTAGTTCATCATGGTTCCTACAATTTACTAAAAGAAAAAATCTTTTTATGAGTATAAATTTATAATTTGCATGGGAATAAATCATGTGATAAAGAAAATTATACAATGATTTCCTAAATTATTACACATCAATTCCAACTTAAAATATTTTATCTTAATCATACATAACTTTTGGTAGGGCATATATTGTTTGAGGTTCATTCTTCATATGTATCATAACATAATCCCATAAATTTACTAAATCACACTTTGACAAAAACTATGATGACCTAAACATATCATACCGACATATTATATACTTTTCTATGAATGTTCATTATATCTCATAAGTAAATCACACCTTATAACCTGTAGGTTTTGTGTTATTAGAAATTAGATATATTCCCACCTTATTTTGTATAAAATTTTAAAAATAAACAAAAAATAATATTCAAATAAGATAAAATTCAAGACACATCACATAAAATACTCTTCTTCATAACATATGGAATTGTAGCATAAGAAAATGGTCATCTAAAATACCTTATATTGGTAAACATGAGAGTAAATAATCAAAGATCATATGTGAGAATAAGATGATAATGGGGGTCTGGTAGAATAATATATGTGCATAAATATAACATAAATTATACCTAATAAAACATATATCATTAATAATGAGTCTATATATTAGACATGGGAATAATATATGATTTAACAACTTGAGATTTGAATATATGATTTCATAAAATTATTTTAAATTTGACTGATTGGTTTCTCCGCACACAACACAAAACAAAAATGAATCCCTTATATGTCTAGATCATCAAGACATTTTTATTAAAACTTTAGGAACCAATATATGTAAATAAATTACAAAACCTATTAATATATATATATATAATTTAAATATACTAAAATCATTTTTATGATTAAGAATTTATCATTTTATGGTTTTTAATTTTTATTGAATAAAAATCGGTATATTATTTTATATGATGATTTTAAGGAAATATAATATTTATTTATTAATGATATATTTAGTAGTCTTTTGTATAAATTTAGAATAAAATACAAATTTATATTTAGATAAAAATATCTTCTCATTATATTTTTCAATTTAAATTGAATGTTAAAAAAGAAAATTATTTAAATATAATTTATATAAATGAACATCATTTGAGGATTTCAAATTTACATATTATTTTATGTTTAATTATATTGTTTTCCAAAAAATATGTTTTTAGGTGAATGATTAAAAATATATATTTTTTAAATATCATGAATAGTAAAACATTAATATTATATAATTAAAAGTTAAAAATTCATGAAACCATTTTATATGAACGAATAAGTATTTATTAATTGATTTTATATTTTTAATAATTACTTTTTAATTTTCTCACTCATATTTTTCATTTGCAACATAAGTAACATTTTAAAAAAATTATTTAATTCATTACACATTTAGTCATTTAAAATTATTTTTTATCACATTTGTGAGATGAATATAAAAATTTAATTCCTTTTTTAAATTAATCGAGAGAGAAAAAATTTATATTAATTTTTAGGATGTTTTTATTATGATTAGCATATATATGAATACAAAATAAAAATAATTTTTTGAAAATAATTACATTTATTTCATTATATGTATATAAGATAAGGATATAATATTATAAAATTATTTAAAAGATCAAATAATAAATTTAGGGATGATTGTATGTAATTTTAATATATATTTTTAAATTCATAAAACTAATATTTAACATTAAAAAAACATACATTTTAATACTACTCAAAATATTACTTCTAATATTTTGTTAAATTCATTTTGGGATTGATATGAAATACACATGAAATTTATTTGTTATAAAATAATCGAATTTATTACTTAAAAATAATAATAATTTATAAAATTTTCTCATGCTTAATTTTTATGCTCAAAATGAACATTTTTTATGAATTTTGTTTCTGAGTTATTTGCTCTTATATGAAAATTAATATCTATAACTATTAAAAATATTTTTTTTTGTTTTGTTTCCAAATTTCAATGAATAATATTAAAATTATTTAATAATTTTAATATTAATTTCTTACATTAAAATGATTGTTCATGGATGAATGTAGAGATTCCATGTTAACTATTGATTAGAATAAAAGTTATTTATCATAGTGGAAAAGGGTAAAATATGTGTAAAACATATATTATATTAGATTTTTGTTGGAAAATTTGACATTATATTTATCCTCATAAAATTATATAATTTTTGGTGTGAAATATTCCTTAAAATGGAGCTATATTATTGATAAACAATTTGTTTTTCCAAATTTATCTTTTATTCACTTAAAAATTAAGTCCAACATATCCCCTTTTATCCACGCCTTCCAAAGACATGGATCAAACAAAAAAATCCCTATTCTATCCTCAATACCTTCCCTATTCCATTGATGGTTGGGTCTCAGCAGAAGACAAATTTTTGGAGTTATAAAGGCTTATATAAGTGGGGAATTCCAATAGATAGGTAAAAATATCAGCCCAGTTTCGATTTTGATATTCATTTACAAGACCCCTAAAATGACCTATATCCACGATTATATGATAGCACAAAAATATTTAAATTTTTTTTTATTATAATAAATTTTTATCATCTTTATACCATCCTCCCAAATCATTAATAAAATGTAAAATATCATCATTTGTTTGTAAGGAATACCACCTCCATGAATGATATGTTCAATTTTTCATTGCTATCATAAAATTTATATTCAAAAAAGTTATTTAATTTTATAATATTATATATTACATATAATTTAAATTCTATAAGAATAATATTGGGAGTTACATTTTTATTAACAAGAATCAATCATAGTATATTTAACCACCTTAAATGGACTTATCAACGAAATTTTAATGATTTGGGTCTATTTCCAGATAAAATTTAAATTTGTTTAAGTAATTATTTTATGTATTAATAAATTAAATAAGCCTCCATAATTTTTAATATCATGAAGTTATTTTAGAAAAAAATTTCCCATATCAAAGAGACTAAAACATGTTAGAAGAAATTACCTAAACAACATCAAATAACCAAATTAAGTGAAATATATTTTAATAATGAATAGAAAAAAATATATCTATAGTAGATAATTAATTATAGATTTTTATTCCTTTAGGGTATATATATAATGGAAAATATATAATTATTTTGCAATTTAACTGAAATTTCATAGTACTCACGGCAATAATGTAAGAGTTTGGTCTCAAAACATTGTTTATTGATTACCAGTTTCTTGTATACACCTGATTAAATTTAAAAGTTACAAATACAACTAATTGGGTATAAAATTTCATAAATTATTACTATTCATTTTGTTTTTACTTAAATTTAAATATTTCTCTCTTTTAGGGGGTGTTTTTTAAAATGTATCATAAGTAATATAGGTTTTTATCTCAGTTTCCCTACATTGAGGAAGGATTTAATTTTATACACCAATATTTATTTATATAGTGTAATAACTAAATCATTGAATTTTTATATCATAATTTTTTTTGGAACAATTAAAATTACATTCAATTCAAATTAATTTTTTTCATGTCCTATGATTGATCTTTTACCTAAAATATAAGAGTATTCTATGGTTCAATCAGATTTATTGTGTTATAGAGTCATACTTTAGTTTCATATTTAATTTATCATTTTTTAACCAATTCATATAATGGAAGATTAATTTTATTTAAAATATTATTTAATTGTAAGTTTATAATTTTTTTGAAAATGAAATTATGCTAGAAATAGTTCAGATCTATAAATATGATGGTTTCCTGTATTTATTAATAATTTCCCTTTCAAAAAATGTTCACCTTTTAATTAGAGACCTAATTTTGTGTTATATATTGGGTAAATCAAATTTACCCTAAAATATTTCAAAAATAAAGTTTTATTATCTTATTTTATGATATTATATTTCAATAATTGTGTTTAAAAACAAAGAAAATATCTTTTCTTCCACCCATGTTACTTTTGATTTCCTAGTTATCATTATTTTTCTGCCTTTTACACAAAAATCTTCCTAGAATTGATTCATTTTTAATGTATTTGTATTATATATAAAAATAGTTATATATAATTTTCATTTCATTTATTAAAAAGTATTTTTCTTCCTTTAAAATTTTAAAGTCTTAAGTAAAAGTGATATAAGGTAACTATCCAATTTATTATCTCATGTTAAGAATCACCCTAATAAACTGTATTTAAACCATGAATAGATTTTAAACCCACTAATTAGTTTGAAGATACCCCTATTGGTTAAATAATGGTTTTCTAGAATATAATATTCTCTCTCCTTCATTAAAAATATCATTTATATAATTTACAAAGCATCACCCAAGTGGATCATGAAATTTATTCATTAAAATTTAAATGTTCAAACATATGTTCCTTTTTGAATTTATGAATGTTCAAAATGACGTATTTCAATATTATATTATGAATCCTTTTTATTCAGTCTTCATTTATTCCTTAAATCATAATTGTTAAACCCACTTCTTCTCCATGGGGTTTATCATGATTATGATATATATATGCATTTTATTCCTCATGTGGAACAAATATATATAATATTCATTATGTGAGGGGTGGGATAATAATTAGATAACCCCCAAATGGATTGTATAAATATTTATATTGTAGAATATGTTATCTATGGGATTAGGTATTGACTTCAATACCCTATTAGAATTTATTTACTATGTATGGTACATTATCGGTCATCCTGAGGACATTATAATATGTGATGGGTGGGCCTATAATTATATATACATCCAAAGCATTGGGTAATTATTTATAAATAATGATATGATATGTAAGGTATTATAGAGTGAGCCTTATCCTCCATTGGGATTTATCCACTTTGTTTATTGGAATATGGTGTTAACCCAATCCATCATGGGCATTTCCTATATTATAATGATGGTCTTGGGAGTGACCCTTGACTTATTTTCATGATACCATGTTTTAAATAATTTTCACATTGTAATGATTCCATTATATATTACTATATGATTTAGTCATTCAATGCTTCCATTCATATGATTAACCTATTTATGAATCATGTTATACTTATGGACTCTAATATTATACTTTATTTCCATGTTTCCCCCCCTGGGAATTTCATCTCACACATTTTCCATATATATATTCACCATGGTATTAAATATAGTTTTTGAAGATATATGGGTGTTATAATAACCATGTAACGTTTTAAAATAAATATATTCTTTTCATGATTATGATGATTTTATTATATATCAATTCTTCAAAAGACAATATAACTCTAGATCCGGGTAATGTATTGTTCGTAACAAATTTCATAAATCATGAAATAATGTATGTTTAAAGCTTGGGTCAATATATTTCGTATCAAATAAAGGTATAGATATTTTTATATATTACGATGGTATGACATAGTGAAAACCCATTGGATAAGTCTAAGGGATAAGCATATAAATAAGAAAAAATCCTCAAATTTTGTTATTGTGTAGATTTTATGGTTTTATTTGCAATATCATCAGATCATAGATACTGGAATGTGGGAGAATGATTATTTATACTTGTACCTTGGGGTAATAAAATCATAGTGGGTGTGTTGGGTATTAACTCAACCATGACCTAATGAATGAAAAATATCAATAACTAAAAACCTAGATATAAATCCCTTGGGGATATGATTTTGGTAACAATATTCTACTTAACAAAATCTATCATGTATTTATTTTTTAGTTAATTTTAAGAGCTAGGTTTATAATTAAATGATAAAAAATATATTGTAACCATGGTCAAACTAATATTGATATGAGTTGATAAAAAACAAATAATGTTATAAAGTGTTGTTGAAAAGATGTAAAAGGATTTATATGGATCCTATTTATGTTATTTTTTTGATACTATCCCTAGGATGTTAAATTTCCATCACTCATTTTATCCCATTTGGTTTAAGTGATGGATGGAACTATAAATAATGTAGTTACAAATGGGTGTAAGGGACAGTGTGATTATTACCACAATGATAGTCTCATTAGAATGTGATATGAATAATAAATTTGGTGTTTATTCTAATCCAACTATCATTAAATGTGAATAAAAATGAATTCATAGTTGAAATATTAAATCCAACAAATAAGATAATGATGGAGTATCATGGGTTCTTAGGTTATGGATATTAACATGGAATAAATATTATGCATCAAGTACGTCAACAATGTGGGAATAATCACCATAAAAATTGCTTTATGGGAACTAGAATATTCATTACTTGTGTTAAAGGATGGGATCGATCAACAATTTCTTGAGGTAAAAATGAATGATATAATGAACAATGATAATATATTCCAGCATACCAACTAAATATTTTATTTTTAATATGTTAGGAATATATTCAGTATGCCTCCCAATTAACCAATATAACTGTTGAAGCAGAAAACTAACCCCAACACCCACCACGATCACTGTAACAAGGAAAGGACTATGAAATATCTTTTTTTGATGCATATATGTATTTTCACTCTAGACTTTTCAATGTCTTGTGTCATGTAACATTTGGAATATTGGTTATTGAACAACATATTTAAAAAGGTTGGGGGTGAAAGTAGTTTATCCATGGTATATAATACTTATTCATACATTTTTGAATGTTGAATATTATAGATAGATCTCTTCATTAATTTTTATGATTCCATTTGGAATGGATTGTCTCATTTTAATAAGGGATCATATCAAATTTCTTATAGATAAATTCCACATAATTTCCAAAATTGACCAATCATCAACTACTAGTGTCTGGTTAATTAAAATCTCCATATAGAGAATACTCACATATTATTAGTTTATATATTCATGGGATGTAATTTATTCATGGGAGGATAATTTAATAAAGATAGATTTTAATACAGGTTTTACTCCTATGGAGTCAAAAATGTTTGATATATTTCTACCCAAGAAACACCAAACTACATGGAAATTTGGATATGTTTAGATCATCAAACCAATATATTAAATAAATAGTTATTAATTATTATAAAAAAATTAATAAATACCCTTATATATATATAAAGATAATTTTATACAAGTTTATTAATACATTAGGGTGATTAAGAATTTATAATTTTATGTGAAATTATTTTTATTAAATAAATCTAACTATATTATTTCAAAAATTTATTTTAATAAAATATAATATTTTTTATTAGTAATATCATTATTAGTGTTTCATATAATTTATTAATAATAAAAACTATTATATTAAAAATTTGTTTTGTTAGAAAAAGATTTTATATTTTATATTGTAATTTCAATTAAAAGTTTAAATATAAAATTCAAAAAAATAAACGTAAAATAATAAAATAAAATTTTCTATTTTAAAAAAAATCACAAATATTTTATGGTTTCTTTAGAAAAATATTTATTTTTGGTGAAAAATGAAAAAGAATTGTTTTTATATATGATGTCTTTTATGCTATTATTAGTATTAAAATGTGAATTTTATTTTCATGATACATTTTTATAGAAAAAAATATATATTTTATAAGGGAAATTGTAATTTTAATGATGTTGGTTTTAATTTACATACCTGTATTTGGCATTCTCAATCATAAGTTATATCTTTCCAAAAAAAAGTTTTCAATACATTATACATTTAATATTTTAAAATTTATTTTTTCACATATAAAATTTGAATATAATAAAATTAACTAATTTTTGGGTTATTCATTTTAAAATAATAATTGGACAAATTTTTAGGATTTTTCTAAAATAATTGATTTTTAGATTAATAATAAAAAAATAAAATTTTCGCTAAAATATTGACTCTTATTGATATGTCAATAATTAAGTGAGAAGTATAATTTTATAAAACCATTTAATTTAAAAAACGTTTATTTATGGAATAATTTTATGAATTTTATTTTTTAAATTATAAAATGTGTGTGATTCCTATAAATTGTAACTATTTAAACTTAATAATTATTGTTTTAAATATTTTAGTGAATTTCGGTTTTGGATTGGTTTTAAAACCACCTAATATTTATTTATTTTATAATAAACTGATTTATCTATTAGTAATCATAAAAACTAATAATCATATCTATCACTTAAATTTAAATACTAAAATTTACTTTCAATGAAACAGATTTTTCATGTTATGTGAGCTAATACTAAAATAAATTTCTCTAAATATTAGAAATTGTGTTTTAAAAAATTAATTACATATTCAAACTAATCATAAAAAAAATTAAATAATTTTAAATATAATTTTTTTCATTTAAATTTTGTTTACAATGTTGAATATGGAGGTACCATTGTAAAAGTAAATAAGGGTTACACTGGTTTAACATATTAAAAAATTAATAAAATGTGAAAAAATGATTGATATTAAATGATAGAGGTTTTATAACCTTATTTATATTCCCCAAAAATTATTTTTCATTATTTGGAGCCATTGTACTTTAATAATTGTGTGATATCACTGAGAAATTATGATTTTTTTCAACAGTTTTTTTCATCACTTATAAAATGAGACCACATCTCCCCCATTTCCCCCACTAGGTCCAAAACCTTGGATCAACCAAAGCACGATCATAGTATCTCTTAAACTACCTACCCATTCTTTTTATGTTCTGGTTTTAAAGAAATACCACTCTATGGTTTCTTATATACATATCCAAGGGAAAACATCCAAGGGAGAGGTAATATTCTCAACTGAATTTATCATAGCATCTTCTTCATCTACACCCTAATAACCCACTATTGATTTATTCTATTATAACTATAGTAATATTAATATTATTAATTTTTATTTAAATAATTTAATATCTATTTAATACCTTCATCTAATATCATTAAGAAAAGGAAAAACATTATCTTGTGAGTGTGAATACTATCTCCTCTATAAACGCCATATTCAATTTTCCCTCACTACCTTAAATGGGTTTTTTAAAAATGATAATTTTAATAAAAAAATATGATATTTTTAAAATATTATTATTTCGTAAAAAATAATTGTTGTTAAATATGTTTTTTGTTTTAAATGATTGTAGAAACTTTGACCAACAAAAAATAACTTATCAGGGCACCATTCTTAACCTACGCCAATTTCAGGAAGACCGTTGAAATGATATAAATATTGATATAATGGAATAAAAATGATATAAAACTAAATTTTTTATAGATCATGATGTTATATTACAACACTTTTTACTCTATTCAACAAATCAGAAGTGTTATAAGAAATTATCCATACTACACCAAAAACTAACACATGAGAAAAATATATTAAAACTATACACAAAAATATAATAGATGAACCATAGAGAATTATATATAAATAAATAAATTTAATTTATGTATATATATATATAATGAACTTAATTTAATCATTTATTATATTTATTACTAGTGAAGAGCGCTTCGGACTTGAGTTAGGGGTTTCCTCTTAATCATCCTCCTTTCAAGCACAAGTTCATATACGCACCACATTTAATTTAAATGGTTTTTATAATTCTAATTGAACATATAATATCATGAATGACATTTATTCATGGTATTTGAAGTTAAAATTAAATCTTTATCTCTATCAACTATTTTTTTTATTATGTATCTTATGTTGTAAGTGTTTATATCACTATTAGCCTTGATTAAGGAATGCTTTGATTTTATTAATCAATATTCATTTTGATGGTGTGAATATTTCCAATTTGAATTTTAATGTCATAAATTATTGTTGGAGAAGAAAAATAAACTTCAATTCAGGGTCTAAATTTCTAGGGGATATGGTTGATGTCTTCCCTAAAAATAAAGGTTCCTTTATAACACAATATGATTTCATGATTATTAATTTTCTACATGAGTAATATATTTAATTTCCTATGGTGTACAATATTTCTATCTATGGAGATCAAATTTGATTCAAATATTACTTATTATGGAGTTCAAATCCTTTTGAAAATTGAACTATGTTACAAATCACCCTCATCAATCTAGATTATGATTTACCCTCCTTGTCCTTCATATCCAATCCCAAAATGATATTATTTTTAATTAGAAACATCATTAAATGTTATCTAAAGTGAACATCATATCCATGTTCTCCTATTTTCAAAATACATTTTTATTATATTAATTACACTATGGTATTTTAGCAATGCTATATTGACAATAAAAAGGGGTCTTTTGTACCACTATTAGCACCCCCGAATGAGTACTAGAAAGTGACATAGGAAGAAATAACTAGATATTGGTATTATTTTCAACACTGTAGAAATGGAAGAAGAATAGATCCAAGAAATATGTGTCGCATGAGCCTCTAATGTATATGTGATCATGTGATCAACATAAAGTCACACGAAATATCCATGCTTAGGCATAGCCTTTGGGATTCCCCATAGGTTCCCTTTGAAAAGTTGTTTCTTTTACAAAGGAACCTCGATCAACCAAATGTTACACTACAAATTCTAGGTTAGCACCCCAATGATACACGGATTATCAACCTATTAGATCATGGAATCCCATCTATAATTCCTTTGATAATAGTAATAAAATATAAAAAAAATTGGGAACCTCATGAGGTCACAAATAGCATGTGATGCATCATCGTTGAGGAGAATTATTGTCTCCAAAAACATTCAAAAATACCGATAAAATATCCAACCATGGGAAAAAGGAAATAAATAAGAGGAGGATGGAGCCACTTGTGGTCATAAAATTCAAGTGACATGCGCATGGGAATCCTTTAGAAAATGCAGTAATATGGTGACATGCCGCCTCATCTCATGAAATCGTTTTAGCTTGGTATCCTCATCACGTGAATGGTACCAGCTATGTACAAGAAACAATGTTCTCCGCCTTTATATAATTAAAAAAATTATATGTAATTGTCTATGAAATGATCATGCATCACCAAAGGATATTTCTTTAGTCATGAGATTCTTCACTTAGAGGTAATTTGATTGAAAATGATGAAACCCATAGAAGATCTTGAATATCCCAACCGTTGTAAAATAAACAAAATAAATAAATGAGGGGAGGAGGTGGAAGCCTATAACATTCCTAAAACTCTCATGACACACTATTTCTTTCTAATGCATAGTCACAAAATACCCATTTAATATTATTCATAATCTCTTGAATGCCTCTTGGAAAACTATCCTTTTCTCATGAAGAATTCCAAATAAAGAAACCAATATCACATTAAGGCCTTTAGATAGGCACCTTGATATCATGATACCCTTAGACATGTCAATATGAATGTATGAAATTCCCCTTAAAGGATTGTATGATTCAGAAAAGCCCCACTAATTGAAAATAATATGATAAAGGCAATTTTAATGGGGTTAGTAGTGGGTCGCTGAAAATCAGGTGATTCCTCCACAGCATCTCACTGTGGAACCTTGTAAAGATGTGTGATGTCGAGGCCCCCCAATGACTCTATAATAGAGGGCAAGACATGCACCATGACAGTGGTAAAAAATGGGTTTTAGAATCCTATAAATACACCACCCCAATATGAAAAATAAACAACTACTATCTAGATGAAGGGTGGGATTTTAGATCTAGATGCACTAACACACTCATGCACCATAGGGGATTTCACAAATTAGATGATCTTGCAACCAAATAAATCATACCATTAGGTAAGACCTATAGAACAACTAGATCGATCATGTAGAATGCATAATTCACTACATGTGATCACTCATATATCACACAAGAAGCTTCTTCTAGGACATATGAAGAAAATACCATATATATTATATATCATGGGGGACTTAAAATAAAAAACAGTAAACAAACCTAAGGAACACATGATAAAATGCTATAACCTAGACTAATGAAGGGTAAAATTATGAAAAGAACTTATATAATAACCATTATGTTTTTTACATAAAAACTACCTAGGACACGTGACAACCACATTACATGTTATCTAGATATCATAATGCTCCTTCAGTTTTCTATTTGCATCATGCAAATTCCAACAGTCATGTCATTGAAATTAACATGGTTCCCCTTAGAAATTAAAACCAACTATCACAGAACCCTCGTGGATCTCCATTAAAGCCTCTAAATGTCCTTTATACGTGTCTCCAAACTTATATGGTGGTACTAAATCATGTTAGTGGAGTCAAAAAGTATAACAAAATAATTTCAATCACCTCTCACAACACCCTTTGGATTCCATCCAGATTTCATGATGTCATACGGTCTTGTCATCCAATATATGTGACAACCTCTATGGCCTGTCTCATTGACTTGGGAGACACCCTCCAATTGTGTCAACCTATTCATGTGATAACACAGGGGCATGATAGCCAAATCATTCAATACCATCTAGGCATGTTGGCTAGGGTCATGTGATGGATTCCAAGAAAACCCATCTATGTATTTCAATTCCCTCCAGAGAAGTCATCCTTGATAAGAAGATAACCCTCATAAATGTTTCACATGTTATAATATGTCCCCATAGAAAGAAAATCCGGACATTCAATTTTCATGGGACATGTTATGAAGACATAATCCTACGTGTCTTGTAGGTAATCAAGAAATGTCAAGAGGACAATTAAGATGGTCCAGATGACAAGAAGTCTAGTAAAACCATTACATTCTCAATTTTTATAGCATTGTACACACTTAGTAAGTAAGCCTAGACTAAAGTGAAATGTTATTGTGCAATACCTTATCTAACCAAATATTATGAATCTAATTCATTCTATAACCAAGATACATAGGACGCCTCTATGAGGCCAAAGCTTGATATTAACCATCCAACAGGTTGTCTTAGCACAAAAGTCAACATCCATAAGTAGTGAGACTTTTCATTTTATGTCCCATGTTTATTACACTAGTCATAGTGAACATTTTCTTAATTATTTTATATAATAATTTATTATTAATCATATGTCCCTCTAAGGGAAAGGGAATCATAGGGATTGAGAATTTTTTCCATCCTCTATGTGTAATCCCTGACCAAAGGGAAACACTAATGTGTAAGGCCCAATCATCAAACTTTTTGGAATATGATTCCATCTAAAAATAAGATATAAATGAATTGTTTATAAGTTCCACACCCAAAATCAAATTTGTTTCCACCTTAGTGTAAGCCTCATAATGTCTTAAACCATTCATCCATAAGGACACAATGATTCTCTTGGGATGAATATATTACCTCATCCTTCAGTGGATAGAGAAGCATTGTGAACTATGAGAACACTAATTACCTCCATAACCAAGATATATAGGACACCTTACTAAGGCTCTGGATCTATATAAAACATATCAAAGTTTCTTTCTAATATATAAGTACCATTTTTACTTATAATGAGGTAGATCATATTCTATCCCTTGTCTCCCACACCGAGCATAGCTCATGTGAGAATATGGGGTCTCAATGAACACATCATTGAACTCATGAATCTCTGCAAGAAAGGGAAATATTAGTATATATTCCAAAATGAGTGTAATGATATAAAAATCCATCATAAAAGGACATCCACCTTGGGGATAGTATCGATGGCACGATCAAACTATGATAACTATAATTCCTACCATAACTAGGATATATAGGGCATCCCCTCAAGAACTGAGCTCAAATATGTATTACCTCAAAGCTCATGAATATTTCCTCTCTATATGATGTTAAACTGAATGGGAATAACAAACTGTATGTGTTTGGATTCCAGTAATAATCATGATATATAGGATTCCTCATAATGGATCAGTATCCTCCTCAGAATATTTACAGCAACCTTCATAGATGAAAATTATAAAATACATGGATATATGGATTAAACATATAATCATCAAATTATTATTTTGAAATGGGTGAATAACCTCAGATACATATAGATGGATTCAATAATGATATTACCCTTTCGTTTATATATAAACGATTAATAATCAATGATCACTTTTTAGTGAAACCAGTCTCGTATCGAGATTATGAAGAAATTTCAAAATGTATAATAAATAAAAAAATAGGGTCCAAAAGTACAAAAATATTCCCCCAAAAAGTTCTGATGGGTATGACATCCCATATAGTGGACCAATGGGAGTTCCTAAGTATGTGTGTGTCTAAACCCCCAATTGACCACCTGCCTTTTAGAAAGCAAGTCCATACTCATTTATGGATAAGGGAACTGATGGTAGTTTCCATTAAGACTAAAAGGAGTTATGATATTTTTGTGATTGTACATAAATTGAACCCCCCACAACCCACCATCAATCTGATTTGAATCTGCCTTGACAGGGGTTCACAGTCATCTCTTCTCCATTAAAACAAATACTCTCATTACTATTGAGTTACATGTCCCCATTTTTTCCCTTTTTTCACAGTAAAATTCTAATGAATTCCATTAATTTTTTTAATATATATCTCTTAAATATATGCATAGTGAAATATCATGTTCATTTCCCCCAAGTTTATTCATTTTTAGTACCCTTTTAAATTCTAACTCTTAAGGTAACAAAATATAAAGGAACTATCATATTTATTTTCTCATGTAATGAATCTCCCTTATAATTTTTTTAAAATTATGAAATGATTAAAATAACCATAATAATTATTTTATTATCACTATTAGTTCAATTCATATTTCACTAGAAAAACAATACAATATTTCCTTATATAAAAACATCCTTTAGTTATTTTTTAAAGCATCACACAAGTGGATTATTTTTAATCTTTATTCATCGAGACCCTTCTGATGAATTTTCTAGATATTAACTCCATGATTAAGACATAAATTCTTTTTAAATTTATAAATGTTCATAAGGAATTAATTCTTTCATATCTTAAAAATCATTATAATTTTTACATCATTTGTGTCTTAAATTATAATTATGAAACTATGTTTTATCTTATAGTTTTTATCATGTTTATGATATTTGTATGGTTTCTCTTCTTCATATGGAATACATATATACAATTTAAATTAAATGATTTTTAGGCCTATAATTTAATATCTATAAAATCCATTTTTTAATGAATTATATATCAGGTGATGTTATGTTTTTAATTAGGGGGATCCTAATTCCCTTGGGGACATTTTCCACTATGTGTGGTTCAAGGGTGGTTCGCATAAGTACACTATTTTATATGACAGGTGGGCCTAAAAGAATGTACAAATACATTATGTTGGCAATGATTTATATCACATGAGATGGTATATTGAGGATTATATAGTGTACCAAATTCACTTTCATACATTTTCCATTATTTTTCGTGAATTGGGAGTGAACCTAATCAACCATGGGACATTTTCAGATTTATGATGATGGTCTTGGGAGAGACCCTTAAATTATGACTATGATAATAGTTTTTCTTTCACTTCCACATGCTTGTGATATCTTGATCTTATGATATCATTACCTTATTCTGTGATTACATTATTATGATCATCCTTTTTATGTTATTATGTTATTCTTCTTGTCTCTAATGTTATTCATTATTACCATATTCATTCACTTCCATGGATTTCTAGATCACCATTTTTCAATGTGTATTTCCCCAATAGTGTCCCTATAATTTTACGCATATTATTACATGATTTTAAGAATAATTAAAAACCCTATAAAATACATGGATCATAAGTATAGTGTAATAGGATGATTACTTACACAATTATAAATCATGAAACTGAAATGAAAACCTATTTGATTCTACTTTCATAATGAGATCCTATAACAATATGAGCCCTTACATATTCATTAGATAACCTGGTTAATACATGAAAAAAGGACGATCTAAAAAGACCATTAAGGGAATAAACATAATAATACAGTATATCATATGGGTTGGAAGGCATAATATAGTGACATAAAATAGCCTAAACATATAGATGAATAAAATATATAACACATGATCATGCAATAATGGAATCATAGTAATGTTTCAGCAACATAAAACATGAAATAAGAATGAGTAAAATCTCATTTCTCATGTAGGGGAATGAGTCAAGGCTAACCGCAAAGACAATTGCACATGGAGCACGAGTCAAGGTTAACCACCAAGACCATTGCACATGACATCTCATGAGACTAAGCATTACTCAATGCATTAGAGCTCTATTTGGGTGAACCAATAATAAAATGTTCATGAATATTTGTTCCACATAAATAGTCATAGATAAATAATTAAACATAAAAATAAGGGTTACCAATGGAATGAATTGCATATCATAATCCATCCAGAAGGGATATAAAGAGAGAATATCAAAGAGGTATCCAAGAAATGAATGGATTTAAATATTAAATGGAATTTAATATGAAAACAATACACGTATATAATGATATTTTATATCAAACTAATGTGAAATCAAATAATTAGATTGTTTTAGAAACATTATAAATCAAAAAATTTAGTTCGATTTAAATAAAATATTAAAGATTCCTTAAAACAAAAATGTATAATTTTTAAAAAAAATAAATTAACCATGATATTATTTCATGATAAAATGAGTGAACTTTTAAACATAATTGTGGCTTAAAATAGATTATGGTGTGCACTTGAAAATGGGGAAAATTTTAGGATGTTCCCTTTAATCAGGATTTCATATTACGATAAATTAAGAAGAGTGAATTTTTAAAACATGTATTCCCCAAAAAAGAATGATGAATTAATCTAGATAAATGATTTTAGAACATATATCCAAAATTTAGAATAATTATATGAAAATAAATAAGAGTTACATTGGGGTAAATAGAGAATAAGTGTAACCTGATGGTAAAATTTGGGTTCGGAGGGAATCCCTTACCTAATATCTAAAAGTTTCCTTCACCTAAACTTAATGTCATTGATAAATGAATTAAGTACATTAATTACATAATTAATAACCTTTTATAAATTTATTTGATTTATTATAATTTTATTTGTTTCATTTAATCGCTTTTTGATGGATTATATGATTCAATTTCATCATTTGGGGGCATTGGTTTCCTTGCTTTTCATGATCAGGTTACTTGAAAAAAAACATTAGAAAATAATATAAAATGAGAATGGTTGTCTATAATTGGAGATAAATGTAATTAATGAAAATATATATAATTAATATGTTTTATATATCATTATGGTTACATATGCAAGGATGAATCATTAGATAAATTGCTAATGTTATTTGTTTAGATTAATTAGGGTTTTTTTTCATCGTGAACTAGTATTATTGTATTAATTAATATCTTGTATTTATAATGATTCCATAATATTACATACTATGTAATAAATATATTATAATCTAGTTCAACCAAAAAAATGGTATATTGACAAGAATTTATGGATGGAATACAAACCGAAAACATCATATTCCTTGAATGTGATAAATTAACACATCGCGAATGATGTTATCATATTTAGTACAAAAATGGAGGGGAAGAGAAATGATGATTAATTATGCCATTAACATGATAAAAATTCATTATATATACAAAACTGTAGTTTTAATTCCACATGGATTATTTATGGTCAGGGTAAAATAAGAAAATAAAAGAAATTATAAAGAAGTTAAATGAAAATGAAATATGATTAAACCTATTGAATTGTTCTCCTTGAGAACCTCCTTATTGAATTTTTTTATTGGTGAAAAAGGATATTAAACATCGGCAAGATTAATGGAAAGATTATTAGTCTAAAACTATTAAACCATCAAGGATTAAGAGGTTTGGGGGGAAGATGTGGTGACAGGTGGTATTTATAGTGGAGGATAGAGGTGTTTTCTCGTTATTTTATTCATTAGTTAATTATTTTTTCTCCAGACAATAAATTTTTATGGTTACATGAATAAATAAAATAATAATATATTGTTGATTTGAGATTATGGTTCTAACCTCATCATTGACTCAAGGAAGATTTCATTAACATTTAATGTATATATACCATATTTTACTATTCACCAAAAATACAACTTTTTTAAAAAAAATATACAAAAAAAACCATGATCATCATTCATATTTTAGAATTCAATTAACGACTCCATAATATGAAATGAATTTTCTAAATATGATAAATTTAATTTTTAATTGAAATTATCATTTATTTGGAAAATATTTATTTTAATATTATAACTAATTTTATAATACTTTGAAAAATTAATCAAGGTCTCATAATATTATCTTATATTCATATAACAAAAAAATACTTATTTATGAATATTTTTTATGAATAAATTTTTAAATTATTATATAAAGTATGAATTAAAAAAATTCAATCTATGTTTTATAAAAATATCATCACTTAAAAAATAATTTCTAATACATTTATTTACTTATAATATGTTATAATTATGTCATATTTTGATTTATCAGATGCCTCAACGTTTCTTGTACTTCCATTATCTATTTTTCAATTATGTAGGATGATTTTTTATTCATAAGTTTCATATTACTATTATAAATTTCACGTTACTATTTTCATGGTATAGGTTTCTTAACTTCTACAAATTCCACTTATTTCAATCATTTCCCATTTATAAAATTTATATTTTTTCCTCTATGTGATTTTATATGATATTAGATATATAGAATACTTATATTAAGGTAATTTCTGTTGATTTAATTCTAGGTTGTTACATTCTTCACCCTTATAAAATTTCGCCCTCAAAATTTTGTTTTATATACTATGGTGAAAAAAAATTAAATCTATTTATCCTTCATAACATCCTTGGGTTTCCATGTTGCCTCTTCATACTTATGGTTCCTTCATAGTACATGGACTATATTAGTAGTCTTTTTTCATAGAAATTTATCCCTACTATTTGAGATCTTCATTGGATGCTCCTCATCAGAGAGATCATTCTCCAATTGTACCACATATAAATTCAGAACATGTGAAGGATATGGTATGTACATCCTTAAGATTGAAACATGGAATACCTAGTGTACTTGTGACATGGTTGATGGAAGTTCTAGTCGATAAGCCTCAACTCCAACACAATCTTGAATATCGATGGTGTTGATGTACCTAGGACACATATTTCTTTTCTTCACAAAACTAATGATCCTCTTCCATAGAGATATACAGAGTAATACCTTGTCTCTAACCATAAAATCTAGGTCTCGTTGATGATTTTATACATAACACTTTTGTTGAGTTTGGGATGCCTTAATGTGCTATTGTATGGTTTTCCCCTTATCTATAATTTCATTGACCATTTCATGTATTATCAACTAATGTTCACTGACCTCATCCTAGTATGTCAGTGTTATGCACCTTATCCCATAAAGATCTTCATATGGATCCATTTCAACACTCTAGTGAAAACTATTATTTTATGTGAAATCGACTAGAGTCAGATGTTAGTCTCGTCATAATTTCAGGTCAATAAAAAATGGTCTTAACATTGTATCTAGATTCTGAATAGTATGTTCAGATTTTCAATCATTTTGATGATAAAAGGACACTATGAATCTCATATCTGTGTTCATAGCATGTTTGATAATTTATCATAACTTTTAGGTGAATCTAAAATATCTATTGGACATTATCAATAGTGGTACTCCATGTTTCCTTACCACTACTCTAATATGTATCTATGAAATATAATCTAGTGAGAAGTCTTAATAAATTGAAAAAATGTTATCTCTCATTGTGTGATTGTCCACAATAACCAATATTGCATTGCTTCCTCTGAATGTATCTAGATGTCTGCTGAGAAATTTTGGGGTGATGTTTTCCTAGTTCAATGTTGGTATCGGTAATGGTTTCATCATCCCTGTATATTTTTTCCATTTAGCCTTCACATTTTGATATACGAATCAATTTGATGTATATTCTATGATATCATTCTTCATATTTCCCCACCAGTATTTCTCTCAGAGATCATGATACATATTTTTTCTCCCTAACTACATAGACAAGGTTGATCTATGTGCGTCATATAGAAGCACTTTGTTTATCTCTAGATTGGATGGGCCACATAGTTGTGACTCAAATATCATGATTCCTTCCCCATCCAACATTACACTAAGGATTTATCATTTCTAATAGCTTCATCCTTTTTATTAATTTCCATATCATTTTATTGAGAATAATTTAATTTCTCTATGAGGGATGGTCAATAAATGATTTGAGAAAGGATTGATGTTGTTCGTTTCACAACAATTATCATGTCCATCCTTTGAGGGTCTATGAAAAATGGACCCTTCTCATTTATCTTTATTGATAATGATGAACTATCATTTGTACTTATAGAATCTTCCACCTTATTTTGTTTTCCATGATGGGTGTGGATTGAGAAGTCATATTCCTTCATGATATCTAACCATCTTCACTGGATAATATTAATCTCATTATTTATGAATATATACATGAGGATTTCATGATCATTATATATTAAAAACATCTATATATAGTGATAATTCCACCATATTTTCAATGCAATGATCATAGTCTCCAACTCCAGAACTTGCATGGTATAGTTTTTCTCAGGAATTTTTTACTACCATGAGGAGTAGGAAACCACATAGTAAGTTTCCATCAGTAAACATCCTAATACTTTCATTGAGGAATAGTTGTACACCCAAAATAGTTCCCCACTTGTCATTTGTGTGATCTTTGATATAGTGATAAGGCTATTTCAATTCCTTGATGTAGTAATCACATTCATTAGTCTATGAAAACTTTACTCACTTCTGAGTTAGCTTGGTTACTACATTGGAAAAGAATGAAAATATCTGTACAAATCATGGGTAATAACCATCTAGAATAAGGAAATTGTAGATCTCAATTATATATGTTTTCTTGGACAACTCCTCAGTAGCCTTTATCTTTTAAGGGTCTACATATATTCTTTTACTAGTGATTACATGCCACATAAATGACATTTCTTCCATTAAAAACAAACATTTATTATACTTTTCATAATGTTTCTACCTTCACTATGTCTTTATAAAATTATATAAATGCTCAATATATTCCTCCTTTTTTTTAGATTATACTATAATTTTGTTAATATAGACTACCAAAAATTGGTCAAGGTAATATATAAAGAATCTATTCATTATATCAACAAATATTTTGGGAGAATTAGTTATTTTTGAAGGAAATCACTATGAAATCATAGTGGCCATAACTTATTGAAAATGAAGTATTATGAATATCTTTATTTCTCACCATTAATTAGGGACATCTCCACCGAAGGACCACCTTTAATAAATTATTGGCACACAATGTTGACGGATCAAGTCATCTATCGATGGAAGGTGATACATGTTCTTTATTGCGAATTTCTTGATCTCAAAATAATCAATACATAGGCACATTGATCCATCCCTCATCCTAACAAATAATACTGGTGGACACCATGGTGAATTACTTAGGTGTACAAAACCCCTGTCTAAATTCTCTTATAACCACTTCTTCAGTTCATCCAACTCAGAGGTGTCCATTATATAATTTTTCTTTGATATAGGAAAATATCCATGAATAATTTTAATACATATCTTAACTTATAATTTATTAGTAATACAAGAATATTCTTCAAGGGACACATCAGTATAGTCACTCACAATGGGCGTGTCTTCGAGTATCTCTCTCCATTTTCTCAATCATTTGATCTCAATATTATTTCACATAAAGAAATAATTTCTATAATTAATATGATGATTCTAATGGTGATTTATCCTCTTCAATAAACTTGTACATAATCACTAGGATACTTTTGGATATAAAGAGTGGTCTCCTTTTCTCTATAGTTCATGTAGGATTTGTATAAATATAGAAAATACATGACCACTATATCATCAAACTCATCTAAATTAAGTAAGACATGATTTTTTGGGATGTTCAGTCCAAAAACAATAACTAGGGAGGATTTATATACTCTGGATGCAATAATTTACCCATTTTGTTTTCTCACAGGTAACTCATTCCCCATTTTTTGAGGTGGTGTTTGAGTATTTATAATAATGTTAGATGATATGAAAGAATGTGTAGAACCAGAATCAAATAGCGTGTTCACTATTAAAAAATGAATAACCAGAACTTATCACCACATCATTATCAGGATCCACCTCATTAACAATGATGTAATATTCACTTCCCAATTTCTTGGGATTTTATTTTTTTTGATTTCCTCTAACTACCCTTGGAATAGGGAAATGGATTTCTACATACCCATGTTACTTGCAGTTAAAACACTACACTATAGTCTTAATGGTGATCAAAATCATCCTTTTATATTAAACATTGGTGGGATTATTCAAATACCTTTATTATTTTTTATCTTGACTCTGCATTCCTCCACATTTGGAGAATTTCCTTGTTCTCATTAGAACGTTATCATGATGCTTCTTCCAATATATTTGGAAAGTGAGATGTGATGTTTCATTTACATCATGGTATGTATCTACTGATCTTATTATATTAAAATGAATTTTATTCTAGTTATCCATTGGGCCAGAAGACCATTGTGGGTATATATTCTTCATTTCAACATTAGGGTCAAAATGTACAATCTCCTCATAGATATCAAATAGTCCAATCAATAACAATTTTAGTAGACTCTGATTTGATCTCCTAAAGAAGAGATCCATCTTGAGTTCATTGTTCATGACAGAGATGAGTTATATATTTCATGAATTGTGATTTTTTACTCACACAATATAATAGAATCATTTTCCATTTTCTATAGTCTAGGAAACTCCCTTTCAATCCTATGATGGAGGGTTTTTAGAAACTATTTATAGAAAAATATCATTAAGAAATTTTCTCCTTCAATGGAATAAATTTCCTCTTTGGACGTCATGTTATTAATAAATATACCCGAAAAATATGCTTTCCCATCAAAATTATAGTCTAGTAGCACAACTTTCTCTTCTTATCAGCACTATAGGAAAGAAAATATTTTATCAATGGAGTTAATCCATTATTTTGTGAGTAGGGAATTGGAAGACCCACGAAACATGAGATCCCTTTATTTCACAGAGGACTCAAATTAAATTTTATTTCTCTTAGTAGAATAAAGGTATTCCACATGATTAATGTTATTAATGATTTTATAATCCATTTGATTATGTAATATCATGATGTCTTGAGCACCAATTCGCATCATATATGGCATATCATTAGAACAATCATTATATTTCCTATCATAGTGATTGTTGGCATGAGAAATTATATTCTCATCCATTAACTATGAAAAATAAGGTACAATTATAAGGCTTGAATACTTAGCTAATAATAATATAAAAATAACACATTGATCCTAGAAGGATAAACTTGTTAATGAAAAGCATATCATAACTTTTGATCCCATATGTTTCAATATGGGTTATCCATGTTTATTGAATTTTCCCTAGGGTTCTTAATAAATTTATTTAGTATGAATATCTAAAATAAATAGACAATTCATTGATACCAACTATATAGTCCATATCCATTTAAAAATATTATTACATGATTTTAAGCATAATTATCCATTAATTAAAATCCAAGGATCATAAATTCTAGTTTATTTGGTATATTATATATGTAATTAAAAAAGAATGAAACCAAAATGAAAAGATATTTTATTTAATATTCATAATGAGATCCTAACACCATTTGATCCCTTAAATATTCATAGGATTGCATAGGTAATACATGAATAATTGGATGAGCTAAAATCCCAGTATTGGAATAAACATTATAATAAAATGTGTATAATGGATTATAAGTCAATACATACTGATGTAAAAAGTCAACAACATATGGAAGAATAACACAGAGAACATGGGATCATATAATCATGGAATCATAATAATGTGGAAGAAACAAAGAACATGAATTATGAATGGGTCAATGATTATTTCACATGGAGGAGCACAAGTCAAGTCTTTCCATGAATATTGTTGCACATGTAGCATGAGTCAAGGATGACCACCAAGACAGTTACACATAACATTTCATTAGACTAAAAATTACACAATGCATTGGATTTATATATGGGTTTACACATAATAACATTTTCATGAATATTTTTTCCACATATAGAATCATAAATAAGTAATAGAACATAAACATAAGGGTAACCCATGGAAAAAACGGTGTATCATAATCATCTAAGATGGCATATCAAATGGTAATATCATAATGGTTTCATTGAAAGAATAAAATTAAATCAGTAATGTACATTAATAAGGTAAAATATTTATAGATCATGATGTTTGATGTCAAATTAAATTTTATACTGGTGAAA
Source organism: Viscum album (assembly GCA_963277665.1). Classification (NCBI taxonomy): domain Eukaryota; kingdom Viridiplantae; phylum Streptophyta; class Magnoliopsida; order Santalales; family Viscaceae; genus Viscum; species Viscum album. The sequence goes on along the minus strand of OY728140.1, from coordinate 2,087,674,025 downwards.
ATAGTGTTCAAAAACTTTAGAAATAAAACATTTTAGTTTCGTTCAGAGAAAATATTAATGAATCTTTAAAACAGAAAAGGCATAATTGTTTTTATAAATTAAGAAATTAATTAAATCATTTTTTGATGATAATTTGATTTATTTTATAAAAATAATGGTTTCTTAAAATATATTATGGATTGGACATGAAAATGTGTAAAAAATTAGGAAGTTCCCTTTAATCAGTCTTGCTTATTGGGAATAATTAAGAAGGGAATCCTCTCAAAACATATTTTTTCCTAAGAAAAAAAAAGAGGAACTGATCTAGATACATGTGTTTGGAACATATAAATATAATGTATAATAGTTTTATAAAAATAAATAAGATTTATATAAAGTTAATGGGATATAAATCATAACTCAAATGTAAAATGGGGGTTCCAAGAGAATCCTTATCCTTGTGTGTGAAGTTGTTCTATACTTGAACTTAATTTCTTGGATAGCCAAATTAATTACATTAATTAATTAATTAAAACCCTTTTATACTATTATTTTATTTATTATAATTTTATTATGTTAACTTATTATCTTTTTATGGATTATTTAATTCAATTTAATTATTTAGAAGCGTTGGATTCTTTTATTTTCATGATTGGTTTACTTGTATACATGTATAGAAAATAATATAAAATGATAATTGTTGTAAAATATTTATGTTTAATGTTATCAATAAAAATATAGGATATTATAAGGTCTTATATTTCATTTTTGATCCATATGTGATGATGAATCACTAGATAAAACATTGATGATATTCGTTTATATTAATCTGAAGCTTTTTTATCATCACGAACTAGTTCTGTTTTATTAATTAATATCAAACATATATTGTGGTTACAAACATTAAATAGGTCATATAAAAATATTATTATATGTTTTAATAAATAAAATGGTTCTATGACCAGACATAAAAGAGGTGAAGGAAATTTTAAACATTATTATCCTTGAATGGAATAATTTATTACATCACAGATGATCATTACATTTTTAGTACAAAAGGAGAGGGGAAGAGAAATAATGATTAATTATTATATTAACATGATAAAATTATAGTATATATAAGAAACTAGAGTTTAAATTACACTTGTATAAGGTATGGTGAGGAAAAAATAATAAATTAAATTAAATTAAATTAAATTAAATTAAATATGATTTTACCTATTGAATTATCCCCCTTGAGAACATCCTTATGTAAATTGGTTTTTGTCATTTGTTGTGACTAAAGAATCCTAAAAGTGGGAAATATTCTTGGTATGATTATTGGGGAGATAATTTAGAATCTTAAATGCTTAAGTGGTGTGAGGAGAATAGGTTTTGATGGGAGGTATTTATAATGGAGGAGAGGTGTGTTTAATCATTAATTTATTTGTTACATGATTTTTTTCATGAAGAAAATAAATAATGATAATTATATGAATAAATATAGAAAATAAATAATGGAAATATAATATAATGGTAATAACATTATATATTTTCTCATGTAACATTGAATTTAACTTATACTATATATATATCATAAATTACTATATTTTATTATTCATAAAAAATCGAATATTTTTAAAAAAATCAGAGAAATTCACTATAACCATTTTTATTTGTGTATATATAAAAAATGTGATCCATTTTATGAAAATAATTTTATAAATATAATTAACAAAATATTTAAGGAAAATTATAATTTATTAAGAAAATAATGATTTGAAAATTGTAACTCATTTTATAAAACTATGAAAAATTAATCAAGGTTTCATTAAATAATATTATATTAATAAGATAGAAAAATATTTATTTATGAATATACGTTACGAAATTTTTATTTTAAATAATTATATTAATTATTACATTTAAAATAAACCTTTATTTTTTATAGAAATATCAACAATAAAATTTTAATTTCTTATACATTTATTTACTTATACTATAATATAACTATGTAATAATTTTATTTATAAGGTGCCTAAATTTTTATTATAAATTCAATTTTCTGTTTTATATTCTATTGTTTTGTTTATTATTCATATGGTTTATATTACTATTACAAAGTTTATTTTACTGTTCAATTGGTATAGGTTTCTTAACTTCAAGAAATTCTATTTCTTTTATTCATTCACAATTTATAAAGTTTATATTATATTATCATTGTGATTTTATGTGATTTATATTATATGAAATAAATATAATATTGGAATTATCATTGATATAATTCTATTTTGTTACATTACCGACTATATCCAATATAGTTTTAGTATATCTATTTGATTTAGGATCACAATTTGGCGTTTTAAAATAATATTATTATTTGTATACATAAGTTTCTGTACTTATGTATAAAATCATCAAAAGTTGCTAAAACTATAGATCCTTAGAATTATTTATTGGGGATATATATTATAAATAAAGAAATGAATCATGTTTATGTTCAGGGTTTCTATATAAGAAATTAGTTTTATGAGAGTGTAAACATTATTTAGTAATCAAAATTCATGAAAACATAACATATCTGTCTTGAATAAAATAGAGATGTCGTATAAGGATACTACACAAGAATAATAATGTTACACCATTTCATTTATAAAGGATCACTTACACGAACATAATTATATTCTAGATAGAGTCCCACGGTGGATTGAGTTTACTCCCACTCCCCCATTCCAATTAATCATTCGTGGATTGGGTTCACTATATAGTAACATTCAAGACATAGCAGAAGTTATATTACTTTAATGAATGAATTTTAACGATATATAATTTTGTTCATATACATCTCAATATGAAAATCATACACATCTGTTGCACATGTATATGAAAACAATTATAATTCCATCATATTTTAATTAACATATGTGAAGGAAAAACCATTCAAGAAAATTATAACACCGCATATATTTAAAGACATAAAAGAAAAATGATTATTGAAAAGTCAAAAAATGTTAACCTTTATTTTAGGATCCTATATAATGTGAACTATAAAGGTAATATAGCCTTTTTCTAGAGTGGTTTTTGGATGGGTGACCACTATTGATGTTTCCTATGGTTATTGTGGGTGAAGAAACAATTACACTGAAATAATTTCTGTTCTAATATGGCTAAATCACTAGTCTGATAAGAAAATATAGTGGTTAATACACTAAGGTGTGTTGAGAAGGTATCCAAGGTATTAATAGATATCCATATAGTAATATAACCTTGTTCATGACCTAATTATTCTATATATTGAAAGGTATCAGATCCAATTCCTAGCTAGTAGTGAAGTTGAACTCCCATGGTTTGAGGTGTGGTGTATACGATGAGGAACAAACCTTCAATATGTGATGTATAATGTAATAAACACTAATGATAAAGGCTTAAGAGGATAATTTATACAACCTATTTCATCAAGGTTAACATTTATTTCAAGATCCAGTGTTTTTTGATATCTATAGTCAAGATAGGATTTTCTTAGAGTAGTGTTAGGATGGGTGAACTCCTAGTATTTGTGTTAGGGTCTTTGTGACTGAGGAAATAATTAATCTAAAATAACATGTGAAGGATTTTTGGAAAGTTCATTAGTATGATAAGTGATCCATGTGGGTACTATCATGTGGAATTAAAGGAAGGAATCCACGTTATAACTAGAGACCCATGGGGTTTTAATGAACTACTTCATGGATGGAGGAGGTTGGGTCATGAAAACAAAATCCAAAAATTAAGATCATAATCCATCTTGAAAAATAATTTGAATTTTATATTTATATCACATCTCTACAGAATCATAAAAAATATTAATTTATATGGACATAGATTAATTTCCCTTTATAACACAATTACAAAATTACATTGGAAAAAATAAAAATAATTACCCTTTACATTTATAATGACTTTTAATTAAAAAAGTAATAATTAATAAAATAACAAAAATAAAAATTAAATTAGAAAACCAAGTAAACATGGAGAGTTTTATTTATAAATAAAACAAAATAAAATGTTGGAATAAAAAGAAAATTTTATATATATTGAAAAAGATATCCCTTTTATTATTCTATAAAGAAAGTGAATGTTGAAAATTACACATGTAAAAATTTATAAAATGAGATTCCTTTCATTATTTAACAAATAAATTCCTAAAATGTCAAAAAATAAACTTAACAAATCATATTATTTTATAGAAGATGATTTATAAAACAAAATAATGAATATGAACTTTGAGGAGAAATATTATCTATTGATAAAATGTGATAACATTGGCTCCACTCAAAAAAAAACTGTTACTCAAATTTTGATCCAAATATAAGGGAATGTGAATAACACAAGTAATATCTATAAGTAACCATCATATAAAAAAATCGGGTTTTATGGATATTTAATATAAAATTTCTCCCAATAGATTGTTAAATATAGATAATATTGATTTCAAAGTCCTAATAGATGACAAACCTTACCCCTCACTTTTTATTAATAGAATATTTTTTATCTATTTATATAATAAATTTTGTTATATATTCATATTTACAAGAAACTTATTCAAATTTATTTTAATTAAAAATATTGATTTATAATTCCATATTAACTAGATATTATATATTTACTCATAAATTTAATATTCAATTTTAAATTGTTCCATTTTGTTCATGCATTATTTGGTTTGAGGGCTCTAGTACTCACTCCCAAACAATGTTTTCATCCTCTCTAGGATCTTTATGAAAATTTAGTATATGTTTTTATGTAGTTCTACAGTCACATGTCTATTTTATTGAACATATAGAGATGGTTCAAATAGAACACTTAAAAATATCCTTTTCTATGATTATTAAATATAAACAAGAGTTGAATTTATTGGTTAATATAATTTGGAATAATATTATTCCATAATTATGAAAACATCATATATTAATAATTAGAATATAATCTCTCGTTTATTTTTTTATTCTTAGTCATAAATTTTCAAAATTTTATAACATTGTTCATGTATATTTTAAAACCGACCCAAATAGAATCACGTTATAACAAATTAATGTGTATTACCATGTTATTATATAGTAATAATATCTATTTTATGGAATTCTATTGATTTGTAAACTTATTTATTAATATAATAAAACATATTTTATGAGAGTTGTATCAATAAGAAAATAAATTAGACGTGAATATTCTTTAAAAGAGCCTCATTGAAATGTGGAAATTGCGACTCCTTGTGACTGAATGTTCACATAAATGGTAGAGAATTTTTGAAGAGAAATTTTCTTAGGTATTAAAGATAAAATATTATAAATTTTGTACTTTTAGGTGGGTAGTGGAGTGGACCTTTGATAGGTGAGAAATGGTGGTATTTTTTTGTATATACTCATTCCATAATATAAAAAAGGAAATTTTTAAGGAATGTGGATCAATCTTTAGAACATATTGAAGATAAGTTATGATTACTCCTATAAATCCCTCATACACACATCTTTACATAAATGTTTAATATTTTATGACCTTTTCCATTAATGTATACCATTTAACACTTATTAGTGTTACCTTTGTATCAAAATTGTACCTTATAACATATTTTTATACTAACAATTGATATTTACCCAATTAAATAATTAAGATATACAAATTAAAAATATTGAATATGTTTAATTTTATTTAATTTATAATGGTGATAAAGAAAAATTTTATTTTATGTACACATAACACGTAGATTGTTTTTTAGAAAAATATATTTTTTGAAGCATAAAAAGTTATTAATTGTTATTTATTACCCCCAAAATAATAATTATATGATTGGGAAATTTTGTAAATATATATACATATAAACAATTCATTTAATTAAAATAATTATACAGTATAAATCATTTCAATTTACTGAAATAAAGATACACAACACATATAAATAATAATTCTTTTAAATATAGGTCATTTAAAATAAAATGATTTTATCTTCATTAAAAATAATTAATAATCAAATAATTTAAGTCTATTAATTTTATTATAAGTAAAAAAGATAGATAAGTTTAATTTTATACATATATTATATATATAAAAATTAAAAGAAAACATTTTATCCATGATAAATTAGGTTAGTATACATTATAGTTACTTATTTATTTCTTGGATATGTTTATTTTTTCATAATCTGTAAAGACCCGTAAAATTCAAGGGAAATTTTTTCTACATTTTCTTTAGGATTTTACAAGAACGCAGTTTTTGACGGCGCCTGATTCCGAGGCCCGGTGTTCCCGGAATTTCTATCCGAAGTTTAGCTCGGGTACGTTCAGTGAACGAACGAGCGGGAATTTCTAACATTTGAATCGGTGCCCGGAATCAAATTCCGAGGGCACCGATGGAACCGCAGCACCGGTAATTTCTTAGTAACTCCTGTTCCGGATATGCGTTTACACGAGTGTTGATGATAAAAATTGTGGAAGATTATTTTATAATTACTCTAGAATTTTTATTTTTTTTACTCTAAGTGTTTAGTTCTTGATGGAAGTTAGGAAACCACCCAACCTCCATTGAAAGGTTATGAGGGTGGTGGGGCCCACACGAACCCCACCACTTCATATTCTCTAAACCCCCCCTCAACTCCCACTTCAATTTTGTTAACATAAGTTATAAATTATGACTTTAATGTAATAAGTTAAATGAGACGAGTTGTGTGTGGTTATTGAATTTCAAACTCTTGAAATTAAAAAGAGCTGTTGTGTTAATAAAATAAGAAAGGAACTTATTTTATTTGGGTTGTTAGATTTTGTCGTTGAGAGGTTTTGGGAAGAACATCTTCTTCTTCAACGATGAACATCTCTGCCGAAGAACGCGGAGAACTTCTTCCACGACGTTTCCTATTCGGACGCACCTCGACGACAATGGAATCAACGTTCATTCTCTGCGACATCGACCCGTGACACGACGTCTCTTTCCGCAACGGTTCTTCCGCGACACCGTATCCGTGACGCGATAATCTTCTTCCGCATCGTCTCTTCCGCGATGGTTTTCCACGTCGAAATCTCCGTCAACGACTTCGAATCCTTGCTTCGCGACGTCGACGTTCTTTTTCCGTGACGCCCGACCTCCTCGACGCTCGCCTTCTGCGGCTCGTTGACATACACCATTCTTGAAACCGAGGTAGGGGTTTTATTTATTTTATTTGTTCTTGAATACCAACTTGACGAACTTTGTGGATTTAAACCTTTTGTTATCGAATAACATGAGGGGGGTCGGACCGCACAAACACGGCCGAACCTCCTCCTTATTTTCTTCCGTGTTGGTTCCTTGTGGTTGGTACGGGAGAATGTGGTGTCGTCGCACCACGCGGATTCATGCAGAATGAAATGCATGGCGCCGTCGCACAGCGCCATGGAAAGATGTTTAAGAATGCGACGACGTCGCACCGCGTCAAAGAAAACCGAAGATTCCACGGCCGGAGCGGGGCCGCGCCGGAGGGGCGCGGTGTCGTCGCACCGCGCCGGATGACAAGGGTCGTGGCAGGTTCTGGGCCGCGGCGGAGTAGGGTGACCGGCGGCCGGTACCGGGCCGCCGGCAACAGAGCTGGAAGGGGACCGGCCATCACCAGTCTCGTTGAGTAGAAACCGGTCGGCCAGGTCGGGCCGGCCGGACAAGGGGGAGCCGGGGGAAATTATTTCCCCCGGCTGGACTTCAAGCGGCCCCAATTAAGGGGGCGCGGGTACTAAAAATGGGAGGGGCTTTTCCCCCCGTGCGGCATCCAAGAAGCGGGGCCCCATGTGGGGTGGGGGGGGCGTTTCCCTCAAGGCGCGGCATAAATGCCTCGCCGTTTTGAAATCAAGGGGGGTGGGGGGGAATTTGCCCCCCGCGCACCGCGCACATGCGGCGCCCAGGCCGCGCCACCACGTCGGCCCGCGCTGCCACGCCGCCGGCCGGTCTGGAATTCCGAGCCGGGCTGGGTCACCGGGCCGGGTCACCGCCCTGGCCGGGTCGACCCGGTTTGGCCGATCCAGGGGGGTACTGGGTCGGGCCGGGCCAGGCCCAGACCCCCTATTTTCAGACTGAGTTGGTTCAAATGCCCATTTCTTGGACTACGGACCTCGGATCGACGCACGTCAGTTGCGTAGCAATCCTTGGGACCAGACGGTCGTTTCGGAATATCGCACTCAAGGTTTCGGAATAATTTGGGTTCGGCCGGGTTGGTTCGGATACGAAACAAACCGGGCCCTCGGAGCGGAAACGCTCGTAACTTGAGCTTCGGACGCCCGATTGACATGCCATCGACTTTTTTGGATTCCTCTTAGTGAGACAAATATTTTGGCTTACTCCGCTCGAGGTTTGGATGTCGTCGGAGTGCGGTCGGGTTGGTTCGCTCAAGAAACCAACCGGGCCCCTGGAACAAAAAAGCCAATAACTCACAGACCGGGCGTCCGATTGAGGGGGAGCACTACTATGTGAGGTGGCAGACCCGTGGCGGAGGAGAACTACTGTGTGAGGTGGTAGACCCACGATACTCGACAGGAGGATTACCTCCGTAGTATTAGGTTAGTGAGAAGTACCTCAGAGTCGTGACAGGACCACTGTACACTCCAGAGACGGGGCTCTTCAGCAGTTACGATTTCGATAATGAAAATCCTGGTTTGAGCTGAGTCTATGATCTTTGTGTTTACCTCCTGATTGATATGGGTCACTTGATAACTTAGGTATATGTATGGGCATATACCTGGGTAGTGGTTATCCGTTGATTTCATAATCTTTTTGTTACCTCATGATTGAGATGGGTTACCTGATAACTAAGGTATATGTATGGGCATATACCTTAGTAGAGGTTATCTGTTTAGATCTTCTTTGTGGTTATCCTTGTTGGTTTTAGTGAGACCTTGAGGGTCTCGGGGTTCCTACTAAGTATGGTTATACTCACCCCTACACGGGCTATGCACGCACCTCGTTGTGTTGGTTGCAGACGACGAGCAGTGCTGATAGACGTTGAGTGTTCGAGAACTGGATGGTACCCGGAGGTGGACTACACGACGAGTCAGTACCCGGAGGTGGACTACACGACGAATCAGTATCTGGAGGAGGACTTCATGGCGAGACGACACACGAAGGAGGTTGACGGGCGAGAGCGTTGAGGAGGCTATCTGTACCTACCCTTCAGGTAGGATCCGAGGAGGATGACCCAGGAGCTGCTTCCTTCTTCCAGCTGTCTGCCTTTTTTCTATTGTACTTTCGTTTAGTTGTAGCTGCACTTTCAGTTGGGTTTGTATTCTGACCCATTTACTTTTCAGCACTATCTTTTGTACTTAGTGTTTTGCTTCCACTTGTACTCTGTGGTGTTTTGTTTACTTTTATAAAGGCAATGCCTTCCTAGTTATCGGTATTTACGCCTTTGGTGCTAGTCTCCAGCCCCTGGCCTATGGAAGGCGGGCTTGGGGTAATCACAGCACGATACCCGAGTTCGGGTCGTGAAAAATTGGTATCAGAGGAGTCGGTTCTACCGCATGAACTTATAACTCTGATATTTTCTTTCTGTGAAGCAATAGTGTGAAGAGTACCGAGTGTGGTTTTCAGTTCAGGGAGTCCAGTATTGGTGCGGGCGGCTGACGTATCCATACACCAGGACCCTGACAACTGACTTCCGACTTTGTGTACGAAAACACTGATTGAGTGTGTGTTTCCAGAAGTTTTATTTGAGTATCAGCTCAGACCAGGTCAGCTCACCAGGTATAAATCGTTTGACCGTGTCACGTTGATCCTTTCAGGATGACTCACCTTGGACGACCAGCTAGAGCCCCGAGAGTGGTTCGTACTGACAGCCCGCCAAGAGACGTGGCCTCAGTACATGGCCCTTTTCCAGTTGAGGCACCAGCGGTACTACTACCCATTGGGCCACTGATTCCACCAGCCCCAGTAGCAGATGGTGCACGTCGCTTGAGCGCACTGCTCGAGTTCCAGCGCCAGAGGCCACCGAGGTTCCAGGGAGGGACGGACCTGCACGTGGCTGAGGATTGGCTGGAGGCTGTGGTGAGAGTCTTCAGGATAGTGGGGACACCGACAGACTTCATGGTGATCCTTGCTTCCAGCCTTCTTCAGGCAGCAGCAGGCAGATGGTGGAGCCTGATGCTCCAGAATCATGACGAGGCGACACTTCTTTGGGCAGACTTCGAGAGCCTGTTCCGGGCAGAGTTTGTACCAGCCACCCTTCGAGCGGCGCGTATTCAGGAGCTACTTCAGCTCTGGCAGGGCAGCATGACAGTGGCACAGTATTCAGCGAGGTTCACAGACCTCTCGCGCTACTCCACAGATATGGTATGGGACCCGTTCTTCAAGGCCCGAACCTTCGAGCAGGGGCTCAGGCGGGAGATTAGAGCTTCTGTTGTTTCTCATAACATTCCGACCCAAACAGGGGTGTTGGAGAGATCCCTCTTAGTGGAGAGTTTCCTTGCTGAGCAGTCTCCAGCAGCACGACCCACCACTAGCCGGCTTGCGGCAGAGTCTTCTGCAGCAGACAGTAGACAGATGACGTAGAGGTCCAAGAGGACCAGATCTACCGGTGGCCGACTGCACGACTCAGGTTCAGTTGTGCGGGGGAACCGGGGTGGAGTCAGAGCCAATCGTGCCGAGAGTGGTCTGTGTTACTCCTGCGGCGGGATTGGTCACATGGAACGTGACTGTCTGACCCGCCATGAAGATGACCAGCGGTTAAATGAAGAACCTCCCAGCCAGAGGCAGAGGGTCGATCAGGGCAAACTGCAAGGAGCAGGCGGCCATGGAAGAGGAGTTGGTCGTGCAGCTGGAGGTGGATGACGCTTCGGGGTATTGCCACCCCCACCACCAGGAGGCCCACCCCGACCGCAGGGGACAGGAGGACATGGGAGAGATCAGCTTCAGGTAGCTGAGGCCTACGGTCATGGAGCTCCGGAAGCAGATGGACAGGAGCGGGACTAGCTTCCGACCTGGAGGCTATTGATCCTGTTTCTTCTAGTTTTGTTGATGTTTGTCTGTAGTTGATTTGTGTCTTTGTACTATGAGCTTCAATAATGAAAAGACACTTATCTTTGTAAAGCTTGCTTTCCTGTCCTTTTTGTTTGGTTGATACTGAGTGGTCCCTGTTAAGACTGTTGACTTGACCCTCACTTTCGAGATTTATACTGGAGGAGACATAGTGACCTCACACTAATGCCAACAGTGTGACTAGACCCTTGGAGGAGAGAGTGACAGTTGGATATCTTAGTAGTTACGTCGAGGCCTTACGACGTCATCCATGGCATGAATGAATCATTCATGCCAGGATTGACTGTATTAGGAAATGAATGTGGTTCATCTAGGGGATGAGACCAGATTTCTATTATCGGAAAAGAAGAAATCATAGTAGCTCTTGTGAGACTAGAGAAGGTCCAGGTCATCCAAGATCAGATGAGGACAGCACAAGTCCGACAGAAGCCTTATGCTGACAGGACTTGGAGGCCTCTAGAGTTCGAGGATGAAAATCACATCCTTAGACAGGTCTCACCTCGACGAGGTTTACGGAGATGTGACTAGGGAGGCAAGTTATCTCTAAGGTTCAACGGACCTTTCTAGGTCCTCAGCTGGGTAGGCGAGGTGGTTTACCGCTTAACCCATCCACCTCAGTTTCACTAGGTGCACGACGTTTTCCAGGTATCTCAACTGAGGAGATACATGCTCGACCATGAGGAGTAGGACAATGGAGATGGGGTTACTTCCACGGAGGTTCTAGTGGGGATCAAGGATCTATAGGAGCAGATCCTACGAGGACGATCGATTCCTTGAGAGCACTTTCTCTGGCAGTACGGGAACCTCCAGGTGAGCACATGGGAGCGGAAGGCTCAGATGCATGCTCTGTACCGCTTTTGTAACCCTAGTTTGTGTAAAAGATTTACGAGGATGTAAAGCCCTGAGGTGGGAGTAATGTAAAGACCCGTAAAATTCAAGGGAAATTATTTCTAAATTTTCTTTGGGATTTTACAAGAATGCAGTTTTTGACGGCACCTGATTCCGAGGCCCGGTGTGCCCAGAATTTCTATCCGAAGTTTAGCTCGGGTAAGTTCAGTGAACAAATGAGCAAGAATTTCTAACTTTTGAACCGGTGCCCGGAATCAAATTCCGAGGGCACTGATGGAACCACAGTGCTAGTAATTTCTTAGGAACTCCTGTTCCAGAGATGCGTTTACACGAGTGTTGATGATAAAAATTGTGGAAGATTATTTTATAATTACACTATAATTTTTATTATTTTTACTCTAAGTGTTTAGTTCTTGATGGAAGTTGGGTAACCACCCAACCTCCCTTGAGAGGTTATGAGGGTGGTGGGGCCTACACGAACCCCACCCCTTTATATTCTCTAAACCCCCCCTCAACTCCCACTTTAATTTTGTTAATTTAAGTTATAACTTATGACTTTAATGTAATAAGTTAAATGAGGTGAGTTGTGTGTGGTTATTGAATTTCAAACTCTTGAAATTCAAAAGAGTTGTTGTGTTAATAAAATAAGAAAGGAACTTATTTTATTTGGGATGCAAGATTTTTTCGTTGAGAGGTTTTGGGAAGAACATCTTCTTCTACAACGAAGAACATCTCCACTGAAGAACGCGGAGAACTTCTTCCACGACGTTTCCTCTTCGGATGCACCTCAACGACAACGGAATCAATGTTTGTTCTTTGCGACATAGACCCGCGACGCGACGTCTCTTTCCGCAACGGTTCTTCAGCGACGCCGTATCTGTGACGCGACGTTCTTCTTCCGCGGCGTCTCTTCCGCGACGGTTTTCCGCGTCGAAATCTCCGTCAATGACTTCGAATCCTCGCATCGCGATGTCGACGTTCTTTTTCCATGATGCCCGACCTCCGTGATGCTCGCCTTCCGCGGCTCATTGAAGTACACCGTTCTTGAAACCTAGGTAGGGGTTTTATTTATTTTATTTGTTCATGAATTCCAACTTGACGAACTTTGTGGATTTAAACCTTTTGTTATCGAATAACGTGAGGAGGGTCGGACCGCACAAACACGGCCGACCCTCCTCCTTATTTTTTTCCATGTTGGTTCCTTGTGGTTGGTACGGGAGAATGTGGTGTCATCGCACCATGTGGATTCATGCGGAATGAAATGTGTGGCGTCGTCGCGCCGCGTCGTGGAAAGATGTTTAAGAACACGACGCTGTCGCGCCGCGTTAAAGAAAACCGAAGACACCGCGGCCGGAGTGGGGCAGCGACGGAGGGGCGCGGTGTCGTCGCACCACGCCGGACGACAAGGGTCGTGGCCGGTTCTGGGCCATGGCGGAGCAGGGTGACCGCGGCCCGTACCGGGCCGCCTGCAACGGAGCTGGAAGGGGACCGGCCATCGCCAGTCCCGTTGAGTAGAAACCGACCGGCCAGGTCGGGCCGGCCGGACAAGGGGGAGCTGGGGGAAATTATTTCCCCTGGCTGGACTTCAAGCGGCCCCAATTAAGGGGCCGTGGTTTCTAAAATCGGGAGGGGCTTGCCCCCTCATGCGGCGTCCAAGCAGCGGGCCCCCATGTGGGGGTGGGGAGTTTCCCTCAAGGCGCGGCATAATGCCGCACGGTTTTGAAATCAAGGGGGGGGGGGATTTGCCCCCCGCGCACGGCGCACATGCGGCGCCCAGGCCGCGCCGCAGCGTAGGCCCGCACCGCCGGCCAGGCCGGAATTCCGAGTCGGGCCGGGTCGCCGGTTCGGGTCGCCGCCCTGGCCGGGTCGACCTGGTTCGGCCGATCCAGGGGGGTACTGGGTCGGGCCGGGCCGGGCCCAGAGCCCCTATTTTCAGACTGAGTAGGTTCAAACGCCCATATCATGGGCTACGGACCTCCGATCGACGCACGTCAGTTGCGTATCAATACTTGGGATGAGACGGTCATTTAGGTATATCACACTCAAGGTTTCGGAATACTTTGGGTTTGGCCGGGTTGGTTCAGATACGAAACCAACCGGGCCCTCGGAGCGGAAACGCTCATAACATGAGCTTCGGACGTCCGATTGACGTGACGTCGACTTTGTTGGATTCCTCTTAGTGAGATGAATCTTTTGGATTACTCCGCTCGAGGTTTGGATGCCGTCATAGTGCGGTCGGGTTGGTTCGCTCACGAAACCAACCGGGCCCCTAGAACAAAAAAGCCAATAACTCATAGACCGGGCGTCCGATTGACGCGTCGTCTGTCTTGATGTTTTCCTCATAATGAGATGGAACTTTTTGCATACTTCTCCCAAGTTTTTGTTTCTGTTGGATAGTGGCCGGGTTGGATTGTACCGAAAATCCAACCGGGCCCCTGGAAAGGAAAGGCGGATATCATTCAGACCAGACGTCCGTTTGACGAACCGTCAGCGGCGTTGGTGATCACATTGAGAAACGGTCCCTATGAGTATAACCTATGAATTTTCGGGGAATAGTTGAGTTACGGCCCGATTGGTTCGCAAATGAAACCAACCAGGCCCCTGGGACGAAAAGGCTAATAATTCACAGACCGGGCGTCCGATTGACGCGTTGTCTGTTGCGTTGAGACCCCTATGACGAGGCGGTCCTTTGAGATACTTCTTCATGGGACTTTATGATACTTGGAGTATCGACCTATAGCTCATGGAGAGGACCCTCCTGAAGATGAGCATACAGTGTACCGAGACCGTGTAGCCGGTTGAGACCTGACGACTGCTTGACCGACTCGACTTGAAGTCAGTCGACTAGCCCCGTGGACGGAGCGCCCGGTATTTGGCGACAGACCCACGGAGGACGGAGCGCCTGGTAGTTGGCCATAGACCCGCGGTACTTGACAAGAGGAGTACCTCTGTAGGCTATTAGGGGGAGCGCCCGGTATTTGGCGACTGACCCACAGCGGACGGAGCACCTGGTAGTTGTCCGCAAACCTGCAGTACTCGACAGGAGGAGTACCTCAGCAGTCTTAGCTTAGTGAGAAGTACCTCGGAGACGTGACAAGACCACTATACACTCCAGAGACGGGGCTCTTCAGCAGTTACGTTTCGATAATGAAAATCCTGGTTTGAGCTGAGACTTTTGACCTTTGGGTTTACCTCATGATTGAGATGGGTCACTTGATAACTTAGGTATATGTATGGGCATATACCTGGGTAGTTGTTATCTGTTGATTTCATAATCTTTGTGTTACCTCATGATTTAGATGGGTTACTTGATAACTTATGTATATGTATGGGCATATACCTTAGTATAGGTTATCTGTTGAGATCTTCTTTGTGGTTATCCTTGATGGTTTTAGTGAGACCTTGAGGGTCTTGGGGTTCCTATTGAGTATGGTTATACTCACCCCTGCACGGGCTATACACGCACCTTGTTGTGTTGGTTGCAGACGACGGGCACTGCTGACAGAGGACGAGTGTTCGAGGACTGGATGGTACCCGGAGGTGGACTACACGACGAGTCAGTACCCGGAGGTGGACTACACGACGAGTCTGTATCTGGAGGAGGACTTCACGGCGAGGTGACAGACGGAGGAGGTTGACGGGCGAGAGCGTTGAGGGGGCTATCTGTACCTACCCTTCAAGTAGGATCCGAGAAGGACGACCCAAGAGGTGCTTCCTTCTTCCAGCTTTCTGTCTTTTTCTATTGTACTTTCATTTAGTTGTAGCTGCACTTTCAGTTGGGTTTGTATTCTGGCCCATTTACTTTTCAGCACTATCTTTTGTACTTAGTGTTTTGCTTCCGCTTGTACTCCGTGGTGTTTTTTTACTTTTATAAATGCAATGTCTTCCCAGTTATCGGGATTTACGCCTTTGGTGCTAGTCGCCAGCCCCTGGCCTATGGAAGGAGGGCTTGGGGTAATCACGGCACGGTCCCCGAGTTCGGGTCGTGACATAATCATTCCTCAAATTTTTTCAATACATTATATTTATATAATTAATTAAACTAAATAAATATAATAAAAATATTTAATTCATGAAAATATTTTCCTTAATATAATTTATATTTACTTATGTAAACATATACCTTGTAATTTTGTTAAAAAAATTATTGAATTTTTGATTTATTACTTTTTTAATTTTCAAAATTATGATTTATTTACCTATATTGAAATTTATTTCATTTTTTATTATATAATTATTACATAATAAACAAGTTTTCACATTATTTCGGTGTACTGTGTATCACAAGCTATAGAACATGAATGATTTATTTAATGGGGAATACATTCAAAAAACATGGGTTCTTACATATCGTTTATTTTGATGAAACAACCTCATAATGAATAAGGTTGAAAATTTATTTCATATTTTATAAAATCTATATGTCATTATGCATGCTATCAATCTATGAAATAAATTTTTCAATGTTTTAAGATAAAACCCATATAGATTGGTTTTCATTTTATTTTAAATGTTTTGAAATGGATCCGATAATGCTGAATTCAATTTATATTAATGATATATATAGTTGATATCTTAGACAAGTAAAATTCCATACCAATCCTACATAAATTGATGTTTAAATTTAGATTTTATTGAAATATAAATAGTTAAAATAAAAGGATAGATAATCCATTTCTCTTATATATTCATTTAACATTTGTGTTTGGTCTACAGAATAAGTCAATGATAATGATCATCTCACTTAAGGGGGATTTTCATGTTTTTATTTGGTATATTTGATCCATGTAATTAAATGTTCTTATTTTAAATTTTATTTTAAGTAATTTCATTGAAAAAAAGTATCTTCTCAAGAAGGATTTAATATTTTTCAAATAAATTTCTTAAATAATTTCTTATTAATTTTTTTATTTTTTATAAATGGTATAGAATATGTGAAATAGGGTTTATATGTCTCGTGTTGCATATTAATTTTAATTTACTATCACTAATGATTCCTAGTATAAATGGGAGGATAATTATTAATAATAATATTTATTCTTGTTCATATTTATGAAATGTTTTTATTGAGGATGTATACATTTTTACCAATAAATCAAAATGGGGAGTTTATTGGACCCATATTTGGGATTTATTAGTTTTTTCAGGAGGTTTATAGGTAAAATGTTGGAAATTTAGAAAGTGGTTAAGAATTTTCTCACTATTTTGAAAGCATTCAGTTTGATAAATAAGTTAATAATAATATGATAAAGAATAAATCATGAATTTTGGACTAATTTCTATATGGCGAATATGGGTATGTTTCTTATTAAATTAATTTGGTCATTTTTATGTTTCCTCGTAACAATTACTTATTACATTATGAACTATAATTAAGTGTTGAAGTGATCATGTGTAGGTTGCACTATCACTTAAAGTCGATGTTATAGTATTTCATGTTGATTGTGAAAAATTATGTTCAATAGAATCTTTCCATGAATAGTATTCAAGGAATCTTTAACACTAGTACTGAATATAGAAGATAGTTACTCAAAACTAATATGCATTATTGATAAAGTGACCATGAAATTTATTTCAATATCTAAATAGTTTTTTTTAAAATGAGTTGATAAACTATTTGTCATTATTTTATTTTAATATTTACCAATAGAATGAACTTTTAGATTGAATGATCTAATAATAATATTATTTTAATTTAATTTAGAAAATTTATATAATGAATATTTTGATCCTAGGATAGAGGAATGTGACATTGTTGTATTGTGATTGTGGGTACATATAAACCTTTTAATAAAAATAGTATTTTATGATTTGTTGTTAATGATTATCAAGGGGAATGAATTCCATGTGGATCGACATTATATTAGATCTAAGTATGAGAGTCAGATTTGTTGGGAATGCATATTTTTCAGTGGATATTACATCTTGTTCAACTGACATGAAATCCCATGGATATTGTAAAATGTATAAAAATGGCATAAACCAGTAGAGATCATCATCCTTTTGACATTATAGTTGGTGGACATGATTTTTTTTCAAAATCAACTACATTTGGCCATTGTCAGATTGAAATTTAAGGAAAGTTAATGCCAATATATGTTGTTCCATTTTAGTTTGTGGTGAGGATCAGATCATTATCATATCGTTTATCTCTTACATTATGGAATAGTTTGACACATGACGTTTTTCATGAATCATTTATTTGGAAGTGCCACCCCAACCCCTGTCATGTGATTGATGTTGATGTTGTTAATATTGAGGTTGATTTATCCATTCAGTTGAATACTATTTATAGTGTGAATAATAGTAAGAAGACACTTCAGATTAGGACCATGACTTATGTTTGAGTGTTGTAATAGCATGGTTGGTTTCATGAAGAAACATGGGAGTGTTAAGATGATATGTGGGACCAGTGAAATAAACTATTTACATTTTAATATTAGTAATTCCTGGAAGATAAGCTCAAGTAAAAGCTTTTATATGTTGGGGAGGTTGTAATATCTCCAGCATCAGTCGATGTATGTTTTACATTAATTTTGGTTTAACAAACATTAATATGGTTAATAGGATTCCCCATGATTGTAAATGAGGTTTTTAAGACTATAATTGGGGTTTGGGACATAATAGCAGAAGGTATTCCATCCATTGCATAACACAAAGTTGGTTCATGGTTATTAATACTCATTATTTAGGATTTTGTTCCCCATATAAAGGAGGTAAACATTTTGAAAAATGTGTAAGAGGAGGGTGAAAATTTTGAGAACTTGGATTTTTCCAATCACATAGCCACCACATTATTTGGTAAACTATATCAACTCCCTAGAAATACATATGACCTGAACCCCTATTGGATTGTGGGTACCACTCGGTTGCTGCACATTTTTTTTCAATAATGAATCCAAACCATTCACCTCTTAAATAGAGGGGAATTCCCTATTTTCCCTCCAAACCATTATATCATTTCCACTAGATTATTTCGTCATTTATTCTTTGGAATAAATTTTTAAACACATATATATCCCCCTACATCAAGGATGATGATCCTTCAATTGTATTGTGTTTGGATTTTCATTTATTGTGAATCAATTCCCTTGATAAATAACAAAATTTATTTCTTTATTTTTTCTAAATGATTAATTTTTGGTTAACTCCTCTTCATCAAAAGATTTTGAACCCTATATCTAATAGATTATTTATCATTGTGATTTCATCCATTATATCTTGGATCGTGTTCTTAGGTTTGGTGATTATTCATAAATGAACCTAATTCAGATGGTCTACAAACTATTTCACATTGTCGTATTATTTCCCCTATGGATATGTATGTATTGTTATACTGTCAATCCTCAAAATCATGATTATGTTCAAGAAAATTAAATTCGACCATAATTTGATATGTGATACCCTTCATAATTCTTGTTGACTTTGTTGATTATTATGAGACTGGGAATATGGTCACCATGGGGTGTGCCACTCCTTGGAAATGGTGAAATGATTCTTTAAAATAATAATTAACGGTTTTATGATATTAAACCAATTGTAAACGTGTTTATATTATTAACATTATATATTGGTTTGTTGGTTTTTATTTGAATTATAAGTGGGTTATGACACGATTAAGGTTAAATGTGATAACGTTTTATAAGGGGACATGTCAATTATGATAAATTATTGAAACAATGTTAAATGGTTATGTTTATAAATAAATGGTTTGACAATATCTTAATAAAATTGTATTAAATGTATTTAATTAAACGAGAAATTGAAATGTTGATATGCAAATAGGTTAACCCTTGATGTTATTGATTAATAAAATGTTACATATTATCAGTTATATAATTCAACATTTATGGTATTTTTGTGGTATTATACTGATGAAATTTTTCATTGAATTGTTCTGCATTAATTCTCTAGGCGCTATCAATATATTTCAATGTTTGTGATGCAAGACTGATGCCCTTAGATTCAATTTTTTTTATTGATAGATCGATCCTCAATTCTCCACTATTATGTATATGTGATGGGTACTTAGATTAATGATCCATGGTGGAATGATTTAAATTGAATGGTTAATAAATTTATTGTACTGTAAATTAATAAACCCCAAGGGTATAGGGTTCAGACATATGGAATGGTCCAATGTTAGATTGGTGTGTGGGTATCATTGTGGGTACCTAGAACCTATTGGGTAATTGATAATTTTTTAATTATAAAACAATTTAATTTTTGTGCCTTGTTGTCTACTTATATTTATATCTTCATATATTGTTATTAGATTGGAAATCATTATAGAAACCATTGGGTATGGCTGACTAAGTTGTATTCAAACCCTACATGGAATGTTGTTGGTACCTGATAACACATCTTGTTTAGAGGACCCGAAAAGGGAAAGGGCACTGTAATAGATGATTGAGTTGGAATGGAACATTGAGGACAATTCTAGACATATTATCATGTCATTTTGTTGGGAACATCTTTTGTGACTTTATTTTGGTATCCATTTATCATTTTAGACTATCATGAGATGAAATTTTTATTGTTTGTATGTTGGTACATCCATGGTTGCGAAACACCATATATGATGCTTTGGTTTTCATTTTTACTTTATGATGAAGTTTATTTTTTTTCTCTTACTCTGGTAAATAGTGTATAGTCTACCACCATGTTTCATTACACCCTCAGTATTATTCAGTATAATATGTCACACTAGGATTTGTTCCTGAGGTCATAAGATGAAATCACTCAGGGAAATGGTTTAATTACACCTGATTCCGGACGTTACACGATTTTCAATATGTTTAATAGAAAATTCATTTCATGATAGTTTTAAATATTTGAGGAATATAACCTTAAAATATTGCATTCAGAACAGATATTGTATAAATTTCTATTTAAAAAATTATACTCATACCAAAATTATAACATATTTACAATCTATATAAACATTTTAAAACCTTTTAAGGGAAACAGTACATTTAAAGACAGTGTAAAATGTTTTCAAAAATATTTTTATAGAACCATTCACATAAATAGAGATAATTATAAACACTTTCCTTCAAACATATAATGAAACCAAATATAACTTCAATATAACATTAAAAATGATAATTATAAGTAACACAATCCTAAGCATCTCTATAACCTAGATTCTATGTGGATGATCCAGAATAATGATAATAAAGAAAATATAACAACAATCGTACCAAATATCAGACAACCTTCCCTAATAATCACATTTACACTACCTAGCTATACTGAGGGGAAAACTCAATAAGAAATAAAAAGTAACAAATTTAAGTCACTATCTTGAGAAATGATAGTACAACAATTCATTAATTGTTTCTATATCCCCCACAAGGCTACCCATAACTTCTCATGACATCAAAATAGAGTACAGGAAAACAAAATAACCCATATAATATAATAATAGTAATAACCACATAATTATTATCCTCACCTCTGAACATACTTCATATAAACAACCCAAATAAAATTAAATAATAATTTAATACTGAAATCTCTAATAAGGAATCCATCACATAACATAATAATATTAACATTTCCTCAAAATTTTCAAAACAATATGTGGTATGATTTAGGCCATAATATCTTAGAAAAACACATCTTTATAGGGTTCCAATTTGGTATTCAATAATTTTTTCCAAGGAAACATGTTTTCCAAAAAAAAATACAACATAATCATATTACCAACATCATATAATCAA
Organism: Viscum album; assembly: GCA_963277665.1. NCBI lineage: Eukaryota > Viridiplantae > Streptophyta > Magnoliopsida > Santalales > Viscaceae > Viscum > Viscum album. The sequence continues at coordinate 2,087,652,474 of OY728140.1, read as the reverse complement.
TAAAAAAAATATCCATTAATGAATCAAAATATGTCTTCGATTTGATAAAAAAAATTAGAAAAGTAATTTAGAGAAAATATAACATCCCCCATTTATCATAAGTATAGATTTGGAAATGTATTTGATCATTTTAATGAATACAAGTTTTTTATGTTACTACAAAATTGATTGTGCTTTTATTTTATAGAAATATTTAACATTTCATTAAAGTAAATACAAATCTATAATTCATTAGCTATAACAATATATAGTTAATTGTATGATTCCTAAAAATATAATCTTGTGTTATAAAATTTAAGAAACCATATTTTTAACTTTTTTTAAAAAAATGTTTGGATAATAAGACCATAAAGTTAATATCTTTTATTAAGGATGGTTATAGTCCACCTCAATAATATCCAATACGGGCTAACAAAACCTAGTGGAACCTTATAATAATTAAAAACCTATTTAATTTTTTTCCAAGGTACAACCTAGGTCATTGAGGCTAAATGTGAGAGTGAATAAAGAGAGAAAAAAATAAATTATTGATAGAAGGTGGCATAGATGAAATTAATTTAAATAATCACCTTAAAATTAGAATTAATACTAATAAATAATCATTGATGGGAATGAAATAAATGTTGAAAGATTCCATGGGTTGAGGGGACTTATTGGGGAATAAAAGAATCACTAAAGGATTAAATTTGATTTGGTAAATTGTCATAATTTCCCATATACAAATTCTTAGGCATTTGAAATTTTTTACGAAACGGTGTGTTAACTATTCATAATTCATTGAATATACCCTGGTAACACCATGCAGTTTATCCACATAGTTTTACGAACCATGAACCAACCATTTAGGGTAGTGCAAACCCACCATGGTGTTGGTATTGTTTGAGCTATATGTTTTATCCAACCAAGTGACAATGATGTGTGAACCAATGTTATTTACTAAATTATTTTCTTGATTTTGTTAAATGGTTTTCATTAGCTATGAAAAACTATTTTTAAACCCACTATATGAACTATTTAACTAAATTTTAGAAACAAATTAGATAGGGGATAAGAATTTTAGTAGAAACCAAAAAATAAAAAAATAATATATAAAAATGATGTTGCAGTTTAACAATAAATGAAATTGAAAAAACAACACACCTATCATTGGACTTCTTGAACTACACACATTTACAACATAACTATAAATTTCATATATATAAAATATTCTTAAACTTCACCATTATGGACCATAAGACACACAACTCATATCATTTACCTATATTCTGTTGAATCATTGAAAATAAATCATTTGATAACCCTCTATAAATGATAAAATTCATAATATGATTTTTTTCGCAATCTCTTGACTTCTTCAAAATCATATAGAACATTTAATCTACTCATTATCAAATCTCAATCTTTATAGAAGACTAAAAACTTTCATCTTTATAATCCTTAATAGTAAAATACATGAATATTCTAATTGGCCTTCTTGATTAAAATTATAAAATCATATATACCAGATCATTCTTGTTAAATCTCTTTACAGACATTTCAGTGATCATTAATTCACATAAAGGGAAGAATATACTTTTTAAATTTTTAATAACATAATATCTATGTAATTTCATCGTATAAACCATAATCCATACTCCACTATAGCCACGACACATATGAAAGAAAAACTCTACCCTTTGTGAAATGAAATAAATTAGTTGTTTTTACCAACTAGAATTAGGTATATCCATATCTATGAACTCCATATCATCAACTAGGAAACAATGGTACCCCTTTTAATTTTGAAATTTAATAACACTTTATTCTATTTTTATTCATTAATTTTTTATGATCAATGGTTTTTTACAATTTCAAAAACATGTATTAAACTCGAATATCTATCTTATTAAAGTTTATCACACAAATACTCAAATAAAAAATAACATAAAATCCTTTAATCCAATTAAAAAACGCATCCAACCATTCATAAACTACTGATTTACCAAACTATTGAAATTCATCATAGTAAAATTTCACCACCAAAAAAATCAAAAATACTAAAAAAATATTCCGGAATAGCAGTCGCATCAACATCTCTACCCTAACACTCAACAAAATAATTATAATAAGAAATAAAAATAAGATATTTCCTATATATATTAATTATTCCTAAAAAATTTATATAAACAGAGTTACATAATCATGGAAATTAATAGTATAAAATATTCATTAACACACTTTTTAAGACAAAAAAATCCATCCAACACCAAATTAAGTAGGAAAAAAATCATATTTAACTTCGTATTACTAAAAACATATATCTAAATGTGACTCTTTTGTTCTATATAAATCTTAAATTTACCCGCAATTTTTTTTATTGAATCCCAAAAAACTAAAAATATTTAAATTCATCATCAAACAAAATCCATTTCCCAAATTTTACAATTAATAAATCATTTAAATATTTTTTTATTAAATAATGTTATTCTATAAATATTTTTCACAAAATAAAAAAATCGAAACAGAACTTTAATGTAAAATAAATTTCCAGTTTTCAATTCCATTCATATGGTAAACATGTAATTAAAAAAATTACTAATAGAAAAATCAACTCATGTATGTTTTATTCAAGAACACATTAAGAATACCTTATAAATATGCAGACATTCTTAATAATATAAAAACCATATTCCAAAAATACTTTTACATGTCACTTTTTGTTTTATAATTGATGATTAATTTTTATTTATCCATAACATACAAATAAATTCAGCAACAACAATCTATTTAACAGCAAATAAAATTATTATACTTTAAATATTATAAATTAAAGATCAACTAATTCATGTCTATAATTCATGGTATACCACATATGTAACATTATAGTATAATATACAAGTATAATTACATCTCAAAAAAATCATTGAATAAGATCTAGAACCACATCACAAGTATATGAAGAAATAAAATAAAAATATGAGTATTTCAACTTTTATTTATATAATATTCTTAATGATAATGGTTCACCCATAACTCATATACACGTGGGAATTTTTTAGGAAGCTTAATTTTTATAGTAGTTCTTGGAAAGGTTAAAATCAACATCCACACCCATGTAAATAAAAGGTATACAATTATATAGATCATTTCTCAAACTATATTTCTTATACCATTAATAAATATTGTACCAATCTCATATCATGAACCACCTATGTCACTGAACATTCACCACTTGTACTAATTTAATAGAAAAAAATTCAAATAAAAATTACATGATTCATGATTATAAATTTAAAATATATTTATTCCATTTCAAAAAAATACATCCAACAGAACTATTAAATTACAATATTAAAAATTTATTCTAGTATATAAAAAATTATTTTATATCACACATCCATTCCCATTAAACTTCTTTAATTCATTTAATCATTTCATATCTAAGAAGAAACACACCACTTTAATATAACGACATCAACATCACTATATTTTAACATTAATATCACATTACTACAAATGCAACATCACCGCACTGGTATTATAATTTTATATATAATAGAAATAATTAAAATTTTAAAAAACAATATATCAATAATATAAAAAAAACATCATATTCCTCCAATATATAAATATATTTTCTATTATTAAATCAATCCATCTCATCGTCTCAATGTGAAAAAATCATGTTAATTATATATCAATAATAATAAAAGATGCAGTGTCCTCAAATCACCTTTGGGAATTTGATTCTTGAAATATTTCATCGTCATAAATTAATGGGTGGTACTCAAATATACATTTCCTTATGAAGTACCCACAATGAATCTAGAATAATTCTATCCCATTGAAATATATTTTCAAATAACTCATTTTCCATTGATATTTATTTAGTAAAAATGGATATAGTGGACATAAAAATAAATATAATATTAACTTTATCTATAATGATTGTATGTCTATAAGGAATAAAATCAATAAAAGTCAACTAAATTTCCAATATAACTTCATATATGCCTATGTCACTAAGATTCAAACATGAAAAGGGAAAAATAAATTGAATTTGAGAAATCATAAAAATTTAAAATAAATGAGTAAATATAAACAAATAATACAGTGAAGGAATATATAGTATAATGAAAATCAATTAAAAAGGATCCAAATTTCATGGAATAAAAATACATATCCCTCTATATTTTAGTTATTTAATTTTAAATTTGATGACATTCTAACAATTTATAGAATAATGTGAATTTAAATTCCAAAATATAGTAGGTCAATGGTTTTATTATATATTAAATGTGTGTTTGATTGGATGTGAAATTTTACATAACTCATTTACCCTTTAAAATTATTACTCATTAAAACCCATTATATTGAAACAAAAATTCAATTATCTGGTTTATAAATGTATTAAAAACCATGGCCTAATACAGACTGAAAAACATCATTGATTTGTTTATTTATGAAAACAATAATCCTATAAATATCCCTATGATATTATAATTACTTCTTATATCATACACAATATTTTCACTATCAAATATATACATCATAAGGGCTATTTTTATTACATTCCCTTTATCGTAACACATAAAAATAACCCCTTACCATCTGTTGGGAAAAAATACATCAAGGTAACATTGAATTATTTTTGGGTTGATTGTGTTTGTTGACAAAGTAGGTTTCCATGGATAATTGTCGAGTTCCCGAGAAGTTGTTAACATTACATGTTGACAAAGAACTATGACAAAGGAATGGACGATCTGGAGGCGGTACAAAAGAATAGTACAAGGTGGTACCATTTTCCAGTGTTTGCCTAATTTTTGGGGTCCAAAATTTGGAGTTTGGTGAGCATCACGAAAAGTGGATTTCCTTGAAGAGCATAATTTCATATGGAAAAGGCATGAATTTCGCGAAGATAGGATGCAAGGTTTGGAAATCACGAAGACCAGAAGAATGGAGGCGGTGATGCTTCACGATTACGTCATGCTTCGCGAATGGCAGAGGCTGAAGCGCATTGCGGCGGTTAAGGGATTTGCGAGGGAGCTTCATGGCGAAGGCACGAAGGAATTTTGGGCTTTATGAGGGAGCTTCGCGGCGAAGCCGCGAAGGTATGTTGACGGTGATTCTTCGCGACTACGTCTAGCTCCGCGAATGGAAAATTGCTGTGGAGCTTCGCGATTTGGACAGAATTCTGGCAGAATCTTTGGAGCTTCGTGATTTGAGATGATGTGGCGTTGACTTCGTGCGGAAGTGAAGAGGGTCGGTGTAATCTCCTATAAATAGAGGCCGACCCCTTCGAACGAAGCCGAGAGAATTTTCAAAGAAGATCATTTGTTCTTGATTTGCGAAGGTGGTTCGCGGAGCCAGCGTGCTTCGCGAAAGAGGTGCTTCGCAGCGGCTATTTTAGCTCCGTGAAACCTGCGAGCTCCACGTTGGCTTACTTAGCTTTGCGAGGGTCGTTGCTTTGCGACGGCTTGAGCATCGCGAGAGTGCTTCGTGAGAGTGATTCACGAGAGAGATTCGCGAGAGAGCTTCGCGAAATGGCAGGAGCTTCACGAAGGCTTGTTTGAGCTTCGCGAAATTGGGAGCTTCGTGAAGTAGGGTGCTTTGCGAAGGTGTTTCCAAAAGGAATTTCCCAGTGTTCAGAGGAAAAGAGGTATTCATCAGTGGATGAAAGTTGAACTTCAACAGAGCATCTACATATAGAGAAAGATGAATTCCTTAATAGAAATAAAGAGACCTACAGGTCTATAAAGTGTGATTGGATTCCCTTCCAAGAGCAGTGCGATTAAGAAGAGGAAGAAGGTGATCCTCTCCACCGGCAGTGAGCCATAGAGAGAGAAACAGGGAGTGACCCTTGGGAAAGCAGTGAGCTGACCCTAACCTTTGTAATGGCAGTGAGCCTGGGCATATAAGTGATCTAGCCCGAACATTGTAATCCACAGCTAGTGAAGTTTAGTAGACTTGGTACGACTGGAAACCTGTCGGCGTATGCTCCTTAGACGTAGCCCTTAGCGGTGAACCAAGTTAAATTGTTGTGTCATGTGCTTTCTTTACTTTCTCTTTATATTTTGAAGCAGGAAAGAGAGAGAAGAGTGTTTTTCTTAACAGCGAAACAAGATCAGAACGAGCTTTAATTTTTTAATTATTCATACCCTGATTCACCCCCCCCCCCCTCTCAGGGTATTCAGCCTAGTGGACCTAACAAGTGGTATCAGAGGGAAGTTTGACAGTTGGTCTTCTCTCAAATGGAGGTCACTAATCATAGAGGGATTCCGATCTTCGATGGATGTAATTTTCAGATATGGAAGATTCGAATGCAGCACTATTTCCGATCATTGGGAATGGATGTGTTTTCAGCAGCTATGCATGGTATCACAGCGGATATTACTAGTGGTGCATTATCAGAAGCTGAGCACAAAGAGTTGGATGCTGATTCCAAATCAATCAATGCCTTAGGGGGATCCCTCTCTAATCCCATATATACAAAGATGATGTCATGAAAAACGTCGCATGCCATGTGGGAAAATATTTTGAATATTTATGAAGGGGATACAAAAGTCAGAGAGGAAAAACTGCAAGTGTTGTGGAATAAGTATGAAGATCTGAGAATGAACCCGAATGAGTCTATTGATGCATTCTTTGACAGGGTAAATGCTGTGGTAGAAGACATGCGGGGTCTTGGAGAAATTATCGAAGACATTAAAATCGTAAAGTGAATCCTGAGAATGCTTCCACCTCGGTTCAATCCGAAAGTTTCTGTTTTGGAAGATAAAGATCTGAAAGGGCTGACATTGGATAACCTACACAAAACTCTTGTTGCATATGAAATGAGAAATGATGACAACGATGTTGTGGAAAAATGGAAATCCAAATAGGTGGCATTTAAGGCCATGAAGAGTATCACTATTGAAGATTCTTAGGAGGAAGAAGAGTCAGATGTGGTGATGTCGTTCCTTTCTTCAAATCTGCAAAGAGGAAAAGGAAAGTTTAAAGGGAAACTTCCTCTAGCATGCTTCTGATGCAGAAAGGTTGGTCATCTTGCTGCAAGATGCCCCAAAAAAATTCAAGAAGAAAGCGATGAAGATGAATTTAAGATTCCCATGAAAAAGTCTTCAGCCTATGTGAAAGGGAAGAAAAAGTTCAAGAGAAATTTCTTTAAGAAGAAGAATCTTCATTCCCAAGAAATAGACAGTTCAGCTGAGTCTAAGGGTGAAGAAGTTGAAGAGATAGAAAACTGAAAAGATTGTGGACAAAATGCGATGGTGGCTGTTGCCAGTAGTGCTTTAGAAAAGAAAGAAACTGAAACTGATGAATAAGAAGAAGAAATTGAAGGGAGAGTTGACATGGAAGCTGAATTAGAAGCATCTCTTGAAGAGATAGATGTTTGGTGAGCAAAAACAATGAAATCCAACAAGATAGTACGTGATTCCAAACTCTACATGCAACAACAAGAAGAAGAGAAGTCTGAGCTTGAGAAAGAAATTGAAAATCTTAAGTCTTACAGGCCAGAGCACACAGAAAAGGTTGATGAGCATAAGCTCATGATTGAAGAGCAGAAAAGGGAGATCGATTGCTTCAGTCGAAAAGTGAAAGATCACGTCAAGCGTATTGAAGACCTTGAAGAGGAAGTTGTCGGTCTACGGAGAAAAGTTAAAGACCAGGAAAAAACCATTGAATCCCAACACATTCTTGGGAAATCAGGTCGTTACGAAGACTGAAAAGAAGAAAGAAGAGCCTAGTAGTTCAGCAGGAAAGAAGTAGCAATTGAACTCAGAAGTTAAGGCTGATTCTTGGCTTAATCAGAAACAAAAATATGTGGCAGTTGAAGTTAGACCGCAAACACCTGTCCCGATATTGAAAGTGGATTTGAGCACAAAGAATAATCATAATACTCAGAGATCCAAAGGGGAAACTCATAGTGCTGAAGTAACATGAAGGAATGCACCTTATATCAGGTGTTATTGTTGTGGAAAGATGGGACATTCACAGTATGTGTGTTCCATATCCAAAAGATATCGAAGGGAACAAGAACAGAGATGGAAGCCAAACAAAGAACGGTTTTCCAGATCTTTTTTTAAAGGACACTATTTTTGGTGTGGAGGATTTGGACACGTGGCTAGGTACTGCACTCCGACCATTCAGAAAAATGTGCCAAAGAAGAATCAAAATGTTTGCAAGCAGCAGATCAGTAAACCGACAAGTGAGTGAAAAGTTCAGAACAGATTTGCAGTTTTGCAAGATGAAGTTGGTCCATCATACTCTGATAAAGAACAGAAGTCTCAATCCATTCCGAGTATGAAAGAAAAAGTATGGACCAGGAAGAAGAAAACTGAGAAGGCCATAGTTGCTGAAATTGCCCTTAAAGCAACAGATTGTTCTGGTGTTTGGATCCTTGACAGTGGTTGCACATCCCACATGACGGGTAATAAGGATCTGGTTACAGGCATAAAATATGACAAAGAATGAGTTGTCAAATTTGGAAATGATGAATGCCTAAAGATTGTTGGGTCAGGAAATGCCAAGTTTGGTGGCAAAGAAATGAGACATGCTGATGTCTTGGTGGTAGAGGGTCTCAGTCATAATTTGCTTAGCGTCAGTCAACTATGCGACTCTGGGAACTCTATCCTATTTACCAAGAAGATGGGTATTGTTAAAGGAAAAGATGGAACAGTCATTCGTCAGGGAAAACGAACAAAGGGGAATCTTTACCTGGTAGGTGGGGAAGAAGATTCATTCCTTTTATCCAGAGAAGAAGAAAATCAGTTATGGAATAAGCGACTTGGTCATCTATGTCAACCATCTATGGAAGATCTGGTAAAGTGTGATGCTGCTAGAGACCTTCCCAAACTATCACGTAATCGCACTCATACGTGTGATGCTTGTCAACAAGGGAAGATCATCATGAAGACATATAAGACAAAGGAACAAAAAGCCACTAGAGTGCTTGAATTGGTGCATGCTCATGTATGTGGACCTATCTCACCATGAGCTATAGATGGGAAAAGGTACTATGTTCTTTTCATTAATGACTATAGTAGAATGGCATGGGTATTCATCATTACCCATAAGACAGAGGTGTTCAGTTTCATAAAGCAGTACAGGAGGGAATCAGAAAAGATGCTTGGGCAGAAAATTTTGAAGTTTCGTACTGATAATGGTACGGAATTTACAAACTGTCAGGTTGAAAACTATCTCGAGAAACATGGGATAAGGCATAAAGTTTCATCAGTAAGAACTACCCAACAGAATGGAGTGGTTGAAAGGAGAAATCGGATCATCAACAACATGTCCATAAATATGTTTATTGATAAGGACCTACCAGAGAAATTTTGGAAGGAAGCAGTTTTGACATCGGTCTATGTTTCAAACAGGTCCCTGTTATGTCTGAAGCAAGGGAAGACTCCGTATGAACTGTGGTACGGAAAGAATCCAACGTTGAAATACTTTCTAATCTTTGTAAGTAAGTGTTTCATACTCAACAAAGAACATCATAGGAAGTTTGAGGCACGAGGAGATGAAGGGATATTCCTTGGATACTCAGGGAAAAGAAAAGCATATAAATGCTTCAACAAGAGGCTGGGAAAAATTGTTGAGAGCAATGATGTCACTATAGTTGAAAATGAACAGACTGCTCAACGACCCAGTAAACCATTTCTGGATGAAAGTGATGATGGGGTAAGCAACACAGGGGGAGTAGAAGTGGCAGAGGCTGACTCAGAAGAAGATACTGATGATGAACAAGAAAGTGTCCAGTCTGTATCCGCAAGGAAGCCAAAGAGACGAGCTGAAATTGATAGGCAAAATATCATTGGTGATCAGACAGCTCCATTTCAGACTCAAAGAATGAAATCATTGCAACAAACATCGTTTTTATCTCAGGTGGAGACGAAATGTTTTTCTGATGCAGCTGAAGATGAAAACTGGGTTCAGGCTATGAATGAAGAGCTTGATCAAATTGAGATGAACCATACATGGGATATTGTTTCGAGGCCAGTAGATAAGAATTTCATTGGGACCAAATGGGTCTATCGCAACAAGATGAATGAAGATGGCACAGTGATTCGGAACGAAGCACGACTAGTCTGCAGGGGGTACTCCCAGATCGAGGGAATAGATGTCGATGAGACATTTGCACCGGTTGCAAGGTAGGAGACAATCAGATTATTTTTTTCCATAGTAGTGCAAAAAAAGTTCAAAGTGTTCCTGATGGATGTCAAATCCGCATTCTTGAATGGTGTTCTAGAAGAGGATGTGTATATTGAGCAGCCAGATGGTTTTCTCATTCATGAGGATGAGAACAAAGTTTGCAGGCTGAAGAAGGCGTTGTATGGGCTGAATCAAGCACCAAGGGCATGGTACTCAAGGCTTGATCAGTACTTGAAAAAGCATGGATTCCAGCGTGGGGGAGTTTATTACAACCTTTATTTCAGCAATTAAAGTAATCAAAGTATGATGGTATTGGTTTATGTCGATGACATAATATTTTGTGGATCATATGAAGCTCAGTGCAGACAGTTTTCGAATTCATGAAAAATGATTTTGAAATGTCAATGATTGGAGAGATAAAGTTTTTTCTTGGTCTACAGGTGACACAAGTAAGGAATGGAACATTTATTTCTCAATCTAAATATGCCAAGGAGGTCTTGAGAAGGTTTGGAATGGAAAATTCCCAGGAGATGAAGACTCCGGATGCTACCCGGATGAAATTATCAAAAGATGAGGATGGCAAGGCAGTTAATATCACAGAATATAGGCAAATCATTGGAAGTCTGTTGTACTTAACCGCGACAAGGCCTGATATTGTTTTCTCCACATGCCAAGCAGCGAGATATCAGAGCAATACCAAGAAAAGCCACATGCTTGCAGTAAAAAGAATACTTTGGTATATCCAGGGCACAGTGGATTTCGGCATGACATATACTGATAGATCTCAGACAGAGTTATTGGTAAATACTGATGCAGACTGGGCCAGTTCAGCGGATGATAGGAAATCAACTTCAGGTGGTGCTTTCTATCTTGGTAGATTGTGTATTTCTTGGCTTAGAAAGAAGCAATATTGCATCTCATTGAGTACCGCAGAAGCTGAGTATATTGTGTCCACTCAAGCATGTACACAGTTATTGTGGATGAAGCAGCAGCTTGAGGATATGGGAGTTGAAGTGAAGTCTCCGATCGGAATCCAGTGTGACAACTCAAGTGCTATAAATCTTAGCAAAAATCTCGTCCATCATTCAAGGACAAAGCACATTGAGATTAAGTATCATTTTATCAAGGAGAAGGTTGAGCAGGGAATCGTGAAGTTGGAGTACGTGCCTACAGAGCTACAGGTTGCAGACATTCTGACAAAGGCCTTACCCAAGGAATCTTTTTAGAGGCATCGACTAGCTCTGGGAGTTCATTCGATTCCCCGCACTTGAAATAGTGTGGTTGTGGGACCCCCCCCCCCTCTCCCTGAGGTATGATGTGTTTTTCCCTACTGTACTGATTTGTGTTCTCTACTATGTTACAGACTACAAAGGAGTGACCTTTGGGTTCATTGACAAAGGGGGAGAAAAGAGTGATTGTTAAAGGGGGAGACAGTGTGGAGATTTTACAAATCATGAATGATACGGGGAGAAGCTGACCACTGGAGCAGCCAGATAGGGGGAGAAATGAGAAAGGGGAGATTTTTAAATCTTACGATTCTAGAAGTGATCGATCAAAGCATAGAAATCACGACATCTGAGGATCGTTATAAAAGAGGAACAGTGGTGTTGGAAAGGTGATAGAAGGTGTCCAGCTATCAACAATGGGTATTAACTTTAGAATTAACCAATTGGTATCAATTTAAGAATTGGTATCATGGTGGAATCGACAATTGGGGTCTGACATGAAGTGATTCATTTATGAACTTTTCATACTACTCTTGTTTCTCACGCCAAGCATTGCTCATGTGGTCTTAGAGTATGTGTTAAGTGAATCCTTGAATGCTATCAAAATCGCAAGAGACGAATGGTGGTAGCGGCTGGAAGAAGACTCGGTGAGGTATCAAAGTGCAGAAAATCATCCTGAGCAGTGTTGTGAAGAGTTGTCAACAAACCCAAAGGGGGAGATTGTTGGGCAAAAATCCCGCAAGGTAACATTGCAGTATTTTTGGGTTGATTGTGTTTGTTGACAAAGCAGGTTTCCATGGAGAATTGTCGAGTTCCCGAGAAGTTGTTAACATTACAAGTGGACAAAGAACTATGACAAAGGAATGGACAATCTGGAGGCGGTACAAAAGAGCGGTACAAGGTGGCGCCGTTTTCCAGTGTTTTCCAAATTTTTGGGGTCCAAAATTTGGATTCGGTGAGCATCGCGAAAAGTGGATTTCCATGAAGAGCATAATTTCATATGGAAAAGTCATGAATTTCGCGAATATAAGATGCATTGTTTGGAAATCGCGAAGACCAGAAGAATGGAGGTGGTGATGCTTCGCGCTTACGTCAAGCTTCGCGAACGGCAGAGGCTGAAGCGCATCGCGGCGGTGAAGGGCTTTGCGAGGGAGCATCGCGGCGAATGCACGAAGGAATGTTGGGCTTCGTGAGGGAGCTTCACGGCGAAGTCGCGAAGGTATGTTGACGGTGATTTTCGCGAATACGTCATGCTCCGCGAACGGAAAATTGCCGTGGACCTTCGCAATTTGGACAGAATTCCGGCAGACTCTTTGGAGCTTCACGATTTGAGATGACGTGGAGTTGACTTCGCGCGAAAGGTACGAGGGTCGGTGGAATCGCCTATAAATAGAGGCCGACCCCTTCGAATGAAGAAGAGAGCATTTTCATAGAAGATCATTCGCTCTCGATTTGCGAAGGTGGTTCGCGGAGCCTGCGTGCTTCGCGAAAGAGGTGCTTCGCGGCGGCTATTATAGCTCCGCGAAACCTGCGAGCTCTGCATTGGCTTACTTAGATTTGATAGGTTCGTTTCTTTGTGACGGCTTGAGCATCGCGAGAGTGCTTCATGAGAGTGCTTCGCGAGAGTGCTTCACGAGAGTGCTTCGCGAGAGAGCTTCGCGAAATGGCAGGAGCTTCGCGAAGGCTTGTTTGAGCTTCGCGAAATTGAGAGCTTCGCGAAGTAGGGTGCTTTGCGAAGGTGTTTCCAAAAGGAATTGCCCAGTGTTCAGAGGCAAAGAGGTATTCATCAGTGGATGAAAGTTGAACTTCAACAGAGCATCTACATATAGAGAAAGATGAATTCCTTAATGGAAATGAAGAGACCTACATGTCTATAAACTGTGATTGGATTCCCTTCCAAGAGTAGTGAGCTTAGGAAGAGGAAGAAGGTGATCCTCTCCACCAGTAGTGAGCCAGAGAGAGAGAAACAGGGAGTGACCCTTGGGAAAGCAGTGAGCTGACCCTAAACTTTGTAAAGGCAGTGAGCCTGGGCATAGAAGTGATATAGCCCGAACATTGTAATCCATAGCTAGTGAAGTTTAGTGGACTTGGTACGACCGGCAACCTGTCAGCGTATGCTCCTTGGACGTAGCCCTTAGCGGTGAACCAAGTAAAATTGATGTGTCATGTGCTTGCTTTACTTTCTGTTTATATTGCGCAGCAGGAAACAGAGAGAAGAGTGTTTTGCTTAATAGCGAAACAAGATCAGAACGAGCTTTAATTTTTTAATTAGTCATACCCTGATTCACCCCCACTCTCAGGGTATTCAGCCTAGTGGATCTAACACCATCAAATGAATCTGTACACTATATAACATAGTAAGAAAATATTTTTATTTTAAAATATATTTAACATTAAACTCAACTATCATATTCCTACTTCATTTACAATTATATAAGATACTCAATGAAATGACTAAAAACAAAAAAATTGAGCCTCCACATTAGTACCACTCAAATAACAGATTCATAATTTGACGCCCAAAACATACCCCTAAAAAATTGATAAATATATGTATAATTCCAAGCCTTACTACAACAATATTTTTAAAAGGTTATAAAATTTTAAATATAAAAAAAACCTTAATATATTTGTAATGAAATTAATATTCAAATCGATATTAAAATACAAAACATCCCAAAATATATTTTATGTGGATTAATATTTTTAGTAATTTTATGGAAATAAAATAATTTATATAACAATAATTAAATATTTGGTTTCTTAATTTTTTTTATTTGATCATTGAACCTAATATAAATTTATACAATGATCTAAATTTTTCAACAATAATAATAAAATTTACATCTTTCAACCCAAATACTATTCTGAGGTAAATTTATTTTATTCTTGGAAAGTTAATTGAAACATTTTATTTAATTCTATTTGATGTTTTGAATATTTGTTTCATTTATATTATATTTTATCATTGGTAAGAGTTTCTAAATTCACAATATATAAAGAAAACACTAAGAAATGTTAGACCTGACCTGTGTTGTTGCTTTATTAAACATCAATATACTAGAAAATTTACACCTCTTTTTCCCATTTACCATTGATTTTTTCTTTTGATTCTCCATAATCATCTTCTTTTCCTTCATTTCATTAAAAAATTCTAATTTTAAAAAAATATTTTCATTACTTGATAGAACTTATCATGATATCATCATGTGTATAAAAAGTTTTTAAAAATGATATCCCTTTATAATATTAGATTTAACCCTAAAATTTTGATTAATTGTTTGGAAAAATATTTCATGGTGTCCTCTTAGTATATTTTGGGTATGATTTATTGTGTGGACAAATCCAGAGGACCGCGAATGGGTATTGTTGGTGTTTTCAGAAATCATATTTTTAAGGTTGAGAGGTTTCCCATTATTTCCTAAATTTTTTGGCCTCAAAATCCATAATATGTGTTTAGAACATGAATGTTTACATCATAATAATGAATGGTATGAATAACTAATAATAAAATTAGAAAAATATATGAACTATGTACCTTGGACGATAGACCATGTACCATATCTGGGAATAGTTTGCAGCCTCATACCATATAGCGGGAATGGTACGCGGAAAGGTTCGTGATGAAGGGATCATGGTGTGTGGAAGTCTTGGTGGTTTTAAAAATGGTTATCTATATATAAAGAGATGTGTTTTGTTGACTATGGTTGAAAAATGGTGCGTTAAATGGTTTTGGGTTTGTTCTAGGAGGATCGATATGTGATGGAGGTTGTACTGAATCAATGATTTGCTAAATCTCGAATAAGCAGATTTTCGAATTTCATTGCCTATAAGAGGAGAAATAATACCACTAATTAGAGTATAGAGAAATTATCAATAGGTAATATATCATTTCTCTAGGAAATCATCTATGTCTAAAAGTGGTTCATGTGGAAAAAATTCCACTAATGGTATTTGAGGGAAACTGTATCTCTCAAAGGACATAGTATGCAGAGAATGAAGGTGCGGTACATATTGTTGACTCGGAAAGAAAAGTGATTTGTGGAAAGAAATTCCTTAAAGGGAGAGTTTTTCTCAAAATAAATTAAAAAAAATGTTTTTTGGGGGAATTTTAGGCCACAAAGTAATAACATCCGCAGAAGAAGAACGTAGTGTCTATAGGGGGAGCGCTAGTATTGAGAAGTGAAGGATGTCCGTGAAAATAGAACAATTTATGGGAAGAGGGTCATTTGCAAAAGCAGAGATGGTATGCGGATGAGGGTAATGTATTACTTATGTGGAGGTAGTTCATAGAGGTGGAACATGGATGTAATAATCAAATAGAGGAAGTAGTATGCGGAAGAAGTAGTAGTGGTACACAGAGAAGGAAATCCATGTAGGAAATCCTCTACATAGTATGCTAAATAGCAAGGTGGTTCATGAAAAACTCAAAGAAGTTTTAAAAAGCTTCAATTAATTTTTTGAATTTATTTTATGGAATCTTACACTCCCAAGGAAGAGTACACCATCTATGGGTGAAAAAGTGACTTCAACATAGCATCTACCAATCGGTGAGGATATAGGAATTTATGAAAATGAAGGGACCTACATTCCTATAAACTCTGTTTTAACTAAAAGTTTATAAACTTTTAGTGGATTCCTTTCCATTAGAAGTGAGAGAAGGAAGAGTAAGACAATGACCCTTTCCACTAGTAGTGTTCTAGAGAAATATGCATTGGGAGTGACCATTTGGAATGTAGTGAGAAGACCATAAACATTGAAATTTCAATGTGATTGGGGATAAAATATCTTGGCCGATCAATGTAGTCATTATTTGTAGTGAGCCTTAGTAAATTTGTTACAAGAACAAATTTATATTTGTATACTCCTTAGATGTATACCAATGTGGTTAAACCATGTAAAAAACAATATGTCTTGGGCATGATTTCAATTATTTTTATATATTTCTATGAGAAAATCAGAGAAGTGTTTTTTGCATTACAACGAAATAAGATCCAAAGAAACGAAAGTTATAATTTTTCATACCCGGATTCACCCCCCCCCCCCCCCCCTCAAGTTTTTAGACCTACTGGACATAACAGTAATCTTATTACATGTGTTAAGTATATAGTCTATAAAATAATTTATAATAATTTGACGTTATCATCATACCCATACAAAATGTAATATTTTTCTAAATGAAAATTTTGAAATTGTATTTCCTTAAATTCTATTTTTTTTACAAAGTTAGATACATCTCCAAAATATTTTATTAAATATATGATAGATCTTTTAATTTAATGATAGTATTAAAATTTATTAAAAGTTATGTATTTGATTCTGATCATAGGATATACATTTTTTTCAAAACATTTTCTTCTTCTTAGAATCCAAAAACAATGATTTTTCTGAGACATATTATAATGTTATACTATTGATGGAGGATTTTTCTCACTAAATGATTAATATTTTTTCCCTATAAAAAGAAAAAGGGTTATGAGTCTATAAAGAGGGATAATTGGTTTCACCGTTATTGTATTTTTATCTAATAATCTATGTTTGGTACCCTAAATTTGAGATAACTTTCTTAGAACAAACTCTGTCATCCTAACATACATTGTTCATAAAATCCTTACACTCTCCATGAGTGATTAAATAGATTTTATTTCCTCTAAATGGTAATATTATCTAATAAATGCAAGATATAATTTTTATAATAAATTGTATTACAATCTGTCAATATATTTTTTTACTATTTTAACCCATTTTATTAATTTTTTACGAATTTAATATAGATATACCAACAAATATTAATTAAATATTCTTTTTTAGAACTATATAGATTTAATACTAATCACATGTTCACCTTAATCAATATTCAAAGGGTCATACTAAATACACTAAATTATTACAAAATTATCTTTACTTAATTCATTAAGAGAGTATGATCCTATAAAATATTAATATCATATTTTCTTAGATTAAGTAGTATATATACTAATTATTATCCATGGAATCACATATTATCTATATTATAAATGAGACAGTGCTATTATATATATAAAGTGTTTTGGTTGTGTAATGTTTTTTCATTTTTAATAGAAATAAACACACAAAAATTTCCCAATAGATCCATATTAAATATATTTTAATCCAAAGAATGAAATATAAAAAACCTATTAGTTTTAAATATTTCAAATATTTACATATCATGTGATTTAAAATCATCCTAAAGTTGCATCTAGGAGACTCCCTCCTCCATGTATAGTAAAAAAATCATGAAAATATTCTTATAATTAGAATGTACTTATCTCAAACCTACATCTTACTGTAACACCATGATTAATTGGAAGAGATAAAAAATATCTATTAATTTTAAATGGATTTTAGATATTAATATATACCTTTTAATGCCTCAAGTGATGATATAATTTTATAAACATACTTGGATACTCTAGGTAAACATAATGGATTTATTATTACTCATATATTTTTGTAATATATTATAGTATATAACTCTTTTAAACGTTCCAGCTTAAAATTTTATTTTTAGTTGTAATACTAAATGATTATGGACAGACAATATAATTTCTTATGATCATTACATTTTAATGATTACATTATATAATATATATTTTTTATGAATAAAAATAATAATATGCACATGATATCCAATATCACTATAAAACCACTTCATATGATACAAAACATGAGAAGCTATATAACTTAAACCATTGGGGGACAAATAATAATTAGTTCATTTTATATTTTAATATTATAATTTCAATAAAATATGATATAATTTTTTATTCTCATATTAGGTTCAATTTCATGAAACAATGCATAAAACCATATATTTAATCAATTATTAAAGAATTTAATGTTTTCTTTAGTCAGAATTTTTATTTTATTGTGTATTCCATTCAAAAATCATATTCATAAATATGTTAAATAATTTTTTAAGACTAGTAAATGTTTATTTTGAGTGATTATATTTGATATAAGATTATTGGATTTTTGTTTTATTTTAAAATATATTTATTATTGAGATGATATAATAACATTATATTTTTCAATAAACCATGTAATGGTGTTTTTTTTACAAAATGATTTTTTATTTAATTTGAAAAATTAGTAAAATAATGTTTTTAGTTTGTTTATTATTTTTCAAGAGTCGCAGAAATATATAATTATGTCAAAAACATAATGGTTTCATGAGATATGTTATTTTTTGTAGAGAAATTTTTCCCAAATCAAATAGGTAGACCTTTTGGTTGTGTTCCATGTTTTTTTCAATCTGCTTGTAATGGATTATAATGAAGATAAAAATCATTAAATAAAAATTTCATGTTGTGTCTTGTAATGACCATATACATAGTCCATATGTTTTCCAGAATATTTAGTAATGAAATTTATATGGAATTTGAATTTTTTTTCCATATAAGGGATGGTTTTTCATTTTTTATATTTATTCCAAGGTTTTTATATTTATGGACAGAATATTATATTATCTTGTGTCTGAATCATGGTTTTGGATTCAATTCAAGGATTTGAGTGGGCATTGGAGAGGTGACACAAGTGGCCTAAATTTTAAGGGACACAGGGTATGTGGTGGGTGAGATAATGAGGTATTTTCTCTGGGTGTTCCCTTGAATACATAGTGGACTCTATACTAGTCACATATAGGTCGATGTCAATTTTAGTTAAAAATAATTGAAATATGTAAATTTAACGTAAAATTATTTACTCAATTTCTCCTCTCCCTCGACCCTCATTTCCTTCCATAAATCGACTACTTCCTCAAAATATTATCTTTCTATTCCCATCCTTATTACCAATATATTAATGGTATGTAATAGATATTTTTAATCCAAATATAAGAGGAAATTATCCGCTTTTCTAATCATTTAAACTACTTATATTTTTCATGATTCCTTATTTGTAAGGGATTATGAAAAATATAATCACACCTAACATTTGGTTAAATAAATAAAATTGTATGGGTTCATATTGTTTGAGTTAGAAGAGAAATTTCTTAGTGATTTTCATATTCTTGTTTTTTAATTTTACATAGTTTTATTAAGTAGTTATTTATTATGATTTTTCTTAATATTAGATATTTATTTGATGCATTTTTTTGTTTGATTGAATTTGTTATTTATTAAAATTATTAATTAATATAATTATATTGGTTACCATATATTGATTCAAATAGGTTTTTCTCATAAATAAAATTTGTCCATTTTTAGTTCTTTTTGTAATAGATTGATATTTTAAATGAAGAACATTATGTTTGAAATCTTATTCAACACAAAACGTCTAGATTAAAAAACTTCCAAAATATATGACCATTATAACCTAGCCACTAAATTGGATTATATAAATAGGATTAGATTGTATATTAAATATATATTTTAACACAATACAAATTTTGTTTATAAATTCATAGTATAACATTACTCAATATTTTGTAAAGTTGTTGTATTCATCAAAAATGTGTTTTCTGTAAAAATGATATTTATTGTTTTAGGTGTGAAAATATTATAATTTATTTTTACAAATTCTAGAAAATATATTTGATAAAAATAAATTAATTTTTAAAATCATAATATCAAAATTAAAATTGGGTAAACTATTTTTCTTTTTGAGAAAATATTAATTTTTCAGCAAATTGTTCAATATATTGATTTTGGTAAAATAATCATTTCCTTTCGAAAAATTAATCAATATAAAAGTCTCATTGTTTTTTAATATGATTTCATGTAACAAAATTATTATTATTCATATTTTATTCAATTAATTACCTCTTAATCATCTATATGTTTTATTTTAGTATAAAATGATTTTTTGGTTAAAAAATAAGTTTTTTTTTCTGAAAACTACTTTAAAGTGGATAATTGTTATTCATTTTAAATAATTAAAAACCATAAAATTGTAATAATTTAGATTTAATAGTTATATTTTATAAATCTATATATTATTTTAAATCAATATAGTGGTCTCTAATATCCATAGAGTTAATATAAAATCTGCTTCTACTTGAAAAATATGAGTCAAGACATACCGTTTTTTCATCAAGTCTACGAGTTTATTTTGAAATGAAATTGTGACAATTATATAAAGGTAATTTATAAAAATAGATTCCATACTTGGAGTCATAATAATTTATATTATCTAAGATGTTCAATTTAAATTTGGTTAATAATGAACAGAGAAAAATGTAAAGATAATTTTTCATGGTTAATGTAAAAATTGGTTTACCATAGGTTAAACTCAATTGATAAGGGTAAAATTTACCTAAAAACTTTTGTAAATAAAATTTTGTTGCAATATTTAGACATAATATCATAAAATTCTCAATGTTTTTTCTTTTTTTCCTTTTTTCATGATACAAAACAAGGGTCCCCCTTTTCCTTTTCCAAAATTAAAACTGTGACACTCACCTCAATTATAGATGGCTAGATCTTTTTTTCTCTTATTCACGCATTATAATTTTTTTATATCATACAATATATTTCAAAATTACATAATTAATCCTATACACATGAACTATATCATATTTTATCATAATTCCATCTTAAGAAGTCTTTTGGGGGTAACCTATGGAGGTTTGAGATGAATAGGTATTGTTCTTAATCGATCATTTTTATTTTATTTTTCATTCTACTATATTGAACTATAATCCAATTATGATTAAATAATTACACAAATAACTATCATATACTGATATTTTATCATGTTATTTTAATAACCTAAATTATTATACTCTTTTATCAAATGGGTAACAGAATCGTTATTCATATGTACGGCGGACTACCACCTCACGAACTAATGTAATATTTTTTCATAATTTCCACTCATGGATTGTTATAATGATTGATTGAAAGTATATATATGATATTTGTAACATAATTATACTTATTTAATTATTATATCATATATTACTTCATAAATTACATTGAATGGGGTATATGATAACATTATTAGGGAGTTCAGCAGAGTCCCTCCTCGTGAATGATTTGTTTTGTTTTTCACTAACGCTTTACATAGGTAATAAGGGTAAATTAAATGAATATATGTGATATATATGAAATAATTATTTTATTAATGAAATATTAAGCATTAATAAATAATTTAATATATTAGTTTATTTTATAAAATTCCACTTAGTGCATATTAATAATGTTGTTCATGTGTACATGTTGACCACCACCTCCACGAAGGAATGTGATTATTTTTTTCATCACCACATAAAATGGATAATATATATAAATATATTTAATAAAAATATAAATTATTTAAAATATTATGATAATATAATAATTTTAAAATATTTCTAAAACTTTATCATAATTATCATTGAGAAAACGAAACGTTCCCATTCAAATGTACGGTGGACCGTCTCCATGATCTTAACATAGATCATTTTTTATACCAATTATTCACATATTATTTTAAATGATTAATTTTTTATAATAAATGATAATTGTTTCCTGGTATTTATTTTTTTTATGACAGAACAATTACCTATTTGACCTCATTTAACACTCCAAAGTAGTTTTCATACAATGAACTGGACATCCTCAAAACACACCACATGGACTTAACAGATTATGTTTTTAAATATGTCATTAAAATAAATATACTAAATTATTTATGAATAAGTTATTAATCAAAATAAATATTATGAAATAATATAATACATATAATTTTATTATACATGAGTAAAATGACACACATGGAAAATCTAGAGTCGATGTTAGGGACTTCATCTCAATTTCCCTTCTTTATGGAATATATTAATTTTATGCACCTAATTTTATTTATATAATGAATATAATTCAACTTATTCATTTAATATCACAAATCCTTGAAATATAATTTTATTTTATGTTACAATAAGAATTATTTAATCTATGGTTTTTTGATATACAAATTTCCATGTTGTAAATAAATTCATAACTCAATTTCATTTTTTTAATTGGAAACAATTTATTTTATATAAGTAAATGGAAAAAGAGATATACAAAGGGAACTAAGGTGGATAAACAAGTGTTGTCCAAGGTAATAATCCTGAAGAAAATCTATAACTATCTGATGGAATGGTTCATAGATTAGAGAAAATTAACATATTTTCCTTCAAAGTATATTTAGAAGATAAAAAATCACCCACCATATTTCCCTCCCATAAGGTGTGAAGAATGAATGTGTTTCTCTCCAAAATCATTATTCATATTCTAATTGAGTTCACAATGAATAGTGGGATTGAAAATTTAATAGAAAAATACTTGAATAAAATGGGTTAGTCAACCTCCACCACCTAACTAGTAATATCCATCTTTTGACAAAGAAGAAAACTAGTGAGTGCGACTTGAGAATCCGCTTGAACATGATCTCCATTAAAAATAATATGAGAATTCCACTACCATAGATATTAGTGATTCACAAATAACTCCACCTCCCCACATCGATCCTGAGCAACATGATCCATCACTGTCGAGTTTAAACCCTAGGCTGTATGGATTCCACTTGACCCATTATCCTTCACTAGACCTAGTGATGATAGTTAAAGAAGCCGAGGGTCTATGAGTAATGAGATAAGGGCCATTGGTCTAATATTTTAATAGAGTACCAAAATATATAAGTTGAATGTTGGTTATAAAAATAATACCATACCTCAACACTAACTTGTACTGGTGCCTCACCATGTTTTTGGACGTCCAAAAACCCAGCAACCTATAGTAAAACATAATTCCATGCATTGTTTTCTGTACATGGACTATCCAATCAATGAAACGAGATTTGTAAGAAGTCCAAAGAAGATTCAACTACAGTTGGGCACCCAAAAAACTAGAAAAATGCCCCGACACCTCCATAGCTCACTCGATGTAATAAAATATGTGAAATAAAGATTCATACATCAGATAACTAATGAAGCAACATTTGAAGGAAAAATTAATTCCATGATGGTTTATGTTTTCCTCAGCTAGTAATACATTCGTCCAGTCACACCATACCAATAAGAATTATTTTACTGGAATCTCTTTAATCCATAGAAAGTCTCCTCAATGGTCCAAATGAGAAGCCACAAAATATATTGAGAGAAATTATTTAATAGTAATGGTATCTACCATTGACCCATTGAATACACATAGGTCCTGATCATTATTCCTTTGGATCCTATCAACATGATTTTTCTGAGTTCCATATAGAGTAGATTTGATGAGAGAAGGATCAAAACATCCTTCTCTAAAACTAATAAATGGTGAAAGGAAATAAGGAAAACCTAGAACTGACCTAGACTAGTTCTAGCACCAGAAACTCAAATCACCATTTTCAATGATTCAAATATAATAATGATGTATAAAAGTTAAAATTGGATGAACTAGCTTCTAAATAAAATATTCCTTGAAATTTGGAAAAGTATTACCAATACTATACGCCAATTTTGTTTCATTGGGATATATAACTTATTCATTGTATTTGATATGTTAATATTATGAGTATAATAAATTTTTATTATATTATGTTATATTGAAACATTTTTTATGTGAATTTTTCATAAATACACATAATAAAAAAATTATTTAATTATCACTTCGACATTATGGTCAATGTAAGGGTTTCTAATATCAAATTATCTTATTTGGGGCACATGTTATGTTATACACCTATATACTTTTAGGAGCTGTATCTACTACCACATTAATATGTCATGCCCTGAATATATTTATATTGATTTTATTTAATGTTTCATTTCATTTTATTTATTGAACGGGAGTAATGACTCAAAATATTAAAAAGATGAAAGGTTTTATATTACAATCACATTTTAATCATGATTATTTATTCTTGAATTTACAACAAGGGAAATTATTTGATTGTTGTCTAATATATCCATTTAATCTTATTCACTCATATTCATTCATCAATTTTTTAATTAATTGTACCATTTTCCCCCCTTGCTACTTAAAATGATTGAGAAAATACTTTTAATAAAATCGGACATCATTTCTCTCTCCTATCAAAATTACATTCTCATCCAAATCCAAATTTTCTAAAATGGTTTTAAAAATGATAGTTATACAAATAAATTTTCTCTTATAGATATTTTTCATAGTATTTGACCTTATTTTTATTTTTTTTTTAAGTAAGTTTCTTCATATTTTCTATATGGGTATCTTTTGACTCACTTAAAAAAATTAAATCAGAATGTTTAATTTTAAAATATAATTCATCAATGGAATTTATTATAATAATAACAATTATTTTTAAAACATGTACCTTTATATTTTTCCAATTTTATTTACAGTAAAACTTATTTTAATAATATTTTGGGAATTTTATAAGTCATAATCAAAATTACTAGGTTATTCTCCTCAAGAAATTTTTAATGGAATTTTAATTGTATTTTTATTCATAAATAAAAACATAAAATGATGATACATCAATTAAAATTGAGATATTTTTTATTTATAATATTATTATTATTTATCTGAATGAATTATGAGATAGACATGGAAGAATAATGAATATTTTAAAAAAATTAATAGATTCTAAATATTCTATTCATAAACGGTACATGAAAATTATTATTGATCACTAGTTAGTCTAATATACATTTTATAATGGGTTCACCAAGATAGAACTAGGTGATTCGGATATATATTATATGATGGGTTCACCCTAATATCATTGGGTTATCAGGATATAGCTTATATAATGGGCACACCCTTATTGTTCTCTAATGCAATAGGTAATGTTCTATGTCTATAAATAAATAAAAGGATGGTGTTACCAATGGGTTTATGTTATGGATTTAACTTAAATCTAGTTTTTACAGCCATTTAATTAAAATGGATTTTGAATATATTGTGTCGAGATACCAATAATATTTCCTTATGATTTCTACGAGTTTATAATGATTCCTTTGATCAAGATTTAAATCCCATGGATCTTGATTATTCATTGTTATGGGTATTTTATTTTTTAAACAGTTATTCCAGGATTCATGACTACTTATACATGAATTTATGGGTGTGACTAACATATATTATACTCATGCACTTTATTTACTTCAACATTCCCTTATACTAATATTTTTATTGTTGATTACATTCATTTTATAATGAATTTTTTTTCATTGCTAAGAATTTTGTCGCACCATTATTATGTTTAATATTACCCTAGTTATGAATAATGATGTTAAATTAATTATTTCATATAATATTTCACATATATTATGATGATGCCTAAATTTGGAATATGAAAATTCTATTTTTAGTGGGGTAAATACACATTTTAAGATATGAGTATTCTTTATGTAAGATAATATTAAAATATTATAAAACACAAAAATTTATTAGGTTATTTAATTGATCTAATATTTTATTTTTATATTGAATGATTAGTATAAAAAATATAGGATTTTTATTATTAGAATTCAATATAGAAAGGTAAAGATCATTTTTTAGCATTAGATATGGGATTGTGGGTTCGAGGGATATATTCTTGGAATTTGAGAAAATGTTTCAAGAACGTTGGATAATATAATGTTTTCATGTGTGGTTATCCAAAGTGTTATGGATACCATCATAGTATTATGAATCAAACATTGATCATATGTTCATTATAATGTACACATATTTTTAGA
This sequence comes from Viscum album, assembly GCA_963277665.1. Classification (NCBI taxonomy): domain Eukaryota; kingdom Viridiplantae; phylum Streptophyta; class Magnoliopsida; order Santalales; family Viscaceae; genus Viscum; species Viscum album. The sequence goes on along the minus strand of OY728140.1, from coordinate 2,087,626,485 downwards.
TTTTAAGAATTGATATCTTAGACTAATTAATGGCATTTTATGCACTATTTTATTGAGTATAAGTATATGTAACAATTTAGATTAACGTTAAGGATGAATTCAAATATTTTTTATAAAATTTTTATTCTATTGATGAAAATTTGTCTTTATATGATCATAGATATTAATGTAATTATCTGGACACATGTTTTATCATATATAATCATGGGATTGAATAGTGACTTGGTGACTAGGTGGGAAAATTTATTTTAAAAGAAGATGGAAATATTTTAAGGCTTTTATAATAAATTTTATGAGTTAATATTTAGGGTTAAAACTATTTAATAATGATTTTATTTAGGAATTAATCTTTTTTTAAATTTGGGTATTATTTTTGGATTTTGGATATTAATGTATTCTTTCATCATACGAGGGTTTAATCAGTTTTGGAATTATCAAAAAATGTGATAGACATTTAAGTTATGGTTAATGTGGAAATATTTTTGGAATTTATTTTTATTCCTTTTATGGTTTTCTAATACATTCGAATTTTATTTTACTACATCAAGCATGAAAAAAGCATCTTGAGTAGTCATCGTTTGGAAAAAAAGATGATATGGTATTGGATATTGATTAATAGATGAAATTATTTTTGTAAAATATATTATCTTTATTCTATTATTCTATATTTTTCGAAATTATTCAATACAAAGAAAAGTTTCATGAAAATGAAAATAAATAATATTACCATTATATCAGATGAAAATGATGGTTGTATTCACACGTATTTGGATTGCGGTTTTGTTGTCGTTGACTTTCCCTTGATCATTCACTTTATTAGGATCAATGATCTTTGTCACTCTCTATAATTATTTGGGCATTAATATTCTCTTTCAAGTCTATATTTTTCATCCCAATAATTTTCTCCTTTTTGAAGACCGAGTTATGTGTTATTCTAGATGAAATTCACACTTCTATTTTCCTTCCTATCAAGAGGTTGTTTTATTAACCCTTTATATGGATTAGGTTTTCAACAAAAATATTTTCATACATACATCATATAGTTACCCATATAATTCTCAAATATATATGATGAAATTTATTAAATGTCGATGGAAAGTAACACCCTAAGGTTTTAAAATAATAACATTACGATAGATAAAATATTTGACATGTTACAAGGATATTAAATGACCCATTAAATATTAGCCTATTATAAACTAGAAGCTAAATTGAAATTATGAATATGATTTAATAAATTAAAATACATATAATTAAATTCCTTAAAAAATATAAATTTATTGATAAATTATTGATAAATAATCAATCATTTTTTAGTATCCATTTTATTCAGAAAAAATATTTTTTTTATTCAAAATTGATTTTGTCATTTTATGTGATAAAAAAAGATATTTAATTTTATTAAAAATTTATAAAATTTATGTTATAAATATAACATTATGTTATAAATCATAATCTCTTAATTAATTTAGAGTAATGTTTTTGGTTTTTAGAAAATAACGATTTTCCAGTAAATAGTTATATATACTTATTATTGTAAATGGTCATTTATTTCCAATAAATAAAATATTTTTCAAATAAAATTATGATTTAATTATTATTAAATATAGCATAATTTTTATTTATTCATATTTAATCCACTAAATTAGATTTGAATCACCTTTATATTCGATTTTAGTATTCTTTTATCATTGTGTTTAAAAAATGGGTTTTTCTGAAAACTATTTTATAGAGAATAGTGATTCAAAATTACAATTAGTTAATGAACCTGAATGGGAATAATTAAAATTAAATTATTATATCATATGCTTAAAAATATTAATTTCAATTTATAAAGTGTTTTAACTTTTTGTTATGCTTGAAAAGTATGTTTCTTGAGAAACCCATTTTTTCATCATTTCTATGAGTTGAATTTTATATCAAATTATTCCAATTATATATATTGAATTTTGAAAAATGTTTTAAATATTTTGAGAAAAAATAATTTTTATCATATATTTTTTTCAATATATATTTTTCTCATAATGAATATTGAAATGACTAAAAATATTTTTTTGTGGGTTAGGTAAAACGGGTTTACTGTAGGTTAAACTAAATTGATAAGAGTTAAAATGAAGTAAAAACATGTTGAAAATATTTTTTACAGAAATGTTTAGACATTGTCACATATAAGTATAAATAAATTTTCTTTTATAGATCCTTTTTCAAATATAAAAACGTGGGTATCACTTTTTCTTTTCCAGTATTACAACTGTTCCACTCACTATAATTATAAATGTCAGCCCCCCTCTCCTACTCTTCACAAATTAAAATCCCATTGTATTTTCCAATAAATCAAAAAATAACTTCATTAATTCTATAAAAATCATGTACATCCCATTTTTTATCATAAATCAATCCTAGGATTGAATTTAGAGCTTACATAAGGAGGTTATCCGAAGAATAGTTATTGTGATTAACATAGTGTTTTACTTCATTAATTTGTCCACCTAATTAAAATATAACTAAATTATGATAATATAATAATACCAGTATATCCCCTACATATATATTTTCTAGTTTTAATTCCATAAACTAAATCCATCTCCTCTTCTATCAAATGGGAAACAAAACCGATATTCAAGTGTACAACAGACTATCGCCTTAGGAATTGATGTAATTTATTTTTTCATTATCACCTCTCAAATAATGTTTTAAGGATGTATTTAAAGTATATAAGTGATATTTAAGACTTAATTATATTATATAATAATTATATTAAAAAAATTCATACATCTCAAATCATGGGGGATATGATAATGTTTCTTTTGTGTGTGGAGAACTACCGCCTCGAGAACAGATTATTCACAAACACTTTACATGGATGGTAAAAACAACACATTTAATGAATATATGTTATATAAATTAAATAATTATGATATTAATGACATTATAATCATTATAAAAACATAATATATTATTTTATTTCTTACCTTTCTGCTCACTGAAAAATAATAACATCATTTGTTCATACGGGTGGAGAACTACCTCTATGAAGTGATATATTATTTTTTTCCTCACAACACAACATAGATGATATATATAAATATATTTGAAGAAAAATATGTTATCAATGATATTATTAGAATTATATTAGGATATAATATAACTTTCATCCTTTTCATGATGGCCTTTGAAAAAAGAAAATGTTGATCATGTGAATGTCCGGCCAACCATCCCCATTATCGTAATGTAATTAATTTTCATAAGAATTATTCATAGATGATTTTAATATTATAATTGATCAATTAAAATATTAATTATATCATGTTTATAATTTTTCAGAAGATGTAACTATTACAACTTTGACCTCGGTCAATAAACCGAATTCATTTTTAAATAATGAACTGAATGTCCTCAAAACACATGATGTGGAATTTACAAATTATGTATTTAAAAACATAATTGAAATAAATAAAAAAATTATTTAATTTTAGTATTTTAAACTGGGAAAATGTTTTTATGAAATCAAATTACTGATATAATTTTACTATATATGAGTTAAAGGAGATACACGGAAATTCTAGACTTTAGGTAAGGGACATCGTCTACATTTTCCATCATTGAGAAATATATTAATTTTATGAACCTAATTTATTTTTTATATTGTATATGAAGCTCCATAGAAATATAATATCATGAATACTTCATAAATAATGGTATTTTATGTTTAAATTTTAATTATTTCGTTCTAGGATATTTGATTTGAAAATTACCATGTGGTAAAGAACTTCATTACACAATTCCTTTTCGTTAAGTTATATTACATCATAATTTTCATTGATACTCTATTATTATGTGTTAAGATACATATCATTATATTATATTTCATTTACACTTGTTTTATGTGGTCATAAATTTATTCAAATAATAAATTCATTTATTAAATATCACACTAATGTTATACTCATTATAACGGTTACTCATCTCAAATTGTCTTCTATAGGACACTTATTATGTTATTAAAACATATTATTTTATGAGTTGTATATACTGACCATTTGATATAAATTTATTTTATTATTCATTTTATTTTATTTCATTCAGGGGATAAATCATTCAAAACATATCAATATAGTAAGGGATTATTTCACACCATCATTTTAATCAGTATTGATTAACAATGAATTTCTATTAAATGAAATTATTTGATTTGTGTCAAGAAAAAACATTTAACTTTTTTATCAACTATTTATTTTTGAATATTTAATTTAATACTACCATTTTCTTCTCCTTGGTACTTTAAATAATGGAGACAATGTATTTAATAAAATCTAATTTTTCTTTTATCTCTTATTGAAATTTTTTTTCTTCCAAATCATTGTGTTCTAAAATATTTTCAAAATGTTCCTCCTAAAAAAATTAATTCCAAATTTATATTATATGGTAATTTACCTTATTTTAATTTTTGAAAATAATTAATTTCATATAACTTTCCAAATAGTCACTTATAACTCTATCAACAACATTTTTGAAAATATTTTTTTTGACATTTACGTCATGAACAAATTTTTTTCCAAAATAACCATTTGTTATTATTGAATAATAATTTAAAATATTCCAATATTATTTTTAGTGTACATATTTTACCCAATATTTTCAGAATTTTTTAGTTTTTAAAATTTATTTTCATAATGAATAGGAATATTTTCCCCAAAAAAATTAATGACCTTTTAATGATATTTTAATTAATAAACAAAATCTAACCTTCATTTAAATTACACTCCACATGGGATATTTGGTAGCTATACCATCATTAATATTTATTTTGATGGGTTATAACCTTAACATGGAACAAGTTTCTTTTTCATGGTTGAATTAAGAAATGGATGAATAATGATTATTATGATGTCGAAATTTCAAATATTATAGTTATTTTATGAACGAAATAGAATTGGACATTATAGATAATTATGGGTAATCTTGATAAACATTGAATGATGTGTTCACCCTAATATCCCTGTTTCAGACTGATATGGCTTATATATTGGGTGCACAAAGATAGCCTTAGGTGAGCCTGATACAACCAATATGATGGTTTCATATAGATAGTAATTTTACAATATTCTTGGTATTATAGAATATAATGATAGATATATTGATGGGTTTCTCCAAGAGATTTTACTAGGCTCCATTTATTTTTGAAACATGCTTAAAATGGGTTATGAAGATATTGTATTAAGATACGAACACATTTTATTTATTCTTGTGATGTGTTTTAATGACTCATTTGATCTATATTGAAATAATAAGGAATGTGATTATTTTTAATTATGACTCTTCAAATTTTTAAATATTTATTCCAGGTAACATTATTGATGATCCTGGTATTTGTGGTCATTATTTCTCTTATATTATGCTCAGACACTTCAATTATGTCACTATACCCTTATTATCATTTTTTTGAATAAATTATTTTTATTTATTAGTGCATATGTTTACACATACTGAGAAATTAATATTAACCTTTTTATTTTTTAGGTTCACCAGGTAATTAATATTTATGTTAACCGAATTATGTATAGAATGGTTTCATGTGTATGTGGAATATGACATAGTGTGAACTAATAAAAGCTAGTTTTAGTGGGAGAAATTCTCATTTAAATATAACAGTAATGTTTATGTAATAGTTTTTTAATTTAATATAAATCTAAACATAACATCTCCTTGGGTATGTAAGTGACCTAATAGATATTTTTGATATTTTGGGTGTTTTATGTAAAAAAAATCGTGTCCCAATTATTAGTATCAAATCCATAAATATAAATCTTATGTTTTTAGCACCGGATTTTGGAGTGTGGGTTCGAGGTTGTTGTATCTTGATTAATCGCTTTTGAATTGTTATATATTAAATTTTTTTTATTTATGTTGTATTTTTTGGTGTCATTGGTGTTTGAGAAACAACTCATTACATTTATCCCAATGGTAGGTGGTTCCAATCCATATAAATTCTCTTCACCCTTTCTTTGGAATCATCTTCCAGTAATTTTATTAAATTATTAAATTGATATGATTTTTTTCAAAATATATAAATACAATTTTTCTAATGAATAGATTGGATATAAATTCAATTCAAATTTATACATAAACACTATTTAATACATGGAATGAAATATTAAGCTTATTTTTTTAGTTATCAAATTTTGTTCAAATCATTTATCCTAAATTCAAAATTTGAATTTCTGAATAAATGATTTTTTATTTGATTGACATTGACTTAATTTATAATATATTAACCAATATTATCCATGTGTGATATCTAATATTGATTCCGTATACTACCCAAATTGGTGAAAAATGAAATGTAATGTAAAGAACATGTTTCTCCTTATAATTATTTTTGTGAGTTTCAATAATAAGGGGTATCTATGATATTAAAAGAGACTCGCAATGTGATTATATAGTACATTGATTTTAAATGTCCTGTAAGTTATTTCAGCCTTTAATATCTACTAATTTCAATTTATTAAGCTTAACTTATACATCCTAGTCTGTGTCGAATTTACATGAAAAATATTGTTAGATATGTTTCGATAGAGGAGTTTAAATTTCCCTAAAAATTATAGTTATCATATTCAACCATATTTATTATATATTAGACCACCAATTATCACAATATTAATTTCTTTGGGTCCTTATAACAATTGAATCTCAGTTTTTATTAGGTTTTAGCAAGAAAATTACTTATTATCGTAGAGGAACAAACCCCTGAAATGACTGTATAATTTTACACATAGTATTAAATTATTTATAATATAAATATCAAATTATTAAAACCCAAGGATCCATTAGTCTTGTGTATTTAAAATACTAGGTACAAAAACCATTGATATGTAACAAAAACAAAAAATATTTATCTTAATCTCTATTTACATCTTATGTGTCCATTAGAGATTATAAAACTACATATTATATTATTTAGAATACATAAACTTAATTGTAGAGGTATAAATCCCAATAATGGAAAAAGCATGATATAGGAGAAAAGTATATGATTCAAATAGAATAATATGATATGATATAGGATATGGTACATAAATTATCCCATTTAGGCATGAAATAAATAAGAATTAATTATATAAATACAGAATCATATATATGTGATATCATAATATAACTCAAAATCATTAGCATATGTAAATTCTCAATATTGACACATCATAACATAGTGGACAAAGTCTCAAAATGGACTAGGATTACTCTCCAAAAAAATCATCCCAAGAGATATAAATGTTACCCAATGAATTTTATTTTTATCCTGGTAAATATATAATAACATGTACAAGTACATTTATGCCATATATGGGAATCAAACATAAGACAAACACAAAATAAATACCCATAGAAAGTAATGGGTTTTTTCATATTTCCTCAAATAATAAAAAATAAATTTTTATATTAATTATAAATAGAATAAAGAATTAAAAATTTTGAAATTCATATTTTAATCAATAGTTTTAGGTATTAAATATGGAGTTCATTTGAAAAATTAACTAAAAATTGGTGAGAATTTCTTATATAAATAACCCATTAAAACAAAAATTTAAATAATCAATAAAATAATTTTGATGAAGGAAAAAATATTTTTTTCTATGAAGGTAGTTGTAATCATAAATATTTAACCCTAAAATATTTAACATTTTATGAAATAGTGAACGGTGAAACAAATTAAAATAGTGTTGCCTTACTGGATGAAAGAATAGAAATGTACCCCTTAATATAGTTTTATTTATAAGAATGTATTGAGAAATAAAACAAAAGAAATTATAATCCCACAAAATAAAGGAATAATATGATTGGTACATGTGGAATAAAATAATATACAAAATTTAGAATCTTTACTTGATTTTAAATAGAGATTGATTGTAAATTGTTAATAAAAATGGCATAACCAAAAGAAAAGAGGGTTATTAAGAGAGTTCCCTTACCTCAGGTCCAAATTTGATCTACACATTCTATTGACAAGTTGAACAATAAAATTATATTTCATAAAAAATTTATTGACAACCTCATTCAACTATATATTATTTATATTTATACTTTTATTAATGTCTAGATATATTTAATTGGGAAAATTATTATGTATTCATTATACTAGGGTTTTTCATTTCATGGTTTCATGGTCAGAATAGTTTATAGTTAATTAAAATAAATCATATGTAATGGTTTCATATCTATTGAAGTGAAATGGTATAGAGTTAACTTTTCTTTGTATTTTTAAAAGCTTCTTAGAATTAAATATTATTCATAAATAATAATTATTTTGATTGTATAGGGTTTATTATCATATGGTTTGTTCAATTAGGCAATTTTTTTAACCATGAATAACTTAATTTGTTTTATTTACCTTGTAGATTATTTAATAACTCTAGATTAAAAATAAATTAAAAATATATTTATTAATCTAAATTTTAACCATAATAGTTGAATTTCATTTATCCATGATGGTGGTGGAGGAAAATAAAATTTTTCATTCATGGGAGTGGTGAACCGACCATAATATAAACAATGTTTTCATTTTAGTATCAATTATGGGGATGATATAAAATGGATATATACAATATAAATTAAAAATTAGTATGTTTAAGATATTTTTGTTACAATTTCATTTTGTATGGTATTCATATGTGGGAAGTATAAGAAGAATAAAATTAAAATTTGTCTGGTTGGAAATTTACCTACTCCTTTGGGTGTCTCCTCCTTGGTTACCCATTAACACTTTTTTTAATGGTATTTAGGTAAGAATAAAGCTTATAGGAATTTGAGGAAAGGTAATGGTAAAGAAAAATAAAAATTTGGTACTACCTCCAATACATAGAAGGTGTTTAGAAAAGGGGAGGTGATGGGTGGTGTTTATAAGGAGGGGAGAGGGGTTTTCAATAATATAATTTTAATTAGATTTTTTTCTACAAACTATCAATAATGATGAATATTTTATCTATGTACGCTAATTAATGAATTTTAGTCCAAGATAATGATTTCTTACTTCAACCGTGACTAAGTTATTCATTTATTTAACATGTAATATTAAATACAGTATATTGTCATATTTCACTATTCACCAAATATTCAACTATTTTAGAAAAATAACAAAAATTAACTATACCCATTTTTTAATTTTTAGATTCCAAAAAATGATATTTTTTATTTAAATATAGCATTCTAATTATAAGATACACAATTTTTAATTAAAATCCTTATTTATTTTAAATATAAATTTTTATTATTATGTAAAATTTAATGACCCCTTGAAAAATTCATTATAATCACATAAAATAATAGAATAAGTATACTTAAACATAATATTATTTTATAAAACAATATTTGGAAAATAATCATTATTTTTAATGATTTTTATTTTTCATTAACAAGTAAACAAATCATAGATGGATTAAAAAAACAAAATAGTTATTTTAGAATTTTAAAAATAACTATTTTTTTGAATCATGATTTAAATTTGACATGTTTTCATTTTATATGATAATTAATAATATTTATAAAATTTCATTGGAAATTATTCTATTCAAATTATCAGGTTAATATTCCTAAAAGTCATATTTCTTTTTTAATGTATTGATTTGTAATGATCAAATGGGTTCTTTAACATATATAAATACGGAATATTTTTATTTATTCATCATTCACTGATATTTTTCTCAATACTAAACATATTATAATTTTAAAACATTAAATTGGATTACTAATATTATTTTTAATTTATACAGTTTTTCAGGAGTGAAATCATTTTTGGAGTTCGATAAGCTCCAAATTTTCATATAATAGTAATCATATTTTATATTTTTTCCCTATTGTAATTTTCAAAATTTTAGTGAGAAAATTTTACTAAATTATAATATCCTTGTCAAATAAAAAAAATGGATCTATCGTGAGAACAATATTCTCTTTATAATACAATATTTCAAAATATGTCACATTTATTTAATTATAAGATAAATTCCATTAAAAAAATTTTGTCATTAAATTCCACACACATAAAAATTTTCTCCCATGAAATTCCATTTCACCCATTATGATTAAAACAGATGAAGATAATTTTGTTTCATTATATTCTTTGGTTCCCATGTCTCCTCCTTGCACTTGGGGTTCAACCATATGAATTTTACTAGTTGAGGTATCTTGTTGAGTAGAACTTTTCCTCTATAGTCTAAGATATTCATTGGATGCTTCTCATAAGAGGGATCCTGATATGACTATACTGCCTCCAAATTAAGTACTTTTGGGGGATCTGGTATATACATCATCAATTAAGATACATGGAACACATCATATACTTTACTTATGATCTGTGTGAGATCTAGTGAAAAGGCCACCACTCCAATGCGATCATGAATCTAAAAGTGTCCAATGTATTTGGGAAATATATTTCCTTTCATCCCAAATATCATGAATCCCTCCCATGGAGACATATTAATGAACACATTATCTGTTTATATTTTATAGTCGGATATATTACTGATATGGGGAGGGGAAAATCAATGTTTTACTTTTACAATTTAGTCACTTCAAATCAACCTCTATGATAGGTTAAGATCCCAATTCCTCATTATTTATTGTCTCTCTTATCACACATGAAAATAATTGAATTCCCTAAAAAATCACATAGATATTTTTTTCATGCATCACCCCCGATGTTGGTGACAATGTTATTACTGTGATTGGTATAATTCTATACACAAACATTCTACAAGCAATAAGTAATTAGATTACAAATACAGACAATTTATTGAAATGCCTTACTGAAAATCTCTAGTAATGCCTAATCAAAACAAATTATAGAGGAATATATTCTAATCAAATATTTATACTACTGTCGCTCAAGTATTCTTTATACTAACCACTTCTAGTTGATTTATCTCTTGAAAACATCATTTAATTTATTCTGGCATCTTGGTGGTCCTTCAATGAAAATACCTTTTGAAAAGGTTTTCCACTTCCATTAACTTTTGATATAGTGATATATTGGCCTTATTCTACTTCAATTACACTCAGTATAATATTGTGATTATGTTCTATCATTTCTCATAAAACATGAAAAACTTTTCTCATAGTCCATAGATCATACAACCATATCTCAGGAAACTCACTACAAATCCTTTTCACGTGATTTCAATAGCATGGGATCATGTACATGTTCTCAAATATTTATGCCAGAATGCCCTTCATTCTTCTTAGAACATCCAATTTCTAATTCTCAAAAAAATAAAATATTGAATTATGAAATAACTCCGACATTATATTCATTTATTCTTATTTCATGTGTGTTTTCTACATAGACTTTTATACTCACGTTTTTAAGAGCATGATTTATTTCAATATCCTTCAGGAAAATTTTAATGTTCTCTTCCCTTCTACCTATTTCGTGAAAATACATTGACCATAGAAATTTAGAAACTGGGTATATTTTCTTGAAACTCACTTTGTATCACAATATGCACAGACACAGTTTTACAAGCATAAGTCTTCACAAACGTGTGTGTAAATGTCATTGCCTGTTTTTTATTTATGAATGCATGCCCTGGAACCTTCTTCTTGTAATATAAGAAATCATGAATTCTAGGTTGATCACACAACCAAGAGAGATCTAATAAGAATATAGAGTTACTAAGTTGATTCATTGAACTTTATTCTTTGCGAAGCACCTCAATTGTGATACACACAGGTCAAGTACTCATGGGAACCTACTCTTCTTTACACAATCTTAGATACACAAAATAGTCTAACATTCGTAAATCAGAGAGATTTTTTATGGAAAATTATCTCTAATATGATTTCATCTCAGCCGAAATGACACTCATGGGAGTATTCCTTGATAATTATTGGTGATGATCCACAAACTCAATGCAAACACACAAACTCACATAAACTCACTACCTAATTTTTGTGACAACTGAATAATACTATCACAAAGAATTCACATTTCGCAACACTTTGTATATCGATGTTTTGATAATCATATTTCAGGAAAAAATTACATGGGATTTCAATCTAATTGGTATTACATTTATGATCAAATGAATATTTCAGGTCAGGTTCAATTAACTAGAATTGTGGCTACATGAAGATATCCATTGATGAATAGAATAGTCGAACATCCTTTGTAGAGAAAATTATGACATATAGAATAGAACAGATGGCTTGGATAAACAAATCATATTTTTTAAAATCTTAAAAGATAATCACAGGATTCTAATAAATCTTTAGTCATCATATCTCATGGATATCCTTGTAAACAACACACTGTAGAGGGGTTTCTATAGGAGACTATAATCAAAGAAAAATGGATGGCTTATTTGATCTAATGAATACATCGCATAATCACAATTTAATATGAATCTATAGTAACACACTAGTATTTTTTCCACATCAATACTAAATAAAAATTTTTGGTTTCCATATATTACAACTTCTGACATCCATTATCCATAAATGGTTACTAAAACATGCCAACACCACACCATGGAAGTTCCCCCATTCACTAGTGTGCTACCCCAAATGAAAACCACTCTATATTTCATGCCACTATATGCACCTAAACACCTTTCATGCTCTTATATGCTGGAACATCCCAAATGGCTGGTTGGAATTATTTGTAATAGGCTTTAAATATAAAATTAAAATTTCTCTTCATTAGATTAAAGAAAAACTATGTAATATTCTTCTCAAAATATTCATCATGAAAATCCTATAAATACTCTATTTTATTTTTCTTTTAAATCAAAAATTCATAAAAAATTTGAAAATCAATCATCCGGGATAATAAAAACATTATCAATCTACACATTTATTAATTTCCTCAATTACAGATTGATAATCATTGTCAATAATTTTTTATGGTCTTCTAAACATGTGGAAACAAATGTGCATTGTCATAATTTTTTTGTCTAATTTTTTTTGTTATAAAGAGTAGTTTTTCAATCGTTACATTAAAAACTCATCGACTTTTTATTTCATTGCCTAACTAAAAACAATTTCAAATTACACAAAATACTTGGATTCGTTAATTTCCCCCTTTATATTTTTTTCAATGCACTCTTTATTTAAAATTCAATGATATCATCTCCCACTTTTTAGAAATAAAACCAGATATAACATTATAAGAAAGAATTCACCTCATGTCATTTTTATCCTAAAAACAAAACCATCTCAATTATATGAGAATTCTATAATCCCATTAATGATACGAATAACATAAAATAGATTTATTATAAAATAGATTTAGTTAATCAACTCTATATTTATGTGGGCTAACTCGATGTAGAAAATAGGAAATATATAACCATGAATGTCTACTTTATCAATAAAAAGTCATGTATGTGAAATCAATCTCAGCATATCTCAATTATCATTCAAGGTATTAGATATATTCAATGAGATGTAAAATATTGAACATACTTCAAAAAAACATCATAAAGATCAAGTGCAAAGGGTAAATCTCCCCATATGTTTTATTTTTTCATCCTCTATCCACTCCCTTTTGATTGATAAGATAATAAAATTATGAAAAAGGTATATTAGATTGATTAAAATACCTTGAACCTTATTTTTTTAATTTTCCTATAATTTACATATTGATTATCAATATTTATCCCCCTTAAGGGATGAACATTTTTCATCCATTTCATGAAGTTCAGTGGAATCCCTAAAGAAAAATAACATAAAGGATTCCATGTATAACTACCTAAAACATCTCCTTCAGTTCCTCATATTATAATTTCAAAACTCATCAAATATGGTAAAAAGTGGGGACCTCTTGGTTTCATTAAATTAACATTAATACTGAGTGTTTCCTCCTAATATGATTGATTCTTTTCTTCCATTAATTTCATGGTATAATATCCCTGAACTCTTCTTCTAATTTTGAGTCTCATTTATTTTATTATAATTTTTATTGTAATACTTTTCTTTGTTTTGAAAAAAAAATTCAGCCTTACTTTTTATTTTGAATCGATTTCCTTTCAATTAAGAATGATACTCAGCTTCCTCAAATTTATTAGGTAATTTCAACTGATCTATCCAAACAACTAAGAAACCTACAAGGACCCTGCCTTAAACATTGCATATTATTTAATTAAGTTAATAATTCACATTGAGGATCATTTTAAGTTTAGATTATTATAGAATTATGTCATAACTGTTACATTACATCCCAAAATTTAAAAAGAAGACACTTCTACTTAGTTCCCATATTTTTCAAAAAATAAAAATTCTTGAAAAAAAGAGTCATGCTTAGTTCCATGTTTTAGACAACATGACTTTTCCTTGATCCCATCCTTGACCCTATTCTACTTTATGTCCTATGAAAAACATTTCAAAATCTTTGGATAAGCATAAAAATATCAGTAAGGGATACACAAAGAAGGAAAACTGTGAGTTTTTCAAAACAACAAGTAAACCATGGTTACTATATCAAAAGTAACAATTTTCACCTTTATGAACTAGTAAATACTCTTTGAGAAATAAAATATCATTGATTGCCTTTTTGTAACCAAAATATTATGATAAACCCATATAAAGAACACATAACATATAAATGTAACTTCGGACATAAACATACTTAAATGAAATAACTATATGGTTGACTTCCACGCATATCACTAAATAGAACAGCCATACGGCAAACTTCCATACCTAATCCATTAGAGGTTATAATGTAACCACCCATCCTGGTTTATCACGTCCCCACCCTTCATTTGGTTTATCACATAACCACCCATCAAATGTCCAAGTACCATTATTAAATCATTCCACATACAACAAATATAATGGAAAGAAAACATTTCCTCACATCAATCACAATATATCACATATATATATTGATATAAAAATCCATTATAAAAACAATTTTCAATACAAAAATACATAAAAGAGTATATGGTATTTATTTTCTATTTAAAAACATCACATCTTGTTAAGGAAGCCAAAGATCAAATTATATTCACAGTGGCAGAAAGGTTGTGGCCGCCACATACTTTAAAAGAAACATAAATTTTTGTCATTTAGTAAAACGCTTCATAGAAAAAGACTTTATTTGAATGAAATGAAAAGTCATGTTTTTTAATACTGTATAAAAGAAATTCGTGTATAAAACAAAATATGCCTCAATGAAAGGAGATTGAGACATAGTCCCTTACCTCATGTCGGACTTGACCCATTCATTATTTAATCTCCTAAATAAAAAAATAAATCTAATTTATACTTTCATAAGAACCTTTTTCAAGTTTATAATTCCTTTTAAATAAATTATTACAATTTTATAAACATTATGTATTCATTTTTGTTAATAATGGTCGTTTTGTCGATATTTGGTACTTGAGTCAAAAATAGACTTATTATAATTACAAGTTGTTCATGTGGTTAAAACTTCATTATATCTAGAATTGTATTCATGATTTAGATATCATATATAACATATATATCCAGTATATACTTGTATTTATAGTAGTATATAACACATGTAGATAAGAAATAAAATGCACCGTTCATGGAGATGGTAAGCCGTACATATGCAAGAACA
Organism: Viscum album; assembly: GCA_963277665.1. NCBI lineage: Eukaryota > Viridiplantae > Streptophyta > Magnoliopsida > Santalales > Viscaceae > Viscum > Viscum album. The sequence goes on along the minus strand of OY728140.1, from coordinate 2,087,610,911 downwards.
CTACATCCATTTCTATTTCGTATTTTAATGGATTGGAAAAATAATGATACACAAGTATATTATAATTCCATTATAATTTCATATATAATTTTATTAACTCTTCCCTTTATATGATCCACATAAGGTATGAAATAGTCATATCACTTTGAGGGGACATTAATCCGCAATTCCTCAAATCAGATTATCATATTTACCCACTATGGAAACCATAAATGTATTCTATAAATGAAAAATATTGAAGAATAAAGAAATAATAAACATGATATATATCATATATAAATATATTTCCATCATTATGGACACCATGAGAGGCAGCAGGAGATAGTTGAACAATCATCATTTCGTGGGGCATTAGTGAGTCTTCCACAGAAATAGTATGTTCTTCACCCATTAGACGGAGGTGTGTGTGAGTGTAGTTTGAATAAATCACATAAAAACAACCTAGTATGTTAAGGATAATATTTTTTGTTATAAAATAAAGAAATAAAAAGGGTTTACGGGGTTTTAGAAATAAAATTAATCAAAATAAAACTAAATAATTTAAGAGAAACTGTGACCATTAATTTTGGTAAATCCCTTTGGGTTGAACAAAAAGGGTTTATTGAAGTGCCATATTCCCAAGGGGAGGATTCTAGGAGGAAGATAGGGATGTAGAGATTTTATTTAGTCTGAGATTGGTTGATCTAACGGGCTTTAGAGGTGTGAGGAATGGGTTAGAGGTGAGGGATTTTTATATGAGGGAGGAGGGGCTCTTTAGGAATTTGTGGAATAATTATTTTGTTATATAATGATTTTTGGTTTACGAAGGTCCAAAACTAATTATGGTCCAATATAAGATGAATCCTGGTTGAAATAAAATCATAAAATAATAATTGGATTGGTTTTGGATATTACTCTAATCTTTATAATCTTATTTATTTAAATGATTTATTATTGTGGTAAACACTGCATCATTATTGTGTCATAAGTAATGTAATTTATTTGATGTCTATAATTATAAAAAAAATACCATGATGTATGAAATAATTTTATCTAACCAAATAATATTTATAGTCCAAAATATAACTTATATAACCATATGTAAAAATTAATTTACAAAAAGATATTTTTTTTGTCATTTTTGCCTTTACTTTATGTTAATTACAATAAAGTGTCATTATCACTCCCAAGTGGCCCCATGGGGTCTTAAAATAGACCCAAGGATTCCCATGGTCAGCCAGGACTCATCCAATAAGGTTTTCACAAGTTTTGAGGTAATTTTTAATTATTATAATATTCTTTTTATATTGAATTTCCATATTTACCTTTAACCGCGGTAAATAAAAATCAAAAATTACTATTCACTAAAAAAAATCATCTTATTGCACCAAATTTTACTTACTAATAAAAATAATGTATGTCAGATTTTTTAAATTCAATTCACATAAGTGATAAAATTTTATTTTAATGAAAAAGTCAGCTTTTAACAACAACTGAGTGTTTTCACTATTCATCAAAAATTGATGTTTTCTAGAAAAATACCAAAAACTCATCCTAAGCTATATTTGATATTATAAATTTTAAAATGATGTATATTTTACCAAATTCAAAACATATAAGTTAGATTAATTAATTTAAAATTAATTCTCGTTGTCAGAACAAATGTCGTGTTTTTAAGAAATAATAACTATCAAAATATTGACACTTATTTATGTACAATTTCAAAGTAAAATTAATTAAAATGACCAGAGTAGGATTTAATGGTAAAACTATAATCTAATTACACTTTAAAACCAATTAGAAAGAAAATATAACCATATAAATAAATTAGATTAAAAAAATATTTGAATTATAATACAGTATTTTTCTCTATTCATTAAAAAATAATTCTATTAGAAAAATAATAAAAAATTGCCCAAAGTAAATTTTGATGTTTTGATTCTAAAGAATCATTTTATTTTTTCAAATAGAACATATAAAAAGTGACCAAAACTATATTTAATTATGGTTCTCAATCAAAATCTGGTAAATAAACCTTTTAAAGTAAATAATGTTTAAAATTAGATTCATTCACATTTTAAGCCTACAACTTTTATTGGATAAATGTAAAAACATTTAACAGACATGTATAATCATTTTTCTGTTAGTTTTGTTCATTCCAACCAATAAAATAGCTATTCTTTAACTACGATTTAAAATAATAATAATATATTGTTAGTGTGCAATGTATGATTTCAATGAAACCCATTGTTGTGTATCGGGTACGCCGTCAAACATAGAAACACCATTAAAGTAAATTTAATATTTACTTCACAAAAATTAATAAATATAATAATATCATATTTATTTATTTACCTGGGATGTTACTTTCTTCCTTTTTTTTGGGAATTTCAACCTCATAATTTTATTCACTTATATACTAAATGTTGGTATTTATCCCTCAAAACATTTTCATATTCCCATGTTCCCTCTTCAACCGTATAGTTTTTCTAAAAATCCTTTACCTGTTGAATTACTATATACCACCACAATTTCTCCCTACGGTCAATAATCTGCATTGGTTGTTCCTCAAAAGAGAGATTCTCTTCTAATTGAACTACCTCTGGACTCAAAACATGAGATGGATCTGGCATATACTTTCTAAACATTGAAACATGAAAAACATTGTCTACCATGGATAAACATGGAGGTAAATTAAATATGTTTGCAAATGATCTAACTTTATCTATGATTTCATAAGGTACAATGAACCTTGGACTCAAATTTATCTTCTTACCAAAACGCATAACACTTTTCTATTGAGAAACTTTGAGAAATACATGATCACCTACCTCAAAAAATAGATCCTTCCTCGTATTATCTGTAAAACTTTTCTGCCTACTCTGAGCTATTCTCATGTGCTTCTAAATCAACTAAACTTTTTCTTCCATCTCTTCTACCAATTCTAGTCACATCATCCACCTTTGACCTATTTCATCCCAAAAAGCTGGAGTTCAACAATGCTTTCCATATAATTTCTCAAATGGAGCCATCTGTATACTGGAATGAAAACTGTTATTATATAAAAATTCAACCAATGAAATATGTTGGTACCAACAACCCTGGTAATCCAATGATGAAGCATGTAGCATATCCTCAAGGTATAAATTGTTTGTTATGACTGCCCATTTGATTATGGATGAAAATCAGTAGTAAAATTTAATTTAGTACCCAACATCTTTTGAAGGCCTTTACAAAATTTATAAGTAATCCTGGGATCATGAGAAGATACAATGGAGAGGGTAACTCCATGTAACATGACTATCTCTTTAACATACAACTGAGAAAGTTTATCTAGCGACAAAGAATCTCGAATAAAATGTAAATGATCTGATTTATTCAATGAATCAACAATAACCCAGATTTCATTATTACCTCGAGATGTCTTTGGTAATATCACAACAATGTCCATTGATATATTTTCCCATTTCCAGTCTGGAACTTGTTAAGACTGAAGAATTATTTTCGATAACTGCCTCTCTGTTTTAACCTGCTGATAGGTTAGACATTTCACAATAAAATCAGCAATATCACTTCTCATTCCATCCCAACAGTAATACTCTCAAAGTTCTATGTACATCTTAGTGCTACCATGATGAACTAAAAAGGAAGAACTATGAGCTTCCCAGAACAACTCATTCCTCAACTGTAAATCACAGGGCACATAGAATCTCTTCCCAAAACCCAAAACAAGGTCATTATCAAAGTTAAAATTTGGCATCTTACTCTTCTAAACCAACTCTTCCTTTTTCTGCAACTCATAGTCTTCCTTCTGCACTTTCTTAATTCTGTCTGATAGAGATGATCTCACTGACACCTGAAAAAAAAATAGAGGAATTTTCATGCACCAACAACTTCTATGCCAAAGTTCATCAAATCCAAAATCAAAGGATCTCGTTCCAAACATTGCATGGTTAATGAAGCATTACGTTATTGACTCAAATCATTGGACACTTTATTTTCTTTTCCCGGATGGTAAAGGATCATGCAATCATAATCCTTGATTAATTCCAGCCATCTCCTCTGTCTCATGTTTAATTATTTTTGAGTGAATATATACTTCAAACATTTTTGATGGTTATATATTTTACACTTTACTCTATACAAGTGATACCTCCAAATTTTTAAAGAGAAAAAAACATCAGTTAATTCCAAATAATGTGTTGGGTAATTTAACTCATGAGGTTTACACTAATGTGAAGCAGAATTAATTATCTAATCATTCTACATAAGTATATTTCCATGTCCATTCAATGGAGTGTCACTGTAAATAACAAACTCAACATTTCTGTATGGAAATTCCAAAACTAAATCATTCACTAATATTCAATTAAATTCCATAAAACAATCATCACATCCTATTTTCCAAATGAACTTATCACTTTTTTTATTTAACTTAGTCATTGGACTTGATAATCGTGAAATCTTCTCAACAAACCTCTGGTAATAACCTTCCAAACCAAGAAAAATATGAATCTCTGTTATATTTTTGGGTATTGGCCATTCTTCAACAAATTTTGTTTTATCAGGATCAAGATTTATGCCATTTATTAAATAATGGGACTAGGGAATTAAATTAGTTGTAACCAAAACTCACACTAGCTAAATTTCCCATACAGTTTCTTTTCATTTATGGTTTTCAAGACAACCCTTAAATGTCTTTTATGCACATCCTTGCTTTTTTGAATAAACCACAATATCGTTAACAAACACAACCACCATTTATCACCTGATGAAACTGATCCATCACTGCAAAAATCTATTCAATTCTGATTCTGATCATCTTAGGATGCTGATCTGGATGGTCATTTCCTTCTGTATACCTTCCTAGAATAGCTTCCCTGAATCCTCTATGAAAAACCATTTTGGACACATAAATATCTTAGGGGAAGCAACATGGTAATCTATAAGTGCTATATCACTTCAATTTTACAATAAATTAATTGATGGACATTAATTTAACAATACCCTAACTCCTAATGTTATCTAAACCAACCATTGATACCAATAATAAAGACCCATCATTAAACATTGAATATTCCGGAATTGAGTTAATAATTTACATTAATGATATTTTTAGGTTTACGATTTTAGATAATTAGGTCATAACTATTACATTACTTCCCAAAAGTTACAAAGTAGACACTTCTACTTAGTTCCCATATTATTCACAAAATAAAAATTCTGGAAAAAAGATTCATTTGTACTTCCATGTTTTATACAACATGACTTTTCCTTGATCCCATCCTTGACACTATTCCACTTTATGTCCTATGAAAAACATTTCAAAAACATAGGATGAGCATAAAAAGCTCAGTAAGGGAAACAAAAAAAGGAAAGCTGTTAGTTTTTCAAAAAAAATAAGAAAACTATGAATACATTATCATAAGTAATAATTTTCACCTTTATGAAGTAGTAAATACACTTCATTGAATAAAAGATCATCTCTTACCCTTTTTTAACCAAAATATTAACATAAAACACATATAAAAAACACATTACATATAAAGGTAACTTGGGACATAAACATTCTTAAAAGGAATAACCATACAGTCAACGTCCGCACATATCACTAAATGGAATAGCAATACATTAACACCCCAAGGTTTTGAAAATAAATATATAATTCAATTTTATAATCTAATCATTAAACACAACTTTCTCTCTTTTATGTTTTTAATTTCAAAAAATGGTCATCTAGAGCTGTGTTTAGTGAGTCATTTGGAGTCTGATAGAACAAACATGATTTTTGATGAATATTAACATACCCTTATGAATAGTAATATGAATATTAATATGACCCTTATTAATTGTAAATAATATTATTGTTATATTTTCTTAAGGCAATAAGATAATGAGATCTTAGATAATTTTTTCATGTCACATAAAACTAATTGCACTTCAAGATTGTTATTTTTCAAATTAACTATGACCATATTTAATAATTAAATTAATAATATATAAAAAATTATTTTTCAAAAATGGATTTCACTTTTTAATTCTACACGTCGAAAAATGGTAGGGGTGATGTTTTGGGATTTTTCTAAAATACATGAATTTTTCATGAATAGTAAAAATACAATTTTGAGTTTACGGTAGTTTAATGTCATTGTAATGATGTAATAAATAAATATAAAAGTATGGTATACTTTTGTATATTAACTTATGACATGAGGTGTCCCAAGTGGCATAAACCATGGGAAAATACCATGGGCAAGCCCATGGTTTGGAAAAACCCACTAATGAGGTGTCCTTGTGAAATTATTAAAAAATTTCCTCTATTTTTCTATAAATACCCACTCATCCATTCGTTTTATTTCATTAAAAATCCATCATCTTCAATTCTCTTGTGGTTTTACCTCTCTACAAATCCTCCCAAGGTGTCCCTAATCCCCCAAGGTTCAATCCTTCAAGATCTAGGAGTTGTTCTACAAGGTAAGGGAATCCTTCATTCTTATCTTTAAGTCGACACTTCTTTTATGTTATCTATTTAAAATTCCATAATCATATGTAGGGGTTTGATTTCATTCATTCTTATTAGTGTTATTTTTATTTCAATATGAATAGATACCCTTTTTTCTAATAATTTGATTTTATGAAATTTTAAGTGACGTCGTTAGGCTGCCGAATTTTCATAAGTGATCTCTTAACTTGTCTTTTATTTTCAGGTCCATCTCTTTTATTTTTCTTTGCTCACCTCCTCTGTCCAAATGACCATGATTACAATAGTAACATTTATATAATGTATTTATATCATTTTATTGGAAGAACAAGCATAAATATTCTTACTCCCTCCCTTTTATTTTTATAAATGATATCGACGTCCATGAGGTTCCGATTTATAACCTTCGAGGATGATGGAGTTTCATTCTTCAATTTCTTCTTCATTACAGGTCATGAAACCATATTCATGGTTTAACCTGACTATAATTTATGTATTATAACATAATTAATATTCAGGAACCAGAATATGTACATATAATTAAGTTATATCACAAAACTAGTTCATAATAATCCAAATACCGCCAAATAATCGAAGTGGTTCTCATCTAATGTTTCATCCTCATTCCATTTAACAAAATGATAGAAATGAACATTACCAGTTATTTATATTCATAAATAATATATAATTCCAATCCTATAGATTTATAACCATTCCACATGAACTCCATTACTTGAAAACAAGTGAACTGATTATGAAAATAATGAAAATGAACACCCCGGAACAACGAAATTCAATATAATAACATAGAAATAAGGGTATAAATAAACTAAATCGAATTATTAAAAACTAAATACATGTCTAATTGGTTTTTAAATAATTTACTAATAAGTATAATTTCATATTTTAGGAGTATAAGTTTGAGAGAAGAACATGTTTGGTGTTAAGGTAAGGGTTTTTCACCCGAACTTCCATTTTCATCCGGGTTACATTTATTTTTTAATTTCCTTGATGAAATTCTTATGTATTTTTATTCACTCCCCAGAAATTTTTCATGAGTATTCTATATATTTAAACCAACCACAATCATTCTCTATTTTATGGATAGTTACATGTTTTAAAAGAATCCCTCAAAACTGTTTCCAAAAATATGAGCCCGATAAAATGGAATATCTCAAATTAATATCTATTTATCAAGGGAAAGCTATAATCTATTTTTGGAAACCATTATACTTATAAAAACACTAATTTTATCATGTAATACTATCTTACATTATTTCTGGTTTTGTACAAAGATCATTCCAAAAGAAATCTTCTTTTCAAAATAAAATAGTATTTATCACAAGAATTGCTTAATGATTCTAAAATATTGTTCTCGTTTGATTCTACACTCTAGTTGATTCTTATGTATTTTTGGGGTGAATAATTTATGATTTAATATACCATATTTTATTTAATGGTTTATTACTAACATTATTGTGGAAGATCTATCCTAAAACCATTCACCATATTATTCTGAATGGTTAGTGTTTATGTTCAGTAATTAGGGAAAGTTAGTTATATTTCATATGATAGTTTCAATAAAAATGTATTTTCTGTTTATCCTCATTCATATTAGGAATGAATTGGACTTATTATGTGATGGATGTGGTCTTCTATAGACACTTGATGCATTGTTATGTCTCATAAGACAAACTATGGTCTGGGCACGAGGCCTTGACAAAATGATTATTTTATGGTCGTAGCACGAGGCTTGGACGGTATGGATATGATGTCTGGCATATGCACTTCCCTCATTATGATGCTAGTATTTTATGATCATGTGGTTATTCGACTAGTAGAATACCGATTATTATATTTTATTATGGGTTTATTTATACAACTCATATTTCTTCCATAAACTGTTCAAGTTCCTTATTAAAGGAATGTGTTTTCAATTAATCACCATGTCTAATGTTTATATTAACTTCTACTATATTTCTTACTCTTACTAAGCGTTTTAGTTCAACCCTTTCTTATGTTTCATTTTCTCAGGACATGATGAAATAATTTATGAATGTCATTCAAGAATAATCTAGGAGACGTGATGTTTCTAGTGGTATAATATAGTGTTTTCATTCCCTTCATGTTGTAATGATAAACTTATATACATAACATGTTTCCAATAATACTAAACTACTTGGTCTTTCAGGATTCATATTCCTTGTATGTATGCCAACGTAATCAAATAAGGGACTGGCTATGGGAAACTAGTGTCTGGTCCTTACAGTTGGTATCAATGGATGTTTAGTAGAATACTGGGAAACTTGATTTAGAAAACGCAGTATTAGGGAAGAGTCCCTAAGTTTGTCTTTGAGGATAAACATACAAGAACATCCTGTTATTTTGGTATGTAATAGATTATGTAGATCAATCAAGAAATACATCCCTATAGGGATATGAGTAGGTAGAGGCGGTTGTGGCGCAGATGTATCTAGGGGTAAAACCTGAAAACACTGCTTTGAACTAGACTGGAACAGGAACTGGTGCACGACAATGGGCCTTGCTGCACTCTTGGTTACGACACTCTCGGGGGATAAGTTTATGATAATTCACATTTTATTTACAAGCCATTATTAATAATTTTGATGTAAATATTCCTCAATGAAACCATATTTGTGAATATAGGATTATCCATGCGTAGGATCTTAAATTTTTTCCGAATTTTGAAGTTAAGATTATACATTATGATTCATAACCTAATCTAGTGTATTCCATTATCTAGATATAGCACCTAGTGGACGGAATGGAAACCGCATGAATGAACGTGTCCCCTGTAGGGATTTTCCTCAAACTCAAGATAATGATGTTGGCCCGGGTGCTGTGACTAGTGCGGAGAAACTGATGACTATACTGGGATAACTTACTCAGGTTATGATTAATAACCTTACCCGTAATGAGCATCCGGATCCACCACGTGGAGGGGCCATGCTAGATTTATTTATGTGATAACAACCTCCATCATTCAACGGGACTACAAACCCATTTATAGCAGAGCAGTGGATATGATCCCTTGAGAAGATATTTCTGTCTTTGGGATGTAATGAAAGAGAGAAGGTTTTCATGGCAGTCTGTTATCTATCGGGATATTAAAATTAGTGGTGGTCCTTAATCCAAAACACAAAGGAGGAGGAAGAGATATAAGAGTTGGAATGGAGGTATTTTAAAGAAATATATTTGAGAAAAATATTTCCCTCATGAGCAGCAAGCAGATATGGAGAGACAATTATTGAATCTAATGTAGAAGGAAGATCATATTGTAGCAAGGTATGAAGCTAACGTCACTAGATTAGCAAGACATTATGTATACTACATACTAAATCCAAGGGACAAATTGACAGATTCATTGATGGCCTAAAGCCATTCCTCTGGCGGGCATTGGTCTCTCAATGTTTTTCATCATATGAGGATATCGTTTCATGTGCCCTCAAGAAAGAAAAAGAATTCTCTATGTCTTATGACTTTAAGGGAAATCAAGAAAAGAAGAGGGATGCTGAAAACCCTAGGAAAGGAAATAAGGAAATGGAAAATAAGGGAAGAGTTTAATTTTCACCATGTGACAAATGTGGAAAGAAACACTCTGGTGCATGCTTAAAAGGGAATGGAGTATGCTACAAATGTTGTCAGAAAGGCCATCTTGCTGGTGGTTGCAAAGGGACGTAGGAATCCAATGATGTTCAATGTTATAGTTGTCGGTAGATGGGACACTATGCTAATGATTGTCCAAAACATCAAGGAAATATGCAACAGAGAAGGCCAAGGGACCAGGGACAAGCTTATGAAATCACAACTGCAGAGGTTGAACTTCCTAATAATGTGGTCTTAGGTACTTTAATTGTTTCCTCAAGTTTATACAATTCTTTTTTTGATTCTGGATTATCACGTTGTTTCATATCTTCCCAGTTTTCTATGAAAATTAGATATTTCCAATTTAATTTATCAAGGGAGTTGTCAGGAAAAACTCTTAAGGGAAGTATCATTGCTACAATGTTCTATGAATCAGTTCCCATTAAAGAATATAAATGTTCTTTATCTGCTGATCTCATCATAATACCCATGATTGAATTTGATATAATCCATAGTATGTATTCTCTTTTGAACCATGATGAAAAATTTTATGGTAATAAGAATGAGGTTACTATTTTTGATGACGATGATAAAGAACACCTTATCTTTTGAGCATAATCGTCATCACCTGATTATTATCTAGATCCACCCCAAGTAACTCAACTAAATTCAGTTATTGGGAAGGAAGAAAATGAAATAATTGTTGGTTGGGAAAGGAACGCTCAAATATAGGATATACCTATTATGAGAGAATATGTTGATGTGTTTCCAGAAGATTTACCAGGACATCCTCCCGAACGAGAAATTGAGTTTTCCATTGATTTATTTCCTGGTTCAAAGCCCATATTGAAGACCCCTTATAGAATGGCCACTGTGGAATTATTGGAACTAAAGAAATAACTAGAGTAATTAATTAATAAGGGATTTATTTTCCCTAGTGTTTCTCTATGGGGAGCGACTGTCCTATTTTTTAAAAATAATGATTGGTCTATGAGGTTATGTGTCGAATACAGGGAGATCAATGCTATAAAAATACAGAACAAGTATCCCCTACCTCGCATTGATGATTTATTTTACCAACTTCATAGAGCACAATACTTTTCAAAGATTTACTTCGATCTAAATATCATCAGTTGAGTCTGAAGAAGGAAGACATTCCAAAAACAGCATTTCAAACTACGTATGGGCATTACAAGTTTACAGTAATGCCTTTTGGATTTACTAATGCACCCTATATCTTCATGGATCAAATGAACAGAGTTTTCACAGAATATCTTGATGATATTTTAGTGGTATTTATTAATGATATCTTGGTATACTCCAAAATATGAAAAGATCATGAAAATCACATGCGCATTATCCTGAAGACTCTTAAAATACATGAATTATAAGGGAAGTTTAGCAATTGTGAATTGTGGATTCTGGATATTTCATTTCATGGCCATATTGTCTCTAAGGATGGAATCCTAGTTGATCCTGCAAAGACAAAGGAAATCCAAGATTGGCCCATGCCAACAAACACAACTCAGGTACGCAGTTTTATTGGCTTAATAGGTTATTATCGGCGTTTTGTACAGAATTTTTCCAAACTGGCTAACCCTCTAAGGAATCTCAAATGTAAAGGGGATAAATTTGTTTGGACAACATATTGTGAAGAATGTTTCAAAGATCTAAAGAGAAGATTAGTCAATGCTTCTATATTGACTCTGCCATTAGAGAAATGATGGGTTTGTTATTTATAGTGACACTTCATAGAATGGACTTGGTTGTATCCTTATGCAAAATGAGATGGTTATTGCTTATACATCACGACAGGTAAAAATTCATGAGAAAACGTATCCTACTCATGATATTGAGATAGATGCTGTAATCTTCGCGTTGAAGATATGGATACATTATCTCTATGGTGAAAAATGTGAGATTTATACTGATCACAAGAGTTTGAAGTATATTTTATCACAGAAAAACTCAACATGAGGCAACGGAGATGGCTTGAACTACTCAGGGATTATGATTTCATGATATACAACCACCCAGGGAAGGAAAATAAAGTGGAAGATGCTTTGAGAAAAAAATATCATGGAGTTTTGGACAAGATGAGAGTTAAAAGGGATCCTATTTTCAAGGATCTAGTAAATATGGATATGCGAATAACAATGGAAGGTGAAACATCTATGATTTTTCAAATGGTTTCCAAACAATCTTTACTATAAAGGATAAAAATTTCTCAGGCTGATGATGAGGAGATTCAAAATAAGATTAAAGTTGTGAATGATGGGATATTGAGTGACTTCGGATATGAAGATGTAATTTTGAAATTTGGGAAGAGACTATGTGTTCTCGATATACCCGATCTAAAAAGGGAATTGTTGGATGATGATCATAGTTCCAATTTCTCTATACACCCTGGTAGCACTAAGATGTATAGAGATTTGAAGGAACCTTTTTGGTGGGATAACATGAAGAGGGATATTGATGATTTTGTGTCAAGATGTGTGGTTTGTCAACAATTGAAAGCTAACCTCTTCCCATACCTGAGTGGAAATGGGATAATATCAGGATGGAATTTTCCATGGGACTAACAATGACTCCTAGAAGGAACGATGCAATATGGGTCATTTTTTATTTTCTTACCATGTCAGCACATTTTCCTTCTATATGAGAAGATCTACAACTTGAACGTCTAGAAAGACTATATATTAATGAAGTTGTGAGACTTCATGGAGTACCCATATCGATTGTTTATGATCGTGGTCCACGTTTTACATCAAGATTCTGGAAAAGTCTTCAGAAGGCCCTAGATACTGATCTTCATTTGAGCATTGCATACCACCCACAAACTGATGGACAATAAGAATGGACAATTCAAACATTGGAAGACATGTTGAGGTCTTTTTCACATGATTTTCAAGACATGTGGGATCATTATTTACCTCACGTAGAATTTTCCTACAATAATATGTTCCATTAATGTATTTAGATGGCACCGTATGAAGAAATATATGGGAGGAGATGTCATACACCAACATGCTGGGATGATGTTGGTGAATGAAAGATCATGGTCCCAGAACCCGTTGAAGAAATAATGGAGAAGGTGATGATTATCCAAAAGAATATCAAAATAGCTCAAAGTAGGCAGAAGAGCTATGCAGATAATCGAAGGAAGGATTTGGAATTTCAAGAAGGTGATCAAGTTTTCATAAAGTTATCTCTATGTATGGGTATTATATGATTCGTTAAGAATGGAAAATTAAGTCCTAGGTACATCAGACCTTTTGAAATTCTAGACCGAATTGGAGTCGTAGCCTACTGTTTGGAAATTCCGGCATGTCTCTCCAAGGTTCAAAATGTGTTCCACATAACAATGTTAAGAATGTACATTCCATACCCAACACAAGTACTCACTTATGAAGAAGTGAACTTGAGCCCGATCTATCTTACTATTAAGATCTTATCAAGATTCATGATACTAGAGAACAGGTATTGAGAAATCAGACGAATCGTCTAGTAAAGTTGCTATGGAGGAACCATAAGATAGAGGAAGCAACATGGGAGCCTAAGGAGCTTATGTTAAAGACATACTCGAATCTTTTTAGGTAATATTCTGTGAATTTTTTGGATGAAATTGTTTTATGGAGGGGAGAATGTAACACCCCGTTGTTTTGAAAACAAATATGGAATGCAATTTTATAATATAACCATTAAACACAAATTTGCATCTTTTATGTTTTTTAATTTCAAAAAAAGTTCATCTAGGGTTGTGTCCAGTTAGTCATTTGGAGTCTGATAGAACAAACATGATTTTTGGTGAATAGTAACATACCCCTATGAATAGTAATATGCATAGTAATATGACCCTTATGAATTTTAAATAATAATATTATTTTATTTTATTAGGGCAATAATATAATGATATCATAATTAATTTTTCAAAGTCACATAAAACTAATTACACTTCAAGATTATTATTATTTGAATTAATTGCGACCTTATTTAATAATTAAATTAATAATATTTTAAATTTTATTTTTGAAAAATGGATATCTCATTTGAATTATGCTCGTCGAAAAATGGTAGGGGTAAAATTTGGGGATTTTTCTAAAATACATGAGTTTTTTATGAATAGTAAAAATACAGTTTTCAGTTTACGGTAGTTTAATGACATCATAATGATGTAATAATTAAATTTAAAATTATGGTCAACTTTTTTATTGTAACATATTACATGAGTTGTCCCAAGTGGCTTAAACCATGGGCAAATACCTTGGGCAAGCCCATGGTTTGGCAAAAACCACTAATGAGGTGTCCCTTTGAAATTATTAAGAAATTATCTCTCTTTTTCTACAAATACCCACTCATCCATTCGTTTTCCTACATTCCAAATCCCTAATCCTCTAATAATTGGTGGTTTTACCTCTCTATGAATTCTCCCAAGGTATCCCTAAGCCCCCAAGGTTCCATCCTTCAAGATCTAGGAGTTATTGTACAAGGTAAGGGAATCCTTTATTCTCACCTTTAAGCCGACACTTCTTTAATGTTTGATATTTTAAATTCTATTATCATATGATGGGGTTTGATTTTATTCATTCTTCTTACTGCCCTTTGTATTTCAATATGATGAGATACCCTTTTGTTCTCATCATTTGATTTTATAAAATTTTGAGTGACGTCGTTAGGCTGCCGAATTTTCATAAGGGATCTCTTAACTTTTCTTTTATTTTCAAGTTCATCTATTTTATTTTTCTCTCCTCACCACATATGTCCAAATGACCATGATAACTCCAATAACATGTATATACTGTATTTTTATAATGTTAATGGAAGAACAATCATAAATATTCTTACACCCTCCCTTTTATTTTTAAAAACGAAATCAACGTCCATGAGGTTCAGATTTATAACCTTCGAGGACTACGAAGTTTCGTTCTTCGATTTCTTATACATTACTGGCCATGAAAACATATTAATGGTTGAATCAGATTATAATTTATGTATTATAACATAATTATTATTCAGTAACCATAATATGTACATATAATTAAGTTATATCACAAATCTAGTTCATAATAATCCAAATACCGCCAAATAATCGAAGTGGTTCTCATCTAATGATTCATCCTCATTCTATATAAAAAAATTATTTAAATGAACATTAATGATTCATTATGTTTATAAATAATATATAATTCCAATCCTGAATATTTATAACCATTCCACATGAACTCCATTAGTTAAAAACAAGTGAACTGATTCTGAAAAAAATGAAAATGAACACCCCAGAACAACGAAATTCAATATAATAACTTAGAAATAAGGGTATAAATGAACTAAACCCAATTAAGATAAACTAACAAAATATCTAATAGGTTTTTAAATAATTTATTAATATGTTTAATTTCATATTCTAGGAGAATATGTTTGACAGAAGAACATGTTTGGAGTTAAGGTAAGGGTTTTTCACCTGAACATCCATTTTCATTCGGGTTACTTTTATTGTCTAATTTCCTCGATGAAATTCTTATACATTATTATGTAATCCTCATAAATTCTATTAGAGTATTATATATATGTAAACCAACCATAATCCTTCCCTATTTTCTGGATATTTACATGCTTTAAAAGAAGCTTTCAAAACTGTTTCCAAAAGTACGAGTCCGATACAAGGGAATTTCTCAAATTCGTATCTATTTTTCGAGGGAAATATATAATATATTTTTGGAAACCATTATCCTTATAAAAACACTAATTTTATCATTAAATACTATCTTAATTTAGTTCTGGTTTTGTACAAAGATATTTCCAAAATAACTCATCCTTTCAAAATAAAATAGTATTTATCACAAGAATTGCTTAATGATTTTAAAATATTATTCTCGTTTGATTCAACACTCTTGTTGATTCTTATGTATTGTTGGGGTTAATAATTTATGATTTCATATACCGTATTTTATTTCATGGTTTAAGACTAACTTTATTATGGATGATCTGTCCTAAAACCATTCACCATATTATTCTGAATGGTTTCTGTTTATGTTAAATAATTATGGAATGTTGGCTACATTTCATATGATAGTTTCAATATGAATGTATTTTTTGTTTATCCCTGCTCATATGAGGAATGCATTAGACTAATTATGTAATGGGTGGGGCCCGCTATATCCCCTCAATTAATCGGTAGGTCTCATTAGACAAACTATGGTCTTGGCAGAAGGCCTTGACAAAATGATTATTTTATGGTCCTAGCCCGAGGCTTGGACATTATAGTTATGATGTCTGACATATGCACTTCCCTCATTATGATGATAGTATTTTAAGATCATGTGGTTATTCGACTAGTAGAATACCCATTAATGTGTTTTATTATGGCTTTATTTATTCAGCTCATATTTCTTCCATAATGTGTTCAAGTTCATTAGTAAAGGCATGTGTTTCCAATTATTCACCTTGTCTAATGTTTATATTAACTTCCACTGTATTGATTACTCTTACAGATTGTTTTATCTCACCACATTATTATGTTTAATTTTCTTAAGACAAGAAGATGTAATTTATGAATGAAGTGAAAGCATAATCTAGGAGACATGATGTTTCTAGTGGAATAAAATAGTGTTTTTTTCCCATGATTTTGTAATGATAAAAATAAGTATGTAACTTGTTTCCATTAATACTAAACTACTCGGTCTTTCGGTATTCTTATTCTGTGTATGTATGCTAACATAATCATATAAGGCACCGGTTCTGGGAAACTGGGGTCGGTTCCTTACACATACAACTGACTTTGATTCCCAATTCATTGGAGGTTATAATGTAACCACCCATCCTAGTTTATCATGTCACCACCAATCATTTGGTTTATCACGTAACCACTCATCAAATGTCAAAGTACCATTATAAAATAACAACACATATAAAAAATATAAAGGAAAGAAAACATTTCCTCATTTCAATCCCTATATATCACTTAAATATATAAACATAACAAATCCAAAATAAAAACCATTTTCAATTCTAAAATACATAAATGAGTGAATGGTATTTATTTTAATTTTAAAACATTACGTCTTGTTAAGGAAACCAAAGATCAAATAATACTCGTGGAGATGGAAAGGTCATTGTAACAACTTACATTAAAAGAAACATTACATTTTTTTTCATTTAGAAAAAAACATTGTAGAAAAAGATTCCCTTTGAATGAAATGAAAAGTAAAATTTGTTTATATACCATATAAAAGAAATTTTTGTATAAAACAAAATATGCCTAAATGAAAGGATATTGAGATGAAGTCCCTTACCTCATGTCCAACTTGACCTGTTCTTTCTCTAATCTCTTGAATGATAAAATAATGTTAATTTATAATCGCCTAATAACTTTTTTCAAGTTTAACATTCCTTTTAAATAACTTATTACCATTTTATTAACATTATGTAATCATTTATGTTAATAATGGTCGTTTCTTTTTATATTTAGTACTAGAGTCAAAAATGGACTTCTTATAATTACAAGTTATTCATGTGGTGAAAAATTCATTATATCCAGAATGATTTTCAGTATTTAGATGTCATATATATTATATATATCCCGTATATACATGTATTTATAATAGTATATAAAATTTGGAGATACAAAATTAAATTCACCGTTCATGGAGACCGTAAATTTTACATATGTATGAATGATACTTCCAATTCTATTTCGAATTGTAATGGTATGGAAACTTAATGATACATAAGTAAATTATAATTCCAGTTTAATATCATATATAATCTCATTTACTATACCCTTTATAAATTCCACATAAGGCATGAACGAGTAATATCACTTTGAGGGGGCTGCAGTCCACACTTCCTCAAAGGAGATTATCGTATTTACCAACTATGGAAACCATAATGGTATTCGATAAATGAAAAATACAGAAGAATAATGAAAAAATAAACTAAATATATATAATATATAAATATAGTTCCATCATAATGACTCCATGAGAGGCGGTAGAATATAATTGAACAATCATCATTTCGTGAGGTGTTAGTTTTCCCTCCACAGAAACAGAATGTTTTTCACCCATTAGATAGAGGTGTGTGTAAGTGTAGTTCAAATACTTCTCATAAAAACAACCTAGTATACTGAGGATACTATTTTTGTTATAAAATAAAGGAATAAAAATGGTTTATAGGTTTGGAGAAGTAAAATAAAACAAAATAAAACAATAAAATTTAAGAGAAATTGTGTCCTTTAATTCGGGTAACTCCCTTTGGTTTGAACCAAAAGGGATTCTTGAAGTGCCTTCTTCCTAGGGTAAGGCTTTTAAGAGGAAGATAGGGATTTAGGGAGATTATTTTGGCAGATTTTGGATGAGCCAAGGGGCTTGAGAGGTGTGAGGAATGGGTCAGAGGTGAAGGATTTTTATAAGGGGGAGGAGGGGCTCTTTAAAAATGTGTGGAATTATTATTTTATTATATAATGAATTTAGGTTTCTAAATTTGCAAAACTAATTAAATTAGAATATAAGATGACTCATGGTCGGAATAAAATCATCCAATAAGAATTGAATAGGTTTTGGATATTATTTTAATCTTTAGGATCTTATTTATTTAAATCATTTATTAATGAGGTAAACACTGCATCATTATTGTGTAATAAATAATTTAATTTATTTGATGTCTAAAATTTATAAAAAAAATACCGTGATGTAGGAATTATTTTTATATGTCAAAATAATATTTTTAGATGAAAAAATAGTTTATATAAGCCTGTGTAAAAATTAATTATCAAAAAGATATTTGTTTGTGTCATTTCTGCCTTTTATTTATGTTAATTAAAATAAAGTGTCATTATCACTCCCAAGTGGCCCCATGGGGTCCCAAAAATCATCCCAAGAATTTTCATGGTCGTCCATAACTCATCCAATAAGGTTAGGACTAGTGTTTAGTAAATTGTTTATTATTATGAAATTCTTTTTACAATAAATTACCCTATTTACCTTTAACCACAGTAACTAAGTCAAAGTTACTATTCACTACAAAAATTTCATATTATTGAACCACATTTCACTTACTAATAACAACCATGAATGTCAGATTTTTAAAATTCAAATAAAAAAGTGGTAAATTTTCATTTAAATGAAAAAATCTTTTTTTATCTACTACTCAGTGTTTTTCACTATTTATCAAAAATTGTAGTTTTTCATAAAAATACCAAAAATTCATCCTAAGCTATATTTGGTATTCCAAATTCATAAATTATGTCTATTTTACCAAATTAAAAACATAAAATTTGGATTAATGTATTTAAAATTAATTCTTGTTGTCAGAACAAAAGGCGTGTTTTTAAGAAATATTAACAATCAAAAGATTGAGACTTGTTTATGTCCAATTTCAAAGTGAAATTAATTAGAATTACCGAAATTGGATTAAATGGTAAAAATATAACATATTTACACTATAAAATCAATTATAAAGATAATCTAACCATATCAATAATTTATATTTAAATGATTATTTGAATTAAAATACAGTATTTTTCACTATTCATTATCAATTGAAATTTTCCAGAAAAATAACAAAAAATTACCCAAAGTAAATATTGATATCTTGATTCTAAAAAATATTTTTATTAGGTCAACTAGAACATATAAAAGAGACCAAAACTATATTTAAAGAGGGTTCTCCATCAAAAGGTGGTAAATCAACCTTTTAATGTAAATTATGTTTAAAATTTGATTCATTCACATTTAAGCCTCTAACTTTTATTGGATAAATGTAAAAATATTTAACAAACATGTAAAATCATGTTGTTGTTTTTTCATTCATTCCAATAAAACATCTAGGTATTAACTACCATTTTAAATAATTATATTATATTGTTAGTGTGCAATGTAAGATTTCAAAGAAACATGTTGTTGCGTATCGGGTACGTCATCGAACATAGAAACCCCTTTAAAGTAAAATTAATATTTAATTCACAAAAATTAACAAAATAAGATAATATAATATTTCTTTATTTACCTGGGATGTTACAAAACCGTTATTGACAATTTTAGTGTTTATATAATTTAACTTATGAGAAGAATTACTTTGAATAAAACAGTAATTGATATTTTATTTTCAATGATCATTCATGGATTTATCAATATTTAAAACATGACCTAGAAGTGTTTTCAATAAATTTATCACAATAACATTGATGGAAACATCTTATATTGATTTTCTTTAGGCAATCAATACTATTCTATGTAGACAGACTAGTTGATTTCTTAGTGAAAAATTTAAGCATTTAATGATTGTTCTTTATTCTTAGACAGCTACATCCTTTATTTTTAGAATTTATCCCCTTGATATATTCCAATTATTTTTATGTGACATATTGGACTTATATTTTTATTATTATTTTTCAATTTAACCATAACACCAGTCGTATCATCTGGAATTTCATCATCCAAAATCATGAAAATATTGTTTGTTATAAAATTTATTCTTCCTAGATAAACTACTGCCATTATTTTTTATGAAACATGGATAAATTTATCTTCCCAAATAAATTAGGTCCACACTATCGTCATTTACTCATATTATTTTAGTTTTCATTTTAGAACATGTACCACTAGATGAGAGTGATTATTTACCACTTATAAAATTAGAAATAATGTGTACCATGTTCTTTGGACTAGTCTTCACAGTATCTTTGATAGAGTCTTCCTAAAAATAATTTGATTTATCAAAAAAATATTTCATATTTTTCATGTTTTTATTGCTTTAATACACTTATATTATGACTATCCCAATTATTCATCATTTGTAGATATATTTTCATTATGATATTTCACCATTTTCTCGTGTTGTGCAATTATCCCCTTTGATGTTTTTATATATTCAATACGATCATTATACTTATTATTTACATTTATTTTCTATTTCCATAATTATTTTTATTAATTTCTATCATATAGTGTTTTGATTAAGAAATGATAAAATTTTAGATCTCATCATATACACATGATAGCTCTTCTTCTTCCTCAAAACTAATTGAGGAATCAACACATATCATAACTAGTGCTATAAAGGTTTTAGTATTTTTTAAATGAATCATTATATTCTGATTTAGTCTATGATAAAGTGTCTTCATATACTCTCATACTCATCATATTTCTATTCAACTCTCTTTATAACATTTATTTCTTTACAAAATTACACTTTCTAGTTTTTAAGTTCTTATTTTAATGTATTCTTTTTCCTCATCATGAAAATCAAAATAATCAAAATCATTATACAGATAATCAATTGAAAAATATCCAATTTTTCCACAATTAAATAACTTTAAAGGAAGCAGACATTTAAATTTTACTTTTCCTCTACTAAACTTTTTAGAAATAATGTCCATGACTCCTTTAAAATCTATACCATTGACCTCAATCTCTCTTAATCTGAGAAAGAATCATCTTTATTTTCCATCACCTTGAGTCATTTCATTTCTTTGAAATCCATTTTTACCTTAGACTTATTTTTGAAAAAAATTTATTTCCTCCAATAATTGTGATGTGTATTATTTAATTTATCAAGAGATATGTTTATAACATATTCCAAGGCATAAACGATTGAGTCAAATCTATCTGGAAAATAGTGCATCAATTTTTTGACAAGAGATTTGTCATCCAAATTTTCCACAAAACCACAAATATGACATACAATATCATTCACCTAAGTTAAGTAGTCATAAAATATCTCATAATAAGCCATTATAATATCTTCAAAACACATCTCTTCAAATTTTAATTTTTTTATTCATTGATCATCACATTCCCTTCATAAATATTCTCGAGTTTCTCCAACATCTCCTGGGATGTTTTTAATCCCGTCAATTTTGGGCATAATTTATCTAATAATGATGATAAAGTTTAATTTATTATTTTACCCACTATGTCAATATTTTTATTATCAACATGTGTCATAAGAGCATATACGCCATGCGGTAGAATACCAACTCTTATAGAATCACTAACTTCGGGGCCATGTGAAATAAAATTTGTATACATTCAATTATTCCATCCATAATTGTTCTATTCATTGAGGTAAATAACAAATATAATATCGAATAAATTAAAAATATACATCATTAGATCATAATTAATGATTGGATCCTTATAGTGGGAACCTTGTTCTCTAATAAACTTAAATAGTCATTGTTTGGATATATCACTTAGAGGGTGAGGGGTGAATCGATGAGGTAATTTTACAATTTATTCTTCTAAAATCATCCTTGGAGACTGGTTAATATATATTCCCCTCATCCATTACAGTATCACTTCCTCGGTATAGAATTAAATAAAATTACTATGCAACACACATAGATTTTAACAAGGTTCGCCCCAAATGTTGGTGACTGTATATTTTCTCTATTCGGGATAATTAAAGACATGTAATTTCCAATAGAAATAAGAAATGTGATTAAAAGTATAAAAAATCTCCCATAATTATTGAATAAATAACTCTTGTAATTCTTGATCACAAATGATTACTATGGAATTCCACTTGACATGATTTTTAAACAGTCATCACACCTGTGTTATTTATACTTACTCCCACCATTTGAGCAATCTACTGAAAATATATTGTTATTTATATTGGTTTCCTGCAAGTTCTTCAATGAATACCTCTTGTGAACATGTC
Source organism: Viscum album (assembly GCA_963277665.1). NCBI lineage: Eukaryota > Viridiplantae > Streptophyta > Magnoliopsida > Santalales > Viscaceae > Viscum > Viscum album. The sequence goes on along the minus strand of OY728140.1, from coordinate 2,087,588,182 downwards.
CTCAAATGCCAATAAATTTTGATGGAGTAATATTTTGACCTTATTCTACTCCAAGTCCACAAATTATAATCTTTTTATTAACAATTTTCCTTGCTCACAACACTTGTCAATCTTTTCACCCTATTAAAACATCATACATGAATATTTCATGAAAATAACTACACATCATTTTCATATGATCTCACTTGAATGAGATCATGAATCAATTCTTGAATATTTATGAAAACATGCACTTAATTCTTCTTATAACATCCACTTTATAATTATCAACATAAGAAAATAACAAATTTTGAAATATCTTACACAATTTCTTGCATTATTCTTGGTTTAAGTGAATTTTCACATATCCTATTATACTCATGTATTAACGATCATTCATAATTTCATTTTCCTTTATTAAAAACAATATGTTCACTTCCCTTAAACCCAGGGCTTGAAAATAACATACATTTAACAGTATAGCACCTCAGCATTTTTTAATGCAACTCAATTTTTACGAATAGTATGAACACATACATTGTTTTATAGGAGGAGTTCATCATGATAATTTTTTTAAATATGAATATCCATTTTATATTTATTAAATGATTCACTAGAATATTATTCATGCAAAAAAATAAGCATAGATTCTAGGGTCATCATGAAAACCAAAGATATATCCTAATAATATAGTGTTCCCAAGTGGCTTTTAGTAACTCTTTTTTTATAATTCTCCTTGAATGTTATATTCCCTGTACTAGTAGTCACAAGAACCTCCTCCACTTTTCACAATCTGAGCTGCATGGAACACTCATACTTTGGTGAATTAGAATGATTTTTATGGCACTTTTTGTCTAAAAATGATATCCTCTAATAATGATCATCACTCATGATAGTGTTCCTTGATATTTATTGGAAATGATCCACTGACTCGACTCAATAAAACAATCACTAATAATATCACCACCTCAGTTCCACGATAACTTAATTATACCATCACCATAATGTCACATTTTGGAACACACTATATATCGATGTTTTGTTATTGATATTTCATGAAAACATAGTTTTAATGGATTTTTGTTTAATTGGAATTATTAGTATGATCGAATGAAGCTCAACTTCTTGGATCAATTCACTGATGAGATGCCTTCATGAAGATATCCATTAATGAACATAATACTAAGACAATATGAGTGGAGAAGATGATGACATGCAGATTTTAAGGGATGGAACAGATAAAAAATAAGATTTTTTGAACTCTTAAATGACTAATGCAGGACTTGGAAAAATATTCAATAGTCATATCTCATGGAGATCCTTGTGAATAGCACACGTTCTATGGTTTTTGGAGAAGACAATTTGTAGAAGAAAACTGATGGCCTGGATGATTTGATGGATAGATCACATGCTCAAATTCCAATCCGAATCTATATTAACATTTAAAAACTGATCCCACATAAAAACAAAAACCAAATTTTGGCTCCCTTATTTTTCGACACATAGCTTCAATTATAAATTAATGGTTACTGAAATGTATTGGAACTACACCATTCTTTCACCCCCATTTTCTACTGTGTCACCCTCCAGGGTGGATTCTCATCTATTTCCATGAATGTACTTGCACTAATACAGCAAGTGTACACTTATATGATAGTTCATCCTAGCTAGATGGTTTGATCAATGTTTATAGGATTTATATATAAAAATAAATAATCTCTTCATAAGAATCATGCCAAAAAATCCAATATTATGATCAAAATATTAATCTTTCAATTTGTATAAAATGATATTTCATTTTTCATTTAAATCCAAAATTCATAAAACATATGAAAAGTAATTATCCAAGATAATCAAAACATTATCCTTCTCCACATTTTTTCATTTCTTCAATTTTCTGACTGATAATCAGTATCATCATCATCATATTGTCTTACATAAATTCTATAAACAATGTACATTATCCAAATTCAATTAGCACTATTTTTAGTCAACTAGAATATCTATGTAGTCTTCACATTAAAAAATCGTTGTCATTTCATTTAATTTAGTAATTGGATACAATTTAATCTACCACACAGTGCTTGAATTCATCAATATTCAACCTCAAAATCAAGACATATCTAATTATTGTCAGTATATCGCTTTTGAAAACTATGATCTATTCAGGTATAAAACTAAATAGTCTTGACCTTTTCTACCATTTCCTAAACAATATTAGGTCCTTGAAGCTTTTTTCTACTAGATTCATCCCAACAGGTAGGTTTCCTACTTCTCTTCCCATAGTGGAATTCATATATATCCATTTGGATGCTTTAGTGGAAGATAATATTTTATGTCATATTGAATAGAAAAATATATTGATCTAATCCACCTCTTATGTTTATAAAGAATTCTATCAGCATTTCCACAAGGGTTTGGATATATTCCAAGATTAGACATAATTTTTTGGGTGATAGGTCATTCTAATGTTGAACTCTATATTTAGAACATGTTAGAGATATTTCAATAATTTTTTGTCAAATATCAAATCTCTGTTAGATAAAATTGATAGTAGTATAACACAAAGCATCACTAATAATCTAATTTATAATAGTTCATGTTTTTGGAAATTGAATTACTCTATAATTTATTCAAAGTGGTATGTCATTGAATGTAACAGCCCAAGATTTTATGAAAAATATTCTTTTTAATTTTATTAATGTCTTGTGTTATACGCTACACCAAAAGGATCTTTTACAATACACATCTCTGACCTGGCTTGAATTATACGCAATCGCGACCTTCCACGATAGCGTGTGTTGTACGCAACACCGAGTTTCGCTAAACAATGATATGCTATTAAGATATTATTAAAACTAGCCGTTATGAATAGTAATAACCACTTTTTGAAATTTTGTAAATTTTATTTTTTAAAATGGACTTCATTTTTGGATTCGGAATACCGAAATTATCCTAGGGTGAAATTTTGGTATTTTTCTGAAAACTTTCAATTTTTTATGAATAGCGAAACCACTAAGTGGTAGGTTAAAAAACTGAATTTTGCATAAAACATAATTTTACCGCTTCTGTGAATGGAATTTCGAAAATCCGACATACACGGTTGATATCAGTAAGTAAAATGTGGTTCAATGAGATAAAAATAATTTTTTGGTGAATAGTAACTTTTTACTTTTTTTTACCGCGGTTGATAGTAAATAGGGTAACTAAAGGTAAATATGATATTACTATTACCCTAACACATGTCCTAATTCTATTGGATAAGTGTAATTCGACCAAAACAACCTTATGAATATAATATGACCATTTAGGTCCACTTGTATTAGATTATGACATTTAATATTATTTTATTTAATGAATAGTTAAAATAGTTAAAATCAAAGTATAATAACTAAAACATTTTTAATATGGGGTTATACATAAGATAAATTCGACTATAAATAATCATTAAAAAGCTAAAAAGATTTCCTAAATAATAATATTTTATTTATAATTTTTAGACTTTAAATTAATTAATTTATTTATGACACAACGATGATGCAGTAATTACCCTTTTAAGGAAATATTAACATAATTGATGTTATAAATGCTCAAATGAATGTAATTTTAGAATTTTTATGAATTCCACTAATTTTATAGGTTACTATGATATATTAGTGTTGATTTAATCAACTTGTTTCGAACATATAATTCTGTTATGACATTAAAAAAAATCATATATCAAATAGTGTCAAAATTGACACAAAATAGTTTTTAAATCAAATATTATATTATTAATTGTTATTTTATTCCTAAAAATATAAGGTTCGTCCAAATGACTTAGATAAGGATATATGTATTAATTATAAACAATTTGGGGTTCGTTTGGCATGTTATTGTATGTGTATTAACCATATAGTGAAAGAAAACAAAAAGACACGGTAAAAGTTAAATTATTTAACTTAGAGTTAAATCTAATTGATAAGGTTAAAATAATACCCTAAACTTGTCTAAATCTTATTGGTTGATAGGATTTCGACCCATACCCACTTTAGATCCGAAATAAGACCCTTTGGAACCATTATAAACCGATTTTTACTTTAATATAAAATAATATTTTGAGGTATTCCTAAGGTGCCCCTCTCCTCCCTTATAAAAGGACACCTCCTCCCCCTCCTCCTCACACCAATTTGAGAACTCGAGCTCGGACAAAACCTGCCAAAATCTCTTCTCCACTTCCCTAGAATCATCCTAGAGGTTCTGGTCTTCCTCAAAGACCGATTTCAGTGCCCTAAGAGGAGGTCTCAAAGAGGCGCTTCAAAGAAGAGGTATTTACCGTTACCAATTCTTTCATCTTTATTTCTTCTTCCACTTCTTCTTCTTAGGTTGTTTCATTATGAAGTAATAACATAAGTATCACTAATATACTGATATGTTATTATAAGTATGAAACAACCCTATTTCACCATCTATCCATCCTACGGAAAAAGAAATCACCGCGCGTGCGTACGTACGGAATACCGTCTCCACGCCGTGGTGTAATCTATTTTCCACCACCACCTTACATGGATGGGTATAATGGTGTAAAGAATAACAATACATAGTTATTACAACATAATATTAATTATTATATATTGTATAATCCACTCCAATTCAATTCAATATTTATGGAAACGATATCATCGCTCGTGCGTACGTACAGAATACCATCTCCACGACGCGATGAGATTCATTCTCCATGTTAAACATTTAAGAATGATTATAAAGTATATATAAGAAATAATAATGAAATATATATAATGCTACTGGATTTATGTATATATATATATATATGTATTTCATCTACTTACTTCCATTCAAGACAATAGGGAAAGGAAAACAGCGTTCATGCGTACGTACGGACTACCGTCTCTATGAACGGTGTTTTTCATTTCATTTATCTATCTATTATATATATATATATATATACTGAATATATATGATATATAAATCATATTCTATATTCTGTAAGTAAGTAAATCATGATATAAGTAATAATAATGTCAAGAACAACAAGTCAAAACACCTACGATAAATGAAACGATTTTACCCAAAACGCTTCTTTAACATGGAATTTACAAAAGAACGGGTAATATAATGTCATAAGTGAACCATATATGATATCATAACAATGAATATGATTCTGTAATAAGTCAATGACATTATTTAAATCATTATACAGGAGGTTTGGACACATACAAAGCAAATCGGACCTAAGGTAAGGGAAATATCACAATCTCATTTTTATCCGAGATTGTTTATTCGTAAGTACTTACTGGGGTGTATTTTATCATCCACATCCATGTTTCATCAATATGTAATATTATTTCCATCCACCTACAATTGTTTAAATCCATTTTTACCCTTCGGTGAGTTTTTAGTAATATGTATGAAAGGAATATTTTGTCGTTTTTCGTACGAGGAACTTTTTGAATTTTCCGAAAAAAGTGCGAAGAATGTTTTTTTAAATTACACGGCATGAATGGATTTCTAAAAAATTATTTCCAAGAAGCTTCCTTTACAAGTATTCAAGTTTATTTTTAATCGACTTCTTTTATTTTAAAATTGTATGACATGTTAAGAAAGGAAAAGTGTTTTTGAAGAAGAAAGGATATTTTCCTCAAGAATGGAGTTCAAGTGTTTTATCAAAATTATTTTCCATCTAAGATAATAAAGGGTTCTGTTTTTATCCCTATTATTACATTTATTTGATTTTTTTTTGAGGAAATTATTTTTATGAAGTCATTTACCTTATATGATTTGTTTTATGATGTCATGATGTTTCAAGAATCCCATTTTTTGTTACATGTGTTATGCGATGATGTATGGTTTATGATTATGTGGCACACATAAGAAAGGATTCATTATAAGATGGGTGGGACCTATATCTCCCTCCAATGCATTGGGTAAAGATTTTATATCTCATGAGATAGACATGGCTGGAACGGTAGGTTATACCGGTTCAGTGAAACAGGACTGGAACGAGGGTGACTCGGTTCAGAAAGGGACTTTGTCCACTAAGATAGTCTTGGCAATGAGTCATGACTAACAAGAAATGATTTTCCATGATTATGTGTGCATGCCACAAAGTTTCAAGTTTCATGTTATGATTATGGGGATCTCATTTTCACTTCTATGATTTATTCCATGTTAAGATTTTATGAGCTCTTTTGCAGGTTATGATTTTCAAAAAGATATGATATGATTTTTATTTCCTTTATTTTCCCTTGCTGAGCATTTGAGCTCACCCTTTTATGTTTTCTTTTCCCCAGGATATAAAGAAAGATTTTAGGTATAAAAAAAAGAAGAAGATCTTTAGGGGAGATATTGAAGATCTTTCACCAGGATTAGAAGATTATATTCCGAGTTTCCAAAGACACTAAACTATTACGATCCTTGTGTGTGTGTTTTTGTTATGTACTAAGTATTCCGCAAATGAAATGTAATTTCAATGTACGTCAAGATACGGGTCTCTACAGTTGGTATCCGAGGAAAGGTTTAGTCAACCTTTGGAAACTAGGATGTGAGAACGTTAGTGAGATCCCTAGAGATATTTCTAAGGTATGTCTAGGGATGTCCCTAAGGATAAGTATACATATAGGATATAGTCCTAGAACTACGGTAACGATCTTAGAATTTAACCTAAGATGTTAGATATTGAGGGTACTCCCCCTTTACTATGTTGTTTTCTCTAGCATGATTTTTGCCTCTCAACGAATTCTTTTTGTGTTTTAGTTAATGGAGGGAACCAGACGAAATTCGGTTAACATTGAATCCAATGGACAAATTGGTGACTATAAGCAACAAAATTATGTAATGCCTAGAGAGAAAGATATTGTGATTATGCCGAATCAGTCATCGCGATATATGATTAACAAGGTGAAATTTAGTGGTATACCTAATTCATCAAAGAAGAGGAAGATAGACTATTATGCATGTTCGCATGTTGAGCAACATAAAGAAAGGAAGATTGAGATTTTTAAAGAAGGGAAGAAGAACCTTGAAGAATACCTCAAATGGAGGGACCGATGTTATTTGTGTGGAGATAAGGGTCATAGAGTGACAGACTGTTATGGAGTTCAATGTATTATTTGTGGAGAACATGGGCATTACCCAACTCAATTCCCGGACCTAAAAAGTTACTTCTAAATCAAGGAAGGACTTATTCCAGGAAAATAATTGAAGAGGATGGATTGAAGTGTTTATGTATTGCTATTCAAGAATAATGTTGTTGAGGTACATTTATTATGTATTAGAATATTTTTGTATTATTGTGGTTTTCAATAATTTTAAGGTACCGGTAACCATGAAAAGTGATTCAAATATTTTGGAAAGCAGATGATATGCACATAATGAAGGGATAAGGAGAAAATGAAATGTTTGACAGTATTCATGAGCTCATGATTGATATAAGGACTAAGTGATATCATGGTTTGAGTATATATAATTTTGAGGATTTTGGTATGTGGAAAGTGTTAAATTTTAACTGCATTCATGTTTTCACTAAGGTATTCAAGAGAATATATGATTAAGGACATTGAATGTTTGGAATGTGACCAAAAAAACATATCTTATGATATATGGGGATCGACGATGGTGTTAAATCTCTGGTAATCGTTTTCACTATGTTATGAGAGTGGACTGCAGTATTATGGATAAGGCTAAATATTGGAATGAATTATGTTGGACATAAGTTAGTATTGTTTAAGGATAGAATTTTTCTCGATATTATTGATGGGATGTTGTAGTAATATAGTTTTAGAAAAAGGACAAACTGCAGGACGGGCGACAACCCATCGCTTCGGACAAGGCTGTGGGAATCGAACCCACAACCGAAGTGCGACTGGCCTTTATCGCCTACCACTGGCCTACAGGAAGTCCCTGTTTAGTAGAAACTAGTTTTATTATATTAAGCAGTATGATATATGAAGTATAAGTCCATTTTAGGAACCATATATGATTAATCTCACTATAGACCGACTTATGTATATAATTTTTTCTAACCTTTTGTTTGAGACAGATGGAATGACCCGTCATTCTATCACATGATCTTCTAACACTTCACGAATAACAAATTCAACTTCATTTATTTAAGAGATGAAGTGGAAATTGTTCAAGGCACGAACAACAGTGAGATTGTACCAAAATAAAGTAAGTATTTATTCTAATTCAAATTTTCAACTTTAGGGAAATGATCTTGAAAACCAAAAATGTTGTCCTAGTGCCCTTATATCCGATGAATCAGATGGTACCCTAGATCATCACAAATTTATGGCTTTGTGATTGCTAGCTTTTCCATAGCCATGTTCTCTACCACTCTCCATCAGAACATGATGGTTAGATTTCTCTTCCATATCCATATTTTCACCTATGTGGAAACCCAGTGATTAGTTTATTTGGGTAACCGTTACATTTCATACTTTTGTTTTTAAAGATAAGTTTTGGAATTCCTTTTTACGATGTGGGTTTCTATCAAAGAAACTTTCAAATAGTAAACCATTTATAACCCCGATGAATTTCGAGGGCGAAATTCATTTTAAGGGGGGTAGAATGTAACAGCCCGAGATTTTATGAAAAATATTCTTTTTAATTTTATTAATGTCTTGTGTTATATGCTACACCAAAAGGAGATTTCACAATACACATCTCTGACCTGGCTTGAAATATACGCAATCGTGACCTTCCACGATAGCGTGTGTTGTACGCAACACCGAGTTTCGCTAAACAACGATATGCTATTAAGATATTATTAAAACTAGCCGTTATGAATAGTAATAACCACTTTTTGAAAGTTTGTAAATTTTATTTTTTAAAATGGACTTCATTTTTGGATTCGGAATACCGAAATTAGCCTAGGGTGAAATTTTGGTATTTTTCTGAAAAATTTCAATTTTTGATGAATAGTGAAACCACTAAGTGGTAGGTTAAAAAACTGAATTTTGCATAAAACATAATTTTACCGCTTCTGTGAATGGAATTTCAAAAATCCGACAGACACGGTTGATATCAGTAAGTAAAATGTGGTTCAATGAGATAAAAATAATTTTTTTGGTGAATAGTAACTTTTTACTTTTTTTACCGCGGTTAATAGTAAATAGGGTAACTAAGGGTAAATATTATATTACTATTACCCTAACACATGTCCTAATTCTATTGGATAAGTGTAATTCGACCAAAAACAACCTTATGAATATAATATGACTATTTAGGTCCACTTGGATTAGATTATGACATTTAATATTATTTTATTTAATGAATAGTTAAAATAGTTAAAATCAAAGTTTAATAACTAAAACATTTTTAATATGGGGTTATAAATAAGATAAATTCGACTATAAATATTCATTAGAAATATAAAAAGATTTCCTACATAATGATATTTTATTTATAATTTTTAGACTTTAAATAAATTAATTTATTTATGACACAACGATGATGCAGTAATTACCCTTTTAAGGAAATATTAACATAATTGATGTTATAAATTCTCAAATGAATGTAATTTGAGACTTTTTATGAATTCCACTAATTTTATAGGTTACTATGATATATTAGTGTTGATGTAATCAACTTGGTTCGAACATATAATTCTGTTATGACTTTCACAAAAATCATATATCAAATAGTGTCAAAATTGACACAAAATAGTTTTTAAATTAAATATTATATTATTAATTGTTATTTTATTCCTAAAAATCTAATTTTCGGCCAAATGACTTAGATAAGGATATATTTATTAATTATAAACAATTTGGGGTTCGTTTGGCATGTTATAGTAAGTGTATTAATCATATAGTGAAAGAAAATAAAAAGACACGGTAAAAGTTAAATTATTTAACTTAGAGTTAAATCTAATTGATAAGGTTAAAATAATACCCTAAACTTGTCTAAATCTTATTTGTTGATAGGATTTCGACCCATCCCCACTTTAGCTCCGAAATAAGACCCTTTGGAACCATTATAAACCGATTTTGACTTTAATATAAAATAATATTTTGAGGTATTCCTAAGGTGCCCCTCTCCTCCCTTATAAAAGGACGCCTCCTCCCCCTCCTCCTCACACCAATTTGAGCACTCAAGCTCAGCCAAACCCTGCCAAAATCTCTTCTCCACTTCACTAGAAACATCCTAGAGGTTCTGGTCTTCCTCAAAGACCAATTTTAGTGCCCTAAGAGGAGGTCTCAAAGAGGCGCTTCAAAGAAGAGGTAATTACCGTTACCAATTCTTTCATCTTTATTTCTTCTTCCACTTCTTCTTCATAGGTTGTTTCATTATGAAGTAATAACATCAGTATCACTAATATACTTATATGTTATTATAAGTATGAAACAACTCTATTACACCATCTATCCATCCTACGGAAAAAGAAATCACCGCGTGTGCGTACGTACGGAATACCGTCTCCACGCCGTGGTGTAATCTATTTTCCACCACCACCTTACATGGATGCGTATAATGGTGAAAAGAATAACTATACATAGTTATTACAACATCATATTAATTCTGATATATTGTATAATCCACTCCAATTCAATTCAATATTTATGGAAATGATATCATCGCTCGTGCGTACGTACGGAATACCGTCTCCACGACGCGATGAGATTCAGTCTCCATGTTAACCATTTAAGAATGATTATAAAGTATATATAAGAAATAATAATGAAATATATATAATTCTACTGGATTTATGTATATATATATATATATATATGTATTTCATCTACTTACATCCATTCAAGACAATAAGGAAAGGAAAACAGCGTTCATGCGTACGTACGGACTACCGTCTCCATGAACGGTGTTTTTCATTTCATTTATCTATCTATTATATATATATATATATACTGAATATATATGATATATAAATCATATTCTATATTCTGTAAGTATGTAAATCATGATATAAGTAATAATAATGTCAAGAACAACAAGTCAAAACAGCTACGATAAATGAAACGATTTTACCCAAAACGCTTCTTTAACATGGAATTTACAAAAGAACGAGTAATATAATGTCATAAGTGAACCATATATGATATCATAACAATGAATATGATTATGTAATAAGTCAATGACATTATTAAAATCATTATACAGGAGGTTCGGACACATACAAAGCAAATCGTACCTAAGGTAAGGGAAATATCACAATCTCATTTTTATCCGAGATTGTTTATTCGTAAGTACTTACTGGGGTGTATTTTATCATCCACATCCATGTTTCATCAATATGTAATATTATTTCCATCCACCTACAATTTTTTAAATCCATTTTTACCCTTCGGTGAGTTTTTAGTAATATGTATGAAAGGAATCTTTTGTCGTTTTTCGTACGAGGTACTTTTTGACTTTTCCGACAAAAGTGCGAAGAATGTTTTTTTAACTTATACGGCATGAATGGATTTCTAAAAAATTATTTCCAAGAAGCTTCCTTTACAAGTATTCAAGTTTATTTTTAATCAACTTCTTTTATTTTAAAATTGTATGACATGTTAAGAAAGGAAAAGTGTTTTTGAAGAAGAAAGGATATTTTCCTAAAGAATGGAGTTCAAGTGTTTCATCAAAATTATTTTCCATCTAAGATAATAAAGGGTTCTGTTTTTATCCCTATTATTACATTTATTTGATTATGTTTTGAGGAAATTATTTTTATGATGTCATTTACCTTATATGATTTGTTTTATGATGTCATGATGTTTCAAGAATCCCATTTTTTGTTACATGTGTTATGCGATGATGTATGGTTTATGATTATGTGGCACACATAAGAAAGGATTCATTATAAGATGGGTGGGACCTATATCTCCCTCCAATGCATTGGGTAAAGATTTTATATCTCATGAGATAGACATGGCTGGAACGGTAGGTTATACCGGTTCAGTGAAACAGGACTGGAACGAGGGTGACTCGGTTTAGAAAGGCACTTTGTCCACTAAGATAGTCTTGGCAATGAGTCATGACTAACAAGAAATGATTTTCCATGATTATGTGTGCATGCCACAAAGTTTCAAGTTTCATGTTATGATTATGGGGATCTCATTTTCACTTCTATGATTTATTCCATGTTAAGATGTTATGATCTCTTTTGCAGGTTATGATTTTCAAAAAGATATGATATGATTTTTATTTCCTTTATTTGCCCTTGCTGAGCATTTGGGCTCACCCTTTTATGTTTTCTTTTCCCCAGGATATAAAGAAAGATTTTAGGTATAAAAAAAAGAAGAAGATCTTTAGGGGAGATATTGAAGATCTTTCACCAGGATTAGAAGATTATATTCCGAGTTTCCAAAGACACTAAACTATTACGATCCTTGTGTGTGTGTTTTTGTTATGTACTAAGTATTCCGCAAATGTAATGTAATTTCAATGTACGTCAAGATACGGGTCTCTACATTGAATGATTATCTCCTATAACCCATTTGGAATTATTTTATCTTGGTGTCTATAGAAGTCTTTTGTTCAATTCCATATATATGTTTTCACATTTCTATAGAGGTATGGGTAATGATTTCATAATCTACATGGAATTTTCCCTTACTCAATCACTTTCTTACACATTGGGAACATTGCTATATATTTTACGAACTCCATCATCATAGTGTCCCACCATTCTTTATCTAAGAGACCTTGATACATATTTATACTCCATATTTGGATAAATAATATTAACTTATGTGCTTCATTCAATATCTTGTTATTTATCTCTTTCGCTGATGGTATAAATAGTCCTAAGCCAAATATTTTAGATCATTCTTTTTCAATTTTGAATTATGAGGATTTTACTTTTCTTATAGCTTATACCATTTTCTATTTTCCACATAATCCAATTGTGAATCCTTTACATTATCTAAAATGAATGATGAAGAAATCATTTTATCTAGGTAGAATGTTTTTCCTTCACATATAACATCGATATCCATACACTTCATGCCTAATAAGAGTGGATCCATCTAAATTCATATAACTAATAAGGTTTTAGGATCCTTTATACATAGAGTCTCTTCCACTTTATTTTCCTTCTCAAGATAGTAATTGATTGACTAATAATAGTACTAACTCAAATCTAACCATATTTACTAGTCTATATTAATATCCTTCTATGGGAATATATTTAAGGCTCATTTGATATGTATATATTTCAAAATTCTCACTATAATGATAATAATTCCAACTCATTGATGAAAAATAATTTTCATTAACCCTAGATCATGTATTGGATGTTTTTTCTCATTTAATTTCCACTACATTGAGTCATAAAATATAATTTTTTCATTTTTATCATTACATAGCCCAATACCTTCTTTGAATTATCATTGTTGTAAGGACCCAGTTTTTTAGAGAGGTATGAATTTCTTTAATATAGTCTAACCCTTATTGAATTTCCTTTTCGTCATAGACCCTTGTAACTGGGCCCTTAAAACCATCAGTTTTCTTTTCAGATTAATGTATTTAGGGGTTAGAGGCTAAATTTAGGCCATATATATTATGTTTACTATAAATACACATAGTTTATTTATAATACATGATGTTTAAGGGTCTAGACAACCCTGTTTTATATCATGAGATGGATTTTCCCATGAGTGAAAAAACGTGATATTTTTGTGGTGATTAAATTTTAAATATTGGTTAAATACCATATGCCAATCTTTTTAACGAGGGGATGCATCTTATTTGATTTCTACCCCCCCTGCCCCACATCCTCTATTTTCTTTCCTAGAAGGAACCATATGGGAGAGATCCTCCACACCTTGACTCGGTTTCTCTCATTCTCCTCCATCCAAAATATAATCAGTCCGCCATTGCATGCATTGGATATAAAAAGGAAATATCTCAATTGCTATTAATCCATTCACCATTAATTTTATCCTCAATTGATTAATTTTGGTGTGAGATAATATTCTATATTTTCAAGATATATGTTTCTTGTATTGTTTTCTTCTGTTCTTCAACAATTCAAAGGGAAATATTGGATGTTTGGTCATTTACAATCAAATGGTAATTGGTGCTGCAATTTTACCTAAAATTTTATATGTTTTAACATAATATTTCCTTTTTCACATGATATACCATTCCACATTGTGAATTAAATTTTTTTCTATAATTGATCAATTGAACCATGTTATGACATTACCTATGGACTTGTTTAAGTATTTAGATGAGGTATGCCTCATTTGTTTCCACCCCTTTGGGTGTGTTGAGTTAAATTCCCTTATTAATATAAATATTTATTGACCAAGCCGCATCTTATATGGTTTATCATGACTGGCTCATTGAATTTCCATGTATTTGTAATGTAAATATTTTAAAATAATTTTAAGTAATTGAGTAGAATGTTAATGTCATGTTTTATAAATAGACAATGAATTATATAATTTTTGATACCCAATGATAGTTGGGATAAATGAATGTCAATTATTTTAATGGAAATTAATTATGATTAGTATTATTAGACCACGAATATCGGTCATTGGAAAATTGTTAAGGGAATTTTAGAGAATGGTTCTTCATACTACATATGTTTGGTGTTAGACATGGAATCTCACCCTTTTTACTTGGACAATGGGAAAAATGTTCCACGTTCATATACATCAGTTGTGGTGCATGAATACTCACCCAACTATCTCGGGTCTTGGCCATGAAGACTCACCAAACAATATTGAGTCACTTTCATGAAATATCAAATTCTCATGAGATTGAAGGCATGGGACCTTGTTGGAGCCTACATATCATTTGACTATGCATGGACACCTGAGTTATGTCCTAGGTCCAGCAGGCACTTTGTATTTAGGTATATATATATATATGTCCCCTTATATATATATATATTATAGAGAAATATATATATTATGTTTCATTACTTATAAATGGATATACATGGTTATCTAAAATTAGAATTATCCCAGCCTATGGAAAAGCATGTTGACTATACTAGTTGACCATCAAGAACCTGATATAACATCTATTTAGTTTTCATCAACCTTTTTTATTTATTATTCATATACACTGATTGGATAATTCTAGACACCATTGGTAGTAAAATAATATGTTTATCTCTCACCCTACCTAGGTTTCCCATGTTACCCAAGTAGACATCTCGATTGCAGCTATGGATAATAGAAATCACCCTATAATGGGTTCTTGATCTATTTTTTCATATAGCATAGCGCAAGGGAGAAAAAAACCAAGAATATTATTTTATTTCTTGTTGTGATGTATTTTGGTCATTTTTACACTATTATATAATATTTTATATGTGTGTACCATATATCCCATATATACCTTTTTTATAAAACAACATGACATAAAATATTTTTTTACATGAATTAGCCAATGGAATGATTATTATTCATTATTATGGATGATTATCTTCCACTATTTATTATTATTATTAATTTTTTTGTATTGTAGGTTATACATTGCTTCCACTATTTTGATTTATCTATTTCTAATATTATGCTACTTTGATAACAAAGGATATAGTCTCCTAACAATAACACTATTAACCCTTGCTACTAGTCGGCATCCATTAGCTTTTGAGGAGCCATTCATGAGGCCGTTCAACCCACCAGGTCTATGAACCTTTTTAATGGCTCTCAGATCTATTTGTTATAGAGCAGATCGAAAGGAAACATTTTTTCTTTTTTCATATTATTTTTGTATTATATAAGAGATTATGAACTTCTCAGAATTTGGTAATGATCTTGTACTTAAATGAATCTATCCTATATATATGGTAAAGGTCATGACCCAACCGGATTAGAACTAGGCCGTAACTCCCCAAAACATCCTTCAAAAGGCCAAGGTATTGTGACTAGCACCGATTAGAAATATCTCTTATATGGGAGGAATTGCCAAAATAACTATTCTCACACACACATCTCCAAATTCTTTGAAGGATGAAATGTAAAAACCAAAAGTAACCATTTCATGCATGCATCTATAGCCCAAAACCAGAGTACAATAGAACTAATAAATGAATGATAAGGGAAAATATTCCCACCAACGAAATCTAAAAAGGTGTCCAACCTGCTCAGAATGAGGGGATTGTTGTCAACTATAATAGGAAGAATGCTCCTTGGCCCAGCTCTGATTAAAAATTTGTTCTATATATCATACTAAGATCTGCCTGATGCAGGTCATCCATAGACACCATTGAAAGTCATGTGTTCTACAGAAGACATAATAAATGTGTTTGTAGAGCTTGTTGAATGGTTCTGGATCCCATAGGGGAAGTCGATGGGATGGGGATTTTAAAATATTTCGTCAACATATTGAAAGAACATGTCGAAACCAATGATTCGAACCCCGTTAATGGCCTGAGGATCTCATGTAAATTTTAATGATCACAAAAACATAAATATAATATGTACCTTTTGAGATATGAATCCATGGTCGACTATAACTCTTTAATGGTCATCTTTTATCAAAGGATCCAAAGTAAGAATGATCTAGACCATCCACACATTCTTTTAAAACAAGAAAGAGAATCAATCATCGAATATAGGGTGCTGGTGTAGAGATCCGATGACACCATCAACATACCGAAGATCAACATATCGAGATTCCATTGATGCTTAATAAATATCCTAATCCGAGCTTCTTGGATCAAGATATTCTTTCTCTAGAGAGCGGGAGGAGTGCGGTTCCCGAGATTTTATTCCATTAAATGAATGAATAGTGAATAGCCACACATAAGAGGTAGAATCCACCTTTATTTATGGTAGAGTTGATAAAATAAATATCTTATAGGGTTCAGTAACCCCCGTTTATTTCAATGTCCAATAATTAATACTTTTGATGAACTAAACTACACCAATATTATTTATTATTTTATCACATTCTTGTAATATATATAAATTATGTTATGTGGCATAAATTTATCCATTTAACTCGAATGAATGTCCCACTTTATATTAAACAAACATTTATTATTAAAATAATATTCCCTTGATTAATATTTTCTTGTATGTAGAAAACTTTTAAATACATTAAATAAAATCAGTCCTAAATATTAAAAACATGAATATTAATGAATTTATTTATTTATTTTTTGGTGATCGATAACTTGGACAACACTAGAAAAACTATGGTGGGGCCCACTTTGTCCATTTACCGATTTAGCTGAATAAGGGGGATTCTTGAATACACTATTGTGTGTAACTCTCTAGGACCTTATCTTGATTGTAGTAAATAAAATCCATAGACCAAGAGCGGAGTCTAGCAACCCATCATGACCCCTAAAGAGATAAAGATTTTCATATCATTGAAAACCAAACTACAAACACTGACTATATATACTATAATCACTTTGTCATTAAATACCACGTAAAGCAGGACACACACCTCTGTCATCGTCCTTTTTTTGATTTATTATTGTTGATCTATCCTGATGGATTTTCTTTTGAAATTCTTTGTCCAATGACGTAAATGGTAGCACCATCCTGATCTATCGGGCCTGAGATATACAACTTCTTAAACATGGATGTGACAAATCATTTATTGACAATTCAACCAATGTCATATCACTAATGACGCACCAAACACAAGCTAACTTGCCACGATATCAATGGCTTGGTTTTGGCCTTGCATCAATGAACTCAATAAAATGATATGCATTGGTAATGTTCCCAAGTCAGCAGACCAAAACAAATGTCCATAAATAAGAACAACTAATGACACCCAAAACATATGGTGTTTCTATTAGTGGTTTTCCCTCATGATCTCACTTCTAGAGATCACCATGTGAGAACTTCATGAGAAGTAGTCTCAATGGTTATGATCCCCCAACACCTGATAGTCAAACATCTACTGTGTCCAGTAAGTATGATGTATCAAGACCATATAACTTATATTTAATATTTATGTCATAGTATCTCAAGGTTCTCATTATAGCTAGATATCTACTATAAAATATTGACACACCAATTAATCTTTGTACATTACCATTATAATAGTGGACGCAAAAAGGTATACACTAATATGGTAAGTTAACATCATTTATAACTAACTATATACATGATATGGTAATCAAATGTAAAACATATATGGGTATAGGGAACCAACTATTTCAATAGTCCCACTTTCACTAGATATAACTTTCTAAACAAATTTTTTAGCTATTCAACTAATAAAAATCATTCTTCTGCTGAGTTTTGTCTTTAACTACTGGGCCTTCCATGTTTTCACTGTGTGTCATATCTGTTGTAAGTGACCTGATCTCCTTGAGTAAAACTTCTCAAGATATGTCATCCCTGAGTATTTTTTTTGTCAATTTTTATAACATGACAACTTTTCTAGTAAGGATATCATAATTTACATTATGATAATAATTTTCTCACTAGGTTCGATTTCGTGAATTGGAATATGTCATTGTGATTAATAACTTCTCTTTAACTACCTTAGAAGATGAAACATACTCTATCATTGTATATATATCTTCCACTAGCTTTTATGAGCTTTAATCACTCATCACCTTATCCAAACTATGATACTATATCAAATTGATCTATGGATTACTTGTTTGTGTCCCACAAAAACTATTATTACTTTTTCTTCATATTCTATGAACATATCATTTGTACCTGCTGATGTAAAATATAATAGTTCTGACTGAATCCCTTGTAGTGCTCTTGGAAACAATTGATTTCTTCCAATAATAAAGTATACCCTGGAAGAATAAATTCTTGTACATATTATGGTATATTTGATTGATCCATCGTTTGAGTTCATGGATCTCAACTCTCAACTGTAATATCATCTCATGTTCTAAACATGTCAATCTGAATAGACTAATCCACGTGACATTGAAAACAATTATAAACATTAATTTCTCCAACATGTATTTTATAATACAATGTTACTTTATGTATGATTGACTGGGTTCATAAAACCATTATATCTATTTGGATTGATCCAGTTCCCTAGAACATAGGTTTCTACTTTATGTCAATCACTAGAGAATTACTTTTAACCTAGTCTTATCTAACTGTAAGACCAAGATCTATTTCACATATGTTATCTAATATATTTTTTTTGGAAAATATTGGTTCTCCAACTGTCCTTTGATAGACACAAGGAAATGATTCTTTTTTAAATGAATGCTCTAAGATCTTGTTGTTTACTTTAATCATGTACTAGATTTCAGTAACTCGCTACCCTTATTAGCATCCAATGGTGTCATCATCCATTTCTGGTTGCTTTGTATAGAAACCTTCCGCGTAATATGAAATTGATATCCAATGACCAATATAATGATCTTAGAATTTTATATTTGACAAGAAGAATTCTAATGGATTTAGGAATACTGACATGGTATATCAATTGAGCCTTATTGGTGCTAGGCATATACCATCCATGTATCATCTTATTTGAATACCCACTACAATATTCAATTTATAATCCCCTTTCCAATATGATACATGGAATCCATTATAGAATTTTAAATTAATCCTTTCAATCATAGCATATTTTTATATACTCTTTACTTGAAGGATTTATTATTCTTAGTGAATAATTTTTCACTGAAAACAGTGAATATAAAACCATCACCATGTTTTTTACCCTTCTTACGCATTAGGTGTCATGGGAACAAGACTCTTACACAAGCATTTTGTAACCTCTTCCTATGCCATATATTTCTACATCTCGATAATTGACTATGTCCAAGCCAATTCTGCTCCCGTTATCTCAAATAGAGCTATCCACCCTTATATAAAATGTAGTGTAATACTTTGAATACATATTTTCTGTCTTGGGTATTTATGTAATTTCATAATAAACTTTTAGGATATTTTCATAGATGCACCATATGTTTAGCTTGACCCATTTTTGTTTGTTTTTCCTTACCAAAAACTTTGTATCCTAAACATGTGTATAATGACATAATGGATTTTCATTATACTATGAATCATATGAAATCCATTTTTCATAATAGTTGTCATAGTGTTTATGGGTTCACACCATTATTTTCAATTCAAATCATGAAATATAATGGAAGTTTTTGTAGGTTTTAAAATTGATACTCCATACATCATAACTTTGAAGTATAAAATGTGAGTTTAGGAATTTCTCCATGCTACATTTTGTTGATAACTATTAAAATGTTTGACTCACCATTGATCCTCCTTATGAACAAAAATGTTATGATGTATATAAGGTAATGTTCATTTAGGAATTTCTCCATGCTAATTTGTGATGATAGATGAATGCTTGGACAAGATAATCATCATTATGTCGATTTGAAGCAACTCATATCTTCTCACCATTTGTATACTTCACTATTATAATCCTTAATAACATAAAGGAATCTTATAAAGTATCCTTAACTCTATCTTTCCTTTGTAATTTATCACGCTATCTTGTTTAAATAACCCTAAAATCATTGTGGAATATATTTATTTCTAAATGTTTCTTTGTCTAAATGAAATATGTCTATAATACCACATGTTTTTAGCTGTTCTAAGCCAAAATACCATAATGGGTATATACACTACATCCAATTTTATTTTTTTCTTTAAAAAGATTATATTTCCACAAATGGGTTGGTCTTATGTTTTATATTTATCATGTATGGTTTTCATTCATGTACTAGTGAACTATTTGTTGAATATGTTATCACAAACTGAATTCATTCAAAAAAACATGGAATAATGTTTCATTTTGACCAAATGTGAACATTAGATAAATGTTTTGTTTATACTCAACAACTTGATCAATTTGAATCAACCACTTGGAAATTAGAGGTTATGTGTTTCTCATTACTGACTTAGAAATCACCCTTTCACAGCTGATTGGAGAAGACACCTTACTACTTATAATGTTCCTATACATACTTGGTTACTCTATTTAAATAAACATATGTTATTGGAATGATGTATTAAATTACCAAGAAGTTTGTTATAATCCTTAATTTATTTTGATCAATATACCTTAATGAGAAGTGGGTGCATGCTTCTTGTATTTCAATTCATTTCATTTTTAAAACACCCATAAATTTATATCAATATGTTATGTAAATAACCTCTTGTTAAATAACCAACCTCTTTTCATTGAGGGAAATGTCAAAGGTGACCTTGGAATAACATTCCATAGGTCTTTTCACATATCATTCAATTTATTCTCTATAATAACAAAAGATGGTACTATATTTAATATTTATATTTAATTTGAAAATGTTACCTTAAAGGTAATGAAATGCTTACTCTATATATTTCATTTGTAAACTTAAACGAAACTAGAGTAATTGGGAGTAAAATTTATAATAATGGGATGGCATGATTGATTTTGATCTATCAATCACTTCCAAAATATGAGTGCAATAATCACATTCAAATCATTCTTAGCATTCTACATGGAAACTTATGGGGTATAAGACTACATGTAATCATCATCCAAGTCATGATGTAGCATCCACAACTAACATCTAACATTGATGATAGAATTATTACAGAACCATCATATGATTAATTCATGAGTCTCTAGTAAGGAATTCTACACTCTCGCTTCCTGAGGTGGCTTAACATGTTGGGACACCAGCACCATGAATTTATGATATAGATATATTGTGCATGAGAACTAATACTGTATTTTGGAAATTTGTGCTATTTTAGACATTAACTCTATCCAATATTTATCACTGTTTTATTGTGGTGTTACTTGCCATTATTACAAAATAAACATCACCAGATTGGTACCTTCTATGTTGAATTCCAAATGTGACATTACTAATTAATTTTAATACTTCAAATTTCTTCCACTAAATTATTGAAATCTAGGAACCCTATGTACTAAAAATTGGAAAAATTTATCATTTTAGTATTCATGTGGAAAGGATCCCTAAACCTCCCTCAGACTCTACATACTATGTCTATGCCACTACTCGGAGGGTCCAAGGTATGGTTTTTCCAAGACAACCGCATTAACTTGCAGTTCCTTTATTTTTTGAGTGAAGTCCCATGTTTAAAAATTATTTCTTGATTTACTCAATGCTTATCTATAATATTAAAATAATTTAGCAATGTCGATTTCTTTTCTATAAGTTTAGTTAAGTCAACCCACCACCCTAATAAGAACTACCGACTAGTAAGATGCACCCTCATCTATGGCCTGACTGACACCCCAAACACCAAGTTTTGTTCAAATGTGAATGATGGAAGGCGGTGGTGACTTAATATTAATTTTAGGGTTTTGTGTTTTTCTCTTGTCAAATATAATCCACTTCTATTAAACTTTTTCATCAATGTTTTCGTGCTCACAACTAAACTTTAATAGAAAAACATCCACTACTTTATGCATTTTATTATCCGTTTTTGTATGTATTTTACCACTTTTCTAAAATACATAAAATAAAAAATAAATGCATAATGGTTAATTGCTACCTAACTGGTCTTGATAATATATATGACCTAGGGTCATCGTACCTAAGTCGAATCGTAACTCATTACGCATCTTCCCTCATCATGTATGTTAGTTTCACTTCTGTAGTATCACCTCGTCTTGGTGGTGTTCATGTCACATCTAGAAGTACAACCTCATCTTGGCTGGATCCACGTTTCATCTTACACCATTTTGATCAATTTACACTACCTCATCTATGTGAGGTCCACATCGTTCATCATATTTGTTCGTAGTACAATGGTACTTGCGAGCATGCGAGGGGGACTAAGTGTATAAATGTATATCAGGTAAAATTGGGTGTGTAGGACCTTATACATTTTAAATAAGAAAGACAATATTCAAATCATCTATATAATTAATTACAATCATCACGTGGAGTTAAATAATTAATTAAATAAATGAAACACACACGGTTCGGTGCTTAAGACCAGTAGGCATGTAAATAATGCATGATTAAATTAAAATGAATTAAATAAGTTAGAGGGTTATAAATTAAATTCAATGAATGAATAAATTCAAATAATTTAATTAATTATTAGTACTATAATTAATTTAATTTTTAATGCTAAAATTAAATTATTTAATTAATTTCATTTCATTAAAAAATTAAATTAATTTAAATATCTTTGTATAAAAATAATTAAACAAATTAATTTTAATTAATTTAATTTAAAAACTAAAATTAAATTATTTAAATTTGTTTATTTTGAAAATTTTGAAATGACCGGTCTTCAAAACATCATCACATGGCTTGTGCGGGTCGGGCCAAACCCTTACAGGGCCATGAAAGGGCAAACTAGGCCGGTCCCATCCACCCAAACCAGTTTTGGGTTGGGGAGATCTGTCCTAGATGGTTTCAAGGCCATTTTTTTCCAACAAAAAACTAGCGAGAAAATTAAATGTTCCTCCCAAGTGTAATGAAATCTTGCTATGATGGTGTTGATACATCTACTTAATGGAGGTGCAGCTGTTGGTATGGGGAGACACTATGAAGTCCAATATTGAGACGATGGTGAGGAAGCGGTTCTGGTAGGGACTGTCTGTCGTGGTAGCGGTGAGGCAGCAGGGCTCTCGGGAGCGGGGATTTACCAACATCAAGGGGAGGTATTCTAGGCAATGCCCGGGGAGGATATAGTTTCGTCTGGTGGTGCTTTGATTATAAGGCCCCAACCTTAAACCTTACTTAATCTTGAGTTATTACAAGATTACACATTGAGGATCCTTTCGGGTCTAGAGTTTTAGAGAATTAGATCACAAAACATGCATTACATTCCACATATAAACAAAGTGGTTACATAAAGATAGTATTCTTCATTCCCATCAATCGAAACATATTTAATATAAAACATGGATTCTTTCTTGAAAATTCCTTGACACTATCATCATATCATGTACCTTTCTCTTGACCTGTGAAAAACATTTCAGAAAAACATAGGATGAGCATAAAAAGCTCAGTAAGGGATATAAAAATATGGAAAGGAAACATGGGTACATATATACATAAGAATGAAATCATACTTTACCCATAAAACATAAGCACTTTAACATACCTCATCAAATCATGAATAAATCAAAGAAATCATAAGACATAAAGGTAACTTGAGGCATTCATAACATTCTTACATAGGGAGTAACCCTCTTGGTTACGTTTGGAATACCCATGACAATATATTCCCTAAATCTCTTCGGAGAAACATTAACGTTTCACTCCTTCGCGTTACCCAATGCATTGGAGAGCTATATCGGGCTCAACCGCCCTTAGTCTATCACGGAACCACCCGTCTTCATAATAATTCCCAAAAACCATAACATAATCGTATCACATAAAACATGCATAAAGGAAACATAACATTTCCACATTTCAATCACAAGATATCAATACCACACATTGATATAATAAAAACATTCTGAAAACCATTTTCAATACCAAAATAAAAGAAAAGTAAAACATGGTATTTATTATTCTTTTAAAAAAGGTATGGCTTGTAGAGGAAGCCGAAACTCAAATAATGGTCACAGCGGCGGAGAAGTCGTTGTTGCCGCATACGTATGACAAAAACATTCCCTTTTGTCATTTATTAAATGATTTGTATAAACAAGATTCCTTTTGAATAAACATAAAAGTCAAATCGGGTTATACACCGTATAAAAGAAGGTTGTGTATAAAACAAAATATGCCTCAATGAAAGGAGATTGAGACGAAGTCCCATACCTCGGGTCCGACTTGACTCGTTCGTTCTTTAATCTCCAGAATAATAAACTTGAGTTAATTTATACTTGTTTAAGAACCTTTTTCAAGTTCATTATTCCTTTTATATCACTTATTTCCATGTCATGAACACTATGTAATTGTTTAAGTTAATAACGGTCGTTTTAAAGATCATTGGTACTTGAGTCAAAAATGATCCCTTTATAATTACAAGTTGTTCATGTATCCATTATATCCATAATGGTATTCATTATGTAGATATCATATATGTCATATATATACAGTACATGCATGCATTTATAATATTACATAATCATATAGAGGTAAGAAATGAAATGCACCGTTCATGGAGACGGTAAGCCGTACGTACGCATGAATGCTACTTTCATTTCTATTTCGTATTTTATAGAATGTAATCATAATTATATAAAGGTATATTATAATTCTAGTATAATATAATATATAATATCATAGTTCCATCTTTTATATGTCCCACATATGATATTTAACGAATCAAATCACTTTGAGGGGGCGGTAGTCTGCACTTCCTTAAATGAAGATATCGCGTTTACCCATAATGGAAACCATAAAGGTATGCCGAAAAATAAAAAATACAGAAGCTTAAAGAAAACATAAACATATTATATATCATATATAAATATAGTGACATCTTAATGTCCACCTTTGAAGGTGTTAAGAGAATGTTGAACAATCATCGTTTCGGGAGGCATAAATTCACCATCCACGGAAACAGTATGTCCTTTAACCATTAGATGTAGGTGTGTGTAAGTGTAGCTCGAATAATTCTTATAAAAACATCCTATTATATTAAAGATACTGGATTTGTTAAAAAAGAAATGAATAAAAATAGTTTAGGGGGTTGGAGAAGCAAAATAAAACAAAAGGACTCAAGTGAAGACATTACCTTAAAATCGGGTAACTCCCTTTGGTTTGAGCTCAAATGCTTTCTTGGGCAGACTTATGCCCAAATTTATGCTTAAAGTAGTAATAGAGGGATGTGGAGAGACAAAATTGGCAGGGGTTGGCCGAGAAAAAGGCTTTGGGAGTGTGGGTAAGGAGGTAGAGGTGGGGGGCTTTTATAAGAGGAGAGGAGGGGCACTCTTCGAAAGTAAAGAAATGTTACTTTATTTGAAAATGATTTTCTGATTCAAAAGGTCCCACATTTATATAATTCAAGGTTAAGGTGATAAGGGTTCTAAATATACTGATCCAATAGGTTTTGGACATTTGTAGGTCTTATATTTTACATTATCTTTCCATTTTATTTAAATTGTCAAATAATGAGGTCATCGCTATATCCTTATGATGTCATAAATAATTTAGTTTATTTAATGTCTAAAAATTATAAAACAAATATCATGATGTAGGAAATCATTTTAGCTTTCTAATGAATATTTATAGTCCAACAGATCATTTATGTAGACGAAATTAAAAATACTTTACTTAGGTGATACATTCTTTGTCACATTTAACATTCTTTAAAAAAAGATAAAAAGTCACTTTCTCAAAAAAGTGATTCCAGCGGGCCCCCAAGTTTGGCACAAGGCATCCCATGGTCGGCCATTAGACAACCAGTAGCCTTAGGACACATTTTGTAGTCTTTTTGTATTATTATGATATCATTTTATTATCCTTAACAACCCGATTACTCATTAATCAAGACAATTAAAGATAATTACCATCGTTACTATTCATAATGTCCAAAAACAAAAGAGTCTTGATTACATAATTAGGACCTTCTGATTCCAAATATGTAATCCGTTTTACCAAATTCCAAACACAAAAATTTCAGTAATTGATTTAAATATAATTCCCGTTGTCAAAACTAATAGCGGGGTTTTTTGAAACAATATCTATGAAAAGTTTGGCATTAGTTTATGACCAATTACAAAGTGAAATTAATCCTAATGACCACCATTGGATTAAATGGTAAAAATATATTCAGATTACACTTTAAGACCACTTAAAAGGATAATCTAACCATATAATTAAATTAAATGAAAAAGCATTTTTGATGTAAAATGCAGTATTTTTTCACTATTCATTATAAAAATGAACATTGTCAGAAAAATACCAAAAATTCCTCCAATGTAAAATTCAATGTCCCAATAATAATTAATATGTTTATTTTGACCAATATAGATTATAAAATTGTCAAAAGTTTGATTTAAAAAGGGTTTTCCATCAAAAGGCAGTAAAACAATCTTTTAAGAATATTAGTGTATTCCATGCATAAGATTGTATTTATTTTCTTTTTAAGCCTCTAAAACACTATCTTAATCATTATTAGACATAGATAAAAATATGTTTTATTCATTACTTATTTGGGATGTTACATGGATGGATATCATGGTGGCGACCACATGATACACCTTAGAATGATGGAGGTCTCAAGAGGAGATATAGGTTGGTCTGAGGTGACGGTCATCACCCAGGGAGGCCGACGCCAATGAGAAGTTGTGAGGGTTGTGCGGCTCAATAGGAGGTATGCGTGAGAAGAGGTGGGAGGTGCAGAGTAAGTTAGTGTCCCTGTCTATGGGGAGCCGATGGAGGTTCCTTTGAGGGGAAGCAGCAGTTGGGAGTCTTGGTGGTCTGCTGGTTCTGTCCTGGATAGGGGTGTGACATGGTGGGATGGACAAAAAAACGAGGAGCTAGCTGGGAGGAGCCCGGTGTCTGGAGGTGCAGCATTTATAAGCAGGCCATTGCGGAGTCCAGGTGAGGTGATGCTCAGGACAGATGGTGGTAGAGGCCTTGCACTCTGCTTGGGCAGATCGACGGTGTGGCTGAAGAGGGTGCCTGGATGTCGGCCGCGACCTAGAGTAGGATCAGGTGGCACCTCCCCTTGTGACGTACTGAGGATACCATACCAGGGGGTCCTTAAAGACCCCCTTTTCAATTTTTTTATTAAAAAAGGTCATTTACCCATTTATTTTTTATATGAGAAAAGTTCACACCTCTTCTTTTTAAGTCATGTCCCCCTTTTCCTTTTTTTCTTCTTTTGTTTGTTTTTTCACATAACGTTTTTTCTTATTAAAATATATTCATATAGCCATTAAATTTAACAATAATAATAATTTTATAATAAAATAATAATTTATTATTATTATATTATTGTAATAATAAAAATTCTCATTACAATAATAAAATTATTAGGAAAATTATTAAATTATAAAAATTATAAATTTTGCATATTATTTTAATTATATATGATTAACGATCTTAACATGATCAATTATTCGGAATGAATAAAATTTTATACCCATGACCAAACCACAGATTTGATCCAATCAGAAAATTTAAAATGGTCATAACATAGCCTTTTGAGATGAGATCGACGTGTTGTTTGAACCAATCAGGGCGTTTTTGAACCCTATAATTAATTATATGAAAAGTAATATTATTTGGCTTAGAAAATATATGTCATCCCTCTAATGGAACAGAATAGTTTTGGGGCCCATAGTGGAAGCCGGTGGGATGAGGATTTTAAAATTGTTTTATCAGCGGATCGACAGAACTTGTCGACGCTGATGATCTAAGCCTCTGTAAAGGCCGGAGGATCCCACAAAAATTTTAAAGAGAACAAAAACATAAATAAAATAAATATATGTTGAGATATAAAGCTATGGTCGACTGAAACTTGTTGATGGTGAGCGTTGCTCGATGGATCCAAAGAAGGAATGCTCTCGATCATCGAAACATGTTTCAAAAACCCTTAGGGGCATCGCTCACTGAATTTTAGGTGCTAGCAAAGAGATCTGAAGATACGATGTCCCGATGATCACCGCATCAATATGCCTTTGATGCTTGAGAGAGGTCTTTATCCAAGCTTCTTGAATGGAGATTTTATCTATCTAGAGAGCAGGAGGAGAGGGATTCTCTTGATTTCATTCCTTGAAATGAATGTATAGTGAATATCTACACAAGAGAGATAGCTTCCTCCATTATCTATAGTGGATTTGATAAATACCTGAGAGGTTTCCTCGTCCCCTATTTTTTTAATGTCCATCAAATAAGTAATTTTCACAAAATAAACTATTTCAAAATTATTTATTATTGTATCCCATACTTGTAATATATATAAATATATTACGTGATAAAAACAAAGGCATTTACGTTGACACATTTTCCCGCATAATATTAAACAAACCGTGAATATTAAAACAATATTCATTAGATTAATATTTTTTTCATATTTACAAAACATGTAAATACATTAAATAAATTCAATCCCAAATATTCATAACTTGAATATTAATTTATCTATTTAATTCTTTTGGTGATCAATAACTTGGAAAACACACAGAATCGTAGGGTGGGGCCCACTATGTCTATATACATGTTTAACTGAATAGAGAGGATTCTTGAATACGCTATTTTGTTTGACCCTCTAAGCCCTTATATCGATAACGGTGAATAAAATCCATAGACCAAGTGATGAGTCTAGCAACCCATCATTCCCCCTAAAGACATCAGGATTGTCATAGCAACGACAACCAACATATAAAAACTAATTATGTACTATAACATCTATGTCATTAAATATCTCATAAAGAATGATGCACTCTTATTTCATTGTCCATTTGTTTCTTTTTTATTTTTTTATCTATCAGGATGCATTTTCCTTTGAACTAATTTGGATAATGACTTATAAAGGTAGCACCATCCTGATCAACCATCCCTAGGATATAAAACATTCTATATGTGGAAGAGAAAAATCCCTTATTGACAATTCAACCAATGTCATACCACCAATGACACACCCAAAAAATCTACCTCGCCACTATTTCAATAGCATGGTTTTTTACTTTCATAAATGTACGCAATCAAATGATATACCTTGGTAATGGTGTAACACCCCGACCCTAGTTACCCAGTGTCGGTGCATTATTACATAACATTGGCATGATCAAAAGAAAGATCAAATCTCGAAAGATCGATTGGTTTAGTAGCCTTGGAAACACTAGATATATTCATAAGTCTTACATTACATCATAAAATGAAAAACTACTACAACAACATATTGTCTCCATAATACACACTCATATCCCCACATAATATCCCTACAGGTCATTCATAATTTACTTCTTCACTTCCTGGGAGAAATAAAACATAGAAAAGGGGTGAGCTCAAATGCCCAGTAAGGATAACAATATAGCGGAAACTTTCATAAATAAGAATAAACATTTAAGGCAATGTATAACTAAAACAAAAGCCTTTCAAACTTGAACTTTCAACATGGTATGTCATAAATAAAATGAAATAATGCCATTTACTTATTGACATGGATATTCTACTAATCGAATAATCACATGAAAAATCAATAACCATTTTCATAATGTTGGAATGCATAATGATGAACTTTAATTTCTTTGTCAAGGCCTCATCCCAAGACCTTGGGGCTAACTGTAACCGGAACCCAACCCGGAGTGCCTCTAATAACCGGACACCAACCCAGAGTGCCTCTAATAACCAGAGACCAAACCAGAGGGCTTACTTTTACCAGTCCCTAACCTGTAGGTCTTACTTTTACCAGTCCCCAACCTGGAGGGCTTACTTTAACCAGTCCCCAACCTGGAACATACTTGTCCAACACATTCATATGAAGTAAAGGTTGAAATATAACATAAACATTCTTATTGGAACTAGCATACGAAATGTCAATACTTTACTCATAAACCATGAATGCTATATAAATGGAACATCCACAGTCAAACATATCACAAAACTTTATTACAATATGGATGTTTTGTATCATAATAAATCAACTTCAAATAAGCGTAAAATCCGTCAAAGGATGTTGACATAGATGAAATCAAAACACTTTTTAGAGAAATATCTCTTTCTATTTTTGAAATCATTTCAGAGCCATATAAAATAAAACATTTTCTTGAAAATGTTCTTATAATCTTGTAAGGGAAGCTTTGACGATTTTATAACGGTGGAATATAACCTCACCCGCCGTATAAGTTAAAAAAACATTCTTATCTTAATTCTGTCGAAAAGGTTAAAAAGCACCTTGTTTGGAAAACGACGGAAAGATTCCCTTATAAACCTCTTATAAAAAGTCAAACAAGGGTATAAATGAATTTAACCCATATTATTTTAAATATTAGAAATGTTTTGAAATACATTTTGAAGAAACATGGACGTGGATGATAACAAGGTCCCAGTAGATAATTATGTATAAACAATCTCGGATAATGAAGAGATTGCGAAATAAATCCTTACCTTTTAATTTTCCTTGGTTGGGGTAGGTTAACCTCCTGTATAATGGTGAAATAATTGTTATCAAATTATACAAGAATCATATACATTAATATGATATCATATATGATCTTTTAATATTGATTAGATAATAATATCTTAGTATTATCGTTGTTTCGGGTGTTAACTTACTTGTTTTCTTTTATATATTTTGTTACGTAAGACATGTTTGTAAAGGATAGGTTGTATATTATTCATATCCAGAATGATATCAAGTCCTTAAACATCATTTTTAAATCAGCAAATGATAATTATACTTGAATGGATATGATGGAGAATGAATCTCATCGCGTTCGTGGAGACGTTAGTCCGTACGTACGCACGAGCGACAATATCATTCTTTTGATATTATAATAATATATAAATGGATGGTATATCATATATACAGAATCATTAACATGTTATATTTATTATTTACATGAGTTACACATCATTATTATACCCATCCAAATAATAATATATTGAATAACAATTACACCACGACGTGGAGACGGTAATCCGTACGTACGCAGGTATGGTGAAATGTTATTCAAAGGGTGGATAGAATACTGAATATTGTTGTACCATATTTATAATAACATCACAGTATATATATGATACTGGAGTTACTATTTTATAATGGTAACAACAAAGTAAGAAGAAGTGTAAGAAGAAATAAACTTAGAAAAGGGTGGTGAAATCATTACCTCTTCTTCGGGTTCTTCCTTTTGATTTGATCAAAAGGGCTCCTTAGGATGGCTTTCTGATCAAACTAAGGCCCCTAGGTTGTAGTGAGGGATGTTGGGAGAGTATTTGGTCAGATTTTGGCCGAACCAAAAGGCTTTTAAGGTGTGAAGAAATGAGAAGAAGGAGTGCCCTTTTATAAGAGGGGTGAGGGGCACCTTTGGAAAAGCTAGAAATATTAGTTTATAATAAATTAATATTCGGTTTCCAATGGCTCCAAAGTCGACTATTCAAAGGTTATGGTGGGGATGGGTCGAAAACAACTAAACTAATAGAATTTAGACAGGTTTGGGTACGTATATTAACCTTATCTTTAAGTATTAACTCTAAGTTAATTAGTTTTACTTTTACAATGTCTCGTTGTATTTTTATATAATATGGTTAATAAACATACTATATACATCCAAGAGACCCCCAAGTGGTCCATTAATGATGAACCTATCATGATATAAGTTTCTTGGCCGAACCTTAGATTTTTATAAATTTAATATCAATTAATAATATAATATTTGTTTTAAGAACTCTTTTATGTCAATTTTGACACTATTCAATAGTTGATTTTTGTGAAACTCATAACAGATTTATTACTTAGAAAAAAGTCAATTAAATCAATAATAATATATCATATTATCCTAGAAAATTAGTTTAATTCATTAAAAGTTCCATATTATATTTATTTGGGCATTTATAATATCAATTATTTTAATTTTTCACTATTATAGTAATTACTGCATCATCATTGTGACATAAATAAAATAAATTATTTAATGTCTAAAAATTATAAATAAAATATAATTATGTAGGAAATCTTCTTATAGTTATAATGAATATTTATAATCTAAAATCCAACATATATAACCCTATGTAATAATTGTTTTTATAAAAGATATATGCTTATGTCATTTTTGTATTCATTTTAACTTAATTAAAATAAAGTGTCCCTATCACCTACAAGTGGCACCATGGGGTCCCCAAATCGACCCAAATATGTCTATGGTCGAACATGTATCAACCAATAAGGCTAGGACACGTTTTAGGGTAATTTAGTATTATTATAATATTATTTGTTTAACCCTTATTTACCGGATTTACCCTTAACCATGGTAAATAAAATATTTACCGCAGTAATTATTAAAAATGTCTAAAAATAAAAGTTACCTATTTACACAATTTGAACATCCTGATTCCAAATATGTAATCCATTTTCCTAAATTAAAAACACATAAGTGGCAGAAATTAATTTAAAATTATTTCCCGATGTCAAAACAAAAAGCGTGTTTTTAAGAGATAATAACTATCAAAAGATTGACACTTGTTTATGTTCAGTTTAATTGTAAAATTATGTCCAATGACCAACATTATATTAAATGGTAAAAATATATTCTAAATATACTTTAAAACTACTAAAATTCATAATTTATCACTATTAAATATTTTGATTAAAAAATTTGTTTTTAATTAAAATTTAGTAATTTTCAATATTCATCAAAATATAAAAGTTATCCGAAAAGTACCAAAATTTCACCCTCGGCTAATTTCAATATTACGAATCCAAAAATGAAGTCCATTTTGAAATATAAAATATATATGATTTCAAAAAGTAGTTATTACTATTCACAACGGCTAGTTTAATTAGTTGTGGTGTGTGTTAGAACTCGAGGTTGCGTACAACACACGCTATCGCATTATTCGAAGGGAAACGTACCGTGGAAGCTTGGGGTGTTATATTCTCCCCTCCTTCAAATAATTGCATCCTCGCAATTTCTAGGGTATTACTGCATAAAAAGACTTGGGTGGTTCTTCATCATAAGTTCCTCGGGTTCCCACGTTGCCTCTTCCATCTTATGGTTTCTCCATAGAACTTTTACTAGACGCGTCGTCCGGTTTCTCAGCACTTGTTCTCTCGTATCAAGAATCTGGACGGGCTCTTCACAATAAGACAGATCGGGTTCCAGTTCTAATTCCTCATAGGTGAGTACATGCATTGGGGCAGGCATGTATTTCCTCAACAGAGATACGTGGAACACATCGTGAACTTTGGAGAGACTTGGCGGCATTGCCAATCGGTAAGCTACAACTCCAATTCGTTCTAGAATTTCGAAAGGTCCGATGTACCTGGGACTCAATTTACCTTTCTTACCAAAACGTATGACTCCCTTCCACGGAGATACCTTCAGAAAAACATGATCACCGACTTGAAATTCCAAATCCTTCCTTAGATTATTGGCATAGCTCTTCTGCCTACTTTGAGCTGCTTTGATGTGATTTTGGATTACTTTCACCTTTTCCACCGTTTCCTCCACCAGTTCTGGGCCTACAAGTTTTCGTTCACCAACGTCATCCCAATAGGTTGGTGTACGACATCTCTTTCCGTATAACGCTTCATATGGTGCCAACTGAATACTCGAATGGAAGCTATTGTTATAGGAAAATTCTACCAGAGGTAAATATTGATCCCACATACCCTGAAAGTCAAGTGAGCAAGATCTCAACATTTCTTCTAAGGTTTGAATAGTCCGTTCTGATTGTCCGTCTGTCTGAGGGTGGTATGCAGTGCTCAAATGAAGTTCTGTATCCAGGGATTTCTGAAGACTTTTCCAGAATCTTGAAGTAAAACGGGGATCACGATCAGAAACAATTGATAAGGGTACTCCATGAAGTCTCACAACTTCATTAATATATAGTCTTACTAGACGTTCCGGGGGTAGATCTTCTCTCATAGCAAGAAAATGTGCTGACTTGGTAAGACTATCAACAATCACCCATATTGCATCATTCATTCTAGGAGTCTTTGGTAGCCCCAGGACAAAGTCCATCGTAATATTGTCCCATTTCCACTCTGGTATGGGAAGAGGTTGCATGACTCCTCCAGGCTGTTGCCTTCCAGCTTTCACTTGTTGACAAACCATACATCTTGACACAAAATCAGCAACCTCCCTCTTCATGTTGTCCCACCAAAAATGTTCCTTCAAATCTCTATACATTTTGGTGCTCCCAGGGTGTATAGAGAAATTGGAACTATGAGCATCATCCAGCAATTCCCTTTTTAGATCAGGTAAATCGGGAACACAAAGTCTCTTCCCGAATTTCAAAATTCCATCTTCATACAAAAAGTCTCTCAATCTCCCATCATTCACAGCTTCAATATTCTTTTGGAATTATTCATCATCGGTCTGAGAACTCTTAATCCTTTCTAGTAAAGATGGTTTGGAAACCATTTGAAAAAGCATTGATGTTTCACCTTCCCTGGTTATTCCCATGTCCATCTTCACTAGATCCATGAAAATTGGATCCCTTTCAATTCTCATATTGTTCAAAACTCCATGGTATTTTCTACTCAAAGCATCTTCCACCTTGTTTGCCTTCCCCGGGTGGTAGTGTATCGTACAATCATAATCCTTGAGTAATTCAAGCCATCTCCTTTGCCTCATGTTGAGTTCTTTTTGTGAGAAAATATACTTCAAACACTTGTGATCAGTATAAATCTCACATTTTTCACCATAGAGGTAGTGCCTCCATATCTTCAAAGCAAAGATCACAGCTGCTAACTCAAGATCATGAGTAGGATAGTTTTCTTCATGAATTTTCAACTGTCGTGATGCATAGGCAATAACTCTATCATTCTGCATAAGGACACAACCAAGTCCTTTCTTCGATGCATCACTATAAATAACAAACCCATCATTCCCCGATGGTAGAGTCAATATAGGAGCATTGACTAATCTTTTCTTCAGTTCTTCAAAAAATTCTTCACACTCTTTTGTCCAAACAAATTTAACCCCTTTACGTGTGAGCTTCGTTAATGGGTTAGCCAATCGGGCAAAATTCTGGACGAAACGTCGATAATAACCTGCCAAACCAATAAAACTGTGTACCTCAGTTATACTCATAGGTGCTGGCCATTCTTGGATTGCCTTGGTCTTACAAGGATCAATAGAGATTCCATCTTTAGAGACAATATGGCCAAGAAAAGAAATCTCCTGAAGCCAGAATTCACACTTGCTAAACATCCAATATAATTCATGCCTCCTCAGAGTCTTCAAGATAATGCGCAAGTGATTTTCATGATCTTCGTAGGTTTTGGAGTATACCAATATATCATCAATAAATACCACCACAAATTCATCGAGATACTCCTTGAAAACTCTATTCATCATATCCATGAATACAGATGGTGCATTAGTCAATCCAAATGGCATTACGGTAAACTCGTAATGCCTGTACCTGGTTCGAAATGCTGTCTTCGGAATGTCTTCCTTCTTTACACATAACTGATGGTATCCAGATCGAAGGTCAATCTTTGAAAAGTATTGAGCTCCATGTAGTTGGTCAAATAAATCATCAATACGAGGTAGGGGATACTTGTTATTTATCGTTATAGCATTGATCTCCCTGTAGTCGATACATAACCTCATAGATCCATCTTTCTTTTTAACAAAAAGAACAGGGGCTTCCCATGGAGAAACACTAGGGCGAATAAATCCCTTATTACTCAATTCCTCTAGTTGTTTCTTTAGTTCGACTAATTCTATAGTGGCCATTCTATAAGGGGTCTTCAATATAGGCCTTGATCCAAGAATCAAATCAATAGAAAACTCAACTTCTCATTCTGGAGGATGTCCAGGTAAATCTTCCGGAAATACGTCTACAAATTCTTTCACAACAGGTACATCCTCTATTTGAACATTCATTTCCTCACCGACAGTTATTTCATTCTCTTCCTCCCCAATAATTGAATTAAGTTGAGATACTGGGGGTGGATCTAAATAAGAATTAAGTGGTGACGATTTTGCTCTAAAAATAAGGTGTTCCTTATCATTATCATCAAGAATCGTTACATCTTTCTTTTTACAATAAATCTTCGCATCATAGTCCGAAAGCCAGTCCATACCGAGGATTATATCAAACTCAATCATAGGTATGACGATGAGATCAGCAGATAAAGAAAATTTATGTGCTCTAATGGGGACTGATTGACAAAACATTGTTGCAATGATACTTCCCTTAGGAGTTTTAACTGACAACTCCCTTATTAAATCAAATTGGAAATATCTAATTTTCTTAGCAAACTGGGAAGATATGAAACAATGCGATGATCCAGAATCAAATAAAGCATTTGCTAAACTTGAGGAAACCATTAAATTACCTGCCACCACGTCTTTCGGAGCTTCTACCTCAGCAGTAGTGATAGCATAAGCCTGGCCTTGATCCCTTGGCCTTTTCTGAGGTAAGTTCTCCTGACGCTAAGTACATGCATTTTCATAATGTCCCATCTCCCTGCAATTGTAGCACTGAACGTTGGTAGCTTCCTTCTTCCCATTGCAATCACGAGCTTGGTGGCCCTTTTCACCACACTTGTAACAGACTCCCATTCCCTTCAAGAAAGTACCAGGATGTTTCTTCCCGCATTTACCACAAGGTGGATATTCAACCTTTCCCTTCTTCCCCTTATTTCCATTCCCAGATTGATCAGCAGGTCTCTTCTTCTCTTGCTTTGCTTTAAAGTCATAAGACTTAGAGAATTTCTTTTCGGTCTTGATAGCACATGAGACAATGTCTTCGTATGACGAAAAGGATTGTGAGACTAATGCTCGACGAAGAAATGGTTTTAACCCACCAAAGAAACGATCAATATTACATATTTGGTTACGTATATAATCACCAGCGTACCTTGCTAACCTTGTAAAGTTAGCCTCATACTTTGTGACATTCTCATCCACCTTTTGTCTCAGACTCAGAAATTGCCTTTCCATATCTGCTCGATGGTCGTGAAGAAAGTATTTTTCTAAAAATAGATCTTTGAACTCCCTCCACTCCATATTTGAAGCTTCATAATCTTCCTTCATGTTTTGAATCAATGACCACCATTGATCAGCATCTCCAGTGAGGTGGTAAACTGCCATGATAACTTTTTCCCTTTCACTGCTCCCCAAAGCCTGAAATATTTTCTCTAGGGAAAATATCCATTGCTCAGCTACTAAGGGATTTGTATTCCCATTGAACGTTGGTGGTTGTTGCCTCATGAATCGATCTAACATTGATCCTCCACGCTGCGGATCAGGGTGCTCCATACGGGTAAGGTTATTATTCATAACCTGAATAAGTTGTCCCAGTATGGTGATTAGCTGATCGGCACCAGTTGCATCACCAGCCCCACTATAATTATCTTGAGCAGGAGGGAAATCCCTACATGGAGTGCGTGCATTGATACAGTTTCCATTTCTTCCACTAGGTTCCATTTCTAAACAATGGCATAAACTAGATCAGTTTATGAATCAAAATACATAATCCCATACTTATAAAACACTTAACATAAATTGAACTATTTATGGATATAATCCATAATCATAAAAATGTTTTCTTTGAGGAAGTATATACTCATAAACCCTTCAAAATGATTTGTAAAGAAAATGAGAGTTATCCTAAGCATATCCCCCGGGAGTGTCGTAACCAAGAGTGCAGCAAGGCCCGTTGTCGTGCACCAGTTTCCGTTCGAGTCTAGCTCAAAGCGGTGTTTTCGGGTTTTACCCCTAGGTACATCTGTGCCAGATCCGCCTCTACCTGCTCGTATCCATACAGGGATGTATTGCTCGGAAAACTCACAAAATCTCTACAATACCAAAATTCTAGGAAGTTCTTCTATACTAATCCTCAATGTTCATCTTAGGTCTACGTGCTCTAATCAGAGTTTATCTAAATCTAGCTTCCAAGGTTTGTACTAAACTTCCTCTGATACCAACTGTAACGCCCAGAACCTAGTTACCTAGAGTCGGTGCATTATTACATAACATTGTCATGATCAAAAGAAAGATCAAATCTCGAAAGATCGATTGGTTTAGTAGCCTCGGAAACACTAGATATATTCATAAGTCTTACATTAGATCATAAAATGAAAAACTACTACAACAACATATTGTCTCCATAATCCACACTCATATCCCCACATAATATCCCTGCAGGTCATTCATAATTTACTTCTTCACTTCCTGGGAGAAATAAAACATAGAAAAGGGGTGAGCTCAAATGCCCAGTAAGGATAACAATATAGCGGAAACTTTCATAAATAAGAATAAACATTTAAGGCAATTTATAACTAAAACAAAAGCCTTTCAAACTTGAACTTTCAACATGGTATGGCATAAATAAAATGAAATAATGCCATTTACTTATTGACATGGATATTCTACTAATCGAATAATCACATGCAAAATCAATAACCACTTTCATAATGTTGGAATGCATAATGCTGAACTTTAATTTCTTTGTCAAGGCCTCATCCCAAGACCTTGGGGCTAACTGTAACCGGAACCCAACCCGGAGTGCCTCTAATAACCGGACACCAACCCGGAGTGCCTCTAATAACCGGAGACCAAACCGGAGGGCTTAATTCTACCAGTCCCTAACCTGGAGGGCTTACTTTTACCAGTCCCCAACCTGGAGGGCTTACTTTAACCAGTCCCCAACCTGGAACATACTTGTCCAACACATTCATATGAAGTAAAGGTTGAAATATAACATAAACATTCTTATTAGAACTAGCATACGAAATGTAAATACTTTACTCATAAACCATGAATGCTATATAAATGGCACATCCACAGTCAAACATATCACAAAACTTTATTACAATATGGAAGTTTTGTATCATAATAAATCAACTTCAAATAAGCCTAAAATTCGTCAAAGGATGTTGACATAGATGAAATCAAAACACTTTTTAGAGAAATATCTCTTTCTATTTTTGAAATCATTTAAGAGCCATATAAAATAAAACATTTTCTTGAAAATGTTCTTATAAGCTTGTAAGGGATGCTTTGACGATTTTATAACGGTGGAAAATAACCGCACCCGCCGTATAAGTTAAAAAAAACATTCTT
This sequence comes from Viscum album, assembly GCA_963277665.1. Lineage (NCBI taxonomy): Eukaryota > Viridiplantae > Streptophyta > Magnoliopsida > Santalales > Viscaceae > Viscum > Viscum album. The sequence continues at coordinate 2,087,548,693 of OY728140.1, read as the reverse complement.
ATCTTAATTCTGTCGAAAAGGTTAAAAAGCACCTTGTTTGGAAAACGACGGAAAGATTCCCTTATAAACCTCTTATAAAAAGTCAAACAAGGGTATAAATGACTTTAACCCATATTCTTTTAAATATTAGAAATGTTTTGAAATACATTTTGAAGAAACATGGACGTGGATGATAACAAGGTCCCAATAGATAATTTTGTATAAACAATCTCGGATAATGAAGAGATTGCGAAATAAATCTTTACCTTGTACTTTTCCTTGGTTGGGGTAGGTTAACCTCCTGTATAATGGTGAAATAATTGTTATTAAATTATACAAGAATCATATACATTAATATGATATCATATATGATCTTTTAATATTGATTAGATAATAATATCTTAGTATTATCGTTGTTTCGGGTGTTAACTTACTTGTTTTCTTTTATATTTTTTGTTATGTAAGACATGTGTGTAAAGGATAGGTTGTATATTATTCATATCCATAATGATATCAAGTCCTTAAACATCATTTTTAAATCAGAAAATGATAATTATACTTGAATGGATATGATGGAGAATGAATCTCATCGCGTTCGTGGAGACGGTAGTCTGTACGTACGCACGAGCGACAATATCATTCTTTTGATATTAAAATAATATATAAATGGATGGTATATCATATATACAGAATAATTAACATGTTATATTTATTATTTACATGAGTTACACATCATTATTATACCCATCCAAATAATAATATATTGAATAACAATTACACCACGACGTGGAGACGGTAAGCCGTACGTACGCACGTATGGTGAAATGTTATTCAAAGGGTGGATAGAATACTGAATATTGTTGTACCATATTTATAATAACATAACAGTATATATATGATACTGGAGTTACTATTTTAGAATGGTAACAACAAAGTAAGAAGAAGTGGAAGAAGAAATGAACTTAGAAAAGGGTGGTGAAATCATTACCTCTTCTTCGGGTTCTTCCTTTTGATTTGATCAAAAGGGCTCCTTAGGTTGGCTTTCTGATGAAACTAAGGCCCCTAGGTTGTAGTGAGGGATGTTGTTAGAGTATTTGGGCAGAGTTTGGCCGAACCAAAAGGCTTTGAAGGTGTGAAGAAATGAGAAGGAGGAGTGCCCTTTTATAAGAGGGGTGAGGGGCACCTTTGGAAAAGCTAGAAATATTAGTTTATAATAAATTCATATTCGGTTTCCAATGGCTCCAAAGTTGACTATTCAAAGGTTAAGGTGGGTATGGGTCGAAAACAACTCAACCAATAGAATTTAGACAGGTTTGGGTACTTATATTAACCTTATCTTTAAGTATTAACTCTAAGTTAATTAGTTTCACTTTTACAATGTCTCTTTGTATTTTTATATAATATGGTTAATAAACTTACTATATACATCCAAGAGACCCCCAAGAGGTCAATTAATGATGAACCTATCATGATATAATCTCTTGGCCGAACCTTAGATTTTTAAGAATTTAATATCAATTAATAATATAATATTTGTTTTAAGAACTCTTTTATGTCAATTTTGACACTATTCAATAGTTGATTTTTGTGAAACTCATAACATATTTATTACTTAGAAAAAAGTCAATTAAATAAATCCTAATATATCATATTATCCTATAAAATTAGTTTAATTCCTTAAAAGTTTCATATTATATTTATTTGGGCATTTATAATATCAATTATTTTAATTTTTCACTATTATAGTAATTACTGCATCATCATTGTGTCATAAATAAAATAAATTATGTAATGTCTAAAAATTATAAATAAAATATCATTATGTATTAAATCTTGTTATGTTTCTAATGAATATTTATAATCTAAAATCCAACATATATAACACTATGTAATTATTGTTTTTCTAAAAGATATATGCTTGTGTCATTTTTGTATTCATTTTAACTTAATTAAAATAAAGTGTCCCTATCACCTTCAAGTGGCACCATGGTGTCCCCAAATCGACCCAAATATGACTATGGTCCAACATGTATCAACCAATAAGTCTAGGACACGTTTTAGGGTAATTTAGTATTATTATAATATTATTTTTTTAACCCTTATTTACCGGATTTACCCTTAACCATGGTAAATAAAATATTTACCGCAGTAATTATTCAAAATGTCTAAAAATAAAAGTTACCTATTTACACAATTTGAACATCTTGATTCCAAATATGGAATCCATTTTCCTAAATTCAAAACACATAAGTGGCAGAAATTAATTTAAAATTAATTCCCGCTGTCAAAACAAAAAGCGTGTTTTTAAGAGATAATAACTATCAAAAGATTGACACTTGTTTATGTTCGGTTTAATTGTAAAATTATGTCCAATGACCAACATTATATTAAATGGTAAAAATATATTCTAAATATAATTTAAAACTACTAAAATTCATAATTTATCACTATTAATTATTTTTATTAAAAAAGTTGTTTTTAATTAAAATTTAGTAATTTTCACTATTCATCAAAATATAAAAGTTATCCGAAAAGTACCAAAATTTCACCCTAGGCTAATTTCAATATTATGAATCCAAAAATGAAGTCCATTTTGAAATATAAAATATATATGATTTCAAAAATTAGTTATTACTATTCACAACAGCTAGTTTAATTAGTTGTGGTGTGTGTTAGAACTCGAGGTTGCGTACAACACACGCTATCGCATTATTCGAAGGAAAACGTACCGTGGATGTTTGGGGTGTTATATTCTCCCCTCCTTCAAATAATTGCGTCCTCGCAATTTCTAGGGTATTACTACATAAAAAGACTCGGGTGGTTCTTCATCATAAGTTCCTCGGGTTCCCACGTTGCCTCTTCCATCTTATGGTTTCTCCACAGAACTTTTACCAGACGCGTCTTCTGGTTTCTCAGCACTTGTTCTCTCGTATCAAGAATCTTGACGAGCTCTTCGCAATAAGACAGATCGGGTTCCAGTTCTAATTCCTCATAGGTGAGTACATGCGTTGGGTCAGGCATGTATTTCCTCAACAGAGATACGTGGAACACATCGTGAACCTTGGAGAGACTTGGCGGCATTGCCAATCGGTAAGCTACAACCCCAATTCATTCTAGAATTTCGAAAGGTCTGATGTACCTGGGACTCAATTTACCTTTCTTACCAAAACGTATGACTCCCTTCCACGGAGATACCTTCAGAAAAACATGATCACCGACTTGAAATTCCAAATCCTTCCTTCGATTATTGGCATAGCTCTTCTGCCTACTTTGAGCTGCTTTGATGTGATTTTGGATTACTTTCACCTTTTCCACCGTTTCCTCCACCAGTTCTGGGCCTACAAGTTTTCTTTCACCAACGTCATCCCAACAGGTTGGTGTACGACATCTCTTTCCGTATAACGCTTCATATGGTGCCATCTGAATACTCGAATGGAAGCTATTGTTATAGGAAAATTCTACCAGAGGTAAATATTGATCCCACATACCCTGAAAGTCAAGTGAGAAAGATCTCAACATGTCTTCTAAGGTTTGAATAGTCCGTTCTGATTGTCCGTCTATCTGAGGGTGGTATGCAGTGCTCAAATGAAGTTCTGTATCCAGGGATTTCTGAAGACTTTTCCAGAATCTTGAAGTAAAACGGGGATCACGATCAGAAACAATTGATAAGGGTACTCCATGAAGTCTCACAACTTCATTAATATATAGTCTTGCTAGACGTTCCAGGGGTAGATCTTCTCTCATAGCAAGAAAATGTGCTGACTTGGTAAGACGATCAACAATCACCCATATTGCATAATTCCTTCTAGGAGTCTTTGGTAGCCCCATGACAAAGTCCATCGTAATATTGTCCCATTTCCACTCCGGTATGGGAAGAGGTTGCATGAATCCTCCAGGCTGTTGCCTTCCAGCTTTCACTTGTTGACAAACCATACATCTTGACACAAAATCAGCAACCTCCCTCTTCATGTTGTCCCACCAAAAATGTTCCTTCAAATCTCTATACATTTTGGTGCTCCCAGGGTGTATAGAGAAATTGGAACTATGAGCATCATCCAGCAATTCCCTTTTTAGATCAGGTAAATCGGGAACACAAAGTCTCTTCCCGAATTTCAAAATTCCATCTTTATACACAAAGTCTCTCAATCTCCCATCATTCACAGCTTTAATCCTCTTTTGGAATTCATCATCATCGGTCTGAGAACTCTTAATCCTTTCTAGTAAAGATGGTTTGGCAACCATTTGAAAAAGCATTGATGTTTCACCTTCCCTGGTTATTCCCATGTCCATCTTCACTAGATCCATGAAAATTGGATCCCTTTCAATTCTCATATTGTTCAAAACTCCATGGTCTTTTCTACTCAAAGCATCTGCCACCTTGTTTGCCTTCCCCGGGTGGTAGTGTATCGTACAATCATAATCCTTGAGTAATTCAAGCCATCTCCTTTGCCTCATGTTGAGTTCTTTTTGTGAGAAAATATACTTCAAACACTTGTGATCAGTATAAATCTCACATTTTTCACCATAGAGGTAGTGCCTCCATATCTTCAATGCAAAGATCACAGCTGCTAACTCAAGATCATGAGTAGGATAGTTTTGTTCATTAATTTTCAACTGTCGTGATGCATAGGCAATAACTCTAACATTCTGCATAAGGACACAACCAAGTCCTTTCTTCGATGCATCACTATAAATAACGAACCCACCATTCCCCGATGGTAGATTAAATATAGGAGCATTGACTAATATTTTCTTCAGTTCTTCAAAACATTCTTCACACTCTTTTGTCCAAACAAATTTAACCCCTTTACGTGTGAGCTTCGTTAATGGGTTAGCCAATCGGGCAAAATTCTGGACGAAACGTCGATAATAACCTGCCAAACCAATAAAACTGCGTACCTCAGTTATACTCGTAGGTGATGGCCATTCTTGGATTGCCTTGGTATTAGAAGGATCAACAGAGATTCCATCTTTAGAGACAATATGGCCAAGAAAAGAAATCTCCTGAAGCCAGAATTCACACTTGCTAAACTTCCCATATAATTCATGCCTCCTCAGAGTCTTCAAGATAATGCGCAAGTGATTTTCATGATCTTCGTAGGTTTTGGAGTATACCAATATATCATCAATAAATACCACCACAAATTCATCGAGATACTCCTTGAAAACTCTATTTATCAGATCCATGAATACAGATGGTGCATTAGTCAATCCAAACGGCATTACGGTAAACTCGTAATGCCTGTACCTGGTTCGAAATGTTGTCTTCGGAATGTCTTCCTTCTTTACACACAACTGATGGTATCCAGATCGAAGGTCAATCTTTGAAAAGTATTGAGCTCCATGTAGTTGGTCAAATAAATCATCAATACGAGGTAGGGGATACTTGTTCTTTATCGTTATAGCATTGATCTCCCTGTAGTCAATACATAACCTCATAGATCCATCTTTCTTTTTAACAAAAAGAACAGGGGCTCCCCATGGAGAAACACTAGGGCAAATAAATCCCTTATTACTCAATTCCTCTAGTTGTTTCTTTAGTTCGACTAATTCTATAGTGGCCATTCTATAAGGGGTCTTCGATATAGGCCTTGATCCAGGAATCAAATCAATAGAAAACTCAACTTCTCGTTCTGGAGGATGTCCAGGTAAATCTTCCGGAAATACATCTACAAATTCTTTCACAACAGGTACATCCTCTATTTGAACATTACTTTCCTCACCGACAGTTATTTCATTCTCTTCCTCCCCAATAATTGAATTAAGTTGAGATACTGGGGGTGGATTTAAATAAGAATTAAGTGGTGACGATTCTGCTCTAAAAATAAGGTTTTCCTTATCATTATCATCAAGAATCGTTACATCTTTCTTCTTAAAATAAATCTTCGCATCATAGTCCGAAAGCCATTCCATACCGAGGATTATATCAAACTCAATCATAGGTATGACGATGAGATCAGCAGATAAAGAAAATTTATGTGCTCTAATGGGGACTGATTCACAAAACATTGTTGCAATGATACTTCCCTTAGGAGTTTTAACTGACAACTCCCTTATTAAATAAAATTGGAAATATCTAATTTTCTTAGCAAACTGGGAAGATATGAAACAATGCGATGATCCAGAATCAAATAAAGCATTTTCTAAACTTGAGGAAACCATTAAATTACCTGCCACCACGTCTTTCGGAGCTTCTACCTCAGCAGTAGTGATAGCATAAGCCTGGCCTTGATCCCTTGGCCTTTTCTGAGGTAAGTTCTCCTGACGCTTAGTACATGCATTTGCATAATGTCCCATCTCCCTGCAATTTTAGCACTGAACGTTGGTAGCTTCCTTCTTCCCCTTGCAATCACGAGCTTGGTGGCCTTTTTCACCACACTTGTAACAGACTCCCATTCCCTTCAAGCAAGTACCAGGATGTTTCTTCCCGCATTTACCACAAGATGGATATTCAACCTTTCCCTTCTTCCCCTTATTTCCATTCCCAGATTGATCAGCAGGTCTCTTCTTCTCTTGCTTTGCTTTAAAGTCATAAGACTTAGAGAATTTCTTTTCGGTCTTGATAGCACATGAGACAATGTCTTCGTATGACGAAAAGGATTGTGAGACTAATGCTCGACGAAGAAATGGTTTTAACCCATCAAAGAAACGATCAATCTTACTTCTTTGGTTACGTATATAATCACCAGCATACCTTGCTAACCTTGTAAAGTTAGCCTCATACTTTGTGACATTCTCATCCTCCTTTTGTCTCAGACTCAGAAATTGCCTTTCCATATCTGCTCGATGGTCGCGAGGAAAGTATTTTTCTAAAAACAGATCTTTGAACTCCCTCCACTCCATATTTGATACTTCATCATCTTCCTTCATGTTTTGAATCAATGACCACCATTGATCAGCATCTCCAGTGAGGCGGTAAACTGCCATGATAACTTTTTCCCTTTCACTGCTCCCCAAAGCCTGAAATATTTTCTCTAGGGAAAATATCCATTGCTCAGCTACTAAGGGATTTGAATTCCCATTGAACGTTGGTGGTTGTTGCCTCATGAATCGATCTATCATTGATCCTCCACGCTGTGGATCGGGGTGCTCTATACGGGTAAGGTTATTATTCATAACCTGAGTAAGTTGTCCCAGTATGGTGATTAGCTGATCGGCACCAGTTGCATCACCAGCCCCACTATAATTATCTTGAGCAGGAGGGAAATCCCTACATGGAGTGCGTGCATTGATGCGGTATCCACTTCTTCCACTAGGCGCGATTTCTGAACAATGGCATAAACTAGATCAGTTTATGAATCAAAATAAATAATCCCATACTTATAAAACACTTAACATAAATTGAACTATTTATGGATATAATCCATAATCATAATGTTTTCTTTGAGGAAGTATATACTCATAAACCCTTCATAATGATTTGTAAAGAAAATGAGAGTTATCCTATGCATATCCCCCGAGAGTGTCGTAACCAAGAGTGCAGCAAGGCCCGTTGTCGTGCACCAGTTCTCGTTCGAGTCTAGCTCAAAGCGGTGTTTTCGGGTTTTACCCCTAGGTACATCTGTGCCAGAGCCGCCTCTACCTGCTCGTATCCAGACAGGGATGTATTTCTCGGAAAACTCACAAAATCTCTACAATACCAAAAATCTAGGAAGTTCTTCGATACTGATCCTCAAAGTTCATATTAGGTCTACGTGCTCTAATCAGAGTTTATCTAAATCAAGCTTCCAAGGTTTGTACTAAACTTCCTCTGATACCAACTGTAACGCCCCGACCCTAGTTACCCAGAGTCGGTGCATTATTAAATAACATTGGCATGATCAAAAGAAAGATCAAATCTCAAAAGATCGATTGGTTTAGTAGCCTTGGAAGCACTAGATATATTCATAAGTCTTACATTACATCATAAAATGAAAAACTACTACAACAACATATTGTCTCCATAATCCACACTCATATCCCCACATAATATCCCTGCAGGTCATTCATAATTTACTTCTTCACTTCCTGGGAGAAATAAAACATAGAAAAGGGGTGAGCTCAAATGCCTAGTAAGGATAACAATATAGCGGAATCTTTCATAAATAAGAATAAACATTTAAGGCAATGTATAACTAAAACAAAAGCCTTTCAAACTTGAACTTTCAACATGGTATGGCATAAATAAAATGAAATAATGCCATTTACTTATTGACATGGATATTCTACTAATCGAATAATCACATGCAAAATCAATAACCACTTTCATAATGTTGGAATGCATAATGCTGAACTTTAATTTCTTTGTCAAGGCCTCATCCCAAGACCTTTGGGCTAACTGTAACCGGAACCCAACCCGGAGTGCCTCTAATAACCGGACACCAACCCGGAGTGCCTCTAATAACCGGAGACCAAACCGGAGGGCTTACTTTTACCAGTACCTAACCTGGAGGGCTTACTTTTACCAGTCCCCAACCTGGAGGGCTTACTTTAACCAGTCCCTAACCTGGAACATACTTGTCCAACACATTCATATGAAGTAAAGGTTGAAATATAACATAAACATTCTTATTGGAACTAGCATACGAAATGTCAATACTTTACTCATAAACCATGAATGCTATATAAATGGCACATCCATAGTCAAACATATCACAAAACTTTATTACAATATGGAAGTTTTGTATCATAATAAATCAACTTCAAATAAGCGTAAAATCCGTCAAAGGATGTTGACATAGATGAAATCAAAACACTTTTTAAAGAAATATCTCTTTCTATTTTTGAAATCATTTAAGAGGCATATAAAATAAAACATTTTCTTGAAAATGTTCTTATAAGCTTGTAAGGGAAGCTTTGACGATTTTATAACGGCGGAAAATAACCGCACCCACCGTATAAGTTAAAAAAACATTCTTATCTTAATTCTGTCGAAAAGGTTAAAAAGCACCTTATTTGGAAAACGACGGAAAGATTACCTTATAAACCTCTTATAAAAATTCAAACAAGGGTATAAATGACTTTAACCCACATTCTATTAAATATTAGAAATGTTTTGAAATATATTTTTAAGAAACATGGACATGGATGATAACAAGGTCCCCGTAGATAATTATGTATAAACAATCTCGGATAATGAAGAGATTGCGAAATAAATACTTACCTTGTACTTTTCCTTGGTTGGGGTAGGTTAACCTCCTGTATAATGGTGAAATAATTGTTATTAAATTATACAATAATCATATACATTAATATGATATCATATATGATCTTTTAATATTGATTAGATAATAATATCTTAGTATTATCGTTGTTTCGGGTGTTAACTTACTTGTTTTCTTTTATATGTTTTGTTACGTAAGACATGTTTGTAAAGGATAGGTTGTATATTATTCATATCCAGAATGATATCAAGTCCTTAAACATCATTTTTAAATCAGCAAATGATAATTATACTTGAATGGATATGATGGAGAATGAATCTCATCGCGTTCGTGGAGACGGTAGTCCGTACGTACGCACGAGCGACAATATCATTCTTTTGATATTAAAATTATACATAAATGGATGGTATATCATATATACAGAATCATTAACATGTTATATTTATTATTTACATGAGTTAAACATCATTATTATACCCATCCAAATAATAATATATTGAATAACAATTACACCACGACGTGGAGACGGTAAGCCGTACGTACGCACGTATGGTGAAATGTTATTCAAAGGGTGGATAGAATACTGAATATGGTTGTACCATATTTATAATAACATTACAGTATATATAATATACTGGAGTTACTATTTTAGAATGGTAACAACAAAGTAAGAAGAAGTGGAAGAAGAAATGAACTTAGAAAAGGGTGGTGAAATCATTACCTATTCTTCGGGTTCTTCCTTTTGATTTGATCAAAAGGGCTCCTTAGGTTGGCTTTCTCATCAAACTAAGGCCTCTAGTTTGTAGTGAGGGATGTTGGGAGAGTATTTGGGTAGAGTTTTTCCGAACAAAAAGGCTTTGAAGGTGTGAAGAAATGAGAAGGAGGAGTGCCCTTTTATAAGAGGGGTGAGGGGCACCTTTGGAAAAGCTAGAAATATTAGTTTATAATAAATTCATATTCGGTTTCCAATGGCTCCAAAGTTGACTATTCAAAGTTTAAGGTGGTGATGGGTCGAAAAAAACTCAACCAATAGAATTTAGACTGGTTTTGGGTACTTATATTAACCTTATCTTTAAGTATTAACTCTAAGTTAATTAGTTTCACTTTTACAATGTCTCTTTGTATTTTTATATAATATGGTTAATAAACATACTATATACATCCAATCGACCCCCAAGTGGTCCATTAATGATGAACCTATAATGATATAAGTCTCTTGGCCGAACCTTAGATTTTTAGGAATTTAATATCAATTAATAATATAATATTTGTTTTAAGAACTCTTTTATGTCAATTTTGACACTATTCAATAGTTGATTTTTGTGAAACTCATAACAGATTGATTACTTAAAAGAAAGTCAATTAAATAAATCCTAATATATCATATTATCCTAGAAAATTATTTTAATTCATTAAAAGTTTCATATTATATTTATTTGGGCATTTATAATATCAATTATTTTAATTTTTGACTATTATAGTAATTACTCCATCATCATTGTGTCATAAATAAAATAAATTATTTAATGTCTAAAAATTATAAATAAAATATCATTATGTAGGATATAGTTTTATCTTTCTAATGAATATTTATAATCTAAAATCCATCATATATAACCCTATGTAATAATTGTTTTTCTAAAATATATATGCTTGTGTCATTTTTGTATTCATTTTAACTTATTTAAAATAAAGTGTCCCTATCACCTACAAGTGGCACCATGGGGTACCCAAATCGACCCAAATATGCCTATGGTCGAACATGTATCAACCAATAAGTCTAAGACACGTTTTAGGGTAATTTAGTAGTATTATAATATTATTTGTTAACCCTTATTTACCGAATTTACCCTTAACCATGGTAAATAAAATATTTACCGCAGTAATTATTCAAAATGTCTAAAAATAACAGTTACCTATTTACACAATTTGAACATCCTGATTCTAAATATGGAATCCATTTTCCTAAATTCAAAACACAGAAGTGGCAGAAATTAATTTAAAATTAATTTCCGCTGTCAAAACAAAAAGCGTGTTTTTAAGAGATAATAACTATCAGAAGATTGACACTTGTTTATGTTCGGTTTAATTGTAAAATTATGTCCAATGACCAACATTATATTAAATGGTAAAAATATTTTCTAAATATACTTTAAAACTACTAAAATTCATAATTTATCACTATTAATTATTTTGATTATAAAAGTTGTTTTTAATTAAAATTTAGTAATTTTCACTATTCATCAAAATATTAAAGTTATCCGAAAAGTACCAAAATTTCACCCTAGGCTAATTTCAATATTCCGAATCCAAAAATGAAGTCCATTTTGAAATATAAAATATATATGATTTCAAAATTTATGTATTACTATTCACAACGGATAGTTTAATTAGTTGTGGTGTGTGTTAGAACTCGAGGTTGCGTACAACACACGCTATCGCATTATTCGAAGGGAAATGTACCGTGGAAGCATGGGTTGTTATAAATGGTCTCAAGTTAGGAGACCAGTACACATGTTCGTAGATAGGAAAAACAAATGACACCCAAGACATGTGGTGTTCCTATTGGCTTGTATTTCCTTATGATCTCAAAACTAGAGATCGCCATGTATGATCTTCATGAGAATAAGTCTCAGTGCTTATGATTCCCTAAAACCTGATAGTAAAACATCTATTGTATCCAATTAGTAAGATGTATGTAGACCATATAACATATATTTAGGATTAATTTCATAGAATCTCATGGTTCTCATTATTTTCTGGGATCTGTAATAACCTTTCGAAATGATAATTAGTCTTTGGAAATTAGCATTATAGAAGTGGATGCAGAAAAGTATACACTATAATGTTAAGATAACAACATGTATAACAAAATGTATACATGATTTGGTAATCAAACATACGGCATAGTTGGGTCTAGGGAACCCACTATTTCAACTCTTATAAAGGGATCAGTATACAAATACATAGTAGTGCCACAGAATAGCCCAAAAGAAAAATAGATCATGTCAAAGTCATCATTCCACTCGATTTTCCCAAAGGGAACCCAAAATGAGAGAGAAACCTCATCTCAAACCATCCTCAGTTGTACATAACATGTCATCTTAGTCTATAAGGTTTGTCAACCCCTTCATGTGACAACAGCAAAAGGACTCCCATAAATTTCCCATATATAATTGTCTCAGAAACTGTGTCTCGTGAGGTTAAAACCTCACAACCAGCAATGTTATTCACCCCATAGGCTCTAACAGCAACACAAAAGTTGGAGAACATGTGCCAAGAGATCAAAAATCCCAAATGGCACCCTTCTGAGAGATTCACTCCATAACAAGGTAATACAAGCATTCATAAAGGTGTTTCTGAGATAACATGCTCCATCTGGAACATCATGCTACATCTTGGTCTTGTGCCCAGTAGCATAGCTCCTGTCATTTCTACCTTGTGACCAGGTGAACAGTGCAAGATAACTAAACTCAATTGTAGAGGCATCCCCTAACCACTACACATTGTTTAGGAAGAATTTCTCTAGACTATGTACCACACACATCCTCTCTAAGAAGATAGTATGTAGAGACTCACACCTCTCCACTTCCCTATAGTCAATGGTGTAAAACTCATAACTAACCTTATAAACCATTTTTTCTTATATAAGAAGTGTCCCAAACCTTAGTCGCCTGATGAAGAACAATCCCCTATCTAGGTATTGTTCACTTCAAGTGGAAGGGATTTCTCCTTTTAACTGTATCCAATAGCTGAGGGAGCTCCAATTACAAAGGAGGATCCACTGCCCACTAAAACTTGAAGGAGGGGGAGTACTAATCTGTAAGTGAGGACCCACACCATGATCTAATAGGGGATTACTACACATGAAGGACATGTTCCCTAATACGATAGGGGTGTACCACTTCAATGATTGAGTACCCACACACTAACATAGTAGGGGAGTACCACTCATTAGCTAGATGACCCACACCACTGAATTATAGGGTAGTGCTGACATAAGAAACATTTTCACTCTGGGGGATCCACACCCTAGAATGAAGGGGACAACCAATCCCAGGTAAGAGGGACCACTCTCTGACATGGCGGGCGAGTACATAATATCTCAGAAAAACACATATTGGTGACTCATAGCGTGGAGCGATAGGGGATCACCAACTCCTAGAATATATGATTCGATCCCTAACATGGTAGGGGAGTTCCAAATCTATTTTTGCATCAAATATGGAGGACTCTTGACCTGATCCAACAAGGGAGTATAGACTCTATGGATAGTGGACCCTCTACCTTGTTCAATAGGGGAGTACCTAATCTATATTTACACATATCACTGGGAAACCCTAACCCTAATACTTTATGGGAGTAACACACTTGAAGAAACAACCCAAAGGTAATGAACCCACTCCCAGTTTTTGTAGAGTCTCTTATCTACATAAGACGAGAGGTAAATAAAACTAACACCTTATTCCATCATGGGATTAATAGTCTTAGCATCTATATATACAAACCAAGTTGATCCCCAACACAGGCTTAGTAACATTCTTCAAGTTCCATGGTTGATTCACGCCACATCATATTTTTTAATATGTAACGAATTCCACCATCATATGTTGTGTGGAATACAACTCATGATAGACTATTGATATTCCTTTATTGGAACCCCCATAGAAAAATACATGATATAGAAAATATTTCGAGAAGGATCTCCTAGTAGTAAACGACATACACTAGGGAACACATCACATGTGAGGTTGCATGTGTACCTACCCATGTATCTAGTCCACACGATTTCCAAATCCATGTTGGGGTAAACAGTGTGTAAAGGTGGTACTCTTCGTTTCCCTCATCACCCGACCCCTGGTTATTTTCCCATTCTACACAGAGTGGTCCACTGTGTCCCTCACAAATTGTGTATCCCAAACAACTTGGAATGTACACATAAAGGGATGCCCTATATTGTATTTTATCATTGTTCATGTACCAGACCCCATTTTCATGTACCTTGGTCATGTGTTAGTACACGACCTTGTAGTTATACATATCTAACCCAATCCATGTCCCTAGACCACACAGTTTACGACACTATATAGCGTCTAACACCCATACACATCCTTTAGACCCAAAACCAAATCTTCTTTATACTTGAATAGTTATACGGTGTCTTCACTGAACTACATGCCATGTAGATGGAAATACTAGTTTGTAATTTCCTACAAAATAACTTGATTCAACCAAAAACCCATTGATCGACTTAGTTGGGGTCAGAAATAATTTTATTAGGTCTCTAGAACTATAAAATAACGCAAAAAAATGGATCGTAACAAAACACTAATCATCCTACCACAATGGTGAAAAATGAAGCTTTAGTTGATGAAAAACACCCATACCATTGAGGTTCTCGATCAGATAATGATATACAATAGAAATAATTATCAATGGCACTTCATTTCGATGATTCAGTAGTGGATTCCTTCATCCCCAAGGGGGATAAAGGAAGAATGAGAGGTAAGGCCTCCATTGGTTTTGGGAACCCCAAAGTGAGGGGGAGGGAGATTATTTTTAGGTAATAAAATTAATTTTATTTAATTTAATAATCCATTCTCATAAAATACCATCACCAAAACAGATCCTAGTAAAAACTCCCATCGCAGATGACCTTAGGTCACATCTATGGTGAAAATGCCATTCTAGTCTCAATTGTGGCCTCGAAAATCCAATATGAGACTTCTAACTAGAGTTATTTATAGTTTATGTTAAAGTAAATACATGTGATAAAATATATTTAATATTTATAGTATCACTGCACTGAGGACCCCCATTCCTCGGCTTCATGTGCTGACTTAGTTCTCAGCTCTGGAAATATTCTTTATAATATTCTGAATTATTTGAGATCAATAACTAAGTCATTACATTCTCCCCACCTTAGTGATTTTCATCCCCCAAAAGTGAAAGGCTAAGCATAAGGGAAGAAACTGAGCTCCCCTATAGACACATGTGACAATGATATTGTCATGGGTTCATGTGTTGTTCATAGTTACACACCCAGTGGAACCAGCAATATCAAACAACTCTTATACCGATATTCTACTAGGCCTAAATCATGAAACTAATGGGAACATGACTCTTTAATAGTGATAAGTGGGAAATCACTAAGCACCATAGTCCATCAACAATCATGTGTTCTAGCAGTACACCACCTTGCTAACCTCAGGAAGATAATAATGGAACCCCACAGTTCACATCCACCCTTGTATATACTGTACAAGATTCGCCAAATTTTTTTACATTCATGGTCAACCCTAAAAAATCATGGGTAATCATGAAAAAATAGGGCTACACAAGAGTAAACATTGGGTCTTAGAATTCCCTTTGTCTAAAAACCTCCATATACAACACATATCCCCAAAATAGAAAACTTCCAAGACCACTGGAGGTATACTGGCTAAATATTGATGATATCTAACCAATCCATATCTCAAAAACATCGTAGGGTTTAACTCCACCTCTATAGAACAATTCTAAGCAGGATATCCCTCTCCCACAACATCCATGCTAAAGGGGGTTGAGGAGGAATGTCTCCAATATCAGGGCCATGACCTACTTAGATGCTTCATCACATAACTTTTCTCTGAACACACAAGTCTAAGTAACTCATCCACTGCACCTCGATACTGCATGTGTTAGGTGGAATTGACTCACCCACATGGTTCTAACCACGTCACAAAATCACGTCTCAGAGGGGAAATTATACCACATCAATCATGAGTTCAAAGATATATCATACTGCTTCTCATCCTCCTCAATCATTTCATGTAAAATTATTATTTGAAACACATGAGGGTACTCACATTAATAATAAAGGGCTACCCGAACATGTTCTGGGTCTTACAGAGCCCTTTGTTGTAACTACCAACATGGGGATCTACCAATGCCCATCATACCTTAGTTAAACCTTGAGAATGAGAGGAATGGAAAGAGTATCCACAACATTTTCTAACAATTGATACTGAGAAAATTATAATGGATGCAAGTAATAAGTCTATTCATAAACATAGCTTCTAGTTCAAAGGCCTTCATGGGATGAAGTTGTCCTCACCCACATACTTCATCCCCCTAATCTTGTTGTAGACCACCTGGGGGTGGGGGTAAAAAACCTATATCTTCATAACCCATACTTATTCTATACCATCTCATTTTCCATGCCCTCAACCTTACAGAACTTCTTTCTCCAAACACTACCACTACCAAGGTGGCTCGTCATGTTACTGCCTCTTTGAAGGATAACGATTTGGAAAATATCTTGTGAGATTTCCCCAGCCATCAAAAGCATAACATCACCTCTTTTACGGATGATATAATCCTTGTAACTTCTACTGTGCTATAGACCCACATTTTTGTGTCTATGCATGGGTACTCCTCCTACACTGTGATCGTATTACCCATCATTTTCCTACTCTTGTAGATGTGTCATCCTCGTGAAAACTGTCGCGGATCACATCCACAAATTCTTCATCCAGGATACTTTCCACCACCAAAGTATGATCCAACACTCCAGCATATGTAGAAATGCACAATGATATCATAGAATCCTTGGTCGATGGTCCTTGATATTAAGAGAAGATCCGAAACTATATCAAAGGAGTATCGTGACAAGTCTGTGAACCTTGCCGAAAACTCCACCACTATCATTATACCCTGCCGAAGCTATAAAGCTCTTAAATATGGATTAATCCCAATCTGGATGGGTAAAACACCTCGTTGAAAAGTCACTAAATCTCCTCCCATGTGAGTGCCATCTCATCGTGTGACTATATCACTAGACTCCACTATCTCATGTCTGAAGCATGTATAAGGACTACAACTAATAACACCATTTGATCATGATTTGTCCTTACTATGTGTAAAATGTTCATGACTAACTTGAGCAGGTAATCTTCATCCTAGGGTTATGGATTTCCCTATTACCTCAGAGATTGCAACCTCATTAACTCATACTCCATGTATCCTCAGCCAGAACTGCTGGTAAAACCTAATGCTCAACAAGTGGTGGAACCACCATTATACAACCCAGTGGTAACACCTCAAAATCAGTTCCCTTCACTAATGCCTCATCACGGGGTTTATTTTCATAAAAATCACATGTAGAATCTTGTCTGGTTGTCTTCATGGATCCATCATGAAATAGAATCAAGATGTACCACATTAAAAAAGAGTATCTGGGGAACTAAATCATGAATGATTGTAAAAACCAAAACCCAATCATATATTGTTCTAGTTCCATTTATTTCCTAGCTACTAATTTCCTAATATACCGAGTTAAAAAGCAGGTTATCATAGTTCTACTGAATAGATGCTTCGGTCACTACACCAACATTAGAAACTCTATCCTAAGAGCCTAACATGAAACATATTAATATTGTCCTTATGCAGCACAAACTATTCTCCTAACACTTTAGTCCTAATGAGGAACTAGTAAATTCTGATACCACTCTGGTAGGACCTGTCCAGACGGTTCCTCGGGCTACAACTCCCCAAGCCCACCTCCAATAGGCTAGGGGATAGCGATTAGAACTGAGTGGTTATATCACAAACATGTGAGGAATTTATTATGTATCTATACTCACGCACATATCTCCAAGATCAAAAAATTATGAAATATAGAAAATAAAAGTATCCAATTCATGAAAACATATATATCCCAAAAACAGAGTACAACAGAAGTACTAAAAGAAAAAGAAGGGAAAAACAACACCCACTAATGAAAACTACCAAATCATTCAACCTCATAAGAATGATGGGACTGATATCAACTTCAATAGATGAAACTCTCCTCAGCCCAACTCTAGTAAACACCTTAGTATGTCTAGATCACTAATCTTGTCCTACCACGAGTCGTTCGTGGACACTGTCGAAAGGCATGTGGTGTGCACAAGACACAAAACATGTGGGGTATTCCAATGAAGTTTTGAGTATAAAAATTCATAGTTGGCACACCAGAAACCCCAAAATAAAATGAGAGAAACTGAAAAAAATAGTTCTCTGAACTTAGCCAGAGGGAAACCCAATCGAGATAGAAAATCCATCTCTAACAATGATCATTTGAACATCACAAGTTAGCTACGTCTAAATAGGGTGTCACCCCCCAACATGTGGCAATACCACAAGGACTCTAAAAACATTCCAAGATATACTCATCTCCAACACTATGTCTCATGAGGTTCCAACCTCATATCCTTTAATAGTATTCTCTTGAAAGGATTTAGCTACAACATGAAACCAGAAGAACACACTCCACGAGCTCAGCCATCCCAAATGGCACCCATCCAACAAATTAAATCCATCTAAATAAACCCTTCCATTCATAATGGTAAATTAGAGAGAACGTCCTACATTAGGAACATCCTACTAGGTCCCTCTCTCGCACGAAACACTATATGACTTGTCCTTTCTACCTTGAAGATAGAGAAACCTAAAGAAACTCATGTGAATATACTTTCCCCTCACCCCGAAAAAAAATTTAGGGGGAACTTCTCTAGACTATGAACCACATACATCCACTCAAATAAGATAAAATGGAGAAACTCGCACTTCTCCACTTCCCTATAGTCGAGGGAGAACTCCTCCCAACTATCCCACAAAACCTATGAATCAACTATAAAGAGTGCATTGAACATCTACCCATCGAAATAGAACAAACAACTATCTAGTTATAATTAACATAAATTGTAAGGTCCCACTCCTCATAATTGTATCCAATAGTCAATGGAGCTCCAATTCCAATGGAGGAACCACTCCTTGTTGCTACTTGGATATGGAAGAGTACTAAACTATAAGTGAGGAAATACACCGTGACCTAATGGGGTTGTACTGATCCTGAAGGTCCCACACCCTGATACGGCATGGGGGTACTATATAGTTGATCTAGGACATGCCTCCTAACCTGGTAGGGGAGTACCAATCGGTGGCTAAAGGTCCCACACACTGTAATGATAAGGGAGTACCAAATCATCCCACTCATTAACTATAAGAAACTTACCCCCTAGAATGGTAAGGAAGTATCGACCCTTGGCTAGAGGACTCTCTCCCTGTAATGGCATTGGAGTAGCAACTTTTTTATAGAAACACATATGGTGGACCCACACAATGTAATGACATCATAGTACTGACTCCTAGAATAGAGGACCCACTCCCTAACATGGTAGGGGCGTACTGAATACATATATACATAATATATGGTGGAACCATAGCCTAATCCAACAAGGTATTACTGACTCCATGTATAGAGGACCTGCTCCTTGGTGCACTTGAGGATTACTCACTCTACCTTCATGAACATCACGGTGAAACCCCCTCATTAAACCATTAATGGAGTAACAACACAGAGGAATGTGGCCAAATGTAATGAACATGAACCCACATTTTGGGGAGTATCAAATATACATAATAATAGATGTAAGGGAAACATGTGCCCTAGTCCATTAGGGTATTAATAGCCATATTGTCTCTCTATACAAACCACACTGATCCCCACCATCATCTCAGTAACACTCAATATGCTTCTTGATCGATTATTGTCATCTCACATCTTTTAAGTGATATTGGGGGAAAATCACATTATATTCAAAAAAACACCCTGTATTGACTACTCAATGGCCTAAATCAGAGTCCCAAAGAAGAATATAGAGAATACGAATGATTTCCAAAGGATCTCCTAGTAGTACACAGCATGCACTAGGGCACACACAACATGTGAGTATGCCCACTAACCTTCACATGAATATGTTCCATGCATGTTCCTAACCATGTAGGGGTACAATACATGTAAAGGTGGTACATGTTGTGTCCCCCATCACCCATCCTATGGTCGTGTTCCCCTTATAGATGGACCAACATACCATGTCCCTCACAAACCATGTATCCCATAATACACAGCATGTTTGGATAAACCGCCATGTGCTTGGGTAGTTTTCCAATTTCTATGTACTAGACCCGATGTCTTTTTACATTTTCCATGTGTTAGTACGCATCCATGTAATTTTACATGGCTGACCCAATCTATGGCCCCATAACACATGATTTAGGGAACTATATGGAGTGTAACGCCCATACACGACATATAGTCCCAAAATCTCATCTTTTCCCAAATAGGAAGAGCTAAACGGAATGTTCACCGAACTCCACACCATATAGATGGAACTTCTAGCTAATAATTTCATTCAAAATCACCCGATTCACCCTATTTCAACCAAAACACTATATGTAGTTAGTAGGGATGAACCACCATTTCAATAGGGATATAAAAACATAGAATAATGAAAAATGAGTAGGATCAGAACAAAACTAAAATATTCTTACATCAATGGTGAAATTTATAATCTTCAGTTAATGAAATATGATCATATTATTCTAGTTCTCAATATAATGATGATTTATGATGAAAATGGGGATCAACGACACATATATTTGATGATTTGATGGGGGATTCCTTCATTACGATAGGGGAATGGGAGAATAAGATCTTTTTACCCCTTTGGTTTTGGGGACACCAATGTGAGGTGGATGGGTTAGGTTTAGGGAATTAAATTAATTTTATTTAATTAATTAATCCCACCTCACAATGCCCCATCACTAAAACATCCCCTGATCAAAACACCCAGCACATTCAACTTTAAGTTTTGTCTGGGGTAAACATGATATTCCGAAGTCAATCGTATTCTCATAAATTTGATATGGGACTTTGAATATTATTTAATTACTTTTCTCGAGAAATTGCATGCACATGATAAAATATATTTAATATTTTTAATATCATCACACTAAGGCCCTTGGTCCCCAACATCTCATGCTGACTCAGTTCCCCATAATGGAAATATTCTCTGAAATATTCTAATGTATATTGGGTCAAGACCCGAGTCATTTTTTGAAACCCAAATTTAATTGATATGGGGTGGGGAGTTAGTTGTTGATGCATCATCATAGGTACTTTAGGATTTATATTCCATGAAATTTTCCATTCCATATTTATTTTCTATGTGAATTTTATTCTATATATATTTTTGTTCCTTGACTCATATATATATATATGTGGTAATTATTAATGCATTGATAATATAATTTTAGTAATTACTTTGAGTTCATCCATCTAAATGGTGATTTCCAATAATGATCGATGATGACACCATAATTAAACAATTATACATGGTTTGAGTCATGGACCACTTATTCCTTGAGATGAAACATTAGTTGGTTTGGATTCATGAATGACAATGAATATTTATGAAATAATAAATTAATAACTCGACCATTTCTACAACTATATTGGTCTTGTTTATATGTAATCGTATTCACAATTTTTTTACTTTTGCTTTGGATGTATATTTGCATGTGTTTTAGTAAAAGTTGATAAATTTGGAAATGAGAGGGAAAGTGCATGGTTGGTGCATGATCTTCTCAAACTGTGTGTCCTAACCTAAAAAAACATGTGACCCCAAAAATAGGGGATTGATATAGCTACTGTAGGGTTTTTTATACCATTTTCTCTAAAATTGGAAAACAAGAATCCCTGAGAAGAGGTGAATGATTAAGGAACACAATTTTGAAAACCAAGCATGAGTTTTTAATTCACCAAAAAATTTATTTAAAATTAATTGAACCCTAGAAACTCACACAAATCGACCCTAACATGGAAAAAATCTATTTATCTCATTTTTGGAGGTTCTTAGACACATTTTGTTCCCTCGCAACCTCCATTATTTAAGAATAAAAAAGTGGATTAAAGGCCAACACCTCCTCGATAATGTGTCTTATACCTGATTAGATCTCTCTCCCCGCCCTTTTTCCTTGATAAATAGAGAATTTTATCTAATTTTGGTTCTAGATATTGGTTTGTTAGACCTTGATTAGTTTAATAACAGATTTAGGATTTGATTATGAATCTCATTCTTCGTCATGATTTCGGTTGTTCAACATAAATTGGCTATATTTTTTTGAGGTTGTTCAACATCAAAGTTGAAATAGTTGGTATAAATTCCAATCCCATAGTAAGGAATAAATTTAAATACTTGTAATTGTATGAATTTAAATTTTCATTATTAGATAATTACATTGATAATTGAATTAATTAGTTTAATTTTCATGTGTTAATGATTTAGGTTACATGGGGAAATTTTGGTTGTAAATTGAATTAATTAATTGTTTAATTAATAAATATCTCAATTAATATAAATAATATTGGGGAATATAAAATTTAATGTGGAATTAACTTAGTTAATATGTGTGTTAATACTGGAAGATTTTTGTGTTTATGAAATAGATTGAAATTGATTAATTAATTGTTGAATTAATTAATAAATGTTTTGAAAGAGGAATGTGATGGATGGTCAATATTGAATAAACTTAAAGGATCTAATATAAGTGATATATGTTCTTGATTGATTATGGGGTGTGGGACATGGAGTGATTCTTTAAATACCCACAGTGGTGATCTACACGGTGTTTTTTACCATATTGGATGCACGAAAATATTACTATATGGGATAGGGACTAATTCTCCAACTACCCATGGGGTGTGGGATAGATATTGAAACTCCAAATACCCCTAGGGTGCTAGATATAATGTTGTACACTAATAAGTTGGCATTATAATATGGTTCCAATTGGTCGTTATAAGATTTTAATTGATATTGATATTGAAATCCCATGTGATATAATGATTGAGAATTATAATGTGATATTGTTAAGAATACAACATGTTCCAAACCCATTATTGAGGGTTTAGGTGTCCATTGGAACCCAAGGGGTTAATTTATTAAATAAATAGTAATTAAATAATTGTAATATTTTAATATTATTTAATTTATATTATTCTTTATAAATGTATATACAATTTTTTTTATAGGAAATATTTTTAGAAACAGTTTGTGGTGGATTACTTGGTTGTCCTCACACTATAACATGGATACCTGATTGGTACCTAGGTTTATTTCATTGATGCATGAAATTTTAATGGGAATGGCTTTATGTTATATGTCTTAGTCAGGATGGATCATGGATAATGGAACTAAACATGTTTTGGGACCCTCTTGGGAGTTTTCAGTTTCCTTACTTTTGGGTTTTAATTTTGACCATAGGGATGTATTTTCAAATATATATCATTCAGTTTGAAAATTTTATTTCCAATTTTTGTCTTCATATGATACGTTTTTAATTCTTTTTATAATAATGTATTTTGAATTGTCTATTTAATTTCCAAAACTGTATTACTATGATAAGGAGATTATAGTCTCTACTATTTAATAATAGAAACTCATTATTAGTCAGTAGAATTTGGCATATGCGGGTCAGTGCTTGAGGTCATGATTAAAACTGACTCAGGGCACAAGTGTGTGAAACACGAGTTGGGATATTACAATGTGGTATCGAAGGATCTTTATTTTATTTTCTTTTTTTTCATTCTATTTGGGAACAGTGGACATGATACTAAGTAGTGTTGGGCCTCAGACATGAGCTCATTCATGGGAGTTACAAAACCATATATGGGGTTAACCCAAATTTCCTAAGGTGGGATTTCTGTTATTGACGTGTGTTGTCGAAGCATGATGGTATTTCACCTTGGGTGGTACACTTGTCAGGTGATGTGATTATTGTTCTTGAGATTTTTTGAAACCTGACTCATGGCCTAGAATGACATAATTAATGAGTAAGAATGAACCATTCAAGGAACTCATGAATATTTTTGGGACATGAGTAATTTTAAACATTCATGGGTAAATGTTTTATGAGAATGTCGTTGAAAATGAATTGTTTTTCCTTTCTAGTGAAATATAATTGAAAAATGTGATGAATATGAATTGAATATTGTAAACAGATTCAAGGTGGGAATAAATGGTTATCTAATGAGAAACAGTAATATTGACAAAGTGTTTACAATTTTTTAACCATGAACTAGATGTATTATTGTTAATGTTAGTGATAGATCCATTATTCTTACCATGTGGAGGGGTTTGCAAGAATGACTTGTTATTCTTTAATGTGAATTTGTGTAACTTGGTCGATGTTTTATTTTGTAACCTAAGATATTTTTTAGATTTGTAGAGATATGTCCCCATGATGACTCTTTTTGAGGGGATGAAGATAGGATATGGATATTGATTCTAATCTATTAGTGGAACATGTGGCACTGATAAGGTTATGTGAGGAAGTCATAGAAAAGTTCCAAATGAACTTTTTTCGTATTATGAAATTCATGGAATCATACCCTAGGTGGCTTTTTAAAATCATGTCTAATATGAATAGGTAGTTTCAGCTATATCACCCTCTCACTACTAATGGAGTTTTTGGACCTGATTTAGTTGAGTTCCGGTTTGAGTCTATCCATACTATACTTCACCACTATACGACTCCAGTTGAGAGGAGGGTCATGTTGGATTCTTACATGGTACATGGTCACAAAAGGTTTTGGTGGTTCATCTAGACTTAGGATAGAAATCTATAAAACATGGAGAGGAAGGAATTTTAGGAGAGGTTATTGAATAAAATTTATCCTAATATGATCATTTAAGAGAGATAATCTATTTTCATGATACTTAATCTTTATAGTATGTTCATGATGGATTGTGTTGGATGTTTTATAGATTTATAGAACATTCTACTTACATTGAAATGATATGAGACTATAGATGAAAAAATGATTTGGGATGGGATTCAATTTGAAATTAAGTCTCATTTGAATATATTCTTTTTGAATAATTTTTTATAAGAGGTTAATCAGGATCTCGTATCTGAGGAAACCTATAAGAGGGTTCTAGGGTCATTCATGTGGTTTCTAATGGGTTGCTAGGATGCACATCTTTTAAGTGTATGGGGAATTGTTACATGAAAGTTATCTAGTGTAGTAGGAAGCAGATTATCCAAAGAGTGTAATCAATTTCTCTGAATCATACATGAGTTCTTTGTCCCCATTTTGGTAGGTACAGAAACTATCGTATCCATTTAACCTGACCGCCAGTATTATTTTGATCTTTTAGTGGGAGGGGACATGTAAAGAGGTTATGTAGGAACCCACGACAGACAGAAAGTTATGTATCATCTAAACCGAGCCAGAGTGTGGGAATGAGATATTTAGCGACATATATGTATTGTAGATGGAGTTATACTACTCGTGTTGGTAGAGGTAGTGGATGTAGAGCTTCTGGGAAGAGAACTTGTTTCAATAGAGTGGTGAAAATCATGGGAAACTGACTGCATCACAAGGAAGATGGGAAGGAATGTTACATGTCATTTATCCTACACTAGTTGATAGAAAAGTTAGACCATTGATAATATGATGTACTATTCTTATATCTTATATAATATCTTATGAATTATTTGATATTAGTTCATCTCATTACCTTATTATTGAAAAACATGTGAATCATTTGGGTTTGGTGGGAGAGGTCATGAGAGGGGTGATGATGATAGATACATTGTTGGGAGTATGGTCCAGAGACATCTTCTTGTGCAAGCAATGTTCCCCCAAGATTATGGGGTATTGTTTTCCGTGGGATATATATATCATTGACATGTTTAGATTTTATATAATTTTGTTTATAGACTAGTTAAGAGCATAATTATCTAACTTGGACTGTTACCAGAGGGGAGTAACTTTTATGTCTTCTGATGGTGATGACTGCATTAATCATGGAGAGTGGGATATCAAGGCTGGTTGTATAGGTATAGTCCATCATCAACATGGAGAGATTAACTGCTATGTTTCTAGTCTATTTTAGGATTATGGGGGTGTAATGTAGGATTCCTTTCCACCTATAGTAGACCGGTTTTAGGATGTGTTTCATGGATACTTCTTTATGCTGCCACCTAAGAGAGATCTAGAATTTATAAACAAGCTCACACTAGGGGATTAGGCAGTTTCTACACCACCATATAGAATGGAACCAATTGAACTTCAGGATATTAAGAATCATCTTGGATAGTTGATGGATACAACATTTATCTTTTTGAGTACATCACCTTTGGGTTCTCTATTTTTGTTTTCTCATAAGGCCTATGTGAATCTATGATTTTTTGTTGATTCCCATAAGTTGAACAAGATGAATTTGATGAACTGGTATCTAATTTCTCATATAGACAACCTTTTTCACTAGTTAAGGGGAGCATATGTATTTTCTAAGATAATCATGAGATTAGTGTATTGTAAATTGAGATTCAAACATTATGATGTTCCTTGTATTTCTTTCAAGAACAGTTATAACCTATATGAGTTCATCCTAATGTCATTTCAGTGGAAGAAAACCCCATCAGTGTTTATTTCTTTAATGAAAATAATTTTATCCAATGAAAAGTCATGGTGTACATGGAAATTAGATTTTTTTTGTGGAATAATTATTAAAATAAAAAAAATTCCCAAATACTATATTAGTTTAATGTCTTTGGAAACATGAAATACATTCTTCTAGATTTGTGAATGATCCTATATATTTCCCAAAAATATTTTACCCATTAGTTTTCCAACCTAAAATTCGTATTTATATATTGGGGGAAATAAAACATAAAAAGGGTGATCCCAAATTCTCAATAAGGGTAAATATATAGAACATCAATAAAAATTTAATCATTAGAATCTAAAAACATGAATATATATTTTGAATATCAAAATATTGAGTCATAAACTTAATCATGGTAGTATTTAAGGAATAATTCCTAAAGGAACACTAACCATGGAAAAAAATTATCATAAAACATAGAATTGTGGAAAACACATAATCATAAAAAATAATTTTGAAATTATCCAAGGATCATTACCAAGACCATCATTGTGGAAAAATTCGATTACTGAACTAAGTTTACTCAGTGTTCCAGCCCTGTATTACTGAACTGAATTTACATACCATTCAATACCTATATTACTAAACAATATTTACTTTCCATTTCAGGAATGTATATCTCTTGAGATAAAAATCTTTATCCAATGCATTGGAGGGTGATATAGGTCAAACCTGTTACATAATGAAAACCATGCATATGTGTGCCACAAAAATATAAATCACTCATCATAGGATAACCCAAGGAATAAAATGGGTTTCTTAAACATAATTACATCACAATCCATATAAAAATGGATTTTATAAATAGATTTTCATTTTGAACAAAGTCAAATTATATTAATAATTGGGATATAAATATATCCCCAATTTGAGAATGTTATCTTTGATGGATATTAATTTTTAATAAAACTCTTGAAATAAATTCTTGAGGAAAATATCTTTCCTTCTTTAAAAATCATTTTCGTTATCAAAATGACAAAAATTATTTTAAAAAAAGAATTCAATTTTAAATTATATTAAAATATTTGTAAAGTAATATTCATAGAAATAAGTCCGTATAAAGATGTAAAATTATAATAATGTTTACTAATTTAATAAAATTATCCTTGTACTTTTTCCAGAAAATCTGAAAAGTACGTCGTATAGAAAATGACAAAAATATTCCTTCCATACAATTTAATAAAAATTAACCAAAGGGTAAAATTGACTTTAAAAATAGTATAAAAATTGAAATAATATTTTTATATTTAAGAAACAAGGACATGTATGATAAATTTACCCCAGTAAATACTTATGGATAAACAAATTTAGATAATAATGAGATTGGAAAATTATCCATTACCTTAAGTCTAGTATCCTTTATATGTAACTGAACCTCATATATAATGATTTAAATATTGTTGTTTGCTTATTTTAGAATCATATTCATTTTTATGATATCATATCTAATCATATTATCATTTATTTGTTAATAGCATTTCATTGTCACTTGTTATTCGAATATTAACTCCTTTATGTTCTTATGCATGTTTTGTTAGATAAGTTCATGTTACACTTATTAGGTTATAGTTTTATCATTTATAGAATGATATTAGTATAATATATATCATATTTATTCATTTCATTCATGTATAGAATTTTGGTTTAATGAAGATATTGTTCAATGGATCAAAATCCGTCCGGGAGATGGTAGGTCGTACCTATGCACGAGGGGTGATATCATTCACTAAATGGTTAAATGGTATGAAATTAGATGATATATTAATTATGCTTAATTATTTTAGTATTATATTAATTATTTAAATCCATTATACTCCTCAGTATACCCATCCAAATTATGTATTGTTGAATAACAAATTATTCCACAGTTTGGGGGCGGTAATCTGTACGTACGCACACATGGTGATATTATAATTCATATGATGGATAAAATGAGGTATAAGTTTGTCCCATAATTATAATGAAATATATTCATGTAGAATACATTATATTTATTACTTTATTAATGAAACAACATAAGAATAAGTAGTAGATGAAGAATATAATTTTGAAAGAGGTGATGAAACAATTACCTATTTTTCGAGCAACTCCTTTTGATTTGAAAAAAAGTATCCTTATGAGGGATTTATGCCAAATTTATGGAATGTCGGAGGAAGGGAGGGATGTTGGAAGATTACATGAGATTAATTTGGATGATACAAGGGTATTGAGAGGTGTTATCAAGTGGGTAGGTGTGGTGTCCTTTTATAAGAGGGAAGAAGGACGCTTTAAGAAAATCTTGAAATATTGTTTTTTTTATAAATAGATTTTTAAATTATA
Source organism: Viscum album (assembly GCA_963277665.1). Taxonomy (NCBI): domain Eukaryota; kingdom Viridiplantae; phylum Streptophyta; class Magnoliopsida; order Santalales; family Viscaceae; genus Viscum; species Viscum album. The sequence continues at coordinate 2,087,519,931 of OY728140.1, read as the reverse complement.
TTATCTCCCAAGTGATATATTTTGAGTATAAAATAATGATAATTATAAATAATCATATCCAATAATTTTTATCCATGTATTTTTCTTATTTTAAACTTTATATTTTCAGTTTACCCATAGTTAATCTCATTTAAATTCAATTGAGGTAACGCCATTTTAATTATGAAGCAAATAGTAAGTTTACTTATATAGAGTACATTTTCCATAATTGTAAAATTAATTAACTTTTAAACCTTATGAGAGATACTTTTTAATTTTAAAAAATTATTATGTTTATTAATTAATTTAATAAAATATTATTTGAATAAAATATCAATACAGTTAATTTTTACACATAATTTTATTGAATTTAAATAAAATAAAAATAGAGATATAACTTTGAAACAAAAAAATTAATAGTCTTATAACATGTCATATTCGTCTATAAAAATCATTTATGACATAAAGTGTATAATATAATATTTATTTTACTACTTATAATATCATTTATTTGATATTTATTTTAATAAAATAATTATTTTATCACTGTTGTGTCAATATTTATGGTTATTCTATAATATCTAAAAATTATAAATAAATTTTCATAATGTATATAATTTCATTATATTTCTGAAGACTATTTGTTCTCAATGATTTATCAATTCTATCACTATATTAATATTATTATACATATAAAACGTAAGAGAGTGAAAAGTTTTCAATTTCTTTTGTTTTAATTATAATCACATCACTTTAATGAATAAAAGTTCGTTCAATTAATCAATTCAGACCCTTAGGTAATATTGGAAAATTTTCATTCATAAAATAATATTTTGGCAGCTATTATGGTTATTTTATTGTCTTTATCATATTGTTTGTTACCCTATTTATTATGATTTAACTTTATCTATGGTAAATATAAATTACCATAGTTACTATTCACAATATCAAAAAACTAAAAGTAACCAATTAATATAATTTTTTCATAGTTAATAAAAATATGAAATTAAATTTTTAAAAATTCAAAACATAGAATTTTCAGTAATTAAGTTAAATTTATTTCATTTTTTCAAAGTGAGAAAGCATGTCTTTTTAAGTAAAAACCATTAAAATATTAATGTGCGTTTATATATAATTTCATTGTGAAATTACTTACAATGGCCAAATTGGATTAAAATATAAAAAAATAATATAATTATACTTTAAAAGAATTAAAAGCATAACCTTAATATATAAATAAATCAGATAAAAAGCAAGTTTAAATTAAAATGTTGTATTTTTCCTAATTCATTAAAAAAGGAATATTATCATAAAAATACAAAAAATTATACCAAAGAAATATTTTTTTCATGATTCAAAATAAAGATTTTATTTTTTCAAAAATAAATTATAAATATTTAAAAAACTATATTTAAATTTTTTTCCCATCGAAATGGGGTAAAACTACATTTTTAGAGAAATGCGCATTTTCTATTAATATTAAATTTGTTCTTTTAACAAGTCTAGAAAACATATTGGATGAATTTTAAACATTATAAAGATTGTATAAAATTTATATTTCAATAATAAAATACATAAATAGTGATTTTATTATTTTATAATCTCACTTATTTTCATTTAAAAAGTTTTCAAGAAAAAAATTAGTCATTTTAATTAAAAAGGGCTTTATTTTATAAATAATTGTTCAAAAAATATTTAATTAAATGAATGAATAAAAATATTTTCATAAATCAATTAATATTATTCATTCCCACCATTTTAACAGCTTTGATATAAGGTAACATAATAATATTTAGTTGTTCACTTCTACTCAGTCTTGCATGAAATGAATTATAGAAAAATAACATGAAATTTTGTGTAACACAATTTAAGAAAAGTGTTTCATATACCGCAAGATAAAATTGTACTGTGTATAGTACAAAAATTACATGATGTAGTGTATGAGATAATAAATTAATGAAATTAAAAATAATCTATCTTATAAAATCTCGGGTTGTTACATTCTACCTCCCTTAAAATGAATGTCACCCTTGAAATTCATCAATGTTAAATAAGGTTTACTACTTGAGAATTTTTTTCCTATAAAACATCATCATAAAAAAGAAAACTAAAACATCATTTTAAAAAAGGAAAGTTAGAAACATTATGGTTACACAATGTAACTCATCCCTATGTTTCCACATATGAGAACATAAGTGGGAAGTGATGACATGGATATGGATGAAAAGTCTAACCATCAAGTTCTAATAGATGTTGATAGAGAAGAAGCTTTTTAGAAAATAAAAAACTAGAAATCCATAAATTTGCGATGATTTAATTATCCAGCAGATTCCTTACATAAGAAGGTACAAGGGTATCATTTTTGGTTTCACGATTCATTTCCTAATATTGAATAATTTTTTATGAGTAGAAATACATACATGATTTCGGTACAATATCACCATTGGTCATGCCTTGAATAATTCCAACTTTATCTCTATGTCAAAAAAAATTTAACATAAGTTATCGCATATGATTAAGTCCATATATCGTGATATAATACATTAATCTTACAAAAATTCAACAGTATTGTAACATATGCTATTTATAAATGGATAACCTTACAATCCTTCCCAAAACTGAAAATCTAAAACTTTAGAAAGTGGTGAACTAAATCGACTTAGTATTTATCTCCCATATCTCATTGGGTAGTTATTGGTTGTCACATTCCAAACATGTGAATTCTGTAATCATTAATTTTTTTTTAAACATGGTAATAAAAAAATTTCCATCTATCCATTGTGAAAAAATGCATGCTATGAAAAATTAACACATTAAACATACCAAAAATGCTAATAGATTTATATAAACAAAACATGATATCACATTGTCCTTATATCAGTCCCGAGGTCATTAATACTATAAAAAATCTCCTTATCTCTTTATCCCATCATTATGTACATATCATGCATTTTCCAAACATATCTGAGCCACTTTTCGTAGTTACTTGTATCATTCCACATATACATTCATATACTAGAGGAAAAAAATATTGTAACAATCCATAGATGTTTCTTTATTCCATAATACCATATTTTACATACACAAAATTATTCTTGATAAACATGTAATCATTTCAATATCTTCTTAAATAATTGACTGAGCATCATCATTTTATTCCTTAATACTTCTTTCATATAATATATCATTTGTAGTATCCTCATCATCATCATAATTTATACTACCCATACAACCATGCTGATTCTCTTTAGGATATTTTCCCTTGGGGAATCAATTTGAATGATTCCCATTAATTCCACATTTAAAATGTTTAACCATCATTGATGTCTTAGAAATACTATTGTCCTTCTCCATTGTGTTAACTGATCCTTGTCCTTTGCAACAACTGGATTTGGGTCCTTCTTTTCCACACACAAACCATCTTCTAGTTCCTTTGAAAAATTATCCTTTATGCCTCTATGTACATGAATTACATGAGGATAATTCAACATTTTTTTTCAATGTTCACCGTTAATATTCATCTTTCTCTTATTAGCTAGGTCAAGAAACTCACCTAAGTTGATATTATTGATCATTTTATGGGATTTTTGATTAGGTATAACAATGAAATCATGCCTTAAATTGCCAATTTATTTTTGTTTCTTATGAAAAATATCATTCCATGGTCCAACATATCCTCCATTCACATGAATCCTCTAGTTTCTATCCATTTCTTAAAACTGAAAATGATTAGTGTGAGAGGAAAAAAACATACTAGGAAAACAATATAATCAAGGGGGTAATTTCATCCTCTAAAATTTTAGGTTTAGTCCTAGGTTATTCATTATTTTTACTATAATTCTATTATAGTAACATATAATTATACTTATACAGATGGGTATCCCTATTAAAATCCATAGAAATATCTCTAGGGGTCTCACTTTGCATCCAGGTTTCTAATGGTTACTAAACATTCACTCTAATACCAAATCTAATGTTCCAAGCATGAAATGCATGGAAATTAAATTTATTTTGCAGAATAATTAATAAAATGCTCAAATATATGATCAAATTCCATATTAGTTTAGTGTCTTTGGAATCATGGAACACATTCATCTAGCTTGGTGAATGATCTTCAAAATCTCCCATTAAAATCTTCCCTTTTAGTCTTCCAACCTAAAACCATTATTTATATCCTGTGTAAAATAAACATAAATGGGTGAGATCAAATTCTTAGTAGGTTTTGACATATATAACATCAAACAAAACATAAAAATAAGAATTTTAAAACATGAACATATATTTTTAATATCAAAATCATGAGTTATAAAATAAATATTTAAAGTACGTAAGGAATAATTCATAAAATAACACTAACCAAGATAAAATAGCATTTGAATAAAACATGGAATTGTGGAAAACCCATAATGATAGAAAATAATTTCCATATTATCCAGGTCTCATTTATCAAACCATAATATCGGACAAATTCCATTACTAAACCCATTTCACTTCTCATTCCAGCCCTACATTTCTGAATCAGATTTACTTACTGTTTCATCCCTATATTACTAAACAAGATTTTCGTTATATTTCAAACATATCTATATCATGAGACATAAATCTCTACCTAATTAAATGGAGTTATATATAAGTTCCAACCTTCAAATAATGAAAGACATACATATTTGTCCCACAGAAACATAAATCATTCATCACAACAAATCCCATACAATAAAATGGATTTCTTTTACATAATTCCATAATTATCCATATATAAGAAATGGATTTCATAGATATGATTCCATTGTAAACTCAGTAAAATCATAGTAATAATGGGGAATGAAACATAACCCCATTTAGAGATTTTAATATTAGATGTAAAATAATTTTTAATAAAACACCTGAAATTAATTCTTACAGAAAATAGCCTTTCTTCTTTAAAACTATTTTATTTTCTCAATATGACACACATTTTTAAATAAAAAGAATTTAATTGAAAATTAATTTTAAATATATTAAATTAATCTTCATTTAAATAAGGCATTATGAAGATTCAAAATTCCAATTATGTAATATAAGATAAAAAACATTCTCTTCATAATTTTTTGGATAATTCAAAAAGTTCCTCATATAGAAATTGAAGGAAATATTTCTTCCATACCATTTAATAAAAAATAACCAATGGGTAAAATTGTCATTAAAAATAGAATAAAATTTGAAATAATATTTTATATTTTGGGAACACAGATGTGGATGATAAATATAACCCAGAAAATACCAACATATAAACAATTTCGGATAATAATGAGATCAAAAAATTATCCCTTGCCTTAGGTCCAATATCCTTTGTATGTATCCGAAAATCCTGTATAATAATTTAAATAATTTTATTGACTTATTCCATAATCTTATTCATTTTTATGACATCATATATTATCCTATTATCACATATTTTCTAGTAACATTTAATTGTCACTCATTATTCAGATATTAACTATTTTATGTTCTTATGCGTGTTTTGTCGGATAAGATAATGTTACACTTAATAGGATGTAGTTATATCATTTAAATAATTATATTAATGTAATATATATATCATAATTATTCCTTACATTCATGTATATAATCATGGTTTAATGAAGATCATGTAGAATGAAACGTATCACATAGTGGAAACGGTAGGTCATATGTACCCATGATTGAAGATATAATTTATTTAATAGTTAGACGAAATAGAATTGTATTGTATATTTTTTATAAATAATTATTATCATGTCTTTTTCATTACTTAAATCCATTATTTTTCTCAATATACCCATACAAATTATGTTTTTTTAAATAAAAAATTACACCACATCATGGAGACGGTAAGTCGTATGTACGCACACATGGGGATATTATTTTTCGTATGATAAATAAAATGAGGTATAAGGTTATAGAATAATTATAATAACATATAATAATGCATAAGATACTAGATTTATAACCTTATTAAGGAAAAATTATAAGAATACGAATTAGAATAAGAAGATACTTTTAAAAGAGGTGATAAAACAATTACCTTTTTAGGAGTATCCCCTTTTCATTAGCACAAAAGGTATCCAAAGGAGGGATTTGTGGGAAAAGTGTGGCCACTAGGTGGAATCTATGGATGTTAGGATAATATTTGAGCTGAATTTTGATTATCCTAGGGGCTTGAGAGGTGTGAGAAATTGGGTGGAAGTGGTGGCCATTTAAAATAGGGAGGATGGAAACTTTAGAAAAGTCCTGAAATATTATTTTATTATAAATAGATTTTAGAATAATAATATCTCCAAAGTGATATATTTCTAGGATAAGATGATTCTAGTTCTAAATAATCTCATACAATAATTTTCAGTGATGTATTTACTTTATTTTAAACTTTAACATTTCATTTTACCCTTAATTACTATCTTTTAAATTTAATTGAGGTAACAAAATTTTAATTATTAAGAGGCTATTATGTTTACTTATATGGGTAAAATTTCTCAAAATTGTAAAATTAATTTAAATTTTGACATTTTAAAAGACAATTTTTAATTTTTAAATATTTTTAATATTTTTTAATATTTTATAAAATATTATTTTAGAAAAATACCAATAATGTCAATTTTTACACAATTCAATTTCGTTGAATTTAAATAAAATCCACAAAGAGATATAACATCATACCAAAGCCATTAATAGTCTTATAAAATTTTATATTGACTTATAAAAATCATTTATGACATAAATTATTTCATATAATATTTATTTTACTATTTAGAATATTATTTATTTTATATTTCTTTTAATAAATTAGTTATTGAATCACTAATGTGTCAATATTTATGGAAATGTTTTAATATCTAAAAATTCTAAATAAATTCACATATTGTAGATAATTTCATTATATCTATATAGACTGTTTATTGTTAATGTTTTATAATTTTTATCACAACATTAAAATTATTATACATATAAGATATAAGAGAGTAGCATGTTATCACATTCTTTTTTTAATTATAATTACATATATTTCATGGAAAAAAGTACATTAAATGAAAAAATTCTTACCCTTAATAGATATTTTTAGACTTTAATTCATTCAATATAATTTTCACTGGTGTTAGGGTAATTTTATATTATTTATCATATTGTTTGTTACCCTAATTTATCTGATTTACCCCTAGTTTTGGTAAATAACAATTATCATATATACAATTCATAAAATCAAAAAAAAAATAAATTAAACAATAAATATAATTTGGACTTATGGATTCCAAATATGGAATCCATTTTTAAAAATTAGAAACACAAAAGTTGCAGTAATTAATTGTAAATTAATTCATGTTCTCAAAGTGAGAAAATGTGTTTTTTAAGTAAAAACCATCAACAGATTAATGTGTTTTTTTATATAATTTCAATGTAAAATTTCATTCAAAGGGAAAAAATTTATTAAATTATAAAAACATAACATAATTATACTTTAAAACAAATTAAAATAATAACCATTCTATATAAATTAATCTGATGAAAATGATGTCTTAATTTAAAATGCAGTATGTTTCACTATTCATTAAAAAATGAATATTATCAGAAAAATTAAAAAAAAATCATCAAATGTAAGTTTTTAAATATTAATTCCAAATAAAAATTTTATTTTCTCAAAAATAACAAATAAAAGTTTAAAAACTAAATTTAAAATGGGTTCTCCATCAAAATGTGGTAAAACTGCATTTTTTGAATAAGACTCATTTTATTTGAAAAATCGAATGTGTTCTTATATCTTATATAGAAAACAAATAAGATTAATTTTAATAATTAAATTTAATATATTAGATATATATTTTACTAATAAGATACATAAATAGTTATTTTATTATTTTATAAACTCACTTATTTTCATTTAAATAGTTTTTTAGGAAAAAAATGTTTCTTTTTATTTAGAAAGGGTTTTTTTAAAAATAATTGTTCACAAAATAACATATGAAATGCATGTATAAAAAATACTTTCATAAATAAATTAATATTATTAATTCCCAAGATTTTAATAGGTATGTTATAAGGTAACATTATAATATTTAGTTATTCACTTATACTCATTATTGCATGAAATGAATTGTAGAAAAAGAACTTGAGATTTTGTGTCCCATAATACAAACATAGTATCATGTATACCACAAGAAAATATGATATTTTATATAGTGAAAACTAATATTGGTGTAGTGTACAACACAATACATCAATGAAATTTAAAAGATTCTATCTCATAAAATATATGGGTGTTACATCTTCCACTTATACCTTGATCATTTTTTGGTAGTTTTTTGCATGACTTATCGATTTACTCAAATACACATGATGATTAAACACAATATCTTCACATCTTCATGAGTACACTTAGGGATAATTTTCTATACCACAAGTTATTTAAGTTTGAATTTTATGTTGATCAAGTACACTTCTATGTCATATAATCTTGGAAGAAGGATTTTTAGTGGACCCAGATAAGTTTATGGAAGATTTTTCTAGGGAGAATTCTGAGAATGTTTTTGATATATGTTTATTTATAAGATTAGTTGAATTTTATCAGTTATTCATCCATGACTTTTCCCATTTGGGATCACCACTTTTGGTCTTGACTAAGAAAGGTAATAAATATAGAATAGATGAATCAAGTTAGAATACCTCCCAGTAGTTAAAGAAACACTTATCCTTAGCACCGATCATGACCCTACCTAAGTCTGGTGAGGAGTATTCGGTGCTTTCTTATGCTTATAGGATTATACATATAGTAGTGTTGATGTAGTGAGTTCATGTTATGGTCCCTGGATATCATTAGTTGGGGCCACCAAAATAAATATACCCTATGCATTACCTTGAGTATGATGTATATGTTAATACTTTGAAGTGTTGGTGGCATTATCTAATGAGAGATAATTTTATTGTTTCTATGGGACACAATATATTAATGTATATCATTTCGTAGTGATATTTGAATCTTCAACAGTGGATGTTGGTTGATTATATGAATTCATTTAATTTTGATCTAGAATATACACCTAGGAAGGTGAATAGTGTTACTGACACTCTAAGAAGAAAATATGAGACCAAGGAAGTTCATGAGTCTACTGCTGAGTGAAAGATGATGAATTTTCTAGCTGAGATTCACATTGTGGTTCAGAAGAGTCAGGAGTTAATGATTCTCATATCATATTTAATCGCGTTGAAACTTTTGATATGGAATAGGGATAGAAAGTATGGGGTTATGAAATGTTTTTCCTTTTGGGAATTCCTTGAGGGTGGGGAGAAACCTTCAGAATGGACCATAGATGAGTATGAGATCACCTCTGTTAGGTTTTGGGTTGTTGTGCCTACAAGTATGTGGGAGGAATTGATATGATGATTTCATACCTTAATTTTGTTGACGCATCAAGGTGTGAATGAAATATATTGTGAACTATAATGATATTTTTGGGGGTTCATGCATGAAAAATGAGATAGTGGGGTTCGTGACATGAAGATACACTTGTCAATAAGTGAATCCAGGGAATCAACAATATAGAGATTTACAATAGCCTTTTCCTATTCCAAAATTGAAGTTGGATGACGTTACCATTTATTTTATTAGTTCTTATCCAAAGGAATACTATGAATAATGATGTTATCTTGGTGATTCTGGATTAATTGATGAAGGTATAACATTTCTTACCAGTGAGGGAGGAATTATAGGTGTATTTTTTAGGATAACTATTTGTTTGGGAGAGGGTCCATCTAAATGGGGCTCCACAGACTGTAATTTCATACCACTATTTTTAATTTAGTTCATGCATCTCGTAATGATTCAAAAAGGTAATTGGTTCAATGGTTCTATTGAGTCCATCCTTCCACCTATAAAAATATGGGTTTTCAACTATACTTTATAGGTGATTGAGCATATGATTTGGGAATGTCTCTTATAATTTGGTAATTATTTATATATGAATTGATCTTTGGTAGAGATCTCGTATAAAAATAGTTATCAAGAAACAATAAAGATGGAAACACATGAGGCTCTTTATGGTAGATCATGATAATCAATTCAATGTGGTATTGAGGTATGTGAGTCAAAATTATTGGGACTGAGTCTTGTGTAAGATATATCAGAACAATTATAGGTAATTTGAAATAATATGTATATGGATCAGAGTAGACAGAAGATGCATGGTAATATACATCGATGACCCCTATGTTTATATAGTGTGATCATGTATTCCATCGGGTGTCACCTAGGTTGGGTCACCATAGGATATAGAGAAAGGGAAAGCAGGTTCCCTAGTTCATTGAACCATTGAGGTTATAAAGAGAATCTGGCTTCTAGCGTGCCTATAGGATCCTCTATAGAGATATAGTTCTTTACAAGATTATTTTGTTTTTCCACAACTTCATCGGTATCACCCGACCCATATAATGTGATAAATATGGATGATGTTGAGCTAGATACTAATTCTTTTGTTGAGGAGAATCTGATACGCGTGTTTGATCACTGTTGGAATATTTTAGTAGTAAAATACGATTTTGATAGTTCATGTATTGTGGCAACATAGGAGTCTGTGGGAGGAATCATGGGATAGAGAAGCGGATATTCATGCTTAGTGGAAAAATAATTTTGACATGAAATATTAGATATTCCTAGTAGTATAGTTTGTGGAAGAGGTGTTATAAGGTGAAGAGAGTTTAATAACCCATCCTTTTTGTGGAGATGTATCAGGATTGTTAACTACTAATCTATTTCTTAGTTTTTAGTACTTTTTGGGTAGTATTTTGGAGAACATTTTGGTGAAAATTTAGAATTTTGGAAACAATATAAAAAGTGCATGATTGGTTAATAGTATAAACAAATATTCACCTGATCCTAGAAAATCCAGGGAAAACCAAAGAGAGTTGATTTTCATGTTTGGTGCATGGTTTTTCAAACCATTCAACCTAATATTAGAAACTATTCATAGACTATAGAAGAGGTGTGTTATTAAGGCACGTGATTTGGAAAATTGTGTTCCTCTACACAACAATCCTTGAATGGGATTTTAATTTACCTAAAAATTAGTTTTAAATTTACTCAAAACGCCCACAAGTCACCCAAATCAACACTAACATTGACTAAATCATTTTTTATCAGTTTTGGAAGTTCTCAAATTCCATCCAACCCTACCAACCTCCCTTGATGGAAAATCTTAGTACATATTACTTATTTTTCCCACCTCATGTATATGTTTTCTTCCAAATTATATTTCCCTATCAATTCTAATCTTATACCAGGTTAAATGATTATTTTTTATCCACAGTTGGTTCTTCATAAATTGGGTATATCCATTAACAAATTTTCATCATCAAACATGAGGTAGGTGGTATTAATTTCAATCACATGTTCTTGATTAAATTTATGTGAATCTAATTGTTTCAATTTAAATTTTCATGATTTGGAAATTTCATTAATAATTGAATTGGTTAGTTTAATTTATATGTGTTTAAGATTTAATGTAATTGCTATAATTGAGCTTGTTAATTGAATTAATTAGTTTTTTATTTAATTAATGTGATATTGGGGATTGTGAAGATAAATTTGGAATCAAATTAATTAGTTATTAAGTTAATTAATGGAAAATTTTGTTTTTATAATATTGATTTAAATGGATTAATTAATTTTTTTAATTAATTAGAAAATGATTTTAATGAGGAATATGATAAAAGGTTAATGGTGACTGAAGAAGAATGATGTGATATAAGTGATGTACGTGAATGACTGATAATTGGGTTTGGAACATGGACTGATTCTCCAAATACCCTGTGGGTTGCTAGACATAGATTTCTAGACCCAACTTCATGGATGAAAATATTATTGTATGAGACATGGACTAAGGATCCAAATACCCATGGGGTTTGGGACACAGACGGAACCTCCAAATACTCATCTGGTACTAAAAATAATGTTATATGCCCATGAGTTGGCATTCGACTATGGTTCCAATTAGTTTTCATTATATTTAAATATAAATTCATATTAAAATACCATGAGATATAATGATTATGAATTGTTATGTTATATGGTTTAGAATCTATCATGGGATGAGTTACATATTGAGAGTATGGGTATCCTAAGGAAGCTATGTGGTTATGTAGTTAAAAATGAGTAAAATAATAAATTTAATATGTTTTATTTATTGATATTATTTCATCTTTATACTAATGTAAACACTTTTTTTGATGTTATATTTTTTTAGAAACTAATGGTGGTGGCCTGCTAAGTTATACCCACACCCAACTAAGGCTTTCTAATCGATACCCAAATAGATTTTATGGTTATAAGAAATGTTAATTAAAAAGGACTTATGTTATATGGATATGTCATTATGAGGAATGTATGAGGAAATAAATGGTGTTTCAGTACCCTCCTATGTTTTTTCAGCGTCTTTGATTTTTGTTTTTTATTTTGACACATGGAATGCATTTTGGCATATCTACTATTCACTTTTGATATTATACTTCCATTTTTTGTCATATTGTAATAGGAGTATTATTTTTATTATGTTAATTAATTAGGTATTGTTTATTTATTTATTACAAGTTTATTACTCTGATTAGTAGGGTATAGTCTCCCCATGACCAATAATAGACCCTCACAGCTAGTCGGTAGCCTCTACAATATGGGGAGACATACTGGGGGTCACGTAAAAAACATCTTTGTGCATTAGTGTGTGGTGCCTAGGTCAGGATGTTATAAATAATATCTATAAATTCATAATGGTAATTCATTTAATCAAGTCATTTTAGGAGGCTCATTACACCGCGATAACAGATGTAAGGGCTTGGTCATAGTTAGATGGTGTTCCAAATGAAATTTATTATGAGTATAATTTTTATAAATTTGAAGATGTATCGCTTTTTACAAGACAATGATATATATATATATATAAGAGTATTAAATTAAATGGAATTAAAATTTTCAATTGAAATTTTCATCATTAAATGGGGATTCCATTTACAAATTAAAGGGTATTTTGTTCAATAACATGAATCTGAATCTCCATAAAAAGGGATCATAGTAATGTGGTACGAGACCTCAACCCAAACTCATCCATTTTATAGGATAGTTGGGAGTGTCTCCAAGGATCCTTATGTCTGGTAATGGTATACCTATATAACATATAATTAGATTATGGGGTCAAAAGAGAGGTTTTTGTTATCAAATATGAAATCATGTACCTATCTTAAATGTCAATCTATGATATTTTAACTATTTGATTACGTTATGAGTAATGATTTTATAATTTTAAAATCATGAAACCATAAAGGCATCATGTTATATGATAGGACGATGGTGACAATGATGCTCTGGAAGTGGTGGGACTTGAGCCACCTATGTTGCCTCCCACATTTCCCCTTACGGAACCACCATTAACTCATAACCTAGGGGTTCATGAAAAGTTTCAAGAGGATTTCATTAGCATGATTTAGTCTAAGAAATGGTTTTCTCAACCTTATCAAACTATAGTGGAGTTTATTTTGGAATTCTAGTAGGAGCATCCACCTACCTTTTTTGCGGGATGGTGGACCTCAGGCTATTGAGATATAGCTTGAGGCCATGCTATATATCATAGAATCTGAAGATGCTTCTAGATACGAGTTTCAAATTTTCTTCTTATATTTTATGTGATTCTTCCATGTGATAGTGGTATTTCATTACCAAGGAAAACCCATATTAGGATATGATATACAAGAATTTCCTAAAATACATCTATGATTAATGGTTCCCACATTCATTGAGGGGTGGTCAGGCTAGAGAGTTCATAAACAAGTACCAGGTAGTTGTGTCTTTGATGGACTATTCTAATTATTTCTCTAATTAGTAGAAATTCACACTGACTTTTTCTAGTGATGAGATTATTACTACAAGTTTATTTTGAAGATAGGGTGGTATACACCATTCAGTCATTGGTTAATGCTTTCTAGTTCACCAATTTTTATGAGATAGTAAACTAGGACCTTGTTACTAAGCATAATTTGAAGGGAAGATAAGGTTTGACCTATGATGGTATAGAACCTAGATTGGTCATTAGTTCTTCTATAATAATTAATCATTTCGTTGAGGTTTCTCACACGGTCAGTGTTAGTCATAATGATTGTACTGAAAATGTCATTATATGCCATCCATGTGTGAAATTGGGACACATGAATCCCCATTTCATGTGATATATAATTGACTGTAGAATTTATGGTAGTATGGGAAATATTCAGAAATTATATTGAACCTTTACACCAGTTTCTAGTGAAAGAGTATCTACACCAACTACTCATTTTGGAGAGTGTCCATTAGTACCTCACCATGTAGAGATATGGAGTACCACCAATTGCTCAGGTGGATGTGGTGGTCAAGGAAATGTGAAAAAAAATCATGATTCACAGTGCCTATAGAGTGGTCCTACTCATAGTTGTCAAGATGTGTATATGGGTTGCTGTATAGAGCAATTACATGTATTGAAGCCTAATTTAGGGGAGGAGTGCATTGGAAAATATGTTTTTTATGGTCCTATTCTAGTAGCCTCTAGACTAGTGTCTACATTTTTTTAAACAACTTCATTCCACTATTTTATATCAATGGAAATTTTGGAGAGTTCTTTCCTTAAGAAGGAGTAATTTTGTTTTGTGATGACACACTGCCCCCATTTAATATCTTATTAGAGAGTGTTCTTTTATGATAGAAATTTTCCATGGAGGTTGGTGTTTATCTATTCTTTTGTAATATTTACATCCTCAAAATTTCATGGTTTGACGTATTTCATGTGATGGAAGGGACATTTCCCTATCAATCTTGTATAAATTTTTATCACTGAAGGGTGATGTTTACATAACCATAGAGCGGTAGAAATTTTCACAAGGGAGAATCAGATGTTCATGCGACTCGAGCTGGACTTGAGCATCAGAGGGTCAGGAGAGTGAAAACCTAGATCAATAGTCTATTCTTGGATGATTAGGTGATGTGACCTACTATTTTCCTCTTATGGTGTATCATTTAAAATAATTATTCTATAATTATATTCAATGATACCTCTCATAAGATAGGTCAATGTTATAATTGAGATAGTTTCGGGAGTGGTAGTGGTGTCCTCTTCTCTTAATTGTATAGAACCTTCAAATCTTCTAGATATCAAGAATCAATTACAAGACATAAATACAATGGTTTTTATATAACCAATTACCTCTCTATGGGGTTATTTATCCTTTTTAAGAATATTAGTGGTACCCTTAGGCCATAGTTTGATTACTAACGGTTGAGAAAACTCATAGTTAATAATCGATGTCCACTTCTTCGAATAGAAGAAATATTTAATTATATCTAAGGAGTAAGGGTGTTATCAAAAAACTTTTGAGTAAAATATATCACTAGGTTCATGATAGACCTTCATACATACCTTCCACAACTTTTTTGGAGTAGTTTTGGTCTTTGTGAATATCTCGTTATTTCATTAGGTGTCATGAATGAACCGTTTGTTTTAATGGAACTTATGATCTATGGTTTCCACTCATATTTGGATTCATTTGTGGTAGTATTCATGGAAAAAATCATGGTGTATTATCATACACAAAACAACCCTTACAAACATCATGGGATTGTGTTTAATATGGTGATAGAGTGATATCGTTGTGAAAACCTCACTAAATTACAACATTGAATCAAAATATCCCACCTTATAGGTCATATCATCTCATAGATATGACTATTAATAGGCCTCGGGATTGTGAGATTTGTAGTTTCTTGGGATCAGCCCTTGTAGTGACACTTATAGGCCAAAATTAAAAGGGTGTTAAATTTGTATAGTATAAGGTATTTGAGAGATCCTTTTAGTATTAAAATGGATAACTAACTTGAGATCTTATACTAGTTCATTCTAATCCAAGAAGGAGTTATATTTTTTATTATGGTGCATCATCCATTCGGATGGGAGTTGTTTCGATATAGGACGATAAATTCATAGAGTACTGGACTCATGAGTTGAGGGATCATGAGTTTAATTACCCAACACATAACATAGAATGGCAAGATGTTATTCATGATTTATGTTGTTGGAGAAATTACATTTAGGGGAGTATTTTGGGATTTTCACTGGTAAATATGCCACAAATATATCCTTATACAATGGGATCTAAATCATGGATAGTGCAGTTCGGATGAAGTCATACAGTTTTCTTACATTGAGATTGCTTATACACTTGGGAATGAAAATGTTGTAGATGATGCTTTGAGATAGAGGATTCGAACTAAGAAATTACTGGAGGCCATTAGTGGGTGGGATCTTATGATTTTTTTCACATAAATTCATGTGTATGTTCATTGGATTCATAAGAAAATATTCCAAATATCTTTATCAGTCACCTATACAATTTTGAATTAGATAAAGATGAGGAATTGTTCAGATCTAGAGGGCCTAGTCCTGAAGGAATGTATTTCATATGATTATTCTATATCTGTTGGGACGATGGATGCGGATGAGACATTAAGACTATGTGGGATTTTCTAGGTTCCAACTGACATCCATGATGATTTGATGTGAAATGCAATGCCTTGGAATGGGTGGTGCATCTAGGTCTCAATAAAATGTTTTGAGAGACACATCTCCACTGTTGGTGGCCTGGTATGAAATTGGAGATATCCAAATTTATTAATTAGTGTTCCAACATTCAAAAGGTTACGGAATAACATCAGTGACCAGATGGAATCTTACATCCATTATTGATTCCTGAGTGTAAATGGGATGATGTCACCATGGATTTCATGATTTATTTTCATATATCACTTTGCGGAATTGATATATTTTTTTAAGTCATTGATTTATTTAAAGATATCTCACATGTACTACCTATTTAGATGACTATATATGAGAATGAGTTATTGAGGCTATATGGTAGAGAGTTCTTACACCATTTGGGAGATATGTGTTCTATCATATCTAACTGGGATGCACATTCTATATCATGGGTCTTGCAGGTGCTGCAGATGTACTTGTGTATACATGTCCTTTTTAGCATGACCAACCACCCCTAGAGAAATGTCAATATAGATCATGTAATTCTGGTGATTGAGGTAATCTTTATGTATGTTTCCATGAAATTATAGGTTCTTAGGAAAAACATATACATACTTAAATGTTCTCTTATTGTAACATCATTCATGCTACCATTTATATGGGTACATATGACGACTTATATAGTATTCCATTTCAATAACCATTGTGTTTATTGGAGGAAGGGGGAGGTATATTTACATGGTCGTGTAATTTTTAGGAGACTATAGACCAAGTCCAATGGATTAGAATGTTTCTATTGATAGCTAAACATATGAGCGATTCATATCCCCACTAACATTGATGAACTACCATGTTTGAGATTGTGAATTATTATTTCATTCATGGTTTTTCTTTTTTGCTTAATTGACAAATTCAGAGATAGGGAAAGCTTTCGTCTCGACTCATTTGACCCTTTTTGATTTTGGATTGAGTCATCCTATTAGCTCATGAGATTGAACTTACCCAGAGATATCTGTCTATTCATCCTGAATTTCACATGTCTCTACTTCAAATACATTATCCAAACATATCACATGTTCTACAACCTAAAGACATTTATTTAGATGTTGATTATTCTTATAAAGAGAACCTAGGGTGAAACATTTATTAGATCATGGAGGCTCTCAAAGGAAGGTCAATTCCTTTAGTATATGTGTTTCTACAGTATAGTCATGTACTAGATGAGACCTGAGATCGAGAAGCAGGTGTACTTTCTTAGTGGATGGAACTTATCCCATATAATTTTTTACCACCCTCGAAAAGGTAATTCAGGTACGGTTTTCTATAAAGAGGGGATGTTATAATGACCCATCTTTTCAGAGAGGTATGAATTTCATTTAATTCAGTAAAACCCTCATTGAGATTTCTTTTTCGCATAGAACCTAGTTACCAGACCCTTAGGTTGGTTCGTTTTCTTCAAGGAAGGATGTATTTGGGGGTTAGAATTTGGCTAGCGACTAGTTACATGATTTGTATTTATAATACATGAAATCTAATTGGTTAGCTAGACACATTTCATGTCATGAGGTGGTTTTCCCTGTGAGGGAAAACCTAATCTGTAAATGGAATGTAAAATTTACTTGTAGAGTAAATACCATATATCTATTTTTTTAAAATGTGGTAGGCCACTTTTTTCCAAAACCCTCCCCCTCACTCCTCTATTCTCTCGCATAGTAGTGTCCACCCCAGAGATATCCTCCACACATCACCTAGGTTTATCTCAATCTTCTCCATCTAGAAACTAATTGGACATCCAACAATTACGTTGGATAGCTATTGGAAATCTCTCTATTATTCTCCCTCCTTTTGTGGTTTTTCATAACCTTGACGAATTTATTTTTATTCAATCAAATATTCCATATTTTCATGTTTTTTATAATTTCATATACTATTCATTGATTCAAATGTCGAAACAGGGTTGGTGGTCACTTACATACCTAATTAAGGGGGTATAATAATATTCCCTAAAATTTAATAAGTTTTATTAATGATGCATCTGTACTTCATTTTGGACCTTTTTGTGTGTTTCCATAAAATGTGTTTTCCTTTTCTAGATCAATTGAACCAAGTTATGATACTCCCTTAGAGCCTTTTTAATTGTTTAGTGGTGTTTTACCTCATATGTTTCCACCCCATTGGGTAAATTTTAATAAATTCCCTCATTAATATAAATTTTGATAGACCGAACCACCTTTAAAGTGGGTTATCTTCACATTTACGTGGAATTTCCATGTTATTATAAGGTAAATGTTTTCATTTAATTATAAAGAATTGAGTGGAAAGGACATATCACATTTTATAAATAGATATTGAATTATATAATTTTTGACAACCATGGTCAATTGGGATAAATAAATGTAAATTATATAAATGGAAATGCTTTATTATTGTTACGATTACACCACCGATATTTTCTATTAGACAATGGATAAGGGAATTTATGAGAATGAAATTTCCCACTCACTTATATCGGATGTTTTTTGTGGAGTCTCACACCATTTACTTGGATTATATGCTTGATGTTTTGTGTTCCCTTACCTCGGGTCTTGGGAATCATGGATCTCCTTACTATCTCAGCTGTTGGTCTTGAAGACTCAACCCACTATCTCAACCGATGAGCATAAAGTCTCATATTCTCATGAGATTCTGGACCAGTACCATGGTTGGAGACTATAGCTCATTTGACTATAAATGAAGGCCTGAGTTATTCCATAAGTCCACATATCACCAAGTATCTAAGTATATTCCTATATTTTTTATCACATATATAGTTCATATACATAAATATATATTACGTTTAGTCACATATATATGTATGTACATGGTAAACACATATTAGAATTATCAAGAACTGTGCTAAAGATGGTATAGTTTTCTAGGTCCATTAAACGAACTTGATCAAACTAGTTTTCAGTTTTCAATTTATTTTATTATTTGTTATACCTACACACTAATATGTTATATACATTGACTGAATTATTCAATAAACAATTGTTTGTAGTCTACTGAGTTAATGTAACACCCATCTTCGGCCACCCATTATACTAATGAAGACTTCCTAATTATATGTGTGGATAATGGAAAGAACCCTTTCATGGTAGATTCATCTATTTTTTTCTAATAACATGGAGGATAGGAATAGGGAACCGATTGTATTCTCTGAATTCTATTGGATATTTTTTTAGTCCTTTATTAATTTGTTTTATAATGATTTATATTCCTACTCTATGTATCCCTTGTATCTCCTTTTTTATATTTTCAAGTCATTAAATCATTTTGTTCATGACTCGGCCTATGGATTGATAATTATTCCATTTATATACATTTATCTTCTATTTGTGATTATTTTCTTATATCTAATGCTTTTTCCATTACAATGTACTTCTTATATTATGGTTTATCTATTTTTACCATTGTGCTACATTGATAACAAAATATATAGTCTCCCCACCATATAACCTCCCTCACTGCTAGTCGGTAGACTATCGTGTACTGGGATGAGCTTGGGGGCATGTGACCCAGCAGATTAGGGAACTATTTTAGTGGCTTCAGTTTGGGATGTAACAGTTTTATATAATAAACATTTCTCCCCATATGTACAGGTTGAGTACTAGGAATTTGATACGCCTCTTTTTCAATACGATAAATCTATCTTCACATTAATTGGTCAATATAAAATTAAATACCTTTTTAGTAATCTTAGTTAGTGGGTTTGTAAATATTTATAGGTTTCTCACAAATCATCTATTTTACCCAAGAAATCCATTAAAACTATGGATATCCATTGGAAATTTATCTCTATGCCACTCCTTAATTTAGTTTTTCATTGAACAATCAAAAGATATTAGATTATTGGTGATATCATTCCAAAATAGTGATACTTCCCCCTTAAAAATTCACATTTAATGTACTTGAAATATATATTCTCCATTTGAAACCTGTTTCCCAATTTACTCATATTCTCCTCATGCTCCTCCTTGAATTTGGAGTATATCAAAATATCATTTATAAATGCTACAAACAATTTATCAAGTTAATATTTGAAACATTTAATCATTATTTCCATGAATATTTATAGAGAATTAATGACTCAAAAGGGAATCACTATGAACTCATATGCACATAACCTTGTTTAAATGTAATACAATGAAATATCTTCATTATTTACCTTTAATATTCGGTATCTTGAACAAAGGTCTACCACATCAGTAGTGATAAAATAATCCATGCCTTTTTTGTTAAGTCTTAAAGGTTTTTATGGATTAGGTCATTGGATTGCATAATGTTTATGTTTCTTAAAGTTGAAACACTATAATAAATAATTAAGGTTGATTGGATAATTGTTTTCATTTATCATAATATTGGGATCTTTTATCTGTCTTTGACATTGATTTGCCTGATGTCCCTCTTTTCCACGAATTATGTATCCACCTATTCCATTAAGTGGGTTTTTATGATGATTATTCCCACACGTTTGGAATGTCTCCACTGGGTTATAATTTATCTCAAGGATTTCTCCATTCATTATCAAGTATTGAAATCTATTTTCAAATTTTTTATATCCATCCCCTTGAGAAACTTAAGAATAATCAATATTTATAACCTCAATAACGTCACAACATGAAATATCTTCATAGTTATCAACTTAATGAATCGCCATATATTTTTTAAGAATCATTTATAATCAAATAAATTAGTGGTCTACCTTAATATTAGTGTAGATGATAAGATATGAGGAATACCATTAAATTTCAATGAAGTTCTCCTTGTATTCCTCGATAGATTCATCATATTTTTTCTTTACTCCATGGAAATAACTCTCCATTTTAAAATAAAGTGTTTAGGTACAATATTTCATTAAAAGTATAATCTTGAACCTTTATCATTCCAAGGATTTGATTTCTTCCCTGGGATTCAGGTTCTTAATAGTCCCCACCATTGATCATCTTCTCAATCTAGGTGATATATGACATTATGAATTTTTAATTTTTAAAGAATTATAGGACCTACAGTATCTTCTAAATGGATTTAATCTATTATTCCATGATGAGGGGATCAGAAGATCCACTAAACATTGGAGGCATTTTTCACATAAAGTATGCAACCACAAAATTCTCTTCCTTATGATATGATGGGTCATTCCATGTTATTCAAGTTATCATTAATAAGTTTATTCAGTTGAGATAATACCTATATGAATTTATCATCTCTCATTCAAATTAGGATATGATAGTCATTAGGGAAATAATTATAGTGCTTATCAAATTCCTTATTGGCACAATTCCAACTATTTTCAATAACTAACAAAAATAAAGTAAAATTAGGGATGAGAATACTTAAACTAATAAGAATATAATAGGGAAACTATGACCATATATGTAATAACATTTTAATGACTTTTATATCCAAAATTATGAGTCTCTATGTTTCACTATAGGTTATAAGTGGTAATTTCCAAGTTAGTTTTTCCTGACATAGGAACATATTCAATTCCTACATAATGGTTTATAAAGTGTTTTTGAATTTGGAAAATAATATCTTGTATGAGTTTCAAACCAGGTGTGTAGAAAAGAAACATTTTTATTCTTCAATTAAAAGTTTAGTTAATACCCATTGAGATCATTCAAGGTTATTACCACTAGGTACATTTGGTCCATATCTATATCCTCTCATAGTATCAAGAATTGGTTTCATTACATAGAAAACACTCACTTTATACCTTAAAATAATTTTAGGATGTTTTGAAATGATTGTACATATCTCTAGAGTGTTTAATAAAGTATTATTGTCATAATCCCCAAAAATAACAACACCATTGGACAATACCAGTTGTATTTACTAAGGCCTCGAACACATATTGTTATAAGATTTTTAAAAAAATATAAAATAAAAAACCCATGGATGCAGAGCCCTAGTGTCTTTGAAGGGTATGTAGATAAAATATCAACATGAAACTAAATAAAAACATTTTTTTAGTATCCATAAAAAAAACTGAAATACCTTTCATCTTATAATGGTTTATTGGATGACATAGGTAATATATAAACAAAATTTGTAAATATAAGTCATAGTAAGGGAATAATCATGATAAATGAGCCTAGAATTTCATTAAAATGCCATAAAATGGTATCGGAAAGGAAATGGTATGTGAATGATGAAATAAAGGTATGATATAAATAACATGGTGTCACAAAATCATGACACCATATGAATTTAGGAAGATCATAATACACGACATCATAAACCCAATTCAACACTCACTACCAATACATAATAACATAAAGGATGGAGTCCCATAATTGATTAATTTTACTAACTAATACAATTAATATCATCCCCAATTATATAAACATTTCCCGATGAATTTAAGGGATATATGTGTATACACGTCCTAAAATATACATGTATATGTGTTCCACGTAATGAAATCAAACATAAGGAAAACAATTAAGAAGTACCATGGAATAATATTGGATTACATAATCATTTAACAAAGAATAATAAAAGGAAACTCATAAAGATTCCAATGAAAACAATAAATTAAATATTGTTGACATTAAAATATTAATAAATAATAATAATTTTTAAATATAGAGTTCATTTTAATGATTAATGATAATTGATAGAGAATTGTGTATAAAAATAAACTTTTAAAATAGTGTTTTAAAGAAAAAATAAAATTATTTTATTGTAGAAAATAATATAGAATTTTCATTGAAATAAAGGTAAACCAAAATATTTAACCCTAAAATATTTATCATTTTATAGAATCAGGAATTGGTAAAATAATATAAATTATATTACATTAAATGATTATATGATAGATTAGTTTCCTTTAATCAATTTTTAATTTAAAGAGGGTATTAAGAAATCAACATAAGGAATATATAACCCTAAAAATGAAAGAATAAATAATCTCGATTTGTATGTAAGAGAAACATATAAATTATTTATGAAGAATTAAACAATGTTAAATAGGTATATTAATTGAAATATATAGAGAAAATACATAACCTTAACAAAAGATGGTGTTTCATAGAATTCCCTTACCTTAGGTTCGGATTTCCTCTACACATTCAATTGAAATCATGAAAAATCAAATTATATTTATTAAAAAAATTATTGAAACCATTATTCAATATTAATTTTTACACTTTTATGTTATTTTATAGAATTTTAATTGAGAAATTGTATTTTTATTCACTTTCCCATGTTCATTCAAGTCTTGGTTTCAAGGTTGAATTAATTTGTACATAATTATAGATATTCTCACGGAAAGGTTATATAACATAAAATTTTTAAGGGTCTGGAGTAAACTTTTCACTATAAAATTAAAACGATCAATAAAATAAATATTATAAAAATAAATAAATTATTCAATGATAAGGGGTTTTATTGTCAAACAGCTGCATCTATTAGGTGGATTTTTGTGACCATGATGAACTTAATTTATATTATTTCACATTACAATTATTTAACCATTAAATAATATTAAAAATTGAAAATATACTTTTAATATAATTTTTAATCATAATAATTAAAATTTAAGCATTCATGAAGGTGGTGGTCGAAAATAAAATTCATCGTTCATGGAGGCGGTGAACCATCTATTGTATGGACAAAGTTCTCATTTAATAATTCATTGAGGGGAGGTTTTAAATTTGATATTAAAGTATAATGATAATATATATGTATATATAGGTTACTTATGTAAATATTTCAATATGCATGGAATTCATATGTGCGGTGTAGAAAGAGAACAAAATTAAATGTGGTCAGTTTGGGAATTTGCCTCTTGATTTGGGTATCTCTACTTATATACCCTTTAAAGATATTTGAAATGGTATTTGGGTAAGACAAAAACATAGAGGTCATTGAGGATGCGGTTTGTGAGAGAAATGGGTAGACAATATACTAATTATAATTTTTATAAGGAGAGAGGAGAAGGGGCAGTATTTATAAGAGAAGATGGGTGTTTTAGATATAATATTCATTGGATTTTTATATCAAGATTATAAATAGTGTCAAATATTATGTCATTATATAGTAATTTGTGAAATTGGGTTCTAGATAATGTCTTCTTACATAATCCATTAATAAATTATTCATGTATTTAAATTATAATGCTAAATACCATATGGTTTACATATTTCACTCTTCACCAAAAATCCCAGTATTTTAGAAAAATATAAAAACATGAAACTAACCATTTATAAACATAAAAAATATAAAAATTAAATACATTTTATGAACAATAATTTTCTAAATGTGGGAAATTTAGTTTTTAAATAAAATCTTTATTTAGTAGAAAATTTTCAAATTTTTTTATTATGATAATTTGTATGACCCTTTAAAAACAAATTATGATCACATAAAATTATATTATAATTATAATGAAAAATAATATTATTCTGAGAACCCATTTTATGAAAAAAAAAATTATTTTTTAAAAATATAAAAATAAATAAAATGTGTTTTACAAATAAAATAAATACTTATTTAATCATTTTTATGTCATTTATTTATTTGTATCATGATATAATTTGGATATAATTATATTTTATAAGAAAACTAAATATTATTTTAAAATTTAAAAGGAGATATTTCTATTCTAACGGTTGAGTTACTATTTATAAGGATCAAATTGTTATTAAAAATGTCATATTACTATTCCAACAGTCGGTTGGTCATGACCATATAAGTTCTTTACCTTAATACCTCAAATTTAATTCATTCAGAATCCAATAATACTTTATATCATGTTTTTATATATTTGCACTTTCAAAATGGGAATTTCATTACTAATATTATATCTCTTTTGCATAATTTTATGTGTGAGTCTGATCACTCTAGGGGATTAGGCAAATCCATATTTTTATATTATATTTACCTTATTGTTTATATTTGTATCCCATAAGGTTGTAATTTTATTACATATATTTTTACACTAAATGTAATATTCAAGACCATATAATAAATAAATTATTTATACCATGCCTTGAATGTACATTATATGATACTACATAACTAAATCTGACATATTTATATAATAATATTATAAATTTCATTGAAAAAATTATAGTCCTTTACAAAAACAACTTATAAAAGGGTTCATCATTCTCATAAATACAAATTACCTCATCATAAGGTGATGTGAATACCTCACCAATCATAAGGCCCCATCTAGGGAGGAATCGCGAAAAAAAATCCGACCGATATGGTTGTTCCAAAATAAAATAATATTTTGATCATGGGAGGTCTTGGATATTATTAATAATATCGAATATGGTCTCAGATAAATGTTTTAGTGGGGGATTAAACGACTATATTGGGATGTATTTTTGGAAGTAGGAAAAAAACCCCACATTTGTTGGATAAAAGAATGAATCATGGCTTTATGAGGTGGTGTGTATACTACCCTCATTAAAAGGACCTATTCACGTAAGAAAAGTGAAAAATTATGTGATGGATGGAAAGTCTAAAATTCAACAATACTATGTTCATGGGAGGTTTAGGAAGTTAAAGATGGTTTTATAGGGTGGTTTTAATCCTATAAAGATTAGTAGGGATTTCTAATTGGATGGTTAGAGAATAAAATTCACCTATAAGGGGGGGGATATACCCACTTTATGAGTAACATTGAGTCATTAGGATGCTTAGGTAATAAAGAGGATTATGTTACCTCATAGGAATGTATTTGTTCCATGTCAATGTGATGATAAGGGGTAGTATGAGTTCATACATCATGATCATCATTATATGGGAAATGGTACCATTCCCATAGTAACTAATATAATTTATGACTTATTTTATATTATTTAATATCATTCATTTATCTTTTTAACTCTGGTTAATCTTTGGTTTTTTCATATAGAGATAAAGCCTTATTCTAGTAAAATTTTCACCCTACTTGGTGAGAAATATACAAGAGTTTGTGTGCCTTTCCTCTGTGATCATGATCAGTGATGGGAAAATTAGGTATGTATTGTTTTCCTAATGATGAACTATTATGATTTGATCATTGATATGGATTATTTGTCTTCATTTTTAGTATCACATAAACCATTATCGTCTACGAGTTATTTTTATTACATTATATGGGATTATACACACCTTCAGGTGTGAGTGGGATCTGTAGATAAATTCAAAGTGTTTTATAGTTGGAATTATTAGACATTGGTCATTTCATATGGTGGGTGTATCTCTCATTTACATGGATGTAAAGGATTAAATTTCACTTTTGTGGGGGATGAAATGGAATTCATTTTTTTCCCTAAGAATTTTTCTTGACAAGAAACAAGAAATTATATTGGATTATCCCAAAAATTCATGGTGGGAACAAGAAACATATCATTTTTGTCTAATAGTATGGCCCCATTAGAACATCAAGAGATAATGTAGTTGTTGGATGATCTTGAGTAGAAGGGTTTTATTTATCTAGGGGTTTATCTTTGGGAAGAGTCAAATTGTTTTTCAATGATGTTTGATAGTAACTTAATAATTTTTATAGATTATTTGAATTTAAATCATGTATAATTTTTTAATATGTACCCTTTTCCTTGAATTGTTGATTTTCATGACTAACTGATGAGATCACATTAGTAATCAATGATTTAACAGCACTCTTGAAATCATCTACTCTAGCTAAGGGAAGAGGATGTCTTGAACAATGAATTTATTTATTTAAATTTATATTAGAATATTTTTCATCCCATCGGTATTTACCAATGGATCATGGGTTTAGATTTACATGATGAATATGATATTTAAAAAGTAAATTGGATCATTCATCTTTGGTTTTTTTGAATATGACCTCATTTATTCGTGATATAAATAAGACTATGAGAAGAATCTGAATATTTTTCTATATATTTTTCATGAGTATTAAATGTATTCAATATAATCAGAATGAGATTTATATATTTTTGAAGTGAAATTACTTGGTCATAGTGCTTTTAGAAAAGGGATAATTATCATTCCTAATATGGTCAAAACAATAATTCCATTGAAATGTCTACAATATGTTATTTACATTCATATTTTCATGCTTCTCTCTAGATTTTACAAAATATATATTTTGGAATTCTTTATGTAGAATTCCATAATAATGGATTTAACATGAAAATGGGTGTTATTATAATGGGATGAAATGTTTAAAACTACATCATATAATTGAAGTGGATATTGAATTCAACACGAGTCCTAATTATCCTTGAATCAAGGGTTAGTTTTAAATATTATTATATGGAATTAGGTATCAGATTAGAATGTTTTGTGATGAATAGTGATAATTTTATGGTTTACAAGTTGATGAAACTAATATTTCATCATATTAATTACCCCACTTATGTGATTTACTTAGAAACTATAATCAATTACTTTATGTGTTAGTGGAATTTTCTTTTTTTATGTTTTCTTGTTTATAAAGATCTGAAAAATTGGAATTATATTTCTCATAGTGTGAACTCAATTTGTAATATTCTATGTGGATGAATTATATCTATACATTTAATATTGATCTAATATATTCTCAAAGTAAGAGAAATGTTATGGAATATTCCTTGAGTAGGAAAATATAATTCAGACGGTGAATGAATCTGGGGAGAAATGGTAACTAATGGGGTTGTTAAAAATCTTCCACACTGAGGATATAGAGATGATACATGAAGAATTACTCTCAACATCCTTTATGATAGAGCATGTGAAAAGTGGGAGGACATATAATTTGTAATGAAAGATGATTAAGTCCACCATATATGGTGGGGATACCATAGAGGGATGATTATCCTTAGATGTACTTGTTCTTCATTTTCAAAGATGATTGATTGTTCCAATAGATCTCCAAATAGAGAACTTATGGTCGTTAAAAAATTCTTGTTGGGTGGTAAATTGTAGGATCTCTAATATGTACTATTATATTAAAAGTCTATATGGGTTGTTTTGTATAATGATAAGCATTGTGTATTTTTTTTGTTGCATGGTATGTCTGTTGGTTAAGATAAAGAAGGAATTTCTGTTAATGTCATAATTTACTTTCCATTTTTAGAATGTACTGAAGATAAAATTTCAATAGAAATAATATCCAATATCCTAATAAACTATAGATGTATGAAAATGTATTTATTATCATAGGTTAATTGAAAAATTTACCACATTTCATTCCCATGTAAGAAACATTTTCAATAGACCACCTTATGAGATTTTATATATGTGAGTTCATTAGACATCATGGGGTTTCAAATTTAATTGTGAGAGATAAATCCCTGTGGGACACATTGATATTCTATATAGGGTATAATAATTCTTTGTAATCTCTTCTAAAAACATATAGGATATATTACCAACAAACTGATGGCTAGAAAGAGTGTCTCATTTAGATTTTTGAAGAAATTATTCGGTCTTGTGTTCTAGATTTTGAGAGTTCTTGGGAGATACTGACTTAATTGTGGAAGTTAATATGCAATAACATTTAGAATTTTATTATTAAAATGGAACAATTTTAAGCCTTTTATGATTGGTCATTTAAATCACTCTTATTCTAGGTGGAGCCCAGTGATAAACTCCTCTCGGTTGAGTTTAGTGCATGTAATGTATGATCCGATCAAATTGTTCTAAAATCACATGATCTAATCCCAATTAAATAAAAATAAATATATTGATTTTTTTTATGAAACTTAATGTGTGATGTTTGGGATTCCATGTTCGTAAAATTATCCCCTGGATTAGAATATAGAAGTCTTGGGAAGAAAGGTATGATGAATCTTAGATATATGGTATCTTATAAGATTATTGAGTTGGTTGAAAAAATTTCATATAATTTGTATTTACTATAGAAATATTGATTGTTTCATGATTTTTATCCATTTATTAGAGTCGAAAATGTAACCACCACATTATTCACATATCCAATGGTTGGAATATGTGGATTCGGAACCTAATGAATGTCATATTGATTTGATCATTCATGTTATTAATTTTGAGGAGAATTACCTATAAGGATTGAAAATTAATTTTCTATTACTGGTATGAAAGAATGGTTTTGTCAATGAAAATATATGGTAGAATGAGGAAGATATGTAGCAAAAATTTGAGATGTTATTCAGAGGAAATGAAGCATAGTGAATTTTTTGGGATGAAACATCCTATGATGAGGAGAATTATAACAACCCATTTTTGATGATAAGGTATTACATTTGATATTTAGAGTGTTTGGGTGAAATTGGAGTTATATAATAATGTTTTTGATATGAATGGTTAATTCATTGTTAGGGAAGACAATGTTGGTAACATATTAATGGTATGAAGGGTTGGGACCATGTATTGTGCCAAGTTAGTGCATAGCTTACCCAATCATTTGAGATAAATATTATTATATTTTTTATATATTATAAATGGGAATGGTTTGGGGAATGTTATAGAAAACTATGTGGGCTAACCATGTGTCAATTTTCTATCCCCATAATGGGGTGTTAAGTTGGTTTAGGGTTTTTAAAACTATGTACGCTAACTATGAAATAATGTAAAAGATGCACATTTTCAGTTTTAAATACCTATTTTTACTCTTTAATATCGCATTAACACTCCCAATAATACAATGATGGATATATCTTTTTTTGAGGTATCATTGTAACTTTTATACCGTTAAACAATTCCTTTATCATGGTTATTGATCCATACTATTAAAGGTCAAAGGTTTTTTATTCTATATCTTTTCAATATTCATATTTCTCTTCTTAGATCACCATACTAACTAAATTAATGTATTTTTATGTAAAATATATTAGTCTATTTTTTGTATAATTTATATACAAAGTTAATCATGGATATGTATTGGAAAATTATTTTTTTCTTATTTATTGAGTTATAGTGTTAGGAAATCTAAAAAACATACACTACATGATATTTGGCTCTGATCACATCAATGAATTAGAAAATTTATTTTGTGTTTTTTGATTAATTGTAATTTATTAAGGGATACCTAGTTTTATTTATATGGATTTAATGATTTCAATTAAAAATTTTATTTTTGAAATAAATGGTTTTAATGGGAATTGGGGGTTTTATTAACAATGGATGCTAAAAAAATTGAACATTATAAAAGTGATTTTATAAAATATATTATTGAAATATGTTTTTTAATTTCAAATGATGTTTTAAAAGTTATATCTCTAACCATTGTTGAATAACATAAATTTATGAAAGTTTTATGAATCATGTAATTAATTTATTTTTTTGAAATTTTTTATTTTCCAAATTAAGAACATGGACTGTAGTACTGGAATTTAGGATTTCTCACTCCTTATTTGTGTGTGTACTAAAATTGAACATTGTTAAACTTTTTTTTTAAAACACCTTCATTTCCACCATGGGAATATATTAGGTTATAACTCATATTAGAGTGAGTTATAAGGTTTACTGGGTGAGAAACCATGTACACTATAGAAACAAGTGACTGATTAGTGGTCATAAATGATAAATTATAACATATGGAATCCTAGGAAACCTTATCAAAGTGCATTGGATATTTGTTTGATTTTGGTTTTTTAGAAAAATATAGTATTTCAAAATAAATAGAAAACATTCCTAGATTTAAAACAAAAGTGATGTGTTTGTGTGGGTATTAACCCCAATAGTGGGAAGGATTATTAAGTGGAGACCCCAGATACCACATCTATTAGTGATAACAATGAAGAAACCCATTAAAAGATACAGTGGATACCTCTCCCATTATTAGTATTTTACCTAGGATGACCTGTAAAAACAATGTTGTGAGATACAGAATTTCCAAAAGAGACTAATAATATGATTGTGGGAGATCTAGTATATTAATTCAATGGATCCATTATGATTTTGGTAATAACCACCTTGACGGAGTAAGTGGGGTATAATTAGTAGTGTGGCCACTCATTAAATGGGAATACCCCTATATATTTCATAAACATTTAATATTAATAGAATCATTCAATTCTACCTTATCATCGGTGATCTATAATTAAATGAACCAAACATAACTTCATTTTTGATATTAGTGAATGGAAAGGTGCCAATGATGATTATTCTTGGTGAAAAATAAATACATGGTATCTAAATATAAGTATTTAAATAAAAAATTATTCAAAAACAGGATATCTTAATTTGAGAATCAATTATTATATATTTTTCTTAATGTTATAAATCATTCTTTTATTGAAAAAAAACATTCTTCATTTTTTATTTCTATTAGCAAGTGCTTTTCTAAAAAAATTCGACATTTTATTCCCTATTGTATAATACTTTGAAAATATTTTTTGATAAATCTGAAACTACAGAAATTATTTCTTTTTATGTAAATTCCAAATATGAAAAACCAATGTTTGTGATGTGATTAATATGAAATAATTTTTTTTATATTAATATCTAAAACTTATCTAACTATTTAATGAATATAGTTTTATTTTTTAATGGAGGATACCAACACAACACTTTATCTATCACATATAAATTTATCAATATTAATTTGTTAAAATCAATGTAATAATAAATCCTCATTTTGAAAGGATGTTAACAGACATTGAATTTCTTCGTACATTATATTTAAATATTGATATAATATGCATATTGAATTACATAGAAGGTATATAATTTCATAAACACTTCCATGTGCAGCTTAATTTTGAGATTCAACAATGTGTTATTCAATGGTTAACCATGTTTATGTTTTGTAATTAAGTGATTTAGAATTATGTTTGCTTGATGTGGTAGCTTGGGTAAATGATGAAAATATGAAATATTTTATTTTGTTAAGAATTAGATTTGATATGATGGAATTTTTACATCATTATGATTGCTAAGTTGACATATTCAGTATGAATTATAATTTTTTTATCAAGAAAACTAATTTTTGTAACTATTAATATACATTTATAGTTGTTAATACATTGATATTTATAAATTATAGTTTAGAAATGTGATTTGATATATCATATGTTTTTATAAAAATATTTTTAATAAATAATTGGTTTGTAATTGATATTATATGAACTATATACTGGTACCAACTTAGTGGTATTTCAATAAAACATATGGGAACATATGTAACATTTCTATGGCCCTATTTTACATATTCCCCTATTACAAATGGTATGATCTACAAGATTACCCTAAATTGAGTATACATGATCCAATATTCCCAATAATACACGTATTGTGGCTAGATTTGTTTAGTCCTACTTTGTAAGAATGAGTATTTGATATCCTAGTCCTACTTTTATAAAATCCGAGGTTGAGGACATAATATGGTATAAGAGGCATGGATCTGCCATCTTTTAGTTGTAATATTGCATGGTTAATCATTGTCAAAAGAATTAATTATTACCCTATCGTATTATACATTGGTTGAATGAGACATACAAATTTATTCACATGTATAATAATGTAACTGATTACAATGATCTAAAGTACACATCTGATTGCAATTTATATATGTTAACATCTTTCGGATTGATGACTAAAAATTAAATGCTCCAACCCTATATGAACATTTTAGTGTGCATTAAAATCTGGGAGCATTTTTTTATGTACCTTCATGTAATATGGTATATCCAGAAAAAATTTCATTTTTGTACATGTTCAATGTGAGTATGGGTTGAGTTTCACATAGTGTTGGTGCTTCTGAGTAGATAATTTTTTTGGTACTTATCCAGTTTTGTATAAGTTGTTTTTATATTTCTTAACTTACTTGGTATTCTTTATTCTACTATATTAAATTCACATCACTCATATAGTAATACCTTTAATCTATTCACTATTATCAAATAGAATTAGGTAAACAATTCCCCAACTTCACATTGAGATATATCATCCTAGTCTCCCGAGCTTGTGGAGAAATCAAATATCATGAGGTTAAATGAAAATTGGATTAAGGTCCCATTTGTGTGGTTCGGAACATGATAATTTTAAAATGGTATCAAAGTATATAAAGGATATAATTAATCACTTTGACCTATTCTGATTGATGATATTTAGATTAGACATGATATATAATTATTTAAACATGTTATGTAGTTAATAAAATTGAATCATTAAACACTTTAAGATATAATAATGTATTAATAGGGGTGTGTGTGTTTTTATATAGGCCTCACCAATATGGATGAGATATTAGTTCAATTTCCTCACTTTTAGGTATTTCATAATTAAAAATGTGTTATAAGGATCAGCTAGGGGACAACATTTCTAATTATTTATACAGCGTTAATAGAGTCCTTTGGGTAGGCATTGTAGGATATCAAGACATACCTTTTACTTTCATGTTTTGTTTTATAAAATAACTGGAATAATATATGTGTTTATATTAACTGAAAATTCAAATATATATATAGTTTTTTCACATATACATATATAAATTAAATTTATATTTTAATATGAATCACAAATTTATCCTTTATTGGTAAGCTTCTTATTATTCATATTAATAGTTATTAATTTGGTAAATATTTCATTTATAATAATATTTATGTTATTCCTTACTGTGTTACTATTGTTAAATAATTTTTCTTATTTTTTCACTATTATGTTTTCTATTTTTGAGCATGAAAATATTCTAGTATTGATGTAAAATTCCAATTCTATTGGGTATTAATGAATAGATAATGCTCTTTATCTTTAATGATATGTTATTCTTAAAAAAATTAATAATAATTATGTAATGCTCTTTATTGAATATTTTTTATCATTATAACTATTTTTAGAATTCATATAGATTTGAATTTAGTTTATTCATCCTTTATAGTAGTAGAAACTTATGTTTTGTGAATATTCATGCATGATAAGATGATGTGGTGAATAATGGGTTTTAAAAACATAGTGGTGGAATTATAAATTCAATATATTGATTTTATAAAATTTATCCTTTTAAAAATGAATCTAACATAGGTTTTTGAGTAAAAGCTATTATAATTAATTGTATTTTTCCAAATAAAATGTTATTTTTAATGAGTTGAAATTAGATTTCATGCAATATTATAAATGTTTTTATCAGAATATTTTAATTTTTCTTTCAAATCAAGTGTATTGTAAAAAAAATTTGAAAAGGGATTTTGGAATTTAATTTAAAATTTGATTTTGATAAATATATGTTTGGGATGAAATGGATTAGGTGAAAATATGTAAGGGAAATACCTAGTTAAGCCATATATAGGGGATAACCATAATATAGAAGATATTTTTTTATTGGTATCATTAGAGTCTTAATCAGTATAACATTTTTTGGAATTTTAGAATATGTGATTTGTAGGTTATAGTTTTGTGTTTTTTTAAAAAAATTATATGAAAATATGATATCTATTTTGGTGGAAGAATTATATTAATTATAAATTTTTTTAATTTAGATGCTTCAGGAATTTTTTATTACTCATTTTTATATTATTGTTTACTGATTCGTGGGGATAAATTAATTTTGGAGAGAAATATTTGAGGTTTATATAATATCTTGAGGGATTGGACTAGAGTGAGTCTAATAAATGTAATGGTATTTAGACTTTGGGAATTATCTATTTATATATCATATATCTCAAGGATTATGAATATTATAGAAGATAATTATTTAGGCCAATGGCCTCAGTCAATGAATTTTTTATAAAATATGGTTGTAATCTTTTATGGAAATTATCTTTTTTATTCTATGTAGTGGTTTTTTTTTCATTTTTGGATTTGGTCATGGGACTAAAAGTTAGTGGATAAAATTATAGATTATTTTTGGATGTTTGTCATAGTTTTATGATTGATTCATGGATTTAATTAGGCATATGAGAGGTTCCACTTATAGAATCACGCTATATGTGACATCATGTACCCAATGGAATCTCATCAGGTACTTAATGGGTGGTTCAGTATAGTGGTACCCCTAAGTGTGTCACCAAAAACACAATAGACTCATCTTAGGTAATTGATAGACCTAGTTCCATTCTCAATTAAATTAATGGAAATTTTTTCCTTTAACCTTAACAACTTTAATTTCAATACCATATCCCTTGACCCTGGTTTCCTCAAGCCCAATGAGATCGTCCCCGATGGATTCTACTTGAATTTATCTTCCCCCTTATCTTTATTGGATTGAGGTTGTCTCATGGAGATTTAACAATATAAATATATGTTAAACTAGTCCCCTTATTCTACAATCATGTTCTCTTTAGTTTTATAATAATTACTAAATATGAATAGATTCATTAAATTAAAATTAAAAAAAAGTCCTAGTGGAATCCATACCAATTTGTAGGTTCAACTTTTATTTATTAGTTGAGTCATGGGTGAGTTTATTTCTTTTTATTGACATTGATATGATAAACATTCGACATAAAGATATTCATTTGGGTTTTCATTATTTTAGATCTTAATTTACGTCATTTTCTTCTCACTTTAATTGTTTAATTCTTATTACTAGTGATAAAAATATTTATAGGGGATATCTACATAGTGTTCAACTAGTATTTTCTCACGTTCATATATATTAATTTTTTGATTTATTGGAAATTTATTTTTAATGGTTATGGATTATATTTTTGTAATTTTTAGGGGATAAAATGAATTCATTATAATGTGAGTGAGGACTCCTCATAGATATCCAAATGGTTGGTGATTTTAACCCATATGAAATCTCATATTTCTATCATTATTATTGTTTCCCACAAATTTTCTGAAATTAATATTTTAAAATATACTTGTTTTCAATAGATTTAAATCAATTTTATTTAATTAATACCTTTTATATAAATTAATGCTTCTTTTATATGGATACACCCGTTTATACTTGACAAAAATTGTAAAATCACTTGTCTGGATTTTATAATTTATATTAAAATTTAAAAAAATATCAATTCTTATTTTTACAATAAAATATGTTTAATATATTTTGATATTGAAAACATTTATCATATGTTTTTCATTGTTAAAAATATATTATGTCTGAAATTGATTTTATAAATATCACTTGTTGATTTAATTAAAAATTAAATTAGAGAACATGTGTCACTATATAATTAATTACTCATATCTGAATAACAATGGGTAATAATAATCGTAATTGGGACTTTTAATGTAATTATGTATTAAAATTTTTAAATGAATTTTAGGCTATTTAAACCATTAAAAACACCTAATCGGTCATTATGAAGCATCACTTACACACCTTTTAGTGTGAATAATTAAAATCTACATGATTGTTAAACATTATTTTGTGAGTTATATGAAGTCTTCCATAAAACATCATATATTCCACAGGAACCCTCATAAACCCATAATTATTATGGTAATAACCACCAAGGAAGAGTAAGTTAGGGAGTATGGGTAGTGTGACCACTCTCTAAAAATGATTATTCTATATTATGTATTAAACTTTTATTATTAGTATAATCATTTAATTCCTCATTAACTAGAATGAGTTATTAATCTAAGATCCAAACATAACTCATGTTAAGTGTTTCATCAAGGGAGAGGTGATAAATTGGATGATACTAGGTTGAAATGAATGATGTCATGTCTAAATATAATTGAATTAATCAACTATTTTCTATCAAAAACAAGATACCTTATTTGAAAAAGTATCAATTGTTTATTTTCTAATTTTTTTTTAAAAAAAATTCATTACTTTTACACAAAAATTTACAATTAAATTTAATTTAATAAAACCACAACTTTTTAAAAAAATATTGATTCATACTAATTCTTAAATCGATAATGTTTAAATAAATTTTTTGATAACATTGAAACTAAAACATTTATATATATATAATTAATTTTTAGTTATTATAAACCATTTTATAGGAGTAAATCTACTTATAATAAAATATTCTAGATTCATCCCTAAACATTAATTAACACATTAATGAGATTTTTTTTCTATATTAGCTAAAACACAATCCACTCATGGATTATCACTTACCATGATACTAATATAAATTAATTACTACCCCTATTTGAATAAAGCATCCTTATGCATGGATGTTAGAAAATATTAAACTGATTATCATTCCATATTGTATCTTCTTTTGTAATATACCTCTATAATAACATTAATGAGACATCATTTTATAAAAATTTCCTTTTTTCATGATTTTGTATAATATTTTTGATACTATTTATGAAATTCAAGGATATACCATATTAATGTTACAATAATTTATGATTTGTAATGGTGTATATTTGATATGGTATTTATAGTAAATGGCGCTTGTATGAAAATATGTTAATGTGTTGAGTATGAAATTTCATATATTAGAATCATTACATGAGTATGATTTATATATTGATATGTTTATCAAGATTAATACATTTTTATACTAAAAATGTTGGATTATGTAACTAGTAATGGTCTTCAATCATTGATAATACGTTGATATCTGGAAATTATAATTTATAAATATAAGGTGTATATAATCTCTTTGTATAAAAAGGTATTTAAGAACTCATTGTGTTTGTATTACTATTATATGAATATTATATAGGTACCCACATGGTCATATTATAGTCAAACATATGATATATATATATATATATATATATTATTTCCATGAATCTATCATATTCCTCCCCTATTGAAAACTTAACATCACTTGAGTACATAATATCTCTTATCCCTTATGACAAATATATTACAACTGGATTTATTGATGATTATTTATTGGAATGACTATAAATATTCCTAGGATAATTAATTTAAAATACATATTGGAGACATGAATCTGGTATGATTGGTATGGATGCTTTTTCTATAAGAAGTTATCATGGGTGTTTATTTATATTCTATTGAATGATATTTAAAATT
Organism: Viscum album; assembly: GCA_963277665.1. Lineage (NCBI taxonomy): Eukaryota > Viridiplantae > Streptophyta > Magnoliopsida > Santalales > Viscaceae > Viscum > Viscum album. Next base: position 2,087,481,567 of record OY728140.1, on the reverse strand, counting down.
TTATTTCCATGAATTGATTGAAAAACACCTATAAACTGGTCATTTGAATATTTATGAAAATGAGAAAGATGATATAAATAATAAAGTTGACTGTATTTCATATATGTTCGAATATTTGATGTTTCCAAGTCAGTAATATATTTTCAAAACCTTTATTTTCAATTTTATGGATATACATATTCATGGACAATTTTTCAAGGACCTATAGGAAAAATGAGAAATTTAGACAAATTGTATGGAAACCCAACTTTTAATACATTATTTTTAACATAAATCCTTATTATAATATTATATTAGATACACTAAATAGACTTTTGTGGTTTACAATCATAGAAACTATAGAAAAATTACATGAATTACACAATAAAATCATAAACATAAGCTTTGTTTAATTGTTTTTAAAGGATATTTTATTATTCCATCAAGGTTTACATTAATACAAGTTATTTTATAGGGACACTCATTAATAAAAAAGGGTGATCATAATACCTAGTAATGGATACACAATGTAAATAGAACATAAGTGATCATAATGTATAAAACATGAAGTGTAACATGAGGTAATAATAATATTTATATGATACATAATATTTAAATGTGCCTAAAACATAAAAATGATAATTTAAGAGAATATAACTATTGTTAAATACCAGGTGCTATAAAACATATTACCAAGGTTATTCACCATGGTATAATAAAACATGTCATATCTAGGGATTGATTCATTTCCCAATGAATTGGATAAATCTCAAGGAGAGCCCTTCATATGTATTAATTAATATTTTTGATGTAGATCGTATATCATAATTAACTATTTCATCAATAACCTTTAGCGAATAAGGATTGGGTTTCATAAAAAACATTTAGTATAAGGTGATTAACGATATGAACATTTCATCATTTTTAACCCATGGTAAGGAAATATAACATTCATACTTGTAAATAAATATAAAAAGAAGTATAATTAAATCTATATGAATACCCTAGAATAAAGATAGGGTTGGGTATTCAAAAAATAAAAATAGTGGCATCCAAAATCAAATAAATGTTCTATAAGTATAATGTGTATACGAAGTGGTTTTGGAAATAGGATTAATCGGTGAAAATTGAAGTATCTCATAGAAATGATAACATTAATTAATTAATAAAATGATCATATATACATGAGAACATACTATATTTGAAATTAGAGGACTTACTTCAAATAATGTTCATGGATAAAATGGTAGATAAAGATAATCCCGAACCTTGTCAAATGGCTTCGTAATTATTGAGGAGAGTACCTTATAACATTATAAAAACCATATAAAGGAAATAATGAGGGAAAATATAGGTAAATATAATCTAAATGGAATGGAAGTTAATTTAATGATGTATAATGGAGGGTAGTTAAAGAAAAATGAAGAGAAATTTTTATTAATTTCAAAATATAGGCCATTGAATATAGGTTTTAGAAAATGGAAAATCATTTTCTTAACAATGGTTGTAGGTAATCTTTTTTTATATTTATGTAAAATTATTTTTTTCCCTTATATATTATATAATTGAAATATAATTTTTAATTTTACAATGGGATTAGGAAAGAAATTTCCAACAAAATAATGTTATTAAAACCCTGATATTGATTTTAGTGTTTAGAATTATATTTATGGGTTTGTAAATTCATTTTAATTCATTAAAATACATAATATTAACGAAATAACATATTTTGGGTCATTAATTCAATTTTTTTAAATATTACAACATTTTTACATTTTCGTGAAGTCATAAAACATACCAAAAATGAAAAACTATATTTTTACTATTCATTGGAAAATAATTTATTTTATAAAATCCTAAAAAAATCACCCTAACACAGTTTATTTTTGTTGATTACAAATAGATATTTTATTTTATCAACATAAATTACTCAATATGATAATTTTATATTTCTAAGAAAAATTCAATTTTATTTAAAACGAATAGTTTTATGTATTAATCAACCTCATATCCCTTATAAAAATTACCTTGCACATTATAAAGTTATATTAACAATTAAGTAAACATTCGTAGTCATTCAAAAAATAAATATTATTTTATAAAAATATTTCATGAAAATTACATTTATTTATAATAATAATTGTAATTATATATTTTCCAAAAATATTATTATTTTTCCTTTATAACCAAAAAACTATTAATCATATTCATCTTATATGAATTTTTATTTTTTAATACAAAATAATAATTAAATTATGATTGAAAAACCAATTATTTTATTTATTATATAAAAATTATAGTTTAATAATACTAAGGTCAAGATACATATCCCATTATTACACTATCATATGCCATAAGGGTAATATCTGAGATGGTGGTGCTTTCATGGTGTGGATTTGCTAACATTAATCTACTGGTGATCTCCAATTACTTGAAATTATTTAAAGGATTATTCCTCTTAAGTATTACTTATTGAATAAATTATTGGGCATGGTCAATGGTGAAGCCTAGTGATGTTATCTCCCTTCCATGTTCAGATAAATGGGATTCAAAAGGAATGACCCTACTTATTTATATGCATCGTTTACCCCTTCCGCATTATTTATTTCTTATCATCACCCTATTTATACACTAATTCCAATAGAAACATTATTATAAACACTCATAATACCAAACATTAATATTTTTTAATTGTCACATTTACCTACTATTTGAAATTAACATCTTCTTTTTCTTATATCCCCTATATATGCTCAACCATTTTAATACATCAACATTCACTAGATAAATACAATTTTACAAAAGACCCTTGATAATGCCTTCCATATTCCTAACTCTTCTATTTTTTTTAATTTTTTCTAATTCGGGTGATATTTATTAGTGAATTCAAACATATGTATTTTACATTAGTTTACACAATAATTTTTCCCTATATCTCCCTATATTATTTATAGCTATTATAGTCCATATTATTCCATGATATGAAATGAAATGTAAAAGGTGTTCTATATGCTTAACGTATAAATAATTATAAAATATTCAATTTGAAACATTAGTCATTTTATTAATAAAAAGTTATTTTTTTGTCTGGTAAATTGTCTCCCACTCTATGAATTTTTTCAGTTGAAATTTTTTCCAACCTTATAATAAATGGTGGAATTTATATTTCATCAATTTTTTAGGATAATTTATTGTGTATTATAAATTTATATTTTTTCATAAAACATAAATCAGTTATGTTGCCTTGCTTCTCAAAACATACCCCCTTTTATTATGAATCTGGATCGATTATTCTTCATATGATAGGTTAGGTTCCATGTCCATACCATATTAGTCTACAAAGTTTTCCACAAACCAGGTCAAGATTCCATCCATATCGACTCCCGACTCAATCTGCACTAAGACCTAATAGGAATTCTTGATCCTCTAAGGATATAGACTAGTACCATGAATCATAGATAATCCATTTGGGAATTATTATTCCCAGTAAAAAAATTAAATATAAAAAATAAAAAATAAAACACTTCTGGGAGAATCCCAAAACACAAAAAAAATTATTTACATAAAATAGAATCCAAATACAAATATAATAGAAAAAATTAGAAACTAAACCCAAACTTCTTCCAAGAAGATATCTCTATGACCCCTTGGCCACCACTATCAAATAATACATCCCATACTATAAGTAACCTTAATAGAACCTTGTCCTAAAAAATATCTTGGGTTTACCATTATTGGGTGGGAAAAGTAGGGTGCGAGTATTAAAATCCTAGTAGGTAAGCACCATTGTTTCCATAAATTTAATTTCTAGTAATATTCCATAAAAACCCATTTTAAATAAATTAAAAAAATAAGGTTTTAACATTTTAAGGACCGAAAAATAGATTTCAATGAATTTCATTCTCATAACAACACACACACAACTCCCTTTTAAAATTTGATTTACTTTCAAAAAACACGTTCAAGAGAAAAAATGAAAGAAAAGAATCCAACTCATATGATAAAAAAATATTGTAAAAATATATAAAATATTTCAATGCCATAGAACACTAATAGGAAAAATATAAAATCTAACAATGAAAAAAAATACATAAATGAAATCATTTGTATTTCTTAAACATCTCAAGTAAAAATCCTTGGATGTACTCAGTTTGGACTCACCTTCCAGTGTATGGTGAAGCTCCTAAGTAAATAACCAACTATATTTTCAAAACTATCCTCATGAGTGTAAATTCTCATATATACTCTGAAAAAATCTTGGGGTACCAACCAATCTAATTATGATTAATAAGATAAAACCACTCAACACTCTAGATGACTCTCAGGAGCCCAATGAAACTTGAATATTGATGATGATGAGGTCATCACATTGGTGGAACAAACTAATAACATGTATATGTCACCATACAGACCTAGTCTAATACATCGGACTACATATTTAATGAAACTATCCTTTTAAATACTATCATAGAGTTTCCCATCATGCATCTAGTCTTACATAAAGTTCCAACCAGTCTTATACATCACGTGTCATTAAAACCACATCTTAAAACCCCAAAAGCATCCAAATGGTAATTTAACCTTTCCCATCATAATTCGTTTCCAAATCCATTTAGAAAAACAATGATAAAAACACACATCATACTCAAAGGTTCCAAAAAAGGATTTATATTGTTTTGTTACAAACCACAACACAAAGTTCCATGCAGGCTGAGCCTTTGGATGAATATTTAAAACTATATTTGAGAACCACATATCCATTTTGAAAACATTATGTCTTTAGGAAAACAATTTAAATTGATTAGGAAATAGAAATGTAATTGGGGAATGTGTTTCATAATTAGGATTCAAGGCGAACATCATTTTATAAAATCTATTACCATTTTTATTTCTATCCATATGTTCACACCTTCGACACATGGATGTTTCAACATCTACTGTAACACTTTTCTTAATCTATAAATACCAAATGATTCAATTTACGAATCAAAAATAAATTAAAAATTCATTTGATGAGTCCACTCACAAACACTAAACCATAAAATCCACTATAATCCACACACATAAGAACCAATACAAAAAATTAACAAGATACCAATGCATAAGAAATACTAAACAAAATTTAAAAAACCACATTTTATATTTATTAGATAGTTGGAATTTTATCAAATACTTTTCATGCATATATATGTAGGTGTAATTAATAAAACAACTTGAAACCACATTTGAATCAATTTTACAACACAAAGACATATTAATATGTCAAAAAAATAATCCAATGTATGAATAACACCTTTATAAATCCATTTAGTAAATATCAACCATCAATGGAATGTTCCATAATTGAAAATAATGGAAACACCTACCTCAACTATGTGTGAATGTGATGAAACTCTTGAATAAGGAAGATCAAGGACAAAGGAACAATCTGCATGCCCTAGGATTAATGAAAACACCCAAAATTATCCAACCCATACCCAAGGCTTCATAATATAAGGTAGCCCACTAAGAAGGACCAAAGTACAAAGGTCGAAGAAGAAAAATGTGGATAAGAATACTTTCCCAAGGTAGAAATCACCCATGATTTGAAGGAGAAGCACATTATATCAAATGTAGAGTGGAGAAGGATTCTGGATCCCAAGGGGCATCACAAATGAGACGGAGGGGAGAGGAGTTATTTGGGTTAATAAAAATAGAGGAAAAATTAGGTATTTCCTACTTTTTATGAACATGTGGAAGACGAACGGTTTAGCTTCATGGTTTTTCAAAACATGCATCATCCATGTGCACCCTACTGGAGATGAGGGATATGCACACATTATTTCCTCACATTTTGGGAAACTGCTCTCCAATAATGCTCCATGTTTCTATCAAAAATTCTATAACCCCACGAATTCCTTTCATATGGTTTCTCTTAACCTTGTGCAGGCCATGACCCTTAACACAATCACCAACTATGAGTTTCATGGGTTCTCATGGGCCATGTATAGCTTTTTCTAAACAATGATCAATACATTAATATAAAATTATACAGGAAAAATAAAAATTGTAAATTCTCTTAGCCTTAATAGGATACACGGTTAAACCACAAACTATGTACAAAAAACATAAACTGGGATAAAACTCACCAGAAACCTCTAAAACATAAAATTTCATATTGGGAACTCAACTCAAATCCCAACCAATTGTACTAACATCAAGAAAATTTTAAAAAAAAATAAAAACCATGGTATGGGTGTTAAAATTCTCCCCACCATAAAAGCATCTATTTGAATACAATCCAAAAATCAAACCCAAAACATAATGTCGGTGAACAAAACCACAAACCTCATGGTGATTTTTTATAACATCACAAATCACATAAAGATAGACCTAATTAACACCAAAATTAGGAGAAATGTGGAGGAATAAAGGCAAATGGTTATCCCTGCCACAATGACCCATCTAAATCCACATCATCCACAAATGATCCCAACCCGAAGCAATCCCCACTGTAAGTAGCACCAAGGAATAGAAAACCACAAAATTTCTCTATTATACATTTCCACAAGACATGAGAATCTCCAAAATGAGAAAAAAAACTAATCCATAAGAAATCAAAATCTCCAAATATGACCCAACTAAAAATAAGAACTGATTCTATAGAGAAGCTAAAACAAACAATAAATAAGGACTAATCCAAAATCGCCTCCAAAAAAATCAAACCAATTGAATTATAGAATGATGATAACATGAAATGGAAATATAAAACAACAAATGATACTACAAAAAATAAACTTAAAGCAACTCCACTTTGAGGTCGGTGACATAACCATTCTAACACCCCAATACCCAACAATTCTTAACTACATGAGAAGCTTCACTATGGGACCTATGGTTGGATCTCTGATCGCATAAATCATATCATTCTATATATTCAGGAGATGAAATCCTCCACCTAATAGTTTCCAATTGGTTTCACCACATTCAAAACATCTCTATATGACCCAAACAGCCACATCAATAACATGCATTTGGAGAACTATGGAAAGAAGGATTCAAATTCATTATCATGACACTCTAGAATAAAACAATTGAATTATATAGTGAAAAGAAGACAAAATATACAATGGAAACATCCCAATAAACGGTTCCTCTATAACACACATCTCACCATATGAGGAACCTTCATGAGTGCCAAGGACAATTGGTTCACCAACCACCACCGATGGCACTCTAGGAACCACCTCATCTTGAAACACCTCATCCATGAGGTTCCTAAATAGAACATCACCAAAAGAGATAACTATCACCTTAATCATTGAAAAAATATCTCTGAAAAAATAGGATCTTTCAATTGATCATTAGTCTCTATATCATCATAAAATGAAACAAACTCTTTGATGTGATCGAAATAGGCTTTCACCATATGCTTACCTCACCAAACACCCAAGGGCTCTACCACATTTCTCACCTTCACCTCCTTAGGTAAGAACCATCATGGAATATTTGTTATAAACATTTCCCAATACATCCCAACATTCAGTGATGGCAGGATGATCTCCTTATAGCAATACAAACTTGGCCCTTCAAATGATCCAAAAATAGTGTGACCCTCATGGATTCTGTATTTCTTAATTACCTAAAGACAACTTCAACTTTTCGAAGACACTATGTAGCCTCTAACATACCTCAATCACTATAAATTAGAAGAAAAATATAGAATAAATGTTACTCCACCAATCCACTAGGAGAATGGGAAGGGTCAATAACAAGACGAGACTTGCTAGAAACTTTCAGGACCTTTCTTGGCGGCTTACTCTATGAAAAAAATACACAAAACCAAAAATAAAAACCCAACCAAAACTCAACCAAAATGAACATCCCAAAAAAACACCAAGATCTTAATCCAAATATCACATAATGTATAGAAAATACTATTTCAATCAAAACCTCTTTCATTCCATATTCTAAATAACTAAGATTCTAGTTTCTAAATACTATAAATTGCATTAAAAACGTACTCGTACACCCAATAACACTTTTAAAAACATATGAAAACCCAAAACCAGTTTACCTTTAGAAACCCTTATTCCCCAATAACCATTTTCCATTTCAAAATCCACACACACCAACCGAAATAAAAAAAATAGAACTCACACCAAACTCAATGAAATGGGATCTACTATCCATGTAAAACTCGACCACATAGTTTAGTGAACCATTCCCTATGAAAGAACCATCCACTAAGAATAACATGTATATGGGATCTACATGGGTCATTAATCCACATAAACCACCACCCAATAGTGGTTGACCTCCATTTTCATTCCTTATCCACACCCATAAACCTAAATAACCAAATCTCGAACTACCCCTTAAAACATGAGGCTCGTGAGGAGTAACAGTTCGGGATGATCTTCTAATACCTACATCCTGAGTCTCAAAAATCATATCTCTGAGCTACCATATGCCTAAAATACCAATAGTAATCTATGTAACCATTTTTTTTATGAATGAGGTTGGGATTCTATCCAACATGACACCCAACCCAGTCTGTGAAATGTCCCAAGAGGTATTCTTAATAATCCATAGTTAGAGACTAGTGACTGGCATAATAGATAGTGCATACGGGGCTGATTTTTCCCAATAAAAAAGTGAAATATAAAAAATATAGCATGAAACATAACTGGGAGGATCTCGAGACACAAAATACAATTAATATGCACAAGATCCCCAGCCTAGTTGGTGAGGACTTGGAAAATGCACCCAAGAGACCCGAGTTAAAAACCAGGTAGAGACATATTTTGGGGGTACTGTAGTAGTACTATAGAGATCACTGTAGAAGGTAATGTTCAATATTTTAGTAGCCAAAAATATCCATCCATTTGGGCTTTTAGGCAACAGTTTTGTTCCTCAAGTCCTTCAATTCATTCGGTCCACCCAATGCCTTTGGGACAGTAAGGATTATGGGAATCCTCAAGGAATTTGGGCCACCTCAAGGCCTTTGGTCCACCTCAAGGCTTTCGGGACACTTGAAATTGTTCTTAAATGGACCATGCAGGCTCTACATGGAGAAAACTCTAATTGTGGATTCAGAGTAAGCATATTCACCATAGTAGAAGCTAATAGATGTCGAATAAAGATAGGGTATGGCGTTTCCATCAAGACCAGCCTGTGCATTCATGGGAAGTCTAGCCAAAAAACCATGCGATGGTGGAGAGCTGATATCACAATGTAGATGCTGGGGAGGATCAGTTCCATGTAGTTATAGACTAGATATTTCAACATGGCATCCATGTGAACTCTTGGTAACCACCATACATAAAACCATCCGTCTCCACAAGAAACCGGAATCAAATATGAACCTGAATAACAACTCAGGTCTAGAGACATCAAGTGACACAAGTGGGGTGTGAGTATAAACAACGTAGTATCTAAGCACTACAGTTTCTATAAATTTAATTTTCAAAATAATTACATAAACACTTGTTAGAAATAAATTTATAAGCTAGGTTTTTATCATTTCAAGGAACTGAACACAACATTCATGAAATTAACTTTTTAAAAATAATATTCAATTTTAAAAGTTTTTACTTTACAGAATAATTTAAGGTTACAAAACCCAAAAGGAATCCATCCTATGTGAAAAAAGGGATATTCTAAAAAAATTGAAAATAATGTAATCAGATAGAACACTACCAAGGTATATAAAAAATGTAGTAAAGATAAACATAACATATAGAAATGTAATAATAGGAATTTCCTAAAAATATATATAAAAAATCCTTTGACATAGTTGATTCAGACTCACTTTTCATCATTTTTTGATGTTCTATATTCAGCAACCAAATGGATTCTCAAAACTCACCTCACCAAGAGAAATACCCCTCTAGTATCTCAATAAATCTTGGGGGTACTATCATCTATAATTGAGTTCTATAAGCAACGTCCACTATACCCTATTGATTATGAAAAGGAATCCCATGATTATAGAATTTAGAGCATGAGGATGTCATCACATGTAAGGCACAAATAGAAAAACCGTAGAATCTGCCATTATTGCCTATCATAAACTTCAAATCCACATATCTTGTGAACCCCTTCATTTGTTGGAAGACCAAAAAGGTTCCTATAACACATCAAGTATTACTTAAACTTCCAACCATGAGTACACATTATTCCATCTTATAGAAAATTTTGTGATACCACAATATGTCAAATGATCCATTGACATTTCCCATCAAAATCCATTTCCAAAACCAATTCAAAAAATAAGGTGAAAACAAACACCATTATTAATGTTTCGAACTGGGACATTATATTATTTAGTTAAAAAACTAAACCTCAATGTTTTAGGTGTCCATGACTTAAGAAACGCACTCGAAAACAATATTTGAGAACTAAATATGCATTTGGAAATAATTATTGTTTTAAGATAACAATTTGAATTGAGGAGGATGAATTCATGAATGAGGGAAATATTTTTAAATGTATGTTCCAAGGTGAACATCATTTTAGAAAATCCATTATATTTTTTGTTCCCATCTATATATTTACCTCATTAAAACCTGTATATTCCCAAATATAATTGATAACTTTTTAAATGCCATAAATACCAAAGGTTTAAATTTAAGTGTCCCCAAAATCATAGTAACGCATTGAAATATTCCACACACAATCACCAAACCATAAAAGTTGCTAAATTCTACACATAAAAGACCAAATTCAATGAAAAAGTATATTACCAAATCATAAGAAAGACCAAACACAATAAAAAAACCCAATTCATCTTTACGGGACATGTTGAATTTTATAAAACACATTATAATCATATACATATAAAATTAATTAACCAAACCCTTTCAAAACTCGTTTATATAAAATTTTCAACATGAAAAGTCACAATTTATCAAACAAACACAACACAAGTATGAATCAAACCTTTAAAAATAAATTTAAAAATTCTCAAGGAACAGTGTAATGTCTTGGAAAGTAAAATAATGGAAACATCTACCTTATCAACCTATAAATGTGAAAAAAACTATCAAATAATGAATATCAAGGCCCAAGGAATAATATACATGTCCTAGGGTCAAAGAAAACACCTAATATTTTCCAACCAATACACTAGGGTTTGATAAAGAAGGAAATCCTTAATGAATAACCATGGGATCAAGATATAAGAAGAATAATAGGGATACTATGACTTACCAGAGGAATAAATCACCCCTGATTTGATGGATAATATCCTCGAATCTAAGGGTTAGGATATGAGGAAGCCTCCTAAGGATCCCTAGGGGCCACATGAATGATTTTTATTGGATTAGAGGGAATTAGGGTTAAAACACAAGGAGGTAAAAAGGACAAATTTCACATGTTTTAATAACTTCAGAAAGTGACCAGTTTGGCCTCAAGTTTGATGAAACATGCCCCAACCATACAATCCCTACTAGAGTAGAGGGACACCCACACTTTTTGGTTTCATGGTTTGGGAAACCATCCAACAAACATGTTCCATGATTTCTTCAAAAATTTTAAAACAGCTTGAATGATTACTTCATGGTTTATCCTAACTGGTAACAAGTTGTGTGTATTGTCCATGACACCAATGAGAAGATGCATGATTTCTCCAAGGCATCTCATGATATTTACCAATCCATGTTGGTTCGTCCAAGTGAAACTGTACATGACTAAAAACAACTATAAATTCCTTCAACTTTAATATACTATACATTTCACCCCAAACTAAGTACACAAATGATGAATAGGGACAGAAACGCCTAAAACCTCGAAAACATAAAATCTACCTTCATAAAATCAACTAAAAACTCCACCAAAAGATAGAGAATCAAGAAAAGTGTAACATAAAATAAAAATCATGGATTGGGTGCGGAGTTTTTTATCTAACATATAATTTCTTAATAGATACATATAGAATACATCATAACCATCATAATTATTTGGATATAGTGATAACTGGTAGGAAACTGCTCCAATGTGCTTTAGATTCTCTAATGGTACAATGTATCTTTAACATAGTTTTCCCTTTTTTACAAACATCATGATCTCTTTCCATGGTGATATTGTTAGGAATATATAATCTTTTACATGAAACACTAATTCCATCCATTTATTGTTATAATATTTTTTTGACTTTGAGAAACCTTGATATTTATTGGATAACTTATATCTTCAATATAATTCCTTCCATAAAGTGTCTTCCCATCAATTTTCCTTCTCCAAATTCATCTTATCATATTTTAGTTCTATACCTCCTCTCATAGAGTGATTCAAAAGGATATATTTGATTACTAGAATGAAATGTGTTCTAACAGGAGAAATCAACAAGTTTAAGATGTCGATATTAACTCCCATAAAAAATAATGTGATATATCCCTTAAAATTTCTTCAAATGTTTGAATAGTCATGAACAATTTACCATCATTTTGTTATTGATAGGATGTCTTATGGTTTACTTTTGTATTCATGGCCTTTTGAAGGAGACTCTTGTATATAAATGTAAATATTAGATTATTTCCTAGAAAAGTAATAGTATTTCCTTACAAATTCTCAACAGATATTAAATATACTATTTATATAGACAATCTTGTTAAAAATCCACTCATATAGTGGTAAAATTAGAATAATTTATTAATATATTAGTGATTACCCATATGGAATTATTTCCCTTATATTTCATAGGAATGAAGGTAATGAAGACCAAAGTGATGTTGTCCCAGTTCCATATAAGTGTGATTAGTAGTATCATCAGTCACATGTGTAATTTTTTTTCTCTAAATTCAGTTTCTAATGTACAAAACATATTGAAATATACTTAGAAATCTCACATTTCATGTTTTCCCACCAATAATTATCTTAATGATATATATTATTTTTGTTCTTCCATGATTTATAGAGGAAACAACATTGTGAACATAATATACTAACACTTTATTTTTTATTTTCATATATTAGATATATAGAATTCTACTGATATCCAATATTCACTATTGATCAGCATTAAACACATGAAAAATCCCATTATTAAAATCTTTTATCTTGTTTTGTAACCCTAGATCACCTCTTTTTTTGTCTGAATATTCTCAAAGAAATTTTCTTAGTAAATAATTTAGGATAGGATTGATGATGTACATTATCTTATGAATTATATTTACATCATTACCAAGTCCTTTACTAGTGTTTCTAATTTAATCTTTATCAATTATATAACTCTAGGGTCATACTAACTCTACAAATTAGCTAATTTGTTTTCTTTTATTGGTTATAAAGAATTAAGAAATCATAATCCTTAAGAAGATCCAATCATATCATTTTTCCAATGTTCAATAATTTAGGTGTGAATATATAATTTAGACTTTGTTTTAATATTTATATAGCACTATTCTCCCCTAAAGATAATTTCTCAATATCTTCATATATAAAATAACTGCAACTAACCCAAAATCATGTGCAGTAGAATTATATTAATGAGGCATTAAATTATCAGATACTTATGAAATCACATTATCCTTTTGAATATGTATAAATCTATGATTGTACAAGGATACATCATTAAAAGTGAAAAATACCTACACAATTTTTGTGTTATTTTAGCACGAGTTCAACAACCATCCTAGTTTTAGTTATTAGAAACATTATTTTAACTATTTTTCCGAAATAGAATTAAATCTCTTTCAATTTAACATTGTTAATTGATTATAAATCCTTGAAAATAATTTTTCAAAACCATTATAGTATCTTTAGAGACTATGGAAACTATGATTATTAGATAAAATTATTGGTTGATTCCACACCTCTATAGAATTTATATTTGTTATATCAATCAAAATTCGTTCACTAGTCATAATGTTCCTGAAGAATGTGACTTGTTGTAACCTGATCCCACATTTTATGAATTTTCCAAAAAAATTATTCTATTTCCCTAGAGTTTATAATATGAACCTATGATTATCCTCATCCTACCCACAAAATACAGAATATATTATAATATTTTGAATAAATACCACCACACATTTTCTTGTTAGTCCAAGATGACTCAATTCATCAAATAAATAAATATAGTAGGAGCATTGGTAATCCTATATGGGATAAAAAATATTATTGTCAACATATTTTTCGATATACGGTCTTTTGGATATCTTATTTTTTTTACCCACGACTGATAATACCCGGATCTGAGTTTAATGTTGGAAAAAAACTATACCCCATAAAGCTAGTTGAAGAAATATTCAATCCTTGGAATAAGGTATTTAATCATCACTATGATCCTGTTAAGTTATCTATAATCAATTCATATCTAAATTGATTCATTCAAATTATTTACAAAAAGGAAAAGTTATCCCCAAGAAGAAACACATTTTCAAATTATACCCCTCTACAAAATATCATCAACATTATTATTCATTTCCAATAATTCCACGTATGTTATTATATATGGGGTATTTTATATTGGAATGGGAACAATTTTGGGTTCAACTATGTCCTCCACCTCTATTTTTTGGGGATTTATAGGTATCTATTTAGAAAATACATCAACGTATTCCCAAAAATGGGTACATATACTATTTTTTTTTACTTTTTTCCCATATTCACCAACCAATTTTGTAAATAATGAAACAAGAGGTGGTTCTTGACAATACTAAGAAGGGTATATATATATTGATGATAATTATAATTTTTCAATTATATTATATAGAAATTTAATTTATTCTATAGTTGATCATGGAATTATACTTTTACATCCAGTCAATCCCACTTATTTTCCTAAATTCCACTGTTGGAATGAGAACCAATTTTACTAAGAGTTTGTAATCTACAATGTTAATAGGGAAATACAAATATAAATTTAATTGTTCAATAGTTAGTCTATTATTTTTTACCAAAACTCTAAAAAAAGAATTTCACAGTTTAACTTTATTTTCATTACAAATATGATTAAAAAAAATACTCTATTGAACCAAAATAAAATAATGTAATCGATTGGTTTTATTGTACTATCAGTTCCCCTATAACATAATAAATTATAAATTTTTTTTAAACCATTATGAATAAAAAAGAATAACATTTCTCTATTATCATCTATTGGGGATAAAAATGAATTCCATATATAATCATCTATATGATCATTAATTAAAAAATATCCCTGATCCCCAGACATGATTAATTTTACAAAATATTGTATGCAAAAATATCCCTTTTCCATTGGCATTAATATTTTTGGTATTCTCATCATCATAATAGTTTAATGATAAAATCTCATCTCTTCTACACTTGTAACAATTTCAACTTCCATGCAAATTATTTCCTAGATTCTTCTTCCCACACTTGATGGAGATGGGTAGTTTTTGTTTCATATATTCTATTCTGTAGTTAAAAATTCATTTTGAAATTCCATTTTATCCACCTCATAATATCACCAATTCTAGATAAAAAGTTCCATCTCCAAACTCCAAATCATCCTTAGAGTTACACCCAATTATTTCCTTGAAACTCGAATTGTATCAGATTGCAATTTTTGTTTAGAGATGTGGACATAATCCAGAAAAATAATCTGTCAATATATCTCTAAAAATCAGTGAATAGTATTTAATCATCTCATTAAATCCTTATAAATTTTATCTCATGACATCCCATTGATTCATTATCTTTTTATTATTAAAAAATTCCATCTTTATCTTAGTATGAATGTTTTCAGAAAAATAATTGTGGTAAAAGAATTTATTAATGTCTTCACAATCAATAGATTCCACCTCACCTTTTGGATTCATATTCTTGATCAGTTTCCACCACTAATAAGCTTCTCTATCTAAGAGATATACTACCAACATTAAATTCTCTTTCATTTAACAAAAAATATATGAAAATATCTTTTTTATAATATTGGTCCATTATTCTATGATCAGTGGATCAGAGGTTCCAATAAAATTAGATTTTCATTGACACATGACGTGTTTAACTACTAGATTTTCCTTACATGGAGAATTCAAACAGTCCACAAGGTTTACGTTGTAATTTTTCATCTAAGATAACAAATTCATCATCATCAGTTTTGACCTCCAACATCCATCATATTAAGAATACAATTTTTTTATCTTCCATCACATCCATTATTTACATAAGTTCTTCTATTTAATTCAATTTTTCAATAAGAATAAAACCTAATTGATAATTTTTTTTTCTAATTTAAAAACTAAAACAGAAATTATAAAGAAAAATTTAATCCTAAAATTTTATAATTACACACTTCTGGGATATTATACTTTAAAAAATACATTATCAATATATTATCAATAATGATTTGTAAAAAGAATGTGATTAACAAAAGAATATCCCACAATAGTATCAAACCATGTGTGTGTTACAACATTATTTTCATTTAAGACATATAGGTTCATTTGATACCACATTATCCCTATTGGTGTTTTTATCCCTAGGTACATCTATTTCAAGAGACTAAAATTTGTAGATTCCAAACAAGGATTTGATTATTTAGAAACCCCTAACTTATACATAAACATATTTTAAAAAACAATTTGCAATGTTTAGAATTATACTTTTTGTTCTTAATAATGTTTTCTATTCCTAATTTAAAAAAATAACTAGATTTTTCCTTTGATAAAAACTATGGAGACCTTCCATTATTGTAAATGATTTTTAAAATAATTCCCTAATAAAATATTAAATTAATAACTTCAAAGGACCATTTAATGTTTAGTATCATGGAAAATAGGTATATAATTAATAGGGTACACATATAAAACATAAAAATAAAAATTATTTAATCCAAATGACAGAATACTTTATTTTTCCATCCGAATTTAACTCACATAATGTTATTTCACAGGGATAATCCTTAACAGAAAAAGGTGATCACAAAGACAAATATAGGGTAAATATTTAAATTCTACATAAGAGATCTCCATAGATAACACATGATTCCCAACATGAGGTAATAGTCATATGTATATGATTAATAATAATGAAATATGGATTAAATATAATAATATAAATTCATAAGAATATTTTATTTCTTAATACAAAGGTTTCATAAACCATATTAGCTATGTTATTCACTAAGGTATCATAAAGAATGTAATATCTAGAAATTAATTGTTAACTTAATGAATTATTGTGATATGGTGGTAAACCCTTAAAATTTATTCATTCAATTTTTCCATATAGATCATATATCCTAATAAATCATTCCATCAATAACCTATTGGGAGAAATAATAAGCTTCAAACAAAATCATTGAGTATGTAATTGTTTATATGCATGATATTTTCTTTATTTTAAACCCATGGGATGGTAATGTTGGTTTTATGCATGCAAGAATACATTAAATTATTCTTAAATATATCAATATGGATACCCTTGAGTAAAAATAGGTTTAGGTAATCACAACATAAAAAGGGAGGCAAGGACAATAAACCAATGATTTCAGCAGCATAACAGATATACAAAGTGGTTTATAGAACATACCATATGAGAGAAAATTCAACTATATAATTAATAAAATAACATTATAATAGTAATAAAATGATCAGGAGTGGATGAGAAAATAATAAATTTTAAATTAAATGACTAACTATAATGGAAGTACTTAGACAAAAAGGGAGAGGATGATAATCCCTTATATAGTGAGATAGAATCTCAAAGCCCGATGAGAGTACCTTATAACCATATAGTCAAATAGTAAAGTCTATAGAGAGGAAAAAAGAAGGAATATACCTGATCAATTTTTTGTGAGGGAATGAAATGGGATTGAGAGGTGGGTATTTATAGAAAGATTAAGGATAATTGTTTATTTATTTAAAAATATAGGCCTTGGAATTCTAGGTTGTGGGAAAAACCATTAGCTTACTTATGATTTTGGCTAATGGTTTATGAAATTTTAGACATGGGTTTTAGGTTTTATCCATTTCAGGACAAAAATACCATTTTTTTAATGTTTCATTGGTCATGCGAAATATCCTTTCAAAAAAATATTGTTATTAATTCTTTAATTTCAACTCTGTACTTTGGAAATTTATTTATAGGATTGTAAATTCAATAAAATTCATTCAAAAAATTATATGAATAAAATAAATTATTTTCAGTCATATATTTATATATTTTAATAATTACACCATTATTATATATTTATTAATTCATAAAACATACTGAAAATACAAAATTTTATTTTTATTGTTGATGGGAAAAAATGTATTTTAGAAAATTATAAAAATTCCACACTAACCCAATTATAATTTTTGGATTTCAAATATAATTTTAATATTATCAAAATAATTTTCTTAATGTGAAAATTTTATCATTGAAAATGTATATATTTGTTGAAAAATAGTGATTTAATAAAATAATCAACTTTCTGGCCCTTATAAAAAATTACTTAAGACATTATAAATTTATATTACAATTTATATTTAACTGAATAGTTTTTGTCATATTATTTCATAAATTTAATTTTTATTTATAATATTAATTTAAAAATATATTTTTCAAAATTTACATCAAGTTTTCTTTGTATCAAAAAATATATTTATCAGATTCAACCTATATTCATGTGTATTTTATTATAAAAAATAATAATTAAAATGAAATTATAGAAATATATATTACATTTATAATAGGGAAGTTAATAATTTATAATACTATAGTCTATATATATATATCTACTTATTAAATTAGCATGTCAGTTAAGGGTATGTTAGGATATCATGGTACATTCAATTCAAGTTTGGATAAAATTGATTTTTTGGGGATATATACTAACTCAAAATAATCCTATATTCACTTCTACATGAACACTACATATTTATTCTCTCCATTGGCATGGTAAAGGCTGAACCCAAAAACTTCTACCTCTCTCCCATAATATGATAAATTGGATTCAAAATGCCTGATCCAAGTGGTTGATTCCATCATTTCACCAATATATATCTAATATTTCATATCATTACCTATTATATACACTAATTATATTATGAAATTATTACAATTAGTCATAATTTCAAATGGTCATATTGTTTAATGGTCAAATTAACCAATGGATAGGTTATAGTAAGATATTAACGGTCACATTTTCCTTTATACCCTATATATGTTCCACTATTCCCATACCTCATCATTCACTAATTCTCTTACAAAGATTCTATAATTCCTTTTATATTATATATCATATTCCTACTATTCCTTTTCTTATTTACTATGTTTTATTATAGGAGTTATCTTCATTGGATAATTCAAGATTATGGAGTTTATATCAGTGTGTGTAATGTTCCATTAAATTTATCTCTCTATATTATTTTTATCTATTTTAGTCTATATTAATTTATGATATGCAATTAAATAGAAAATTTTTTATGTGTTATTTTACTACAAAAAATAATAAATTTTTTTTTGAAACATGATTTATTTTATTAATAAAAAATGAAATTTTTTAGGTCATTACAATATTTCCTTGATAATAATTTTACTAGGGAAATCGTTGTACAAAAAATATTTATATAGAAGGGAGAAAATTTTCATGTATATTAAAGAAATGAATTTTTTAATCATATTGATTTAGAATTATTTTTAGTGGAATAAAATTGATAAATATATATTTTATCCTCGTCTTTACACATACCAAAAACCGTGATATTAAAATATTTATACTTGAAAAGTTATAAGTAATTCAAAATAAATAATGAATGATTTACATGATTAGTGAAAATTGATCCATAATTTAATAGTGTATCTAATAGGCAGACATTTTGTTAAAGTGAATCAATAACCAATGGATGGGAGATCGTATAAAGAGGATAAAGTACAATAGGAACATGAATCTTTGAGATATTATGTAGAGACATGGGTTGGAGATGTGAACACATGGTGATGGATATATGCATTAAAAAGGAATATAACATGATTTAGTGTAAGAATTTTTCTTTGTAAGGGTACACCATGGTAAATTGTATATCATGGTTTGAGCATTGATGCACCACTGTATGGTGAAGGTCACTATGTTTTGGTGCATTTCAAGGGAATTATCATGTTATATGATAATATTTCGAATTCCTAATTCTCCAACTCTAAAATATATATTTCATATTTATTCATCATATACTAATATATTTAATGAATTTAAATATATTAAATGAGTTTTTAAACATTAAACATTCATCTTTAGGATTTAAACTAAACGTAAAAAAATTTAAGACAATCTATAATTCCCATAAATGATTATAAATATATGGCTATACCATTATTTTTTAGAGGAATATATGATTTTGGTATGAAAATTATATGGATTCTTTCATTTTTAAGAACCCATGTCTTCTTTTTTGGTATGTTTTCCTCCTATAGTCGTTTTTTGAGAAAAAGGTGAATTTCTAGAAATTTTCAAAGTAAACGTCGTGTACTTTGTGAGTACACATCGTGTACTCGGTTACCACAGGTAGTTGTGTCCTGGACGAGTAGTGTCCATGCACACGGATAGGTGGGGGTGACCTAGAGGCTTCTTAATGCAGAGTATGGAAACAGTAAGTACATGTCATGTACTTCAAAAGTACACACCATGAATTTTCTTTTTTTTCATTAAATGCACTGGGGTTGCTTGTAATCGACAGAAACACCCACTTCTTTGTTTGTCTCATCCAAGAGTGTCATACGGATATGAATCTTTGAAGAGCCCCTTTTCAAGTGTCCGTCCTCCAAATCGAACACCATCAGTTGCGTTGGAATCACATCGGTGAGTTCTCGTTTCTCCAAGAGCACCATCTTCTGATTTATCCTCTCTCGTGAGATATCATGGGTTGAACATTTTAGACGTTTTTGTAGATCTACTGTATTGTTGGTCTATATAAGGGCCGACTCCAGAGTATGTCAATCTCCCAACACTGAGGTAGGTGTTTTGTGACTTTCTATTGAATTTCTTTGAGTTATATGTGCAATTTTGGTCAATACCCTTAATCGGGGTATTGTGGATTTACCGTTTTACCCTATTAATTGCCTTCCAGGCTTGTATATTTGAGTAGAAGTTATTTGGATATTAATAGGGTTGATTTTTATGTTTTGGATGTGTTTTCCCATGCATGTTATTTATATTCCCATTTGGTCATGCTTAGCCTTTTTGGATGCCATTCATCTTTTCCCATGCCTAGTATTGTTGGGTGAAGTGTTTGTTTTCTAACATTCTTGATATTTTTAGACCGATTAGCCAAGTAATTCATGAGGATTTCATTGGATATATTTAATTGTTATGCTCATTGACTTACATGGGATCGTGAAAACCTGGTGTAGTAGACTATAAGGGGAATTGACCGAGTGAGCTTCCCCAGAGAGTCTTTGAGCACTTTAGGCAATAAGGGGAATTGACCAAGTGAGCTTCTTCAAAGAGTCTTTGAGAACATTTGGTTATAAGTGTAATTAACCAAGTGAGCTTCCTCAGATAGTATTTTACCACATGTGGCTATAAGGGGAATTGACCATGTGAGCTTCCTGAGAGAGTCTGTGACTACCTTAGACTATAAGGGGAATTGACCATGTGAGCTTCCTCAGAGTGTCTTGAATCACTTTCGACTATAAGGGGAAATGAATTTGAGTTATTACTCAGAGAGTATTTATATATTCTTATGACATACCTAGAGGGGATAGGCTTCATGTACTTACCTGAGCATTACCTAGCTTGATTAGCTGCTTATTTGATATGTGGAACTGTTTATTTCTGAGTACTTTCTTGTTTACTGCATCTTTGCTTATTACCTGCCATATATTTTAACTGACTATTAAGCACAAGTCATCAGGTGGGTTCATACTAGTATTTAGTATCACACCCTTTTTTGGTCATTCTTTTGGGCCCACATAGATTATATTTCTGCAAGTATAGATAAGGGAAAGCGCCCTTCTACTTCAGGCACTTGATTTGTTATGGACTTGAAGAGCATGAGACCAAGATGAGGCTTGCGATGCTGAGGAGTTGTTTACTATTTTCTTTTGTACTTTGTTTTAGTACTATTTTTATTCTATCATTGTTACTTGTTTGTCTATTTTCCTATATATTTGTTTCATGCATCATTCATATATATATCTGTGTTTGTGTGTGTGTGCTCTAGTTTGTTACTTTCAGTCTTCTGTTGTTTACTATTGTTTGATATTTACTGCCTCCACTATTGTATATTTATTTCTCTTCTACTGTGTTACTCTGCCAATGAGGGAGTATTTTTTCCACTATCACACCCAAGGCCATCACTACTAGTCAGCATCCTCTAGCATACGAGGAAATTCCCTTGAGGTCATGTGACCAACCGGGTACGTGGCGTCTTTGGGTGGCTTCCAGAACCGAGACATTCCAAATTGGTATCAGTGGGATTTTTTTCTCTTGACTTACTATATGAAGCCTTTATCTAGGGATAGGAAGGAATAGGTACTTTTTAATAAGTTGTTCATGGGAGTAGCTAACCTGTGTACAGGGAAAAGCCAATCTTCCTCGTTTATTGCAATTTTTCTAGTTTTGCAGTTTACGGTTGTTTTTATTTTAACTATTGGGTGACTCACATGATTTTTCCTATTACTATTGATGTTATTGAGGTTCTATTTCTGCTGCAACCCAATGAGATGAGGGTATTCCATCTCATGCATCATATACTATCTTTCTAGAAATCGCATGTCATGCATTTTTTCCATGCCATTTAGGGTGCATTAGTGATTTCATGTTGTTGTGATAGATGTTGTGCTAGATATGCACGATGTTGTGATAGTTTCCCTGAAACATACCATCTGGTTGATAGGATATTGACTTTTTGTAAGGTTTGTATGAATAAACGCCAAATTTTGGTTCTTTAGGTGTTATGGGCCATCATGGAATGGAATTTAGTGGATCATTGCCTTTTTTATGATTGTTATAACATGTATAATATTATAATATTTGATTTGCGAGGAGTATGGGCCCTCACATATCAAACTTTTCCACATTAATGTTTATTTCAGTGTTTTTTGGGCACTGAACTAGTTTATTAGGCTTACTGTCCGGAAAAACCCAGAATTCACGTTGTTTATTTTTTACTACATGCCATGTGTTCTTCTGTTCGAGATGTAACTGTTTTTCTTAAGTTCACGCCATGTACCATATGTACACATTTTGTAGTATCTAGCTGTGTCATAGGTTGTGTGGGTAGAGACATGGGATAGGGAAATCCTGGAGTGAAAACACCGTATACCATTCATACACGTTGTGTAGTGTTGACCCTGTGTCTACCCATGTGACTAACTGCACAGCTGGATAACAACTTAAGTTATACACATCATGTCATCCTTGAACACACCGTGTACTATAACCCAGGTACTCGGTCATGTCACCAACAACACAGGTTGGTGTTATCCTTTCCAGTTCACACTATGTCTATCTTGAACATGCTTTTTAGTATTGTCTTAGGAGAGCCGTGTGGCTTAACCGTGTAAAAGGAATTGGGAAGGGAAAGAGGATTCAGGTACACACCATGTGTTAGAACAACATGTCGTGTCTTTTGGGTATTACATGACCTGTATTGGTAGAAATACACACCCATGTGAATGGCTTAAGGGAATATGTTGTGTAGGGATTTTACACTACGTGTAGTCATGTTTTGTAAAACTAGAATGATTTATTCCTCATGTTCCCTTCTTGAACCTCTAGTTTTTAGTCCCTGATAATCATGATCTATGGTGTGCACATGACCTTGTAGATTCATTCCACTGATACGTCCTCCGGTTGCATGCCAATTTCTAGGCGTCGATCATACACCAGACATAGTTGATCAAGGACTTCCTATAGATCCTCCAGTTGTTCCAGTCTTGGAACTGGCCTTTTTACCTGACACATGTGTTGATGCACAGTTCATATAGGGTTTGATGAGGATGATGAAAACATTTTAGGGAGCGGTGCCTTCTACCCCGTCGATGGAAGAATTGATGAGGGTCTTTTAGAAGAAGCATTCTCCCACCTTCTATGGGGATGGAGGACCCCAGGATGCAGAGTCATGGATAGAAGCCACGCTGACGATCTTCAAGCATCTGGAGATACCTAAATAGAGGAGGGTAAATCTCGCTACCTACATGCTTAGATACTCTACCTAGAGGTTGTGGGATGCGATCTCGTAGGCAGGGGACCAACAGAATATGTCTTGGGATGAGTTTCAGTGCATCATCTACAATTACTTCTATTCGGAGACCTTGAGGTCTGATCAAGCCCAAGAGTTCCTTAGTCTGGAGCAGGGTAATCTTTCTGTTATGGATTATTTCTCTCGCTTCATAGAGATGCAGTGTTTCATGCCTATTCTTGGAGGTGATTATTTTTTCCTTGCAAGGATGTTTGAGGATTCTCTCGATCAATACATCTGATCGTAGTTGAACATCTTCAAGTTGAATTCGATATCCTCTATAGTCAACCAGGCGCTAATCAAAGATCGCAATCTGAGGGATTCTAGAGTAGTGGTCCATGACGGTTCAACATCCTGGGTTACTGCTTCTCCGCCCGATAGTAGGAAGAGCCATAGGGAGACTGTACGAGGAGGTCAGAGTAGGCGGGATGCATCTTCTGGTAGCTTGGTGGTGTGCTACCTATACGGGAAGAATGAGCATACAACACCAAATTACCCGAGGGACCTAGTGGATTGTTGATATTGTGAAAAGATGGATCACCATCAGAGATTATGTCATATATTTTCACCAACAGCTGGTGACATGGGTTCTTCTATGGATCCTTGTTTAAGAGCAGTATGACCAGTTTGTCAACAACTTGGGAACTGGAGTTCATCTGGCAGTTCATACTGATGTAGAGGTTGGGGTCATGGTAGCCATTCACCTGGTTTTCAGTAGCAACAGGGTGGACTAGCTCAGAGTGGTCAGGCAAGGTCAGAGGCCCAGGGTGAAGACAAAATTTTGCAGTAGAGAAGACCTGGTAAGAATAGGATCTCAGACATTCTACAGTTCGAGGTACGATCATAGTACCCTTGGTTTTAGCTTCTGCACTTTTTGATAAAGGGGCTTCCCAGTGCTTTATATCTCTTTTTTTTATGGAGAGCCTTGGGCTCTTTATCTTTTCTTGTATTGATATCTTGACTCAAGACACTCCATTGGGGACTAGAACGATGAGTGTATGTCTATAAAAGGAGTTACCTCTAGAGGTAGGAGGGTGTCACTTCTTATGGGACCTCAATGTCATAGAGGTGACTGGCTATGATGACATTCTCAGGATGGACTGGTTAGTTCCCTTCTTTCAGTCGTTGAGTGTTATTGTCACAGGGTGAGTTTCACGTCACCAAAGGGCGTATCATTTCTTCGTAAGGGTGAATGGGATGTCCAAGCATGCAGAGCAGTACCAGGGGATCATGGTTTGGGTGGAGTTACAACACAGATTTCTAGTCTGTATCTAGATGACCAGGGGACTTCACAGATGGAATTTCCTCTATTGGTGGATCATTTCAGGGATGTCATTCCAGAGGAATTTTCAGTTTTTCCTCTAGAGCGTGAGGTAGACTTTTCTTTCGAGCTAATTCAAGGAGCGGAACCGGTGTCCATTCCTCCTTATAGGATGGCTACACCAGAGTTGCAGGAGCTCAAGAAGTAGTTGGAGGAGTTAAAGGCCAAGGGTTTCATCCAACTCAGTACATCTCTTGGGGGTTCGCCTGTCCTGTTTGCGAAGAAGGCAGACGGTACCCTCGGGCTTTGTGTGGATTATCGGAAGATGAACCAGTTGACGGTCAAGAACTGATATCCCTTGCTGAGGATTGATTATCTCTTTGATCATCTTTGAGGAGCCTGGGTGTTCTCAATGATTTACTTGAGGTCTGGTTATCATCATTTTCATGTTAGACCATCTGATATACCTTTTGTAGCCTTATAGAGAAGGTATGGTCTATAAAATTATATGGTTATGTTGTTCGCTCTCACAAACACGCCTGCAATTTTCATGGCACTGATGAACCGAGTGTTCCATCCATACTTGGATTCTTTTGTCGTGGTCTTCGTGTATGATATCTTGGTGTACTCTCATACTCAACACGACTATGCTACCCATCTTGAGATCATTCTGGTAAACTGAGATTGCATCATTTATATGCTAAGCTCTCAAAATGCCACTTTTGGAAGGATCGGATTCACTTATTGGGTCATGTTATCTCAGAGACATGAGTATCATTCGACCTAGAGAATGTTAGAGCAGTAGTTTCCTAGGAGTATCTGAATAACATATTTGAGGTATGAAGATTCCTGGGGCTGTCTAGATACTACAGATGCTTCATACAAGACTTTTTGTGCTTAGCAGCACCACTAACGGGTTTGACTAAGAAGGGTGAAAAGTTCTTGTGGATAGATTCTTATGAGTCAGCATTTCAAAAGATGAAAGGGAGACTGACTTCAACACTTATACTAGTCTTACTACAGCCCGACCAGAACTATACCTTTTACTATGATGAATCATGTATCGGGATGGAAGCTGTTCTTATGCAGGGAGAAGAAGTCATTGCATACGGGTCTCGGTAGCTGAGGCCACATGAGATGAATTACCTGACACATGATCTCGAGTTAGCAGCAGTTGTTCAGGCCTTTCACTGTTGGAGACATTATCTGTTAGGAGAGATTTTTCTGGTTTTAACTGAAAAAAAGAGTCTCAATTACATCTTCACTCAGCGTGATCTGAATTTGAGACAACGAAGGTGGGTTAAGTATCTTTGGTACTTTGATTTCAAGATTTCCTATACGCCTGGGAAAGGGAACGCAGTGGAAGATGCGCTAAGTAGAAGGACACATATATAGGCAGTTTAGGAGGCCAACAGTAAGTTGCAGCTTAGGGCTCTGTTCTCTGAGATGCATTTGGATGTTCATGAAGAACAGGGGCAGACGTTTATTTTATCTGTAGCTGTTACCTCTAGTCTTCTTGGTTGAGTGCGGATGAGGCAGCTATCTGATTCAGAAGGACTAGTCTTACAGGAGAGCATGTCAGAAGAGGACCCTATTCTAGGATGGACCAGAGGCGAGGATGAGATATTTAGTTTCCAGGGGAGCGTATGGGTGCCAGTAGACATATGTGAGGAGCTTATGCAGGGCTTCCATTCCTCAGTTTGGGTAGTTCATCCTGGTGTCACCAAGATGTATCGTCATATACACTATTAGTATTGGTGTCCAGGTATGAAGAGATATATTGCCAATTTTTTATTGAACTGTTCCACCTGTCAGTAGGTGAAGGCGGAGCATCAGCGACCAACAGAGCTTTTACAGTAGTTACCCATTCCCAAGTCGAAGAGGAACGATGTCGCCGTGGATTTCGTGACAGGGTTGCTGAGGTCGCCATGAAGGAATGATGTAGTTTGGGTTGTCCTTGACCGACTCATGAAGGTTCCCCACTTCTTTCGGATCAAGGAGTATTTCATTGTTGATGAGCGCGTACGGTTGTTCAATTTTGAGATTCTACGTTTTCATGGAGTTCCACACTCCATTGTTTCAAATAGGGATGTTCATTTTACGTCTCAGGTGTGGTAGGGGCTTGAGAAGGAGTTGGGCACACAAGTACTTTTGAGTATAACATACAACCCCCCAAACAGATGGCCAGTCTGAGCGTACAATTCAGGTGCTTGGGGGAAAGATCTGAGAATGCTTCCTAGATTCTGGAGGTTCTTTGGAGAAGCACAAACCTCTTTTGGAGTTTTCCTACAACAATAGATTTCAAGAAACAATTCATATGGAACCTTATGAGGCTTAGTACGGTAGGCCATGCTGATCAACCTTACGTTGGCTGGAGGTAGGAGATGCATCTTTGATGGTACCTCGTCTAGTTCAGGAGACCAAAGAAAAAATAGAGTTGATTAGGAAGAGTATGGCTACTGGTCAGTCTCGACAGAAGTCTTATGTTGATCAATGGAGAAGACCTCTAGAGTATCAGGTTGGGGATCAGGTTTTCCTACACGTCACACCAAGGATGAGACACAAGAGGATTAGGAGATAGGGTAAGCTTTATTTAAGGTATGTCAGGTCATTTGAGGTGTTGGAGAGAGTTGGGTCGGTATCCTATCAGTTTCAGTTACCTCATAGGTACCAGGATATGCATGAAGTCTTCCACATTTCACATCTTCAACGTTACTTTTCAGACCCATCTCATATTTTCAAATACAAGGAGGTTGAGTTGGATATTGTTGCATCTTTTGAGGAGCATACTATCTGAATTTTTGATCATAGTACAAAGGTTCTCGGTGGCCAGTATGTTCCTCTCATATGAGTTCTATGGCAGCACGGACGAGTATAGGATGAGACTTGGGAGAGGGAGGCTGATGTACAAGCGCAGTGGCCAGAGATGTTCGGGGATTCTTCTTATACGCCACATTGCTAGGTAAATTCAAGGACGAATTCATTTAAGGGGGAAGTTTTTAAGAACCCAAATCTTTTTTAAGGCATGTTTTCCTTTTTTGGTCATTTTTTAGAAAAAGAGGAAATTTTGGAAATTTTCGAAGTACACATCGTGTACATTATGAGTACACGTCGTGTACTCAATTGCCGTAGGTAGCCGTGTGCTAGCCGTGTAACGGCCATGCACACATCCATGTGACGGTGACCTCGAGGCTGCTTAAAGCGGAGTATGGAAATGGTAACTACATGCCATGTACTTAAAAAGTATACCTCAGTTATTTTTTTCATTAAATGCACCAGGGTCACGTCTAATAGATAGAAACACCCCCTTCTTCTTTTGTCACATCCAGGAGTGTCGTATGGCCATAGATCTTCAATAAACTCCCAAGCGAGCATCTGTACTCTGAATTGAACACTTTCTGTTGGGTTGGAATTGCATTAGTGAGTTCTCTTTTCTCCAAGAGCACCATCTTCTAATTTCTCTTCTCTCGTGAGATATCCTGGGTTGAACATTTTAGAAGTTTTTGTATATCTACCATGTTATAAGTTGATCCAAGGGCCGACGCTGAAGTATATAGATATCCAAACACTGAGGTAGGTTGTTTGTTTCTTTCTATTTAATGTCCTTGAGTTATATGTGCAATTTTGTCGAATACCCTTAATCGATGTATTGTGTGTTTACCGGTTTACCCTATTAATTTTCTTCCATGATTTTATGTTTGAGTAGAGTTTGTTTGGATATGAATATGATTGATTGCTACGTTTTCGATGTGTTTTCCCATGCATGTTATGTTTATGACCATTTGGTCTTGCTCATCCTTTTTGGCCTCCTTGCCTGTTTTTCCATGACTAGTGTTGTAGGGCGGAGTGTTTGTTTTCTAA
This sequence comes from Viscum album, assembly GCA_963277665.1. Taxonomy (NCBI): domain Eukaryota; kingdom Viridiplantae; phylum Streptophyta; class Magnoliopsida; order Santalales; family Viscaceae; genus Viscum; species Viscum album. The sequence continues at coordinate 2,087,452,347 of OY728140.1, read as the reverse complement.
CATGCTTGGTATGTTGTAGACTGATTACCCAAGTAGTTATTGAGGTATACATTGGCTGTATTTCATTAATATGCTTGTTAACATACCCAGGGGAGTGAGAACCTATTGTAGTAGACTATAAGGGGAATTGAACAAGTGAGATTCCTCAGAGAGTCTTTGAGCACTTTAGGCTATAAGAGGAATTGACTGAGTGAGCTTCCTCAGAGAGTCTTTGAGAACATTTTTCTATAAGAGGAATTGACCAAGTGAGCTTCCTTATAGATTCTTTGACCACATGGTGCTACTAGTGGAATTGACAATGTGAGATTCCTCAGAGAGAATTGAACCAATTTTGACTATAAGGGGAATTAAATGTGAGTGATTCCTCAAAGACTCTTTATATATTCTTTTAACTGAACCAGAGGAGATAGGCTGTGTGTACTTCACATAGGGTTAGCTGGATTTATTAGCTACTTATGTGATATGTGGAATTTTTTATTGCTGAGTACTATCTTGTTTACTACATCTTCCCTTATTACATGCCATATATATTCACTGACTGTTAGGCACTGATCTCCAGGTGGTTTCTAACTGGGATTTAGTTTCACACACTATTTGAGTTATGATTTGGGGCCCAAAAAGATTATATTATTACATGTATAGACAAGTGAAATCACCCTTCTACTTGAGGAACTTGATTTATTGTTGAGATGGAGAGCATGAGACCAAGCTAAGGCTAGTGATGTCGAGGAGATGTTTACAGTTTTCTTTTGTACGTTGTTTTAGTACTGTTTGTATTCCTGCATTGTGACTTGTTTGTCTATTTTCCTCGATATATATAATGCATCATTCCTATATATATGTGTGTTCTCCAGTTTGTTACATCCAGTCTTCTGATGATTACTGATGTTGGATATTTATTTCTTCTGATATTGTATATTCATTTCTCATCCAATGTGTTGCACTACTAATGAGGGCATAGTTTCCCCACTATCACACCAAAGGCCCTCACTACTAGTCGGCAGCCTCTGGCATTCATGGAAATGTGCTTGAGGTCATATGACCAATTGGGTATGGAGCATTTTTGGGTGGCTTTTGGAACCGGGACATTACATCATTCCTGGGTCATATAAATACAGTAGTAATCCATATGTAAAAATTAATCATGAAAGTTTTTCTCTCTTACCTTTAAATAGGGTTCTTTCATATTGTGGTGTTAATTAAGGCCCTTCCCATAAATTGGGATATTTCCACAATTAATTAACAACCTAGGATGAATGAATAATTTTATAACTTATAAATTATCATTATCAAACACCAGTTTGAAGCTTAAACAGATCAGTTCAACCAAGTGGAACGTAAAAAATTTATTATTTATTTTTTTAATCATTCCATATTCTATATTTACTTTCTGATTAATGGTATTGTAGATTTATTCTTAACCTATTAATTGGATGTGGTAAATCCATATGTATAAAATAATTGGTATTAATGAATATCCATAAATATTTGGTTTGTTTCTATAATGAATTATTGTTGATGGAAAATGATTTTTATATGCCCCATTAGGAGGCCACTTTGAAACCAGAATTTCAATTAGTTATTCTCAGGGCCATGGTGTAATATAGTGAAAATGGGAATATTAATTATAAAAAGTATGACAACATGTCATAGAATATCTAAAACATCTATTATTGGTGACGAACAAATTTCTAGGAAAATAGAGTGTGTTCCCTACTCCTCTAAGATGTTGTGTTTAGGTTTTTTTTCATGGTATAGTGCATTATAAAAAATATCCCATTTCTTAGTGATAGATGACTAATAATTTTTAGATTTTGATCTTATTCCTAAAGTAGATTCACTCAAAATGAATATAAACCCTGAAACAACAAGATAAAATCATCTTAACTAGCTCAAAAAACTTATAAAATCATTGTGTTCTTCCCTTGATAAAATTTTCATTACAGGGAAGACCATTTAGTAATGAATTTCTTTTTTGAATGAAACTTTAATGAGAAAATTATTTTTGTTAAAATTATGAAAGAAAATTCACTAGAACAATCCCTCAAGGATATCACCTAATTCAATTGGGAGATTTAAAATATACCCAATATATTTTGTAGATTTGATCTTATTTTAAAGTGAACTATAGTTGTTAAACATAGCTGAAATGTAAATAAGTTTATACTCATTTATTATTACATTGTAAATGAAAATATAAAATGTTTATATTGGTAACCTTTTTTGAATAATTGTGTCATTTTCTTAAAATAGTTGAACAATGTATAAAACCTAAATCATTTGATAATAAAAGTAATCATAAATGTCACACATTTATAAAATATAATGGAATTTATATTAAATCCGTGTAAATGATATTATGAAATGCTAATATTTCATAAATGTGAATGATTCATGATTATCCATGGTTAGATTATATGTTATTTATAGTTTATTTTTGAATCATTTGTAAATGTTGAACTCATATTTTATTTAACAAAATTGTTTATTTAATTATTTTACTCATATATTTATTATACATAGATATATATTTTAAATAAATGTATGATTCATTATAAGGTGTTAAAATTATACTTTAAATTATCATACATTAATTTATGGAGCTTTATTTTATGTATGATAATTTTTTTGTTTATTTCTACCATTGCCTAATATTTTTCATAAGTTGAGTAATGAGTTACATGTTAATATGATGTGAACATATTGATTTTGTTGAAAGAAAATGGATTTCAAACTATATTATAAGAATAATTCATACATATAGAGGCAATATGTGAGATAGTATGTGGAGATTTAAATCCATTCTAAAATATCATGTGCTGATTTGTTACCAATAAAAAACACATCAAGACCTTGATCATCCAACCGGGTGGTTCTTTTTATGTACTGTTCCCCTTTATTTACTTAAGTAAGGAAATAAAGTACAAAGGTAACAACAATAGGTAGGTGGCTCTTTATATAATTTTATTTTGGTTACACTTAATTAATAAAAACTTATAATGAATACTAGATTAATATTTATGTGTTTGTCTATATGCTAGATTGTCCATATTTTGGATTGGAAAAAGTGTCATCTCCCCAACTGTCCAACTATCATATATTATATCATTGACATGATGTATTAAAAAAATAAAAAAGAGGTGAGGGTAATTCCAAATAAAAATCATTAATTAATTAATTTTAGATTATGGTCCCCTAATGGATATAATGGTCTTAAAATCTTTCAACACTTTAGTGGGAGAATATATAATAATCGGTCCTTATAAAATAAATGTAACACATGATACTCATCAGAAAAAATTGTTTTATTTATGTAATCATCTTCATCGAAAATAACCTTGAGATATGTTTTGGGGAAATACAATATTAATATAATTAACCTTATTGACTGGTATAGTAACATGAGTATTTTTATCATTAAGGAAGTCAATTTTCATGATTTAGGGAAACTGAAACCTAAGGAAAATATTTCTAAAAACACCACTATGTATTAGATAATACAGGAATTTGAGAATTGTTCCCTTGAAATATCCACATTTATTTATTTCTCTATAGTTCCCAAACTCTACAAGTAAAAAAAATAACTCTCATTCTTATGTATTTATATATGATTTAAAAAATATATATTATGAGAAATGTACACATTAATGATATGAATCTTGTAAATATCACTTTTTGTGTAACATATTTAAGGGTACTTTATTATCTAATCATGTAATTAATGTGATTGGGAATGTAAATTAATTAGGTAAACTGGGTATATAGCTCTTGCTTAATGTTTCCACATAATTAATTATATATTTCCAATAAAAACGGTAATAATAGTTAATTATGAATTATGATAGGAATGAGTTCAATAAAATTTTACCTCATCTCTTAAATATGTTATGGATTTTTGAGAAGTACATTGGAGTTCTAAGATCTAGTTACATGATGATGGTATATAAAGTTAATGGTAAAATATATTACCATATTAAAAAGAATAAGAAGAAAGGTAATAGATAGGCCACACCAACTTTTAAGCATGTAAGAGGAGAATCTAAGGACGGGAAGGGCTACCATTGTAGAGAACGTGGTAATTGGAGATGTAATTGTACAGAATCACTAAAGTGGTGCAAGAAACTCAATAGATAGTCTAAATAACATATTAATTTTAAATAATTAAATTCATATATTTTTAATCATATATGATACCAATTTAAGGTTATACATGTGTTGAAAATATGTACAAGATTTACAATCAATAGAGGTATTGAATGTCAATGATCGGAGTGTGAATTCATGTATTTGGAAAAAGGTTTATTACACTATTGATATGAATATAGTGGATCACTTTAAAAATATATTAGATGAAAATAAATATTTTATGTGTTTATAATATTGTTTTCTTCTTATGTGACAAAAGATTTTATTAGAAAGAATGTTTTGTTATAAATAAAAGAGATGATTGGTTTTATATATGTGGTTATTGAAATACCCTGATAGGATTTTGTAAATACTCTGAAAGGGGGGTTTAATTAGTGTGACACTATTTAATAGAATTAATTTCAATTTTAATTTTCCCTATTAATATTCAAGACATTGCATAGATTAATATGAATGGATCTAATTATAATTACCCAACAAATAACACTACATGTAAATTATTTTACATATAAGATAGTAACATCGGGTAATTTTATATTGTCAAATCCAAATATGGGTATCTACACTATTTTATTATTATGTCTAACTCTATATATTTTATCACTAATCAATTTCAATAATTGAAAAATGTGATAATGTTTCCTCCTTGAATCAATACTTACAAGAGTTTTTGAGGTATTATCCTTCACCATTCATATGGTTTCATCGTTGTCCCAATGATATATTATGATTGGTTATTTGTATTGGCTAACACTAGTTCATATTATCTTAAATTTTTATTTCTGGTGTTTACTACCAGTGAGCTATCAGTCCTAAATACCTAAATGTGATCTGTACTTTTATTCTAGATGTCACTACATCAACTGGTGCAATCATATTCCTCAACAAAAGGACTTTAACTTCCAATATATGATCATATACATCAGTATGAATTCAACCATTTTTGTCTCATGTATCATAAAAACTATAACTTATTCAAGATCAGGATTTTTGGCCATTAGTCACACAATATTCATCTTATTCATCAAGAGCCTAAACTCAATGATCATAAATAGACAGCAATAGTTCCATCAATCCCAAAATGTCTTCATATTATACCATATTCTTATTATTATTTATTTTATTCTATAATTAATGATAGGGGAAGTGTAGTAGAATTAGCTAATCTAAATTCATCTTTTCCACTTCAATGCACAAAAATCTCAATGAATATTGCATAATAATTTTCTCTTCTCTACTACTAATATATTATTCATTAATATATTATATTAATATAATCACATGATTATTATATATATTATTTTAATATCACAAATTATATGATATTAAATATTTTTATATTTTAAATATTTTATTTTTATTCACATTCAGTCTCAATTAAAGATATCTTCTTTTAATATTCCATGATTCTAATGATTTTTATTCATCAAAACATCTTAAAATTGATATATTTTTTTCCAAATTGACCTAAATGTTTTCATAAAATAATATAATTCCAATGTGATAATTCTCATCACAACAGAAGCTACAACTTATTCTTATTTATATATTTTTTGGTTACTATGTGACATTCTCATCAATGAAAAACATTCTTCTCCAATGTTCACCTCCATTATTATAAGAATCATTTTTATTCAAAGAATCAAGATATTTTATCTTAAATAATATCTCAAAATCATCAAAATTTTATATTGAATATCATTCATTTTTCTATTCGGTAACCCTTACATTAGTATTTTTTAATTTTATGTGTATCATAGATAGATAGATTTACCCTTATATCTGATCATAGAACCCTTTAAATGCCATTTAAAGTATTTTGGACATCCTTACAAATTCTCCAATTAAACCTTATATATTCATTAAAATATTGGAGTTACTCTTACGTATCCCAATAAATATTTGGTAATTTTTAAAATATCATTCCCTCTAAATGAACTTAAATATTTCCTTGAATGCTTTAATAACCCTTATATATTCAGAAACTAGATCTTACATATCATATTGTGACATGTGACCTTCATTAAACCTTATTCATCTAACTTTTTCCCCTTATGTATTACCTTTGAAAAAATTTCATTTTCATTATGTATCAAGAAACATTCTTGAAAGTTTAACAATATTACTTAAATAGTTTCAAATTATAAGTCTTAATGGTATATTCTGGTCTTACATATTTCTTTACCTATTGATTCCACACCACTAACTATGAAAAAATCATTATAATTATGGATAGACTCATATATATATATATATATAATAGTTTCCCAATTCTACACCATCAACTAAGAATTCCATGAATTCATCAAATATGCTCAAAATCCCTTTAATCATCCTCAGGGAAACTATAATTACTCATATTCATCTCCAAGTAATGTAAATATATCTAAAAATATATCAAGCCTTCTAGAACTATTTATAATAATTCCTGAATTATAATGAATCATATGTGTACACTTATTTTTTAGTTCAATAAATATCTACTAATTCAATTAAAATATAAGATTCTTTCATCTTCTCTACTTCATAAGAGTTTAGAAATAATTAAACCAATAAATTCATCACATTACTCAATTTCTCTCCACTATTAAAAATTCAATCCAATTAATTATTTAATTATTTTCTTTTATTCATGCCATGAAAATATTTTTTTAGGGTCTAATATTTTTCACCTTCCATGAAATTCCTCATTATCCATCATGTTATATTTCATTAGAAACTTACCTAATTATTCTTATTGAATGTATTCCATAAAAATAATCACCATTTTTCATGGTTTGATAGTATTTTATCTTTAAATTTATTTTCCCAAATTTAATATTCATGACTATATTTCAATGGTTCATGATGTTTTATTTTCTACCACAGTCTATACATCTCTTCTTTGGTATAACATCCTTCTAACATTTCTTCTATGGTGTCTCATTCATAGAATGTTTCATTTTCTTATACACTAATATTGAATCATCTTTACTCTTTTTAAGGTTCCCACATAGCCAAAATGTGGTTCTTTATTCTGAAATTGAAACAAAATGGTGGAATATAAACTTTTCATCTTCTTAGACATTATATTACTTGACATATACCTTTAATAATATCCTATAATTGGAATTTTTTTCCAAAATTCAATGTCAATATGTGAAAATATTCCATATCACACGTAGTTTCCAATAAAACGCATTTTTTCAGTTATTGTATATCCATAATTGTTCACTTTATATTTTGGGACTAATAATAAGTAATTATAATATTAAGTTGTTGACACACTCTGGTTTAACATAATAACATCAACCCATGGAGAAGTGTGCGTTCTTTGGGTTTTTATCCACCCATATATGTCCAAAATTCATTTGGTATCTTTTAATAAAAAATTAAAATCCATTAATAGGATAAAATATTCCTAGGAATCAGAATACGTTTTTTGAAATTGATCTTCATAAATAAATATGTGATTCCAATATATTATTTCCAATAATATGAGTCTTTCTAGAATAAATACTATCATTTTTAACTTTAATGGAACTATTATTTTCCAATAATCCAGGGAAGATTAAATTTTTGTCACTTTAATGATTCTCAATTTGACATATAGTTCAATACACTTCATATTTAGTGAATCTATTTCATCCTTACCTGATCTCATTATTTATTCTCATAAAAATTTTACCTTCTCAATATGATCTTCCTATGTCTTATTCCTATATTTTAGTAAATTCTCACAATCATTTATAATTTTATATTTGATTTTCAGCTATATATCTATAACATAAATAGAGTTTTTTTATTTATATTAATTCATGGGATTCATTATCAATTATTTTCCTTAATTTTTTTTTGCACCAAATTCCCTTTGAAATTATTATTATAGAAAGAATTATTTTTCATTAAAAAATATAGTTTTTTTGGCTTCAATAGGTTCAATGAGAGTTTTTCTCTCTTATTACTTTTTAATCAATACTTTTTAAATAGATTATCTATCAATTAGATTATTTTTTCTCATTATTTGGATTCATGATGATGTAAAATGCATAAGTAATAACATAAATGGGAATTTTCATAATGTAATCTAATATATTTAAGTAGAGTTCACAAACTATTTTAGTAGAACCATCCTCTTCACTATCAAAATATAATTCTTAAATAGAATTATTCTAAACTGATTTAATAGATATAACTATAATAAATTCCCTTCATTCCATTTGGTTACATCAGTTAAAAATGATCTAAATATATAACATATATGATAATAAGATAAAGAGGAAATGATTTTTTTATGAGATAAAACAATTTACGATATATTTTTTCAAATATAAGGGATTGTGTTCCCACTACATATAATGGAATTTTTTTCTACCATAAACTCTTCTTTTAATAATAATGCTCCAAACACATATAATTTCCTAGATGACATGGATATATTGTATTATTTGTAAAATATTCCCATTAAGATTAAATTATATTAGTTTTTTGAAAATAAATGAGTTTTCATATCTTATTTTGATATTATGAAGAGAATATAGATTTTAAAAGGCAATTTTTATTATGTTTAGGCTTCAAAAAGTTCGAATTTAAACAAATGAACAATTAATCTATTAATATTATATGAATTTCATTTAATATCCTAAATATTTTATGATATTTTTGGAAAAAATAATATAATCATTTATATTTGGTTACCAAATGATATCAAAACATATATTTGAATAAAAATGTTCCATGATGATGATGATAAATGTTTAAAAATATGTCTATAAAATAAACGTTATTGACATCATAACCTATGATTTTGTCCAATAAAATTGCTTGAATAATATGTTAAAATAGTTGAATAATATGAATATAATTCAAAAATATAGTAATTATTTAAAAACTTATTCTTTAATTTTAATAACATAATGATTTAATGGGACGGTTTTTTTAAAAGTCATTAAAATAAATGTGGAAGGAATTATATTGAGATTTAATGAGTTATAAAACTCTAAAAGTGTAGAAAAACAATATAAGATCTAGTGGTATATCATATGTGACATTATTGGATAGGAACATATTTATGTTTTTTTTATTTTTATAAAAAAGAGTTTAAGAATATAAATTTATACATTTTATAAAAAATAATGTCTTCAATTTATAATTTTTATAGAGATATAAAATTTTATCCTGTGGAACAAAAGGGTTTTTTTGCCAATAAACTCACCATGTATACCACATGGATCTTTAAACACAATTTCATTAATATTCTATGAGTTCATGTTTCATATTGAATCAGCATACCAATAGTTAGTAAGATAATTACCTTGGTAGAATTTTTTCATTGATACATTTATTAAAAAATCCTTGAGGATTAGTGAATAAGGGGTGGCTTGTTATATTTTATAACATGTTGTTAGTTTCGAATTAACTAAGATGGTATTTTTCCTCTATTATAATAAGTATGAAATATGGAACCTTAATTGAGATAGACTCAAGATTTTTATGGATTATCCTACATAAGTAAACTATGAGGTACTTATATATTTGGATTAGGGGAATGTAATTTTCCCATCCTCATAGATGAACGCTATGTGATGTATTCATCAACCTGGTAGACTATACATAGCTAAATAATAACATATTATTCAAATATATGGTTTTTAAATTATTCATTTCTAATGATCGCTCATTGTTTTGGGAAAATGGAATATATGATTAGTATATTTGTATATGATATAGTTTGTTAAAAACGGTATAGAGAATAATGTGTTTAATAAAGATCATGAATGATCCTTTTCTAATTTGAGTAGTACAGATAATTTTATACAGGAAAATATTTTCATATATTTATGGATTTGGGAATTAGTAATTTTTAAACAATGAAAACCCTCTTCGGGTAACACTTTGGGTTTTGAAAATGGGTACCATTTTTATAAAACATTAAAATATACATTAAAATTATTTTATATTACATCTTAATGAAGAACGAGCTAGGTTCCGACATGTTTTTTTGTGTGATGTAGGATTTGGTAAAAATTAATGATTTATTTTCAAAAATTTCATTTTAAATATATGTAAAAAGAGTTTTGGATATGATTTAAATGTTTATTACATACGATTTAATATAAGGTGAAAGTGTGTAAACAGTGTGACACATTTAGTGAAATTGAAAGATTAATGTACATATACACTAAAATGGTAATTATCATGTATTTTTTGGGGTAATTTTCTATATTGGGGTGTAACATTGTATAGATTATATCATGTTATCTACAAGGATGCAACATGATTTAGAGAATATCACCATGTCATGAAAATTTACATTGACGTTATTGTATTGTTTGATAATATGGTAAATTACTTATCCCACTAAAAAATACTATTATTCTTAGTTATTTATTATGTAATGATGTATTTTTTTTATTTTAGATTGATAAAAGACATTTTAAAATTTTAGACATTCATCGATATCATTTAAACTAAATTTTATTAAATTAGAAACATTTTGGCTATTTTTTAAATTATTCAATAAATAAATGGATTTTCCTTTTATTATTAGATATTTATATAAATGATTATTGATCCTCATATTTGTTAGTTCATTATTGTGGAATAAAAATTCAATAAAACTCTCAAGGACAAATCAATCATAATTTCCTTTCTCCCCAACATTAAAACAAGGTTCTAACAGACCACAGGGTTGTGAGAGGTTATTCCCAAGAATCATGGGATATCTATGAATGATGGATATCTTATGAGGGATAACCATTGGATTTCACCTTATTGATCTTAATAAAATACCTTTGGAAGATTTTAAAATCCATATTTTCAAGGTGAAAGGTAAAGCTATTATTATTCATTTTAATATTCATTTCATGTATTTAAAGAGACTCTTGGAGTAATGGGGTTTTTACATTTTATATAACTTTATTTCAGATGTTTTAAATCCCTCAAAACCCTAATACTTTGATAAATATGTTAAATTATTCTAGAGTGAGAGGATTTTCGGTTATGAGTATGATTACTAAAGTAATATACTAGAGTGATGGATAGGGGTGGTTCATATTTCATTTTGAATTTTATTCACACTAATGGAGTGTCATGTGATCATATATATATATATATTCTAATATATGGGGTAATAATTCAATAGATGTTATTATTTTTTGGTAATTAATATGAGTATGAATTTACTTGGGAGGTGTTTTCACTCATTTCCATGTATATTTTTCTTAACTATATTGTATTTGGAAGGAAAATGAATATTTTAGTAAATATGATGGTAAATTACACTCTATAAGAAAATCTATCTATATTTACCTAGTTAGTATATTATTAATCTAGTATACTATATAATTATAGGATAAAATAATGGATATGTGATATTAATTTACACCTAATATCCATAGTCACATGAGTGTCCTTTAATTATTCACATGTATAGAGTAGATAAACATTATCATAATATATGTTTCATTACTAATAGGGAAAGGAGGAAAATAGGATAAAATGAAGAGGTTCGATAATAGAAGACCTAATAAGATACATCTTATATTAGGAGTCTTAGAAAATTTTATTGAGGATTGATGTGATGTAGTGATAGATGGGGTTTTTTATTTTTGAACTAATCTTTATTTGGATCCATCATACTATAATGAGAATATAGTTTTTTCTCCAATATGATCATATTAGTTTTTCGGGACACTATTTTATTCATTTAGTAGTGTGTAATATGAATTATTTTATTTTCATATATAATGTGGAAAATAATATAGAGTTTCTAAATTTACAATGATAGATGGTCCACCAAGACATGATATAACATTTAGGACACAACAGTTGATACGTGAAATATATAGTAGAAAATGTTTCCATGGAAATATTATATTAGTTTTCATATGAGTAGGAAAATATTTTAGCACTCATCATCTACCAGGGTATCTTGGAGGTCAATCTGAGTGAGCTGGTAGAACTCTAGTTCACCAATGTTGTCATCAATGTAGACATGCTAGTGCAAATTTTTGTGAATATGTTAGTCATGGAATGTAAAATGTAGTAGAGTTGTAAATGGTAGTGAAATATATTATACCTTAATTAATTAGTTGTATTATTAGTTTATTTTAATTAATTTACCATTCCCATTTATACATACATGGGATAGTCATTATTTTTTTCTCAAAAGATTTATATGAGAACTCGGGATTCCTATAATAAGACGGGAGAGAATACTAATGTTATCAATGATAGTTGGTGTCAGATTTTTTATATCAGACTATTTTTTTAATTTTGATAGTATAATAATGGTGGGGACCTCATCCTATTGGATATGTGACCATATGATGGAATTGTTTTCATTGACAGACTGGAATTAGCATACAGTTGTATTAACTATTTCCAACAAATCCACTCACACGAGTTCTAGTGGCGTGGGGATAGTTCCTTTAATATATAATTATTATAAAATAAAAATGTGTTTTCATAGGAAATATTTAATTACCAATTAAATGGATAGTGTATCATTATTTTTATTAAATTTATATTCTAAATAGTTTTTGGATGTAGTGATAAAATTTTCTAATAAGTCCATGAGGAGGAAGTAACCATACAAACTTATCTAAAGGTTGATTTTTCCTAAGAGAGAATTTAAATAGTGGTTATTATTTCTATAGAACCTACTATATATCCTAAATTAATCTCCATATGGATTAATTATTATATGGTGGATTTATTTTTATGTTCATGTCACCCTGGTGGAGTGGATTTATAATTACAGTTTTTATTCTTCCATTGGCATGTAACCTATAAAGGTATTATATAAGAGACCTTACATATAACTATTGTCTTGGGTTAATGTAAACTAGCCCTTGATTTTTGGATTTGATTTTTTTTACAACTATATGGGTGAAGATACCACTAATTGAATTGTGAATATAGATATCATAGAGCCCCCATAATTCATATGTTAACCACAAGAAGATTCCTCTTGTAACTCTCTATATTTTAGTTTATATTTTATTTCCTAAACTATATTTTTTTATAAAATGTAATTGATTTTTTTTCTTTTTATAGAGAAAATAAATATAATATATTTAAAATATACTAATTACAACCAATAAAAACCTTTGTTTTATTTTATTTTCATAAAATAAAATTAAAAATAATAGGTGAATGCATTCTATGATATTAAACAAGTTCAAGGGGAAAATAAATTAAATGTAAATAAAAATAAAATAAGTTTTAAATCAAATGGATCGTGATTTACCATAAACACCATAGCTTTAAGAAATAATATATTAACAAAAAAATATTAGAAATGAGATTGGAATTTTAGATATAGTGGGTAAGAAACATTATATTAGGTTTGGGTGATAATTTATTTTGGTATTTATAGAGTGATATTTTTAGGAAATTTATTATATGAAAATTAGTGATGGTCATTATTTAAACACTAGGTATCAACATTACTACGTCATTGGGTTAATCATTATATTAATTTTGTAATAATATGTTAGATTATTATAATATAATCAAATAGTTATATTTCATAATATTAATTAGATAATTTTTATATATTAAAAAAATAACATTTACTTCAAAATGGAAAAGAAAATTTCATTTAAAAATTATATATATTTAATTTTTTTATTTATGATTTTTCAGTTTGTTTAAAAAATTTATTTAACTGTTATATTTTATGTATATATATAAATTCATGTAGGAAAAATTAGTCTAAAATTCTAATAATGGATTTAAAATTAAATAGGGGTATGTATTAAATTAAAATATTAAATTATTAAAATACATCAATAAAAGAATAAACGATATAAAATATGATATAAGATGGTGTATATATATATATACGGATCATATTTGTGTATGTATTTCTTATATTATACATTATATGAATATTTTATATAATGTGTTATTAATTGATATTTTTATAATAAATATATTATTGAATATTTTTTCATAAATGTTATTTTGAAATGAATTTTTCATCATAAATAGTTTTATTGTATTATATTAGAGAATAGAGTTAAAATATTTTTGAGTTAAAATTAATTAGTTTGGAATTATTTATTATAAATTAATAATAAAATAAAATTGATAATAATAATGATTAATCATTGATATAATAAGGACTTGAAATTTAAGAAAATTCAAAAAAAATTATGATTTTAGTCTGTAGAATGATAAAGACAGGAAAAGATAATGTTTTTTGTTGTTATAATAGATAATAATGACAAATAATAATTGATATATTTTTTTTCACATGAATTTTAAAATTATAAAACAGGATGACGATAACACATTTCTATTATGTTATATATTTCCCTGTATATGAATCTTTTCGGTTTGATATATTATGATACAAAAAACACCAAACTAATGTGATATATTATTTAGTATAGTAGAATATTACAATACCTTACAAAAGGAATAAACCCAAAATTAAATAATTTTTTACAAAATTAAAATGTACTAATTCATTTTTTTAAAAACATTGATTCCAAATATTCTATTTTTATGAATTAATTATTTTTTTAATTTGTTACTTTTAAATAATTTTATTGACAAAAAGAAGTAAAATTTAACTTAATTATTAAGTAAAAATTAATAACATCCCATAAATTATTATGTATATATAAATAATACAAACTTAATTATTCATGGAAAAAATGTTTTTCTTAAAGACACTATTATTATTATATATTATATGTTCTTGTTTAAAAGTTATGTTTCTCATATTTGAAGTATGAAATAAAATTATTTGTATTTTATATATATAAAAAAATTAAAAAAATTAATTACATTTATTATAAATTAGTTTGTAATAAATATTATATCCTTTTTTGTTTGAGAGTCCTATTTTATGAAGAAATGTTTTTTATATATATTGTATGTTATAAATTTAATAAATTAATATAATCACTATTAAATAATGATTTCAATGAATTGGTTTTATATATATAATAAAATTGAAATCGTCTAATTGTTCTTACATGATATGTAATAGGGATGAATTCTTTTTTTTACATAAAAAAAATTTCAAAAAATTGTTTTTGCATGTTATGTGTACATATATTAACATTTATTTTTACCAGTTATAGAAATATAATCTAATGGAATGGATTTTATAATTTGAATAATCATATATGAATTATATGATAAGGTCATTTTCTTATTTATAAATAAAAATAAGGAAACATTGTAAATGTTAGTCGTTCGGGTAAATGATAAAATGAGGTAAATAAGTTAAATTAAGGGATATGGTCATAAAACACCAAAAAATTATTTTCTTTTAATATGTGTATGGTGGATTTCTTAATCTACAATTATATTACCTTCAATAGTTTCCAAATTTGGATCCACTTTGCTTGAAAATAACAATCCTTTTGTATTAAGGAATGAGTGTCTATATAAATTTTTTTGGGGGATTTCTTGTTTGGTAAATCCACATTGTGATCCTTTATCATACCTCTATTCAAATCCATAAAGGGGGAATTTTTTTGTACTATAGTATTATTATCACAATATAGTAGTCATGTTACTATAGTATATAATATAGTGTGGTAATTTAGTGGATTAATATTGTAGCCTTACAACTAACTTAAATTGGGATTTTGGGGCACGTATCTATGATTTTGGGTCACTGGACCACATAACCACCAATGGTGGGCCTTCAGGCATCGTGCTAGAGTAGTTACTGACTAATGTAGAGCTTGAAGGTACAGAGTTAGTCTCTAGTGATGAGGATGGATGTGTTGGTTCATTCATAGATTGGAAATTATGCACTAATCTAATACCTCATTCTGGTAGGCATCAATGATGGGATGTATACAAGATAATAGGAAAATAAGTTGGAGTAGACTGATAAATTAAGGAGAGAGAAATTATTTCAATGTGGGATATTATGGGCTTTTTGAATTTTGTCTATTTAATAGGAATTTGTGTAAATAAGTCTTCAATACATGTATTTTAATCCTTTTTCAATATCTTTTAGCATCATGTAAGGGTTCCCTCTCAATCGAGTTAAAAAAAGGAAATTATTATGAAATAAAAATATCGAACAGTTAGTCATTTTCAACATTTAATGAATTTATACACCATATTATTTATAATAGGATCCATTATATTCCCACTTAAACCGACACCATTACTTATGTTTTCAATATAAAATACACCCAAATATATCTCAAAAAACCTCTTGTAGGTTTGATAATTTATAGTCACATGGTGTCCGAAATTCTTCATCTCCAAAAAGCACTATAGGAGGAAATTAAAGAATTTATTTTAAGTGTTATCATCATCTTATTGTTTCTTATATATCTTCCTCATACACATCTTCGGAAATTTAATTTATCACATTAATAACATTTTTTATACATCATTTTGATTCATAAAAATTTATATCATCACTACATAATAACACTGTATTACCCATTCAATCGTTATAATGTTTTATAATTTAGGTGAGTGTTACCACTTACATGAATGATGTTATAACAATTACCTCATGAATGACTAAGAAAACATAAATACTGGTAATATGATGTAATAATTTATAATTTATAATTATTTTATAATTCTTTAATGGTAATATAAAAAAATATGTTCTCCGATTAATTAAATTCTTTTTCAAATATAGTAATCACAAAAAATGGATTTTACACATTCTAGGAAAACTAATAGAATAATTTATAGTAAATAAATATTGGAATATATAAATAAATCAAAACTTTATACTAAATCACATTTCAAATCATATAGATGATGAACCCCTGATCATAGAGTAAGGTCCAGAACCAATAAACTAAATCAAAGTTGTAAAACTAAGTAGTCAACACTTGAATGTTAATTTTAACAATAGATAATTAATATGTAGGTAACACAGACTTATAATTTAATGGTATTAATAAAAATTGATACTAATTTGAAAAATTATTATATAGGTAGTTATGTCATGTTAAACCAAGAAAAAGTCAAAGGTATGTATTAGTCTTCGAATTTCACATTTAAATAAATATTTTATATATCTAAGATTCCATTAGAGAAAATATTATGTTATTGATATATAAATACACATTTATTTACTTCTTTAAAATTTATTTATAGGTTTTCCATCCCATACTACCATTTCGCATCCCATTGGCTCATAATTCAACCAAAGGGTATCCATTACAAGTGGAAAACCATATCTTATATTTTAATTCAAGAATATTTATCCTCCATGTTCATGTTATTTATTTCGTTTTATAAATATCCTTACATATAAAAATACTATATTTTTATTTAATTAAAATTGGCCTTCACTTTTTTATAAAATAATGAAGGAAATATATTTTTATTGTTTTATATATAATTAACATTCTAATTACTATGTCTTTATTTATAAAAGTGTTAAAGGAAAACCTTTTTTAAACATTTTCAAAACGGAAGAATTTTATCACAATACTGTTTTGTTTTCTTTGTGAATATTACTTTCCATGTTTTCAAGATTTTATGTAGTAAATTATATTATTTTTATTATATGAATTATTTCTTTTTAAATAAATGTTATTATGAATCTAATAAATATTCTCTCTTTTTGAAAATTACTTTTCTAAGGCTCTTGTAATTAATTTATCATATATTAAAATATCCATTAATGATTCATATTATTCAACTGGGATATCCCTAATTATATCAACCACCCTCTTTTATTTGATGTCTTATGATAATTTATTAAATAAATTTTCATGATACTCATCACATTATCATGACATAATTATGATATTATTGAATTATGAATGTCTACATATGGCACACATATTTTAGCTTTATATTATCTGATTATTTTACCCATAATTATATATCCCTCTAATACATTTATTAAATCATTATATATCATTGTTTTTTGGATTTTTTGTTATAAGACCAACTATTTGAACTTTGATTACAAGTATATATTCAATGATTTTAAATATTAATAAATTATCATGTCACATTTTGTTAATTAATATATATTAATTCAAAAATGTTATAGAGTATATGTCACATTGATATAGTTATATATGTTCCCCACTATGATGAAAAACATTAAATTCCATGAACATATTCTTCAATATAGTTCTATGATCAGATAATATATTATGATGGGATGTGTAGAATATTGATTGTGCAATGAGGTTACTCGTAAGTGGTTGAGGTTTCATGTAACAGCCCAAGATTTTATAAAAAAATATTCTTTTTAATTTTATTAAAGTTTTGTGTTGTACGCTACACCAAAAGGAGCTTGCACAACACGCATCCTTGACTTGCCTTGCATTACACGCAATCACGACCTTCCTCGATAGCGTGTGTAATACGCAATACCGAGTTTCACTAAACAATGATATGCTATTAAAACTAGCCGTTATGAATAGTAATAATCACTTTTTGAAATTTTATAAATTTTATTTTTCAAAATGGACTTCATTTTTGGACTCAGAATATCGAAATTAGCCTAGGGTGAAATTTTGGTATTTTTCTGAAAAATTTCAATTTTTGATGAATAGTGAAACCACTAAGTGGTAGGTTAAAAACTGAATTTTGCATAAAACTTAATTTTACCGCTTCTGTGAATGGAATTTCGAAAATCCGAGAGACACAGTTAATATCAAGGACTAAAATGTGGTTCAATGAGATGAAAATAATTTTTTGGTGAATAGTTACTTTTTACCCTTTTTTTTACCGCGGTTAATAGTAAATAGGGTAACTAAGGGTAAATATGATATTAATATTACCCTAACACATGTCCTAATTCTATTGGATAAGTGTAATTCGACCAAAAACAAACTTAGGAATAAAATATGACCATTTAGGCCCACTTGGATTAGATTAGGACATTTATTATTAATTTATTTAAAGAAGGGTTAAAATAGTTAAAATCAAAGTTTAATAAGTACATAATTTTTAATATGGGGTTATACATAAGATAAATTCGATTGTAAATATTCATTAGAAAGATAAAAAGATTTACTACATGATGGTATTTTATTTGTAATTTTTAGACATCAAATAAATTAATTTATTTATGACACAAAGATGATGCAGTAATTATCTTGTTAATGAAATATTGACATAATTGATGTTATAAACACCAAAATAAATGTAATTTGAGACTTTTTATGAATTCCACTAATTTTCTAGGTTACTATGATATATTAATGTTGATTTAATCAACTTGGTTAGAACATATAATTCTTTTATGACTTTCAAAAAAATCATATATCAAATAGTGTCAAAATTGACACAAAATAGTTTTTAAATCAAATATTATATTATTAATTGTTATTTTATTCCTAAAAATCTAAGGTTCGGCCAAATGACTTAGATAAGGATATATATATTAATAATAAACAATTTGGGGTTCGTTTGGCATATTATAGTAAGTGTATTAACCATATAGTGAAAGAAAACAAAAAGACACGGTAAAAGTTAAATTATTTAACTTAGAGTTAAATCTAATTGATAAGGTTAAAATAAGAACCTAAACTTGTCTAAATCCTATTGGTTGATAGGATTTCGACCCATACTCACTTTAGCTTCAAAATAAGACCCTTTGGAACCAGTATAAACCGATTTTGACTTTAATATAAAATAATATTTTGAGATATTCCTAAGGTGCCCCTCTCCTCCCTTATAAAAGGACACCTCCTCCCCCTCCTCCTCACACCACATTGAGCACTCAAGCTCGGCCAACCCCTGCCATTTTCTCCTCTCCACTTCCCTAGAATAATCCTAGAGGTCCTGGTCTTCTTCAAACACCAATCTTAGTTCCCTAAGTGGAGGATTCAAAGAGGCGTTCCAAAGAAGAGGTAATATCCATTACCGATCTTTTCAATTTCTTTCTTCTTCAACTTCTTCATCTTTAGTTGTTTCATTACGAAGTAATAACATCAGTATCACTCATATACTAATGTGTTATTATAAGTATGAAACAACCCTATTTCACCATCTATCCATCCTACGGAAAAAGAAATCACCGCGCGTGCGTACGTACGGAATACCGTCTCCACGCCGTGGTGTAATCTATTTTCCACCACCACCTTACATGGATGGGTATAATGGTGTAAAGAATAACTATACATAGTTATTACAACATCATATTGATTCTGATATATTGTATAATCCACTTCAATTCAATTCAATATTTATAGAAATGATATCATCGCTCGTGCGTACGTACGGACTACCGTCTCCACGACGCGATGAGATTCATTCTCCATGTTAACCATTTAAGAATGATTATAATGTATATATAAGAAATAATAATGAAATATACGACATTATAAAGCTACTGGATTTATGTATATATATACATATGTATGTCATCTACTTACTTCCATTTCAAGACAATAAGGAAAGGAAAACAGCGTTCATGCGTACGTACGGACTACCGTCTCCATGAACGGTGTTTTTCATTTTATTTATCTACCTATTATATATATATATATACTGAATATATATGATATATAAATCATATTTTATATTCTGGAAGTGAGTAAATCATGATATAAGTAATAATGATGTCAAGAACAACAAGTCAAAACACCTACGATAAATGGAACGATTTTACCCAAAACGCTTCTTTAACATGGAATTTACAAAAGAACGGGTAATATAATGTCATAAGTGAACCATATATGATATCATAACAATGAATATGATTCTGTAATAAGTCAATAACATGATTTAAATCATTATACAGGAGGTTCGGACACGTACAAGCAAGTCGGACCTAAGGTAAGGGAAATATCACAATCTCATTTTTATCCGAGATAGTTTATTCGTAAGTATTTACTGGGGTGTATTTTATCATCCACATCCATGTTTACTCAATATGTAATATTATTTCCATCCACCTAAAATTGTTTAAATCCATTTTTACCTTCGGTGAGTTTTTAGTAATACGTATGAAAGGAATCTTTTGTCGTTTTTCTTACGAGGTACTTTTTGACTTTTCCGACAAAAGTACGAAGAATGTTTTTTTTAACTTATACGGCATGAATGGATTTTCAAAACATTATTTCCAAGAATCTTCATTTATAAGTTTTCAAGTTTATTTTTAACCAACTTCTTTATTTTATAATTCTATGACATGTTAAGAAAGGAAAAGTGTTTTTGAAGTAGAAAGGATATTTTCCTCAAGAATGAAGTTCAAGTATTTTATCAAAATTATTTTCCATCTAAGATAATAAAAGGGTTCTGTTTTTGTCCCTATTATTACACTGGTTTGATTATGTTGTGATGGAAATATTTTTATGAATTCCTTTTTCTTATATGAATTGTTTTATGATGTCATGTTGTTTAAGAATCCCATTTTTATTACATGGGTTACGCTATGATGTATGGTTTATGATTATGTGGCACACATAAGAAAGGATTCATTATAAGATGGGTGGGACCTATATCTCCCTCCAATGCATTGGGTAAAGACTTTATATCTCATGAGATAGACATGGCTGGAATGGTAGGTTATACCGGTTCAGTGAAACAGGACTGAAACGAGGATTAATCGATTCAGAAAGGGACTTTGTCCACTAAGATAGTCTTGGCAATGAGTCTTGACTAACAAGAAATGATTCTCTATGATTATGTGTGTATGCCACAATGAGTAATGTTTTAAGTTATGATTTCATTTCACTACTATGATTTATCCCATGTTATGAAATTATGATCTCTTTTGCAGGTTAAGATTTCCAAAAAAATGTTATGTTCTTATGAAAATTATGTGATTAATATTTCTTTTGTTTACCCTTACTGAGCATTTGAGGTCACCCTTTTATGTTTTCTTTTCCCCAGGATATAAAGAAAGGTTTTAGGTAAAAAAAAAAGGAAGATCTTTATGGGAGATGTTGAAGATCTTTCCCCACGATTAGAAGATTTTATTCCGAGTTTCCAAAGACACTAAACTATTACGATCCTTGTGTGTGTGTTTTTGTTATGTACTAAGTATTCCGCAAATGTAATGTAATGTCCATGTACGTCAGGCTTCGGGTCTCTACAATTGGTATCAGAGAAAAGGTTTAGTCAACCTTTGGAAACTAGGATGCGAAAACGTTAGTGAGATCCCTAGAGTTATTTCTAATGTATGACTAGGGATGTCTCTAAGGTTAAGTATACGTATAGGTTATAGTCCTAGAATTGCGCTAACGATCTTCGAATTTAACCTAAGATGTTAGATATTGAGGGTACTACCCCTTTATTATGTTGTTTTCCCTAGCTATTCTTTTGGGGTTTTAGACGATGGCTGGAACCCGAAGGAACCGTGTTAATGCGGAATGTGATGGGCAATGCAATGATTGTCCCCCTGAGCAACCAAACGATATGGGAGCCGGAATGAAAAATCTTGTAGCCATGCTCACACAACTTTCTCAAGCTATGAATCATGCAGGACTTCCAAACGAGCAAAGGAAGGAGCAACATTCTGTTGAATCCTTCATGAGGCAACGTCCACCTTCTTTCAGTGGGTCTACTGATCCATTAGTTGCTGAACAATGGATTAGTACTACTGAAAATATATTTTCAGTTCTTCAATGTTATGAACATGATAAAGTCATCTTAGCAGTATATCGTTTGGAAGGTGAAGCTGATCAATGGTGGAATCTTATCAAGAATACGAGGCCAAGAGATGAAATTGAGTCCATGGAATGGGACGAGTTCAAGAACCTGTTTTTCAGTAAGTACTTCCCTCGTATTTTTCGAACAAAGATGGAGAAAGAGTTTCTTGAACTGAAGCAAAGGGACGATGAATCTGTTGGTACCTATGAAGCAAATTTTACAAGACTTGCAAGGTATGCTTCTGGAATTATCATTCAACCTGAATGTAAAGTTGATCGATTTTTCAGTGGCTTAAAACCAAGTCTTCGAAGGGCATTAGCTATAAGAGACTTCAGTAGCTATGAAGAAATTGTGCGTTGTGCTATCAAGGTAGAAATGGAAGTTGGTGTTACATATCCATCTCATGGTTTTGACAAGAAACGAAAGATGGAGTTCAAGGAGAAATCTCAGAATAATGATGAAAAGAAGATGAATGTTTCCTTATGCACAAAGTGTGGGAAGAAGCATGGTGGAGATTTCCTTAAAGGGACTAGAAAATGTTTTAAGTGTGGAAAAGAAGGTCATCGAGTAGCTGAGTGTCGAAGTAATGGAAAAAGGGTTTCTAATGATGTGAATAAAGCAAACACTGCAGAGAACGCACCGCCAACACTTCAATGCTTCAAGTGCAAGGAAATGGGGCATTATGCTAATAATTGCTCTAATCCAAGGGTTAGTGATGATCAACATGAGCAACCACTGAAGGCAAAGGACAAAGGGAAATCACATGCGATCACTATTGGCAATGTTGAATATGACAACGATGTGGTGGAATGATTAAGTGTTTATGTAATGGGATTCCAAAATAATGTTGTATCATTGAGTATTGAAATATTTATTGATGTGGTATTCAAAGTGATTGAGATATTTTTTGGAAATAAGATGATATGCGAAAAAATGAAATGTTTAATAGTATTCATGAGCTCATGATTAATATAAGGACTAAGTGATATCATGGTTTGAGTATATAGAATTTTTAGGATTTTGGTATGTGGAAAGTGTTAACTTTTAACTAAACTCATGTTTTCACTAAGGTATTCAAGAGAATACACGATTAAGGACTTTGAGTGTTTGGAATGTGACCAACAAGACATATCTTATGATATGTGGGGATCAACGACAGTATTAAATCTCTGGTAATCGTTGTCACTATATTATGAGAGTGGACTGCAGTATTATGTATAAGCCTAAAGATTAGACTGGATTATGTTGGACATAAGTTAGTATTGTTTAAGGATAGAAGATTTTCGATATTATTGATGGGATGTTATAGTAACGTAGTTTTAGAAAAAGGGACAACCTGCAGGACGGGCGAAAGCCCATCGCTTCGGACAAGGCTGTGGGAATCGAACCCACAACCGAAGTGCGACTGGCCTTTATCGCCTACCACTGGCCTACAGGAAGTCCCTGTTTAGTAGAAACTAGTTTTATTATATTAAGCAGTATGATATATGAAGTATAAGTCCATTTTAGGAACCATATATGATTAATCTCACTATAGATCGACTTATGTATATAATTTTTGCTAACCTTTTGTTCGAGACAGATGGAATGACCCGTCATTCTATCACATGATCTGCTAACACTTCACGAATAACAAATTCAACTTCATTTATATAAGAGATGAAGTGGAAATTGTTCAAGGCACGAACAATAGTGAGATTGTACCAAAATAAAGTAAGTATTTATTCTAATTCAAATTCTTCAACTTTAGGGAAATGATCTTGAAAACCAAAAATGTTGTCCTAGTGCCCTTATATCCGATGAATCAGATGGTACCCTAGATCGTCACAAATTTATGGCTTTGTGATTACTGGCTTTTCCATAGCCATGTTCTCTACCACTCTCCATCAGAACATGATGGTTATATTTCTCTTCAATATCCATATTTTCACCTATGTGGAAACCCAATGATTAGTTTATTTGGGTAACCGTTACGTTTCATACTTTTGTTTTTAAAGATTGGTTTTGATATTCCTGTTTACGATGTGGGTTTCTATTAAAGAAACTTTCGAATAGTAAACCATTTATAACCCCGATGAATTTCGAGGGTGAAATTCATTTTAAGGGGGGTAGAATGTAACAACCCAAGATTTTATAAAAAAATATTCTTTTTAATTTTATTAAAGTCTTGTGTTGTACGCTACACCAAAAGGAGCTTGCACAACACGCATCCTTGACTTGCCTTGCATTACATGCAATCACGACCTTCCTCGATAGCGTGTGTAATACGCAATACCGAGTTTCACTAAACAATGATATGCTATTAAAACTAGCCGTTATGAATAGTAATAATCACTTTTTTAAATTTTATAAATTTTTTTTTTCAAAATGGACTTCATTTTTGGACTCAGAATATCGAAATTAGCGTAGGGTGAAATTTTGGTATTTTTCTGAAAACTTTCAATTTTTGATGAATAGTGAAACCACTAAGTGGTAGGTTAAAAACTGAATTTTGCATAAAACTTAATTTTACCGCTTCTGTGAATGGAATTTCGAAAATCCGAGAGACACGGTTAATATCAAGGACTAAAATGTGGTTCAATGAGATGAAAATAATTTTTTGGTGAATAGTAACTTTTTACCTTTTTTTACCGCGGTTAATAGTAAATAGGGTAACTAAGGGTAAATATGATATTAATATTACCCTAACACATGTCCTAATTCTATTGGACAAGTGTAATTCGACCAAAAACAAACATAGGAATAAAATATGACCATTTAGGCCCACATGGATTAGATTAAGACATTTATTATTAATTTATTTAAAGAAGGGTTAAAATAGTTAAAATCAAAGTATAATAAGTAAATCATTTTTAATATGGGGTTATACATAAGATAAATTCGATTTTAAATATTCATTAGAAAGATAAAAAGATTTATTACATGATGGTATTTTATTTGTAATTTTTAGACATCAAATAAATTAATTTATTTATGACACAAAGATGATGCAGTAATTATCTTGTTAATGAAATATTGACATAATTGATGTTATAAACACCAAAATAAATGTAATTTGAGACTTTTAATGAATTACACTAATTTTCTAGGTTACTATGATATATTAATGTTGATTTAATCAACTTGGTTCGAACATATAATTCTGTTATGACTTTCACAAAAATCATATATCAAATAGTGTCAAAATTGACACAAAATAGTTTTTAAATCAAATATTATATTATTAATTGTTATTTTATTCCTAAAAATCTAAGGTTCGGCAAAATGACTTAGATAAGGATATATATATTAATAATAAACAATTTGGGGTTCGTTTGGCATGTTATAGTAAGTGTATTAACCATATAGTGAAAGAAAACAAAAAGACACGGTAAAAGTTAAATTATTTAACTTAGAGTTAAATCTAATTGATAAGGTTAAAATAAGAACCTAAACTTGTCTAAATCCTATTGGTTGATAGGATTTCGACCCATCCTCACTTTAGCTTCGAAATAAGACCCTTTGGAACCATTATAAACCGATTTTGACTTTAATATAAAATAATATTTTGAGATATTCCTAAGGTGCCCCTCTCCTCCCTTATAAAAGGACACCTCCTCCCCCTCCTCCTCACACCAAATTGAGCACTCAAGCTCGGCCAACCCCTGCCATTTTCTCCTCTCCACTTCCCTAGAATAATCCTAGAGGTCCTGGTATTCTTCAAAGACCAATCTTAGTTCCCTATGTGGAGGATTCAAAGAGGCGTTCCAAAGAAGAGGTAATATCCATTACCGATCTTTTCAATTTCTTTCTTCTTCAACTTCTTCTTCTTTAGTTTTTTCATTACGAAGTAATAACATCAGTATCACTCATATACTGATATGTTATTATAAGTATGAAACAACCCTATTTCACCATCTATCCATCCTACGGAAAAAGAAATCACCGCGCGTGCGTACGTACGGAATACCGTCTCCACGCCGTGGTGTAATCTATTTTCCACCACCACCTTACATGGATGGGTATAATGGTGTAAAGAATAACTATACATAGTTATTACAACATCATATTGATTCTGATATATTGTATAATCCACTTCAATTCAATTCAATATTTATAGAAATGATATCATCGCTCGTGCGTACGTACGGACTACCGTCTCCACGACGCGATGAGATTCATTCTCCATGTTAACCATTTAAGAATGATTATAATGTATATATAAGAAATAATAATGAAATATATGACATTATAAAGCTACCGGATTTATGTATATATATACATATGTATGTCATCTACTTACTTCCATTTCAAGACAATAAGGAAAGGAAAACAGCGTTCATGCGTACGTACGGACTACCGTCTCCATGAACGGTGTTTTTCATTTTATTTATCTACCTATTATATATATATATATACTGAATATATATGATATATAAATCATATTTTATATTCTGGAAGTGATTAAATCAGGATATAAGTAATAATGATGTCAAGAACAACAAGTCAAAACACCTACGATAAATGGAACGATTTTACCCAAAACGCTTCTTTAACATGGAATTTACAAAAGAACGGGTAATATAATGTCATAAGTGAACCATATATGATATCATAACAATGAATATGATTCTGTAATAAGTCAATAACATGATTTAAATCATTATACAGGAGGTTCGGACACGTACAAGCAAGTCGGACCTAAGGTAAGGGAAATATCACAATCTCATTTTTATCCGAGATTGTTTATTCGTAAGTATTTACTGGGGTGTATTTTATCATCCACATCCATGTTTACTCAATATGTAATATTATTTCCATCCACCTAAAATTTTTTAAATACATTTTTACCTTCGGTGAGTTTTTAGTAATACGTATGAAAGGAATCTTTTGTCGTTTTTCGTATGAGGTACTTTTTGACTTTTCCGACAAAAGTACGAAGAATGTTTTTTTTAACTTATACGGCATGAATGGATTTTCAAAACATTATTTCCAAGAATCTTCATTTATAAGTTTTCAAGTTTATTTTTAACCAAATTCTTTATTTTATAATTCTATGACATGTTAAGAAAGGAAAAGTGTTTTTGAAGTAGAAAGGATATTTTCCTCAAGAATGAAGTTCAAGTATTTTATCAAAATTATTTTCCATCTAAGATAATAAAAGGGTTCTGTTTTTGTCCCTATTATTACACTGGTTTGATTATGTTGTGATGGAAATATTTTTATGAATTCCTTTTTCTTATATGAATTGTTTTATGATGTCATGTTGTTTAAGAATCCCATTTTTATTACATGTGTAACGCTATGATGTATGGTTTATGATTATGTGGCACACATAAGAAAGGATTCATTATAAGATGGGTGGGACCTATATCTCCCTCCAATACATTGGGTAAAGATTTTATATCTCATGAGATAGACATGGCTGGAATGGTAGGTTATACCGGTTCAGTGAAACAGGACTGAAACGAGGATTACTCGATTCAGAAAGGGACTTTGTCCACTAAGATAGTCTTGGCAATGAGTCTTGACTAACAAGAAATGATTCTCTATGATTATGTGTGTGTGCCACAATGAGTAATGTTTTAAGTTATGATTTCATTTCACTACTATGATTTATCCCATGTTATGAAATTATGCTCTCTTTTGCAGGTTAAGATTTCCAAAAAAAATGTTATGTTTTTATGAAAATTATGTGATTGATATTTCTTTTGTTTACCCTTACTGAGCATTTGAGCTCACCCTTTTATGTTTTCTTTTCCCCAGGATATAAAGAAAGGTTTTAGGTAAAAAAAAGGAAGATCTTTATGGGAGATGTTGAAGATCTTTCCCCACGATTAGAAGATTTTATTCCGAGTTTCCAAAGACACTAAACTATTACGATCCTTGTGTGTGTGTTTTTGTTATGTACTAAGTATTCCGCAAATTTAATGTAATGTCCATGTACGTCAGGCGTCGGGTCTCTACATTTCATCTCATGGAGTTTTCAATTAGTAATCTTCATGATGTGAGAATATGAAAAAAGAACCACCATTATGAGTTTTTAATATTTTTATTGTAATTCAAAATTCTAATCTCCAAGCATTTATAATGGTACTCAGATGTTAAGATTACTATTAATTATTATTACAACTCATGAACATAAATTCATGTCATTATCCTGGATGATATAGTTCATGAAAACACTACTATAAAAATAGTTTTATTTAGTGCTAGGGAGTTAACAGTGCAAGATAAATTCATTATTAAAGACCCCCTTTGTCGGTGCTAGAAAAATAACTGTGAATGGTGGTCTTTAATAGCGCTTTTTAACACTATTAAATGCAGTCTTTAACTACGCTAAAAATAGTAGTTAAAGGGGTCCCTTTATCGATGCTTTTAAATATGCGATGCTAATGGTGGGTATTTATTAGAGATTATAGAAAAGCACTGATAAAAGGGGGGTCCATATCAGTGCCTTTTTTGAAGTGCTGATAAAGACCCCCTATTAGCATGTTTTTACTACCACTGATAATGGTTATATATCCAAAAAATATATATCTTTCATTAAAACGTATATATTAATATATAAGTATAATTATATACATATAAGTATAAAATATATATTTTTACATATGTTTTAGATAAGGATAAATATAAATTTAAACTTAATATATAATATATTCACTTAAATCAAGTAAAAAAATAAAAAAATAATTATTATTTCTAAATAATTTAATAATTATTGTCATTTAATATTTATTTAATAACAATTTGTTCATAATTAAATTTATAAAATTAATACAACATCTAAAATAAGTTGAAAACAGAAGTTGAATTTCAAACAGCCATAACTTTTGAACGAGGTGTCTGTTTGAGCTTTATCACATATCAAATCTATGATTGTAATGATATCTAAACTATTTCACCCTAAGTAGCTTGGTCATTGTGTTTAGAGAAAAAAAGATGTATAAAAGGCCTCCCAAACTGATTTTTTAGGTAGCATATATATAGCCCCATCCATAAACATTACTTAATATTGAATTAAATGAATAATTCCAATTGAGGATCTTTTCAGGTTTAGAGTTTTAGAGAATTAGATCATAACTATTACATCGCAAAAGATTACACAGTAGACACTTCTACAATGTTTCCTTTTTTTCAAATCATGAACTCCAAAAAAAGTCTTTTCTAGTTCCATGTTTAAGAAAGCATGACTTTTCCTTGATCCCATCCTTGACCCTATTCCACATTATGTCCTGTGAAAAACATTTCAAAAAAACCTGGGGTGAGCATAAAAAGCTCAGTAAGGGATACACAAAGAAGGAAAACTGTTAGTTTTTCAAAACAACAAGTAAACCATGAATACTTATCAAAGTATTAATTTTCACCTTTATAGAGTAGTAAATACTCTTCACTGAATAAAATATCATTACTTACCCTTTTGTAACCAAAATATTACCATAAAACCCATATAAAGAACACATAAGATATAAAGGTAACTTGGAACATAAACATACTTAAATGGAATAACCATACGGTCTACTTCCACACATATAACATAATGGAATAGCCATACGGCTAACTTCAATATCCAATTAATTTGAGGTTATAACGTAACCACCCGTCCTGGTATTCACAGCACCACCCATCATATGGTTTATCATGTAACCACCCGTCAAATGTCAAAGTACCATTATAAAATCATAAAACATAAACCAAAAATAATGGAAAGAAAACATTTCCACATTTCAAACACAATATATCACTTAAATATATTGACATAACAAATCCATCATAAAAACCATTTTCAATACCAAAATACATAAAAGAGTTTATGGTATTTATTTCATTTTAAAAAAACATCACGACTTGTTGAGGAAGACAAAGACCAAATAATACTCGCGGTGGCGGAAAATGTCGTTGTCACAGTGTACATTAAAAGAAACATTCCTTTTTGTTGTTTTGAAAAAAGCTTCGTATAAAAATATTCCTTTTGAATAAAATTCAAATTCAAATGGTTTTATACACTGTATAAAAGAAAGCCTTGCATTAGAACAAAATATGCCTCAATGAAAGGAGATTGAGATGAAGTCCCTTACCTTGTGTCTGACGTGACTCGATTGCTCTTTAATCTCTTAAATAATCAAATAGTGCTAATTTATAATTTCTTAAGAACCGTATTCAATTTTATTATTCCTTTTATATATCTTATTTCCATGTTATAAACGTTATGTAATAATTTAATTTAATAAAATTCGTTTTGTCGATATTTGGTACTTAAGTCAAAAATGGACTTATTACAATTTCATGTTGTTTATGTGGTAAAAGGATAATTATATCCATAAAGATATTAATGATTTGGATATCATATATATCATATATATCCAGCATATACATGTATTTATAATATTATATAACATTTAGAGGTAAGAAATGAAATGCACCATTCATGGAGACCATAAGCCGTACATACGCATGAACGCTACTTTCATTTCTATTTCTTATTTAATGGAGTGAAATCATAATTATATAATGGTATATTATAATTCTAGTATAACATAATTTATAATAACATTAACTCCATCCTTTATATGTATCACATATGGCATTAATGAATCAAATCACTTTGAAGGGGCGGTAGTCCACACTTCCTAAAATGAAATTGTCAGGTTTACCCACAATGGAATCCATAAAGGTATGCCACAAATGAAATATACAGAAGCATAAGGAAAAAATAAACATAATATATATCATATATAAATAGAGTGACATCTTAATAGACACCATGAAAGGTGTTAAAAGAAGATTGAACAATCATCGTTTTGTGAGGCAGAAAATCGCCAACCACAGAAACAGTATGTTATTTAAACATTAGACGAAGGTGTGTGTAGGTGTAGCTCTAATAAATCTCATAAGAATAGCCTATTATATTTAATATACTGTTTTTGTTACAAAATAAAGGAATACAAAGATTTTAGGGGGTTGGAGAAGAAAAATAAAACATAAGAACACAAGAGAAGACACTACCTTTAAATTGGGTAACTCTTTTTTATTTGAGCTCAAAGACTTCATTGGAAAGACTTCTACCCAAAGTGAGGATTCTAGGAGTAAGATAGGAATGTCGATAGACAAAATTGGAAGGGTTTGGCCTAGCCAAAGTCTTGAGAGGTGAGGGTAAGGTGGTAGAGGTGGGGGCCTCTTATAAGAGGAGAGGAGGGGCACTCTTGGAAAGTTTTAAAATGATACTTTATTATATAATGTGTTTCAGTTTTTAAAGGTCCCACAGTTATATATTTCTAGTATAAGGTGATAATAGTTCGAATTACACCCATCTAATAGGTTTCTGATAAGTTTAGGTCTAATATTTTACATTATCTTTTCATTTTATTTAAATCGTTAAATAATGAGGTAATCGCTACATCATCATGGTGTCAAAAATAATTTAATTTATTTAATGTCTAAAAATTATTAAAAAAATATCATGATGTAGGAAATATTTTTATATTTCTAATGAATATTTATAGTAAAAAATATGACTTTTATAACCCTATTTAAAAATGGTTTTAGTAAAACAAGACATGTTTGTGGCATTTTTATTTTAACATTAAATAAAAAGTTATTAATGTCATTTTCCTACCAAAGTGGCTCAATGGGGTCCCCAAGTTGAACCATGGATTGTCCTGGTAGGCCATGACACATCCAATAAAGTTAGGACATCTGTCAAGGTCATTCCATATTATTAAAACATTATTTTTACCTTAAATTACACTAATTACCTCTAATCGCGATTAAAAACATAAAAGTTACTATTCATCAAAAAAATTATTTTAATCCCATTTAATCACATTTTACTTCCTAATAAAAACCATGTATGTTGGATTTTTTAAATTTAAAATACAAAGGTGGTAAAAATTCATTTAAACGAAAAATCAGTTTTTTAAGTACCACTTAGTGGTTTCACTATTCATCAAAAAATTAAGTTTTTCAGAAAAATACCAAAAATTCACCCTAAGCTATATTATATATTCCAAATTTATAAATGATGTCTATTTTACAAAATTCAGAACATATAATTTATATTAATTAATTTAATAATTAATTCCCGCTGTCATGATAAATAGCGTGTTTTTATGAAACAATATATATCAAAAGATTGACACTAGTTTAAGTCCAATTTCAAAGTGAAATTAATTCCAATGACCAATATTGGATTAAATGGTAAAAATATATTCTAATTTCACTTTATAACCAATTAAAAAGATAATATAATCATGTAAATAAATTATATTAAAAAGTGGTTTTGAATTAAAATACATCATTTTTCACTATACATTAAAAATGAACTTTATCGGAAAAATACCAAAAATTTACACAAAGTAAATTTTGATGTCCCAATTCTAAAGAAGAATTTTATTTGGTCCAATAGAATTTATAAGAGTGGCCAAAACTATATTTAAAGAGGGTTCGCCATCAGAAGGTGATAGTTCGACCTTTTAGTGAATATTAGAGTATCTATGCCTAAAATTGAATTCTTTTCGTATTTATGCCTTAATATTTTTTTGGATAAATGTAAAAATATTTAACAAACATATATAATCATATTTTAGTTATTTCTATTCATTTAGTACAATACAATGGCTATGTGTTAACTACCATTTAAAATAATTTTATTTTATTACTAGTGTGCAACGTAAGATTTCAAAGAAACTCTTTATTATGTATCTGGTACGCTATCGAACATGGAAACCATTTAAAAGTAAAATTAATATTTAATTCGCAAATATTAATAAATATGAAAATGTTTTATTCTTTATTTACCTGGGATGTCACATCCTTCCCCCCTTTTAGGAATTGCATCCTCACAATTTTATTCATTTATCAAAATAGGTGGGGGTATTTATCCCTCATAGTATTTTTAGATTCCCACGCTGCCTCTTCAACCATATGGTTTTTCCACAAATCAATTACCTGGTGAATTACCTTATTTCGCAACACTTTCTCTCTTCAGTCAAGAATCTGGACTGGTTTTTCTTCATAAGAGAGATTCTCTTCCAACCGAACTACCTCTGGGCTCAAAACATGAGATGGATCTGGCATATACTTTCTCAACATCGAATCATGAAAAAAATTGTGTACCTGAGATAAACTCGGAGGTAAAGCCACTCGGTAAGCAACTGATCCAACTCTCTCCAAAATTTCATATGGTCCAACGAACCTTGGACTCAAATTTCTTTTCTTACCAAATCGCATCACACTTTTCCATGGTGAAACTTTGAGAAAAACATGATCACCTACCTCAAAAGATAGATCCTTCCCCCTGTTGTCTGCATAACTTTTCTATCTTCTCTGAGCTATTCTCATGTGTTTCTGAATCAACTGAACTTTTTCTACCATCTCTTCTACCAATTCTAGTCCCATCAGCTTCCTTTCACCAACTTTGTCCCAAAAAGATGGAGTTCGACACTCCTTCCCATATAATGCTTTAAACGGAGCCATTTTTATACTGGAATGAAAACTGTTATTATATGAACATTCAACCAAAGAAATATTTCGGTCCCAAATTCCCTGACAATCCACCAAACAAGCACGTAGCATATCCCCCAAAGTCTGAATTATTCATTCTGACTGCCCATCTGATTGAGGATAAAAAGCTGCACTAAAATTTAATTCAGTACCCAACGCCTTCTGAAGGCCTTTCCAAAAGTTAGAAGTAAACCTGGGATCATGATCAGATACAATGGATAGGGGAACTCCATGCAACCTAACTATTTCATTAAGATACAATCAAGAAAGTTGATCTAGAGAGAAAGTATCTCGAATAGGAATGAAATTAGCAGATTTAGTCAAGCGATCAACAATAACCTAGATTGCATTATTACCTTGATTTGTCTTTGGTAATCCCATAACAAAGTTCATGGATATATTTTCCCATTTCCACTCTTGCACTAGTAAAGGCTGAATCATCCCTTTTGGTAACTGCCGCTTCACTTTAACCTACTGACACGTCAAACACTTCACATTAAAATCAGAAATATCTCTTTTTATTCTATCCCACTAGTAATACTCCCGCAGATCTATGTACATCTTAATACTACTAGGATGAACTGAAAACGGGGAACTATGAGCCTCACATAACAAATCATTCTCTAACTACGAATCACCAGGCCTAAATAATCTCTTCCCAAACCTCAAAACACAATCATTATCAATATTAAATTCGGGAAACTTACCCATCTGAACCAGCTCTATATTTTTCTGCAACTCACTGTCTTTCTTCTGCGCTTTCTTAATTCTCTCTGATAGGTATGATCTCACTGATACCTGAAATAAAATAGAAGAACTTTATGCACCAACAACTTCTATTCCAAATTTCATCAAATCAAAAACCATAGGATCTCATTCCAAACATATAAAAGTTAATGAAGCATTACTTTTTCCACTCAAAGCATCAGCCAATTTATTTGCTTTTCCGGGATGGTAATGAATTGTACAATCATAATCCTTGATTAATTATAGCCATATCCTCTGTCTCATGTTCAATTCTCTCTGAGTGAATATATACATTAAATATTTGTGATCAGTATATATTTCACACTTTACTCCATACAAATGATGCCTCCATATTTTTAGATCCAAAACAACAGCAACTAATTCCACGTCATGTGTAGGGTAATTTAACTCATGAGTTTTCAACTGAAGTGATGCATATGCAATTACCTGATCATTTTGTATAAGGACACATCCATGTCCCTTCAACGAAGCATCACTGTATATAAAAAACTCACCATTCCTAGAAGGAAGTGCCAAAACTGGATCTTTCACCAATCTTCTTTTCATCTCCTAAGTCAACTGAGCCATCACTGTAACAAACTGTTTAGTTCTGATTCTAACCATCTCAGGATACTAATTTGAAAGGTCATTTCCCACTTTATTCATTCCTAGAAAATCCGTTCTATTTTCTCTATGAAAACCCATTATTAACAGAGAAATATCTTTAGTGAAGCAACATGGTAATCTTTAAATTCTATATCATTTCAATCATACCACAAATTAATTTATAATTTAACAATTTTCTAACTCCTAAAGTTGTCTAAATCGACCTTTGACACCAACTATAAGGCCTCAGACTTAAACATTACTTAATATTGAATTAAATGAATAATTACCATTGAGGATCTTTTCAGGTTTAGAGTTTTATAGAATTAGATCATAACTATTACATCTCAAAAGATTACACAGTAGACACTTTTACAATGTTTCTTTTTTTTTCAAAACATGAACTCCAAAAAAAATTCATTTCTAGTTCCATGTTTAAGAAAGCATGAATTATCCTTAAACCCATCCTTGGACCTATTCCACATTATGTCATGTGAAAAACATTCCAAAAAAACTTGGGGTGAGCAGAAAAAACTCAGTAAGGGATACACAAAGAAGGAAAACTGTTAGTTTTTCAAAACAACAAGTAAACCATGATTACTTTATCAAAGTAATACTTTTCACCTTTATGGAGTAGTAAATACTCTTCACTAAATAAAATATCATTACATACCCTTTTTTTACCAAAATATTACCATAAAACCCACATAAAGAACAAATAACTCATAAAGGTAACTTGGGACATAAATATACATAAATGGAATAACCATACGGTCGACTTCCACACATATCACTTAATGGAATAGCCATACGGACAACTTCCATACCCAATACATTAGAGTTTACAACATAACCACCGTTCCAGGTATTCACGAAACCACCCGTCATATGTTTTATCACCTAACCACCCGTCAAATGTCCAAGTACCATTATAAAATCATAAAACATAAAACAAAAATAATGGAAAGAAAACATTTCAACATTTCAAGCACAATATATCACTTAAATATATTGACATGACAAATCCATCATAAAAACCATTTTCAATTCCAAAATACATAAAATAGTATATGGTATTTATTTCATTTTAAAAATACATCACGGCTTGTTGAGAAATCCAGAGTCCAAATAATACTCGCGGCGGCGGAAAAGGTCGTTGTCACCGCTTACGTTAAAAGAAACATTCCTTTTTGTCATTTTGTAAAACGCTTCATAGAAAAACAATACTTTTTATAAAATTAAAATTCAAAGGGTTTTATACAATGTATACAAGAAAGAATTGTATTAGAACAAAATATGCCACAATGAAAGGAGATTGAGACGAAGTCCCTTACCTCGTGTCCGACATTACTCGATTGCTCTTTAATCTCATGAATAATAAACTAGTGTTAATTTATACTTTCTTAAGAACCGTTTTCAAGTTTATTATTCCTTTTATATAACATATATCCTTATTATAAACGTTATGTAATCATTTAATTTAATAAAGTTTGTTTTTTTTGATATTTGGTACTTAAGTCAAAAATGGACTTCTTACAATTACATGTTGATTATGTGGTCAAAGATTCATTATATCCAGAATGATATTCATTATTTTAATATCATATATATCATATATATCCAGCATATACATGTATTTATAATAGTATATTACATTTAGAGGTAAGAAATGAAATGCACCGTTCATGGAGACAGTAAGTCGTACGTACGCATGAATGCTACTTTCATTTCTATTTTGTATTTTATGGAGTGAAATCATAATGATATAAGGGTATATTATAATTCCAGTATAACATCATATATAATAACATTAACTCTATCCATTATATGTCCTACATATGTCATTAAAGAATCAAATCACTTTGACGGGGCAGTAGTCCGCACTTCCTAAAATGAAGTTATCGTGTTTACCCACATGGAGACCATAAAGGTATGCCACAAATGAAAAATACAGAATCATAATGAAAACATAAACATAATATATATCATATATAAATAGAGTTACATCTTAATGTCCACCATTAATGGTGATAAAAGAGGATTGATCAATCATAGTTTCGTGAGGCAGAAAATCACCAACCACAGAAATAGTATGTTCTTTAACCATTAGACGAAGGTGTGTGTAGGTTTAGCTCTAATCCTTCTCATAAAAACATTCTAGTATTTTAAAGATACTGGTTTTCTTACAAAATAATGTAATAAAAAGAGTTTAGGGGGCTGGAGAAGCAAAATAAAACATAAGAACAAAAGAGAAGACACTACCTTTAAATCAGGTAACTCTTTTTGATTTGAGCTCAAAGGCTTCTTGGAAAGACTTATGCCTAAATTGAGTCTTCAAGGAGTAATATAGGAATTTCTATAGACAAAATTGGCAGGTTTTGGCCGAGCCAAAGGCTTGAGAGGTGTGGGTATGGTGGTCGAGGTGGGGGCCTCTTATAAGAGGAGAGGAGGGTCACTCTTGGAACGTTATAAAATGTTACTATATTATATAATGTGTTTCGGTTTTTAAAGGTCCCACAATTATATATTTCAAGGATAAGGTGATAAGAGTTCGAAATGAACCCATAAAATAGGTTTTTGACAAGTTTAGGTCTTAGATTTTACATTATCTTTTCATTTTATTTAAATCGTTAAATAATGAGGTAATCGTTGCATCATCATGGTGTCATAAATAATTTTATTAGTTTAATGTCTAAAAATTATTAAAAAAAATTCATGATGTATAAAATATTTTAATATTTCTAATAAATATTTACAGTAAAAAATATGGCCTTTATTACCCCATTTAAAAATTGTTTTAGTAAAACAACACATGTTTGTGACATTTTTATTTTAACATTAAATAAAAAGTTATTAATGTCATTTTCCTACCAAAGTGGCTCCATTGGGTCCCCAAGTTGACCCATGTATTTTATTAGTCTTCCATGACACATCCAATAAGGGTAGGACATGTGTCAAGGTCATTTCATATTATTAAACATTATTTTTACCTTAAATTACACTAATTACCTCTAATCGTGATTAAAAACTTAAAAGTAACTATTCACCAAAAAATTATTTTAATCCCATTGAACCAAATTTTACTTCCTAATGACAACCATGTATGTTATATTTTTGAAATTCAAAACATAGAGGTGGTAAAATTTAATTTAAACAAAAAATTATTTTTTTAAGTACCACTTAGTGGTTTCACTATTCATCCAAAATTGAAGTTTTCCAGAAAAAAAATAAAATTTCACACTAAGCTATATTTGATATTCTAAATTCATAAATGATGTATATTTAACCAAATTCAAAACATATAAGTTACATTAATTAATTTAATAATTAATTCCCGATGTTGGGACAAATAGCGTGTTTTTATGAAACAATATATATCAAAAGATTGACACTTGTTTAAGTCAAATATCAAAGTAAAATTAATTCCAATTACCACTATTGGATTAAATGGTAAAAATATATTCTAATTTCACTTTAAAACCAATTCAAAATATAATCTAATCGTGTAAACAAATTATATTAAAAAGAGGTTTTGAATTAAAATACAACATTTTTAACTATTCATTAAAAATTGAACTTTATCGGAAAAATACCAAAAATTTACACAAAGTAAATTTTGATGTCCTTATTCTATAGAAGAATTTTATTTGGTCCAATAGAATGTATAATAGTGACCAAAACTATATTTAAAGAGGGTTCACCATCAGAAGGCGATAGTTCGACCTTTTAGTGAATATTAGAGTATCTATGCCTAAAAATGAATTCTTTTCATATTTTAAGCCTTAATATTTTATTGGCTAAATGTAAAAACATTTAACAAACATATATAATCATATTTTATTTATTTTTATTCATTCCCTCCAATAAAACGGCTACGTGTTAACTACCATTTAAAATAATATTATTCTATTACTAGTGTGCAATGTAAGATCTCAAAGAAACTCTTCGTTGCGTACCGGGTACACTATCGAACATAGAAACCCCTTTAAAGTAAAATTAATATTTAATTCTCAAATATTAATAAATATGAAAATGTTTTATTCTTTATTTACCTGGGATGTTACAGCATACCCCAATTTTTTAACATTTGATGGATTTTCAGCATCATTTAATGGTGAATTATTGTCTTTTATTCCGTGAAGATGAATTTATTCCCGCATATTACATTCATATAGATATTATGGTTTTGAAAATTTATAGTTTTTCACAATTCTATTTTATTTATTATAAAATATATGCATATTTTCTTATATTTACTTATAATAAATCACTTTTATAAATAAATATAATAATTTATTTATGTAAAAATGCATTTTTAAATATAGGAAATAAATATTTTTCCTTCACTTTATTTGTTGAAGAAAATTATCAATTTTATTTACCTTATAAAAATTCTATAATATGTATATATAATTTTTATATATACAAATGTGTGTGTATTAATAAACATATATATATATATATATATATATTTAGTTATAATTTAATATTCATATATGATTATGAATATATAATATATTTAAATATATATAATCTAATATTAGCATAACTAAAAATTAAAAATATATAATTTTTTTGTCACATTCATTAAATATACATAAAAAATAAACAAGAAATAATTGTGAACCACATTCATACGTTTAAGGGAGGTCCTGTGATCAAATCCATGATAACACATGTATTTTTGGTAGCCTTCTAGCATTGACTAAGGGGTTGGGGAATGTGATGGAGGATAAAGTAATAGAAAGTGTTAAGAAAGGGGTTGTTTGGGGTGTGTTAAAAAGTAATATTTTCATATTTTCAATACCGCTATAAATCCCTCTGAAAAGAACCCTTTAACAACTCAAAAAAAGGTACTATTAAAGGGTTCCTTTAACATCTATTTTTTATTACTCTTAACCCCCCACCCCTTTTAACATTTCTCCCTATATCATCACTTTGATGCCCTAATAAAACCTTATAACTAGCATAATTAAAGTCCTTATTTCCAGTAGTGAAAAGTTGGTTGTGTTGGGTGCATCGGGAGTGATAAGTTATTAATAATTATTTTATGGAAGTATTTCTCCCTTCCAACATATATATGATGATATCGTTGACCATTTATTGGAATATAACCATTGAAAAAATTTAATGGTCATGGTGTAACAACGTGTTTATTTTAGATAGTCAACGAAATATGTATTAACTATATAAGTTAAAGACATGGATGTGAAACATTATTAATGATATTTTAATAAAAAAATTATATTATACATGTAGTGTTTTTGTCATAATTACAACATTATGTTCTTTCTCTTGGGTTTCGTTTCCAATTCCATGATAGAAACCTTGGATGTTAGGAAATCCTATTTAATGACAATGAGAAATAATCATAGAATATCACACACTAAGTGTTTCTATTTATCTAGATTAAATTCTATTTTAATTTAATTATTAGAATAAATAGTATTCCTAAGATAGTAAAAAAATTTATTTATGTTTTATTGACCTCTAATATTGTTAAAAAAGTAATTAATAAACTATGCATTAATAATTAATTTATTTCATTATGTGAATATTTAATAATGATTTATTCACAAGATTGTGGTTAAAATATTTGTTTTATTTATTAATGAATGAAATGTTTAATTGAATATTTTTCATGTATTCAATAAATGTTGATGAATTGGAGAGGATCAATATCAGGTCTAACAAAGAATATTTATTTTCATTTTGATGAATAATATTCATCATTTCATGAGTAACTGTATGCTGAAAATAATAATAATATAATTATTATTATTATATGGTATGGAGTTTAAAAATTATTACTATATATTTTTTCATTATTCAATTAGATAAATTTTTTACCTAAATCCGAGATCTATAAAAAGATGGTAATGTCTATTTTGTAGAGTTAATCAAGAAACGAGATTTCAGAATTTTTTCTCATTATGGGATTCTCTCTCTATTCATACTCTTGTCTTACTCCCAAGAATAAGAAGAACTTGAGACATACCTTCAAGCTCTATAGAACTATAAGTGATCAAAATGGATAATCCAAGACAAAAGATTTGTCACACTAGCACCTTGAAATCAACTGGAATCTCTCAAAGATCAATAGAGCATGTGTTGATCACCACTATAGAGACAATACAAATAGATCCCTTTTTCACAATGAAGGAATTATGTAAAAGGGTTTTGTAATGATAAAAATCTACATCATAGAATGATATTAAAATTTGGAAACATTTTCTTCTGATCATAAATATATTAATTATAAAATTTAACATGAAAAAATAATCTCCAGGGTATCAGGATGATCTATGTCAATATTCTGTGGAAAAAATTCATTTTTCATGGTGTTCATATCATGTAAAATCTTGTAAATGATCCATAAAATTGAAAAAACCTTCTTAGTTATTAATCCATTGAGGAACTTCTGTTGTACACAAATCCAACAACGGGTATCAATGTAGTCAAATTTCAAACCTATAAATTCTTTTTAAAATTTTCATTTATATGATCTATATTGGATGGATATTTCATTTTTAGAGTACTAATTCAATAATCTAATCGATAAGTAACATTATTTATATATTTGAATTAGCATTTTTTTATTGTCTTATTTTCTTAAAGTACAAAGAAAAAATTAATAATGACTACATATTTCATAAGGATGTGAAAAAAATGTGCCAGTAAGACTAGGTTACACTTCATGTAGCCATAGTACACACCACGTACCCAATTTCACTATATTTGGACATGTTTGGGATAAATTTAATTGAAAATAATTTCTACATGAAGTTCATTTATTTCACATCATGTGTACACCTGGTTATTTTGGCCCACAGGTTGTCAGATTACATGGCATTTAATGGGTTTACATCTCATGTAGTCTATATGGTTTAGTGGTGAAATTGGCACAAGCGACGTTTTCCAATATAAATTAAAACTATGTGAGACTAAAAACCTATTGAATCAATGAGATAAATGATTTGTTTCCAAAATACATTGTATGTAGTTCACTTTTTCTCCTACCCAAAATACACGTTGATCCATTTGGCGAGTCAAGTAGATACACAACATGTGAGATAAATATTGTCTAGCAGGATTATAAACATCATGTATTCCCACATCTGATTTACATAATTATTCATTTATAAATTTTCATAAACAAATGGAAATAGAGTAACATTTTTTTAGCAAGATTCTACATGACCTGTAGTTTGTTGGGGTACACACCGAAGCCTCGGTCATCTATCTCAGGCACATGAAAATCAAGGTACGTACAAGTCATGTAGTCTCCAAATAAATGAAATATTTAAATTATATTTAATTTCTAAATGCATCATTAAAACCTTGTTATACTGTTTATCACCTGTTGTCTCTCATGATTTAATAGTGGTTTTATGTAATTATCAAATATTCTGTTTATTTATTGTAATCCTCGGTAATGATAGGTTCTACAATTTATTATCCATGAATTCATTTATGATGGATATGTCTATGTGTATTCATATATTCATTAAGGTAAAATTTATTTAATTCATTTATTCATTCATTCATTCATTCATACATATTTATCTTTTTAATAATGAATGAATAGAAATGAATGTCACCCAGTTTTAATTTTTCTTATTTGTTGCATTTGTATTACTGTTCATAAGCTTGACCAAGACCAATGTATGATTTTGTTTTATCTAAATTAATTTATATCATGTATTTTCAATTATTAATAATTAAATTCAATTGGATTACATTATTTTAAAACCCCTATGTTATTATGTATTGCCTTTATCTATAAGGTTATTTATGGAATCTCCCTAAACATATCCTTTGGTTCCTCTCACCTGTGTGTCAGTTACAAATACATGTAATAAATGAAAAATCTCACTGTGCATGGATGAATTTTAATATGGATCCAACAGGATCCTAACCTAAGTGACACATAGTTGGATATGTGGAATGTTGTTAAACTTTACATGACCAGATCATGGTGTTTTTCCCAAGGTTACAGATAGATTTATTACCTACTAAATTATTCAACCATCAAATAATATCATGATCAATTAATTAATTAATTAATTCATTTTTTTATTATGTATTTCTAATTTCATGGATATAATTCATGATCACATAAAGAAATG
This sequence comes from Viscum album, assembly GCA_963277665.1. Classification (NCBI taxonomy): domain Eukaryota; kingdom Viridiplantae; phylum Streptophyta; class Magnoliopsida; order Santalales; family Viscaceae; genus Viscum; species Viscum album. The sequence goes on along the minus strand of OY728140.1, from coordinate 2,087,408,680 downwards.
AATTAATGTGAAAATATATAAAATAATTTAATGGATTAATCATAAATGTTTTATCAAAACATGGTTGAACACATGAGTAAATCCCAATTAATATTAAAAATACATGTAAATTATAAAAAAAAGAAATATGTATATATAACAAATTAAAATCTCTAAACATAATATTATTTTTGACTAATCCTTTCATTACATTATTGGTATTGAAACCTATGAAAATAATTGTTGAAAATGACTAAGCCGATACACTTTTTTATTAGGGAGTTCTCTCGAGAGTTTTGGGTTGACATTATAAAAAATATATATTTGTTAATGTGAAATGTCTATTAAATAAAAAAGTAGAGGTATTTATTGAAAAAATACCAAATAGGATTCGTTTCTTAGGAATTCCACACAATAAACTATGGAACATTAATCCTGAAGATGGAAAGATAGCCTAAATACATACTTTATAATGATTTTCTTGGAGAAATTATAGATCATAAAGAATGGAATTATGGATCATTTCCACTAAAATGATTTATGTGATATGGAATTCTGAGTTCAATAGTGATGACTATTTAGACATGGTAAAATAGTGGGAGACATAATGAAATTATTATTATTATTTCTCACATAACTTGTAATCGAGAAAGTACTAATAATATTCTATTTTATAATTGTGAAATAAAATGAATGATCACCATCCACATAATCATTTCAATTAATATTAAAAAAATAACATCTTCTCACTTGTAGTAACTTCCAATATCAGTTTGGATTCCTTCAAGTTGCATTGCTCCATAAACATAAATCTACATCATAGAATCCTTGTTACCGAATCCATCTGTGAAGGAGGAGAGTGTTGATTATTTCCTTGTATAGGAATAATATAAGAATTATATGATCTAAATTCAATGTTTAATTCTATCATCTATATCTAGTAAATTCAAAAATTTAAAAAAATGTTGGATGCATAAATAATTTTTGAGTATGTCTTTGGTTATTACTAGGAGAGGAATAAATGGTTTGAGATTTTCAAATAACTATTTCAGTGTAATCATACAGGGGGAGCACTGTATAGGCCTCACATGGTCATGTTTTTTATCTATATTCAATTCCTATAGATTCTAAGGTTTAAAACCCCGATTAAATACGAATTTATCTCATTACTGCATCACATTCTTAGTGATTCATCACCGTTATAATGGATTTTAATTTGAAGAAAATTTAGAAGTATTTCCTTTAAATAATTACTCTTATTCATCAATGTGATAAATATATGAAGCATGAATACACTTACATACTTGGGGTGAATAAATGGTTAGTCCTCATGAATAAATCATAGCCCAATTACAATTTTCGATACCCTTACAATAATAGAAAGATAAAGGTGAATGAAATGGAACATTATGATATATGTTTCACATGTGGGAAAAAGGGTCACTAGAAGAAAAATATCACCATGTCAAAAATGAAACGTGATGATTCAAAACATTTTTTTTATATTGTGACATTTATATCTTTTTAAAAAAATTTATTAGATACATCTTATAGTGATCACATATATATTCAAATATAGGAATTAATTTTATTCAGAAATATTGAAAGAGGGTAGGTAGATCTATAAGCAGATAATGATGAAAATCATTTTTTAGCTATCAATGATGACCACCTCACATTTCCAACAAGAATGGTGATGGTTTTAGAAGGTTTTTATTATTTTTCATCTACAACCGAAGAAATAATTTCTTTATATAGACATTATATAGATGGATTTATTTAAAAAATTGGGAATAGATGTTTTTTCGTATTGATGAATATATTTTTTTATATTAAGACACATTTAAATAATGGTATTTTTGTGTACAATTACACAATCCATGTAATGGAAATCAATAAAGAAACTAATCTACATGAACTATACCGTAGCAGAATTTAGCATAACCTATTAGGTTATGTAAAAATATTATTCTATAAATAACAAAAATATAGATATTTATATACCTTTTATCTAAAACTAATTGTTTTATTTCATGCTTATTTATAGGGAAATATGACTAGATCCCCATTTAATGGTAATGGTGAAAGGCCCCAGGAGCTTTATAAATTAGTTCATACCAATGTGGGAGTAATATCCCCTATTAAAGAAAGGGGTGGGTACTCATATTACATAAATTTTACTGATGATTCCAGTATATATTGATATTTTTACTCGATTAACTATAAGTTGGAATCCTTTGAGGGATTCATGGAATAATGAAAATTATGTTGACACCATCCATGTAATAATATTAAGAAACTCACCTCAATAAGTGGTAAAAATATCCTAATACTGGATTCATTAATTATTTTTAGAATTTTGGAAATCAATACCAAGTCAAACCTCCATATACACCTTAGTGGAAAACTCTATGTGAAATGACGAACCAACCCCTATTTGAAATAGAGGTATCGATGAGGAGTCACTGGATTATTTCATTATCATTTTCGGGATATGCATAAGTACAGTAGTATAAAATGAAAAAAAACTATATAAATTAGAATATGATTTTGGATAAAAATTATAGAATTGAAAAAAATCGTGTTGTCTTACAGTCATATGTGGGGATGTGAATAATTTTCTATGGCCTCATTAGTTAAAAATATTGCACCATGAGGAAAAAAGTTTATCTTTAAAGGATATCATAAAGAAACAATGTGATACTAGCTATAAAATTTTTAGATAGAATGATTTTGGTTGATAGGCTTCCCATATTCCTTGAGTGTTATTATAGGTAAAAAATAAATTGTGGGAGATAGATTGACATCGATGAAGTCCAAGATCAGAAAATGAAATAAAAAATAGAACAGATTCGTCAAAGACCCATATAGGAAGTTTTAGAGACACATGTACTTCATAATATTAAATGATTGGTTATAGGACTAAAATTTTATGGTTTTCAATTCATTGTGGATGGTAAATAATTATTAGTTGATAAAAATGATCATCTAACCTATAAGGAAACATTAAATTTCAAAGATGTTTTCAAGTGTTAAGAAGCCATGAATTTTCAAATGATTTCCATGTACCACAACCATGTCATGATTTAGGTTGAACCTCCAATAGATGTAAACACAATTGGTTATAAACTGGTATTAAATAAGACATTGTACTTGGATATGCAACATAGTACCTATAAAGTGCTACTAGATACAAAATTCATTATATAATTTTAGGGAATTTACTACGATGTAACTATTTCCCCAATTTCTTTGTTGAAGTATATTGTAATTATAAATTACATTGTGTCCTTTGAAGACTATGAGATTTGGAAAATGTATTTCAAAATATCCTACATTAACAAGAAAATTGAGGAAGATATCTATACCACCCAACAAGGATGGTTTTTGACACCAATGGATGAAAACAATGTTTTCATGTTAAAATAATTAATTTATTGAATAAATTAAGAATCTAGGAAATGGAACATTTGTTTTGATGATGTCATAATAGGGTTTGGTTTCATAAAGAATGAATGTGAGCCTTGTATCTATAAAATGCATAGTGTGTGTGTGGTCATTTTCATTATTTTTTATGTCAAGGATAGAATACATAATTGATTTGAAATAACAATCTTACCATTTATTAAATCATAGTTGAATTAAATCTTATCTATAAATTAATTAGTTGTTGATGTATAAATTATTGGGACTAATACCCACTATTATTATTCAAATAGGGTTCTTGGAATAAGTCTATAGAGGTTCATTATGGAACAATCCAATGTATTTTTTCAACTATGACATGTCATTAACCTTTCTAGGAAATGTTTTTCTAAAAAAACACCAAAATAAATGTAATGGAATAAATTCTATATGATTCAATGATTGGTTAGCCTTTTATTTTATAGAATTTACTAGTCTAGATTTCCAAAAACCTTAATAATTTTATGGAGATATCAATATGACACTGGTGATCCCTATTAGATGTTATTAAATAATATCATTAATTATATAATGAGTATTAATTACATGTTCATATTTTATGGAGGATACGAGGAAATAGTCACTAGAGGATATGAAAATGATATTTTCCAAACAGATAAATATTGTCTGATGTTATAGATTAGATACATATTTACTCTAAATTGAGGTGTTGTGATCAAGAATAACTCCCAGAAAATTGTGGTTATAGATTAATTAGTATAGTCTATGTATTTTTTTGACACAAATCAAACTAAAGATGTTATTTGGATATGAAATTTTTTCCTAGATAATTCTAGGGTACCAAGAAGTAAATATCATATCACAGTCAATTTTGACAATACTACAATGGTGGAAATTTCCAAATATCTAAGGCCATATCAAAATAAAATCTACATATATTATATTAATCATTTTTTGAGGGATTGTTTTCATAGAGGAACTGTCTTGGTGAGAAGTATTTCCATGAAATACAACATGGATTTCCCCTTGAAAAAATCCTTAACACATAAGAAACATGATTATCATGTGTGGTCTAAAAAATTTAATTCATATGAAGTATGATCTAGTACAAGTTGGAGTTTTGGAGTTTTTTTCTTAGAAAAAAAAATTAACTTTATTACATGTATATATTTGATTATTTGAATATAAAAAATTCTAGTCACATTACGTTAATTTTTCTAAATTAATTTAATATAATAATGTCATATATTATCTGTTACATTTATGATGTTATAGTAGTCCCACAGTATTATGTTAACCTTGAAATTCCATGTATCTATTCTAAAAAATATTTCTACTATTCAATAACAAACTACTAGGGGAAAATAGAATTTTGATTGTCATGTGTGAGTACTCATAAGTTGATGAGGATTCTTGTCATGATGTTTATACTTGGTAATCTTGAATATTGGATATTATGATAATAAAACTACTCATTTGAATTATGTAGGATTTAGTTTCATCATTTATTTCAATCTATGAGTATGTATAATGGTCTTTATACTATAATATTATAATTAATTCATACTATGAATCAAGCACTTTGGTCTACTTTATAATCCATGGCGATACAGTTCATGGTGAAGTCAGATACATTAGTTGCATCATGATTTACGTGTTATTAATTGATACTTCAAGGAAAGATTAACCCCCTTTATATTTATGGAAGTTGATATCTCATAAATTTGATTGGAATAGGACAATCAAAATAAATAGTAGAGACATGGTATAATGATGTGATTATTTCAAATAATCAAAGAATGAAATAACGAGAATATATGTTGATGACACTTATGTTCAACCTATATGATGAAATATTGAGATAGAGGGATTATATTACACAGTGAGAGTTCATTTGCGGTATTCATCGTTGTGACATTAAGTTATTTCTCCTGGGTATCGTGAATTGTTTCTAAAAAGTAATATTAGACTTTAATCAAGTTCATCTAATAATAATAACAAAAATTCCTAGTGGGTTGCACATTATGTGTTTCTATGGACCTTGATTGAATTATATTTGAATTTAATTATTCAAATAATTATTAATCTCTTGACCGAGGAAAAATTTTATTCTTGTTTTTTTTTTGATTTATAATATTCACAAGATAATAAATAATAAATTATTCAATAATAAATTATTTATTTTATTACATGAAAATTTAATAAATATTTATTCGATGTATTTTTTATAAATTATTATTTTATTTATTGATTAATTAAGTGTTTATTAAAAAAATTTTATGTGTTCTATAAATATCAAGGAATTTGAGGACAACATGGTCATGTAAGGCAATGAATATTTATCAGAAGGATGGAACATAAAATTTATCATTTTAAAATTTACCACATTACGTAAAATAATAGTAAATATTATTATTAATATTACTATTATTATATGGATTGAGGTTTAATAATGATTAGGATGTCATGTAAGGGTCATCACACAATTAAATAATATTTTGACCTAACCCCTAGATTTTTAAATATATGGTTACGTCTGTTGTATATGGTTAATCAAGATCAAGATTTGAGAATCATTTTGAATAATGGTATTCTCTCTCTATTACTTTTTTTCTCTTCCCATATAGAATAGGAAGCACCAGATAGATACCATCATGAAGAAAAGAAAAATAAGTGATCAACACGAATAGTGGAAGATAATTGATTCATCATGCTAGCACCCAAAAATCAATAGTAATTTCTCAATGTTAAAAGTACCATATGTGGGTCACCTCTATAGGGACTCTACACTTGGATCCTTGAAAAAAATAAGGTATTCCAGAGAAGTATTTTCACAATGACCATCATCTATATCAGAGAATAATTCAAATATGAGGTAACCTTTTTATCCAATTTTAATAAAAATTATAAATTTCACATGAAAATATATTCTATGTGGTTCTAGGTTTCTCTACTTCTATATTTTGTATAATAATTTCATGGGTTATTGTGTTCACATTATGTATAATACATTGAATGATCCCCCAAATCGAAAAAAAAACATTTGGGGTTATTCACTCGCTGAGGCATTTCATCTCTACATGGAACATTCAATTACATGATTGGATGTGGTTTGATGTGTGAACTCTATCGACTAAGGTTTAATGGGAATGTGGATTTATCCTAGTACACTATAAGACTATCTAAAATGTGATGATATGTATGGTAGATATATTTGATAAAGATATTTATTTTTATTTCCTTTGTTTACGTCGCACTCTTATATCACATTTTATATTATGAAATATTTATGTATTATGTTTATGTGGAACATAAATGTTAACTCATGTTACCACACTCTTATAGATCGTGATATATTGTATGGAAAAGAATCATTTCATATTTCATTCATCATTATCTTTGTTTAATTATGTATTATTTCTTTATTTCATGTTAATATACCTTGATTACTTTATTAAGACATCAGGTTCTTAATATACTCACGTATGATTTTAATTGTAATCTCTTATGTTTAACTTTATGGATCATCTAACCTCACCCTTTTATTATGTTTATGTTCACTTAAATATAAGGATTATTATTATGTTTTAGTAATCTATTAGGGTATCATGTATTAAGAATATATATGATTGTTATTCAATAATTTTTATAAAATAAGGTCGTTCTGTATATAATATACAAAAATAATAAACCTATACATTCTATAGTGTTATTTGTTATTGGATTTAATGAATATTCATCTAAAATTATTCCATGTTTATGTATGATATTTTTGGAACATTTTATTTTTTATTATAGCGAGGTTCAGTTATTTTTGCGGTTAATTTATGAATAATAATAGGATAGAACATAAGAACCCCTTTGTTCATCAAAAGGTGGTGAAAGATAACAATACAATTTCATAGTTTTAAATTAATGTGTCATATATTAGAAAATTTTAGGTCTAATTTCCATTATCATATGATTTATTAATATATTTTTATTACATTATACTCACACAAATCATTATTATTTTAGTTAATGGAAGAAGGTAGGATAACCCATGTAAATATTTACTTAAATGGGAAATTAATGGTTTTATAATGTGAATCCAAAGGGGATAGTGGCTATAGTTTAAAATCCTGTTTTTTTCCCACCAAATTGTCCCAAGATATAAAAAATAATGAGAGAAATATTAGACTCCAAAAGGTTCCATGGAAAAAACAACTATCTATTAGATCTATAATATAGTAACGTCCACTATCCATTAGTGGCTCCTCTAATCCACTAGTTTTTATGTAGTAGATTAATATAATATATAATTTATTTTTCATTGTCATATGAATGAAATAATTTTTTTTATCTGTTTTTATTTTTTTTGGTGAGCTATATCCATAGTGGAGTCTAATCAGGAATATAAAGAAATATAAATGAATTTTCTCCAAGGAATGAGATGAGTTTATAAAGAAATTTTTTAATAAATATTTTCCTCAGACACATAGAGATAAGATAAATAAAAAATCACGTATCCAAAATACAAGGAGTTTTAATCCATTGTTATCTATTAAGAAAATCATATTTTACTTTCAAGGTATGTTTCTTGTTTTATCAATGACCTTGAATATAAAATCCAAAATGTCTTTAACAAATTAAAAACAAGTCTACATATAGAGTTATCAATATGGGAATTCGGTATTTTGAATACATTATTTAATGTTCTCTAAAGGAGGAAATAGATGTTATAGACTCCAATTATTTACATGATTTTGTGTAAAATAAGAGAAACACGGAGTTTCATGGATGCTCAAATAAAAAATCCTCTAGAGGAAAGAAGATTCAATTTCATACATTCCAAATATATTATATGAACCATATGTGTAATTATCTTAATGGAACAAGTAAATTCATTGAGTGTGTAAGATAATTCCATCTCAAACATTTCTGAAGAGATATGAAGAGTCTTACTAATGATGTGGATAGAATGGAAGAGCAGGCTAATGAAAAACCCAAAATGTAATGGTTAAATTTTAATTTATATGAACTTTATTCCAAACAATGAACCAATCCAAGGGTAAATGATGATTACCATTGTTAACCACCTCCAAATTCAAGGGATAAAGTGAAATCTTAGAAAATTGGAAATAAGGAAGTGATTCATGAATATTAATTAGTGAAAGGTACACTTATCTTCAACTAAAGAATAAAAACTATCTTATTTGATTAAAGTTCTAACCACTCCATCAGGTATGAATAGTTTTCTATGATCATGTAATCACTACCCTAGTAAAAATAAATTGAATTATTCATAAAAAAATCTAATAATATAATGATTTCATCTCATGTCTATAATTACTCTCTGATTTAATTTTGTGGGTATTTTCTTTAGAAAATATCTTATTATTCTACCTCCAGTGAAATTTTATGTGATTTTCAGTATGGATTGGATATCTATCAATATAGATATCAAACTAATTTTTATAACGAAAAACCATTATTAATAATTTAAATAATTTTTTCATAATTTATCACTATATGATTGACTATGAACCCCCTATAGAAGTTATATTCCTTTTAATGTTTATAATACATATAAATGATGTTTATAAGTCAAAAATAGTTAGGATAACTCAATATTATGGATATGTATATAATTCTATATTTTATAGATGTTTTTATAGAATATTTTAAAAGATTAAACATAAATAATGATATTGAGTTTTAAATTGAACTCAAACCTGGTGTTATGCCTATATCAAATACTTTATATAGAATGGGGTCAAATGAATTAATGTAAATAAATAAGAAACTCTTGGAGAATATAGTTATGGTTTTTATATTCCCACGGGCATCATCTTGGGGTTTATTATCCCTCTTTACAAATAATGATGGATAGACTCATCCCTGTATTGATCATCATGAACATAATAAGAACATGATCAAGAATAAATATTCAATAACACAAATTCATGACTTGTTTAATCCATTAAAACAGTTTCAAAACATCTCAAACATTGAAATTTGATTTTCATATCATAAATTAACGTTAAAAAGGTATGAAATGTATAATATATCATTCAGTATATGATATAGACAAAATGAATTAAATGAGATTTCATTCACAAAAAAAACACAGGTCATCTTCATATATCTGATGAAAAGTTTTTTTAAAGATTACATCAATCAATTTGGGGGAGTCATTATAGATGATATTCTCAAATATTACAAGAATGAGGAATATTTTTATCATCATTTGAGAATTGTTATAATGACCTCGATAAAGGATAGTTTTTTATAATTTTTCATGTGTGAATTTTGGCTATATAAAGTATCATTTTTGGGTCATGTAATCAAAAGAGAGGATATATTTGAGGGTCTGTAAAAGAAAAAAGTGGTTTAAGAATAATTCAGACTAACCATTGTAACTAATACACATAGGTTTGTTAAATTGGATAGATATTATGAATAGTTTTTTATAAATTTCTCAAGATTTTCAAATACACTATCGAAGTTAACATGAAATGGATTCAAGTTCCTTTAGATACATGTACGTGAAAAAACATTCAAGGATCTAAAGAAGATATTTTCCACTACATATGTACTCACAATACATTATAGTGTATAATTATTCTTGATATATAGTGATTCGGAAAATAAGGGGTTGACATACATCCTCATGAATAATTACTTTCTGAAAATTAATTCCTCATATAAATTAAATTTCCATGAGAAAATTTAACAAATGAATGATTTTGAACTAAAAGTGGTCATATTTTCATTAAAGATATGAATGTCTAAAGTGTGATATATATACTAAATATAATATATTAAATTAAATATTTTCATATATGTATTTTAATGTTTTCCATGAGAGATATTTGGATTTGATTAATGACTATAAATGATCAATACATTTCTAACATGGGAAGTTGAACAATATATATGATGCTATGAGTTAGAATGATCTAGATACTTTATCCTTGATGAGGACTGAAAGATACTATGTTCTCATGGATTTTCAAGGGATGGACCTGGAAAATAATATGTAATGTTGATAAATAAATATTTTTTCAAAAAAATTATTAGTTATCCATCCATGTGATGATAAATGTCTCACATAAGGAGGTTATGGATATAAAAAATTTGGTAATGAATAATCTACAGTTGATCCTTGAAAATGATAGAATTATAAGAATAAAAAAAAGGATGTGTCACACTTAAATAACATATATGAATACAGATTTGTTTTATGGTGCACACAAATCTTCATTATCTATAAATCTTGGAAGTAGAAAGATGTATAGAGATCTCAAGGAGAATTATTTGATGGGATAATATGAGGGGGTATATTGTAGCTTCTGTATCATGAATCTTGGTTTTAAAAAAAGTTAAGATTTATTAAAAGAATTATATGGGAGGAATCCATTACCCATACCAATATAGGAATTAGAGAACATCACCATTTATTTTAAAGTATGTATTACTAATAATTCTAAAGTATATATTTCAATTTGGGATATAATTTATTTTGTATGATGTGGAATATTTCATTAACAATTGATAACATTTATCACTCAATCAAAATACTAAGATATATTTAAAGGTAGTTGCAAGGAATCACAGAGTAATACTTTTCACTGCAATAGATCTGGATCTGAGTTTTTCCTTATTATTGTTGATGAGTAATAAATAATAATTGATTTTGGAATTGATATTTAAAACTTATTATCATCCTTATATCGATGGTCAAACTGAAATTACCATTTAAACTCTCTAAAATATCCTATGATCAAATTAAATGGATTTGAATTGTTGTTTGCATCAAAACCTTCCCTTGGTAGAGTTCCCAAATAAAAAAAATTTATTCAAGAACTCAAATATAAAAATATTATTCTCATTATGGGATGAGTGAAGAACTCCAACATGTTGGAATAAAGTTAGAGAGGCTAATATTTTTCATATCACATCTTTCTCAAGAAATTTTAGAAAATATTCAAACCATTTGTTGGAAAATTAAAACTGAAAAAATTCTATATAAGTGTTTCATCAATAATAAATAGAATGATTTGGATTTTAATGATGAGTAAATGTAATCCCTTAAAATATCAAAATGGATGAGCATTATAAGATTCTAGAAGAAAAGAAAGAAAATAGATAGATATATTACACATTTTATAATCTTATTTCATGCAGGTATGGTAGATTATTATTTTAAACATACACTAAACATCATCTAAGTGAATAAAGTATTCCATGTTTCATTTTTCTAAAAGTACAGACCTAATCCATCACAAGTACTAAACTAGAGGTTATATATCTGGACCATGATCTCTCATATGGTGAACAACTATTATAATTGTTGTATAATAATGATATATTTCTATGAAACAAGACCACTCACCATGATAGTGTTCTCTAGGGGAATCATATGTCTAAAGAAGTGATGTTTAACCCCAAATATGAGATGAAGGAAAATTACCCACATTTTCCTTCAACAGTGTAATGAAATTTTAAATGACAAATTATTCTAATGGGGTAGAATGTAACGCTCTATAATTTTAGTATGTATATCTAATTACATGAATTGTGTGAATTTGATAGATTTTGATACCTAAAAAACTATAATAAAGTGAACAAATACTTTATTATGGAAGAATATTATTATATAATTTAGGAGGAATAAAAACAATAGTAAATAATTTTTAATTAAATTTAAAGGAACAAATTTACTAGGGAAATTCCATTGAGTCTAAATAAATTGATTTTATGAATTACATTATTTTTTTATATTTATTCCTTTTATTAAATGGAGTCAAAAAAATGAATTAATAAAATTCAATGAATTATTATGTAAAATTAAATAAAATCATTGAAATAATTATGTAATTGTAATAAATACTAAATTAATATTTAATGGAAATATTGATTTGTTTAAATTATATTTTATATATTAGATGCATTATTTAAAAGATAAATTTCTCTTATTTCATGAATAAAATTTAATTAGATGTATTATTTATATAAATAAATTAATAAACATTAATTTTACTTATTATTAATTGGTTAGAATTAATGTTAAAAAGATTTATTTTTTAAAATACATATTTTTCTATATGTTGTGTAGTTTAATTTTATTAAATTAAAATTATCTCTATTAAATAATTATTTTAATGAATTATATATATATATAAATATATTAAAACAAAATTACAAATCATGTCATTATATTTTTTTTATTGGGGGTATAGTAAAATGAAACACACACACACTCATAACCATGGGAAAGGGAGGTCACGTTATCCCCCCAAGGGATAACTTATCCACTCAACCCTTTATAAAAATTTTATGGCTTGAATACCCAATGGTATTATATATTAAATTCTATCATTAAATATATCGAAGTCCCACCATTTAATGGCCCATAGATCCCTTCATTTGACGATCCAATGTCCTTTCATAAATTTATAACTACACAGTTTAACAACACATCTTATAAAATGATTGTGTCATGCCTACATCAATGGATATTTTTGTTATTCCCACATCACTACTCAATGTGCTAGCACTTACCTAGGTTCCTCAGTCATAAATTCCCCAAGGGGATATCTAGGATTTTAACCCTTTTCATTTTCATGTAGAGGCCATAGTGAATCCACTCCACTTTGGAACTATCTGAAAATTAAAAATCATGTAATGATTATTACATGGTAAGATATTGGATTAAATTTGTTCTTATTCATAAATAAATGTGTTTTTTTTAAAATTTTACAGAATATAAATAAATATATTAAAATTAATTTTTAACACCTTTAAAAATTGAATCTAAAAAATTTGATTTAATATTTGGAATGATCATAAAAAAAATTGGTAATAAGGCCATTTTTTGGAATAAACATAAGCTAATAGGGTAAAATTTAGTAATTATGGTAAACACTAATATGGGGTAAAAAGGTTATATTATGGTATAAGTTTATAAAATATTAAAACATATTATCTCTAAATGTGTATTAAATATTTATTAATGTATCCTTATATTATCATCAATATTAATCTCATTTTATCCACTTTCCATGATAATGAAGTTCCTTTTATGTTAAGTAATCTGTATTTACAAAAATCCACTCATTCTCACCTATAAAAAGACCCCACCTATCCCCAATTAAACATGTACCTATCATTACTTTTTCACTTTATTACATTCCAAAATAATCACTCTACAAATCTTATCCCACTTTTGGGAACCTCTGGTTTTGAGAAAAACTCCAAAATACATCATTTTACATGAGGCTCAAAAAGTGAAGATTCATGTCTTCAAACATAGTGTGATCCTATTGAAAATCATTTTTCTTTATCTTATCCACACAACTCTTATTAAATTTGTTTTTTAAATTTATTGACTTTTTTTAAATCATTAATCTTATATAAAAGTGATATTATTACTATAAAATGACATGATATTAATAATTTAGTTGATTTGATGAGTTATTTTTTAGTCAGTTTTACCATCTATATGAATCCATGATCAACGATATAGGATCAAGTCCTCCAAACCAAATAATGCAAGGAAGGAAAAACAATAGAGAGATTACTATTAATTTTAAAAATAAAAAATTAATATGTGGGAAATAAAGATTTATAAATTAATTTAATTAAGAAAAATAGATATAAAATATCTTATTCGGAATAATAATCTTAATTTTATTATATTATAAGGTAGATCACATCCAACTAAGAAGAAGTATATGGAAATAGTTTCTTGTCCATGCTTACTTTTAAATCAAGATTATTTATGTCTATGTTTCATTGAGAGGAAATTATATAATAATTATCTATAAAATCCCATATATTTTCTACTCCACTTTTTATTTATAGGGTTAACATATATTCTTACCATGTAACCATCCTCTAGGTCACAACTCCACTAAATTCTTTTATATAATTGGATCTCGTCGTATCTTATATTTTTTTATTGGGAATCATTCTCATTCATGTTCATATTATTTATTTTGTTTTATATAGGTCCATAAATATTGTTATGTATTTATTAAGGTTATTTTCAAGTTTTTGTGACTTTATTTAAAAAATAATTAAATATATAAATTATTATCTCTTTCCGCACAGGTCATAATATATATACTTTGGATTTCATTACAAAATTCAGAAAGAAATATTTTTTTAACATTTCTCATGTTGTCAAATTTTCCCTCCATCTTCATCATTTGTATCTATAAATATAAATTTTTAGTGTTTTATATTTTTAAAAATTAAATTATATTACTACTTTTTATTAGATTATTTCCTTTTAAATAATTTTTTAAAAAGTAAAGTGTATTCTTTCTTATTTTTCAATGTATTTTATAATTCTATTATAATTTATTTTTCATTAATTCCTACATAATTTAACGTTTATTATGCTTCACTATGAATTTTCTCTAATGATACCATCATAATTTTTTTCAATATACCTTAAGATCATGTTTCTGTGTGAATTTTCAAGAATCGTGTTTCGTTTAAATGGATTAATTATGTAACTATATAATTATAAATATTTTTTTCCATGAATATGTACGGTTTTTATTTTACTGATGGTTGGTCCAATAATTATATATCCCAAAAATACATTGGGTAATGATTTATAACATCTGAAATCACATGATAGGGATTACTTTGTAAATCCAATCCATTAAGTATTAATGGGAGTGGGTAGTAATCCCAATAATCTATTGGACTCTGTCGATAATATGATGAGGGTCTTGTAGTGATCCATTAAAAATTAAATGATTTTCTATTCTTATTTCTATGCCACATTATTATGTTATAATATTTATATATGTTTTTTTCATATCACATAAAAATTTACACATGTTTCTACACTCATATATCTCATTTTATATGTTATTCCACGGAATTATTTCATATCTCATGATTTATAATCCTTATTTTACTGTCTATAATTTTCTTAGATCATGGTCAAGTACCATTATTATGTTTCCATGGATAGATTTATATAGTAATTTATGAAAATTTGTTGTTATATCTTATGTTTCCCTTATTAGGCATCAAATATCATCAATTAATTATTCTTATATACCATTGGTTAGGATGATGTTTATATTTTTTGATGCTTCTAGAATGGTAAATTATCTGGAAGTTTTTGTGATAGATGTTTGATAATCCTTATAAAATGAGTTAGTTATCTATATAATCTATAGAGAAACAAAAATTAATGGTTTTTGAGATGGTTTTATTATATTTAATGAATTTTATGTTTAAATGATCTAATATGTATAGTTACTAATGACTTTTACACATATTGTTATAGGTATTTCATCAAAATTATCCAATAAGTAGAACCCAAAGATTGAGAGGAGTAGTATATTTAGAATACTTGGTATATAAATCATCAACTAGAAACTAAAATAATATATATATTTTTAATCTATATATTGATATCATGAATTCCTTTGAACTCATAAAACATCATAAGTAACCTAAGAGACAAACAAACAAAATGGATTATCTATAAATACTATTATGGTAATAATCATGATAATGAAGCGTTAAATATGATTCAAAAGTCCTAACATAGTATCATAAAATACTTTGATCATGAATAATCATATCGGAGGAAAAAAACATTGATTTATATGATTATAGCATCATTGGAAATAGATATCAATTAGAGTAACCCAGGATTAACATACATGGACATTAAATCATTTTAGATGAGTATTTAGTGAATTACAAAATTACATGCACGAGGAATGTAATAGTTAGTGTCTTTGGAAACATGGAAACAAAATCTTCTGTCCAAGTGAGATATCTTCAACAAATTCCATAAGGATCTCCAAAATTAGTAATTATACCTAAAACCATTCTTCATAACCTTGGGAAATGAAACAGAATAAAGAGTTTATCTTAGAATATTAATAAGGGTAAATAAAGTAAATGTGTAATCATACATGAAAAAAGTGTATAGAACATGAGAATAACATTTTAAGATCACACCTTGTATATCAGTGATCATAATAAATATTGGTAGTTCATAAGACATTAATTCTAAGGAAATATTGAACATAATCTATGAAATCATAACATAGGAAAGGATCATGGAATTCTGGAAAACACCTAAGTATATAAAACCCCTATATCAATAAGGCCTACCAAGGACTTTGTAACATGTTATGATGGGGTTAATCACTCGTGTAACTAGTTTTGGATTGGGATTCTCTTATATATAACCACTTGTTTTGGGCTTGGGATGTCCTCCCATATGACCACATTTTTAGGCCTTGGGATGTCTCCCACTTACCCCCTTGTTTTAGTCTTGTGATGTCCACTTGTTTACACTCTTTTTTGGGCCTGGTATGTCCCCTTATGTACACTCTTATTTCGGGCATGGGATTTCTTCTTATTTAACCTATTTTTTTGGTCTTTGGATAGCCTCCCATGTACCCTTTGATCCAATAAATCATTTTAGATTACCCAGTGAATTTTAGGGAGATACAGGTCTCAACCATATCATAATGAAAAAATATATAAAAGTTCCATAAAATCATTAAAAATCATATAATAACCCATGAAATGAAATGTATATAGTTAAAATTTCATCACATCATAACCTATATAAAAAATATAGACTTACTAATAATTTCATTAAAGCAGTACTTGTGAAAGTATTGGGATTACATATCATAAAACCCGTGGAAGAGGAAAGGATACCGTAAACATATAACCCATGAAAGAGAAATTGATTTCAAAAAAATATAACATAATAATTAGAATTGGGATTCAAAAACATATAACCCATGAAAGAGAAACAGGTTTCAAAAATATATTTCTGTAGATAGAGAAACATGTTTTATAAACACCATGATATCAAGCATTACCCATTCATCAAAAGAATATGAATAGAACCATTAGATAACTTCCTTAAAAGACATGAGTAACATCAAAACATTTAATCTTAAATGGAAAATATTTTTTAAATATCCTTAAAAAACGTTTATAAAAGAAATTTCTTCTCTTCTTTGAAAAGGGATTTTAATCATAAAACCATTTGAAAATAATTTTCTAAAAAATTAAATTGAAAACATCTAAAGAATCCATTAAATCATTATCAAAAACATTTTCCATGAAAATTTATATAATAACCTTCAAAAAATTTTAAAAACATCATTTTAAAAAATTCAAAAACATTAAAATAAATATTGAACACATTTTGAAAACTTGTTTTTGTTAAAAACCTTAAAAAATCATGAAAAAAAACTGAAAAAAATCATTGAATGTTTTCTTTATAAAATTTATAAATAATTAAACTTTTAAACATGGAAATATGATTCTTATAAATAATGGCTAGTAAATCTATTCATGTCATATGAGGTAAAAATAATATAACTTTTACACGGTATAATGGTAAGAAAATCATTATTCTAAATAAAAAAATAAGATAAATATGAATCATTTATAAAAGAAAAATGGGTAAAAATACGTTTTTATTCATAATAGGATAATATAAGAAAAATATAATATTCTTGGAAACCCTTTTTAGAAAACATGGATTGGAAGATACACATATTTCCGACCAAAGTGAGAGGTAAATTTGGCCATCCTTAAAACAGTTCATCAACTATGTTATGTAAGAAATAGTGGAAATTTAATACTAATATATGAATATCTCATGAATAAGTAGATTAGAAAAAATTTAATTACTGTTCCGGAGATATATATCTTAGTATTTTATCAAATGGAACATTGTCATAAATGATCTCGAAAAGTGATGAAATTGTTCTGATAAACTCGTACCACTTGGAAACCTTGAAACATACTCCATGTTTAATAAAATGAAATTAAATTAATCTAAAAATATAATTAACAAAATATGATTAATTAGATAAAATTTAAAAGTTATTATATACACATCATGAAAAAATATAGGTTCATAACATGGCAAGTGACTCAAAGATGGAAAATTCTAACAAATTCATTTTACCGATTTGTTAACTTTGGAAACATAGTCCCCGTGAAATAAATATAATAAAATTGATATTTAATTACCAATAAATTTAAGTATGAGAATCATATAATACATCCATTGGAATTATACACACCACACAAAAAGAATGGGTGGTGAATAAGTCATGTATCTTACTGAAATAAGAAGTGATATGAAATCCCCTTACATTATGTCTTTACTCTTTTCATACTAATTAATGACTCTTGTATAATAAATATACATTAATTTTACGTCTTTTAAAGAACCATAATATTATATATAATACCGTATATGTATTTATTTTTATTTTTATTACCTATTTGTTAGAAATTTTATGTTAAGGTTACACTTCAGGTAATATTCTCTTTTTTTATCTTGTGTCTTAATTTGTTATATCATTTTTTTCGTATAATTATATCATGATTTCAATAATGTAAACCATGATATAAATATAAGTCATATTCAGTATATTTTTATTATAATAATATATATAACATTGAGGTATGAAATGGAATACACCGTTTATGGATATGGTAAGTCGTACGTACGCATGAATGCGGTTTTTGTTTCTTATTATCAAATTGATAGAAAAAAACTGAGAATGTCATATATGTATATATGTGTGAATATATGTTTATATATGTGTATAAATGAGGATATATGTCTATATATTTAAATATGTATATATATGTATATATATAACTATTCCATTAGAATTATTATATCATATATATCATATTATTTTACTAAAATTATCCTTAATACATTCCATGTAGTGTATGAATGAATCACATCACTTTGGGTGGGCAGTAGTCCACACTTCCTCAAATGAAATTATCATATTTTCATCAAATGGAATGTAAAAATGATATGTGTTTTAAAATTAATTCTTAATATTAAAAACATAATAAATGTAATATATTACATATATAAACATAGTTTCCATCATAATGTCCACTATGAGTGTTAGTATATGAATAATGAACAATCAATGTTTTATTAGGAGGTAGTTCGCCGCACACATAAATAGTCAGTTCGTTACCCATTGGATGGATGTTTTGTGTAATTGAAGATATATATATTATCATAAAAACATACTACTATATCTATGATACTAGTTTTGTTATAAATTCAATGAATAAATTATTGGTGGTTGTAGAGATGTAAAATAAAAGAAAGGAGCTTGAGAGAAGAGGTTACATTTTCATCAGGTAACTCCTTTTGGTTTTTTCCAAAAAGTCTTACTTGGATTTGTTTCTGACCAAATGAATATATGAGGTATTTATATATTTTGGGTAGTTTAGTTTTTATATATTCTATGAACTTCATTGGTTTTATATGTTTGAAAAAGAGGGAGAGGTGGTGTCCTTTTATAGGAAAGGAAATTGACTCATTTGCAATTTTTTAAAACAAGTTAGGTGTACACATGTTCTTAACTAAAAAAATTCATATAAACAAAAATAAGTAATGGAAATTTTATTGACTAAATATGTCCAAAATATGGGTTTTGGACAATTTTATATGTTATTTTGGCCACTGAAATTATAGTATACTCCCTAATTAATCAAAATTCGACCTTAATTGATGTGATTATTTTTATTCACTTTTACTAATATTTTTTTGACAAAATTTAACATGATATAATTATAAGATAAATATTATATAAATTACAAAGTTTTATATCTATTTTTTAAAATTTAATTCACAAAAGTATAATAATTAATATTAATGTTAATCATGTGGATGGGATGAAAAATAGGTTTTTAAACTAGAAATATGATCAAAAGATTGTTCGGTTTTTATATTCAATTTCAAATTGAAATTAATAATAATGACCTAAATTGTATTAACATATGTATAATTGATCTAACTTTAACTTAAAAAAGATTTAAATTATAATTTAAAATTTATAATTATTTAATGAAAAATGTAGTTATTAACTAAAAAGCAGAATTTTTCACTATTCATAAAAAATGATGTTTCTTAGAAAAATAAGAAAAATTAACCCAGAGGTAATTTTGGAATTATAAATTAAAAAAATGGGATTATTTTATCAATATTAATCCTTAGATGTGACTAAAATATATATTTTTACTTCATATAAGGACTTGAAAAGTAGTTAATTCGAGAAAATTGTATTTTTAAACATATAACGACTTTAAAAAAAATATTTTTCATTATCAAGATGTTTTATTCATATAAAACCATTATAAAAATATTTAAAAACTAGTTTCTTATATTCATATTACAAAGTTTTAAATTCTAGGTTACAACTAACTCATTTAATTAGTTATAACAATAAAATTATTTTTCCTAGAAACTTTGTATTTTGTGTAGTGTACGCCAAGTCGGTGTTGAATATAGCACAAGCCAAGTCAATGTTGAATATAGAACAATCTTAGTTGGTGTGTTGTTAATGGAATATTTGACTTATTAACTTAATATATATATATATATAACTATTTTTAGTGTCATGCGAAATGAATAATATCAAAAAGATAAATTAATTAAAAATATTTCTTTCGCAAAATCTCAAGGTATTCCATTCAACCCCCTTAAAATGAATTTCACACTCCAAATAAATCTTGGTTATCAACGTTTTAATAACTACAGGTTCATTTCATATAATTCCACATCAAAAAAATGATTACTAAAACATCCTTTAAAAAGAAATTTGGAAACATAGTGGTTACCCAAAATATTGTATAACTAGGTTTCCACATATGATAACATGGGTTGGTAGTTAAAACATGGTAATGGAAGATAAATCTAACTATCATGTTCTGATAGAGGGTGATAGAGAACTTGCTCATGGGAAATTTAACCACCATAAATCCATAAATATGAAATTATCTAAGGGTATATTTTATTCATCAGGAAATAAGGTACTAGGATAACATTTTATTTATATATAGTTTTATTAAATATAAATAATTTTCAATAAAAGATATAATTGCATAATTTCTGGACAATCTCACCCTTTTTTGTTACTTGATACACATCACCTCTTTCTCTAAAAAGGAAATTGAATTTTTCATTCTTAAAGCACTAAATCTTCATGAGATCTATGATAAGTCATTCCATATCTCTTAAGATACCATCAAAACAAAAAAAAAATGTAAGTTTATACAATCTACATAAATCCTCATGTGGTGAGATAATAATATAATCTCACAGGATTCATCTAAATTTTAATTTAATCATCCCCAAAAAAATTTACCTAATAACACTTTTGAATGAAGAAAATTCAATAATTTAAAAAGAAATTCATGAAATCAGTGTAACATTGATCCCCATATATCACAATATAATTCTTGGTTTTTACATACCAATCATGTGAATAACTTCATCATATATTCCCTTTATTACCATAAATCCCTTTAGAAAACAAAGACGCTTCCTTATTCTAATCATCATTGAATATATTCTATAAATCCAATAAGTTGTAAAATTAATACATGGTGACATATAATACATTTTCATCCAATCAAAAATAAAATCTTGGGTAATCAGTTCTATCCAATTTACTTTATCAAAATGAATCATCTCTTTATCTAAGAAAAACACAATTTTCTCAATATCTTGATCACGTTAAGGGTTAGTGTCCTTTAATAAAAATATCACTTTCCAAAGTCCTTATCACCATTTAACATATTTTTCACTACATAATTACATTTTTTACCAAATATACTTAAATATTTCATGATTCATATAACATAATTTTTTAAATTCCCAAATATAAGTTCTTCATTCATCCAACTTTATTCGTAAACTATTACTTAGGCTTCATAAACTTATTTCATAGTACCAATTTCCAAGAATATTAAATATGAATCATTCCATAGGGTTCCTCAACCTCAATATAATATTTATTCTTATGATTAAAGTAGTTGATACCGAAAGAACATCACATACCCTTCAAATGTGATTGGTAATAATATTATCTTTAGAATTATAGCCAATACTCATACCACATTCCTTATTCTATTTATGATATTTCCACTTGGGAAATTAATTTTCATAATTATTATACTTTCCAAATAATAAAATTTCAATGCTAACCATGTTCCATATGGATCTCTCCATTGAATAAAATTAGAATACACAGGATGAGAAACACATATCATAAAAGAAGACTGCATAAACATGAAAAATTACTTATATTATGTCTAAATCAATGAACCTAGCTTTTAATCACTAAAACCTTTGGTATATACTATGTTATTCATAGAAAAAAATCTATTTAAATCTTTAATGACAGTTCTTGAAGAGTTTTTGAATTCCTAAGGCTTATCTCTGAGGAGTGCCATCCTAGGTGTGTAGCTAGGCTTATTATCTTGTACAAGATCACCCCAACTCAAGCCCAAAACATCTTTTTCAAGTTGTTACTCTTAAGTACATCAATTACATATCCATATAGACTTATATTATGCATAAAAGGGGTTATTTCTATGAAACCACCCACTCCGTCTTTTAAAAAACCCGAAGACAATTTTCTTAAATGTTAACTCATCCTCATAAATATCCTCAGAGACATCCCTAGAAATATCATTATGAATATACGTATGTATGTCCCTAAATATTTCCCATCCTAGTTTCAAAAATTTGACTGAACCTTTCCTTTGATTCCAACTATAGATATTAAGGATTAACATACATGAATATTACATCATTTTAGATGAATATTTAGTACATTACAAAAATAAATGTCTAAGGACAATAATAGTTTACTCTCTCTAGAAGCATGTAGAAAAATATTTTATCTAGTTTAAAGATATTAAACATCTCCAATAAGGACCTCCAACTTTATTACTTCTACTTAAATCCTTTATTCGTGACCTAGTGAAAGGAATCATAGGAAATATGTGTTCTCAGATGCTCATATGGGTAAAAAAGGAAATGTATAATCATAACATTAACAAAAGGGTATATAACTTGAGCATAACATTTGAATATCATGCTATATATATCAGAGATCATAATAATTATTTTCACCGCTTAATACATGAATCACATGTAAATAATGAACATAATCCATGAAATCATTATATAGTGATAGAAAATGGTATTGTGGAAAACGCATAAGAATATAAAAACCCTATGTTAAGGCGGACTAACAAGGCCTTTGTAACATGTTAGACTTGGGTTAGTCACCCATGTACTTGATTTTGGCTTGGAATTCCCTCATGTGTACCCTCTTGTTTATGAAATTGGATTTACTCCCTTGTACCCTATTGCTTTGGGTTTGGGATGTCCTCCACGTTACCCTCTTGTTTTGCGCTTATGATTTCCTCTCATTTAACAACCTTCTTTGGGCATGGGATGTCCTACCATGAAACCAATTGTTTCGGTCTTGGGTTTTCATCCTATATATGATCTTGTTTCGGTCTTTGGATGCCCTCCCATGTACCTTTTGTGCTCATAAAACATTTATCATTACCCAATGAATTGGAGGTAGATATAGGTCTCACCAATCTCATAATGAAGTCATACATAAATTTTCCAAAAAATCATAATCAATTATATAATAACCCATTAAATGAAATGAGTATTGTTAACATTTCATCACATTAAAAAAATATAGAAATTATATAGGTTTCATAATCATTTTATTAAAACATAACTCATGAAAAGAAGTCGGATTCAAAAGTATGTAACCCGTAGAAGTGAAGTACATTTCATAATCATATAGCCCAAGAAAGATAAATGGGTTTCATAAAAATTTTACCTATGAAGGAGAAAAGGGTTTCATTAACATATAACCCCTAAAAGTGAAATTGGATTTATAAACATATAACCTATGAAAGGGAAGGGACTTTCATAAAGACCATTACATTGAGCATAACCTATTCAAAGAAAGAATATAATTGAATCCTTTAGAAAATTCCCAATAAAGGATTATGTAACATTAATAGATGTCATATTACATGAAAAATACATTTGAAATATCTTTAAAAATACTTTCTTTTAGAAAATAATCATTATTCTTTGAAAAAAGTATTTTTAATTCATAAAACCATTTAAAAATAATTTTTTCATAAAATAACGTGAAAATTTATATAGAATAATTTATATAATTTTGATAAAAATTTACCTTTAAATCATATTAAATAATATTCAAAACATTTTAAAATTAACTTTCTTTGAAAACACATTGGAATTTTTAAAAGTAATCTTGAAAAAATTTGAAATTTTTTTCATGAAATTTTTTTAAAGAAGATTGAAAAAAACTGAAAACAAATTCCCTGAAAATTAAATTAAATTTTTCTAAAAAAATTATCCATTTAAACATGAAAATGAATCTTTTCCAAAATGGTTGTAGGTAAATCCACACATGTCATACGAATAAAAAAGTATATTCATTTTATATGGTATAATTTTAAGAAAGACGACTTGTTTAGAAAGCGATAAGAAGATTCCTTTGAAATCATTTTTTATAGAAAAAAAGGTAAATATGTATTTTATTGATTATAGAATAATAGTATAATATTCTTGGAGCCCTTTTTATAAAACATGGATTTGAAGGAACACATATTTCTGACCAAATACAGAGGTAACATTGGACTTCTTTAAAGACACATTCTTAACTATATTTTCTGCCTAGGAGTTGAAAAAATATACCAATATATGAATATATCATGAATAAAAAGAGGATAAAAAATTTCCTGAGTATTCTTGAGAGATTGATCATAATATTTCATCAAAGGAAACATAATCATAAACAATCTCAAAAACAGATGAGGTTGTTTCAAAAAACTCTTACCACTTGTTAAACATGAAACATACTCCTAATTTAGGAAATTTATATTAAATAAGAAAAATTATTAAATATAAATTTATTAATGATATAAAATTTAAGTGGAGATATATTAATCTCATGAAAAATTATAGGATCATAACATGGCATGTGTCTCAAAGAAGGAAAATTGAGACAAAATCATTTTACTGATTTCGTACCTTTTGAAACAAAGTCCCAATGAAAGAAATATAAAAAAATGGATATGTAAATACCTGTAAATTTAATTATTAGAAACATATAATATATCCATGTGAATTATAAAAAAAATAAAAATAGAGTTGGTGGTGAATAAAGGATGTATCTCACAAAAATAAAAAGTGAACAGAAATCCCCTTACATTGTGTCTTTACTCTCTTCGTACTCATTAAATACTCATGTATAATTAATATAAATTTACTATAAATATTTTTCAAACACATATAAATATACATATTACCATATATATATTTATTATGACATTATATTACCATCTTGTCATCAATTTCATGTGGAGGTTACACTTTGGGTAATATTCACTTTGTTTTTCACTTGTGTCTTAATTTGTTATATCATTGTTCCTCATACTTATATAATGATTCAAAAGTGTAAATAATGATATAAATATCATTAATATTCATTATATTTTTATTATAATAATCTATTGAATATAGATGTATGAAATGGAATACAATATTCATGAAGATGGTAAGTTATATGTATGTGTGAATGTTGTTTTGGTTTTTTAATATCGTATTGATATAAATAAATTAAAAGAAATATATGTACATATATCAGTATTACATTATAATTATTATATCATATATATCATATAATTTCACTAAAACCATCCTTAATACATTCCATGTAGTGTGTGACTGAATTACAATGCTATGGGGGGTGGTAGTCCACACTTCCTCAAATGAAATTATTGTATCTATACAAAATGTAAAGTCAGAAAGATATGTGTTGTAAAAGGAATAAGAAAGAATAAATCCATTATAAATTTAATATATGAAGTTTAAAAATAATTTTTTCAACATATCCTCCACCATAGAGGCAGTAGAGGAAAAATGGACAATCATTAGTTATTAAGTTGGTAGTTCGCTACACACGTAAACAATATGTTCATTTCTCATTAGATCGAGGTGTGTATATGTGTAGCTATATCGCTTGACATAAAAAATATTTGTATATTGATGATACATTTTTTATAAAATTATTGAATAATGTGATTCTATGAGGTGTAGAAAAAAATAAAAATAAAAGAGTTTAAGAGAAAAGATTACCTCTAAATTAGGTAACTCCTTTTGGTTTGTGCCCAAAGGATTCCATGGATTTCATTCTGACCAAGGGGAGGCTTTTAGGTGTTAGGGGGGATTTTGGAAAGTTTATTTGGTGAAATTTTTTTATACTTAGGGGTTTTAGGGGTTTGATGAATAGGTATATGTGGTGGCCATTTATATAGATGGAAAATAACTTGTACTTTTTTAAAACAAGTTTAGCGTACACTTGTAATTACCAATATATAGTCATACAAAACCAAAAAAAATAATGAATTGAATTTTTATGGACAAAATAGTGCTAGAAAATCGGTTTTGGACAAGTTTATAGGTCATCGGGTCCCCTAATATTAATGTTTAGTCCCAAATTATTCTTAATTTGACTATAATGGTTCTTATTAATTATAATCACTTTTACTAATTTTTTTGGTAAAACATTAACATGATCTAATTAGAATCTAAATATTATAATGATTAAATAAATTAGGTTTCCTTTTCTAAATGAAATTTATATAAGTGAAAAAATTAAGATGAATTTTAATCACATAGATGGGACGAAATAACGGGTTTCTTAAAGTTGAAAAATGATCAATAGTTCGTTATATTTTTATAATCAATTTCAAAGTGAAATTAATTATAATTACCTAAATTATAATAATATATTTATAATTTTTTTGATGTTTCCTTATAACAAATTTAATTTATAGTTTTATATAAATGATTATTTGAACAAAAAATAGTTATTATCTAAAATGCAGTATTTTTCATTATTCATTAAAAAATTAAGTATCATAGAAAAATCCCAAAAATTCATCTTTATATAATTTTGGAATTCAAAATTAAAAAATAAATTTTATTTTATCCAATTAAATTTCTAAATGTATCTAAAACTAAAAAAAATTTCTTCATTGAATGACCTGAAAAGTACTTCATTTTAGGAAATAGTATTTTCAAACATATTAATATTTTACCAAAAAAATTATATTATTCATTATCAATACGTTTTATTCATATAAAACCATTATAAAAATATTTTAAAATTAGTTATTAATATTTATATTACAAATTTTAATAGGAAGTTTATAACTAACTAATTTATAGAATTATAATAATAAAATGATGTTTCGTAGAAACTCGGTATTATGTGTAACGTAACCCATGTTTGCATTGCGTGTAGCGCAAACCATGTCAGTGTTGTGTGTAGTGCTTTCTAAGTTGGTTTTTGGTGAAAGGAATGTTTAGATTTATATATATATATATATATATATATATAACTACTACTAGCATCTCATGAAATGAAACATATCAAAAAGATAAATTAATTTGAAAAAAATAATATTTCACAAAATCTCATAGTGTTATAGAAATATATTGCATGAAATCAGAATAAGTCTATTTTGACTATAGAGATGACATAACATGGTGGACAGATTCTCATCGTGTACTAGGTTAACTCTCTAATCCCATACATACCATATCATGAAAAAAAATCCCAGTTAATTGCATTAATATCTTGGTGAACTCATAGAACATGTATATTTGTATGTCTAAGATAAAAATCAATCATAAGTCATAAACATAAGAATTACCCATGATAATAAATATGTTGTGAAATCATTACTCATATCATAATTGAAGGATATTACATAATTATTCTAAAAAGTCAAATGATTTAAATATTTTGGAAATACGTGTATTATTATATAAGAAAAGGTATCAAATGGTATTTTTATTTGGAAAAATACAATAGAATGGGTAATTAATTTTGTACAGAAAGAAACATTCAAGATAGTGTTTTAATGAATCTATTAAATACTTTTGAATAACTAATAAACATGGAAGTATCATTGAAAACTAGTGTTAAACCAGAATGGTTAAACCTAAAATATTAATTTTTAAAAAAAATTATAAATGTGAATAATTTCATCAAATGGGCATTACATAAATGGATTAAGGGATAGAAAAGTTCACCCTAAATTGAATTTTATATTACTACAAGAATTTGAGAAACGAACTTAAGGGATGTATTACCCCGCTAAAGGAAGGGATAATAAGCTAGGTATATATTTAAGAGACATACATAAATATTTTATAAGCATTCCATCACATCAGAGAGATTCTTAAATTTAGTTAGAGATAGAAACATAATAACCCAATGAAAAAGGGTAGTTTGGATAGATACCTTACCATATGTTCCAAAATCATTCACCACATGCACACAGTGTCTTGGATAACAAAATTAAATTCATTAACAGTATAATTTATATCATTTTCCTTATGTATTTTATTTTCTATACTTTTATTATATTTATATATAACCATTTTAATATGATATAATGTTTAATTAAAATATTTTGATGGCATTATTTTCATGGTTCTATGTCAACATCACTTGAGGATAACTTTTTCTGTTATTTTCAAATAGGATTAAAACTACAGATGTGAAATATATTTTTATTCATTTCCATCTTAAAATTGAAACAGTTCCAAATACATTTTTTGTAACGAAATATGGATGAATCAATTAATTAAAATGTTAACTTTATGTGGTATATTTTTTTAAGTAAGTTTTACCCACCATCAAAAACTAGTTTAATATTATTTAATATTATGTCTATGTAGACATTTAATAATAAGAAATATGTTATGATTTACATTTTATCATATTATTTTACTATAATAATTTTTTTATGAACACCCTTAATGATGGTGGAGAAAAACTAATTACGCTGTTTATGAAGGTGGTGAAAAAACCATATTGTGAATAATATTTTAATTTTATAAACAATAGTAGGGAGGTTATAAAGTGGATATTACATCATAAAAATCCATATTAGTATATTTTTGTTACTTGTGTAGATATTTTTAGGTCGATGGAGAACATATGGGGGTGGTATTAGAATAATAAAATTAAAAGAAAATTATTTTAGATTTTACCTCTCCCCTTGGTTGTCCCCATTTAGGATACCCCATACATCTTTGTGGAATGGTCTTTGGATGAGACCATATGCACTGGGAAATTTTTTAGAGTATTAGTATTTTAATTGAGTACAATTTCAGTAAGTTATAGATCAAAGAACTTGTATGGATTTGGGTGGTAAGGGTTAGTATTTATAAGGGAAGGTGAGGGTTGTTTTTGAATATTATAATCATTAATTTATTATTATGGATCAAGACTACAAATTTTGATGAATATTGTACCGTATATAGTAACTTGTGCATTAGATTTCATAATAGGGGGTTATTACGTCATCCATGACTCAAAAATTATTATAGTTTTCTTATAATGATAAATACCATATTTTATCATATTTCACTATTCACAAAAATTTAACTATTTCATAAAAATTTGAAAATGACCACCATTACCATTTATACAGGTAAAAATTCCAAAAAATTAATCTATTTTATTAAAATATTTTTAAAAGTATGAGAAATTTGTTTATAAATAAAATACTTATTTATTTGAAAATATCATTTTTAATATTATTATCAATTTTATCACCCTTAGAAAAATTAATTACGCTCTAAAAAATTATATTATCATTATAATACAACTTAAAAATAATTTAGAAATCCATTTTATGAAAACATAATTGCTATAGAATAATTATATTTATTATAAAATTGTAATTAAAAAATGTATGTTCTAAAAAAATACAAAGATATGTCTTTTCATTTTTAAAATAGTTATTTACTTGTAGAATTATATGAATATATCATATTTTCATTTACAAGATACTTAAATATTATTTTACATTTCTATAGATGATGTTACTATTCTAATAGTCTAGTCAATATTCCTAACAGTCATATTACTAGTCCAATGTTCAGATTTGTAATGCTTATATGTGTTCCTTGGATTCTATAAATTCCTCATATTTCATTAATTATTCACTCACTTATATTTTCTATATATATATATATATATTATAAAAATTCATATTTCATTACTAATATTCTTCTTCATTTAAATAGTGTTTCTCGTGAGTCTGTTTATTCTTGGGGATTGAGCAGATGTAAATTTCCAAATTAATGTTATCTTATATCATATTTAGTGCCTCATTATAATAATTTTAATTATTATGGCCATATTTATTCTATATATATAATGATTAAATTAATATATTAAAAGGTATCTGGTTTTATCATGAGGTGTGTGTACATTATATAATAATTTATTACTGGATATAACACAATTATATATATTTAGAAAAAAAATTGATTACTAAAATTATTGGTTGTTATATTATTTCCCCCTTAAAATATTTCACCCTTAAAGATAAATTTCAAATATTAAGGTTCACACGGGTGAGGATAATTTTTCTTCATGTCTTCCTTCGGTTACAATGTAGCCTCCTCATAATTTTTGTTTTAACATAGTACTTTAACATGGTGAGTTGTCTTATTCTGTAGTACTTTATCTTTTTGGTCCAACATCTTTATTATAATATCCTCATAAGAGATATCATTTTACAATTTTCCCCACTCTAAATTCATTACATGTGATGGATCTGATATATACTTCCATAAGATGGAAACATTGAATATGTCATGTACATGAGAAATGGTTGGTCGGAGTACAACTTGATAGGCCATGGCTCTAATGTGATTGAGAATCACAAATGGGTTGATGTTCTTTAGACATAACATTCCTTTATTCCCTTCTATTTGACTCGCTTAGAAGGAGATATGTGGCGGAAAAAATTCACCTACCACAAACTCTAGGTCTCATTGACAATATTCATAATAGAAATTCTTCTCACTTTGAGAATTCATGGTGTGTTGATGAATAATCTTGAACTTTTTACAATTTCCTTATCCGTTTTGGTTTTATATTCGCGAATTCTAAATCTTCATCCTAGAACATAGGTTTCTTACATCTCTTCAAATGAATGGCTCCATATGGATCCATTTTGATGCTTGAGTGGAAAATATCATTGTATGGAAACTTGACTAGAGGAACATATTGATCCAATCTTCCTTTTAAGTCCATCGAGCATACTCTAAAAATGTCTTTAAGTGTCTAGATATTCTAATTATACTGGAATTTATTTTGGGTGTGATAAGTTGTAATGATGTTTAATTTAATTTTTAGAGAAATTGGGTTACTTTTCTAGAACATAGAGGTAAATCTCTGATCTTGGTCAGATCTAATCAACAGTGGTGCTCCATCAAACCTCATCACTGATCTTATATATATCCATTCATATTGATCGAGTGAGAAATATTATTGATTTTCAATTAAATGAGAAATATTTTTAAGTTGATCCACCATAACCCAAATATAATTATTCATACTTTATGTATTCAAAATATGAGTAACAAAGTACATGATGATGTTTTCCCATTTCTATGTACCTATGGATGATGGTTTCATCATGCCCATGTAATTTTTTATTACATCCTTCACCTTCAGACATAAAAATATTATTCATGTATATTGTATGATATCCTTATTTATATTTTTTCAAATATACTCCTCTCAGAGATCATGAAATATATTCTTAGTCCCTGGGTGGATGGACAAGTTCGACCTACGAGAATCATCCAATAACTCATTTTTCTCAAGATTTGATAACACACTGTCATGAACAAAATATTACAACTCCATAGTAATTTTAGAACATTAAGGATTTAACTTTTATTATAGCTCAGATATTATTTTGTATTTATACATCATCTCTTTTGGAATCCATTACCTAATCAAGAAGGGATGGTTGAAAAAAAATTGAGAAATAAATAATGTTGTTTTTCTATTATGATCCCCACATCCATTATTTATAATTATAAGAAGATTAGATCCTTCTCAATTCTCATAATTGATATTAGTTTCAATTTATTTCTATATAAATCATACTCAACATTATTTTCTTTCCCAAAATGGTAGTGGACTGATAAATCATAGTCCTTTTTTATCCCTAAATATCTTTGTCAGCGTATATTACACTCCTGTGTGAATATATATTTTAGGTTCTTATGATCCATATAAATTTCACACATCTAACTATCAATATTTTTCCACCAATCATCTATGAAAAAATCACTGAAGATAACTTTAGGTCATGCATTGGGTAATTCTTCTCATAGCCTTTCAATTAACTTTATGAATATTCTATCACTTTATCCTTCTTCATTAGACTAATACATTATTTGGAGCATAACTATACACAATAAATTTCTCCCTATTTGAGGGAAGTATGAGGATTGTTCCAATGATAAGTCAATTTTTCAAATATTCTAATATATCTTCACATTAATCAATCAAAAGAAACATTACTCTCTTATAATTCAACTTGGTTAGAGGGTTTCAAAATAGAGATAAGTGTCTCAAAATCATCAATAATCACCAAATACTCCCTATAAACAATAGGTATCCATTAACTATATTATTATAGGGACACATAAATTTCCTTTTACTCGGAAGAGTACAAATATATACCTTTCATAGTCATAGAATTCCTCAAGAATGATACTTCCTACATCTAGAACTAATAGTTACAATACATGCAATATAGATTCACCTTTCAAAAAATCATTATAACAATATTCAAATACTCCACCTTACTTTAGTAGTATAACAAAATATCATCTATAAATACAATCAAAAAAATTTCAAGGTAATGTTTAAATTATCTATTCATAATGTTCATAAAGATTGTGGGATAATTGGTCAGGCTGAAGGGAATCAGTACAATCTCATAGTGTCCATAACTTATTCAAAATTATTTTTTGGGAATACCTCCCCATTAACTATTAATTAGTTATATCTCAACCAATGTTCTTCCTTAAATAAATATTATTCCACGCTTAGTTGATCAAATAATTCATCTATCCATAAAGGGGTATAATTTTTCTTTATCATGGTTTTATTGAGTTAATCACAATCAATATATAGGTGCATTGAACCACCCTTATTCATGTGAAAGAGAACTGTTCCACCCCACAGTGAAGTACTCAGGATTATAAAACCCTTATCCATATTCTATTGTAACTATTGTTTCACTTTTCCAGTCAATGGTGTCTATTATGTAGTGAGTCAAAGACGTAGGCCAAGACATAAGTATATACTTAATTAAGAACTCATTCTCTCAGTCTAGGGGATGTATGGGTAATTATTCAACGAATACATTAGTATAATTCTTCACAATGAGAATATATTCAATCATTATTATCTCCATTATTTAAATTACATGAGTAATATATGATTTCCTAGAGTTAAATAAGTGTCTATTATATACTTAGTCTTGGATATTGGATTAGAGATAAGTATATGTTTGATTGAGAACACATCCTCTCAGTATAGAGATAGTCTGGGTAAGTATTCAAGGAATACATCTATATAATCTCTCATAATGGGAATATATTCAACAATTATTATCTCTATTATTTAAATAATTTGAGTAAGATATTATTTATTATGATAAAGTAATATAAATTCTCAGTTTAAAGATTGAAAATTATATTTATAAACCTCGTTACACCAATATGGAATGAGAGGATGATCAATTTTGTGACAAGTAATCTCCTTCTCTCGATATATGATGTTGGATTTATATAAGGATAGACAATAAATTCCAAAAATATAATAAAACTCTACAAAAGTATGTAGTAAAATATTTTATGGGAGGTTTGATCCAAAAACATTAAGCGGGAGGGATTTAAATACTTGTGATGCAATAATTTCCCTTTTTCTCACTGTTTACTAAACCACGATGTTTTGAGATGGTTTTTTATAGTTCTAATAAAATTTAATGATATTATAAATTGTGATTAATTTGAATCACATTATAAATTTAATGATCGTGAGTAGATAATGAGCTTACCTTTCACTATTTGATTTGGGTTCTAGATATTTAGTATATCCCTTACCATCTTCAGGATGAGAATACATAAAAAAAATTAAAACATTAAAACCATGAGATTGTGCGAAATATATTTTTTGGAATTAATTGAATCTTTTTTATATTTTTCTTTCCATTCAAGACTGAATATATTTTTTGTATAAAATCACTAAGTTTGGCTTGATCAATACATAACACCAATTAAATTATGCACTACATGCAATACCTTGATTATCTTGTAGTGAACAATGAAATATTTCGATTATATTACACAAAATATAGTGTCCCTTTGATAGGTTGTGTTATACGAAAGCCAGAGTTTTTAACAAACTATAATATGTTATTAATATGATTATTAGAACAATATTGTAGATACAACATATCCTTTAGAATAGATGTTACAAATAAGATTAAATAAATTTTTAAAATATTATTTACAATAATGTATATACATAATCCTTTGATTATCCATTAGTAGAAGTAAATGAGAGTAATATTTTAAAATAATGAAATTAATTCTCTATGAAAAACTAATTTTCTATGAAGAAACATAATTTTATGTTAGTAAATTAAATTTGAAATTTGATTAATTTGTTTAGTAAAATATATATATTATAAACTAAATAAATATTATAGATACTCAATGATTTTATATTTAAAATCTATGAATAAATCCAATTTTATGACAAAAAATGTGTATTTTTTTAAAAGGTAGTATTACAAAATTTTTATTTTGAACCAATTTAAAATATGATTTATGAAACCTAAATAATTATAATTTGAAAATTAAACATTATTTTTGAAATTAGAATATCCAAATTTAAAATCTGTAAATTTTTTGTTTTTCTATTATGTTTCATTTTTGGCAAATAGTGAAAAAAAATGAATTTTAATTCAAAACTGCATTTTCATCTAATATATTTATATAGGAAAATTACATTTTGATTTGGCTTAAAATTTAAATTTGATAAATTTTAAATAAATTAAACCAATTTAGATAATTTTTATCAATTTCAAATTGATATTTTATATGAAAAACATTTCAAACTTGTAAACATTTTATCTTAATAACTAGTTCTCGTGACAAGTCTGCGGGATTAATTTAATGTTAATTTAAACAAATTTGTTATTTAAATTTGAAAAAAATGGATTAAATATTTTTTATTATAATAATTTATAAGTTTTTTTATGTTATAATTATATTTTTTTTTAAAAATTAGTGAATGTTATTAAAATTAGTTACACTTATTAGGTGAAAATTTAGCTTAACAAATGACTCAACCATAAACATAAGGCCAAAAATGACCTATAAAATTGATCAAAATTAATTTTATGTTAAAATTTCGATACTATGATCACTCGTATCCAATTTGAGCAATTATTTTATCCACTTTACTTGCGAATAATGTGGGTGGAATTCCTTTGTCAAAAATTTTAAAGAATGCCACTCCTCCTCCTCTATAAAAAGAAACTCATGTGTCCCACTTATTTATAAATCTAAATTCATTAGTCTCACCCAAAATATGATAAAATAATCTCCCAAATTCTAAAATTATTCATATAATCCTCTATTTTAATATAAACTTATACATGAAATCCATTTTCTGCAAACAAAATGTTGTTACCGAAATAAGAGGTAACATCCATCCTCAGGCCCCATTTTTTTATTTCGATTATACACCCCAGAAACTTGTATTATTACATGATTATAAAATGAAATAAGAATCCTAAATATACAAATATGTTATTATTCAAATGTTTCTACCTACACTTACACACACTTCCATAAAATGGGTAACGAACTTATCATTCTTTTGTATCTTGAACTTCCACCTCACGAAATGATGTTGTTCGTTTTTCCTTCACCACATATCACATGTTTTAATTATGATAGAAACTATAGTTCTATAGGATATATATTTTATTTATGATTTAATTATTATTATTTAATTATTATATAAAAAAACCTTCTTTCTTTCCATTTTTGGTAAATATGATAACATCATTTGGGTGTGTGTGGACTATCGCCTACTCAAATTGATGTGATTCATTCAAACTTTACATGGAATGTATTAAAGATAGGAATAGATAAATTAAATGATTTATATGAAATAATAAAGGTAAATTAATTTTATTATTTATAGATATACAAATATTTCATTTACTTTCTTACTTTCAATATGATAATTAAACAAAAACATCGTTCACACATATGCACCCCATACAGTATATATGAATGGTGTGTTCCTTTTCATATTTAAATATTTAAAAGATTATTATAAATAAATACATAATATATATATATGATAGTTAAATCATGGTTTAATTTAGGTAAATAATTAAATCAAGATCTAATTAAGAGGATCTAGAATAACAATCTCAAGCATATACAAAAAAACAAAGCAGATATTACCTGAAACGTAACATCAACAAGGATTTATTAATAAAATGGTAATATAGAGTCATAAAAACATATATTGTATTAAATATAATAATATTATCTCTGTTCTTTGTATAATAAACATATATTTATTATACATGAGGTTTTAATGTGTATGAATAAAGTCAAGACATAAGATAAGAGTTTTCTCGTCTCACATGGATTTCTATGAAACTTATGCCTTATTCACCACTCATTTATTTTTTATGCTATTTATAATACCCATGAATGTGTTATATGAATCATATAAAAAATATGGGTATTTAAATATTCATTTTAGTATCTTTCTTTCAATGGGCTTATCATCCAAAAGATATCAACACAGTAAAGCAGTTTTTTGTCTCATCTTTCATTCTTTGAGGTAGATTTCATGTTACCCACCTATATTTTACTATAGAGAGTATATAAATACCTTTTAAAAGTTATATCATAAATATAATTCTTTCATGATATTTTATGCTTCGTTTAATTTTATTATATCATGATTATTGTGAGTCAATATTACCAAAGTCGTAATAGCTTACTACTAAAATCTCAGTATTTATTAGGATTGTTTACATTTATGATTCGATTTATGAAAAATTATGAACCATTTCTCAAGAAAACTTAAGAATTTTATTATCCTATTTTTATTCATGATATCATCATGTATTGGTTCATTTTTTTGAATCATTAGTGATTAAAATAATTAAGAATTAGATTTTAATAACATCAGGTTTTATCTCTACCTTTGGTCAAAAATTTGTGTTATTTCAAAACCATGTTTTGTAAAAATGATTTCAAAAAATTTCCAATATCCTCTAATGATATTTAATATATATTATTACCCATTATTTACAATTATAAAATGGTTTTTTAAAAAGTAATCTTCATGAAATTTTTCGATATTGGAATTTTTCTAATCTTTTTACAGTGTAAAAATGATGGTGCATCATATACAGACTTTCCTCCATCATTAACATCCCTCCATTGAATATTCCATTAAATAATTAAAATATACCTTTTCATGAAATGTTTTCTAATATTCTTGAAACTCATTGTTTTTTAATTTGTTTTCGAATAAAAAAATTTCAAACCTATTTTTATATTTAAAAAATTGTTTTAATTGAATTTAAAATAATCCTTTAAATGTTTTGAAATGTATGTTTTCAAAGAAAATTATTTTAATTATTTAAAATCTTATTTTATATTTTATCAAATTATTTTTAAATAAGTGGTCTTCAGAATGTTTTCATGTTTATTTTGTATGTTTTTAAGAAAGAAGGTTTTCAAAATCTTTTCAAACTAATTTTCTATGTTTTGATGGCCAACGTTTTCAAAATGTATTCATGATTTTTTATATGTTTTCGTGGGGAAAAATTTTCAAATAACATTTCAAGCTTATTTTAAAATTTTTGGAAGGAAAAAATTATTTTGGATTTCTTTATATGTTTTCAATATTATATTAAAATGAAGTGGTCTTAAAAAGGTTTTATGTTTTAAAAATAATTTTTCAAATAATAAAGGATATTTTCCTCCAAAAATATTTTTAAACCATATTTCAAAATTATTTTCCATCAAATATAACATTTTTTGGTGTTACTCGGGCCTTTTTGGGGAAATGTTGAAAATGTTCTATTCCTATTATTTCTCAGAATAATTTATGTTTTCATGTAATAATGTTTATGAAACCTGTTTCTCTTTTATGGGTTATATGTTCATAAATCCCATTAGTTCAAGGGTTATATGTTTATGAAACCCACTTCTTTTCATGGGTTATGATTTGATGAAATTATTATGAATCCTATCTCTAATCTGTATGTTATGATATGATTATATATTTATGATACTCATTTTATTTCATGGGTTATTATATGATTATTTATGATCTTATGGAACATCTATAAATGAATTATTTTTGAGAATGGTGGGACCTATATCTCCCCCCAATTATTTTATTAAATATTTATGTCTCTTTGGAAATACATTGTTGTAATGAGGAGTAAAATTGATTCAATAAAGGAATTTTTCCACTAAGATGGTCTTGGGAGTGAACCTTGAAAACTAAGATGGTCATGGGAGTGAATCCTAACTACACATGTAGTCATAGGAGTGAACCATAACTACCAATATTGTATGTGTGGGGAACCCATACTATTTTAACTGTCTTTATAGTTATTCCTTGACTAATATGGAAATAATTTTTAATAATTTTATGCCAACAAAAAAATCTAGGGCTTATTCCTATATTAATATTTCATGGAATATGATCTTTATTCCCTTATGATTCATGTTTTATGATCATCCAATAGTTATACCATGATTAATTTTTATGGTCTTCGATATGAAGCATCTGATCTTTAAATGTTATTATAATGTTCATAGACCCTTAATATCATGTTAGGGTTGCATATCTCCTTTGTATACCCATCACTTCTAGAAAATAAGGTTATACCAACAGTTATAAACAATTGGTATAAACCATAAAACTGTTGGTATATTTTAACCCAATAGTTTCAACAACCGTCATGTGTAATGGAGTTGGCATAGTCCTTTACCAAAAGTTATAACAAAATTATTGGTTTATAACACTTCTAATTGAACTATAGCAATGGTTTATTGAAAACCGTTGGAATAAAAAAATGCCAATAGGTTTTCAACTATCGGTGTAGAACACATGCCTACAAACTCTATGAACGGTTGCTAACCATTGGTATAGAGTTCCACCAATGGTTTCCTATTAACTGTTGGCATAAATTCCCCTTAAAACTATACAAATGGTTTATGAACCACTGTTATTTATATCCTGTAAAATACAGTAATGTCATATCCACTATTTTTCCAAGAGAAGATCCTACAAAAGTATAGTATCCCCAACTATTTCAGATCGTGCAAAAGTACAGCATCCCCGACTGTTTTTCCCATAGCAGCTCATGGTATAAAGTTCCTACAGAATTCAGTATAATATGCCCCCCATAGTTTTTCCCATAGAATATCCAATATTCAATGTGATAGAAAATACCATCTCCAATTTTCCATACAAAAAAAAATACCATACAAAACCACATTGAAAATAGTACAATACCATAAACAAAGAAAAAACATGGAATATACAGAATTCCTTCATTGTGGAAAACATTAAAATACATTGTTTTCCATAAAAAAAACAAATCACAAAATTGAAAGAATTCACATATAATTCAATTTTTTCCATTGTTTTATATTTCCCAAAGAATACAAAGAATTACACTACATTCTATTTCCCATAGAATCCAGAGAATTCAATTATTTCACACAGAATGTGCAAAAATCCCCCACTATTTTCCAATGTTTCCCCCCTCCATTTCACAATACAACACCTAGAAATAGACTATAATACTACATACATAATTCATAAAAACATATGCATGCAATATACTGAATACTGTAGGACGAATTCAAATGTTTATAAGTCATTCATATCCAATTATTCATGGTATCATTATCAAAAAACAACACATTCGATATCAAAACATGCCACATGAGCTCAAATTTTATACATATCCAAGGAATGTGCAAGATTTTGGACACATATATATTTTTTTAATTTCAATTACAGTATACCTTGTTTTTTATTTGATTATTCTCCTATGGGAAATGTATTCATTTGTTCAAAAAAATATTATTTTCAAATCATAACCATACAATAATAGAAAATAATAAAATTCCTCATGAAGGGTAATTTAGATATGTCAAAGTAGGATAATTATTTTTTCATGTGAAACTTTACTAAAGATGTGGTCATGGACTATACTAATGCTAATGGAAGGAAAATCCCAATTTTAATCATATGTATCATTTCATGGGATTTGACTCTATGTTCGAAGATTCGGAATCTAAATGAGTCGATACCTAGAGGAATAAGTTAAAGAAAATGATAAAAAAACATATTTTATTTCACTAAGGATGAGTTTTAGTGAGAGATCATCATGCCAAGCACCTCAAATATTTCCAAAATTTGTGATTTTGGATAGCATCTAGATATGATGATATACAGACTGAAAAACCATGGTTTAGGAACCAGACGATAATTATTGTAGATGTTTACATGTCCAAAATGCTTGTGGAATAATTGGTATTAACCACAAGGGATGAAATCATCAACCTCTTCATCCAATATGAAAGGAATCCAATGTTCTTAATTAATAACAACTGTTTTTAGTCATTTTTCTTCAAAATGTAATAGGGGAAAAGGTTGTTTCTTCTACCACATTAAAAGATAATAAGATTCTAATGGATAGAGGAACGGAAGTGATAATATTATAGTCCATGATTTTAAGAGTTGGGACATTTCTGGCCCATCATATGTTGATAATATAGGGGAATTCTCATTGGATAATGAATGCAAAACTAGGAAGCCCACACCCTCTACAAATGACATCCAAACATCTTTACAGGATGTTCATATCATAGAGTCTATTGATAACTTGCATGAGGGTGACTCTCATGGCCACTCTTGTGACACCCATACTTCTGATGACATCCATAATTTGGGCAAGGATATGCAAGGTGCACAACCAATCTAGAAATTTTTTCGGGTATGAACCATCTAAGTGTAGTATGGTAATCCTGGTGACAACCCCATTCCATATATACAACATTAAGGGGATGGTAATGGCATAGAAAATGGCCATGTGGAAACTGGATTTGAATCCACTGTCCTCATTAATATTGATATTACTCTAGAGACTACCACCTCTTATGAGTCACATATGCATCCTGCTATTGTGCCATTGATTGGGACCTCAACTTTTATGTATGGTGTTCACGAGTCCCCCTCTTATCAGATATTTGAGTATTACCCTAATTTCAGTTAAGTGGTGATGATTTTGTAGATTGACCTATATATCCAACCCAACTAGTGAGTGATTAGAGATTTGATGTTGGGGATGGATGTGGAAAGGATGGGTCATATCTATTTCATTGAAAATACTAAATTATAGGGTTAAATAAAGCATATGAATTGTCGATGAAAAATATATTTATCTTAATTTTTTTATATATCATAGAGACTTAAAAATATGGGTTTGGTTTTTTCAAACTAAAAGGTCTATATAGGCAATAGTGTAACGTTATTGTGGAATGGAAGTATTAAAACATTATTAGAAGTGATTCTTGTTGATCTTCAATGAACAAAACATCCTAGATGAACTTAACCAAGATAGGTCATGATATATACTATATATTAATTCGGTAAAATTGTATGTGATTGAATATGAAATAAAATTCACTAATATGGTATGTATATGTCAAATCATATGATTAATATATGGTTTAAGGTTTTAAGATTAGTGATGAAGCTATGACTAATAATGTGATTAGGGATGAGTCTTCTGATTTTTCCCACCAATATATTTGTGGTTAGTATGATTTCCTTAGAAAATATAGATTTTACATGAACATGGAATGTGAGTTCTTTACTTCTTCATTCTCTTGGAGGGAATACATCATTTAGAAGTTTGAAGATGAAGTATAAGCACCTCCATGGAAAATTAATTGATGTGTCATTTTAAGATTCTACTAGAAGATGATCACTATAGTGTATTTAGTATAACAATATGGGACACACAAATATATTTTTTCCAAATCCACCATGCACATTTCCTAGATATGTCAATATTGGATATATTAGAAAATATTGTGAGCAGTTCACATGCCTGAGAAATGGTGGTGCATCAGACTAAGTGATGGAATTCAAATTGAAGAGAAGTATTCTGAGATGGGATAGGTTATCGTCTCATGGTTGAGTAATAATACATTTTTAGAAATGTATGTTAGTACAAATTAATTATGTATATTCAAATTTTCTACCCAATCTATAGTTTTTTTGGGTTTAGGTGTTATAAACTATGAAAAAGAAATGTACAACATATTTGAAAATGGAAAACCCTATATAAAAACTATTGGGCGTTAAAAATGAAACTGAACTAAACTGAAAGTACAATTTGAAGTAAATAAAAATGTAAAAATAGTTCATGACGATTTAGATAAAATCATGAAATATCCTGAAATGGATATTATAACATAAATGTTCTAATTAATAATAAATGTATCCTTTTACCCCAGAGTAGTAGAAGGATCAGTAACTAGATCCATGGTATAAATTCTCCAGAAAAGAAACCTAATTGATATCAATGATATGAAGAAACGTGTTTCAAACATGAATATTCCTCAATAATAAATCAATAATATAAATCCTTGTCCCTGAGATTATATGTATTATGTATTATTAATGAAAAATTTATCACCAACCATTTTCAAATTAAATAGTTCGAAAGAAATATACTCCACACCTAGAATCATTATGATCTCTAAGATAAGAAGTAATAATAATATGTAAATAATAATGATCTTTTAAAAATATTTCTCACTAAATGGAAGCTTTTAGTAATCATATTGAAAAAGACTATAATAATATGCACTACAAGAAACAAGATTATTTATATCTTCACAATTAAGAGTATCTCATTTCTTTGCTATGTATCTGCCATTACTCAAAGATTGGTGAGATTTATAGATGATGTTTTAACAAATATAAAAGGTCCAAGAACTTCATGTTCAATTATTAAAGAATCAAAATCAATTAATATTTCTTCGTAGTATGTTTTAGCATTACACCGTAATTCATTGGAAATTATACCGATTATTCCATTCCAAAAAACATAGAATATTCTGTAAAAAACATATAGATAGAAATTATAAAATTCTCATATTAGTATAACATCAAAATAATGAATTCTATGATTTTAAAAATGATAAGAAATTACTTCTTATAATCAACAATATCTACTTTTTAACAATCAATGTACAAAAAAAAAGAAATAATATATAAGTATAATAAAAATTATAGTGAAATATTTCTATACCATTAAATGAAATTTAACATGAGAATATAATTTGAAAAATATATAATTCTAATTTATTCTCCTTTTAAAAACAACTTAATAAACTCTAAGTACAATTAATTTCCTACTTGATGAAATGAAAACATACCTAATTATCTAAAGTATCACCCACTTCTCTCAACCACATGCAGAATTGAGCAATTACATAAAAGTAGAAAACATAATTTAGAATGTAATTAGGGTTGAAAACTTGGAGGAAGTGATCTCGATAATTTGGGTTGAAAACCTGGATATATCTGTTCAGGAGGATGTGACTCTCAAAAAGGTCGAGAAGTATGGTTCGAGGAGATCACTGTTGGAGGAGGAGGAAAGATCGTCTCACAAATTAGTCAGGATGTAGGGTTTGAGGAGATCTCTATTGGAGGAGGAGGAGAAGTATTCCGACGAATTGGTCAGGAAATAGGGTTTGAGAAGATCTCTGTCATCATTGAAGGAGATATCTTCTTAGGAATGTCTATTGGAGGAGAATGATAGATATGTTTGCGAATTGGTTGGAAAGTAGGGTTTGAGAAGTTCTTTATCATCATCAGAGGAGATATTTGATTGGGAATTGGTTAGGAATTAGGGTTTAGTTGGAGGAGGTGTGATCATCTATCGATCAAGAAGTGGGGATAATTGGGGTTTTTTCTAATTAATATGAAAAATCATAGGTAAAGGATCTATATCTCAACGGTTTTCAAAACTGTAAGAAAATATAATTTTAATATAAGCTTCCCCAATGGTTTTATCAAACTATTGGGATATTATGTACCATCCCAATGATTTCCTTAAACCATTGGGAAACTCAACTTATAATGGCTATGCCAACGGTTTACTATAACTGTTGGTATAGTTTATTTATCCCAGCGTTTTTTATCAAACCAT
This sequence comes from Viscum album, assembly GCA_963277665.1. Taxonomy (NCBI): domain Eukaryota; kingdom Viridiplantae; phylum Streptophyta; class Magnoliopsida; order Santalales; family Viscaceae; genus Viscum; species Viscum album. The sequence continues at coordinate 2,087,364,175 of OY728140.1, read as the reverse complement.
TTGAAAATAAGTGTTGGTATAAGTTGGACTTCTACTAGTGTATACTGAGCATTTGATCTCATCCTTTCTTATGTTTCCTTTCACCATGTTATGAATAATGTTTTTAAGTTTAACTACTAAAGGGGAATATCATTGTGGGAAACATTGAAGATCTTTCACTAAATTATAATATTTTTGTTTAAATTTAAAAATTCTCTAATCTATTTCTATCCTCATACATTAATTTTAGTAATGTGATGAATATGCATCTAATATTTTGTAATATCCATGTATGTGAACACTAGGTCTCTATATTTGGTATCAAAGGAAATTATTATTCTTCATTTGGAAACTAGGATGTGAAAACATTAGTCAGATCCCAATGGGATATTTCTAAGGATATGTATAGGGATTTATTTGAGGATATGTCTAAGGATAATGAAAATTATATGAAAATATCCTAGAATTTTTGTAAATGATAGATTGAGTAGTTTCCATGCAATAAATCCCTATCTGGATACTAGATGTGGATGTAGTTATAGAATTGGTGTACCTATGGGTAATAAATCCCAAAAGGTGTGTTAGGATTGACCCAACCATGACCTGGTATAACAAAATGAGTCTTATTTCACACCATGTTTGACACTCTCTTGAGGATATTCTTTAAGAATTCACAAATTCATTATGAACCAAGATGAAGTATTTAAATATAGGATGAATATGAATAACCAAGGTTAAACCTAATGAGTCATATATTAAATATTTATATCTGATGATTTAGAAATTCTTTAACAATTTTTTTAGGATTATGTGGTTTTCTTCAATGATAGTTGTTTCTCACACTACGCTTGTTATTGTTAGTCAATAATAAAAACTAGAAACAACATGGTCTGCATTAAATGTATCGAATATGGAATTTATAAATCGGTAGCCTTAAACATTACATAATCTAGAGTTAAGTAAAGAATTCATAATTAGAATATTTTCAAGTTTATATTTTTAAAAAATTAGGCCAAAACTATTTCATAAAATCTCAAGTATTAAAAGTACACAAGTCTCCACGCTATCCATATTTTTTCATAATATTAACAAAATTAATATAAAATATGAATTCTTTTTGTTGATAAAAATCTTCATAACATTCATCTTGACTTTTTCCTTTATCTTCCCCATTATTATACCATGTCTAAAACATTTTAAAAACTTGATATGAGAAAACAATATTATTAGGGGATGTGAAATAATTAATTGAACCATTAGTTCCAGAATATTTGAATCTCATTAAAACATTTTCAGAAAATCATACATTCCACCCATAAATCATAATCACATTAACATATCTCATTAAATCATAAGATTCTTAGAAAACATATTATAAATCATAGGACATTGAGATAAATTGTGTCATCTATATCATATACACATTGTCACATTTATAGATACATAGTTAGTAACCTTCATGGTGACATTTGGAATACCCATCATAGTATATTCCCTAAATATCATAAGTGAAACATTATCATTTAACTTTGCATCATTACAAAATGCATTAGAGAGATATCACAATCTCACTGAAACATAGTTTATAATGGATCCACCCATATAAATATGCAATTCCCAAGATAAATAACATATTTATAACACATAAAACAATCATAAATGAAAAATAACATTTCCATATTTAAATCACATTTCATTTTTTACAATGTCACACAATCATAAATGATAGCACATTATTATAAAATAAAAGTGTAAACTTTTAAAGTAAACATATAAACATTAAATTTACATAAAAGATAGAAATTAAGTTCATTAAATATATGTTAAATAAAACATTCCTTGTTATTGAAATAATTTATCCAATTTTAAAAAAAATTTAAAACATTTAAAAAAAAGATATTTGAATCAAAGTTTCCGGAACCAATTTGAAAAAATTAAAAGGAATTTAATTTTTAAATAATTCAATCCCATATAAATAATTCATTAAAACACTTATAAGACATGTATATAAAATAGAAATATTTATAAGAACAAATCCTCAAAACTTTAAAATGAAGTTTTTCGTTAAAAAATTCCTTAACATAAGTTTGAATAGTCATGTACAATGTTTATATTCCCAAATAAAATCTATGATAATTTATATATTCAATATAACCATTTTGAACTATATTATTCCATTTGTATCACTTATTACCATGTTATAAAAATTACAAAATTATTTAAGTTCCCATCAAATGGTTTGTCATTATTCGGTACTTTAGTCGAAAATGAACATGGTATGATGTCACTAGTCCAAGTGGTAATAATTAAATCATATACAGAATAGTATTCATGAAATAATCATCACTTTTATACATTAATCAAAATTTATAAATAAAACCATTATTTATGGTTATGAAAAATGAACAGTGTTATAATCATAGAGATAGTAGGTTGTATGCACACATGTGTAACATCTTCATTTTTCATTGATCATTATGGACGAAAGGTAATTATTATTATTTATGATGCTCTTTCTAGGACGCACACATCTGTCATGTAGAAGACGTGAACCTGTTACCAAGCATTCCCGCTTTTTAAAGGCGTGTGGCATCTGCTCCTTATTCAGTGACTTTTTCTCCTTGATCGAAATGGGATGATGGGATATCGGTTCCTCTTTCCGTGGATTCCACCTCGGAGCTCATCACCTATTTCAGGTCTCCGTCATAGAATTAAGACTTTGTCCATGAAACTCTTTCCGGTGCCATATCTTCCTGGACACCAGTTAATTACACTACTTCTGTTATGACATTCCAAGGGGTCCAGTCGGGGCAGCAACCTTCGGTTAGGGGAGTAGTCATGTTGGGCATCACTGGCGTGTCATGACTCAGGGGGATTGGTGTTTCTATCTTATGTCCCTTATTACAGGGCTTCTCGGGGTTACGGAAGCCTGAGTCATCCAACATCAAATGTGGGTAATTGCATACCATGGGCATGTATCTGAGGTTTTCCTCATCTTTCCATGTTTAACACAGGGTATGCTGCGATTTTAATGTCCAGCAAATACATATTGGACTAATCGGAACACTGATTAGAGTGGATCATATAGAAGAACCCCCTTGAGGGAACACTAATACTGGGGCCATCATTTGGGTGTCTTCCCGAATTTTGTATGATGGAATGGGGACTGGGGTGGAATGATTTAACTGCGATGTAGCGTCCCAGGTGAGGATTAGGATGGGTGATGAAGTGAAGAGGGGTGAAATATGGCCATCTAAAGAGTGACTTTAAAGTTGTCCTTGATCCTCACAGAGACCTCCTATGTATCCTCTTGGTAGGGAATCAAAGTCCGCGTAGTTCGGGAATGGGTTGGAGTCGGTGAAACGATGTGAATAAGGACCTGGGATCCAGGTGGATGGTGGGCTTGAACCTCATGGAGGATTCCTACGTACATTTCCATGGAAAAGATCAATGTTCTCATATTTCATGTGGAAAGGGGCTTGGCACACCAACATAAGGACGGTCGGGGCCAATGATTGGTGGGCTTGACCATCATGGAGGCTTCCTATTTACCTTGAATTGACATGGATCAAAGTCTCCATAGTTTTGGATGATGTTTGGGGGTTACACTATGATGAGGCCCAAGGTGTTTTGGTGAACCGACGTAAAGATGGTTGGAATGACCGAGTGGTGGGATTGAACCTCATGGAGGCTTCCTACGTACCATTCCTTGATATTGATCAAAGTCCTCGTAGTTTGGGACGATGCTTGGGGCTTTCACTCTGAGGCGGCCCAAGGAGTTTTGGGTTGTTGGGATTGAACCTCGTGGAGGCTTCCTACGTACCATGCCTTGACATGGATCAAATTTCTCATAGTTCGGGATGATGTTTAGGGCTTTCACTCTGAGGCGACCTATGTAGTGGGTTATAGGGATTGAACCTCATAGAGGGTTCATATATACCATACCTTAACATGGTTCAAAGTCCTCGAGGTTTGGGACAATGTTTGTGGATTACACACTGAGGCGGCCCTAGTGGTGGGTTGTTGGGCTTGAACCTCGAAGAGGTTTCCTACGTACCATGCCTTGACATGGCTCAAAGGCCTCATAGTTCGGGATGATGTTTCAGGCTTATACATTGAGGCAGCCCAAGGTGTTGGTAAATCGAGGTAACGATGGTTGAAATGACCGGGTGGTGGGCTTGAACCTCATGGAGGCTTCCTATGTACCATGCCTTGACATTGATCAATGTCCTCATAGTTAGGGATGATGTTTGGTGCTTACACTCTTAGGTGTCCCTGGTGGTGGGTTGTTGGGCTTGAACCACATGGAGGCTTTCTACGTACCATTCCTTGACATGGATCAAAGTCCTCGTAGTTTGGGATGATGTTTGGGACCTACACTCTGAGGCAGCCCAAGGTGTTTTGGGTTATTGGGCTTGAACCTCATGCAGGCTTCCTTCATACCATTCCCTGACAGGAATCAAAGTCCTCATAGATCGGGATGATGTTTGGGGCTTACACTCTGAAGCGGCCTAGGTAGAGGGTTGTTGGGCTTGAACCTTGTGGAGGCTTCCAACGTACCATGCCTTGACATGGATCAAATTCCTCGTAGTTCGAGACGATGTTTGAGGATTACAATCTGAGACGGACCAAGGTGTTGGTGGACCGACATAAAGATGATCAGAATGACCGTGTGGGGGGCTTGAACCTCGTGGATGCTTCCTATATACCATGCCTTGAAAAGGATCAATGTCCTCATAGTTCGTGATGATGTTTGGGGCTTGCATTCTTAGGCGGCCCAAGGTGTTGGGTGAAACGATGTAAAAATGGTCAGAATGACCGGGTGGTGGGCTTGAACATTATGGAGGCTTCCTACGTACCATGTCTTGACATGGATCAATGCTTTCGTAGTTCGGGATGATATTTGGGGCTTACACTCTGAGGTGGACCAGGTAGGGGTTGTTGGGATTGAACCACATTGAGGCTTCCTAAGTACCACGCCTTGACATGGATCAAAGTCCTCATAAATCAGGATGATGGTTGTGGCTTACACCCTAAGGTAGCCCAAGGTGTTTTGTCATGTTCGGTGCTTGCTCTAAGCTCATGTGAGTCATGCTCGATGTGATAAACAAGAGATAGCAAAGACCTGATGATCACGTTGTGAAAGGTTCATCTGTGGGAAATGGAGCGGTTCTTACGTGTGATTAAAATCCCAAAGAGTAAACATGGGCTTATGCACGGTTAGAAGTCCGAGAAGTCGGGACTTACTCGAGGATGGAGGCCCAATGGAGACAAAGCGTGGCTGGAGAGGGATTTGGTACTGAAGAAAGAAGAAGCATCATTTCCCACCATGCCCTTCGCTGGCCCCAGGGACCAAAGATGAACGGAGGAGTAGGGATTCTCCCTTCTATAAGGAATGCTAGGGGCTTACACCAAGGTGGATGCCATTTCCCGCAGAGAAACGCCACTCCAATAGAGAGAATATCATCCCATATTAGGGGTGATCCCATCCCCATGGTGATGAGTGGGCGTGGAGAATGTCCAAGGTGGGGGACCCTGCGTGGGAAGCCCAGGGCGTGGTCACAGTTTAATTTCATGTGCTGAGGATGATGGTGCTTGGCATTTTAACGTCCTGGATCTCAGATGAGGTGGGTTCACTCCGCACCCCTAGGAATTACATAACTGACACCCTCTTCTCATTGGTGCAAAGAGGGGACAGGAAAAGTTTTTGTGAGGGGGTGTCATGGATCGAACCATGGAGGGGTCCATGTTAGCATTTCTATGCAAAGAAGTAATTGTCATTAGCGTGCCTATGTGAAGAAGCATGAGACGAATCAACACAATGGGAAGAATTGTCAAAGGTACTTTGAAGTTACTTCGTACGAGCCTAGAAATTCATTTGGGAATGTGGTGTATGATGTGGAGGCTTGAGGCATGAGGGACACCTGCGAATGGCATCCATAAGAAGAGAATCTGGCACTTGTGTAAGGGTACACCCAAGGAGTATGGGGAACGCAAGTGAAGAGGTAGCCGGGGAGCACCAGAGTGAGGGGTCTCAGAGAGTTGCGTGCAACCATTGAGGCTTGCGAGTGAAATAAGTAGACCTCCATGAGGAACACCAGGCTGGCGCGAAATCAGTGAGGATTGCATGTAAATGGATATGAGGCTTTACACGCAAATAGAAAGTATTGTGGGAAAGGATTATGAATTTCATGCAACTGGGGGAGACTGTGCACAATGACTGGGGTGCAGGAAATTGTAGGGGATTGTGCGCAAGTACAGGGGTGCAGAAAATTCCTGGGGATTGCACGCAATTCTTGGGGTGCGCGCTATGGAAGGGGGATGCACGAAATGATTGGGGTGCGCACAATGGATGGGGATTGCGTGCAACTGTCCTTCCTATGCACAAGTGAAAGGGATTGCGCGCAAGGGGCAGATACCGAAGGGATTGGAATTCAGTCTTAATCCAAGGTGATCTCGTGTGAAGGTGGACCCCAGGGAGACTTGGTGTGAAAAGAACCTTACCTAAAGGCCATATTTGCATGCACGAAAGGAAAATTACGCGTACGAGTGCCGGTACAGATTCTTCAGTCTGGAAGTCGAAGGGCTCAACTTCAGTTTATAGGCGTTTGGGGGCGCGAAAAATAGTTTGGTGAGAAATAATTTCATGACGAGGGTAGTGGCATGAAATGTCAACCACACGGGGCAGGGTGAGAAATATTTCACACCCACACTGAAGAAATCTCACAAATCCCAGAGCTTTCTACACGGGGCATAATTTTTACGCGTACTTATGATTTTTTTTCATTCTGCTCCTCTAGGCCCCCCGGACTGGGTCACCGGTTCCGAATATGACTGCCCTTTGTCTTTTTGAATCCTTTTTTTAGCCCTTGAGGTTTTTTTTGGCTTCTACAAATTCCCCCCCCCCCACCCTCAGAATCGGATCAGAAAGGGTTCACAATGGTCGAATTCCAAGGGAAATGCTGAAATACAGAACTCTGTGGGGTCCAGTTGCGCTAAAAACTAGGAGCGATGCGCCAAACCAAAGGGTGCGAAGAATCCACTATAAGTGTGTGCGCATAAACCACGCATTTCCTATAAATTCCATCACGGGTCCCATGGGCCATAAAAATTTTCTCACGTGACAAGATCCATGCTCTCGAGCATGAAAAGTCATTCAGACCTGTGCGAAAAACCGCCCGACTGCGTGCAATTCCACCAAGATCAGGTGTCGTTTTATGCGCAAAATTGTGGTTTTTCGCACCGCATTCTGATATTTCAGGACGGACACTGATTTTTCATGCCACCCTCTCATATTCCACACCAGCTACTCAAACACTTTTCAGATGAAAATGGCCGCAAACCAGGCTGCTGAGGGTGAAGCTGCTGCCCAATGGGATTAAATGGTCACCAACCTTGAGGTTTATGGCGCACAAAGGATTGTCTCCCACAACCATACCCTTTTCAATATGCTAACCCTTTCCCAAAAGAAGTATGCTCTATCCAACAATCAGCCACTATGGGACTTCAGTATTTTGGGGGAGGTCCTTTTTCCGGGTTTTGAAGTTGATACACAGCGTTCATGGGTGACCTGTGAGGACGAACTCCCCCAGTACAACATCACCAACAACGGCCATCCTGCCAGAGAAACCAGGCATATGGATGTTTACGTCCAGAATCCTAAGACTATGACAATTTCAGGGAGTGACCCTGTTGTGGAGAGCTCCCCGACCCTCTATGCAAGCACCTTCTGTCAGAGAATCTCTAATGAGGATAAAGGATGGATATAAGACTAGGACCTACGTTCCGGAGGCAACTTCATAATTGAATGGGCCTAGGCATACAAGGTTTTCCATACATGTTACCAATTTGGGGCTGAGCTATGACATATTGGCTTGTTCGAGGCGGTGTGGACGTTGTAATTTCACTTCTACCGCCTGCACGAGCTCGGGCCAGAGCTATTCACTCAGTGGACCCCCAATACAAATACCTTCTATCTTAATCATGGGGAAGTTGGTATCAGTCTTTGGTACATTCACTGCATAAGGGGTATCCCTTTGGAAGGCCACCAATATGATGAATTCCTTCCACCAATGAGCACTTGGGGAGACTGATCAAGAACCCCCATGATGACATGGCACGTATTTGAGCTTGCTAAAGAGAGGCTGAGGGTCAAGGATTTCCTGAAGGACATCGCTTACAAGGACTGGTTTAGCCTGTTCTTGGAAAGGGATCTGGAATTCAAGATGCCAAGGCGGGGGAGACGGTGTCCATCCGTGGCACAGAGGAGCAAGATCAAATCATACTGGAGGATCCTGGAGGCAGAGAACTAACAATCATGGGGCTACATCATAAACGAGATTCGAGACCCGAATGTTCGGTATGCCGGATTCCTTGCCACATTCCAGAGCGGGTGGCTCTTACCGGTGAGGGATGTAAGGATGGGCGTTTGTCCTGCGACCCTGTTTATTTCATTGAATTTATATAAAATCCAAAAAAATATAACATAAAAAATAGACTTATAATATGTCATAGTTACCTATAACATTCCTGTAGTACCCTAATTATTTCAAAATTTTTAATTTTCATATTTTTTATATCATTTTTTGATATCTATCTTAATAAAATAATTACAATGTAATTGTTGTGTCAGTATTTATGGTAATTATTTAATAAAAAAATTATAAATAAATTTACATGATGTATATAATTTCATTATATTTATTTAGATAATTTATTATCTATGTTATATCATATTTATAACTATATTGAAATTATTATACTTATAAGAAATTATAGCATGACATGTTGTAACTTTCTTTTGTTTTAATAACATTTATATCACTTTCATGGGAACAATTACATTAAATGAATCAATTGTAATCCATTGGTGTTATGGTTCAATTTTTATTCATCTGATAGGATTTTTAAGGCGTTATGGTAATTTTATTTTCCTTATCATATTACTTTTTACCATAATTTACGTGATTCATGTTTAACTATGGTAAACACAAATTAAGTTAGTTTTTGTTCATAATATCAAAAAATAAAGGTAAGTTATTTAAATAATTTGGACTCACTTATTCCAAATATAGATTCCATTTTTAAAACATTAAAACACAGATATTGTAGTGATTAATTTAAAATAAATCCCTATTGTAAGAATGAAAAAATGAGTATTTTAAAAGTAAAAACCATCAAAATATTGACTTGTATTTATATCAAATTTCAATGTAATATTACTTAAAATATCTAAAATTGGATCAAATTATAAAATTATAATTTAAATATAATTTATAACCAATTAAAATGATATTATATATATATATATAAAATTTCTTAAAAAAATGTTTTGAGTTAAAACACCGTATTTTTCATTATTTAATAAAATATGAATTTTATCAGAAAAATAAAAAAAAATCAAAAAATGTAAATTTTTATGTCCCAATTATTTAGTGAAATATAACTTATAAAAGCATCAAAAATAGATTTAAAATGGGTTCTCTATAAAAATGTGGTAAAATACCTTTTTTTAATGGATCTTTAAGGAAGAAAAATGAATTTATTCATATATCATTTCTAGAAAACATATATGATTAATTTTTAACATTAAATTTAATATATTAAAAAAATATTTCATTCAAAAAATCTTTAAGAGTGATTTAATTAATTTATAAACTCAATTACTTGAATTTAAATAGTTCTTCAGAAAAACAATTTTTTTATTTAAAAAGGGATTTCTTTACATTTATAATTAATTGTCCCATATAAAATTAAATATAAACATGTGTGAAACATATTTCCATAATTCAATTAATACTTTTCATTCACATAAATATAACATCTATGTTATAACTATCGTATTAAATAATAATCTTTAGTTGTTCATTTAATCTTGAGGTGTTGTATCGTGTACTCTATCTAACATTATGTTTCCATTTAGAAAAACACAGGATTTTACATTCTCCCCCCATGGAAATTAAGCCCTCAAATTTTTTTTGGGGCTGATAACTAAAAAAATGACTTTTAAAAATACATTTATGGAAACCCCACATCGGAAAAAAGGATTAATAAATCTTCCACTTTAAAAGAAAGAGAGGAATGTAAAAAGGTCTCCTAATATAACACATACTATGATTCCATTTATGAAAACATGGATGTGGAATAAGAAATAAATTTGATTCTCTGATGGATGGTGAAAAAAAAAATGATAACAAGAAATTAAAAAATCCCAAAACCTTATGTTTTTTATTAGTTAAAAGGGAATTGATTTCTTAGTAAGAGAAGTAAATGGATAACATTTTTTTAATATCATTTTCATCAAGTTGAAGAATTATTTGATTACCTAGACTATGAATATAAGTAAATATACTAACATGGATAAATAGTTTCATCCTATAGTCAATTTCCTCCATAGAATCATATTTTCCTCCAAATGATGTGTATTTAAAATTATTTTTTAAGGTCTAAAGAACAAAAATCATCTTCTATTGAATCATATAATACAAAAAATATTAACTATCCATTTATCCATTCATGAAAATATGACAAAAACCAATACAGTTAGTACAAGGTTAGATTATTCTCACAAATAAATAAACTGTTATATGATAAAAACTTTATTAATCTCTAAAATTAAACACTAATACCCACTTTTTAACATAGACCATTCGACAAATAAATGTCCTTAAAATTACTAAAATATTATAAACTAAGATTGAAACTGAAAATTTATAAGGATTTGATCACATACTATACCCAGATAAATTTTAACACTTATCTCCAAATAACATCAACCACTCTTAAAGTCTCATAGAAAAAAATAATTAACATAATCACATATTTTCCAAGATAGGTTAATCATTTCTATAAATAATCTAACCCCCCATTTGTCCACAATTAAAATAATAGATAATTCCCAAATATAATTCAACCATTAAAACTCAATCGAAATCTCATTGAATTCTATCTATCTTAATCATATAAAGTTCACAATGTAGTGAACATATTTAAAAAATAACATTTATCACTTAATTCACAAATCATTTCAAATACCAAAGATATTCATTTTATAAAACATAATTTCCCAAAATCAAATTATTTTTATTCTATAAACTTATTTTACTAAGAAGATAAATTCATATTAACCATGGAATTCATGTAGTCTAGTGGTAGGTGATAAACCCTTATCTCACTTTGGTTCTGGGTTCGATTCCCACAGCCTTGTCCAACATGACAGGTTATCACCCTTCTTACTGGATGTCCCTTTTTCTAATATTTTGTTATTCTTATAACATTCCTAAAAAAACATCCTCAAAAATAACCATAACATGTGTTAGCCAAAATGTTTCCCTCATGTCCTTCATTTTTCATCCCATAATTACCTCAGAATAAAATATTATATAAATGTTATCCATTACATTATAATTATGTCAACATAATAAAAGATAATTCTTCCTCAAATAAAATTTTCACATAACATACTTCGTGGTTACACATACTAAAAAAGTCTTCCAAAGTAATCCCATCATCAAAATAGCACTAATACTTTTAAAAATTACATCAACCATAGATCTAACATAACTCTCGGATTTCTAAAATTTAGACATCTTAATCATTCATAATTTTTAGTCATCCTTTAACCATGATTTTTAATCTTATTCCTCAATACCTCCTTCTTATAATCAAAAACATTAATTATGTTATAAGATTCAATAATGTCAAAAAAATATTCCATACCATTCATTGGTCATTTTCAGTTTCCTCATCTTCAATTAGAATGGAATTAGGTATTTCTAAAAATATATTTGTATGGTCATACCGATCTCATTCATGAACCTTAATCATTGGATGTCAATTTTAAAAATAACCATTGTCCCTATATTTAAAACATTAAATTTATAACTCGGAAATAAATTCATTCCCTTTCCCGGATTCAACTGAGATCTTCCTTTTACATTTGTAGTTTATTATTTTATTACATCTATTTCCACACCTAAAACATATTCCCATCCCATTAAGATATTTTCCTAGGTGTTTCTTTCCTGATTAATGACACATATGTCCTTGAATATGTTTTCCATTATGATCATTTTTACATGAACATCCACATTGATTCATTTTTCACATATATTATGCATTATAAAACACACCAAGGTTCTAGTGGTTAATCATGTCTCTTGATATTTGGTTTAGAAGAACCATAATAGTTATCATTGAATCTACCATTTCATTAGATTTTTTATTCATAGAACCACAACATTTCCCTTCACATCCATTTTTACTTTAGTACATGATGGATCCATCCATTTACTAAAATCAAAAAGGATAGTGTGAGTATATCAATAAATCATCATATACCAACTTCTCATAAATATAAACACTACGATGTCCTCATTCCTATTATGTAAAACTCATTCAATTTATCTAAACTAACTATCACTCTCCCAACCATGATATTCATAATGGTTATATAAAACTTTTAACTTGTGATTAAATAACACCCTAACCACTAATGTTTTCTAAACGAAACTCTGATACCAACTATATAGCCCCAGCCTTAAACATTACATAATATTGAGTTATGTCAATAATTCACATTGAGGATCTTTTTATGTTTAGAGATTTTGATAATTATACCCTAAATATTTTATAATAACTAAAATATTACAAATTTGACAAGTCTACATGATATTAAACTTTTTTTATAATCTAAAACATTTTAAAATAAAACATGAATTCTATTTCTCGATGGAAATTTTCATAACATTCATCTTGAATTATTCTTTTATATTACACATAAGTATACCATGTCGAAAAAATATGAAAAAAATAAGATGAGAACAAAAAACTCGGTAAGGGATGTAATATATGGAATGGAATCATTAGTCTATGAATATTTAAAACTCATGAAAACAGTTTCACAAAATCATACTGTTTTAGCCAAAAAACATAGTCTCTTTAACATACCTCATGAAATCATAAGCTTCATAGAAAAATACATAACATCCATAAAACAAAAATCTAACTTGTGGAATCCATATCAAAATTACATTGTAGCTTTCACAACTATGTAGGGAATAACCTTTATTGTAGAATCTGGAATAGAAATCACAGTATATTCCCAAAATCTCTAAGAAGAAATCATATCATTTGACTCAATATCATTACCCAATGCATTATAGAGATATAGATAGGTCATCATCCCTTGGTTACTCATGTAACCACCCATATAAATAAACAATTCCCAAGACCCATAACATTATCATAACACATAAAACAAGCGTAATAGAAAAATAACATTTACACATTGAAATCACATTTCATTTTTTACAATGCCACACACTAATAAATCGTTACACTTCTTTTGAAAATAAAATCCTAAACTTGTAAAGTAAACATAAATACATAAAAGTGACATAAAATTGAGAAATTAAGTTCTTGAAATATGTGTTAAATAAAACATTCCATGTTGTTGAAATAATCAATTCAATTTTAAATCACATTTAAAACATTTAAATATAATATTTTCAAATCAAAGATTCTCGTACCACATTGAAACATTTGAAATGAATTAAATTTTTAAAACATTCAGGTCCATATAAATAAATCCTTAAAATGATTTAGAAAACATTGACATGAAATAGAAATGTTTATAATAATAAATCATCAAAACATTAAAAGGAGGTTTTTAGTTAAAAAGTCTCTAACCTTAATTCTTACTCGTCATGTAAAATATATATATTCATGAATAATAAAATTATATTAATTTATAATTTCTTGATAAAATTTTTCATGTTAATTTTCCCTTTTATATCACTTCTAACAATGTTATAAAAATTACATAATTTTTTTTAGTTCACATCGGGAATTTTGTCGGTATTTGATATTTGTGTCGAAAGCAAAGTTGGTATGATGTAACAATTCCATGTGGTAAAAAGTCCATAATATTCAAAATATTATTAGTTAAATAAAAATAACTTTTTCCCATTAATAATAATTTTTTATTAAACCCATTAATTATGGTTAATAAAAATGAACAATATCATAATCATTGAGACAGTAGGTCGTACCTACACATGAGTAACATCTTCATTTTTCAATGATCATTATGGAAGTATGGTAATTAATATTTTATATTTCAAAAATTAAAATATCATAATTAATATCATATTAATATTTAAAATACACTTTCATATATCATACAAGTGATTTTGCAAATAAAAATGAACCACATTGCTTCAAAGAAGTGATAATTCAAATGTAGGCATGAACGACATTATCATTTTTATGTGTATGGAAAGTATGAAAGTAATTGATATATTATTAGCTTATAATTATTAATATTTAATTAATATCACATATGAACATTAATTCCATCATTATAACCAGTCTTTAAATATGGTGAATAAAATTGAACTATATTGGTTTGCGAGGAGTCGTCTGCTATACACATGAAATTAAAGTTTATTCCCATTTGATGAAATTTGAGAATGATTTAAGATATTATATTAACATAATAACATATCAGTACATTTATAATAATATATTTATTATCTATTCAAGGATAGAGGTGATTTGAATGATGTGGAAGAAGAAATAAAATAGAAATACTTAAAAGAAAACGATATCACTTCTTTGGTTAATCTCATTTTAAGAACACCTTAATACCTATAATGAGCATGTTATGTCAAAAATAAGACCTCAATAATATAGGTATAGATTTTATAATGGTATTTGTTTCAAATAATGGTCACACTAAATGGTTCTTGAAGTTTGAGTTTTAGAGAAGAGTGGGTACATTTTTAAATGAGAGGGGAGGGGCACCCTTGGAAACTCTTAAAATATTATGTTAATATAAATTAATTTTTGACTACAAATGACCCCAAAATTAGTTTTTTTGAATATAAGATAAATATGTTTCAACATAATCTAATAAAATTGTTTTTATATGTGTATTTATTCTATTCTAATCCTCATCATTTTTATTTACCCTTAATTAATCTATTTTGATTTAAATATTCGTAACAACATTTTAATTATTAAGAGGAAATAAATTTTAATTATTTGTAGTAAATGTCCCATAAAAGGTCCCTTAATGAACCCTTAGACCATATAATATCCAATTTTTAATTTTTAAAGATTTTTAATATTTTTAATTAATTTACTAAAATATTAGTTTTATAAAATATCACTTTTGGCAATTTTGACATTATTCGTTTCATTGAATTTAAATAAAATACAAACATATAGGTATCTTCTAAAAAACAATTTAATATACATATAGTATTTCATAGGAACCTATAAAATTTATGGTGTATCCTTATTAACTCATAATATATTTATTTTAATATTTTTATAATCATTTATTTTATATTTATCTTAAAAAAAATAATTACTATATTACTATTGTGTTAGTATTTATGGTAATTATTTAATCTCTAAAAATTCCAAATAAATTCAAATGATATAGATATTTTCATTATATTCATAGAGATTATTTATTACCAATTTTATTTTATAGTTACCACAACATTAAGATTATAACACTTATTAGAAATAAGAGTGTTACATGTTGTCACTTTATTTTGTTAACATAATATTTATATCACATTAATATAATAGAGTCCATTAAATGATTCAATTGAAACAATTTGTTTTTAGGGATAGACATTTATTCATAAAATAGGATTTTGGAAGGTTCTAGGGTAATTTTATTATACATATCATATTATTTGTTACCCAAATTTTCTTGATTCATATTTAACTGTGGTAAATAATATTTATCATACTTACTAATCAAAATATCAAAAAAATAAAGGTAACATATTAAAGTAATTTAGTCCAACTTATTGAAAATATAGTATCCATTTTTAAAATTTTAAAACAAATATTTTTTTTGTAATTAATTTAAAATTAATCCTCGTCATCAAAATGAGAAAATGGTTTTCTAAAAAGTAAAATCAATCAAAATATTAACATGTGTTTAAATAAAATTTCAATGTTAAATGACATCTAATAACCAAAATTAGATTAAATGATAAATATATTATGAAAATATACTTCAAAATGAATTAATATTATAATCTAACTATATAAATAATTCATATGAAAAAAAACGTTTTGAGATAAAATGGTGTTTTCTTCAATAATCCTTAAAAAATGAATTTTATTAGAAAAATACCAAAAAATCTACCAAAGTAAATTTTTATTTTACTATTCCAAATTAGAGGTTTATTTTGTAAAATATAACTTATAAAATTATTAAATTCTATATTTAAAATGGTTTTCCAATAAAAAGTGGTAAAAATACCTTTTTTGAAAAATGCTCCTATAAAGCATAAAATTGAATCTATTATTATATCATGTCTAGAAATCATATAAGATGAATTTAAAATAATATATTGAATATATTAAATATATATTTCATTCCCAAAATTCATCAAGTGTTTTTTTTATTTTATAAACTCACGTATTTCCATTTATATAATTATTTAGGAAAACATTTCCTTCTATTTAAAAATATATATTTTTCATTTATTATTAATTGATCACCAAAGAACTAATTATGAAAATGTGAAAACCATATTTTCATAATTAAATTAATGTTTTTCATTCTATCTATTTTAAAATCTAGGTTATAACTACCATATTAAATAATAATATATAGTTATTCATTTAAGCTAGATGTGTCGTATTATTTACGCTATATAACTTTGTGTTTACTTTTAAAAAACATAAGATGTTACATAAAGTATGGAACTTATAGAAATATAATTCATATTTATTGATCCCATGAAGAGAATTAAGAAGGTTGTTTGTGTATTGGTTATACTTATGATGATGAATGAACTGCAAACTACATGTGAAATTTATTGGATGTTATAAAAATATTTTTTATATTAAACATGACGATATTTATTAGATTTAGGTTGAGGAACTATAATACATGATTCATATTTCATATTATAGGATAAGGGTTATTAAGGAATAATATGATGATGCCATAGTAATGTTTTAAGAATAAATTTTGATGATTTAAGTGTATATGTTTTGAATTCAAAGTTTATGTTATATGAATTTGGAAATATATAAGTATTTTAATTATAAGTTTTTAATGATATAAAAGTATTATTAAAATGGTGATGAAGAATTATAAAGTTTATTTAATGTAAATGTGATATTTTTAATTAAGTTAATGTTACACTTAATGTGTTCAAGGTGTTGATAAATGTTTTTTAGCATGGATAAAGAGATGATTTATTTTGATAATTTAAATTGGATAGAATTTATGAGCTCAGAAGTGATGAAGGATTTGTTGAAAATATTTCTATATTATCATGGATGAAGTTTACAACTTTTTCTATTTAAATAATATATGCATAATAAATGATCAATGTTTTTAATAAGGAATTTTTTGAAAATTTAGGGCATTATCATGTTTCTAGATAATTGATGATAACGGTGTTCACAGTTTTTTAATGTGAGAAACAAGAACTACATTATGATATATGGTGTATCAATGTTTATATTATATAGTGAACTTATTTCTAATGTTTTTATTTTCATCATTTGGATGTGTTACATGGTTAACCATTTATGTAATGGTATATGTTAAAAATCAGATATGGTGTTAGAGACTAAATTTGTATACCACCAGATGAGTATTTATACATATTTGATGACATGTGATAACCATTTTTTCCTAATAAAAACAGAAATATTTAATGAATTATCATTATATTTATCAATATCATTATCTATTAGTTCATCAAGACAGAAAATTTCACATTTATTTACTAGTGTAAGATATCAAGTGGGAATTTATCAAGGCACAACAAAAGGGTGATATTGTGCATATGTAATGGAATTAAATCAAGAACGTATATATTCATGTTAATGTTATTAAAATATAGGAAAATGTTTCTTGAAATAAATAATTTTATCCTGGTACCTTTATTTCTGATGAATTAAATTTCCCCTTAGATCATCATAGATTTATGGCATTGTGATTTTTATCTTTATCTTATCCATATTCTCTATCACCCACCTTCATAACTTGATAGTTATATTTCCCATTCATGTTGATGTATAAAATTTCCTCGTATTTTCTCCTCTGTCGAAACCTAGTTATGAGTTACATTGGGTAACCTTCATGTTTCCAACATTCATTTTTAATGGATATTTAGGTATTTATTTTTACGATGTGGGTTTCTATGAAAGGAACTTTAATGTTTTAAACCTTTAATAACCCAAATTAATTTAGATGGAGACATTCATTTTAAGTTAGTATAATGTGACACCCTTAGATTTTGTGAAATAATTTTATCAAGTAATTATACATGTTGAAATATTTCATTTCATGCAACACTGAATATAGTTCTTTTATATAAAATTATTTTGTTTGTCTTGAATTACACGCAACACCATGTTAACCTTGCACTACATTCTGCACTTAGATTATATTTTGGTATATGAAACAATAAGTTTTTATGGTATTAAACACAATACCGAGTCCCTTTGATAGCTTGTGTTGCATGAAAAGGCGAGTTTTTACAAAACTATAATATAATATCAATATGATTACTAAAAAATTATTGTAGTTTCCACCTATCCCCTAGAATATAATTTAGTAACAATATTAACTAAATTGTGAAAATGTGGTTTTCTAATGCATATAAAATGAATCCTTTGGTTATCATTTAATATAAGTGAATAAAAGAACAATATAAAAATAATGAAATTACTTATCTAAGAAAACTATTTTTCTATGTAAAAAAAAATTGTATATTAGTAAATTAACCAAACCACTTTCGATTATTGTTTTCTATAAAATTTCTATATTATATATTCAATCAGTATTGATTTGGTGGTGTTTCTGCGCCGCGTGTGTGGTGTGTTCCACTGTACATATATTTTCTTAAATAAATTTTTAGGGCCAAGCTTGCTTGAGTCCTAAACATTCATGCTATATTCAATTAGTATCTTTCATATTCAAATATTTAATAGGTATAAGATAAAAAATAAATCAATTTTTATGAATGAAAAGTTTTATTTTTCTGAAAAGAATTTTTTTCACCTTTTAATAGATAACCCATTTTAAATCTGATTTTTGACACCTTTATAATATTTTTTTGAAAAAAATGATGATTTTTTAAATTGGTATATCAAAATTAACTTTGGGTGAATTGTATATATTTTTTTTTTGAAGTTATATTTTTTTGATGAATAATGAAAAACATTGAATTATAATTCAAAACAACTTTTTAATCTCATATATGTGTATAGTTATATTATATTTTATTTTTAAAAAATTATATAGTTAAATTTTAAATAAATTCATTCAGTTTAGGTAATTGGAAACAATTGAACATTGAAATTGGATTTAAAAACATTTTAATCTTTTATACACATTCTCATAAAACAAGCTATTGTGACATGTCTGTGGGATTAATTTTAAATTAATTTATGCCAATTATGTGATTTTTATTTGAAAATTTTTATTAAATTTTTTAATTTCCATATTTTATAATTTCTAATTATATAATCTTTTTTTTCACAAAAAATATTAGTAAATTTCATTAAAATTAATTACGGAGATTAATAGAAAAACTAGATTATCAAAGAACTTAATCATAAACATAAGGTCCCAAATGACCTAGAAAGTTTTTCAAAATCCAATGGATGTTACTATTTCTTCTATATCCTCCATTTTATATAATTCGGAAATTTATCGGGGCCACATCACTTGGGGAAAACATGGGTTGAATTCTATTTTCAAAAATTTAAGAGAATTCCCCTCCTCTTCTACTATAAAATAGCACTCACCACTCCGAATTATTTACATATATCAAGCCATTTTCCTCACCCAAAATATTATATAATACTTTGAAAAATCTATAACATAATCTTATAAGCCTCATTTTTTCATTAATCCATCCATGGAAGCCCATTGGTGAAAACCAATAAGGAGTTACCTAAAGAATAGGTAACATCCTTCCTCAAGCTTGTTTGTTTTATTTTCATTATCCACCAAATAAAATATTATTATTCCATAATTATATAATAAAATTATCATCCTAAATATGCTAATATTTTTTATATGTTTTAAACATATGCTTATACACTCTTCCATCTAATGGGTAACGAACTTACTGTTCTTGAGTACAATGAGGTACCACCTCACCAAATGATGTTGTACATTTTTTCATTACCACATATCGTGGTTTGGAATTATTATGGAAAATATATTTTTAAATTATATATAAAAAATTTATGAAGTCTTTATTTTTATTTATTTATTATATAAAACATACCTTCATGCTTTTCATTTTGTTTGAATGCAATAACATCTTTTGGGGATGTGAGGATTATCGCCTCTTCAAAGCGATGTGATTCACTAACACATTAATGGAATGTACTGAAGACGGTTTCAATAAAAATATATGATATATATCACATAATAATTATACTATAATTATATAATGTATATACATAAATTTTATTTACATTGTTTTAATACGACGATAAGATGGAAACAATGTTCAAGTGTACGTATGATCTACCATCTCCCTGAATGGTGTATTACATTTCATATTTCAGAATTTAATATATTATAAAAAATGAACATATATACTGAATATATATTATATTTATATAATGTTTTAATTTATATAAATAAGTAAAGCATGACCTACGTAAGCAGATCAATAATAACAAGCCCAAATATATATGAATAACAATGTATATGTTTCATGAAACATAACATTAATACGGATTTGTTAATAAACAGATAACATAAAGTAATAAATAAATAATATATGGTGTTATTTATAATGATATGGTTTATGGAACATTTATAATAAACTTATATTTATTATATAGTATTTTAAAACATGTAGGATGAATGTCAGTATATAAGGTAAGGTTTTCTCATGTCACGTTTATTTCTGTGAGTCTTATACCATATTCACCACCCATTTATTTTTTCTGGTGTATATACATCCCATGAATGTATTATATTATTATTATACATATTTTTATGGATATTTGCATATCAATTTTATGATCATTCATTCATGGTATTTATGTTTCAAATGTTACCAAATGAGTAATGTAATTTTTTTCACATTTTTCCTTCATTGAGTTACATAGCATGTTGTGACCCTAAATTTATATATTGGGTTTATTTAGTACCTTTTTACCTATTATATAATTAATATCCTTATTTAATTATATTTTAATATTCATTTTATTTTATTCTATCAAGTTTATTATGATTCCATGGTAACAAAGTGGTAATTACTTATTACAATAATTACATTGTTTATCATGACTATTTATGTTTATGCATCCATTGATGAAATTTTATAATCCATATTGAAATAACACACATGGATTTTATTATCCTATGGTTATTAAGGATATCATCATGTATTGGTACCATTTTCCTATGTTTGGTACTTAATATAATTAAGATAGTGTTTCTAAGAAAATGTGACTATATCTCTCTCTTTGGCAATGTGTTTTTCTTGGTCGACGATTTTTCCACTGCCTATTTCTGTCTGATGATTTGATGCTTCAATCATGGAACATGGGAACCTTTTTTATGAAACCTGGATGGATTAATTTACATGAATGGTCATTGGATTTTAATGTCTCATGTGTAATAAATTCTTTTTCTCAGTTATAGATTTGTCTTCATGGGCTCAATTGGGTCCGTTGGAATCTGAAAATTCAGTATGATATTGGAAATGAAATTGGGACTCCGATTCGGCTTGAAAAAGAGAATGAGGATGTTATGATGGTTCATTTTTCAAGGATGTTGTTGGAGGTTGATCTTAGCAACAATCTGATTGACAAGGTAACCCTTTCTACTCCTTTTGACAATATTCACATTGACATTGAGTATGAAGAAAACCTCTTTTCTACAATGAATGTATAGCCGTTGGACACTCATTAGAGTTATGTCAAAGGAATTTTTCATGTGGGGAATGTGGGATGAGAGGAAATTCATCATATCTCTGTCTTAGGAAGTCAAAGGGGAAGGATTCGATGTTGGCAAAATCTGTTGTGCATGATGGTGATTCACTTAGCGAGCATGTTCCCAATGTTCTTGATGGGATGGATACTAGGAAAGGGTTGTTAATTGATGTATCTATGATTAAGGCCCATATTGGACCCTCTAAGACTCATTTTGTCAAAGAGGGTAATCTAGTTGTGGACCCTGATATTCTCCAAGTTGACGTCTCCAAGCAGAATGATGTGCAACAACATCATAATTGCCAGCAAGAAATCCAGAAGCTTTTCCAAGTTTCTAAATTACCTGAAAAATGGTGGAATGTTTCTGATGGTGAACAGGAGAATATGGGTACCCCGATTAGGGTCTCGGGAAGTGGCAGACACACCTCTTATAAGGATTTCATTTTATGTGGCAATGCAAATGGTGCTTCTAGTGAGGGTTTCACCTCTGTTCCCTCAAAGCGGAGACCACGCAAGGATTGTTCTAATGTTCCAAGAAACATGTCTACCAGATCGTTATATAAGGTTTCAAGGAAGGTGGATACAAATATTTTAAAAATCTTTAATCGAGACAAGACTCAATCAGAGTGGGCGATAGTTGGTGACTCTGATTAGGGAAATGATATGTCGTTTTATGATCTCTAGACCTGTTTTTGGTGGATGAGGGCATTTGCTTGTCTCATTCTGTCTGCCGCCCTTATGTACCTTTTTATTTCGATTTAATAAATGGTCAGAAGCTTTACTTCTGGCTTGACTTGTCTAGTATGTTCATTTGAGAGCAAGACTTTTAAAACCATTTTAAAAAATGTTATACTATTATTATATGATACTTAAAAAATTCCCAAATTTTAACTTTTAAAAAAATTATTTTTTAAAAATAAGTCTTCTTGTGGTTTTTTAATCGAGACACTTTTCTAACTTTTTATGGTATAAAAAATAATGTTCCGCATGTATGGATTTATCCTATATCAAAACCATACATCCTTTGAATCATACTCTACATGTTTAATATATTCCTTTTTAAAAAGGGTTTTTTCTCATTTTCAGGACATTCATTGTTATCAAAAGGTCTATTTTACAACAAACGTTTTTAAAAGTATTTTATGATTAAAAAATTGATTTAAATGATTTTAAAATATCCCTTTATATATTTTTAAAATTATTTTTTCAATGAAAAAAATTCAATGATTTAAAATATTATTTTATAAGTTTTAAAAAAATTTAAAATAATTTTTTCTCCCAAATTTTTTGAAGCTTATTTATTATTTTATCAAGGTTAATGGTTTTTAAAATGTTTTCAAGATTATTTTATATGTTTTCAAGGAAAATGTTTTTCTAAATTCTTTCAATATTTTTTGATATGTGTTCAAGTAAAAAAAAATTCCACAAATTTTCTAGAATATTTTTATTTTTTCAAGGAAAAATCTTTTCAAAATCTTTTCAAGCATATTTTAGATGATTTCAAGGAAAAAGGATTTATAGCTTCCTTTATAAATTTTAATGACTATTTTCAAAGAAAGTAGTATTAAAATTATTTTTTGTTTTAAACATAATTTTTCAAAGAAGAAAGGTTATATTCCACATTAAATGTTTTAAAAATATATTTCCAAATTATTTCCAGCTTCAGATGACATCCTTTGGTGTTACTCATATTTTTTGGGGGAAATGATCCAAATGATCCATTCAAATTATTGTTGATGAATAGTTTATGTTTTGATGGAATGTTTTTTATGAAACATGCTTCTCTTTAATGGGTTTTATGATTATAAACCCTATTTTTCATGGGCTATATGTTTACGAAACCCTCTTATTTTAACGGATTATTATTTTATTAAATGATTATGAATCCTATATCTTCTCCATAGGTTATGATATAATTACATGTTTATGATAACCAATTCATTGCATGTGTTATGAGATTAATTTTTTATGATCATTTTTCATACTAATAGATTATTTCTTTAGGATATTGATGGTACTGATATCTCCCTCCATTACATTGGGTAAATATTTATATCTCCTGAGATATAGATGGTTGGAACGGGGAGTGAACTCTGTTTAGTGAAGGAATTTTTCCTCTAAGACGGTCTTGGTAGTAAACCTTGACTACAAAGATAGTCCACAAAGTGAACCATAATGACCAAGATGTTATTGGGAGTAAACCACGACAACCAGAATGGTATGGGGAGTAAACCCATACTGTTAATATGTCCTTGTAATTTATATCTTGACTACTATAAAAATAATTTTATTTGCTTATGTGTATTCCATAGATCATATGTCTTATTCCTATGTTATAATTTCATGGATTATACTCTTTATTACCTTATGATTCATGTATTATGAACTACTAATATTTATTTCATGATTAATTTTTATGATTTTCTTTAGAAGTGTATCATCTTCAAATGATATTTTCGTGTTCTCATGCCCTTATTCTCATGTTATGCTTAAATATCTCTTTTATTTATGCTTACTAAGAATCTAATCCCACTATTTATTATGTTTCCTTTACCCAAGTTATATATAAAGGTTTTAAGTATAAGTACTAAATGGGAATATATTTTCATGGAAACATTGGATATATTTTTCTGAGAAAGAATATTTTGTTCAATGTTTCCAATGAAAATAAATTAATATGGTTCTCAATCATGTATTTTTGTAATGTGTTAAATATTAATCTAAAATAATTTAATATCCTTGTTTGTTAATTCTTTTTGCAATATAAACTATTGATATATAAGGAATAATTTAAAAATTCGTGTTAATATGTACCTATGAGTATCAATGTTTCAAAGTACGTTATCCAAGGGAAATTTCCAATTAGTTTTTCAATCCTAAAAATATATTCATGTCCGTAAAAATAGGTCATAATGAGATTATTTATTTTCCAATTAATATCCCCCAAGAGTGTCAACCGATGTGTCCAAAAAGGCAAATTTTTTGTGCTTCAAGTTATGATTTATTTAATAATTAATATACCTATTTCAAGGTTATTACCTCCAAGATACTATTATTAAAAATACACATCCACTTGTAGTATCTATGAAATGATGTAATTGGTAGGAAACCACTTTCTCTATACATCACCAATGCTTCATGATATTATTCTATAAAATAATTCTCCATGTCGTTATCACTAGTGTATTCTAATAATAATACCAAAACATAGTAAGACCTTTCACTAATACTAATTGTAGTAACCTAATATTGTTACATATATTTTTACATTATTATTATCAAAATTATCCAATAAATACAACCCAATGATTGAGATGCCTAGTATATTTGTAAGACTGGATACATAAAACATAAACATCAAACAAAAATAAAAAATAATTGTTGTAATCTCAATAATGAAATCCTACATCCATTTTAGCTCCTAAAACTATATAGTAGAACCTTGGGAATATATAAAAAAATGTATCGGCTAAAAACCCTATAAGGGAATAAACCTAATAATTAAACAATGCAAATGAGTCATAAGTCGAAATATGATATCATAAAAGATAAGGCTCATAAATAATAATATGGTAGAATAACATAAAACATGTGGATACATATGGTCATGAAATCATATGAAATTAGTAGCAATATATAACATGATATAATAATAACACTGGGCTAGATGCTAATACAACATCCATGGTAGACATAATCCTACCATGTATTAGGTTTACTCCCAAATATCATATGTATCATATCATGAGAAAAAAATACCCCAAGAATTGGAGTCCGGTCTGGGTGAAACCATCAAAACATATACATGATTATATATTCCAAAAAAATAAATAGATCATATTGTATAAATATAATAATTTTCCAAGCAATGAAATAAGTTGCATAATCCTTACACATATCATAATGTATAGTGATTTATTAAATATTATAAATATAAGAAGAAATTAAATATATTTTTTGTTCATATCTGATTACACAAGCATAGATTTTAAAATGTTTTGTTCAATTAGAAAATTTTCCTGGGAAATGGTAGATAATTGGTTATCGAAATCAACTTTGAAAATGGTGTTTTAAGAAATTAGTTAAAGGCTCTTGAAGAAATAATATGTATTAAATTTTATTTTAATCACAAATGTAAACCAATAAATTATTCTTGAAATATTAATTCATTAACTGAAATCATGAATTGGAATAAATAATTTAAATTTGTTTTACATAAAAGGATTAAGGGATAGAAAAATTCTCCTTAATTGGTTTTTTATTTTAGAGAAGTCATTTGAGGAATGAGCTTCAAGAATATATTACCCCATAAAAGGAAGGCAGAATAAGATGGGTATAAATTTTAGAGGGATATATAAGAAATTTATTGTCATTATATAACATCAAATATTTATGTAAAGTGGGTTTGATAGGGAAAGATCATAATAAAAAAATTTGTTGTTATGAGGGATATCTTATCTTATGTTCAATAATTGTTCTATACTTTCACATAATGTCCTAGATAATGAAATTAAATTAATGAGATACTTATTTTAGAATTTTCCTTCAATATTTATTTTATTTAATATTATTCTTTTATGTTAATTTATAATCATTTTAAAAAGATATACAGTTTAATTTTTTTCTGATGGTTTTATTTCTTTGTTCTAACCTCAAGTCACCTATAAATAATTATTGATGTTTTTTTAAAATTACAATATAAATCATATACCTATAGAAATATAAATCATTCCTAATATTTTTTTCTTATGAAATATGTACAACTCATTTAGTAAAAATGTGAATGTTATGTGGTTAGTTCATTTGGGAGGTTTTATTGAACATCATGAACTAATTTCATTTTATTTAATATTATTTATATATTCATTCCAAAAAATAAATAAGTTATATTTACATATTATTTTCCTATTTAACCATAATAATATTTTTTAACCATTATTAAAGGTAGTGGAGAAAAATAAGTTACATTTTTTAGGAGGTGGTGAACCAACCATATTTTGAACAATGTTTTACTTTTAGAAACAAAATAATGGATTGTATAATATGGATATTAAATAATGATTATAGAATATTATTATATTTAGGATACATATGTTATTTTTGTAAGTTTATGGTGAAGATATGGGGTAGTAAAATAAAAATATATTAAATAAAATGTAGCATAGAGTTTACCAATCCCTTTGGATGACTCTGTTTATGCTCCCCCTTAGGGCTCCTTAGAAAGATATTTGGATGAGACCTAAAGAATTAAGATGTGGGAGAGATTATTGGTAAGTGAAATGGGTATAAATTTGGAAATCCATAAGACCAAGAGGTTTTGAGAATAAGGGGTTGTGAATGGTGGTTTTTATAAGGGGAGAGGGTGGTGTTTTGAATATTGTAATGATTAGTTTATTATTTTTTCTTAATATTACCAATAGTGATGAATTGTGAGATCTTATATTGTAAATGGTTCATGGGAATTTGAACTATTCTATTATTATATCATCCAAGACTCAAAATATCATGTATTTATCTTAAAATATCCAATTGAACATTTTAATGTATTTCACTATTGCTAAAAATACAAGTATTTTAAAAAAAATACAAAAAAATTAAATTAACCATTTTTTATATTTATATTAAAAAATTTAAATCCAATTTAAGAAATTAAATTTCTAAATATAAGATATTTCATTATTAAATACAATCCTTATATAATAACAAATACTGCTTTTAAAATTATGATCAATTTTCAGACCCTTTTAAAATTGAATTTATGGTATCATAAAATTATATTATCATTATAATAAAATATAATACAAATTAGTAATTAATTTTATTAAAAATAATTATTATTTTAAAGGTTTATATGTATTTTCATAGTATAAATGAAACATTATGTTTTAAAAAAAAAACAATCGCTTAATTTATCTTTCTTAAAACATTTATTTACTTGTACCATTATATAAATATATCATATTTTCATTTTATAATATACCGAAATTCTTCATTACATTTACATAGGTAAGGTCATTATTCTTATATTCATTTTACCATTCCTAACTGCAATATTACTATTCTAATGGTCATATTATTATTCCAATAGATAAAATTGTAACGGTCGTATGAGTTCCCTACATTCTATAAATATCTCATATTTCACTCATTCTTAATTAACTTATAGTTTCTCCGAATTTTATATATTTATGCATTTTTAAAAGTAATATTTAGTTAATAATATTCTTCTTCATTTCTATTATGTTGTTCATGAGTGTGATTTTTCGAGGGGATCGAGAAGACAAAAATTTTCATATTATTGTTTTCTCTTTTGCTTTTTTTTTCTCCCCACTGTAATACTTCCAATTATTATATACATGTTCATTCATTAAATGTAATTCTAAAATTAATATAATAAAATTTATTTAGTTTTATCCTATTTTTTGTGTACAATAGATAACATTACATTTCTATATATGAAAAAAAATTATATATTTTTTAGAATGGAAATTCCTTTTATAAATGTTTTATTCATTTCAATATGTATGTATAATACGATTGGGTAAAATCAATTATAAAAAAAATGTCTACCCAATGTTCATGCAGTACTTTTAAAGCTTGATAAATGTTCAAAAAATCAACCATAGGTGTTCTAAAGTGATAAAATTAATACAATAAAAGGATATATATATATATTTGATAGATCAATATAGTTATTCTGAAATGATTATAATGATAATTTTTAAATTCTGAAAAAAAAAATCATTTTAAAACTCAAATTTTAAGACTATGACTAAAACACTCAATAAATATTGGGTCTTTTATCATTTCTCATATCATTCCTTTAACGTGTATTTTTATCACATTTTTTCACCTTGTACTCATAAAATTTCTATCTTAACATTTCCATCACTCTACTAAAGTCATTTTTAAAATCTAACATATAAATCAATGTGATCATTTTTAAATATCAACTAAGGTTTAATTCATATTTTTCATCCATATAATTTTTATTAATTTATGGTTATATTTTAATGTCCCATGTATTAATAGGTACAAAGTGGATTGGTTTTTTATAATTTTATTGATTTATTATAGTAAATTTTAAAAGTGATTCGAAGTCATCAAAAGTATAAGTAGGGTTAAATGTTTGATGTAGTGGTACATATACTGACATATAGTAGTGGGAATCATCAAGTACCCAATGATGATTCTAATTTAGGTATAATCCATTAGTGACCCATCAAATAACTAGAGGATCTTTACCTGGTGGACAATAACACACGAGGTACCCATTACAAATCCAAGAGTTACATGGTGGTCTTTGAACTAGAATGCTAAAAATCTATTATTTTCTAAAAAACTTATCTAAATATTTACTATCCTATTCATCAATTTTTTTCCCAACCCCAAACACTATATTTCTTACATCAATTAATTCTTCTAGATCTAAATAAATCATTGGAATTTGGATTTATGTTCTTTCATGTGTGTTGAGAATATTTAGGTAAGGTTAACTCCTCTATTACATCAATCATGATTTTATCAATTTTATCTTCACTTTCAATATTTTATATCCCAAGAAAAATAGTTTTTTTTCCATTAAGGGTTTTAGTTAATTGATATTTTATTATGAAATTTCTTTTTATGATTTTACTCTTATTGGATAGAGGTGGGTGTACCTCTACATTCTATATAATTTTCCATGAACATCCTTGTATACAGGGTCATTCATGTGTGTGTAGCGACTATAACATGTAAAAATTCAAGATTTTAAAGATTCTGAAAAGGTAAAGATATCCCTAGTATGTTTATTAGAAGAGATTTTTCCTTCTTGTAATTAATATAGGGTATTCCATGGGGTATGTAAGAAGTTGTGTGCTTCAATATTTGGGAACCAAGTGTATTCTCTAGGAATTGGTCTGATCATTTAAGTTATATCATTAACATATGGTTTTTGGATAAATATTTTCTTTATATGTGAGAGTTTATAAGAAAAAATTATTAAAAATTTCATGATTTGAGATGGTATATTCCCTATAAGTTTCCCAAAGTGCACTAACTCTTATGAAGGGAACTGGTTATTGTGATGGGTCATGTCACTGACTGTTGAACACTATATGGTATTGGGGGGAAAGAAGAACCATCAGTGCTCCTGATGAATCAACATTCTTATTGGCAATAAATGGTCTGTAGAGTTGCTTTTTTATTATATTGTTAGGTTATTGTAAACTTGTAAACTTTATTTTCTTGAGAAACTGGTATTGTTATTTCTTTCTCATTATTTACATTGAAATATAGTTGTGAAAAATTATACTTTTTGGGAATATTATTATATTTACCCTTGTGGGGGTACATTCTTGAGAGGATTTCTTTGATATTCTTTCTTCGGGATTTGGTTGAATGTTTCTATTAATTAAAATGATAGGGGTTTCCATCAGTTTCTATCATGAACAGGGTTTTTCTTTCCTAATAGGTTGGATATTTTCACCCTCATAAATATTCAAATTATAACATTATGATTCCAAGAACATTATTTTATTTTATTTTATCAATATATTTTATTCCTAGATACATTCCTAGAGTATAATGATAGCCTTCATTGATATTTCTAGAAGAAGGTATCTTTGAGGCCTATGGTAGCTTGGTTAGCACATGATGAATCAACATGGATGCATATTTAGTGACTATTTATTCATTAGTTAGTATATTCGATGACTTATATAATTGGATTTATGATGTAGTCACATTGGGGCTATCCTAATATATTTCGTACTCACACCATGTACATTCACCATGGTGGAAATGAAAAATATGGTAATCAAAATAGATGGGTGCGGAAAGAACCTATGAAATATGGTTGAGTTTGGATATTATTAAATGTTTATGGGGATTATATTGAGACATTTCATTAGACCTTTTCATTGGTTTTCCTCCATAATTAATTTTATTCATTATTAACATGTATATAATCGATTACATGTGTTTATTATTATTTTCAATATGGATATCTAAATATCATGGGTAATTATTTTTATCATTACATGGTAAAATTATTGGGAATGTTATCATGGTTATTGTATCCATGGTAAATAGATATGACCCTCCCTATAATCAATATCCTCAGTCATATGGGGAGATGCACTTGAGGATCTATGGCACTCCAAATCAAACCTAGAACCCTGATTAGGGGTGTTAAAAATAGTATTATATCCCCATTTATACTTATCCTATAAATTTTGAGTTGGTATTAATGGAAAAAAAATGGTCGAGACATTGTGTGGAAATAATTTTTGTGTCGATACATCACTTGTATAGTAGAAACCTAATCAACCATGGGCTACGAGATTATTATTATTAATATTTTTTTTTATGGTTATGGTTTTTGAACATTAAAAAAAAGAAATTTTAGTAATATTATCATTTATTTACTCTTTCTTTTTCATGAAAGTAGTTCATGATTTCACAGATATTATTCGAAAAGTAAATTTAAATAAAATAATCATAGTTGTATGTGGTTATAATGTTTTTTCCAAATATGGATTTAAATTAATTAAATTCCTATAATAATTTATGTAATTCATTCTCAAATAAATTATTAGTGTGATTATAATTACTTATAAATGATAGTGATGATTTTTCTTTGTTAATGTTTCGATATAACTATGATATGATTATATGCATGTAATGTAAGTGAAAACCTTGTATAATTTGATGGGTTGTAGAATTATTATGACTATGAGGGTGAACAATGGATGATTTCTTCATGGGGAAGGTTACTACTCATGCGTTGTGTGATTAGTGAATTGGGTTTCTTATCTGAGTGATATTGAAATGTAATATATGCTGGTAAGATATGTGTATGGTAATGTTATGTTACATATGTGTATGTCATCCCATGATAAAATATATTAATATTATAACATTATATTGAAATGGTTTTGAATCAATTCTTTTTCATTTTAGATTTACGTATCTTGTAATATGTACTATAGATAAGAAGAGGGGTGAGGATGAGAAATCCATTGAGTAAACCCTATCTTTTTTGTAGGTAATATCTATGTCACAATCCATTCACGTGAGACTTGTTCCATAAATTCCCAAATTCATCCACCAATAGTCCAGGGGTATGATATTATCACTGAGTAAGCATGTCACAAACATGGAAGACCTTAGGATAATGTACCTATATATAGTCTCAAATCTCTAAACCCATACATGATAAAATCTAAAACAACTAATAAACCTTGCTCGTATACAATTAAATCTCACTATAATAGTATGAAAATAAGTAGTAAAAGAAAAAATATCCCAATTAAATCCCACCACAAAGAGTCTAAAAATATGTCCATCCATAAATTACATATGGGTACTGGTGTTAAGATATTTGTAGGAATACACCTCTGAATGTCTGGATCACAAATAACCATCTAGTCCCAATCCCTCTAGGACTATATCAAAATGATGATCATCTTTATAAGAAATAACACAAGCGATAAAATCCCGTGAAGGGGTAAGTATAAAAATACATAGTAGGACACTAAAAATCATTAAACAAACTACAACAAGAATAAAAATCATCACTGTATTGGTATATTTCTATAACACATATAACATGAATATCTAGATATACTCAAAAAATTCAAAAAATCTCAAAGCAAAGTAACAACCATAATTCCATCCTAGGATTCCTTCTTGGATGTTTCACGTAGCACTAATTCTGAGAGAACACACTCCACGGGTCAGATAGTACTAGTGATGTTTATATGAGAGGAAGTGCATATTTTTTCTATTACTTTTATGTATATTAAAGAAGACAATGGAGAACAATACACATATTAAGAGCATTCCCAAGTCCATGGGGTACACTAATAATTCAATATAAAATAACCTTTTAAGTTGGGGATTTATGCCCACATATTTTTTGTCAGGACAATACCATGAAATCCATCTAGTGAATTATGATGATAAATATCTCACTATGTGACTCAAGGAGGGATCTTAATGAATCCTTCCAAGGATTCCCACTAAATTGATCAACATCTTATGACTACGATGTGATTCCATTATAACCCTCATGGAAAGGATCAAGGGTAATCACCATAATGAAAATATTCTATGTTATTGAGGATGAGAGACCCAAGCCTTCTATAATGAAGTACGTGGGGTGTAATGGTAGTAAACTATATATCCTATTGAAATTGGGTCCTATACAAGTATCATGGACCATTTCCCATGCATGATTCATATTACACTGCATGCCTGAGACAGTGTTCTTCTCACCGTGTCCAAGTAAACTACTTTTCCCACGTACAACTAGATTGGTCATGTCCATGTCAAAATACATGGTGTTTCCATGATAGTGTAATTTTGTTCATGTATGTGTACCCAATGATGTTCACACTGATTATCCAGGTAGAGTCACAAACTATGTGATAGGGGTTACACACCGTGTGGAACTTATCTTTCTGCAAAACCCCCATAACTACACCCGGTGTGTAACTTTGCACTACACATTGTGTCTACGGATTTTTCATTAAACTTTGGGATTATTCTTCTACAGTTTCATTCACCAATCTGGCCCTCCAATCTATTGCAAATGATGTTTGGATATTATAATCTACTCCATTATAGCCTCCAAATCACTACTCCCCATAATCCAGTCATCTGATTCTCTTTGAAATTCATTATCATTCATCATCATAATTGTCAAAATCACTACTCAAACCTAATGGTCCGCAATAATGTCTAATTCACTTGATTATATTGTCATCACATTATCACCACTTTATTCCAAGCCCAAATTTGAAATATAAAATATTTGTTCCAAGAACTTTCTATGTAACAGTTGATTCCTTGGTATTTCGTAAAATTCTGGGCCCTAATAATTGCCCATAATAGAAGGATGAATAACTATGGGAGAAATCTGGTGAAAAGAGAAAATGTGGAAATAACCTCATCTATGTTTTTTTTCACTCAATCTATTTCCATTATAATGGTAAAAAAATAACAATGACATCCTAAAAAATTCTCCCTTATAATTCATGCAGGTAAACCCATCCCACAATATGACCGATCCACAAATCAATCTATCAAACGATGATTTTATATTATCATTTAAATAGACAATAGTAAAATAAATTCAAATAAAAATCCATCCTACCCTGATATAGAACACTCATTAATAAAGAATGAAACTACCTCATTGTCTCTTATGAGATCCACGAATTCTATTTCACATTGGTTATCGATCATGGATCTGATTTCTGTTTTATAATGAAATTTCATCAAATGGATCAGAATTTATTTTTTAGGTTATGAGTCTAACTTTTAAATTTTTTCATAATCATGTATTTGTAGAAATTCAATTAGGTTAGTTTTCAAATTAAATAAATAAATAAATTCAATTAACTTATTTTAAATGACTGCCCATAACCGCACCTCAACCTGAACACCCAAAATGTTTTATGGTTTTTTCATTCCATGGGTAAAACTCATTCTATAAACTCAATGGAGGCCTTTGAT
This sequence comes from Viscum album, assembly GCA_963277665.1. Taxonomy (NCBI): domain Eukaryota; kingdom Viridiplantae; phylum Streptophyta; class Magnoliopsida; order Santalales; family Viscaceae; genus Viscum; species Viscum album. The sequence continues at coordinate 2,087,329,732 of OY728140.1, read as the reverse complement.
TTCTGATCTGGGGATTTATTTATATTTTTTCAACACTTCTTGAAAACTAAGCATACAATAAATTAATATATTTAATATAATTCAAAAATTTATTCCAATATCACTAGTCCTTGAAATCACTTGTCATATCGTTGAATAGTTATGAAAATAATCCATACAATACCTAAAAATAATTCATGGAAAATATGAGTCCTTCAATTCTCCCCATCTTGGGACATTACATCCTAAAAATACAAATGAAGGATACATAAAGAGATATTGGAATTTTATCTTGAATCTAGGTTTCCTAATCCTAGGTGCTCTGTTTAAGATTCTCATGCCTCCATCATACATAAACAAATAGAATGGATCATCCATGAAGGATCCTCCCTTGTGGATGCTTGATATCTATTATGTACTTAGCCAAGGTATCTACATCCATGATGTCTAGCTAGCATCAGACGATAATGTGTGATGGAACATACACATACCTCCTTATATGAAACATGTAGAAGAAAAAATATACTCATTATAACTATGGGGAAAGACCTTAGTTGTAAAACACGTCGTAAACTCTATAGAGAATTTGGAATGGTCCAATGAATCTTTGATATATCTTACACCCTTATTAAAATATTCCAAATCCAGGTCAATGTGAAGCATGTAGGAACACATTTTCTCCCTCCTCAAAATTCAAAGGCCTCCATCATCAGTAAGCATAAAATATTTTATGGCTCCGTATAGTCATCATAAATACTTGGATAATATGAACCTTCTCTGTAGTGGCTTGCACCAACTCTAGGTCCATAAGTGTTGAATCTCCTTGGTTACTCCACCATAATGGTGGCCTATTAGGTCACCATAAAATCTATCGAATAGTGTCATAACAATAGTATAAATGTATATATTTTTGTAAAAAAACTACACCAGTGGTAAGTGGTCCTCCAAAAATTATCCAGAGTCCAACATGTTAGCTCATACAATATCCTCTATTAACCTAAATTCTTCACTCTATCAGGCCATCAGTCTGGGGGTGAAAAATAATGCTCAAAATAAGTTGAGTCATAAATTCCTCATTCAATCCTTTCCATAAAAAATATAGTAAGTGAGTATCATGGTTAGAAATTATCATCAATTGAACTCTATGGAGTTGGAAAATCTCTTTCACAAAAAGGCATCCCAATATCTCTACCGAACACTTATCTCAGATACATAATAATTGTTCTTACTTAGTGAGTTTATCTATGATAACCCATATGGAATGGTACCCCCCATATTATGTGGTAACCTTTTAATGAATTCCATGGATATCCCATGCCACATCCACTCTGGAACCTCAATGGGTTGAAATAAACCCATTGGAACAAGGTGCTCAACCTTCACTTGTTGACATGTAAGGCATTGAGATACAAAGTATGCATCCCCCTTCCTCATACTTTTACACAAAAAATGATGTTTGAGGTCTTGGTATATCTTTTCCACACTGGTATATATAAAAAATTGATATGTATAAAACTCCCTCAGAACCTCAAACTGCATTATCACTGGATCTAATGTTTATCCTCTAAAAAGAAAAAATTTTCCCAACATCAAAAAATACATTAGGAGCATGTCTAATGGATATCTATGTATATAGGGTCTCATAATTGATATCCCCACATTATGCCTCTATAACTCACCAAAAAATAGGAAGGATAAAAACCATCGACTGGAGGAAAGATGCTCCATAACTAAACACAAATGATAACTATAACGAGGCTAAATACTCTAGCGCATCGATCAACAACTGTGAATAAGATCTAGTATTGTGAGAATAAACTTCCACATTACCATTCCCAGATGTATAGACTATCTCAAATTCATAATCCTTGAGGAACATTGTCCATCACCTCTATACTGAGTTATGATCCTTCTAAGAGAACATATTCTTGAGACTTTTCCTTTCAGAATAGATGATAAACAAATCATCCATCAAGTAGTGTCACCACATATTTAGTTTGAAGACTACCAATGATATATAATGATCATTGGTTATATAGTTCTTCTCATGTAGTCTCATGATAGGAGAACTATTCAATCAATATCTAAAATTTTATAAATCCTATTGGCACCTCTCTGACCACATGAAAGGATTCCCATTTTAGTTAAAATATTCCATGGGGTCTGATATCCATGAGAAATTAGGTCTGAATATCTGATATTATCCAAAAAAACCCAAGAAATCATCAATATTCACTAGAAATATCATGATGTGAGAACTATTCAATCTATATCTCAAATCCAAGACACCCTATTAGAATATCTCTATCCAAATTAAAGGATTCCCCTTTTGGTTCAAATATGTCATGGGGTCTGATATCCTGGAGAAATTAGATCTAAATATCTGATATTATCCTACCGAACCAATAAATCCTCAATCTTTAATAAGACTAGTGATACACCATCCACTCAGATAATGTGTCCTAAAAAACAGATCTTCTAAATCAATAACTAGAACTTTAAGAGAATCCACTAATGTTGGATCTCTTAGAGTATGTCCAAAAACATCCCCAAGTGTCTCACATGTTCTAATTTTGAATTTGATTACACAAGGAATTATTCATTAAAGAATACCATGAATCATTATATAAAGGGATGAATAATATGGATCATGAGTCCCACGATCACAATTGGGGTGTCTTTCACACCAAAGGAATCACAATGTACTCATACTGACCATAGAGACATCTGCATGTCATCATCAATATATCCTTATCATGTACTCGCACGCGGTGCTAGCTTAGTCTTAGTTCCATCTTAGGTAAAAATAATACCTCTCTTAACTAATCAAAGAGTTCATTGATCTTCACTAGTGGATAATTATTTTTCATAGTCACCAAGTTTAGAAGACATTAGTCCTCACATAACCCAGGGTGAAACACTAGGTCTAAAAATTCCCTTCTTCTTCAATTCCTCAAACTATCACCTCAGTTAATGAAGATATGTGAGAGAAATACGGTATTAAGAAATAGATATTGGGTTTATCATGGTCTGTAGGTAAATTAAAATATATATCCTTCAGTGGGGCTGTATGTTTGCAACATCCTCATGAAATACACCCTTATACTCTTCCACTACTACATGGAATTGAAAACTCACAGAATCCAATGTAAAATGTATTATTATATAAAGATTTTGATTAATTAGTTTCACCATTCTATGCATGATTCCATCATATTTTTCGTAGATTTATTTTTCTACCACAAAAGGAAAACCTACTGCCATCACTATGGACACACTGAAACCTCTGCCTGAAACAGTAAATCATGGGAAGAACTGTAGATAAATAGTAGAAAAATATGATGACATGATTTGTCCATATTACATCTACCATGATATCTAAGTAAAAAATATGACCAACAAGATCCCTTTCACACCTTGTAATAAGTTTGTGATCAGTTAATCGCCTCCCATAGGGGTCTCAAAGTGTAAGGGTGAAGCTCAGGGATCAAATAGAATCTCTATGTATCAAACTTCATATGTGGAAATAATCGATTCTTGAGTAATGTTTCACTCATTAATAAAAATAAGGTATAAAAGACATTTACCATTCTATCTATCATCCCTACAGACTATGGGTTATAAACCTCAACGACCTGCAGCTGCCTCCGCCCCTACCTTCCGGGCCACTCAGACAAAGCGTGTACCACATGGGGTGGTGGTGGAAACACGTTTAAGAACCTAAAACCTCCAGTTGATCTCCCAACTCCACTTCTTATCTATTAATGTAACTTCATATTCGTATGTTGACCATCCACTATCTCCCTATCCAAAATATAGTGGGTTGGATAGTCCATTGTGAGGTGTCCCCTCCCATTACATGAGTAGCATATCCTCACTTTGTTCTAAATAAACTAATCCCACTATCTGTAAACTTCAAACCCTCATTCCAGGGACAGTCTCCAAAAATTTCTTGCATGTACAGGCCCTTGAGACTAATTTAGGCTCCCCACTATTGATGTATCTTTTCCCATGTGCCAACATTTAGCAATAACTATCTATGTCTCCTTAGTCAAGGAACTCTCAACCACCAAATCATGATCTATAACCCTATCATAGGTAAGAAATTATTTAGTTATAATCCTTTATTATATGCCTCTACACATTTCTTATTCTAAGATACTATCTGGAAATAACTAATAAAGAACCATATGCATTGAGTACATATAGATATTGGTAGACCTAGATGAATACAAAACCAATATCGTACGACCAAGCTACAATTATAGAATATCCTATATGTGTATATCCATTGGCATAGCTAGAGATACCTCATTTGTACAAATGTTCTCAAACTCTAACAATTATCGAGTCACCTTATCCTATGATTTGGTCACTAAACTCCAACATCATCTAGTGGAACCAAGGAGAAGGCTTTCTACTTGGATCAATATTTGAATAGATGATAACCTAAAAAGATAGAAAACTCATTCCACCGCCTCAAGATAGTCCTCATACACATGTGGGTTGGTCTTCACTCCAAACGTGAGGGGTCACTATCTATGAAACTCATGTTGTTTGCTCAACCTGCACACCTCATCTATATGTAATATGGGTACCATCTACTTCTCGAATGGTGGTGGTATATCTAGTGAACCAACTTGAGGAATAACCTTTAGAACAAGCCCATTTATCGATGCCTCATCACTAATGGTATCATCCTCATGATCCTGATTCTGAATCACAACTAGAAGACATTGATGAGGAATCAAAAAATAGACAAGATGTACCATGATCAATGAGTATATTTAGAAAGATGACATAATATGGATGTACAAACTACAAACTATTCTTTTATGATGCATGTACCATTGTTTTCCTAAAAACCAATTTCCTTAAGTGCCAAGTTCAAATAAAAGTGATCATATTCGTGTTGTATGGATACATCGGCCACCCCACAATAACTAGAGTTACTGGCCTGAAATCCATACTCAAAACACTTAACATTGTTTCCCTAAACCAATCTCACAGACATTAATCCTAATATATAACAAACTCCTTTTCATACCTCTCTATCACGAGACATCCTAGTGGAGCCTACATCATGACTACCACAAGCCCACCTCCTATGGGATAGGGGCTAGTGACTAGCTCCAAGTAGGCATGTCACTATCATTGTAGGCCTTAGCCAAATGTAGCTATACACACTAACCCTTCCCCATGACCATATAATGATCAAATGGAAAACTACTGATAATGCATTCATGAATACACTTAAATACCATAATCTGTGTATGGAAATGTGTACTGAAATAATATGTTTCCAATTAGAATCTCAAAATAAAGAGTCTAAAAACATGTCCAACATAAATTTTTAGATGGGGACTACTATCAAGATAACTACAAGAACAATCCTCATTTTATTGTCGTCACTAATAAATAACTAGTAATAGTCCCTCTAGGACACCATTAGAAGATTGATCATCTGTATAAGAAATGACATGTTTGGGAAAATCCCACTCAATGGTAATTATGAAAATACATAGTCAGACACCTCAAAATCATTGAGTAGAATGTAACATGACTAACATTCATCTCAACATTGGTATATGTGTATAGACAATATAACGAGGATATCCAAATATTGTAATGTCACAACTGTAATTCCATCAAAGGATTCTATCTCAATGGTTTCACAATTAACTCATTCTTAGAGAACACACTCAATGAGTCATATGGTACTAATAAATTCTTTCTATGAGGTAGTGCTCATTGCACATTTCCATTATAATTATACACTGAAAGTTTGAAGAGAACAATACATCAATGAGGATCATACTCGACCCTATAGGGCATACCAAAATCTCAATTTAAAATAACCCATTAAGTAGAGGATTGGAACCCATATAGTGTTGGTCATTTTGATACCAAGTACTCTGCCTAGGATAAGATGGTGATAGAGGATATCAATTTTTTACTAACAGATGGATTGTCATAACTCCATCTAAGGAGTCCCAGTGAAGGGATCACCATCCAATGTGAAGGATGTGATTACATGCAAACCCTCATGGAAATAATCAATGGTAAGCACCCTAATGAAACATGTAAAATCTATAGAGGGAAAGGACACCAAACATTATTGAAGGAGTATATAACATGTACTATAAGTACAAATTCTATACCTTTAGAATTTGTCCATGCCCATGTATCTCAGACCATTATTGTGTATGTTTTATAGTACATGGTGTGTTTGAGCCTATGTACTTTTGACCATGTCCATGTACATAAATCTTCCAATGTACACATATCCTAGTCGGTCATGTATAAAACTATACCTATTTCTTGTGACTATATAATCATGGACTCGTCTATGTATACTTATTTATATATGCTATGAATCCAAGTAGATTCACACACAATGTGATATGGGTCACACACCTTGTGATAATTAACTTTTCACAAAAACGCATGTGCCACATTAGGGCTCCCATAAGATTGAAATACACATCATGTACTAGGGAATTTTCTAGAACCATTAGGTTCTACATCCATGTCATTGTCCATGTAAGAAACCAGATCTTCTTTTCATGTATGTATCTTGCTTACTAGTGTTTTCGTGGAAATGAAGAGTTTCTAGAAATTTCAGGAGTACATGTCATGTACTTATAAGTACAAGTCGTGTGCCCAGTTTCCACAGGTGACTGTATACTAGCCATGTAATGGCCGAGTACATGGCCATGTGTGGTGACCTAGATACTGCCTAATGTGGTGGCCAAAAAAAGAAATTACACATCATGTACTTTTAAAGAACACGCCATATACTTTCTATTTATTTCATTAAATAGATCAGGGTCATGTCTAATGGACAGAACACAATTATTCTTCGTAAATCTCATCCATGATTGTCTATACGGCCAAATATCTTCTTAGAACACCAGACTCGTCGTCTGTTCTTCGAATCGAACTCTGTTGGTTTCGTTGGGATCACATCAGTGAGTTCTCTATCCTTCTTGAATTCTATCTCCTAATTTCACCTCTTTCAAGAGTTATCCTCTGTTGAGAATTTTTAGTGTTTTTTTATATATATGGTGTTCTAGGGAGATTCAAGGCCTGAGTATCATGTATATAGAACTCATGATGCTGAGATAGGTGTTTTGTGCCTTTATGAAGTTATTCTTTGAGTTATATGTGAAAAATATCACAATACCCTTGTTCGTGGTATTGCATGTTTATGGTTTTTGGCCTGTTATTGTCTGTTATGCCTTTTTTTGTTTAGATGGAGATAAATTGGTCGTTAATATGGATAATGTTTTTATGCTATATATGTGTTTCCCATGTATTCTTGTTTTGACCTTTTGGTCTTGCCTCTCCTGTTCGGCTGCTTCTTTTCTTTGCATTCCTACTATTGTAGGATGGAGTGATTTTATCTGGTATGATGTAGTCTATTTAGTCAAGTAGTTCAAGAAAATTAATTTGGATTCCATGAATCTTTTGTGCTTGATTGACTTATATAGGGTTGTGGTAACCAATTGTAGTAGACCATAGGGATAATGGATGTTGTGGTCTTCTCATGAGTGTATGTTTTACTATTACGTTGTGAGAATTTAGGGGGTGGACATTGTGCTCCCTCAGAGTGTTTGTAGTTTCATTGATAAGGGCCATAGGGGGAATTGAACATTGAGTGCTTCCTCAATGTTCCTATTAGTTAGCGATTCCAGACCATAGGGGGAATTAACGGTGAGTGCTTCCTTAGAGAGTCTTTGCTAAAGCTAAACTAGAGGGGTTAGACTGTGTGTATTACTCGGAGGGTTGCTTGTGTTTGTTTTGGTTGAACCAAAGGGGTTAGGTTGTTTGTACTTCCCAGAGGGTTGCCTATTTGTGATTATCGGATTACTTAGTATATGATGGTTTAATTCACTTGAAACTTTAGGATTGTTAATTTTGATTACTTCCTTGTTTACTTCTTCTTTTTGCTTATTGCCTACCATATATATTCACTGACTGTTAGGCATAGATATTTGGGTGGTTGCCTCCGTTGATTAGTATTACACCCTATTTGGGTAATGCTTTAGGGACCAAATAGATTATAATTCTATTGGTCTATATAAGGGTAGGTGACCTTCTACTTCATGTATTTGACAGATTTGGAGCTGGGAATCATGGGACCAAGATGAGGCTTGCAATGTGGTGGATTTGTTTACTTGTTTTTTCTTCTACATTGTTTTAGTATTGTATTCCAGAATTGTGACTTGTTTGGCTGCTTTCCAAGAAATATGTATCATGCATAATTTATATGTGTGTGATCTGGTTGCTTTTAACTTCTGCAATTTATATATTGCATGTATTACAACTTCAGCTATTGCTATCTATTTAACTCTTATTGTGTCACTCTACCAACGAGGGCATAGTTTCCCCACTATCACCCCCAAAACCCTCACTACTAGTTGACCGCCTCTGGAATTCGGGGAAATGAACTTGAGGCCATGTGACCAACTAGGTGTGGGGCACCTCTGGGAAGCTCCTAGAACCGGGATGCTATATTCCACTATTATAGCTCATGATTCTACAATGAATCATGCTAGAAAGCATGAATCTACTCTTGTTGAAACTTTCCAATGTAACTAACCAGAATCCAATAATTCAAATCATTTGGATATAAGATATTGTTCATCCTCATTAATGTCACATACAATGATAAAACTAAAAGGTCTCCAATCTAGTCCAATTCACTCACCACTACCATCATTTCATGATCCCTACATCATAATGATTTCGTTTGTATCTCAAATATTAAACAGTTGTGCCAATAATAATGTGTACAATAGTTAATTCCTCTGTACTTGGTCGAACTATGGTACAAATGACTTTCATGTAATGAATAGATATATAACGGTTGAAGAAATTCAAGGAAATAGTAAAAGGAAGAATAAACCTCAATAAAATTTTGTTTTCCTCGATCAATTTTAATTAGAATGATGAATGAAGAACCAAAACATCATAAGAAATCTACAATAAATTTCCCGCTAATTAAACTATCTTGTAATATGACTGGTCCACAAATCAATCATTTCGTCGATTAATTCATTTTCTTCATATAAATAAAAAATGTGGAAATAAATCTAAATAAATCTTCATCATACTTTGATATGTATCGATCACTGATGAAGATCAAATTTTCATCATTGTCGTTGGTGAGATCCTAAATTTCCATTCCACACCATTTTTTGATATTCAATCTAGTTATCATTTACTAATGTAAGTTCCTACAAAAATATCTAATAATACTCATTAATTTGTAGGTTAATATGGATAACCTAAAATATTTTCTATAATCGTGTATTTATAAAAATTCAATTATGTCGGTTAAAAAAATAAATAAATTAATAAATTCAATTTATTTATTATAAATGTCTTCCCACTACCATTCATCAACCTAAACGCCTGACACATTAAAAGGTTATATTGTTACTAGGGTAAAACCCATATTTTGAACACAATAGAGGCATAATATTTCAATCTGATCTTACATTTTTATGTTATTCCAATTTTTAGAAATAATAGAGCATGCATGCATATAATATATTTAAAATATTATAAACATTTATTTTGCGATCATTATATCATAGAATCACACACTTTCTCAGTGTTGTGTCTTGAAAATAATCCATACAATATCCTTTAATAATACATGGAAATTAAAAGTCCCTAAAATATGAGCATCTATAGAAATTCATGTGGTTCAGTGAGGTGAGTTTCTTCATGGTGGTTTTCTTCAACTATTACTAGTGAGAGAAAAATTAAACCGATTATAAGATATTATTAAGGTATTAATTAGGGAATTTATGATATATCATCCTATTAAATTTTTAAACTGATATAAGTCCATAAGAAACTAATAAATTAATAAAAAATATCTAAAATATATCTAAGTTATTTTAGACTTCTAATCACAAGTTGATGAAGTTTTCTAGAATTAGAGACATTCAAAAATATAATTCTTTAATGATTCCTTTTTTGTAACTCTCAATCTAGGAAGATCATAGTAATTCATAGAGATCCACTAGGTATGGATATTTATAATTGATTATATAACACATATTATTAAACTAATCTTTTGTGATCCCTTTCTATCTAAGCCTATAAGTTTGTGGTGTTCCTAATACCATATTTTTTCAATAAGTGATAATGAATATCATGACATCTTGTTTAGATATTTCTGAAAATGATTTAAATATAGATTAGGGTCTTTTTTAAATTAACATATTGTAAATACTACCTTACTTTAGTAGTTTTAATGATGGCTCTTACAATATAAGGATGTGAATAGAATAGGAGATACACTAGAGAAGTGAGATGAAAGGTATATAAGGTTGATGTTATTTTCTTCCTCCTCTAGGGGGAGATCCAATTAGGTGCCTCATGTTTGGTAGGATTGGAAATATTCTCTTGAATTTTTAAAATCATCCAATATAGTTCCTTGTATGAAAGGTGATTTTATGATTTATTTCTATTATAGTAGGTTGCCCATGTTTTTCATATAGGGTGAGGCTCCGTCCATATTCAGGCTTCCCATGATTGGTTAAGGGGATCACTATAGATTAATAACAGGGAATCATTGGAACATTTATAGAATTTATTTGGATTATGATCCCTAGGTAAAAAATAATAGATTCTATATGGTAATATTTGATATGGAATTTAGGGACCCTAAGGGTAAATCCATGGGTTAGATGTTAGAAAAGAAAATTATTGAAACCTAATTACAATGGATGGTGGTGAGGGGTCATTTATAGTCAGAGGTATGATTCTTATCACTGCTATATTAGGAAATACCTCTTTTTATAAAGATAACACATTAGTTTATATTCTCATGTATGGTGGCTAATTTGGAGTTGGTGATATGGTATCCATTAGGGTTTATGACCTTAAAAATACCTATGGAAAGGAAATTGGATCTGGTTTGAAGGTTCCATAGGTGTGTACATGTTTTAGGTTTCTATTATCATTTATGGGATTTCTTCGTATTAGAAATTTCGAGTTTCTATGTAATCACTTGTATAGACCATTTTTATCGGGTTTAACCTTGTATAAATTTGTTTTAAAGGATAGTTTCCTTATCATCCTAAAAAATTATTTGTATACCTTTATAGGTGAGTTCAAATTATAATTCATTATTGAAACTGCTCCATTTTATTATTTCCTAGAAAATAATCAAATTTTTCATATTTTGGATGTCTTTGGAACATAATGTAAAACATACATATAATTGTTATTTTAAAATTGGAAACATTATTATATGTTTTAAGATTAAAGGTCATACTTCAAATGGTATTTTCCAATGATATGAATTTTTACAAAGATCACCCATTCTAGGATGTATGAAATAGGTCTGGCTAAAAAATTGGCCTTGATATATAAAAATAAATATGTTTCTTAGATAATCACATAAGATCACTCAATGTGATATAAACATACAGAAGGTTTAATCCTTTTATATGGTAATTTAAGGAGTGTCCCAAATATTTTAAATGAAATACATAATTTCATATCAAATGTATGAATAAACATTTTACATATGTGATTAACTCATAAAATGGCATATCAATGTATGTTTTTGTACTTAAATAACAAACTAGAAGATGAGTTCTAGATAGATATTAACATAATATAGTGATATTTAATATTATATATATATTATCCTAATAAAAATCATAATAGAATAAAAGTTAAAGTGATCACATGAGATTAAAAGGGGTTTTACATAAAACAACAAGTTTTAGAGGCAATTGAAGATTTTATATGAAATAATTATAGTATTGTAAGAGTAACTAGAACCTATATAGAAGTATTCTAGTATCATTTAATGGATTACACTTTTCTAAAATTTCTCTAACTAGATAAGAACCTACCCATAAGTGACGATGAAGGACCCATTTCTCATATCCATATACTAAGGGGAAATATGGTTTCTTATAAATTAAGCCTAAAAATATTAGGTATTTATCTCATGAATATTCCAGATGGAAAATAATCCTAGAGAAATATGAAGACGCAAGTTTGTGACACATAATCATTGGTCCTTTACGATCATTAAAGAGGAATCTCGAGTATAAGAAAATTATCCAAAATATATATTTTTTATCATCCAAGGAAAACACATTCCATGACTTACTTATGTAGAGGAAGAATATAAAGCTAGATAATTCATCTAATATGTATAAAATGGGCACTAAAATGGAGTTGAAAGGGTTCCCACCCATTATATGTATTAAATTATTTATTATACAATAATTATATCTTAAATATAATATCATTTCTTCATTCTATATTCTCATTTTTATTCATTCATATTTCTCTATCCTTATGGTCATAGATAACTGACTGAGGATTTTATCTATAGAGAGGAGGTAGTTTCTCCTATGATCTCTTCACTGTTTATATTTTTATTCGATTTCATGTTTCAGAGGTATATTTGATTCATCTTGTGTTATTATTTTATACATTTTTTTAGAAATCCTTATCCATACCTCTTTCACTCTAAAATTTAATCTCCCTCCCTTCTATTGGGTAGTCCAATACATGGTGGATTTTATTGTGTTATGTGATGAAAAAACATAAGGTATAGATATTTTTGGATTAGAATCACACTCCCATTTGATATTTTATTACATTACTCACCATGTATGAGTTGGGAGTTTAGTGTCTTTAATGTTATTTTAAGTCCATTGAGTTACTAAAACATAAATAGTGGAAGACTTTCTATAAATTGTTTTAATTTATTCAATATATTGAATTTATAATTTTTAATAACAATTTGGGAACATATATGGATAAACAAATAGAAATCCTATTCATACTTAATAATTTCCCTTTATTTTGTTTTTTTGTTTTGTTTTTTAAAAACCACTTCCATGACTTCCCTTGTACCTATTATTAAAATATAAAAAAATTAATAATTTCAAGTAGAAAATTATTGATTGGAAATGATATTTGATATGTGGCCTTTTTAAACCATTATATTTCAATCCTATAATTATATAAATTCAATATAAGGAAGTTCATAACAAACCCCTATAATATTTAACATCATTTATAAAGAGTAAGTCATTTCAATACCTCATTTTCTTTTAATTTAGTTCAAAAAAATTCAACATTTAAATTTAATGAAATATAAAAAAAAATTATACTGTGTAATTATGAATCTGATTCTAAAAATAATAGGATAAACTAAATGATTGATTTATAAAGTTAAACCCATATATTGTTAAAAAATCAATATCATATATTGAACAAGATATTAATAGAGTATATAGACCAAACCAATAGATACATGATATATATGCTAATGTAGACTAGGTCCCCTTCATTCATCAAAATATGATGTGACAAATAGTATAATATGATTAAGAACTATTTTAAGAGGAACCTACATTATAACATTTATTCCAGACAACATTGAAGGTGGATGAAGATCGTAAAAAATATACCTCCCAGCCTATCTTAACAACCAGTTTTTTTACAGGTACATTGCTTGAGGAAAAGGACATTCAGGCTAAATCATAAAAGGGAGATATAAATTATATTAATATATTTTATTTGGTTTATATTAATATTTAATTGAAAACTAATATCATTTATACTTCTAATTTTGATATATAAAAATTATTATTGGCTCTAGATGAATAATATGATAAGGCCTAAAGAGTGATGGTCTTGTTGGAATATATATTTCAGGAGTCTAAATTATTACCCATTAGAGCCTATATGGATGATGAAATATAATTATTTCACAAGAATAATATGTCATATGGGATAAAATAGAATAAAAATTATATCTTTTCAATCAAATGAATCTACTAGTGGCCACCACACATCAATTTGGAATAGAATGAGATATCCCCTACATTTTTTTCCATCCACCACTTGTTAAAATGAAGTACCAATCCATGGAGGTGGAAAATAATTTTTTAGATTTTTGTGTTCTCCATAATAAGTTAAAATATAATCACTCTATAATCAAAATCATGAGGTAGTTTTATTAAATAATCCCCACTAATATATGAATTAGTGATAACCAGATCTACTACTTGATTTTAGGCAGTCAAGAAATCATCCACATTTATGGTTAAATAAATTATTATTTTCCATTCCTATTTCATTTCATAATTTATTTTTAATAAGTTGCATATATTCTTTTCATGTTTGGTTCAATATGAACTAATGTTAAGAGACCTAATCTTGATATATCTACTAGAAAATAATTAGGTTTTATCAATCCTACATATCTATTTGATTAATTCCTTATTTTATTGTATGTTTTTATTCTTATGCATTGATAATTAAATGTATGGTATCATTTAGGTGTGTTGGATAGGACATACATTTTAATATGAATTTATTATTTTCAAATTTCTAGTGTCTTGGAAAATATTCCTTATACCAAAAAACTATTGAAATTTTTTTTACTCAATATATTATTTGTTTTTAGAGTTTAATATTTGGATCTTAAAATTTTTAAATGATTACTGATATATTCTAAAAATAATTTTTTTCAATCAATTACATGAAATTTGATTAGATGTTAAAATAAAATCACATCGGTGATTGAAACAAATTATATTTCCTATCATATGAGATTTGTAAGACAATTTCGATATAATGATTATGATATCCTCACTTTCTTGATAGAATATTGGGATTATTTTTATAATGTTTAACTTGTATTAATTATTTTTCAAAGCATCATAGTTCATGATTTTTTTTTAAATAATTGTGGAACATATTTAGTGATTCCAAATTTTTCATTATGATATAATTTTACATAATACCTTCGATAAGATCTACCTTTACAAAAGATCATATTAATCCATTAGATAACCATGAATGGAATTTTCGGAGTAAGCCACATTACAAGTTAAATTATCCCCTACCTACCCAAAAATATGAATAATTTTCATGATTATTTTATAATTTAATGTGGGGAGGTATTTTATATGTATCTTTGGGGGGAATTTTATTGATAGGGGGATGTAAGTGTAGTGTAATTTTTTTGGGAATTCAATAAATAAATTAGGATGTTACAATTCATTTTAGGAATTTGTCATCCAATTACCTATGGGAAAAAATTTGTAAATAATTTTGTATATAAAAAACAAATAAAAAATTTATGAATATGAATAATAAAAAATGAAAAAAAAACATAATGTGATTAAGTAATTATTTATGATATAGCTGTTAGAATAATTCCCTAAATCAAAATTTCAAAGGATTGAGATTGGACACTCTTAAAAGGGAGTGAGTGAGCAAATTTCATTAATAATTCCTAAATATGAACATTCATTATATTTATGAGTCAAAAACTTTATTTAAACATTATTTAAATATTTTCCCATCAAACCTAAGAGAGTGATTTTACCTTGAAAATACTACTTGATTGAATCCATTTTCATTTTCTCGTGGTATATAGAATAATAATTTTTACAAGCCTATGGTGAACATGCATTTTCCAATGTTTGAGCATAAATGAATAAAATATTAAACTCTTTAATGAAGAGTGAAAATGTATTTTAATGTTAGGTCGTTCATAAAATGGGATTGGATAGATATGGGAGGATTATTGTGATGGGTATTAGAGAAATAATTTATTTTTGAGATAAATAAATATATAAGTCATGGTAAATCATTTTTATATAAAATCAAAAATCTATGTTAATAAACAAAATAATATTATTCATAGTGGTTTTTGGAATAATTGGAGTATATTATATGTGTAGATTTTTAGTATTTTAAATCTACTCTAGATTAATTATCTTGTGATTTTATATATCTCAGTATAAGTATTATATAATTTTTATTAACATTCTTTGATCTTAAAATAAATTTTGTTTAAGGATTGTATCAACACATCAAATATGAGTCACATATACTATGGTGTAGCTAGAAGACTGTGACAACATTAATATTTTAAGTGTTATATAATAATTTTTAGTCCAAATAAGAAATTATTTTGGAGAATTATTTTAGATATACAAGTCTTTTTTAAGTGAAGTATAGATCGAGTTTCAAGAGTGGCATATAAAATGTGGATATGGTTTTGAACATTCCATGGAACCTATAATTTTTCTTTACAAATAAACTCCTATAATAAATAGTGATATATGAAATAAAGTTTTTGAATGTTATAGTATTTTTAAATATGAAAACCCAAAATGGAATGTTGGAGTAGGATATTTCAAGTCATTTTTTATATCAGGATATCTGGTTGGAAATGTAAATAGTAAGGGGACCATATTTTATGTTTTCTAAAAACTTTTATAGATTATTAGATTTTCACTATTGTTTTGTAAATGGGTAATATTCCATAGTAAGTGTTTTCATAAAATTAGTTTTTCTTATAGATTATTTATTCAATTTCTTGACATATTCATTTCATAGTTAATCATGATTTGGTTAAAATATAAAATTTAGAGCCACTGAAATTCAATGGATATAGAGCCTAAAATTCTAAAGTCATCAGAGGTTATGGGATGAGTCATGGGTCATCATGCCCATTTTGTGTCCCATATATGTTATGGTGAATTATAATTTTTAAAAAAACTGATGATTTGGTTTCTTATAAATATAATGCATGTAATTTATTTAACTGATAATATTATTCATTTAATTGTGGAATGATTTATGTTCCCATAAAAAATTGAAAGATGGAATATGAAGTTGTAATATATTTCTGGCTTACATAAGACAATTTGAAATAGAACTAAAATAAATAATTGGAACATCTTGAATTATAATAGCAACTTATTATGTCGGTAAAATTCATCTAAAGAACTATATTTGATTGAGGAAACTGGAGAAAAATGATAACACCCTTGTTGATTGGTATTAATTTTTTCTATAAATATTATTTTTATCCACCATTATCAAAATTATTTACTTATAAATCTTTCTTGAAGTAGTGAGTGAATATATAAAAATAGGCATTGATTATTGGATTTTTATTTCTCTATTTCTAAATATTTTAATCACATAAAATAAAGTAGTGAAAACCCTAGTACATTGACACATCTTCCATGTATGCTCCATGGAGTAATAATTATTGGGAAACCATGTAAAATTATTTATTCCACTGTTTTCATTTAATAATTTGTTTTACCCTGGTTGAGTAGGAGTTGAATTTGTTTAGAATAATAAATGACGTCAAGACCTGTTAAGATGAGAGTGTTCTAAAAATATTGAATTAATCAAGAGAGGATTTCAATATGTGTTGAGTGAAAATGAAGTATGAAAAATAATAACTCAATGAATGGGTGTATTAAAGACCATATTGTTTTAAATTTTATAGTATGATACTTTTATTTTTATTTTGTTATTAATAACACTACAAGAATATTGTCAATAACAGAGAATTGTTGATTTTTTTAATTATTCATGTAGAATTTAATAGTTGAGATACATTATCATGTTCATATATATTCTCAATATTGTTATAAATTATTGTAGTTTATATTATAATTTCATTCTTATGTTGGAAAATGTGTTTGAGATAATAGGAAAAGGTCATACCAATAATTATTCTAGTTATATGGTTAATTGTCTATTAAATACTAGAAAATATGTTTGAAGTTGTTTCTGCATCTTAGAGATTCATGTGAAAATACTATTTAGCATGTTTGAGGAATAAAATAATATTATTTTAAGATTAAATTATCAAGGATGTTCAAATTCTATATGAGATCACTAAATATCATAAATATTCTAGATTTTCCATGCCTTAAAGAATGTTGTTACACTGAATCAATTATCTCTGTTAAAATATGAAGGTAGCTGTAGAATTTGGTAAAAATCTCCTATTATTATAGACATATACATAAAATAGAAGTAATACATTTTTTATAATAAATATTTAATAAACTCAGATGAGATAGATAATTGATTTATTGATAAAGGATGGATAAATTATTTTTTAATATTAGGATAATGTTTGAGATGTTCTAACGAATATTTGAGATAAATCTAAATGGATGATGTTTATTCATGCTAAAAATGTAATTCTAATTATATTAAAAAAATTTATAGGAAAATGTTTTTATGAAGTTATTTTATATGTTTTGAGATTAATTGATGTGGGTGAGGTTTTTTTGAGATGATTTTCTAAGGAGAGAGTCGAATTAAAATTACTTTGAGTATAATATTTTTTGAATATTTGGAAAATTATTTTCTATGTAAGGGTAATATTTATGCACATTATAATAACCTTATATCATGTAAGAGTGTACGTTTTTATAAAATCAACACATATTACTAACCCGGAATTTCTATTACTGTTACTCAGAGATTCAAAAGGAAATATAAGAGTAAAATGATCTTATATAAAATTAACATGGATATAAATAATAATAAATGGATTATTATTAATAAAATTTTACAAAATAATATTTAGAAAATTAATAAATAGGTACTACATAAAAATAAATTTATTTTTATAAAAGGTACAAGATAATAACCTGAAGTATCATAAAAGTAACCTAAATATTAACTGAGTTATGTAAGCATATCAAGGAGCTACATAAGAGTTGATTGAGGATATATATGAATAGATATGAGGTTCCACAGGCTGTGTAAGTGTATAATATTGTAACATAAGGTTAGTATTGATATTTTGTAAAATTAACTTAAGGTTTTAAAAGATTTTTTGATATGATTGTGAGTGTTACTTAAGATTAAAATATTTTCATAGTTTAATCAAAAAATATAAAATAGATGATGTGTTATTTTTCATTATTGAATTAATATTATAAGGCTTTTTGATCAAGAGATAACTCAAGAAAATATTTTTTCTGTGTTTTAAATAAGGTATTTTTATCATGGGATGAATCCTTTAACCTTATTAGTATTATTACATTAAAAAGTATGCAAAGAAATGAAGATAAAGAATTTATAAAGGATAAAATGAATGTAAAACATGATATTCATAAAGATTTGAAGTGAATATTTAAGAATATAATATTTTCATCATTATAGATTTTCGAATGGATTTTATTACCCCATTTTTTAATATAAAATATTATAGTATATTATGATTTTTTTTACCTATTTTATATAATACAGATTATGAATGTTCGAATGTGAAGATCATGTTATCACATTTTATTGAGATTTTAATATTCAGATATATTAGAAATATTTGTGTGATTTGATACAAAATTATATATATAATGAGTTGGAAAAGTATATTTGATATACTAATGAAGTATTACTAATGATGATCCTATTTTTATGAGAGTAAAAAAAATATATAAATAAATTTTCTACAATTTTTTATTTTGACAATCAATGGTTTTTGAGGAGATAGTTACTGATATAGATACTACTACTAAAGAACATCGTAAATGTAAATGAAGAGTGTGAGATGTCCAATGAGATTATAATGAAATAAAAGAAAATATGTTATTTTGGAAGATTATTGCAATTGGTGAAGTTTATTAGAATCTAATTATTCTAGAAGAGGACAGATCTTACATTTCTGATCATTATTCATGATGATTATATATTTTATTCATTATCATGTGTTAGAGCTTGTGAATCTACAAATAGGTTCTTATAGAAATTCATGTTTGTTCATAATAGAATATTTTAATTTCATGAATTTAATGTTTAGTGTTAGATATAATATTTCCATATCTCCCCTTGAACATAGTTTGTTCATGATAACAAGAGATAAGTTGTTGTGTGGTTATAATAAACATAAACTAGGTATAATCTCACATATTTAGGGTTAACATCAAAAAAATAAATTTTCCTTTTTCCTTATTATTATATTTATATTTCCTCCAAGGATTTTGAGTTTGAAATTAGATCATGATATCTATTCACTTTTATAGTGTAGATGTAAAAAATGAGAAAAGGAAAAATTGGTTTTATTTGGTTGAATACATCCACACTAACTCCCACCCCACCCCCTCTATGTGTGGTTTCTCCAATATTGTGGGAACAACAATTGATATCAATGAATCAAGTCTTATCTTTAAGAGGATTATCCTTGATTTTTGGATTTTCTGTTTTGATTTTATCACCCAATAACATTATAAAGTTTATATTTCATGAATAATATGAGTTATCTATCAAATTAAGAAAATGGAAGATATACCTTCTAAGAATTTAAAGGATGGGATGAAATTTTATCTGAATAAATTGACTCATGGGTTATGAATAATATAAGTATATTATAAATCACAAATAATTGAATGAAATCAAAGTTGAAATGTATTTTTTATCCATTGGTAACATTTCTCTTTAATAAACAAGTCAATAAAATGTAGATAAAGTGTAACTATTATATAAAAAATGAATAAAAACACAACTACCATATGTTTCAATCATAATGAAATAAGATTTAGAATTTTTTATACTTTGGTGGATAAATACACTTTTACGACATATAAAATAAATCTACCTTATATGTTTTATTGTTTTTATGAGAAACTAAAGTAACTGGTGTTTATTTTCTATATTATTCATTGGTTGAACCATATATAAGTTTGGAATATAATGTTTCAAATAAAGTATTTAATTATTTATATTTGTTTTTATATGGAACCCTAATGATAAATGATATTATAAAATATTCATAATATAATAATAAGACACATATAGAACATTACAAGAACATTAAGGAGATAAAAATGAATATTAAAAAAATGAATATATTTGATGATAAAAAGAATATTATTAACATGGATTTTATTGATTTGGATGTCAATTTGGAAAATATAGAAGTGAGACAAGATGAGTCTTCAAAAAAATATGAGAGAATGTTTTTTTCCATGAATACTTCAAAGGTGATAATTTGTTTTAAAATTAATATATCTATTATAAAGAAGTTCCTAAAATAATCTAATTAAAATTTTACTACAGTTTTAGAGAAAAATTTAACACCTGTTACATAAAATATTGTTTTTATTAATACCATTTGATTATTTAGTGAATGTTTCGAAGAATGTTTAAGAAAAATAAAAAAAGAGAAATATATTGAGAAACTGACCTCTACATAAAAGGTGTATGTGATCACATAATATAATTTTATTCCTTAAAAAGACTATTAAATATATTTCTCACAAAAAAATCAATAATAATAATCATTCCAAATTATTTATTAAAGAAATAATTCAGCATTCGATGGTTATTGTTGTTGTCTTGAATGGTTTGGGAACAATGATATTTATTTTCATGATATACCAATAATTAGAATAGAAAGAAGTCATACATCAATGGGTATCAATGATGATTCAATGAAAATTACACAAAAAATAATACGATGAATATTTCCATTTTAAATAGATTTGGAATAATTGCAACCATTTATTGAAATTCTGTAATGGTGCTCACTTTGATGATGAATGTTGTTTCATATATCAATGAATGATTCATATGATACTAAATAAAAAATACCATATAAGATGAGGAAGAAATAAAAAAGTGAATTATATGTTTCATTAGGTTCTGTTTAAAAGAATCGTGTTCATAAAATATATTCCCAAGAATGCTAAGTTAGATGTTACACCAAAGAGAATAAGTGAATTTTTCTATGGGAGAAAGGGACACACCATTGAAAATTTAATGTAATACATAATTGTACGTGCTAATTGATGAAATCTAGACCAACAAATAATAGAATAAAACCAAGAAATAAATAAGTTTCTTTTTTAATAGGATGACATATCTATGAGTAATTAAGGATTACGATTTAAAAAAAGGTTGTCAAAAGATGATGATACAATATTTTTTGAAAAATTGTTTGGAAGGTGTTATAAATTTGGGAATGTTTCAAAAGACTATATGATAATATTATAAGAATAAAAGAGACTACTAAAAAATATTGTGCAAGAAAAACTGAATTAATATTCTTTAATGGATGATGTGAGGAAATAAATGCCAGGAAAGAAGATAATGAAAAGGATAAAGAGTACCATGATTCCATAGAAAATCAATTAACTGATAAATAAAGGAGAGGTATAAAGAGTTATATCAATATATGAGATAAAAAAAGCTTCATATTTGATAATTAATTCTTATCCTTTTTTATATCAATATATATATATGAAGGAACCACTTTATTCCCATTTTTATTTGACTATTTTTCATTGTATTATATTAAAGGTGGGTCATGTAAGGAGATAAAGGTTTTGATGAGTCTTGTGAAAACTATAAAATATATTTTTGGATCCATATTGGAATGATAAATCTTTAGTTACAATAGTTGTTTGAGGTATTATAGTGAAAATTGTACTTGGATTTTACTTAATGAAGTGACCATCTATGATGAGTAAGCTATTAGATTATACACATTGAGGGGGAAAATATTTATGAAATCTACCACAGAATAATTATTTCATGTGAAGTTATGTATTAAGAAATGTTATTGGGAAATGAAATTAATGATATATTCATGTCATAGTTTACCACTGCTGTTTTAATTGAACAAAGTTATAAAATTAAGTGGGAGATATTTGTTTGTCCATTGATAGGAAATATTAGAATACATTGAGGAATATATGGATGTTAAAAGGTTGTGTTGGGAAATTAATTAGTCACTCTTTTTTTCTACACCAAAATTTTATCAAGTAGACATATATTTACTTTTTTAATAACTCGCATATGATTTATAATTTTTTAATTGTTTTTAATAATTGGTAGAGAGAGAATAAAATGGATTAATACATATTCATATTCATATTAATTTTTGGAATTGAAAACAAATACAAAGAGGGAGATTGATGGTTCCTTAGATGATTATGTCTGGTATTTTTTATCAATAGGTAATTATGTTAATACGTATAGGTATGAGGGTTTTTGAAAATTATTTATGTACCCAAGGTAGGATTTCAATACATACTAATTGAAGATAAAGAATTTAGAAGAATATCTCATTGAATGGGATAATTAAAGAACTCATTGAAAAAAAATTACGATATAGCTCAGAGGTTTAGTTGCATATATTTCATGATAAAGTAATATTTTTTATAAAGGGAAAAGTAATGTTGTTATATTTATCCATGTGGAAAGGATGAATTGAGATACATATTATAGTTATAGATTCTCTATATTGTTTTCTGCCATTAAATTTTCTTCTAAAATTCTATTCATATGTAGGAAAATATTTATGAGTCAATATATTACTATTTTTCAATTAATTTTTTTTTGATTTTTAATGATATATTAAATAATGGAAAATAAGTTTTATTCAATTGGTGATACATGGAGATTCATGTGAAATAATAATTTAGCAGGCCTCGGGAAGATAATGAGGTGATTAAGTGATATAGTCATCTAGGTGAATCAAAATATATATGATATGACAATGGAAAATGAATATTCCAATTTTGTTTTAATGAGATGAGTATTATGGAAAAATTACGTTGTCTTTATTTATATGAGAGGAAAGTTGTGTTGTTTAGGAATTACTCCAACCAATTATTCTTGACATATGCAATAATAATATTTAACACTTAGAAGATGATAAATATTTAAGAAACTCAAGTGATTTAGATTTTTAAAATATTTATGAATGATAAAAGAATCATTGATAAATCATTAGATAAATTTTTATTTAATATGATCACATTGATGTTAATTTATGAATATTTGTTTCCATTCATGTTTTATGTGTAATGGGAGTTAGAATCAATAGTTTTGTGGAGGAATGATATTTTTATAAGTTATGTAATGTATTTTTACATAAATTTAGTGTTTTTATTTTTTTAGAGATGAGTTAAGAATGTTGTAATTTAATTATGATGGTTTGGATTTTCATATTTTTTAATACTTGGAAAATTATTGTCTTTGAAAGAAAAATATTATTGATTTTAAGAGTAAATAAGTCTCATGTATGTGTATATGGTTCACAAAAGAAATTATATATGTGTACACCTAAATCTGTGTAAGTGTAACTCAGATATTTCATCTAAAATTTAATATTAAAAATTTCTTATTGAATATTAACATAGATCTATATAATATTAAATATAATATTTTCTCATCTATGTCAACCTAAATAAGAGTTGTGAAAGATTAACTCGGTACAATATTAGAATAAGTCCATATTTCTAATGGGTATAGAAGAAAAACTTGAAATTATGTAAGAGACACCAAAATATGAAATGATCTATGTAATAGTTTTTGAGTTCTATGTAAGAGTAGTTATGGGATAAATAATATGAATATAAAAGTTTTATAGTGTATATAATAGAAAATTGTGCTCACATAAAATTAAATATAATATTACATATGAGTAACCTAGGGTTTTCAGAAGCTATATAAAATATTTAAAAATATATTATTCATTTATATTCTTTAGTTATTAACTAAAACAATTCTTTTTGATAAAAATATGATTCAATATGTTATTGTTGGTGAGATTTTCAAAAGGAATTTACACTGAGATAAGGCCTTAAGCCACAACAATTTAATTGTATGTGAATATTCATACGTGAAAAAGAATATATAATATTTATAAATTCTTGAGGGAAACAATAACCTAAGATTCCTAAAGATTTTAAATTATTATATTATAATTTATATATTTTGACAATTCTAGAGAATCAAAGGGAACTTTTGAATCCTTTTAGGAAATTAAAAAACTAGAGTATATCAAGGTTTTAAATTTGATGAGTTTAAAGTAGGAATATCATGATAATTTTAATATGAAGTTAAAGATATTGTGTTTCTTATAAATTTATGTATGTAAAATATATTGTAAATATATATATTATTTAATACTTTATAATATATGAAATAGATGAGTTGAATAAGAGGAGATGAGATATTGATGAAGTGTCGCTACTGATGATCTCATTGTCATTTAAGGAAAAGAGATATAGAGAAATCGACCTACTTATATTGAGTATTTTTATTTTTGAATATCATTGAGGATAAAATAACTCATGTGTGTAATACTATTGAAAAACATCCTTAACATTGGAGAAGAGTGAAAAATATTCAATGATATTTTTTTTCAAGAGAATAAGAGATGTATTTTTTGATTATTTTATTAACTATAAGTGGATATTAGAATATATTTACGCTATAAGGGAATGAATATTTACTTTTAATAATTTTTTCAGAAGATCTATTATTCTTTTCATTGTTATAAATTAGTGTTTCTGAATATGTATATTTGTTCTTATATAACTTCAATTTAGTGATTACCAAATAAAATTGGTGACATTCGTTTAAACTAGTTGGTCCCATGTATAATGTTTCAAGTACATCCCCATACCATTAGGTTTTTGTTTATGATGATTTATAATTTATGTGGGTTTAAGATAAAACCATCATTCATAAAGGATTAGCTCATAAATTATGAGTAAACCACATAAAAATATGTGTTCCTTTTTCTTTATTGTTTTATGTATAATTAACTCATGATTAATGAGTGATAGATGATAATGTAATACCCATACAAATTAACTATGGTATATGTTAAAAGTAGAAAAGGTTGTAATTGGTTAAATATATCCATATTAATTTATCCACCACCCCTCTAAATGTTGTTACACATATTATATGGGAACACACATATTTTCATGTATTTTTCCTTTGATTTATTTTTATAAGATAAAAAATAATCTTTCCAACATGAGAATAATATCTTCTTGATGGGGAAACTAAATACACAACCTCATTAACCACCCCCCAGGGTATGTTGGAATACTGTATTCATAACAAGTTGTATCGGATCTATAAGATTTCTTTGGAATAATCATTAATGGAGGGTTATTTTTATGGAGAAAGTAATTAATGAAAAGGGATTACCTTCATTAAATGGATATAATTACAATATCTATAATAATATATTGATTTCATATTTATATTCTCTCATTATTGATGTTTTCTCTAGTTCCAAATAAAGGATACATGTTTGTGATGTTATGTAATTTTCATTTACAAAACAGGATTTACCTTTCTCAAAACTAATGTAATAGTAAAAAATAATATATATATAGTTTTTTCAAATTATTTATACATAGTGGTGATTATTCATAAAAATAAAAAACATTTGGGATAAATTCTATAACATTCACTAATGAGGAATCAAGAAAATAGTGACATATTTTTTATTATTACCAAAGATATTTTTTAATATAATGTTTTTTGCAATAGAAAATACTGATAATTTCTTCAAAAATCTAATTTTACTAATAGGATCTATCTATAAAATAAAGGATGAGATAAAGAATTTTTGTATCATATTGAAAATCCTACAAATACTAAAAAAAATTAAATTCCAAATATTTTTACACTCGTAGAAGGAAACCTCATGTTGATATATCATGATGACTTTCAAACAAAATAAGTCAAATATAAAATGACAGTGAATTCCAAATGAGAATAAATACAGTTCTATAAGGATGTCACATTCAAATCTATGGAGAATCCGAATATTTATATTGTTACTAAACTAGGAAAATATGTTAGTGATGGGTTATAGTAACTTATAGAAATAAACATTTGGTTATATAGAGGTAGGTTTGAAGGAAATATAGTGATGGAATAATTTAACTACAAAAATATTACTTGTATTTCAATGAAATTTTTAAAGAATACTAACAAAGAAATTAAAGATGAAAATACACAAAAAATATAGTTAAGAAATAATAAGATAAATGAAATTTTAAATTTAGAAACACATTGATAAAATGTTTCAAAAGTCGATATTATTAATTAAAGAAGAGGTACAAGATAAATAATTATTTGAAGAAGATAAAAGGGAATCAGTTTCAGATGTAGAGGTGTCCATGTTGGAAATGGTCGAGTAATAAATATGGAATAGAGGAATAAAATCAATTATAATTATTTTTTGATCTAAATGATCATCTGAAGTTTATCTTTAGGATTTTTATATAAATTGAAATATAAATATTAATATGATCAAATCATTGAAATAATAATCATATTTTGTTGAAAAAAATGAAGCTACGATTACTCAGTTATATAAGGTAATATATGAATATAGAGAAACTCAAGAATAATTTATATTTGTAGAAGATGTAATAATAAAAATCAAAGAACTTTATATGGTGATTAATGAACCCAACTATTGTATTATTATGTTAATAAATATAAAAATAAGTTTGGGTCTTCTGAAAAGGATGTGGTTTTACTTAGAAATATTCTTCAAATTAAAATTAAAACATGTTGTTTGTAGAAGATGAAATATTTTGGGATGTAATATGATGAGAAACTGAAAGAAAATGGTATAATGATTTAAAAGAGGTATTGACTGCTAAAATAACAAATTACTTGGGCAAAATTAGAATTATATTTAAATATATAACATTAAAATAAATGACAGTATGGTTAAAGAACAAGGGATAATAGAAGGTTGTTGATAGTGTAAAATCATTAAACATTAAAAAAATCCAACGTGTTATTCAACATGTGGAAATATGTTTAGATATATAAGTGAACCAATATTTTCTTTTATTAAGTATTAAATATGGGGAAACATAGGCCACACAATGGTTTTTTGTTATTAGGTGGAGAGATACATGAAATGATAGGCCCCTATAAATTAACTAATGAGGTTGGGATCATATCAGAAAAATAATATATATTTTATATATATATTTATTAATGGTGAAATTTCCGTAATAATGATATTGATTTTTATGAAAATGAGTAGAAATTACATCTATGGAAATCTAATAGTGATGGATACAATAAAATCAAATAGGATTTGGTTGTAAAGTATATTTTACCTATTATTGAAATCTAATTATAACTATATTTCCTGAGCTTCAGATAATAGGGAGAGACTATCATATATTTCAACTCAATTGGGAATTTATTGGATGGAATTAAAGAAGGAAAATTATATTCGAACTATTATTTCTTTGAATGTGATAAAAAATATAAGTATAAGGATTATAGATTGTGATACATATTTTTCATGACTATACATATGAATTTGTTAAAGAATATGAATGTTTACATAGATGGTGTAGTGTGATTTGGAATATATGGAGCTCTAAAGATCAATTTCCATTGAAATCAAGGATAGTTAATGATAAATTTAAGAATATAAAAGTTCTCTATGTGAAAAAACATTGAAATGATATTTTGAGTCTGAGATAACTATTTGAATTAGGGATAAAATTCATATTTAATTAAAAGGGATTCTAAATGAAAATAAAATTTGGAAATTTACTGATGAAATATTGAATTTAAAAAAAGGAATTTTTACCTGGTAGACTGAAAAGGGAACTCTTGTCTACTTATAGTATAAAAGGAAAAAAATTTATGGAACCAAATTCTTTATTATATACATAAACAAAGAAAATACAATTTTTTCAAGGTCAGGGATAAAATTGATATTCTAAAATTAAAGAGGGATAGATAGAAGTCTTCTGATGATTTCTAGAGAGTGAGGATGATAAAAAAATCCACGTTGGACAAAAAAAATGGAATCCAAATTGGTGGATCTAATTATCATTAAGGTGTTTAGTCCAATGAGACATCATGGAATATTAGGTCAATTTTTCATTGATTTTATGGTTATAGTATAATGGGTTGTATCATTTTTATGTATATAGTGAAATAATTAATGGAGTGTGCTAAGGTTTTTTAAAGGAAACCTAAAAATGAATCCAGAACATCGATAAATATATTGAGATCAAATCATAGAACATAATATACCACAATGGGGGTGTAAAATTACCTAAAAAATCATATAATCATCAAATAATTTTCATCTGTGCTAAAACCATAACAAAAATGGTGTCAAAAATGGATGAACCAAATATTTAATAATATGAAAAATAAACTACACATATTGGCTGGTATCATGAAACATTATTGGTAGGAAGCCGTAAAAGTGGTTATGAAAACCCAAATATAATTTTTTTTCTATGTCCCAGAGAGAATAGTACATTATAAGAGATGTTTAATAGAAGGAATATAATTATTATACTATAATAACCTGATATTTTATGATATATTTTTCTTTAAATAAAATTTATTTGATAGTTTTTGGTACATGCATCCCTGAGAATAAAAATACTATAATATAGTACACCATTATAAACGAGCCACAAAATTGGTTGTATGAATAGGAATAACCACATTCTTAAAAATATGTAATTGGATTTAAATAATGTAAATATATTTTTGGTAAATCCTTTATATGCTACAAAAATTACCTTTTCCTCAAAAATGTTTTTTATTTCATTTCATGAGAAATTAATATAATTAATTACTACCACTTTTTAGAAACATAAATTAAAAATGAACTTATTTTTTGAATATTACATGTCAAAAATATTTTAGAGATAATTATGTATACTTTTCTAAAGAAAGAAAATTGTTTTCTCGTTGAATAGTGAAAACTACTAATTTTTATTGATAACTATATTTTCAATTAAAGAAATTTACAAAGATAAAAAAATTAAAATATAATTAAAAAGAAAAATTATTTAATTTAAATTATTAATATTCCAATTATGTTTACTGTTATTAATTTCTATATATTCTCATATAAAAACATTGTATACCATTGAGAACATTTTTTTAAAAAAAACTCATTTTCAACACATTTTTAGAATTTATTCTATATTTTATTTATACTAATTATAGTTATTGAATATGATAAAATTATTTTTGTATTTTTAATTAAAATTTATGATTTTTTAATTAGTCATCACTCATTTTTTTAATTCATAGAAAAAATAGTAAAAATGTGTCGTAGTAATTAAGGTTAAAACAAGTTTATCCAGGGGTTAAATGTGTATATATAGGTAAATTTTCCAATTAAACATTTCTAAATACTATTTTATTTCCATATTTAGACCTCATCATATCTCACCTTAGAATATATTTCTATTTTTAATAATTTCTCGTGATAATGAATTTATTATATTTTAATCATCTAATAAATTTCAAGAGTGTATTCTCTACCACTTAT
Source organism: Viscum album (assembly GCA_963277665.1). Taxonomy (NCBI): domain Eukaryota; kingdom Viridiplantae; phylum Streptophyta; class Magnoliopsida; order Santalales; family Viscaceae; genus Viscum; species Viscum album. The sequence goes on along the minus strand of OY728140.1, from coordinate 2,087,299,818 downwards.
AAAATGACACCCCTACATCCCATTATTTTATCCACTTTGTGACTTATATATATCAAAATAAACCCTTATTAAATCTCTTCTAAACATCTTATACATTAATTATTGTTTCTTTTAGTCCAAATATACAGTTACAATGGTCCTTATGAAAGGATTTAAAGGAGGCCATGGAGAAGATGTAATCATCTTACCTGGCCTCTTACCATTTTATTTATTCTTATATATATACTAAATATATTCTATAAATAATAAATTAATAAATAAGGTATCAAGAATATACTTAACTATTATTTATTTGTGACCACTAATATACACCTTTATTCCAACAAATGGAAAGTGAAAGTATCATGCAAGAATAAGTGTGGACTACCACCTTCATATAGTGATGCAATTTATCATACATTACCATATTTACTATATGGATATTATGATGGTTTTAAAGTTTATATATCATGTTAAAAAATAATTACTCATATATAATTAAAATATAAAATCTACCTTCTTAACGTCCATTTTTTTGAAAATTATAATGTATCTCTTGCATACATGTGGACTAGCACCTCCACGAAGCGATGTGCTTCCTTTTTCATTTATGATTTAACTATATGGTAATAAATATATAATTAATGAATAAATATTATTATATGATAAAATAATGATTCAATCAAGGTGAATTATTATTTATATTTCTTCCACTCTATCCATAAAAAAGTGAAAACAAGGTTCAGTCGTACATACGACTTACCATCTACATGAATGATATAATTAATTTTCTATCTATAAATTTTATGGATCTAAATATATATATATATATATAATGAATACATATTATATTTATAACATAATTAAAATTTGAGATATTATGTTACTGTGAAAAAATTATAAGGACTAGATCTAACAAACAATAATTCTCATGAAAAAAAACATTAAACACCCTAAAACAATGATTTTAATAATGAATTATAAATAAATGGGTTTTAAGAGGCATGGAACTTCACTCGTTCGGCCGCTCTGACCACTTGGACTCTTAGGGTTTTCGCTTTCCCTGGCAGCGATTCCTCTATGATGTTCCTCTCCAGTTATATCTTCTCTTTCGCTCGATCTAGGTTGTGCGCTTTCTCAATTTCTTGTTCCCTTTCACTCAGCTCCTGGATGGATCTCTCTCTCTCTCTTGGCTTATCCTTTCATTTCACTCGACTCCTGGATGGAGCTCTTGTTTTCTATTCAACCACCTCTATGCGCTCTGACCTTGCATTCCTTAGATCCTCTCCAGGTCAAATTTGGAGCACAAGACACACAGGGGTTTTGGGTTAGCATTTTGGCAGACATTAGTTCTCCAAGAGTTACCGGAGTTTTCCCTTCTTCATAGGGTTTCAGCCGCTGGATCCTGTTGCGGTTTCATTTCAATTTACTTTTTCATGTTCTATTTTTTTTATTGTTATGGTTCTTCTTCTAATTTCCCTCTTTCATCTTTATCCCTAGGGTTTGATTCCCAATTCTACTTTCATAGTTTCACCCCCGGTTTTTTTCAAATCCTATATCTAATTCCGCGTTCGGTTTTCTGATGTTGGCTGTCGATATTGTTTGTATTTATGTTCTTTATTGGTGTCGATGACTTTGATGGAGACATTCTTCTGTGTCAGGACGGTGATGATGTTTCTTCCCCGGTGCGTCAATGGTTTCACTTTCTGGTGGGCATCGGTGCTGTTTGACTTTGGTGTTGTTACAGTGATCAGCCCTTGTGGCTGAGGATGATAACCTCACGATCGTGATGACTTCCTGTCATGGCATCGATGTTCAGGCGACGTCGGTTTCTAGTGTAGGCGGTGGACATTGGAGATCATGCAGACGGTGATTAGGCATGGAATTTGATGACTATGGTGAGGTTTTGACGTGCCAAAAGTGATGGTGATTGTTTGGTGATTTTGATGGTGCGTCTCGGGACGGATAGACAAGCCGTATTGATGGGTGTGTGACTTGAGACATATAAGTATTGTTTTCCGAGATGGGGGATGATGACTATTAATTTGAAATTTTAATTTTGTGGGTTTTCATAGGAAGGCATTGTGGTTTGTCCTGGTTAAGGTTTTTCTTAGTTCTGAATATTGTATGTTGTTATTGGGAGTGGTTTTTGGATGTTTTTTTATGGTTCCCACTTACCCAAAAAGTGTATCTTTAAAAAATAAAAAAATTGGATTGTGACATGAAATGGGTTTGAAATTGCTATAAATGGATAATATATGATATTATAAGTTCTACAAATAATTTTCAATATAGTAACAATAAATAAAATTTTATTATATAATTCTTATATTACTTTCGAATAAATTATAAAATGAGGTAAGGGATTTATATTACAATATAATTATTTATTAGGATTTTTTATGATCAAGTTTTTATGAGGAAATTTTATTAAAAGTATCTAAATAAAAAATTTAATGTTATTATAATCTAGTTATTTAATGATATTTAATATTTCATTTAATTTTCCTAACATTATATACTCAAGATACTAAATGATCATTTTTAATAAAAACCAAATATATTTCTATCTTTTGTTAAAAATCCATTTTCGTCTGTTTTCATGTCGTCTAAAAATGTTTTCATGAATTTTTTTAATATTCTCTTATAATTATTTAAATATATTTTTACCTGATATTGTATTTTTAATGAATATTTAAAAATTATTATTCTTTTCACTTTCTATATAAGTAACCGACCTTAAAACATTACATAATATTGAATTAAATGAATAATTCACATTGATGATCTTTTCTAGTTTAGATATTTAGAGAATTAGGCTATAACTATTACTTTACATCTCAAAAATTACAAAGTTGAAAATTAAACTCAGTTCCCATTCTTTTATAAAATAAAAACTATTGAAATTATGAGTCATGTCTAGTTCCTTGTTTTAGACATCATGACTTTTCCTTGATCTCATCCCTGAACCTATTCATCTTTAAGTCTAGTGAATTACCATTCAAAACTTGGGATAAGAATAAAAGATAAGTATGTATTATAAAACAAAGAAATAAAACATTAGTTCATCAATACATACATAATATAAAATCTTTATCATAACTCATGAAATCATAATATTTATGAACATCACATAGAAATAAAAAATCATAAAGGTAACTTGTGGCATCCATATCATCCTTACATTGTAACTATCACAAAAACATAGGCAGTTACATTTGGATTAACCATAACAATATATTCCCTAAATCTCTTAGAAGAAACATTCACATTTACCTCTGTATTGATACCCAATGCATTGGAGTGCTATCTCATTCTCACCCGTCCTGGGTTTATCACAGAACCACCCATATACATAACAATTCCAATGAATCATAACATATTCATAACACATAAAACAAATATAATGGAAAGATAACATTTCCACATTTAAATTACAATATATCATTTAAATATAGTAACATAACAAATCCATTATCAAAACCATTTTCAATACCAAAATATATAAAAGAGTATATGGTATTTGTTTTCCTTTTAAAAACATTACATCTTGTTAGGGAAGCCAACGATCAAATAATACTCACAGTGGCAGAAAAGGTCATTATCACCCCTTATGTTAAAAAGAAACATTATTTTTTTCATTTAGTAAAACGCATCATAAAAAATATTCCCTTTGAATGAAATGGAAATTCAAAGGATTTTATACACCTTATAAAACAATGTCATGTATAAAACTAAATATGCCTCAATGAAAGGAGATTGAGACAAAGTACCTTACCTCATGTCTGACATGACTCGATCATTCAATAATATCCTAAATAATAAACTAAAGTTAATTTATACTTTCTTTAGAAAAAATTTCATGTTTATTAATCCTTTTATATCAATTATTACCTTTCTATAACAATTGGTTAATTTTTCAGTTCGTATCAGACATTTTGTGGATGTTAAGAACCTGAGTTAAAAATGAACTTATTATAATTATAAATTATCAGTGTGGTCAATATTACTTTGTATCCATAATTATATTAATGATTTGGATATCATATATATAATATATATCCAGTATATATAAGTATTTATAATAGTGGATAACCTTTGGAGATAAGAAATAAAAAGCACCGTTCATGGAGACTGTAACCCGTACGTACTCATGAACGCTAGTTTCATTTATATTACATATTTAATGGAATAATAACATAATTATATATAGGTATTTTATAATTCCAGTATACTATCTTATATAATTTAATTAACTCCATCCTTTATACATTCCATGTATGACATGAACGAGTTATATCCCTTTGAGGGGGCAGAAGTCCGCACTTCCACAAATGAAATTATCACATTTAACCACAATGTAAACAATAAAGGTATTATATAAATGGAAATTTCAGAAGCATAGAAACAATATAAATATAATATATAGCACTTATAAATACATTTCTATCTTAATGGTCACCATAAGAGGTGGTAGGAGAATATTGAACAATCATCGTTTCGTGAGATGTTATTTTTCCCTCCATAGAAATAGTATATTCTTTACCCATTATATGGAGGTTTATATAAGTGTAGTTAAAATAAAACTCATATTAACAACATATTATATATTTTATTTAGGTTTTTATATAAAATGAAGGAGTAAAAGGAGTCTATGGGGTTGGAGAAGGAAAATAAAACAAAAGAACTTAAGAGAGGTCATTACCTTTTAATCAGGTATCTCCATTTGGTATGAACCAAAAGGTTTACATGAATGTCCTTATTCATAGGAGAAGGATTCTAGAAGAGGGATAGGGAAGTAGGGAGATTAATTGGTTAGAGGTTGGATGGGAAAAGGTTCTTGAGAAGTGTGGGTAATGGTTTAGAAGTGAGGTATTTTTATAGGGGGGAGGGGCTCTTTATGAAAGCGTGAAAAATATTATTTTATTATATAATTATTTTAGGTTTTAAAACGTCCAAAACTCATAAATTAGAAAATAAGATGACTCGGGTTCTAAATAAAATCATCCAATAAAAATTGGATAGTTTTTGGATATTGTTTTAATATTTATAATCTAATTTATTCAAATCATTCATTAATGAAGTAAACAATGCATCATTATTGTGTCATAATTAATTTTATTTATTTGATTTCTACATATTATAAAAAAATTATAATTCAAGAAATATTTTTATCTTTCAAATGAATATTTATAGTCAAAGAGATTACTTACAAAAACCTATGTAAAAATAGATTTACTATAAAAATATATGTTTATGTAATTTATGTCTTTAATTTAAATTAATTAATATAAAGTGCATTATCACTCTCAAGTGGATCCATGGGGTCTCAAAATCAACCCAAGGATGACCATGGTCAGAAATTTATCAAACAATAGTATTAGGACATATGTTAGGTTAAATTTATATTGTTGTAATAATATTTTTTTACCCTTATTTACTTGATTTAACCTTTAACCATGGTAAATAATTTTTTTACAGAAATAAATATTCATAAAGACTAAAAATAAAAGATACTTATTTACCCAATTTTGACCACCTGATTCCAAATATTAAATCCTTTTTCCAAAATCAAAAAAAATTGGTAGAAATTAATTTAAAATTAATTCCCACTTTCAAAACAAAAAACATGTTTTTAGGAAATAATAACTATCAAAATATTGACACTATTTTATGTTCAATTTCAAAATGAAATTACTTACAATGACCGAAATTAGATTAAATAGTAAAAAAATAATATAATTGGACTTTAAAACCAATTAAAAAGATAATCTAACCTTATAAATAAATTAGATTAAAAGGGAGTTTTCAATTAAAAACAGTATATTCACTATTTATTTAAAAATGTATTTCATTAGAAAAATACCATAAATTTACCCAAATTAAATTTTTATGTCCCAATTCTAAATAAGAATTTTATTTTTTCAAATATAAAATATAAAAGTGACCAAAACTATATTTAAATATGGTTCTCCATCAAAAGGTAATAAATCGACATTTTAATGAATATTTGGGTATTTATGCTTAAAATAAGATTCTTTTTTATTTTAAGCCACTAAAATTTATTAGATAAATGTAAAAATATTTGACAAACATGTATATTCATATTGTAGTTAGTTATGTCCATTATTTCCAATAAAACATCTAGGTGTTAGCTAACATTTAAAATAATATTATATTATTATTTTTCAGTATGACTCAACGTTGTTTGCAATGTATGATTTGAATGAAACACATTGTTCGGTATAGGGTACTCTATAAAACAGAGCATCCCTTTTAAAATAAATTTAACATTTCAATCACAAATATTAATTAATATGAAAATGTCTTATTCTTTATTTACTTGGGATGTTACATCCTTCCACCCTTTTGGGAATTGCATCCTTGCAATTTTATTCACTTATCAAATAAATGGGGGTATTTATCCCTCATATCATTTTCAGATTCCCATATTCCCTCTTCCACCATATAGTTTTTCACAAAACCATTACCTGATTAATTACCTTTTTCTGCAACACTATCTCTCTTCGGTCAATAATCTTGGCGGGTTGTTCCTCGTAAGAGAGTTTCTATTCCAACTAAATTACCTCTTGGCTAAAAACATGATATGGATATGTAATATACTTTCTCATCATTGAAACATGAAAAACATTTTATACCTGAGATAAATTTGGAGGTAAATCCACTATGTATGCAATTGATCAAACATTCTCTAGGATTTCATAAGGTCTAATGAACCTCAAACTCAACTTTCCCTTCTTATCCAAAAATGTCACATTTTTTCTTAGAGAAACTTTGAGAAAGAAATGATCACCTACCACAAATGAAAGATCTTTCCTCTGGTTATCTGCAAAACTTTTTTTCCTGCTCTGAGCTATTCTCATTTGCTTCTGAATCAACTGGACTTTTTCTGCCATGTAATCTGTCGATTGATGTCCGATCAACTTCCTTTCACCTACTTCATCCCAAAAATCTATAGTTTGAAACTACTTCCCACATAATGTCTCAAATGGAATAATCTTTATACTGGACTGAAAACTGTTATTATAAGAAAATTCGTCCAAATAAAGATGTTGGATCCAACTTCCCTGGAAATTCATTGAGAAATCACATAACATATCCTACAAGTTCTAAATTGTTCATTCTGACTTCCCATCTGATAGAGGATGAAAAGCTGTACTAAAATTTAATTCAGTACCAATGACTTCTGAAGGGCTTTCCAAAAGTTATAACTAAACATGGGATCACGATCAGATACAATGGAGAGGGGAAAACCCTGAAACCTGACTATATTTTTAACATGCAATTGAGAAAGTTGATCTAGTGAAGAAGTATATCGAATAGGATGAAAATGAGTAGATTTATTCAATAGATCAATAATAACCCATATATCATTATTACCTCGAGATGTCTTTGGTAATCCCACAACAAAGTCCTTGGATATATTTTCCCATTTCATCTTTGGAACCTATAAATGCTGAAGCATCCCTTTTGGAAACGGATGCACTTCTTTAACCTGAAAACAAGTCAAACACTTGACCATAAATTCAGAAATATCTCTTCTTATTCCATCACACAAGTAATTCTCTCGAAAATTTATATACATATTAGTAATGCCAAGAAAAATTGAAAATGGTGAACTATGAGCTTTACAAAACAACTCATTCTTCTACTGGAAATCACAAGGCACACATAATCTCTTCCCAAACTTCAAAACACAATCATTATAAATGTTACAATCAAGAAAACATACCCTTCTGAACCAACTCTACCTTTTTTTGCAACTCACCATCTTCCTTCTGCACTTTCTTAATTCTATCTGATAGTGATGATTTCACTGACACCTGAATCAAAACAGAGTAATTTCTAGAAACAACAACATCTATTCCAAAGTTCATCAAATCAAAAACCAAAGGATCTCATTCCAAACGTATCATGGTTAATGAATCATTAATTTCTCATCTCAAAGCATCAGCCACTATATTTTCATTTCTCAGATGGTAATGGATCATGCAATCATAATTCCTGATTAATTCAAACCATATCTTTTCTCTTAGGTTCAATTCTTTCTTAGTGAATATATAATTCAATATTTTGAGGTCAGTATATATTTAAAATTTTACTCCATACAAATGATGCCTCCAAATTTTTTAATCAAAAAACAGCATCAGCTAATTCCAAATCATGTGTAGGGTAGTTTAACTCATGACGTTTCAACTGAAGTGAAGTATAAGCAATTTCCTGATCATTCTGTATAAGGACACAACCATGTCCTTTTAATGAAGCATCACTATAGATAACAAACCCACCATTTTTAAAAGGTAGTGCCAAAACTATAGCATTCACCAATCATTATTTCAATTCCTAAAAACAATCATCACATTCTTTTATCCATATGAACTTAACACCTTTTTAAGTTAACTGTAACAACCCGAGATTTTATGAAAAATATTCTTTTTAATTTTATTAATGTCTTGTGTTGTACGCTACACCAAAAGGAGCTTACACAATACGCATCCTTGACTTGCCTTGCATTACACGCAATCACAACCTTCCTCGATAGCGTGTGTAGTACGCAATACTGAGTTTCACGAAACAACGATATGCTATTAAAATATTATTAAAACTAGCCGTTATAAATACTAATAACCACTTTTTAAAACTCTGTAAATTTTATTTTTCAAAATGAACTTCATTTTTGGATTCGGAGTATCGAATTTAGCCTAAGGTGAAATTTTGGTACTTTTCGGATAACTTTCATATTCTGATGACTAGTGAAAATTACTAAATTATAATTAAAAACAACTTTTTTAATCGAAATAATTAATAGTGATAAATTATTAATTTGAGTGGTTTTAAAGTATATTTAGAATATATTTTTACAATTTAATACAATCTTGGTCATTGGATGTAATTTCACATTTAAACCAGACATAATCATGTGTCAATCTTTTGATAGATATTATTTCTTAAAAACACGCTATTTGTTTTAACAGCGGGATTTAATTATAAAATTAATTAATGCAAATTCTATGATATGAATTTGGTAAAATAGACTTCATTTTTGAGTTCGGAATATGAAATATAGCTTAGGATTAAATTTTGGCATTGTTCTGAAAAACATCAATTTTTGATGAATAGTGAAACTACTAAGTGGTAGTTAAAAAAATTAATTTCTTCATAAATCTTAATTTTACCGCTTCTGTGAATGGAATTTCAAAAATCCGAGAGACACGGTTGATGTCAGTAAGTAAAATGTGGTTCAATGAGATGAAAATAATTTTTGGTGAATAGTAACTTTTTACTTTTTTTACCACGGTTAATAGTAAATAGGGTAACTAAGGGTAAATATGATATTACTATTACCCTAAAACATGTCCTAATTCTATTGGATAAGTGTAATTCGACCAAAAACAACCTTATGAATATAATATGACCATTTAGGTCCACTTGAATTAGATTATGACATTTAATATTATATTATTTAATGAATAGTTAAAATAGTTAAAATCAAAGTTTAATAACTAAAACATTTTTAATATGGGGTTATACATACGCTAAATTCGACTATAAATATTCATTAGAAATATAAAAAGATTTCATACATTATGATATTTTATTTATAATTTTTAGACTTTAAATAAATTAATTTATTTATGACACAACGATGATGCAGTAATTACCCTTTTACGGAAATATTAACATAATTGATGTTATAAATGCTCAATTGAATGTAATTTGAGACTTTTTATGAATTCCACTAATTTTATAGGTTACTATGATATATTAATGTTGATTTAATCAACTTGGTTCGAACATATAATTCTGTTATGACTTTCACAAAAATCATATATCAAATAGTGTCAAAATTGAGACAAAATAGTTTTTAAATCAAATATTATATTATTAATTGTTATTTTATTCTTAAAAATCTAAGGTTCGGCCAAATGACTTAGATAAGGATATATATATTAATAATAAACAATTTGGGGTTCGTTTGGCATGTTATAGTAAGTTTATTAACCATATAGTGAAAGAAAACAAAAAGACATGGTAAAAGTTAAATTATTTAACTTAGAGTTAAATCTTATTGATAAGGTTAAAATAATACCCTAAACTTGTCTAAATCTTATTGGTTGATAGCATTTCGACCCATCCCCACCTTAGCTTCGAAATAAGACCCTTTGGAGCCATTATAAACCGATTTTGACTTTAATATAAAATAATATTTTGAGATATTCCTAAGGTGCCCCTCTCCTCCCTTATAAAAGGGGTACCTCCTCCCCCTCCTCCTCACACCAATTTGAGCACTCAAGCTAGGCCAACCCCGGCCATTTTCCCTTCTCCACTTCCCTAGAAACATCCTAGAGGTTCTGGTCTTCCTCAAAGACCAATTTTAGTTCCCTAAGAGGAGGTCTCCAAAAGGCGCTTCAAAGAAGAGGTAATTACCGTTACCAATTCTTTCATCTTTATTTCTTCTTCCACTTCTTCTTCTTAGGTTGTTTCATTATGAAGTAATAACATCAGTATCACTCATATACTGATATGTTATTATAAGTATGAAACAACCCTATTTCACCATCTATCTATCCTACGGAAAAAGAAATCATCGCGCGTGCGTACGTACGGAATACCGTCTCCACGCCGTGGTGTAATCTATTTTCCACCATCACCTTAAAAGGATGGGTATAATGGTGTAATGATTAACTATATAGGATTATTATGAAGTAATATTGATACTGAAATAATATATATATACTCTAATACAATTCCACGATCATAGGAACGATATCATCACTCGTGCGTACGTACGGAATACCGTCTCCACGATGTGATGCGACTCGTTCTACATGATCTTCATTTCATAATGATTATATAAATGAATTGAATGAATGAATATGGTATATACTACACTAATACCATTCTGGAAATGAATTATCTATAACCTAAAGATAAGAATAAGAATTTATTCGACAAAACACGCATAAGAACAAAAAGTTATAAAGACCCGAGTAACAAGTAACAATGAAATATTACTAACAAGAAGCTAATAATATGACCATATATGATACCATATCAATATGTATGATTCTGGAATAAGTCAATAACATTATTTAAACCATTATACAGGAGCTTCGGACACGTACAAAGCAAATCGGACCTAAGGTAAGGGAAATATCACAATCTCATTTTTATCCGAGATTGTTTATTCGTAAGTATTCACCGGGGTGTATTTTATCATCCACATCCATGTTTCATCAATATTTAATATTATTTCCATCCACCTACAATTGTTTAAATCCATTTTTACCCTTTGGTGAGTTTTTAGTAATATGTATGAAAGGAATCTTTTGTCGTACGAGGTACTTTTTGACTTTTCCGACAAAAGTACGAAGAATGTTTTTTTAACTTATACGGCTTGAATGGATTTTTAAAACATTATTTCCAAGAAGCTTCCTTTAAAAGTTTTCAAGTTTATTTATAATCAACTTCTTTTATTTTAAAGTTGTATGACATGTTATGAATGGAAAAATGTTTTTGAAGAAGAAAGGATATTTTCCTCAAGAATGGAGTTCAAGTGTTTTATCAAAATTATTTTCCATCTAAGATAATAAAGGGTTCTGTTTTTATCCCTATTATTACATGGATTTGATTATGTTGTCATGGAAACATTTTTATGAATTCCTTTATCTTATATGAATTGTTTTATGATGTCATGTTGTTTAAGAATCCCATTTTTATTACATGGGTTATGCGATGATGTATGATTTATGATTATGTGGCACACATAAGAAATGATTCATTATAAGATGGGTGGGACCTATATCTCCCTCCAATGCATTGGGTAAAGATTTTATATCTCATGAGATAGACAGGGCTGGAACGGTAGGTTATACCGGTTCAGTGAAACAGGACTGAAACGAGGGTTACTCGATTCAGAAAGGGACTTTGTCCACTAAGATAGTCCTGGCAATGAGTCATGACTAACAAGAAATGATTTTCCATGATTATGTGTGCATGCCACAAAGTTTCAAGTTTCATGTTATGATTATGGTGATCTCATTTTCACTTCTATGATTTGTTCCATGTTAAGATATTATGATCTCTTTTGCAGGTTATGATTTTCAAAAAGATTTGATATGATTTTTGTTTCTTTTGTATACCCTTACTGAGCATTTGATCTCACCCTTTTATGATTTCTTTTCCCCAGGATATAAAGAAAGGTTTTAGGTAAAAAAAAGGAAGATCTTTATGGGAGATTTTGAAGATCTTTCACCACGATTAGAAGATTATATTCCGAGTTTCCAAAGACACTAAACTATTACGATCCTTGTGTGTGTGTTTTTGTTATGTACTAAGTATTCCGCAAAAGTAATGTAATGTCAATGTACGTCAAGATACGGATCTCTACAGTTGGTATCAGAGGAAAGGTTTAGTCAACCTTTGGAAACTAGGATGCGAAAACGTTAGTGAGATCCCTAGAGATATTTCTAAGGTATGTCTAGGTATGTCTCTAAGGTTAAGTATACGTATAGGTTATAGTCCTAGAATTGCTCTAACGATCTTAGAATTTAACCTAAGATGTTAGATATTGAGGGTACTACCCCTTTATTATGTTGTTTTCCCTAGCATGATTTTTGCCTCTCAAACTATTCTTTTGGGGTTTTAGACGATGGCTGGAACCCGAAGGAACTGTGTTGATCAATGCAATGGACAATGCAATGATTGTCCCCCTGAGCAACCAAACGATATGGGAGCTGGAATGCAAAATCTTGTAGCCATGATCACACAACTTTCTCAAGCTATGAATCATGCAGGACTTCCAAACGAGCAAAGGAAGGAGCAACATTCTGTTGAATCCTTCATGAGGCAGCGTCCGCCTTCTTTCAGTGGGTCTACTGATCCATTAGTTGCTGAACAATGGATTAGTACTACTGAAAAGATATTTTCAGTTCTTCAATGTTCTGAACATGATAAAGTCATCTTAGCAGTATATCGTTTGGAAGGTGAAGCTGATCAATGGTGGAATCTTATCAAGAATACGAGGCAAAGAGATGAAATTGATTCCATGGAATGAGACGAGTTCAAGAACTTGTTTTTCAGTAAGTACTTCCCTCGTATTCTTCGAACGAAGATGGAGAAGGAGTTTCTTGAACTAAAGCAAAAGGATGATGAATCTGTTGGTATATATGAAGCGAATTTTACAAGACTTGCAAGGTATGCATCTAGCATTATCATCCAACCTGAAAGTAAAGTTGATCGATTTTTCAGTGGCTTAAAACCAAGTCTTCGAAGGGCATTAGCTATAAGAGACTTCAGTAGCTATGAAGAAATTGTGCGTTGTGCTATCAAGGTAGAAATGGAAGTTGGTGTTACATATCCATCTCATGGTTTTGACAAGAAACGGAAGATGGAGTTCAAGGAGAAATCTCAGAATAATGGTGAAAAGAAGATGAATGTTTCCTTATGCACAAAGTGTGGAAAGAAGCATGGTGGAGATTGTATTAAAGGGACTAGAAAATGTTTTAAGTGTGGAAAAGAAGGTCATCGAGCAGCTGAGTGTCGAAGTAATGGAAAATGGGATTCTAATGAAGTGAATAAAGCAAACACTTCAGAGAACGTACAACCAACACTTCAATGCTTCAAGTGCAAGGAAATGGGGCATTATGCTAATAAATGCCCTAATCCAAGGGTTAGTGATGATCGACATGAGCAACCGCTTAAGGCAAAGGACAAAGGGAAGTCACATGCGATCACTATTGGCAATGTTGAATATGACAACGATGTGGTGGAATGATTAAGTGTTTATATAATGGGATTCCAAAATAATGTTGTATCGTGGAATATTGGAATATTTATGTATTGGTCTAATGTGGTATTCAAAGTGATTGAGATATTATGCGCATAATGAAGGGAAAACGAGAAAATGAAATGTTTAACAGTATTCATGAGCTCATGATTGATATAAGGACTAAGTGATATCATAGTTTGAGTATATAGAATTTTGAGGATTTTGGTATGTGAAAAGTGTTAACTTTTAACTTCATTCATGTTTTCACTAAGGTATTCAAGAGAATACACGATTAAGGACTTTGAATGTTTGGAATGTGACCAATAAAACATATCTTATGATATATGGGGATCGATGATGGTGTTAAATCTCTGGTAATCATTTTCACTATATTATGAGAGACGACTGCAGTATTATGGATAAGACTAAAAGATTGGAATGGATTATGTTGGACATAAGTTAGTATTGTTTGTTTTTTCGATATTATTGATGGGATGTTATATAGTTTTAGAAAAAGGACAATCTGCAGGACGGGCGACAGCCCATCGCTTCGGACAAGGCTGTGGGAATCAAACCCACAACCGAAGTGCGACTGGCCTTTATCGCCTACCACTGGCCTACAGGAAGTCCCTGTTTAGTAGAAACTAGTTTTATTATATTAAGCAGTATGATATATGAAGTATAAGTCCATTTTAGGAACCATATATGATTAATCTCACTATAGATCGACTTATGCATATAATTTTTGCTAACCTTTTGTTTGAGACAGATGGAATGACCCGTCATTCTATCACATGATCTGCTAACACTTCACGAATAACAAATTCAACTTCATTTATTTAAGAGATGAAGTGGAAATTGTTCAAGGCACGAACAACAGTGAGATTGTACCAAAATAAAGAACGTATTTATTCCAATTCAAATTTTCAACTTTAGGGAAATGATCTTGAAAACCAAAAATGTTGTCCTAGTGATCTTATACCTGATGAATCGGATGGTACCTTAGATCGTCACAAATTTATGGATTTGTGATTATTGGCTTTTCCATAGCCATGTTCTCTACCACTCTCCATCAGAACATGATGGTTAGATTTCTCTTCCATATCCATATTTTCACCTATGTGGAAACCCAATGATTAGTTTATTTGGGTAACCGTTACATTTCATACTTTTGTTTTTAAAGATTGGTTTTGATATTCCTTTTTACGATGTGGGTTTCTATTAAAGAAACTTTCAAATAGTAAACCATTTATAACCCCGACTAATTTCGAGGGCGAAATTCATTTTAAGGGGGGTAGAATGTAACAACCCGAGATTTTATGAAAAATATTCTTTTTAATTTTATTAATGTCTTGTGTTGTACGCTACACCAAAAGGAGCTTACACAATACGCATCCTTGACTTGCCTTGCATTACACGCAATCACAACCTTCCTCGATAGCGTGTGTAGTACGCAATACTGAGTTTCACGAAACAACGATATGCTATTAAAATATTATTAAAACTAGCCGTTATAAATAGTAATAACCACTTTTTAAAACTCTGTAAATTTTATTTTTCAAAATGAACTTCATTTTTGGATTCGGAGTATCGAATTTAGCCTAAGGTGAAATTTTGGTACTTTTCGGATAACTTTCATATTCTGATGAATAGTGAAAATTACTAAATTATAATTAAAAACAACTTTTTTAATCGAAATAATTAATAGTGATAAATTATTAATTTGAGTGGTTTTAAAGTAAATTTAGAATATATTATTACAATTTAATACAATGTTGGTCATTGGATGTAATTTCACATTTAAACCAGACATAATCAAGTGTCAATCTTTTGATAGATATTGTTTCTTAAAAACACGCTATTTGTTTTAACAGCGGGATTTAATTATAAAATTAATTAATGCAAATTCTATGATATGAATTTGGTAAAATAGACTTCATTTTTGAATTCGGAATATGAAATATAGCTTAGGATTAAATTTTGGCATTGTTCTGAAAAACATCAATTTTTGATGAATAGTGAAACTACTAAGTGGTAGTTAAAAAAATTAATTTCTTCATAAATCTTAATTTTACCGCTTCTGTGAATGGAATTTCAAAAATCCGAGAGACACGGTTGATGTCAGTAAGTAAAATGTGGTTCAATGAGATGAAAATAATTTTTGGTGAATAGTAACTTTTTACTTTTTTTACCACGGTTAATAGTAAATAGGGTAACTAAGGGTAAATATGATATTACTATTACCCTAACACATGTCCTAATTCTATTGGATAAGTGTAATTAGACCAAAAACAACCTTATGAATATAATATGACCATTTAGGTCCACTTGGATTAGATTATGACATTTAATATTATATTATTTAATGAATAGTTAAAATAGTTAAAATCAAAGTTTAATAACTAAAACATTTTTAATATGGGGTTATACATAAGATAAATTCGACTATAAATATTCAATAGAAAGATAAAAAGATTTCATACATAATGATATTTTATTTATAATTTTTAGACTTTAAATAAATTAATTTATTTATGACACAACGATGATGCAGTAATTACCCTTTTAAGGAAATATTAACATAATTGATGTTATAAATGCTCAAATGAATGTAATTGGAGACTTTTTATGAATTCCACTAATTTTATAGGTTACTATGATATATTAATGTCGATTTAATCAACTTGGTTCGAACATATAATTCTGTTATGACTTTCACAAAAATCATATATCAAATAGTGTCAAAATTGACACAAAATAGTTTTTAAATCAAATATTATATTATTAATTGTTATTTTATTCCTAAAAATCTAAGGTTCGGCCAAATGACTTAGATAAGGATATATATATTAATAATAAACAATTTGGGGTTCGTTTGGCATGTTATAGTAAGTTTATTAACCATATAGTGAAAGAAAACAAAAAGACATGGTAAAAGTTAAATTATTTAACTTAGAGTTAAATCTAATTGATAAGGTTAAACTAATACCCTAAACTTGTCTAAATCTTATTGGTTGATAGAATTTCGACCCATACCCACCTTAGCTTCAAAATAAGACCCTTTGGAGCCATTATAAACCGATTTTGACTTTAATATAAAATAATATTTTGAGATATTCCTAAGGTGCCCCTCTCCTCCCTTATAAAAGGGGTACCTCCTCCCCCTCCTCCTCACACCAATTTGAGCACTCAAGCTCGGCCAACCCCTGCCATTTTCCCTTCTCCACTTCCCTAGAAACATCCTAGAGGTTCTGGTCTTCCTCAAAGACCAATTTTAGTTCCCTAAGAGGAGGTCTCCAAAAGGCGCTTCAAAGAAGAGGTAATTACCGTTACCAATTCTTTCATCTTTATTTCTTCTTCCACTTCTTCTTCTTAGGTTGTTTCATTATGAAGTAATAACATCAGTATCACTCATATACTGATATGTTATTATAAGTATGAAACAACCCTATTTCACCATCTATCTATCCTACGGAAAAAGAAATCACCGCGCGTGCGTACGTACGGAATACCGTCTCCACGCCGTGGTGTAATCTATTTTCCACCATCACCTTACAAGGATGGGTATAATGGTGTAATGAGTAACTATATATGATTATTATGAAGTAATATTGATACTGAAATAATATATATATACTCCAATACAATTCCACGATCATAGGAACGATATCATCACTCGTGCGTACGTACGGAATACCGTCTCCACGATTTGATGCGACTCGTTCTACATGATCTTCATTTCATAATGATTATATAAATGAATTGAATGAATGAATATGGTATATACTACACTAATACCATTCTGGAAATGAATTATCTATAACCTAAAGATAAGAATAAGAATTTATTCGACAAAACACGCATAAGAACAAAAAGTTATAAAGACCCGAGTAACAAGTAACAATGAAATATTACTAACAAGAAGCTAATAATATGACCATATATGATATCATATCAATATGTATGATTCTGGAATAAGTCAATAACATTATTTAAACCATTATACAGGAGCTTCGGACACGTACAAAGCAAATCGGACCTAAGGTAAGGGAAATATCACAATCTCATTTTTATCCGAGATTGTTTATTCGTAAGTATTCACTGGGGTGTATTTTATCATCAACATCCATGTTTCATCAATATGTAATATTATTTCAATCCACCTACAATTGTTTAAATCCATTTTTACCCTTCGGTGAGTTTTTAGTAATATGTATGAAAGGAATCTTTTGTCGTACGAGGTACTTTTTGACTTTTCCGACAAAAGTACGAAGAATGTTTTTTTAACTTATACGGCTTGAATGGATTTTTAAAACATTATTTCCAAGAAGCTTCCTTTAAAAGTTTTCAAGTTTATTTATAATCAACTTCTTTTATTTTAAAGTTGTATGACATGTTATGAAAGGAAAAATGTTTTTGAAGAAGAAAGGATATTTTCCTCAAGAATGGAGTTCAAGTGTTTTATCAAAATTATTTTCCATCTAAGATAATAAAGGGTTCTGTTTTTATCCCTATTATTACATGGATTTGATTATGTTGTCATGGAAACATTTTTATGAATTCCTTTATCTTATATGAATTGTTTTATGATGTCATGTTGTTTAAGAATCCCATTTTTATTACATGGGTTATGCGATGATGTATGATTTATGATTATGTGGCACACATAAGAAAGGATTCATTATAAGATGGGTGGGACCTATATCTCCCTCCAATGCATTGGGTAAAGATTTTATATCTCATGAGATAGACAGGGCTGGAACGGTAGGTTATACCGGTTCAGTGAAACAGGACTGAAACGAGGGTTACTCGATTCAGAAAGGGACTTTGTCCACTAAGATAGTCCTGGCAATGAGTCATGACTAACAAGAAATGATTTTCCATGATTATGTGTGCATGCCACAAAGTTTCAAGTTTCATGTTATGATTATGGTGATCTCATTTTCACTTCTATGATTTGTTCCATGTTAAGATATTATGATCTCTTTTGCAGGTTATGATTTTCATAAAGATTTGATATGATTTTTGTTTCTTTTGTATACCCTTACTGAGCATTTGAGCTCACCCTTTTATGATTTTTTTCCCCAGGATATAAAGAAGGGTTTTAGGTAAAAAAAAGGAAGATCTTTATGGGAGATTTTGAAGATCTTTCACCACGATTAGAAGATTATATTCTGAGTTTCCAAAGACATTAAACTATTACGATCCTTGTGTGTGTGTTTTTATTATGTACTAAGTATTCCGCAAAAGTAATGTAATGTCAATGTACGTCAAGATACGGGTCTCTACATTAACTTAGTCCTTCGGATAGATAACTGTGAAAAAGTTTCAATAAACCACTGGTAATAACCTTCCAAACGACAAAAACTAAAAAACTCGGTTATATATGTGGGTCTTGGACATTATTCAACAAATTTTGTTTTGTCAAAATCAACAGTTATTCCATTTTTTGAAACAGTGTGACCAAGGGTGGAAATTTGATCTAAATAAAACTCACAATTTCTAAATTTCCCATATAGTTTCGTTTCTTTTAAAGTGTGCAAGAAAACCCTTAAATGGATTTCATTCTCCTCTTTACTTTTAGAATAAAGCATAATATCATCAATGAACACTACCAAAAACATATCCACCAACTCAAAAAAAATTTCTATTCATAAGATCCATTAATACAGTAGATGCATTGGTTAACCCAAAAGGCATAACTAAAAATTCATAATGGCCATATCTAGTACGAAACGCGGTCTGCGAAATGTCTACCTCCTTTACTTTCAACTAATGGTACCTTGACCTCAAATTAACATTCGAAAAAACTGATCTCCCTAGATCTAATCAATCAAATCATCGATATGAGGAAAAGGATACTTTTTCTTAATAGTAATGTTATTTAATGCTCTATAATCAATGAAAAGTATCATTAAACCATCTTTATTTTTAACAAACAAGACATGATAACCCCATGAGGATGTTCTTGGTCAAATGAAACATTTATATAATAACTCCATTAATTGATTCCTTAACTCTAAAAGATTAATTTGACCCATTCAATAAGGGGGTTTTAAAATTTTATTAGCATCATGAACTAATTAAATACTAAATTCAACTTCCTGATTAGGTATAATACCATCTAACTCATCAAGAAAAACGTCAAGGTACCCATTTACCATTGGAATACCATTAATCTGAAAAAATCCTTTATTTTCAACAATATGTTCATGGTAACACTTATTTCCACATTTTACTGGTTTCTCAACTTCCTGATATGTTATCAAAAGTAAGGGTTCATTATTGTACGCAAATTGAAAATCTTTCTGAAAAGAAACCTATTTAGCTCTGCAGTACATCTTAGCATGATAAACATAAATCCAATCCATACCCAAAATAACATCAAACTCTTCTAGAGGAAAAACAATAATTTTTTTAGGTATATTCTCTCCACGGACAAGGACATGAAGGTTCTTATAATTTGTTTTTGTCTCAACATTTCCTCTTGGTGTTTTTACCATATGTTCAGGATTCATATCTTGAGATGGAATTCTCAATTTACTAGAAAACTTCTCAAAAATGAAAGAGTGTGTAAACCCTGAATCAAACAAAACATTGGAATAATCTGAAAAAACAAACAGTGTACCTGATACTACTTCATTTGATGGCCCAACATCTGCTGAAATAGTTACAAAGGATTTCACCACCCCTTTTTACTTGTATTCTGACTTCTTTACCTCAGTTTAGTTCTTCGTTGGACACTCATTTTCATAATGACCCATTTCATTTCACTTCAAACATGTTACAGAATATAAATAATATTTTGTCTTACCATTACCCTGATTGTTTTCAATGAAATTATGAACCATATGTCCCATTTTTTCACATTACTAGCACTTACCAGAATTCAAAAGAAATTCATCAGCATTATTTTTAACACAATTTTCTCAAATTTTAATCTTATGTTTATTACCATCAGACTTTTTTGAAGTGTTCTTCCCATTCTTATGCCACCTTGACCACATATTCTATTGTTTTTCAAAGAACACACGATCATCGCTAAACTCCATTTCCAACTTCTCCACATAGAAAACAAGTTTTTCATATCTTTTTAACTCTCGAGAAGCTAAAGTCCTTCGATACATTGTCTTTAATCCTGAGTAAAATTGGTTGACTTTACTATCAAGATCTCATATGAAATTTGGATCATACCTTTCCAGTCGAGTGAATTTTGCTCAATAAGTGGCCACTGAGTCATCCTCCTGCATCAATACTAGGAATTATTTTTCTATCCTAAGAAAAACCACATTAGGGAAATATTTCTCAAGAAACAGACATTTGAATTCATCCTAATCAGGAGTATCAATATCCTCACAATCCCTGATATTTTTCACCATCGACCACCACTGATCAGATTCACCTTTAAAATGTTAAACATCGAGAATAAAATTTTGATGTTCTAAACATACCATGACATCAAAAATATTTTCTAGTACTTTAATCCACCCTTCACCTTGCACAGGGTCAGATGATCCTCTGAATAATGGGGGATGTTGCCTCATGACATGCTCCACTACTAACATGTTCCTCTATGACTATTCTAGCTAATCTTGTGCATGGATACCAACACTATTTATAGCTTGATTCAACTATTCCATCACTGCAACAAACTGTTCAGTTTCGATTCCAACCATCATAGGTTTCTTATTTGGAAGGTTGTCTTCCTCTTGATGTCATCCCATCGTAGCTTCTCTATTTCTTCTTGGAAAACCATTCTGAACACAAAACTATCATAAGAAAAGTAACATGGTAATTTTTAAATTATATATCATTTCAATAATACCTTAAACTAAAAAAATTATGGATATTAATTTAACAATATCATAACTCCTAAAGTTGTCTAAATTGGCCTTTCATACCAACGATATGGACTTGGCCTTAAAACATTACATAATCTTAAATTAAATGAATAATTCACATTGAAGATCTTTTTAGGGTTAGATTTTTATAGAATAAGGCCATAACTATTTTATTACATCTCATAAACTACAAAGTAGACAATTCATCTCAGTTCCCATTTTTTTCATAAAATAAAAAATCCTATAAAAAAGAGTCATGTATAGTTCCATGTTTTAGATATGTTGTCTTTTCCTTGATCTCATCCTTAACCCTATTGATCTTTATGTCCTGTGAAAAACTTTTTAAAAAATGGGATGAGCATAAAAAGATCATTAAGGGTTATAAAACAAAGAAAGAAGACATTAGTTCATCAAAAAAAATACATAAAATAATCTCTTTGCCATACTTCATGAAATCATAAGATTTTTTAATAACCCAAATAAATCATAAATCATATGGGTAACTTGTGGAATCCATATCATACTTACATTGTTTCTATCATAGCTAAGAAGGGAGTTACATATAGAATACCCATCACAGTATATTCCCTAAATATATTAGGATAAACATTCACATTTACCTCTGTGATGTTACCCAATGCAATAGAGAGTTATCTTGAGCTCACCCACACTAGGTTTATCACAAAACCGCCCGTAAAAATAACAATTCCCAAGAGCCATAACATATTCATAAAAGACAAAACAAATATAAAGGATAGATAACATTTCCACATTTCAATCACAATATATAATTTAAATATATTGAAATAAAAAATCCATTATCAATGTAATTTTCTATACCAAAATACGTAAAAGTGTAAATGGTATTTTTTTTCCTTTTATAAACATTTAGGCTTGTTAAGGAAGTCAAAGATCAAATAATACTCACGACGGCGGAAACGGTCATTGTCACCGCTTACATAAAAAAGAAAGATTCTTTTTTTCCGTTTAGTAAAATGCCTCATAAAAAAAATTCCCTTTGAATGAAATGAAAATTCAAAGGTTTTTATACACCGTATAAAAGAAAGTTATGTATAAGAGAAAATATGTCTTAATTAAAGGAGATTGAGATGAAGTCCCTTACCTCATGTCCGACTTGACTCGATCATTCATTTATATCCTATATAATAAACTAAAGTTAATTTCTAATTTATTAAAAACCTTTTTCAGTTTTATTATTCCTTTTATATCAATTATTACATTTCTATAACAATTTTTTAATTAGTTGACTTCATATCGGACATTTTGTCGATGATTGGAACATGAGTTAAAAATGAACTTCCTATAATTATAAATTGTCCATGTGGATGAAATTAAATTATATCCAGAATTATATTCTTGATTTAGATATCATATATATCATATATAATCAATATATATATGTATTTATAATAGTATATAACATTTGGAGATATGAAATGAAATGCACCATTCATGGAGACGGTAAGACGTACGTACGCATCAACGCTACTTTAATTTATATTTCATATTTGATGGAATAAAAAAATAATGATACATATTTATATTATAATTCTAGTATAATATCATATATAATTTAATTAATGTTATCCTTTATATGTTCCAGATGTGGCATGAACAAGTCATATCACTTCGAGGGGGTAGTAGTCCGCACTTCCTAAAATGAAATTATCGTATTTACCCATTATAGAAAACCATAATGGTATTATATAAATGAAATATATAGAATAATAAAAGAATATAAATATAATATATATCACATGTAAATAAATTTCCATCTTAATGGCCACCATATGAGGTGGTAGGAGAATATTGAACAATCATCATTTCGTGAGGCGTTAGTTTGCCATCCAGAAAAACAGTATGTTCTTTACCCATTAGATAGAGGTGTATGTAAGTGTAGTTCGAATAATTATCATAAAAACAACCTAGTATATTATGTATACTGGTTTTTCTATAAAATAAAGGAATAAAAAGTGTTTAGGTTGTTGGAGAAGGAAAATAAAACAAAATAATTTAAGAGAAGACGTTAACTTCATATCATGTATCTCCCTTTCATTTGAACAAAACAGTTTACTTTAATTTTCTTTTGCCTAGGGGAAGGATTCTAAAAGGATGAGAGGGATTTATGGAGCTTAATTGGGAAAATTTTTGCTGAGCCATGTGGATTTAGATGTTTTAGGAATGGGTTAGAAGTTAGGGATTTTTATAAGGGGGTGGAGGGTCTCTTTAGGAAAGTGTGTAAATATTATTTTATTATATAATTATTTTTGGGTTTTAAAATGTCTAAAACAAATTAAAGTAGAATATAAGATGACTAATGTTAAAAATAAAACCTTCCAATAATAATTTGACTCGTTTTGGATATTTTTTTAATCTTTATAATATTATTTTGTTTAAATCGTTCTTTAATGTGGTAAACACTGCATCATTATTGGGTCCTAAATAATTTTATTTATTTGATGTAGAAAAATTATAAACAAAATATCATGATGTAGGAAATAATTTTAGATTTCAAAGGAATATTAATATTTGAAGATATATCTTATATAACCCTATGTAAAAATTATTTTACTAAAAGATATATGTTTATGTCATTTTTTTCTTTACATTAAATTAATTAATATAAAGTGTCATTTTCAATCGCAAGTGGCTCCATGGGGTCCCAAAATCGACCCAAATATGCCAATGGTTGGAAATGTATCAACCAATAAGATTAAGACACATGTTATGGTAATTTTATATTATTATAATAATATTATGTTACACTTATTTACTAGAACTATCATTTAACCATGGTAAATAAAATATTTTTTGAAGTAAATATTTATAATGTCTAATAAGAAAACATTACTATTTACATTATTTTAAAATTATGATTCCAAATATGGAATAAATTTTTCCAAATTCAAAACACAAATGTAAAAGAAATTAATTTAAAATTAATTCCCACTGTCAAAACAAAAAATGTGTTTTTAAGAAATAATAACTATCCAAAGACTCACACATATTTTTGTCGAATTTCAAAGTAAAATTACATCCAATGACCAAAATTGGATTAATTAGTAAAATCATAATATAATTACGCTTTAAAACCAATTAATGATATAATCTATCCTTATAAATAAATTAGATTAAAATGCAGTTTTGAATTAAAATACTGTATTTTCACTATTCATTAAAAAAATGAATTTTATCAATAAAAATACCAAAAAGTTTACCCAATATAAATTTTTATGTCTTGATTATAAAAAAAGAATTTTATTTTTTAAAATAGAACATATAAAAGTGACCAAAAAAATATTTAAAGAGGGTTCTCCATCAAAAGACAGTAAATCAACCTTTTAATGAATATTAGAGTATTTATGCTTAAAATCAAATTGTTTCTTATGTTAAGCCTCTAAAATTTATTGGATAAATTTAAAACCATTTAACAAACATTTATATTCATATTTTAGTTTTTTATGTCCATTATCTCCAATACAACAAATAGGCTTTGACTACCATTTAAAATAATATTATATTATTATTTTTTAGTATTACCCAACATTATGTGCGACATATGATTTCAAAGAAACCCATTGTAGCGTATCAGGTACGCTATAGAAAATAGCATCCATTTTAAAATAAAATTAATATTTAAATCAAAAATATTTATAAATATGAAAATGTCTTATTCTTTATTTACATGGGATGTTACATTCTAAATTATGTACTTTTGACTTTTTACTGAAAATGTGAAAAAAAAATTTTTTAACATACATGGAATGAGTGGAATTTCATACCATCGTGACCTATAAATGGTTTTAATGTTACATTAAAATTATACGGTTATTTTAAAATAAAATATTTGTTATAATATTTTTGAAATTTTTATATTTTAAATATTTTATTCCAATATAGAAAAAGTTTATTTTCCTCAATAAATATTCTATGTGATATTTTAGTGGCATTTTCATTTTTTGATAACATCCTTTGATATCAAATATGCTTTAGTAGGGATATAAACCATGGATTAAATCCTTTTTCAATACATAACATTATGAACCATGATTAAATAGTCTTTATTTGGGACATTTTTCTAATGTTATATATTTAATATTCCCCTCACAAGATATGATATATTTGTATGAAAATCATGGGTCCCTATAGTTGGCATCTGAGTAAGGTTTAGTTACCATTGTAAACTAGGATGATAAAACCATAATGATAACCATTAGGATAATCCTATGTAGAGGAGATCATCTTAAATTATTATAAAGAAATGAGTGTAGTTTTCTTACAAAAACTACCCTCTCTAAATATTACAATTAGGCATTGTTTTGGAAAAGATGCATCTAGTGGTAAACCAAAAAATATTTTGATGAGTATATCTTTTCCATGATTCTATTTTATGATAATAATTACCTTATTGTGCACCTCATTTAACACTTATATGGGATATTCTTTCCTAAAACACATTTTAGTTAAGAACCATTATGAAGGGTATGAATAGAATATGACTATGAATGACCTAGGTTATACCAAAGGTGTCATAGATTGAAAATAAGGTATGTTGATTTAGAAATTCTATAAATCGTTTTTCATGATTATATGGTTTCACACTATGATCATTATTGCTCACACCATGATTTTCTTGTTTTAGTCAATGGATGGATCCTAATGGAACTATTATAGACTCATTCGTTCTCACACGGTAAGCCAATTATTCACAATTAGTCTGATGATTGTTGATCTATTCCTATTTTCCTATGCAATGTTCAAGAGATATTTATAGACTAAACATTGTTACCACATTATAAGAAATAATTGAAGGCCATGAAAATCTTTAATTTATAGGATAAAATGATAAATATATCTTTTAATTAGGTTAAAAGAATGTTAATAAGTCTATGAAATATCTTTTATTACATGAAGTTTTCAATTATTAAAAATTAACTCAGAAAATAAAAAAGTACATATCTATTTTTATATAGAATAATTTATTTTATAAGGAGGATTTTGAAGAGGATGGGTAAAAAATATTATGTCTTGGGATTTTATTCTATACATAGAATATATTATATGTATTATTTATAATGGTGTAATAATTTAAATATATGGTAAACCATGTGAGTCACATAGACCAACTCAACCCCACACTTGAGGGAGGTGACCTAAACAATTTGCGATATCCAATCTATAATGACAAATATTTTTTAAATAATATTTATTCCCTGAAAAAATGTGTGTTATTTTATATAGAATTATACATGTATATAATATTCAGAAAATAGCTATATCTCATTAATATAGATCAGTGAATTAGTCAGATATGAAAATAATGAAAATGATAAACATTACAAATAGAAAGAAAATATAAAATATAAAAGCTAATACTCGAAAATATGGATCTCCCAAATCTTATAGAATTATAGCCCCCATGAATTACAATGTACGAATATAAAAAATACCCCTAAACCAAT
Source organism: Viscum album (assembly GCA_963277665.1). Taxonomy (NCBI): domain Eukaryota; kingdom Viridiplantae; phylum Streptophyta; class Magnoliopsida; order Santalales; family Viscaceae; genus Viscum; species Viscum album. Next base: position 2,087,272,723 of record OY728140.1, on the reverse strand, counting down.
CAACATCTAAGAAAAATAAATATATAACCTTTGGAGTAATTGTATTGAATATTGAGGGAAATAATGAAGTGGTATTTTTAGGGAGAAATGTGATGGTTTAAATAATAATATTATTATTGTTGGTCAACATAAAAATTGGTCTATATGATTGTGGGGAACTATACCCATTGGTAATCATTTTACCATTATAATTATTTATTATAAATAGAAAATGGAAAGGGTAATTTATTCATAAAGGATAAATGATGGCCCCTATCAGTAGAGTCATTCCATTTGAAGAAAATTTGTTACAACTGCAGAGGGTGGTATCATCCTTGGGGTTATCCCTTAACCAACTCAATTTGATATTTAACTAGTTTGGATTGAAAGAAATTAACTATGAGGATGTTCATGTTATTAGAGATTACCGCTAGGTCAATTTTAGCTGAGCCATCCCATGATACCACCACCACTGCACACCTTACCCTAAGGGTGTATGTGGGTGGAAAAAGGGGTTAAGTGTCCATGCCATAGTTACTTATAGGGTAACATCATTTTTATAAGTAAAATTGTAATTCTATAAATCCAATTTTGATCATAATTTTTTAACAATATATATATATATATATATGTAAAAAATTCAAAAAAATAACTTTTGGACACAAGTAAAACATAATATTAATTTTACAAAATATGTATATTTTTATAATAAACTCAGGAATTATGAATAATATTATTTTAGTGATATGTTCTTTCAAAAAACTCTTATATAAGTGATAAAATATTTTTATAATGGAATAGGATATTATTTTTATAAGTGTATGAAATTCGACGGTGTCTTTAAAACATATACTTTTCAATAAATAATGATCTTTATTTTTTTAAAATGATTATATTTTGAGATTTATTTTGACAAATAAATATTATATTTGAAATAATAACATCAAAATTAAGTTAGGGTGAATTATTTATAATTTTATAAAATTAATTATTATTCAGTGAATAATAAAAATATATTTTGGTTTTTGGTAGGTTTTACGAGTTCATATTTCTTCCATAATAATGTAATAATTAATTAAAAATCCACGTCCAAAAAAAATTTATTTTATTAATATTTTTTATTTTAATATATTTTAATAAATATTTATAATTATGAGTGTCTTTCGAAACCCTAAAATGGAAAATTTGATTTTAAAAACATTATTTTGTGGATAATTTCGTTTTCCATGTCCAAAGACGTATTAAAAATGGATCCCAACTCTAATGGGTTAAAATATCATTAAATATGTCTCAAATGTCCAAACCCATGAGAAAAGACCTAGGTAAGACAATGGTTTTTCATTTTCCACAACCTATATTTCGAAGACCTTAAATTTGAAATTATTAAACAATTCTTCCGCTTTTACTATAAATACCCACCCATTTCACCATTCCTCTTCACTCAAAATTCATCCCCCCAGAAATTCTGGTGTTTTCCCTCCAAAATTGACCCACCAAGGTTTCCTTAATCCCTCAAGGATTTATCCTCAAGTCATAGGAGTAACTCTTCAAGGTAATAGAAATCTCCATTTCACTTTTACATTCAAGTTACCATTTTGTTTAATGTGTTCTAGTTGTTAAGAAAATTTATTATTGTTTTCTATATATAATCCATTTACTATAATAATAATACATTATCAATGGTATACCATTTTTACCTCTCAATTTTTACCTTTACATTATCCTTGTTTTATACCCATCATGTTCTTGAATTCATTTCTCGATCTTCGTTATTTTACAAGTGAAGTTATCTTTTATTTTTATTTGAGTTAAAAAAATATCATTTTTTGCTGGTAATTCACATAGATATAAACATGAATTATTTATTTTGGTATTTACACACATGAAACCCACATTTAATTTCTATGGGTCAGAAATGATGTAATGATCATGTAATTATACAATTTTTACACAATGATTTTGATATGAAACACATTATTTATTTTCCAAATGTTATTAATTAAATTTTTTATTATGATCAATGTGACTCACATAAATTGATAAAAAGAAAATTGCACCCTAATAGTGATCTAATTCATTGAGTAAATAATTTAATCTCTATAAATGTCATTTTTCAAAACCATGGTAAATAGCCTTGGTAATTTCCTTTCATGACACCTTGGTGACAACCCAAGTTTATATTCTAATAAATGTCCAATTTGTTATGTTTTATCCCCATTTACATGTTTTGACTCATATTATTTTAATTTCTATATATCTCATGTTATCTTTATTCATTCTATATTATTATTCCTCTCTTTCTATTCATATGACTCGTGATCACATGCTAAATGTCTACCATATATATTCTTTTACCGAGATTCATGGTCCCCCATTTCCTTTTATGTATGTCCTAAGAGCGTTAGATTTAGTAAAATTAACTTTGGGTGAAAACATGAAGAATCCATTAACATAGATTAGAATAATATTTTATGTTTCATGTTTTATGATCCTAATTTACAAGAAAATAAACATTAAAATATTATGCCTTTTGTTCCCTGTAATGAAATAATTATGTAATAAAATTATGGTATGTCATACAGTCTAGGTATCCCACATTGTGCTATAGGAATATATGGGATTTTTATAGTCCCCCAGGATTGTTCCAATATATAAGGCAACACTGCTAGAAACCAAGTCTATCCCAACAGTTTAAAACCATTGGAATAGGCTTCCAATCTATTGGTATATGTTATACCGATGGTTTGGAAAACCATTGGGTGATAAGGTGTGGGGAAAGTATTATACCAACGGTTACAAGGAAACTATTGGAATAGAGAAATAAAAATTCCAATTTTCTAATGGTTTAAGCGAACAATTGAAATATATAAGTACCAAAGGTTTGTAACCGCTGATAAATATAAATCTATAAACTATACCAATGGTTTAACAACCATTAGAATATATGTTTACAAATATTTTTTTTAGAACTGTTGTTATATATAATTGTGTAAATCTATACCAATGATTGGTGAACCATTGGTATAGTGTTTTACCAACAGTTAAGAAACTGTTAGTATGGTGTATTACCAATGGTTTACCTTTAAAAAATTGCTATAAAATAATGTTTACATCATTATACCAATAGTTTGTAAACCATTGGTATACCTAACACTAGAATTCTAGAAGTCGTCCCTCTATCCTCCCCTCAGCCATTTATAGAATCATAGCAGCGTTCATCTCCTCTTTCCTCACCTCTCCCCTATGCAATGTAAATAATTCAACACCAACTGAAAATATAACAATGTCAATATAGAATAATTATCCAACACCTAAAATTATAGAATTTATAAAAACACTCATGCCCACAATATAGTGTATAGAATTTAAAAAAACACTCTTAGAGACAATATACAGAATCACACAGAAACCAAAACCCAAAAACCTAAAAATAACCAACACCCTTGGAAATATTTTCCTATGATTATGGATTCTATCTCCACCATCCATATCTTCTATATGATGGTTAGTAATCTTATTTGATGTGATGTGATTTTTATCAATCATTCTATATTTATATATTTCATGTTGTGGTTATGTGATATTTATCTATCATTATATATTTATATATTTCATGTTGTGGTTATGTGTGGTGTCATATGAACTATTGTAAGTTGGGTAGTGATCTAGAAATTGAGAATGTTATGATTATATGGATGAAAAAAGAGAGGTGATAGTGGTAGTAAGACACTATTTATTTAGTTTTAGGGTCACCCTCGTTATTATAATGGTTGTTGTCTTCTATAAAACTGATCATTGAATGATTTTGGATACTCTAGAATATTGATGTGTGGTATACCTAACAATGTTTGGTTATACATTTAATTTATGATATTGATTCATATATATCATTATATAACAAAAATATGTGGGATTGGAAATAGAATAAAATCATTTCAATAAGTGATGGAGTAGGATCATTGGTGCATTGACACATGGTATAGAGCCTTATATCCAGTGCAAGTGGTTGGAAAATTAACTAGTAAAAACTCTGTTAATGTCATTTTAGACATCAATGAGGTTATATGAACATTGAAAAGATGTCATAAGAACTTATGGAACCATGATGGGTGGATCCATTCTTTGATTCATACTCCAACACCCCCCCCCCCCACTACACACCCCCCTAAATCCCCCACTACCCCCCACTACACAGCCCCAATCCCACTATAGCCCCCCACAATCACAGCCCTCGCCCTATCACTACACACCCTCTCCCACTACACCCCCGCCCCCACATTCTCACTTCACACCCTCTCCCGCTACACCCCCCCCATACAATCCCCTACAACCAACACCCCCTCCCACTACACATCCCAACACCCACATCCCCCCACCCTCTCACTTAACACCCCCTCCCACTACACAATACCCCCACCCTCTCACTGCACACCCCCTCCCACTACATAGCCACCCACCCCCTCACTGCCCACTCCCACTACACTGCCCCACACCCTCTTATTTCCCCACTAACACCCCTCCCACTACACATCCCCCTCCCACTACACACCCAATACATATCTCCTCCACCGCCAACAGCCCCCACCAACAGCCCCCTCCCACTCCCCGCCCTCTCACTTCAAAACCACTCCCACTACCCCCCCCCCCAATACAGCCAATCCCCCCTCGCACTACACATCCCTCCACCAACCCACAGGCCCAGACCCTCTCATTATACACCCCCTCCCACTACACAGCACCCCCACCCTCTCACTAAACACCCACTCCCACAAAATACCCCCCCCCCCCCACCAAAAAACACACCCTATAGCCAACCCCACCCCTCCCACTCCCACTCCACATCCCCCACCCTCCCACTACACAGCACCCCCCCACCCCACCCCACCATTTCATTGCAACCCCCCCCCCCCCTCCCACCCACCCACATCCCCCCCCCCCCTCACTGCACTTCATACATCCCCTCCCACGACATATCCCCCCACCCTCTAACTCCACACCCCATCCCACTGCATATCCCCCCCCCACTACACTCCAACCCCCTACAGCCATCCCCCCCCCCATTGCATAGCCTCCACCCTCCCCAAGCATAGACCCACCCCCACCTCCCACCCACCCACCCTCTCACTGCACAAACCCCATACATTCCCCCCCCCCTACCAGGACACCCCCCACCCAACATCCCCCTCCTACACCCACTACACAGCCCCCCCCCCTCTCACTTCATGCCCCTCCACTACACCTCCCCCCCCCCCTCTACATCCCCACTACAGCCAACACCTCCTCCCACTACCCCCCCCCCCCCACACTACATATGTTGGCCAACCTCCCCCTCTACGATCCCTTGGGCATTGGAAAATTCAGAATTCAATTCAGAACCCAATTACACTTTGAAATATAGAATGTAGAATTGAATTCCAAATTTATTAAATACAGAATTAAATATGTACTGAATTATGAAATATGAATGAAAAACACATACCAAATGAATTACAAATTACATACAGATTTCTGAATTATGTACAGTGTATTCAATTCCAAATTCATTACATACAGAATATAATTATGTATAACACATATAGAATATTTCATACATAATTAAATTCAGAATATGTGGTTGTCCTAGGGGTGGGGGTTGTCCTATGGGTGGGGGTTTTCCAAGGGGGTGGAGGGACTGTCCAGGTGGTGGGGCCTGTCCAAGGGGGTTGGGGTGTCTAGGGGTGGTGTGGTGTCTAAGAGGGTGGGGTGTCTAGGGGGGTTCCTAGGGGTGGTGGTTTCCCGGGGTGAAGGGATATCGAGGGGTGGGGGCTATCTGGGGTGGGTGGGGTTGTCCAAGGGGGTTAGCGGTGTCAAGTGGAAGGGTGAATCAGTCACACATATATTAAGTCACATAAAATCATCAAGTCAAGTTTTATTATTTAAAGATAATGAAATAAAGATAATGTGACCTACCTAATCATGCATATATTCAACCACAACATATCATCAAGCATCAAATGTCAGTAATATTAGTAAAAAATGTAACGGATCAATTTTTCCTTCATCACCGTCATTGTCATCATAATCATCATCAGCCTCATCCTCATCCTCATTTTCATCCCAATAATCATCCCCAACCACCTCGATTCCCTCTTCCTCTCCCTCACACTCAAACTATGCCTCATCTTCTCCCTACTCCTTCACCTCGGACTCTTCCTCACCCTCCTCCTCCCCCTCCTCATCTACCATAGCCTCTTCCTTTCCATCGTCCTCACCAGGAATGAAATCATCTCAAACACAACTAGAACTTCCACATGGTGAACCATATATAGAATACAATGATGAAATATATTCATCACAAGCTGTGCTGGCCTATGGTGTATATTTAAGACATAAAACTTCCATCAGCTTCATAAATGTTGTTTTTCCCTAGTAGATTGTTCTTCCGTCTCTATGGACCTTTTTAGATTGTATTGAAGGTGCCTTAACCTGCTGGAACTCAGTGGATCTACAAATCATACTTGATGAGGGCCAATACCTCTATGGAACTATACTCTTCCCTAGTCGGCAGCATACCCAACCCGGGTGCTCATCTCCCAACACCGAATATATGTGATCATTTGGCCCAAAATTGTCTTGTTCCTATACATCAAGGGCCTCTAAAGAATACTGCTACAAATATAAATAGATTATTAATTTACAAAATAAATATTAAAATTTTAAATCAAAAAATTAAATCCTACAATCTGATGCTAATTCAGTTTGTTAACCATACTTCCATCTTTCTTCCTTCGACTGGAGATAAATAGTTTTTCTTGAGGCACATGTCCTTCAATATTCAATGTTTACCTCTACAATGACATTGAATATAGGAAACCATAGTTAAAAATAGTTTTCCAAAAATTAATTTCATAAATATAATTGTATGAAAACTTTATAAATCCTATAAATTATAGAGGAAACAATAAAAAGTTAATTTCTTCAGGAAAAATTATAAACATTTTTCACACTTGCCTCCTCTCATGATCTGACATCATAGTATGTCCCAATGTGTGGATGTATTTTTTTGAGGATATGTTTTTTTATTTCTTCTGGATAATTACTAGAAAATATTCAATAATAAAAAATATTATTAATGAAATACATGAAAATTATTATTTAAATACCTAAAATGTGATTAATACCATAAACTGGGTAGTCATCCAATGATTAGTCCTCAGTCATCATTGTTCTTTTGGATAATAATCCATGATAGGTACCGCCTCTAACTATGATCCCACTCTAGAATGTCATCCATTATTCCACTCATGCTTATAGGCTCTCCAAAGATCCTATAAATCCTTTAGACATACTGGTCGTGCACACTCACAATCGGGGAAATTAAACTGTAACTGACACAATGATATTAATTCATATAAATACAAAAATAATATATTTTATTAGATACAATAGATTTTTTACACATATCTCTGTACAAGAATTATCCTTGACTTCATTTGGAAATTTTCTCCATGATAGCAGGCTGAGAAGAATGATGTCGGAGTATTTGGACAACATTGCTAATAAACTCTGACATTGTCACCCTGTTCTTTCAATCATTTGATTGTCTTCATTATATTCCACCATTAACTGTGTGAGGCAGTTCCACACTATACACATGCGTGTACACCCACGCCACCTCCTCTTATCAGTAGTTGTATCTATTATGAAATATAAACAATTATTTTGTCAACACATGTTATAATGAAAATAAATAATGGTATAAAAACATCAGGGTTCTATAAATACACATGTGGCAATATGATCAATGGGCACCGCTGGGTCCACAGAAACTGAAGGAACACCAAGTACAGGTGGATTGGGTCACTGTGTATGCTATGTAGGGATAGAATATGACAGAGTAGGAGTAGATGAAGATGTATTACAGAAGCTCAGAGAGAAGGAAATATAAGTAATTGAATATGGCATGAATGTCTGGCAGAATGTTGGATGGGGAGTGGGAATCATCATCGGATAAGGTAAAGACTGGTGAGGAGACTCAGATGTAAAGGGTGGTGAAAACATGGGATTCCTAATTATCCAGTTTTTCTCTAATGACACACTGAGTTCAGAATATGTGATAGATGGTATGTTAGTGGGAGGGAAACAGTCTATTCGGTTACGCCGACCAGATCACCTAGCTATCGTACCCCCCCTCCCCCCCTCATACCACTAGCCTGAGTACTGGGACAACTACTATGCTACTCATCAAATAATTTCCACCTAAGAGGTGGATCATGCAAAAATGCTTAAAAAGCATCACATGAAATTAAATATTTTTAAATATATATTTGAAATAAAATTCTCACTATAAGTACTAGTTGTGGAATGCCCATGTCAGCCATGCGATGATTGTGGTCCATTATCTTTTTATATCACCTCTCTTCAATTGGTTTCAATTCCTGCATCTAAAAATAAATATGTAAGTAATTATAATAGGACAACTAATGTGAAACCCAAAAAACAAAATATATGGGAGGTAATAGGGGTATTCATGGATAATTTAACTATCCATTATTTAAGGTGAGCTTGAATGGATATATAATTAATTTAATAAATCATAAAATATGTAATAAAAAATTATTTTTGAGTAGGATGGTTATTTACTATGTGTCTCTAGTCTATTAAAATCATGGAACGTTGATTATAAGGCTTTATTTCACTCACCAACCAAGAGAGAGAGCATACTGAATTATACCTCCAGTAAATTTAGTAATGTATATATTATGAATTATTAAACTCTTAAGATACTTGGAAATGATGATATAAAAATATGAACAAGGATAAGATATCTACTAGATTCATAATGGGTAAATCACTTGTCGAAATTAAGGAAAAATTTAATTTCTTTAGCCTAGGTAAATGATACAGGTATCTATACATGTTTTTCAGAAGAATAAATACTATCATGTTCCTTATATGGTGAAATGTCAAAGGGAGATCTTAGAGTTATACTAATTTTATACATGGTGAATAAATCATTGAAATTTTCACCATGTTATAAATTTTGGTTTCATAGGTTTGAATATAGTTCAATTCTAAATTAGAAAATGCAATGCAAAGAAAATTTATGCCAATAAACAATGAAAATTTACATAACAGTCAAGTTGGATACAATATATTTGTAAGCAATATTAATTCATTTTGAATTGTACCAACCATAACACCACAAGTTGAGCTAAACCAAAACAATTGAGAACATGGAAGGTTGATTCTATATATTTCCAACCACAACATCAGGTTCATAGTCAACTCTGACATTTGTGTTATTGGAGTCATCAAAAGTAATAAATGGATTATTTCCAATGGAAGTAGGGATGATGTCAATTACTTCATCCCCATCATCAAAAATATTTCTTGTAATTACTTCAATAATGATACCAAATTCAGTTCGAAGATGGTCTTTGACATAATAATTGTTTTTTTCATTGATTCCATTATATATGGTTCATCGTTAGCAAGAGTGTGATTCATATCATTAATCGATATCAAAAATCACCAATAAATTTTCCTTGCATCGTCATTGAATCAAACCATTGGTATTTCATCATCATGAATCGTCCATGAGAGTGATAATCCAATATTATTAGTATTTCAACAAGCCCATAATAACCTTCATTTTCAGATTGTAGTCTACTATTTTATACACTAGCACAATAGTCTATTGTTCCAGTAACCCTAACTCCATCATGTTGTGTTCTCAAGTTCTTTTCTCATTCAGTGATAATAAATCATTACCCATTGATAATAATTGATTTACAGTCACGAACCACGGTATTAGGACCAAAAGACAAAGATATTATTTTCTAAGAGACATAGTCAATAAGAAAACTCAATACCTGAAATATAAATGAATATTAAACTTAATTAAATATTGATTTAATTATTTCAAACTGTAATATTTATACCTTCAGTTTTAACCAAGAAGAAAAATATTTTCTGTTCTAAGTCTCCATCCTTCTCAAAGATAAGAATGAATCTTTCTATTTATCATTTATTTATGTTCCCTATAGATAAAAATAAAAATATTCTAATAGATATATATGTAAGATATACATACTCAATTTACTTACCTGATTTTTTAATCGAACAAATCACTATTGAAAAAAAACTATGTGATGTGCCATCTCCTGCTCTTCAAGGCTTAATGTCGTCAATGTATATGATCCATGAGTTCCTCATATTTGAGGAAGTGATGGAAAACTGGGTTCAATATTCTCATATTGTTCTTATTCATTTATCATTGGTCTGTTCATTCTTGTAGTAAGATCAGTTAAATACATATATTAGAAATCCATACATTCTTGAGCCAAGTAAAAGTTAATGATAGAACCTTAGGGGTGACTCTGATTTCGGACATAAGCCATTAATATGTACATATTTCATTCAGTTAGATACGTCCAACAAAAACAAATAGGTCCTCCGAGAAGTTTTTATATTAGAATATGCACGGTCATACGCAACATGCGGAAAAATGATGGAGGAAATATTTTCTTTAACTCACACATATTTAATGGGGGAATCTATGAAAATATTTTGCAATAAATACTTGGACAACATCTTAGAACAAATATCTCTAAAAAATGACACAACTAAATAACAGCCACGCTTACATTATTGGAAAAAATATGATAGATTTCTATTTGAATCAATTCATGCTGAAGGATGTGATAGTCATGATTCTTCAAATATTTTATTTTCAAATATCTTATGTTGACCCATTTAGATATGTTTCTTGAATATCCATAAGGAACATTAATAGTCTCTAGTACTTCCAAAAATTTATTCTTTTATATAGGCCTCATCGCATAATAAGCACATGGAACTTGCAATTTATTTTCACTAATAAGCATATGATGCAATTATGGTTAGATGTCCCAATCCACCAAGTCACGCTGAGACCACAAATCATCATTTATATTTACCTTAAAATTTAGATGAATTGAAATCAACATTTCACAAACATTATTTTCAATGTACATTACGTCTAAGAAATGAAGTAACAAATCGGTTGACTAATAATGAAAATCAAAGAATATAATCATCTTCTCTCAATTGTATCATGTTTCAGTGGAAACGTTGTTTCCCTTTCCAAATTTCCTTTGACCATTCTCAAATGAAATACCGCAATCCTTCAATTCAGTAAGCACATCAGTTCCAGACATACACATAGGTGGATTATCAATCTCCATGGTATTATCAAGTCTTTAATCATTATTTCTATATGGATGGTCTAATGGAAAGAATCATCGATGTCTCATAAAACTAAATCTATAATGATTTTTCGGTCTTCTGGATCATATATTCTTCATAAAAACATGACATGATAGTTTTCCCTTTGTGATCCATCCTGACATCATTGCATAAGCAAGAAAATCATTGATCGTCCCCATAAGCAGAGCACACATTTGAAATATGTCTTTTGAACATGCATCGTATGTGTGCACACCCACATACCAAAATAGATACAAATATTTTATCAAAGGTTTCATGTATAATTCTATATCATTTTTAGTATCAGAAGGGAATGATATGAGTATACTCCTGATAGTGAAAGGTTATTTGATACACAACCATGGGGGAAGGTTATAAATGTTTATTAAAACCGTCCATGTGTTGTTCAAAGTAGGCATCTACCCAAATGGATTAAAACCATCATATGAAAGACCCATTTTCATATTATGCACATCAGCTAAAAATTAGGATATCTAGCATCAAATATTATCCATGAAAATCTATTTGCATGTTTAACAAACTCATCATTAGTATTCTTTATCTCAGTATCATGCATCACATTTTTATTGATATTTCATCATACATAAAAAGATCATGGGGTTTTGGGATCAATGGAAAGTTCAAAATTACATTATGTGGCACACGGGAAGGATTTCCATAATCTTTTGGATTTTGGTAGGATGTGCCACATTTTATACAATCATTTTGTTCATCATTTTCCACGCAAAATAAATAGAAATGTCTCCAGGGAAGCATGAATTTTGTTTTTTGAAAATCCATGTTTGCCAACTAACTTCAATGGCATATTGTGGTTTGAAGGAATATCAATATCATTTTGAACTAAGTCCTTCAAGAAGGTAAGAATGTAATTGATGGTAGTATTAGAAATCCCATACATATTTTTCCCATGAAACAATTGGATTAAACATTCCATGTTTTTTATTTTACCTCATTGTCGATATACCTGAGTTGTGGTAACATCATTCAATTTTTTCACCCTAACAACATAAGAACATTCATTAGACACCTCATGTGTTCTCATATAAAAATATTTTTGGGTTGGAATCCTCTCCTTTTCATGATAATGAATAAACATAAATCGGTCATAAAACAAATTCTGTTATCCAGTCCTTTCATTTGGATCATCAATAATTTTAGATTCCATTTTCTCCCCATAATAATAAAACACATAGTAGTTTTCCGGAAAATAATATTTGGTTATGTGGTAGTAAACGTCTTCATGTCTCAACCAAGGTCTTCCAACACAATTGTAACATGGACAGTGAATGTGACCACTATCTGAAGCATTATGAAATTAAAACAATTTGTTTTGAAAATTGCTTGATATTCAATCAGTTTCAGGCATCTAACTTCTATACATCATTTAAAAAATTGTTATAAGTAATTTCATCTCAATAAATTCAATATTATTGAAGTTTAGTCTAATGTATATTTAGGTAAATGAGAATTGTTCACATTATATGAAACTATAACTGAAATACTTCTCTATATGAGAATAATAATATAAAAGACAAAAAAATACTATATTTATAATAAAATACTATAAATTAATAAAAATCCATGATATTGACTTGAATTATAAATACAACACCATGAAAGTTGTTCATATTTAGAGAACATTTATAATTTACGGGAGAATTTTGAGAGTCTTATACGTCTTGTGTCAAATAGAATGAGATATTTTGAATCCAAGATCCATTGAAGGGGAAGAATCCCATTATTCTCAAGTATTCAATGAACTATGTAATAACTTGAACAGAGATTGAAACATCATGGGCATACATTTGGATCATGATCCAATAAAGATTAAATGGAACTAAGAGTAATTCACTACCATAACATGAAGATTCCATGGGGAAAATGCACGATTCCATGTACGCAGAGATTTTGAATAATGAGATTTAAATTTATTTTCCAAATGGGATAATCTATCCCCATATTAGATATCCATAAAGGAAATGGTTTCTAGTTGATGTAGTTAACTATTCCTGGATTGATACCTTATTATTAAAACAATGTGATGATATAGTAATTCAGTTATGTGTACTTAAATTTTAGGTGAAATGTGTTTTGGAGAGTTTTCATTTATCACATGCAAGAGGACACCATGGACCTGATAGAACATTATTCAATATATTAAAATTTTAATTCATTTCATCAAAAATGCAGAATGTGTAAAGAGTGTTTTTTAAATATTATATTGATGTAAAAAAATGGAAATTGTTTGAGAAATTAGGATATTTTTATCAACCAATACAAATAAGATGATGTATTCATTGGGTTGGGCGTCTAGGGGGTGGGGTGGTCAAAGAGGGTGGGGTGCCCAAGAGGGTGGAGGTGGTCTAGAAGGTGGGGTGTCCAGGGGTTGCGGGGGTTGTCCAGGGGTTGGGGATGTCTAAGGGGGTGGGGGTGTCCAGGGTGTGGGGGTGTCTAGGGGATGGGGTGGTTTCCAGGGGGTGGGGTGTTCAGGGGGTGGGGTGGTGTTCAGGGGGGATGTCCAAGGGGGTGGGGGTGTTCAGGTGGTTGGGGGTACTCTGAGGTGGGGGGTTCCAAGGGTGTGGGAGTGTCCAGGGGTGGGGTAGTGTCTAGGGGTTGTCTGGGGGAGTGGGGGGAGGGTTCTCCAGGGGGTGGGGTGTCTAGGGGGTGGGGGTGTCTAGGGGTGGAGTGGTGTCTAGGGGGATGTTCAAGGGGGGGAGGGTGTCCATGGGGTTGGGGTCCAAGGTGTGGGGTGTTTTTCCAGGGGGGGGGTCCCAATGGTGGGGTTTGTCTAGGAGGTGGGGGTGTCCAGGGATGGGGTGGGGTCCAGGGGGGATTTCCAATGGGGTGGGGTGTTGAGGGGGTGGGGGTTGTCCCGGGGGGTGGGGGTGTCCAGGGGTGGGGGTGTCTCGAGGGTGGGGATGTCCAGGGGTGGGGGAAGTCTAGGGGTGTGGGCTATCAAAGGGGGTGGGTGGCTAGGGGATAGGGGGTTGTCCAGGGAGTGGGTGGTGTCTAAGGGTGGGGTCTATCCAAGGTTGTAGAGGTTTCTAGTGGGTAGGGGTGTCCAGGTGGTGAGGTGGTGTCCAAGGGGGGATGTCTAAGGGGGTGGGGGTTTCCTGGGGTGGGGTCTTTAGGGGTGGGGTGGGGTCTAGTGTGGTTGTCTAGGGGTGCAATATTTCCATGAGGTGGGGGTGTCCAGGGGGTGGGGTGGTGTCCAAGGGAGTTTTCCAACGCGGCGGTAGTGTCCATGGGTGGGGGCTGTCCAGGGGGTGGAGGAGTTGTCCATAGGGGTGGGGGTGTTCATAGGGTTGGGATGTCTAGGGGTTTGGGGTGTCTAAGGGGTGAGGGGGCCTAGGGGTGGGGTGGGCAGGGGCAGGGTGTCCAGGGGGTGAGGGGTTGTCCAAGGGGGGTGGGTGTGTCCAGGGGTGGGGGCTGTCTCGGGGTGGGGGTGTCTAGGGGGTGGTCCGTGGGGGGTTAGGGGTGTTCAGCGGGTGGGGTGGTTTTTTCCACAGGGTGAGGGGTGTCCAAGGGGTGGGGGAATTTTAGGGGTGGGGGTGTCCTGGGGGTGGGGTGTCTAGGGGGTGGGAGTGGGGGTGTTCAGGGGAGGCAATACCATATAATACCATGAAAATTACTTAACCCAATCCAACCAACATCACAATTCTGATCCATCACCCATCTGACAGCCAATTCATCCTCAATATCGCTACCCTTCCCATTATTCCTTGAACAAAAACTAGAAATACAATATCCACATCCAATTTTCAACTAAACTAGATTCCACATAAATTACCATATTGCCCCACTGAAAAAAAAATGGAAAACCATCTACATCACTACCCTAACTGTCTCCAATCCCTTCACATGGACCATCCTCATATCCACTACCCACCTCGAGACAATATGACTAAACAAACCCTTTACCATTATTGAGTGGGGAAGAATCTCACTGTACCCTCCATTAATTCTTATGGTTCACTAAATCTGCACATAAGGAGTATCTATGAAGATGTCAAATAATGTTTATTCACACAATCATGACACATGAAGTATAGAACAATTATAGAAAACAAATCAAAGTAAACTTATTGGGTATACCATGCCACAGACTACGCGGACCTCGGGTTTAGAAAAAATAAAAATAGAAAACGAAAAAAATAGATACAGAACATTAAAAATATGGTAACACATACGTATTTTAGGTGAATAACTAAAACATTTCTTGATTGAAGATGGATCTATCGGGTGGAATGAGTTTTTCAGACTATGTTAAAGGGATAGCTTCCGGACAGCTTCGTATTAGGGCTACAATCACATGGAAGTGGGAGTTGGATCTGCTGTGTATTTTGGGGAAACCTTTCCCAATAGTTTTAATAAACCAATGGTATAAATTAGAGAAAATAAAATCATTCCCATTAGTTTACTCAAATCATTGGGAAAGGTTTATTCTAAAAACAATATTACAATGATTTGTTCAAACTGTTGGGAAAGGTATATGTAAACATAGTATACCAACAGTTTGTTCAAACTATTGGCATAAAAGTGTTGGGAAAGCCTCCATTTCCATCAATGCACATAGGTAGGTCACACTGGGCTTAGTGGGTTTCAATGGGTGAGCACAAGTGATGAGTGTCCCATGAAGCATGTGTGCTAGGTGTGATGGGTGATAACCTATGTAGCCATCTCGAACGATTAACATCAAGGGATTTCTTATACAGTTGAGCATAGAACATGTGAATAATCAATGTGGAATGTAAAGAATCCAAGTATCGTACATCCATCACTAAAAATACAGACATAACATCGGTTATTTGATCATGTATATCTATTTCATATGATCTCCCATGTCATGAATATTTGATTCATCCTATTTTCTTCTACTTGAAGAACAATAACTATCTCACTCTTGATCTTGAAGAAAAATGAAGATCACTAATTGATAAAAACCATATGTTTCCTCTGATCAAATCAAATATAAGAACAAATACACAAAATCTTGAATCCATGCATGAAACTTTATCCTTAATGCATTCCATGAACCTATTGCATGAAGTCATCATAAGAACCAATGTCATCACAGGAGTTAACCTTTTGAAAGAGTGAAAATTATGAGTTCCATTATGTGATATTATATGGATTACATGAATCATTCACTCAATCACATAATTCCATTGAATAGAGAATTAAATAACATTAGTCACATATTTCTTCCATCTTATATATATATATTATCACATGTAGATATTGGTCACTTGTCGAATGGGTTTACAAAATGGAGTCACATGATCAATGAAGTGATCATTAAATGGATTCATAAAAATTAGGTGATCGGTCAAACATTGTACGCAGATCTAAGAAGTTGAGAGTTTTGACTTTAATGTGATCTAAATATTTTCGATGCATTGAATGAATCTTAAGCAGGATATAAAAATTAGGGAAAGATAGTTTGATACTACCTTTATAAAAATAGAAACATATGAGGTACCCTTGATCTATCACATGAAATATTTTGAGAGAACTCTTGTAAAATAGATTATTCATGTTATTTAATACTGTGATGGAGAATAGCCCTAATAATCAGATCATGAAAAGGGTGATAGTGAGCTATCCTATTATCAAAAAGGGTAGAAGGTGTATCTAGATAATCACGATAGTTACGCAAGGGAAAACTCATGATCCTACTAGGTTATGAGATGTAATGAAGGAAAAACCCATGGAAACCCCTCTATTTTTTGATGAATAACCCACAGACACACTTATTTCAGGAAAAAGAATGCATATACAAGGATCTTATTATGGGAAGAACTTTCAAATAGTTCCTTTTTCAGATAAAGCATTTATTCAATAAAATTAAGATATCCTAACATGGATTATGTTAATATATTGTATTTAAGGAGTAAAATTCATGTGAACCCTCCCTAGTCACGTGAAGGAAGAAGTTGAAAATACTTGCATGAAACCCATGCATACACTTTACCTTACATACCACATTTGATAGATATTAAGATATTGGAAGTAAAATTCAAATAAGAAGAAAAATATGGTTCTTGAAATAGATTGATATAATTTGATATTAAATAATTGAATTAATATGAAACATAAAATATTGATTACTATCATTTTTTTTCTATAAGGTAAATGAACCAAGAATTATCACATATATACATGAATTAAATTGATAATTTGAAAAGTAATATAGTGAGTTGGATTTTGAAAATATTATTCCTTAATAGAATATCATAAAATAATTTTTGTGCACCACATTCACACATTGAGTGAGGATGATAACTTCTTCACTGAAGGATTATATACTTAAAAATTTTATAAAGAGATAACAAATGAAACATACAACATGTTGAAGGATCAATTAGTTGATCATTCTGAGAAATAAGTGACATTAAATGGAGGTTTCATATTCATCTTTCTATAGAGTACTGGGTCAGTGTTCTTTTAATATTATTGATATAGTATTAGTCGAAAAAAATCATTAGAGGAACAAGATTATCTAGTTGTTGATAATACATCATGTTTAGTATATGTTTTTATGCTTTCTTCAGGGCGCGTGCATCCGTTTGTGGAGGACTTGTAGCTATTTTTTGCCCTGCATTCCTGCTTTCCAAAGGCGGGTGACATCTATTCCTTGTTCAGGGAAATTTTCTCTATGATCAAAATGGGATGATGTGATGTCCGTTATTCCTTCCATGGATTCCTCCTTGGAACTCATCACCTAATCTGGGTCTCCCTTATAGACTTAAGAAGTTGTTCATGAAACTCTTCCCAGTGCCACATCTTCAGGGACACCAGTTAATTACACTGCTTCGGTCAAGACATTCCTAGGGGTCCGGTCAGGGAAGCAACATTTGGTCGGGGGAGTAGTCATGTTGGACATCACTGGTTTGTCTAGACACTGGGATACTGGTGTGTCTAGGTTACTTCCCCTTATTATAGGGCTTCTTAAGAGCATAGATTCCCGATGCATCCCATGTCAAACACTAGGATTATATTCCATAGGAATGTATCTAAGGTTTTCCTCAGCTTCATATGTTTAACACACGATATGTTGTAGGTTTAACGTCTAGCGGAGACAGATCGGATAGATCGTAACACATACTAGAGCAGATCAGGTGATTACAACCCCTAAAGGGAACACCGATGTTGGGGCTAACATGTGGTTAGCTACCCAATTGTTGTTAATGGGAATGGGGAATAAGGTGGCATGATCCCATCGAGATGTGGCAGCCCGGGTAAGAATCAAAATAGATGATGGATGGTTATGTGAAGTGTGTGTAAAATGAGATGGAGTTGACTCAAGGATGATAGTGATGTTGGGATCGAGTCTCGAAGAGACCTTCTACATATCCCTATGGCACAGAATCAAAGTCCTCATAGTTCACCTAGAAATGGCTTACCGTTGATTGGGGACTTCAACAGATTACCGCCAAATGGGGTTGACAATGGATTACTATTTAACAGGGGTCACAATGGCTTACTGTTGGATGGGGTCCCAACGACTTACTACTGGATGGTGTCACAACGACTTAACGTTAGATGGGGTCAAAATGGATTACCATTGGATGGGGCACAACGTCTTACCACTCGATGGGGTCACAAAGGCTTACTGCTGGATGGGGTCACAACTGCTTACTACTAGATGGGGTCACAATGGCTTACTGCAGGATGGGGTCACAGCGGTTTATCGTTGGACGGGGTCACAACGTCTTACCACTAGATAAGGTCACAACAGCTTACCTCTAGGGGGGTAATAGTGAGTTACCACTGGATAAGGTCACAAGGGCTTACCTCTATATGGGGTCACAACGGATTACCACTATATGAGGTCACAAAGGCTTACTGCTGAATAAGGTCACAACGGTTAACTGCTATATGGGGTCACAATGGCTTACCAGTGGATTAGGTCACAATGGCTTACCGCTGGATGGGGTCACAATGGCTTACCACTGGATGGGGTCACAACAGCTACCACAGGATAAGGTCACAACTACCTAGAACTGGGTGGGGTTAAACCTCAGGGAGACTTCCTATGTACCTTATCCAAGAGATAAGGATCAAATCCCACATAGTTCAGGAAGGTGGATGTAGTTTAACGTCTTGTAGGATGAAAAGGGGGAATCTAGTTTAATGTCATGTGGGACGAAGGTGGTTTGACGTGGGGGGGGGGGATGAAACCCATGGTTGTTAGGATTAAACCTCATGGTGGCTTCTTACGTACCTTTTCTTGGCAAGGATCAAAGTTCACGTAGTTCAGAAGAAGTGGGAACCAACATGAAGATGGTTGGGACCGATTGGTGTTGGGATTGAACCTCAGGGAGGGTTCCTACGTACCTTGCCTTGGTAAGGATAAAAGTTCACATAGTTTAAAATGGTGTGTGGGGATAACACTCTAGGCTGCCCAGATAGGATTTCATGGTCGACGCATACTATAATCCCACATGATCCATGCTCGGTGTGAGAAACAAGTGGTAGAAAAGGCCTGACGATCACATCATGGAAGGTGCATCTGTGGGAAGTGGATTGGGGCTTGCATGTGGTTAGTAGCCCAATAGGAAACAAGGGCTTACGCTTGGTTTGAATCCCAAAGAGGAAACAGGGGCTTACGCCTGGTTAGCAGCCCGAGGAGATAAAGATTGCGACATACTCTAGGGTGGAGGCCCAGGTGGTGAAAAAGCCTAGTGGGAGAGGGATTTGGCACCTAAGAAGAGAGGAGGAGTAGGGATGATACCTCCTACAAGAAAAGTTGTGGTCTTACACCAGGGTGGTTGGCCTTTCCCCACGGATAGATGCCACTCTGATAAAGAGGATCTCATTTCATGTGAGGAATGATCTCACTCTTGTGGAGACCAGTGGCCGTGAAGAATGACCAAGGTGGGGGAACCCCACATCCGATGCACGGGTTGTGGTTACAGTTTAACGTCATGTGATCAGAACGATGGTACTTGGAAGTTTAACATCCTGCAGCTCAGACGAGGTGGGTTTGCTCCACTCCCCTAGGACTTACATAACTGATACCCACCCTCCCTTAAGGGAAGGAAGGCATTTTAAATGTCATGTTTGGGGGGTTTTATGGAGTGATTGATTGGGGATCCATGTTAGTGTGGCTATGCAAAGAAGAAATAGTTGTTAGCATGCCCGGTTAGGGATTATGTGGGGCTTACACATGGAAGCAGCCCGAGTGTCGTAAGGAGTGGTGCTAGTGGATGGGTCTTACGCATGGAAGTTTTCATGGTGTCACTGTGGAGGGGAAATGGTGGATGGAAATTATTAAAGGCAGAATCCCGGGTGCGGCAATGGAGCAGAAATGGTTAATGGGGCTTATGCAAGGAAGCTGCTCGGGTGCCTCTATGGAGCAGCAATGGTTGGGGCATAGGCAAGGAGTCTTATCGGTTTTCGCTATGGAGAATCAATGGTGGATGGTGCTTACACAAGGATGATTCACAGGTGCCACTATGGAGTGATAGTGGATGGGTATTATGCAAGGAAGATGCACAGGTGCCGCTATGGGGAGACAACGGTACATGGGGCTTACGCAAGGAAGATATCTGAGTACCACTATGGAATGACAATGGTGAATGGGGCTTACACACGGAAGCTTCCAGGGTGCCTCTATGGGGTGAAAATGGTGCATTGGCCATATGCAAGGAAGCTGCTCGGGTGCCACAATAGAGCGGAAATGGTGAATGGGACTTACGTAAGGAAGTATCCCAGTTGCCGCTATGGAACATCAATGCTAAATGTGACTTACACATGGAAGATTCTCGTGTGCCACTAAGGAGAGGAAATGGTGAATGGGGATTATGCAAGGAAGCTTCCCTGGTGCAGTTATGGAGCGGAAATGGTGGATGGGGCTTACTCATGGATTATGCCCAGTTGTCGCTATGAAAAGGCAATGGGAATGGGGCTTACCCAAGAAAGCTGCCCGGGTGCCGCTATGGAGCGAAAATTATTTATGGGGATTAGGCATAGAATTTTATTGTAATATCCTCCACATGTATTTTCATGAGGGGATCCCAACTCACTATTGGGTTGAGGAATATGATTGAGGCCCACACCTATGTGCTAGTGCACAAGCGGGATAATTCCAGGGGTGTTGGAATCGGTCCGAACAAAGGGGGATGAAAAGAGTGAATCACATTACCAACATTTGGAACACAGTGAGGGTGGCGTGAATATAGAGGATAACTATTGATCATGTTCGGAACACAACATTCAAATCATGTTAGCCTAAAATGGGGAAAAACAAATGAGGGTCCATTGTTGACCGTGTTTGAAACTCAGGACCTGACTCAAAGTGTCGTCCAAATTCTTCTAGGCCGTTGGCCTAAAATGGTAGGTGAGCCAAGCTGGCATGGGACAAGGCCATTAGGGGGTCCCTTCAGATGTGGAAGAGGATGAATATCTGAATGAATGACACGCAAAGCGTGAGGTGGAGTTATGGAATTTTTGAACAGATTCCAACGAACTTGAAAATACACCAATGTAAACCTGGGATTATGAATCTTATGCTTGGAGGATAAGGTATCTCTTATTTTGAGAAAAAGGAATCCTATTATTGAATGATAGGGCATTCTATAGTTTAATTTCATGTAGAGAGGACTCATTCCATCTTATTCTTGGCGCATAAGGCATCTCTTGATTAGAGCAACAAGAATCCTACGTTTTGAACATAATGTGTACTACAGTTTAATGTTATATAGACAGGATTGTTTTTATCTTATGCTTTAAGCATATGGAATATCTTTTTTGGGTCAAGAGGCATCCAATGTTTGTCACATAGGGAGTACTATAGTTTAATGTCATGTATATAGGACAATTAGGCATAAGGTGCCTAGAAATCGATGATGTTGGGACTTACACCAGAGCAGCCCTTTTCTGGTTCAACCTGGCATATGAGCCATGTGATGGGGTTTGGATGAGTTTCTTAAGAAATGGTTTGACTCAAGGTACTTGGGAAATTGATGATGAGAATCTCAACTCATGACAAGTTAAAGGGGACAAGCGGAATATGTCGACTAAAGGTATTTCTTGGTGTTTGGAGGAGTATCATGAATCATGGTTTTCCATAGGTGTATGGAAGATGAACATAAGGGAACAATGGAAATTTCCAACATCCCAGCCAGAAAAGTTCACAGTGTGACTCTCCATTTTTCATGGGGGTCAGTGACGGTAGTGAAGGGACTGGCCCGGAGGGCCAGGACTGCATCCGAGTAGGGACCCCGAGCGGGGGTGCAGGGGGGCAGCCCCTTCGGTGTGGACCAACGGGTGTAGGCCTGGACACTATTCTGCATAAGATAGGCTACGTGCACGATGGGTTTCATGAAAGAATTAAGGATTGTGTGCAATAAGGAAGGCATCCACACAATAGGGTAGGAGTGCACACAATATGAGAGATGAGCCCACAATAGGAGGTCGTGCGCATAATAGGGAAAGAATTGTGCACAATTGGGGAGGTTGGCACACAAAAGAGGATCTTGGCATTCAATAGGGAATGTGCTCAGAATAGGGTCTATGTGTGCAATAGGGGAGGAATTTCGTGCAATAGGTGAGGTGTGTAGGGAATTGGACAGGTGAAACACTAGTCCGTGAGAAATTGGGTATTGTGGCACTGTTGTAATAAAAAATTATGCATTACGCGCAAAATTGAGAATATTGTACCCTTTACATGAAAAGGTGATGTTTTGCGGGCATGATGGGGGGTTTTATGTGCAGGAACAGAAAATGCATACTTACACACAATAGAGTTGCGACCGACCTCCTGGGTTCCTTTCGAGAAGAAGGGGGAGAAATTGTATTTATAGGCGAATCCTTGAATGTCGGTGTATGAAAAATTCCATTCCAATTTTACACGCAATGCCATTTTACACGGAAGATTTCTTTTTTATGAACATGATTCCATTTTTATGGGAAATATTTCTTTTTACATGCATGATTCCCTTTTTACACACAAATCCATACTTTTCCCCAAAACCATCCTATATGGCCATTTCCAACAGCATGACTTCAAATGGCCATAAATTCTGATCTGCAACTACATTTGGGCTCCACAACCAGTCAAATTGAATCTTGCAGAACAAAGTACACTCTAGGTTCATTAATAGAAGCATTTGGTGAATTACATGGATGCATTTTGCAGTTCAAATAGTAAAAAGATGTTTTTAGGGTGTTAATTGTATATCATTGAAGATTTTTTGGTCCCGGTATATACAAAATCATTGAAAACCGGTGGTACTTGTATAAAGAATGGAACTAACTCTATAATATTGAGAATTTCTTACTTAAAAATTATGTTCCAATTCTAGTAATTTATAATCACTAAATGGTTATAGTGATAGGGTAATCAGTAAAGCAACCATAGGATTATCATGATAAGGAATATGTATTTTTACCAAACAATGTTAAAATATTCATGTGTTATTGTTTCATTTATTATATAAATTTTATGTTTATGTAATTGTGGAGAAATAATAATAGATACATTCCTCTTAATAGGGGAAGATATTCGAGAGTAATAGGGGCTAAGTGAAAAGAAATTGTAGTCATAGTAAAAAGTTTGGGTACACAAATTCACCCATGTATCCCTATGCAATCTATTTGGGCTCTATATGTGGTATCAGATCATAGGTTTTCATTTTATTGGATTAAACTTCTTAAAAGGTGTATATAAAGTGAAATTTTGATGTTTATTATGGAATACCTCCTGTGTAAGACTTAGCTTCCACTCCAATTTATGAAGCCATGAATATACCATCTGGGACTCTAAAAAATAGGATAAAGAAGGAATCAAATAAATTTAGTAAATTAGCAATGAAAGAAGAGAAGGGTCAAATATATCTTGTAATATTATTTGACAATGATCATTCTAAAAAAAACTTTCTCATGTTTTGGAGAGTATGACGATGATGCGCCTATCAAAACTAATGAATTATTATAATCTCAATTTGAGCAGTCTATGAAGAATGTTCTTGAATAATTGATTTCATATATATGTTTTTCTTTAAAAGACAATTTTTATGATAGAAAAAATATTCAATAAGAATCAAATAAATAAAAGGATTAAATTGGTAATAAATTCTAAATATAAAATGTTATCATAGACCTCATTAACTAAAATGAAGAATCAAGGACTCCTTGAAAAGAAAATATTTAAATAACTGAAGAAGAATAGAAATATAATTATTATGAAATCACGGTGAGTAAAGATGATTTTTTTATTTAATCCATGAACATAAAACATTATTTAGTATTCCCATGAATTACAAAGATTCATAGATTGTAGAAAAATCCTTTAAGGTCAAAGGGTTTTACATGTCATTGGATGGGAATAATGGGTTTCATGAAGAGTATATTCATTATATCCATGATTTAGAGGAATCACATAAATCTACAATTTGTGTTAAGAATTCACATTGGAATTTAAATCCAAAATAATTAATGATATTTACAACTCTCTGATTGAATTTAATAGATAACCAAAAGATCACATTAATAAAATAACGTGGGAATTGGAAGATAGACTGACGTCAGTTGAAATTGAGATGTTATCCCTCAGAATGAAATTACTTTAACTAGATGAAAAATTACGAAATTTGAAGGACACACATTCTTGAACATCCAAAGTTGTTGAGAATAATAACTCTATCAATTAATCATATGAATAGATATAAGCCTCAAAAATAAATTTTTATAAACAAAATTTTAGTGACACTCATGTATCAAAAGCTAATAATACTGGTAGAAATATGAATTCAAAATCATATCCTTATCAATATTTTATTTTCACATGGAATAAGGTAACTTATAACACAGTTAATTTTGTTTCTACTAATTAATTCTTATCTACTAGTACATGATTAAAGGTAAAATCTGGGAAATTTTGTGTTTGGTAAAAAATAAAATAAATCCATCAAAACACCATAGGTTTATATTAGAAGGATAAATAAAAATAATTCATGAAATAATTTTCCAAATGAGTGAATTAATATCTACAAATATAAATGAACAAAATCAAGTCATAATGGTACTATAACTAAGAGAAGTAGATTTGTTGGATACATATGGGGATTCAATATGTTTGGACATAAGAATATTGAATTTTGTTAAAACATGAGAATATATGTAGACTATAGAAGTCTAAAATTTAGTGGGAGTTTCAAAACAGAATCATATTCCATTGAAGCAAATGAATTTCCACACTTCAGACATATTTAAATACCTTGGAGATTTCTGTGGAAATTGTTACACGTTTGGTAAGATGGAATAAGATTGTTTTTATAAAATAAATAGGTACAAATACTATGCTATTGTAATTATAATACCATAAATTATTTTTAATTATTTCAAAAATAAAAGGGATCTATCTTTTATGGGAGATAAATATGTGATGAAAAATATTAAAAAGTTGAACGGACCTAACAAATATCTATTATGAATATTAAAAAAATGTATGCCAAGGATTTCATATCAACCATAAAAATATTCTAATACAATGGACTAAGATTTCATTTCATAGACCACTGTAAATAGTCCATCTGAATGAATAAAATTAAGATAAAATTAATAAGGGAGCCAATATAGGTGAAAACCTGAAGATATAATTAACTGGATAAATTTATAAAGAATTTTCTGATAAGTTACATATGAGAACTAAGTCAAAAACATCTAAAAACCACATGAAAACTATAAAATAGAACATTTTAATAATGAATTCCTAATTATTTTCCCTAATAAATTGCTATCTTTTATACAAATGTTAAAATATAAAGATGAAGCACTAGATATGGAAAAAGGACAGAGGAAAATAGATTATTCCTCAAGAAAATGAATTAAAATTTCATGAGTGGATCTCAAAAAATGAAAAATTAATTTTCTCAAAAAAAAATGTGAAAGGTCCAAAAAATAATACATAAGAATGAAATTTTATAACTGGACTACCTACTCAAAAAGGTGATACTAGAGATAGAAAATAAAGCATTAGGGGAAGATATTTCACTAATAGAATATTTGAAGATAAATAGTTGACAAAAGGTGAAGTTTAATGGAAGTAAACATTCTATTTTGCTAACGAAATTTTATAATGTGATATTTAGGGAAGACACAAGCATATTGTACCAACACTTTTATATCTACAAGGAAAAGATTTTGTTGGTTAAGAGAAAATCCTTATCCCTATTGCTCTTATTATGAAGTTCATTATTGTTCTACCTTATTCCCTTATTTCTTATTAAGTATTATTGTGATTTAATTATATGGAATCGAATTTTAATCTCAATATTATGATGTTAAATCAGTCAATAATGTAAAAGGAAATTATTTTTAATGATTATTCAATATCTAATACAAACATGAATTATTTCTCATTAATGGATTGTAAATATGAACACCATGAAAAGAATTTGATAAACATATCTACTAGATCAATGAAAAGGAAGTTCAACCATTAAGTGTGAGAAAACCTAAATGATGTCTTTTCAAGGATAATTCCATGATTATCTAGAATATTAGGTCATATCTAAAGAAGTTTAAAATAGAGGTATCCCAATTTCACTTCTTTTCATTATAATAAGTATTTAAAATCTGTTGATCATGGTGGAGTGTTGATTGATGAGTAAGATCATAGATGTTGGTAGTTAAACAATAATTAACATTAAATATTTGATGTGTTTTCTAAATTTTATAAAATAATATGTTTCTTGATAAATCTATTTTATAAATCCCCCTATTTAAGAAATAAAATTGTTTTGAGAGTGATATCACATGTATGGTTTTTGATTAATATAATAGACCACCTTGGTTGTATCTATATTATTTTAAACACCAGTTTATCCCATGTAGACTTATATTATACCATCTAAAATATCTTTCCTTAGAGGACCATCTGGTACCTCCCTTCTACCTCAAAAATAAGAAGAGGTTTATAAATTACATGAATGGAAAAAGAGAAAACCCCATGAATTAATCCTCTTCATTTATTTTCAATAATATGAGATGCCACATTGAAAATGTAAAATGAAATGGTATTGACATCAAATACAAAGTGGTATATTGAAAATCATTGTGAATGGTTGATGAATATGGTTGTATTTTTTTTAACATATAGTAAAGAATCAAATTTCAATGTATGATGAAGTTCAATGTGATTAGTAATTAATCATGGAAAGAGAAAGATGGAATGAGTTTGAGAAATATTAAATAAGTCTTGTGACGATTCTTGGATATTTTTTATGGATACCATTGTTCTTATTTAATTATAAAATTATTCATGTTCAATGTGATGATGCAAGGATAATTTCTATAGACTCATTAATTATCACATGTTATGAAAATTATCCATGATTAGTTTGAAGATTTTAGATAAATTCCAATTTCCTAATTTATGTGTTATAGATGTTTGGATATTTCACATTGTCACAAAATTTGAATGAACGAGTGGAGACCATGAAATTATTTATTTTCTAGGTGAAAATGTTGAATCCATCCTTTATTTGGGCGAAGATGACGTGAATCATTCCTTGCAATATGTATTATTACCTGAAGTTGTGATGTATTTAAAATTCCACAAAAAAGACTAAAAAGTATATATTTATTTTGAATGAACATTCATTTATTTTAAAAGGGGGAGTTTGGGGTGGTTTTTCAATATTTACTAATGCTTTGAATTTTATTCTAAACATAGAATATATTCTAACTATTGTCTATAATGGTGGACTTATTGAAAAATATGTCCAACCATGTGATCCACAGAGACTAGCTAAACCCCGTACATGTGGGAGGAGACTGAAATCATGTTCGAGAGCCATTTGACATGGTCCACATGGTGGTATAGGTATATATGGGATGTGTATAGTCCAACATGAGTAGACCAGTGTATAATGTGGTTGGGTAGGCTACATTAGGTGCACGGGGTGTTGATAGACCAGCATAGGTGTGACGTGGCTCATGATGGGTGGGTACAATGTGTGACGGTACTTGATCTCATGTAATCAGATTAAATGGTTAACAACATGGGATTAATTATAAATTAGTTTTAAACATAAGTGAAAATCGATATGGGACTTGGGGAAGATACATATTATTCTTCCATTATTAAAAATATTGAGATAATTCTCGTCATCTGATCCAAGAGTTCTCCTCCATATGATGTCTCGTGCCTCGCATATTTGATTCAACCTATCATCTTTAACCTCTAAACCATTGATAATCCCTCACCCATGATAAAAGAAAAAATTGTGATAAATGATCAAGACAAACCATTTATTTCCATTGCTCAAATCAAATACAGCCACACTTTCTTGAAATCATAAATCCGTGTAAGAAACATCATCTTTCATGAATGCCATGAACCTATCTTATAAATCAACTATAAGAACCAGTGATGTCACATAAGTTTTTTTGAATGAAATAATGACAATAACTAGTTTCATCATGTGATATTCTTTATATTATATGAATCATTCAATTGATATCATAATTTTATCACATAAATAATAATGTAACTCTAATCATATATTTCCTCAATATTTTATATGTATTATCTCATGATTATATTGGATTGTTGTCGAGTGGAAGTCCAGAGAGGAGTCACATGATCAAATAAGTAATCATGATAATAAATAATGATAATTTTATGATCACTTTAGTGTTTCATGAGGATCGAGGAAGCCTAAAGTTTCAACATTAAGGAGATCTCATGTTTTTTGGAGCATTAAATGAGGCTTAATCATGGAATAAAAATAATAGTATGTTTAGTGTTATACTTACTATATAAATAAATAATGAAACATTGGATCCTTTATCTATCACTTTAAATAATTTGGGAGATATCCTATAAAATAGAGTATATGTTTGATTCATTCACTTAAAGGTGATGATCCCGCGTGATCTGATCATGTGAAGTGTACCAAGAGCTAACCTATTCTCGATAAGAAGAGAAGGGGTATCTCATGAAAAAAAATCTTCTTACATGAATGAAAACACAATATGATCATTGGTTATGTGATGTAAATAAGGATACACACATGGATACCCCTTTGTCATGCAAAGCATCTCATGTGGATGAACTCTTATTATGTGAAGAAACCTGAAAAACAAATCTTTCCACACGAAGGAACTCACAGAATTTGCCTTGGTCATGTGAATCACTTACTCAAATTCAAGAGGAGATCCTAACATGGATTTTATAATTACAATATATAAAAGACGTAACTTTCATGTGAACGTCCCCCGTCATGTGAAAGAAATATGTGACAAGCCTTGCGTAAAACATGCGAATTTAATTCACCCTATGAATTAAATTTGATAAACATAAATTTATTAGAAGGAAAATTAAAATAATAAGATTAAAATGGATCATAAAATAGTTTGATATGTTTTGAAATTAAATAATTTAATTAATAAGGAACATTAAATATTGAGTAATTAAATTGGTTGGGTGTAATGATCCCACACCATGTATTATCACATTCATAAATGAGTTAAATTGAGAATTCAAAAAGGAAGATATTGATATTAATTGTGAAAATATTATTCATGCATAGAATAACATTGAATAATTTTTGTTCACCTTTTTCACACATTGAATGAGGTTGGGAACTTCATCATGGAAGAAAAATCTAATTGAGAATTTTACAAATCAAGGAATAAAAAAAACTTGTAGTGTGATGAAGGATACTTTAGTTATTCATTCTAAGAAATAAATATGTCGAATATTAAGTTTCATCTTCCACTTATTAAAGAGTACTATTAGAGTGTTCTTATAATATTTTTGATAAAGTAGAAGTTAAACAACTTAAGCTAAGGAAAAATATTATCCAGTTGGTGAAAATACATCCACGGTACGTAGTAGATATATCTTCTTCAAAGTGTTCATTAAATAACTTTGAATAACTAGTTGTGTTATTATAATAAACACCATTGAATACTATGGGAAATAGTGAAAATAATTTTACCAAATTATAAATATTGATAATTTCATTCATGAATATTGTGTTCTAATTCTGGGAATTTTTAATCAAAAAAGGGTATAGTAATAATATAATATATAAAATAACCATAGGTTTATCACTACAATAAGTACGTATTTTTACAACTCCTTGAAAAAAAATTTCTTTGTTGTTGTTTCCTTTATCATCTCTACTACATGTGTCTGTGATTTTTTAGATCACACAATATATCTATTACTCTTTACTAGGGTATATGATGGAGAGTAAGAGGCTGTAACTGAAAATAAATTATAAACTTGTTAAAAACATGGGTAAATTGATTTACCCCCCTCTCAAGGTCACTACAAGATCTATTTAGGATATGATGATGGATTATATTACATAGAAGATGTCGTGATTTATAAATCCTATTAATTATTTTTTTATGATTTTATGGTTTCTCAATATGATTATCTTTTTTTAAATTATTATTTTTGATTTTATTCAATGGAATAAAACTAAAGGAACTATATTAATTCTTAATTTGATGGAAAATGAAATAATTGTCCCCCTAACTGACCAAATTTTATGGGTGATGGAATGAAAAATATCATTTCTATTCTTACAGAACATTCATACTATATGAATTATGTTTATTTTATAAATGACCATAAGAGGGAACATTATTCTATTGAGTCCTTCATGAGGAAATACCCACCTTCTATCCACTATTTTCTAAGTAATGGATCAGTAACACAAAAAAATATTTTCCATTCTCTAGTTTTTTCAAAATTTAAAAGCTATTTAACTTATTTATCATTTGGAATATGAGTAGGATCAATGATGGACTCTTATCAAGAACATGGGGAAACAGGCATAATTTCACTCTATGTATTGGGATGAGTTTGGGAGATTATTTTTCAGTAATTAATTTCCTCATATTATTCATTTCAAAATAGATAATTAATTCCTTCAGAATAGACATAAGGATGATGAATCTATTAGTACCAATGAGGAAAATTTTACATGAACTTTGAGGTACTCATAATTTATTATCATCCAACCTGAGAATAATATTTATCAAGGATTAGGTGGTATTAATCCAAGTCTCTAAAGGGTGTTTTCCATAAGGTACTTTAGTAGCAATGAATAAATTTTTTATCTTATATCAGGGTGGAGATACATATTAGAGATACAAATCAATATCATGGTTTTAATAAGTAAATTAATATAAAATTAAAATGAAATTATTAAAAACATGGAGAAAAGAAGAGGATATTTTCATTAAGCTCAATGTGTGGAAGGAAAAATGTAGGACATCCTCTTAAGGGTACTATTAAATATTTTTATTTTGGAAATAAATTTCATTGAGAAATTTAATACTGAATTAATGGTAATAATAAGTTATATATTAATGGAGAAAAATAAGCATAGAATAAACCACACACACTTCATTGTTTAAAATGAATGGAGTAGAGGAATTATGAAATCCTATACTCAAATATAACATTTAATGTTGATAATAATCTTCATAAACCAATTCATCCAAGAGAAAAAGGGAATTATCATGTGATGACTACTACATAGATGAGGTATAATAATGATGTGGGGAAAGGTACACTTAACATCCATTATATAACTACTAGTATCTTATTTCATTTTGAATCTACCCACACATTTATATCTAAATAATTTAATAATTGTATCATAGTACCACCCCAATAATTATATATTGATTTATCCTTGGATAGACCTAATGTTATGATTATCAAATCTCAAGTCTATTATTATTCTCCAATTGAATTTTTTGGGAATGAGCTTATTATAAATCTTTTTATTCTCCCTCCGGTTAAATTTTATTTTATCTAAAGAATTTATTAGTTTCTGTTACATAAATCTCACAATAATTTATAGCGAAGGGAAGATGAATTTGATGATATATACCAACAATTTATCATCTATTAGTGTTGTGATAAATATGATCTTTTGATGGAAATCACATCCATTATATACATCTTGATTCCTATTCAAAATGTTTTTTATCCTATATGGTTGGGTAGAAGCTCAACATATATGATATTTCTATTATGAAATAGTAAATCAATTTTTTTGTAATATTTTTATAGTACTCTAGAAAATTGGGAAGGTGAGCTTTTAATAGAACTCACACCTGGTTCTACACCAATTTCAAGGAATCCTTATAGAAGGGGCCTGATTTAGTTGCGATAATTAAGTAAAAACTCTAGGGGAATCTTGACCAGGGATTCATTTGGATAATTTCTCCACCTTATGGTATACATAATGATTTTATTAATAATAAATATATATCAATGAAACTATGTACTGGTTATCAGGAACTTAAAAATATTATAATAAAGATTACTTTTCCTCGACTTCATATTAAGGATTTGTTTGATAATTTATAGGGAGATTAATATTTTTATATAATTTAACTTTGATTAGAATATTCTTAGTTGTGGTTCAAAATTTATGACATACCCTAAATATCCTTTTGTATGAGGTATGGACACTATGAATTTATAGTGATAATATTTTACCCTTCTAATACCCATGTTATCTTCATGGATTTAATGAATAATGCCTTTAGATATTACTGTGATCATTTTTTGGTAGTATTTATAGATGATATTCTTATATATTAAAATTGAATGGAATATCTAGTTGATATTTTGATATTTATAATAATTAACCTAATGAAGGAGAAGATTTATGAAAAATTTACCAAAGCTTGAATTTTGGATACAAAAAGATTCATTTTTTGGACATATAATCTAAAGTTAAGATATATATAGATCCATAAATGACCTAAGTTGTTGAACATGGGACTAGACCAACCATTGTAACTAATATCTATTTTTTTCTTCATTTGGATTGATATTTTTGATTCGTTGTATAGAATTTATCATGGTTTTATAATCATATAACCATGTTAACATTAAAGGGAACCATTTTTCGTTGTAAAGATGAATGTGATGGAAATGTGGAGGAACTATAAAGAAGGTCAATAAATGAAAATTTTCATAACCTTACATGTAGTGGATAAGGTTTTAGGTTATAGAGTTATCCATCAAATAAGGGACTAGGATTCATCCTCAAGAATAATGACATGATGATATCTTATGCCTCACAGAAAATGGAGGTTTGTTAGAAAAATTACCCAAATCCAGATTTGGATGTATCTACGATAATTTTTACATTAAAGATAGAGATTATTTATCTTTATGGAGATACTTATGATATATATACTAATCATAAATTATTAAAGTATGTATTCACCGAAAAAGAGATGAATATGTACCAGGGAAGATGGTCAGAGTTGACTAATGATTCTAAATACTCCATAAATTACCACCCTATGAAAGAAAGTTTGGATGTCAATTCATTTTATCAAAATCGTCAAGCTAGATAATCTATTTTGAAGGTAAATAAAGATATAATATTTTTTTTATTTTCAAGGGTTGTCTTTGGAGATGTTGACGAATGGGGGAAAATCATATCTTTCTAAAATGAGTGTTCATTCATCAATCTAGGTACAGAATAAAGAGGCACAAAAATAATATTTATAACAAAACATTCTAGTGAGAAATGTTCAGGAGTTCAACATTGATTGTAGTGGAATGATATGGTCCAAGAACCATGTTTTTGTCTCATTAATACCGTACTTTAAGAAGGATATGTTGGAAAATACTCATATATCATCATTCCTTATTATTCCTAGATGTATGAAGATGTATATAGATATGACAGAGAATTTTTTGTGGGATAATATAAAGAGAGATATTTTAGAGTATGTAACTTGATCCATGATTTTTTATAAATTCAGGTCTAAGAGATAAAAATTTAATGTGATGTTATAACCATTACCCATACTACGATGGAAATGGTAAAACATCAGTATGGATTTTTTATCATCAGACTCCCTAAAATATCTAAGGACCATAATGTTAGTTGGGTTATATTTGATGACCATATGAATTCATCCCACATATTTTCTATTAGAGATTATTTCTCTCTTTATAAACCTTCCAAAATTAACATTAAGTAATAGTTAAGGTTTTATAGATTACCCTATTCTATAGTATCTTATCAGGATATAAGGCTTATAAAAAATTTATGGAAAATTCATCAGTAATTTCTTGAATTAGAACTGTGTTTCAATATTGATTATTATCCATAGATAGATTTCCATTCTAAGTCAACCATTCAAACCCTAGAGTATATTTTGAGGTTTTTATCTACGGATTTCAAAAGTGTTTTAGATAAACACATTCCTTTGGTTGAGTTATCTTACTACAACAGCTTTCAATAAAGAAGTTAGATGGATCCTTATGATTCCCACTATAGAAATAAATGTATAACTCCAATGTACTAGAATTAAGTTTGAGAAACAAATCTATTGGGACGTGATCTTGCTATGGAAATGGTATAGAAAGTCAGATCCATTCAGCAACATAAAAATTTCATTTCATAGTCGATATGAAATTTACGATAAAAAACATCAGTGAAATCCAAAATTTGAATTCGGTGAGAAGGTATTTCAGGGAAGGTCTCTACATAATAGGTTTACGAGGTTCAAAAATAAGGGAATGTTGATCTCTATTTATATTTAACCCTTTAAGATTCTTGATCGATTGGGGATGATAGCTTATTATTTGGTACTTCCATTAAATCTCTCTCAGGTCCATCATGTGTTATATGAATATCTCTTGAGGAAGTACACACTTGATCCTTTTCATGTACTAAACACAGAGGTTATACCACCAAATCATGATATTTTTTATAAATAATACTCTATATAAATCATGTATCATATACATAAAGTTCTACTAAAAAATAAAAAACACATAGTAGAAGTTTTATAAAGTAATCATAAATTCAAATAAGCTACATGGGAACCTGAGGATGTCATTAAATGGAGATATAATCATTTTTATATCTCATATTTATGTAATTCATGAGAAAAAATCATTTAAATTGGAGTAGAATGTAAAATCCTTGGATTTCATGATATATTTCTATCCAAATAAAATTTATTTGATAGCTTCTGATACACGTAACCCCATTTAAAAATGAACCATAATATAATATACCATTATAACCTATCAATTAAATTGGTAGTATGAATAGAAATAATGGTATTTTTAAAAATATGTATAATGGTTTAAGATAAAAAAATACATTTTTATTAGTTTTTTTATACTAATTAAATAAATTATTTTCCTCAAAAAAATTATTAATTTTTTTAGAAAATATTTTATTTAATTTTTTAGAATTTTAGAAAAAAAAATTTAATAAATTAACTAAAATTTTAAAATAAACTTGTCAAATTTATCTTCAATTTATTATTTTCGAATTTTTCAAAGGATTTTTTTCGATTATTGGTGAAAAATACATGTTTTTATTGAAAACTATCTTTTCATTTAAAGGATTTACCACGTTTATTTTTGTTTTAAAATTTATTACAAGTAAATTTAGTTCATTTTCATTATTAATAATTTAATTATCATCATTATAACTAATCTTATAGTTATTTTGGTATAAAAAATGGAATACTTAAAAAATCATTTGTTTCTTGAAAACAATTTTTCATCTTTTTTTTGTTATAAAGGTAGTTTTTTAAAATTATAGTGATTTAATATTATAAAATTGATTCCATATTTATAATCATAATTTTTTAAATTTTTAATTATCCCACTTTTGGTTTTGTCTATAATGAATAATAAAAACTATAAAAATGTTCCACCATAGTTAAGTTTAAAATCTGTTAATCGGGGGTTAAACTAAGATATAATAGTCAATATTCCAATTGTATTTTTATAAATTATATTTTATTGATATATTTTTACCAAATACTATAAAAATGTAGAATATATTTCTGTTTGGATGAATTTTTCATTATAATGACTTTATTATATTTTAATATTTTAATAAATTTCAAGATTGTGTTCTCCCCCACTTATAAAAGAAAACCACTCCATTTCCTTTTTATGAAAATTTGAGCCTTGTATAATCACAAAAACCATTCAAAATCACTTATGAACATATTAATAAATGAATTATTTGTTTTTTTTCTTCATAAAAGATCATTATAAGGGTCCTTTAGAAAGGATATAAAGGACGTGAACCAAATGAGAGGTAATCATCTTACCAGACCTTATCAATTTCCGTTTTATTATACCTCCTCTAAATATGTGGAATTAATCATAAAATAATAAATTAACTATACCAAATATAATTAAATTTTATTATGACTATGTAACCACTAATATACACCTCTCTTCCATCATATAGTAATTAAAAGTATCACTTGTGCGTACATGTGGTGTACCGCCTCCACGTAGCGATAAAATTAAATCTCCATAAACATATTTCATTGATTGTTATTAGGATGGTTTTAACATATGTATATAAAATTTATGACATAATTATTCTTATGGATTTATAATATCATATATACCTTCTTACATTCTAGTCTTTTGAAAAATTATAATCTCACTCATGCATATGTGTGGACTACCAACTCTACGAAGCTATATTATTCTTTTTCATTTACAATTTAAATGGATGGTAATAAAGAAATATTTAATAATTATATATGAGATATATTATATAAAAATGATTTTATAATGTTTAATTTTTATTTACCTTTCTTCCATTCAATCCATAAAAAAGTGAAAACATCTCTTATGCGTTCATACGTCATGTCGTCTCCATGAACAATGTAACTCGTTTTTATACCTCTACCTTTTATAAATATATATATAATGAATATATATTATATTTATATCATTATTAAAATTATGAATATTATTAAACTACAATTAATTTACAATGATTGGAACGAACAAACCAAATTTCTCTTTAAAATGATCCAGTTAAGACAAGGAAACAATTATTTTAACAAATAATTATTAATAAATGATAGTTAAAATGTCATAAGTAGATTAGATATGATATTATAAGTATGAAATTTTATTTTTATATAATTATAATAAATTTAAATTTATTATACAGGTATTTAGATCACTTTCTAAGAAATTAAAACTCAAGATAAGGGAATTATATTACAATATCATTGTTTAGAAGGATTGTTTTTGATCATGTTTAAAATGATGAAATTTGATGGCCATTATCTCATGAATCTCGTAAAGTTTATTCTCTTTTACTTATTTATAAATATTATATGTTTTCTTTTCATTTTCATATAAATAATAATTGAAGATATTGATAGAACACTTTAAATGAATACTGGATTTTTTTTCTCTCTTTAGTTAAAAATAATTTTTCTTCCATTTCAATGTTTTTTTAAAAAGATTTATTATTATACTATAAAAAATTAATTTAATTTTTCCAATGATTGAATTTTTACAAAATGTTTTCAAATTATTCATCTTTTAGTTTTTTTAAAATGATGTAATTTTAAATTTTTCATCAAAAATATGAAAAGAATTTTTTTTAAAAATACATGACATGACCAAAATTTCCCATCATCATGAATAATCAATTTTTTAAGCATATTTTATATGTTACTACATAAATTTTCTAATAAAATGAATTCTAAAATATTATGGAACTTTTAGCATTTTAAAAAATTAATTTTAAAATAAAATGGGAATTTTACTAAAGAAATATTCCAAGTGATATTCTAAACACATTTTAATTTATTATAACATCCTTTCTTGTTTTATATGATTTATTGGGGACATCTCCCAAGGATACTATCCTAATTAATTATATATATTGTTTATTATTTTTATTATGAAATTTTTATAAAACCCATTTATTTTCCATGGGTTCTGTTTTTTTAAGGATGATTTCTTGGCCAACCGGCCAAGAAAAATTTATCAAAAACAAAATTTTGTAACATATGTATAAAACAGGGTGTTTTATTACATTATTTCTCCAAAAGTAGACATAGATCAGGTGGTGATTCATCTGACCAAGTGATCACATTGTTTATTCCATTATTGGGGAGCCCATCTTTCGTAATGTTAGCATCCCAATAAGCATTAGTGATGATGATGTTGAGTTTGGTGAGAAGTGGGATAAATTCCATACATAGAAATTTATTATAATCCCTCCTTGAGGAGGAACATTCTATAAGACCTAAAATATTCATATTTGTTTCTAGAAGTTACCAGCCATGCCTAGCTTATGTAGAACCATGAAATTATAGATAAAGTAGTAGTAGTTATCATATTAAAGACCGTTGGTTTCATTGGTTGTTTTAATGAGATGAACTAGACCAGATTGGATGGATAAAGGTTATTCCAGTAAATTATGGAGTTTTGTTCATTCCATATGAGATAATAGATTCTACCTGTAGCTAACTAGAGTATATTTTTCTATTGAATAGTGGAATGTACTAGGGTACAGTGTTGAGGCATAGTGGTAAGTCTATATGTTTTTTGTAGTGGAATTTTAAAAAATTTGTGTAGTGCCCTCTAGAGTGTTGATGCAATGGAATAGGACATCAATAAATTGGTCACATCCTCTCTTTTATGGATTTAAAATCTAAAACTATAACATAAATTAAATCCAAATGTTTATAATCATTCATCATTCATAATTATTTTGTATGAAATCCTCCAAATTATGGTTAATCTTGAAGGCCAGACCCAAGGATTATCAAGATATTTAATCCATTATAAATCATTATCCGGGTCAAATATTTTATGATAAAAATTATTAGAGTCAATAATTCCATTCCAGGAGTGTTTTTGTATAATAGTTTTCATATGAGGAAAAAAAACATAATTATTCATAAATGTAAGACAATTATCATATAGATCTATATTGGTTAGGTCTAAGAAACCATGTTTTTATAAGGTAGTGTCTACAAAAAATGATGAGGATTAACTAGATAAATAAGAGGAGTTCCATATAATTATCAATCAAAAAATTAATATTTGACTCCCTATAATAAATCCATACGGAACGATAAATGATATTTAAGAATGAAGATTTAATGGCTAATAAAATAGAAGAGTCTATATAACAATTACTTCCCCATTTAAGTTTTTTAATAAATATAGTTCTAAGAAATATGAGATCCATTGAGTTACTATTGATAATATTACAAGTGCACCTAGCTTATAGAGCTTCATTTAGTAACTTGATGATTTTTATCCCTAGACCATCCTTATCTGGGGGATTGCAATAATTTCTCCAAGGAATGGTGACCAATTTATTTTTAACAGTACATTCATTCTAAATAATTTTCATGAGGTAGGCATTGAGGTTATTGAGAAAATATAGAGGCCATTATTAAATCATAAAATAAATCAACCAATTTGTAGATAATACTAAATTTAACCCAACAGATCATGTTAGAAATTGAGAGAGATGTCCCTTTCCCAAATGAATGTTGTTTCTTGATTCGACCAACAATACTAAGAAAGTAACTAGTTTTCGGTCTTCCCCAAAATAAAGGAAATATAATATATTGAATGGTAATGGATTCTTCTTTAATATCAGTTTAAATAAGTGATGATATTTTCAAAAAACTGGAATTCCATTCCCAAAATATATAAAATTCTTATTCCAATTGATAGCCTTCCTTAAGACATCCTCATAATTGAAGATGGTTATTTTGAGATTTTGAATATTTCTTTTAGTTTCTTCAAAAAAACTAGAAATACAATATCCACATTCAATTTTCAACTAAACTAGATTCCACATAAATTACCATATTGCCCCACTAAAAAATGGGAAACCACCTACACCACTACCACAACTGTCCCCAATCCCTTCTCATGGACCATCATTATATCCACTACCCACCTCGAGACAATATGACTAAAGAAACCCTTTTCCATTATTGAGTGGGGAAGAATCTCACCATAACCACCATTAATTCATATGGTTCACTAACTCTTCACATAACGAGTATCTATGAAGATGTCACATAATGTTTATTCACATAATCATGACACATGAAGTGTAGAACAAAAATAGAAAATAAATCAAAGTAAACTTATTGGTTATACCATGCCACAGACTACACGGACCTCTGGTTCAGAAACAATAAAAATAGAAAATGAAAAAAATAGATACATAACATTAAAAATATGGTAAAACATACTTATTCCAGGTAAAGAACTAAAACATTGCCTTATTGAAGATGGATCTATCAGGTGGAATGAGCTTTTCAGCCTATGTTAAAGAGATAGCTTCAGGACAACTTCGTATTAGGGCTACAATCGCATGGAAGTGGGAGTTGGATCTGCTGTGTATTTTAGGGAAACCTTTCCCAATAGTTTTAATAAACCAGTGGTATAAATTAGACAAAATAAAATCATTCCCAACAGTTTACTCAAATCGTTGGGAAAGGTTTATTCTAAAAACAATATTCCAATGATTTTTTCAAACTGTTGGGAAAGGTAGATGTAAACATGGTATACCAATAGTTTGTTCAAACTATTGTCATAAAAGTGTTGGGAAAGCCTCCATTTACATCAATGCACATAGGTAGGTCGCATTGGGATCAGAGGGTTTCATTGGGTGAGCACTAGTGACGAGTGTAGCATGAAGCATGTGTGCTAGGTGTGATGGGTGATAACCCATGTATCCATCTCAAACGATTAACATCATGGGATTTCCTATACAGTTGAGTATAGAACATGTGAATAATCAATGTGGTATGTAAAGAATCCAAGTATTGTACATCCAGCACTAATAATACATACATAACATTGGTAATTTGATCATGTATATCTATGTCATATGATCTCCCATGTCATGAATATTTGATTCATCCTATTGTCTTCAACTTAAAGAACAATAACTATCTCACTCATGATCTTGAAGAAAAATGAATATCACTAATTGATAAAAACCATTTGTTTCCTCTGATCAAATCAAATATAATGACAAATAGACAAAATATTGAAGCCATGCATGAAACTTTATCCTTAATGCATTCCATGAACTTGTTGCATGAAGTCATCATAAGAACCAATGTCATCACAAGAGTTAACCTTCTGAAAGAGTGAAAATAATGAGTTCTATTATGTGATATTCTATGGATTACATGAATCATTCACTCAATCACATAATTCCATTGAATAGAGAATAAAATTACATTAGTCACATATTTCTTCCATCTTATATATATATATATATTATCACATGTAGATATTGGTCACTTGTCGAATGGGTTTACAAAATGTAGTCACATGATCAATGAAGTGATCATTGAATGAAATCATGAACAGTAGGTGATCAGTCAAACATTGTACGCAGATCTATGAAGTTGAGAGTTTCGACTTTAATGTGATCTAAATATTTTCAAACCATTGAATGAATCTTCAGCAGGATATAAAAATTAGGTAAATATAGTTTGATACTACCTTTATAAAAATTGAAACATATGAGGTACATTTGATCTATCACATGAAACACTTTGAGAGAACTCTGGTAAAATAGACTCTTCATGTGATTTAATACTGTGATTGAGAATAGCCCTAATAATCAGATCATGAAAATGGTAATAGTGAGCTAACCTATTCTCAAAAAGGGGAGAAGGTGTATCTAGAGAATCACTATAGTTACACAAAGGAAAACTCATGATCCTACTAGGTTATGAGATGTAAAGAAGGAAAAACCCATGTAAAACCCTCTATGTTTTGATGAATAACCCACACACACACTTATTGTAGGAAAAACAACCCATATACAAGAATATTATTATGGGAAGGAACTTTCAAATAGTTCCTTTGTCAGATAAAGCATTTATTCAATGAAATTAGGATATCCTAACTTGGATTATGTTAATATATTGTATTTAAGGATTAAAATTCATGTAAACCCTCCCTACTCATGTGAAGGAAGGAGGGGACAATACTTGCATGAAACCCATGCATACACTTTACCTTACGTACCACATTTGATAGATATCAAGAGATTGGAAGTAAAATTCATATAAGAAGATTAATATGGTTCTTGAAATAGATTGATATATTTTGATATTAAATAATTGAATTAATATGAAACATAAAATATTGATTACTATCATTGTTTTTCTATAATGTTAATGAACCAAGAATTCTCACATATATACATCAATTAAATTGATAATTCGAAAAGTAATATAGTGAGTTGCATTGTGAAAATATTATTCATTAATATAATATCATTAAAGAATTATTGTACACCACATTCACACATAGAATGAGGATGATAACATCTTCACTAAAGGAGTATATACTTAAAAACTTTATAAAGTGATGACGAAGGAAACATACAACATGTTGATGGATCCGTTAGTTGATCATCCTGAGAAATAAGTGACATTAAATGGAAGTTTCATATTCATCTTTCTATAGAGTACTAGGTCAGTGTACTTTTAATATTATTGATATAGTATTAGTCGAAAAAATTCAGTAGAGGAACAAGATTATCAATTTGGTGAAAATACATCATGTTTAGTATATGTTTCTTATGCTTTCGTCAGTGCTCGTGCATTTGTTTTTGGAGGACGTGTAACTGTTTGTTGCCATGTATTATTTCTTTCCAAAGGCGGGTGACATATGTTCCTTGTTCATGGACATTTTTCTCCTTGATCAAAATGGGATGATGGGATGTCGGTTATTCCTTCCATGGATTCCTCCTTGGAACTCATCACCTAATCTGAGTCTCCCTTATAGACTTAAGAAGTTGTTCGTCAAACACTTCCCAGTGCCACATCTTCATGGACACCAGTTAATTACACTGCTTCAGTCAGGACATTCCTAGGGGTCTGGTCAGGGAAGAAACATTTGGTTGGGGGAGTAGTCATGTTGGACATCACTGGTTTTTCTAGACACTGGGATACAGGTGTGTCTGGGTTACTTTCCCTTATTATAGGGCTTCTTGAGGGAGCAGATTCCCAATGCATCCCACTTCAAACACTAGGAATTATATGCCATAGGCATGTATCTAAGGTTTTCCTCAGCTTCCTATGTTTAACACACGGTATGTCGTATGTTTAACGTCTAGAGGAGACAGATCGGACAGATCGGAGAACTTACTAGAGCGGATCAGGTGAGTACAACCCCTAAAGGGAACAACGATGTTGGGGCTATCATGTGGTTATCTACCCGATTGTTGTTAATGGGAATGGGGAATAAGGTGGAATAATCCCATCGAGATGTGGAGGCTCGGGTAAGAATCAAAATAGATGATGGATGGTTATGTAAAGTGGGTGTATAATGAGATGGATTCGACTCAAGGACGACAATGATGTTGGGATTGAGTCTCGAAGAGACCTTCTACGTATCCATGTGGTAGGGAATCAAAGTCCTCATAGTTCACATAGAAATGGCTTACCGTTGATTGGGGACTTCAATGGCTTATCGCCAAATGGGGTCAACAATGGATTACTGTTTAACGGGGGTCACAATGGCTTACTGCTGGATGGGGTCACAACGACTTACCGCTGGATGGTGTCACAATGACTTAATGCTAGATGGGGAACAATGGCTTAGCACTGGATGGGGCACAACGTCTTACCGCTCGATGGGGTCACAAAGGCTTACTGCTGGATGGGGTCACAACCGCTTACCACTGGATGGGGTCACAATGGGTTACCGCTGGATGGGGTCACAACGGATTATCGCTGGATGGGGTCACAATAGATTACCACTGGAAAAGGTCACAACGACTTACTGCTAGATGGGGTCATAGTGGTTCGCCAATGCATAAGGTCACAAGGGCTTACCTCTAGATGGGTTCACAAAGGATTATCGCTGGATGAGCTCACAATGGATTACTTCTAAATAAGGTCACAATGGATAACCTCTAGATGGGGTCACAATGGCTTACCACTAGATAAGGTCACAATGGATTACGGCTGGATGGGGTCACAATGGCTTACCACTGGATGAGGTCACAACAGCTACCACTGGATAAGGTCACAACTACATGGCACTGGGTGGGGTTAAACCTCAAAGAGGCTTCCTATGTACCTTATCCAGGAGACAAGGATCAAAGCCCACATAGTTCAGGAAGGTGGATGCAGTTTAACGTCCTGTAGGACAAAAAGGGGGAATGCAGTTTAATGTCATGCGGGACGAAGGTGGTCTGACGTGAAGGGGGGCTGAAACCCATGGTTGTTAGGATTGAACCTCAGGGTGGCTTCTTACGTACCTTTTCTTGGAAAGGATCAAAGTTCACATAGATCAGAAGGAGTGGGAAACGACATGAAGATGGTTGGGACCGATGGGTGTTGGGATTGAACCTCAGGGAGGCTTCCTACGTACCTTGCCTCGGTAAGGATAAAAGTTCACATAGTTTGGAATGGTGTGTGGGGATAACACTCTAGGATACCCAGATAGGATTTCATGATCGATGCATACTATAATCCCACATGAGTCATGCTCGGTGTGAGAAACAAGTGGTAGAA
Organism: Viscum album; assembly: GCA_963277665.1. Classification (NCBI taxonomy): domain Eukaryota; kingdom Viridiplantae; phylum Streptophyta; class Magnoliopsida; order Santalales; family Viscaceae; genus Viscum; species Viscum album. The sequence goes on along the minus strand of OY728140.1, from coordinate 2,087,228,161 downwards.
AAGGCCTGACGATAACGTCATGGAAGGTGCGTCTGTGGGAAGTGGATTGGGGGTTACACGTGGTTAGTATCCCATAGGAAACAGGTTCTTATGCTTGGTTAGCATCCCAAAGATGAAATAGGGGCTTACGCCTGGTTAGTATCCCAAAGAGGAAATAAGGGATTAAGCTTGGTTAGCAGCCCGACGAGATAAATATTAGGACATACTCTAGGGTGGAGGCCCAGGTAGTGAAAACGACTAGTGGGAGAGTGATTTGGAACCTAGGAAGAGAGGAGGAGTAGGGATGATACCTCCTACAAGAAAAGTTATGGTCTTGCACCAGGGTGGTTGGCCTTTCCCCATGGATAGACGCTGCTCCAATAAAGAGGATCTCATTTCATGTGAGGAATGATCTCACTCTTGTGAAGACCAGTGGGCATGAAGAATAGCCAAGGTGGGGGAACCCCACATCCGATGCATGGGTTGTGGTTACAGTTTAACATCATGTGCTGAGGATGATGGTGCTTGGCAGTTTAACATCCTGCTGCTCAGATGAGGTGGGTTCGCTCCACACCCCTAGGACTTACATAACCGATACCCACCCTCCCTTGAAGGAAGCAAGGCATTGAAAATGTCATGGTTGGGGGGTTTTTTGGATTGATTGATTGGGGGTCCATGTTAGCGTGGCTATGCAAAGGGGAAATAGCTGTTAGCATCCCTGATTAAGGATTATGTGGGGCTTACACATGGAAGCAGCCTGGGTGTCGTAAGGAGTGGTGCTATTGGATGGGTATTACACATGGAAGCTGCCGTGGTGTCACTATGGAGGGGAAATGGTGGATATATATTTTTAAAGGAAGAATCTCGGGTGCTGAAATGGAGCAGAAATGGTGAATGGGGCTTATGCAAGGAAGCTGCTCGGGTGCCACTATAGAGCAGCAATGGTTGGGGCATAGGCAAGGAATCTTCTTAGTTGCCACTATGGAGAAGCAATGGTGGATGGGGATTACACAAGGAAGATTCTCGGGTGCCTTTATGGAGTGATAGTGGATGGGTATTAGGCAAGTAAGATGCACAGGTGCCGCTATGGGGCGAAAACGGTGCATGGGGCTTATGCAAGGAAGATGTCCGAGTGCCACTATGGCATGACAATGGTGAATGGGGCTTATGCAAGAAAGATTCCAAGGTGCCTCTATGGGGTAAAAATGTTGCATTGGCCTTATTCAAGGAAGCTTCTCAGGTGCCAAAATAGAGAGGAAATGGTGAATGGGACTTATGTAAGGAAGTTGCCCGGTTACTGCTATGGAACATCAATGTTGAATGGGACATACACATGGAAGATGCCCGTGTTCCACTAAGGAGAGGAAATTGTGAATGGGGATTATTCAAGGAAGCTTCCCTAGTGCAGTTATGGAGCAGAAATGGTGTATGGGGCTTACTCAGGGAAGCTACCCAGTTGCCGCTATGAAAAGGAAATGGGGAATGGGGCTTACGTAAGGAAGCTGCCCGGGTGCCGCTATGGAGAGGAAATGATTTATAGGGCTTAAGCATAGAAGTTTCCTGTAATATCCTCCACATTTATTTCCATTAGGGAATCCCAACTCACTAGTGGGTTGAGGAATATGATTAAGTCCCACACCTATGTGCTAGTGCACAAGCGGGATAATGCTAGGGGTGTTGGAATCAGTCCGAAGAAAGGGGATGAAAAATGTGAATCACATTCCCAACATTTCGAACATGGTGAGGGTGGTGTGAAGATGGAGGATAAATGATGATCATGTTCAAAAACAACATTCAAATCATGTTATCCTAAAATGGGGAAAAACAAATGAGGGTCCACTGTTGACCGTGTTTGAGACTCAGGACCTGACTCAAAGTGTCGTCCAAAGTCTTCTAGGGCATTGGCTCAGAATGGTAGGTGAGCTAAGGTGGCATGGGACTAGGCCATTAGGGGGTCCCTTCAGACGTGGATGAGGATGAATATCTGAATGAAGGACATGTAAAGCGTGAGGTGGGGTTATGGAATTTTTGAATAGAATCCAACGAACTTGAAATTACACCACTGTAAACAATGCATTAGGAATCTTATGCTTAGAGCATAAGGTATCTCTTATTTGGAGAAAAAGGCATCCTATTATTGAATTATAGGGCATGCTACAGTTTAATTGTCAGGTAGATAGGACTCCTGGCATCTTATTCTTGGCGCATAAGGCATCTCTTGTTTGGAGCAACAAGAATACTATGTTTTGAACATAATGTGTACTACAGTTTAAAGTTATATAGATAGGATTGTTTGTATCTTATGATTTAAGCATTTGGCATCTCTTTTTTGGGTCAAGAGGCATCCTATGATTGTCACAGAGGGAGTACTATAGTTTATAGTCATGTAGAGAGGACAATTAGGCATAAGGTGCCTAGAAATCAACGGTTTTGGGACTTACACCAGAGCATCCCTATTCTGGTTCAACCTGGCATATGATCCAAGTGATGGGTTTTGGATTAGTTTCCTGATGAATGGTTTGACTCAAGGTACTTGGGAAATTGATGATGAGAATATCAACTCATGACATGTTAAAGGGGATAAGAGGAATATGTCAACTCAAGGTATTTCTTGGTGTTTATAGGAGTATCTAGAATCATGGTTTTCCATAGGTGGATGGAAGATGCACATAAGGGGGAAATGGAAATTTCCACCATCCCAGCCCAAAAAGTTTACAGGGTTACTCTCCATTTTTCATGGGGGTCAGTGATGGTAGTGAAGGGACTGGTCAGGAGGGCCAGGACTGCATCCTAGCAGTGACTCTAAGCGGGGGTGTAGGGGGGAGGCCCCTTCGGTATGGACCAACGGGTGCAGGCCTGGGCACTATTTTGCATAAGATAGGCTATGTGCACGATGGGTTGTAAGAAAGAATTAAGGATTGTGTGCAATAGGGAAGGCATGCACACAACAGTGTAGGAGTGCGCACAATATGAGATATGTGCACGCAATAGGGGATTGTGCATGCAATAGGGAAGGAATTGCGTGCAATAGGGGAGGTTGGAATGCAGAAGGGGATCTTGGCATGCAATAGGGAATGTGCACACAATAGGGGTCCATGTGCGCAATAGGGGAGGAATTTCATGCAATAGTTGAGGTGTGTAGGAAATTGGACAGGTGCAACACTAGTGCGTGAGAAATTGAGTACTATGGCACTATTGCAATAAAAAATTATTCTTTGCGCGCAAAATTGGGCATGTTGTCCCCTTTACATGAAAAAGTGATGTTTTGCGTGCATGATGGGGGGTTTTATGTAAAGGCACAGAAAATGCATACTTACACGCATTAGAGTGGCGACTGACCTCCTAGGTCCCTTTTGGGAAGAAGGGGGAGCACTTGTATTTATAGGTGAAGCCTTTAATGTCGGTGTACGTAAAATTCCATTTCAATTTTCCACGAAAAGCCATTTTACATGCAAGATTTATTTTTTATGCACAAGATTCCATTTTATGGGAAATATTTCTTTTTACGAGCATGATTCCCTTTTTACACACAAATCCATACTTTTCCCCAAAACCATCCTGGATGGCCATTTCCAACAGCATGACTTCAAATGGCCATAACTTCTGATCTACAGCTACATTTGGGCTCCACGACCAGTCAAACTGAAGCTTCCAGAACAGGGTACACTCTAGGTTCATAAATAGATGCATTCGGTGAATTACATGGATGCATTTTCCAGTTCCAATAGTAAAAATATGTTTTTAGGGTGTTAATTGTATATCATTGAAGATTATGGGGTCCCGGTATATACAACGTCATTGAAGACCAGTGATACTTGTATAAATAATGGAACTAACTCTAGATTAATGGGAATTTCTTACTTAAACATTATGTTCCAATTCTAGGAATTTATAATCATTACATGGTTATAGTGATAGGGGAATCAGTGAAGCAACCATAGGATTATCATGATAAGGAATATGTATTTGTACCAAACAATGTTAAAATATTCATGTGTTATTGTTTCATTTTTTATATAAATTTTAGGTTTATGTAATTGTTAAAGAAATAATAATAGATCCATTCCTCTTAACAGGGGAAGAGATTCGAGATTAATAGGGGCTAAGTGAAAAGAAAGTGTAAACATTGTAAAATGGTTGTGTACACGCATTCACCCCCATATCCCTCTGTAATCTATTTGGTCTCTATATGTGGTATTAGATCACAGGTTTTCATTTTATTGGATTAAAGATCTTACAAGGTGTATATAAAGTGAAAATTTGATGTTGATTATGGAATACCTCATGTGTAGGACTTAGCTTCCACTCCAATTGATGAATCCATGAATATATCATCTCAGACTATAAAAAATAGTATAAAGTGGGAATCAAATAAATTTAGTAAATTATAAATGAAAGAAGAGAAGGGTCAACTATATCTTTAAATATTATTTGACAATGATCATTCTAAAAAAACATTCTCATGTTTTGGAGAGCATGAGGATGATGTGCCTATCAAAACTAATGAATTATTATAATCTCAATTTGAGCAGTCTATGAAGAATGTTCTTGAATAATTAATTTCACATATATGTTTTTCATTAAAGGACACTTTTTATTATAGAAAACATATTTAATAGGGAACAAATAAATAAAAGGATTCAATTGGTAAAAAATTCCCTATCTAAACTGTTATCACATACCTCATTAACTAAAATGAAGAATCTTGGACTCTTTGAAAAGAAAATATTTCAATAACTAAAGAAGAATAGAAATATAATTATTATGAAATCACAGTGAGTAAAGATGATTTTTTTTATGTAATCTATGAACATAAAACATTATTTAGTACTCCCATGAATTACCAAGATTCATAGCTTGTAGAAAAATCCTTTAAGGTCAAAGGGTTTTACATGACATTGGATGGGAATAACGGGGTTTTTGAAGAGTATATTAATTAGATCCATGATTTAGAATAATCACATAAATCTACAATTAGTGTTATGAATTCACATTTGGAATTTAAATCCATAAGAATTAATGATCTTTACAAATATATGATTGAATTTAATAGATAAAAAAGATCACATTAGTAAAATAACATGGGAATTGGAAGACAGACTGACGTCAGTTGAAATTGAGATATTATCCCTCAAAATGAAATTACATTAACTAGATGAAAAATTATGAAATTTGAAGGACATTCATTCTAGAACATCCAAAGTGGTTGAGAATAAGAACTCTGTCACTTAATCAGATGAATAGATACAAGCCTCACAAATATATTTTTATAAACAAAATTTTGGTGACACTCATATATCAAAAGCTAATCATATTGGTAGAAATAAGAATTCAAACTCATATCCTGATCAATATTTTATTTTCACATGGAATAAGGTAACTTATAACACAGTTAATTTTGTTTCTACTAATGCATTCTTATCTACTAGTACTTGTTTAAAGGTAAAATCTGGGAAATTTTGGGTTTGGTAAAACCCCAAATAAATCCATCAAAACACCATAGGTTTATATTGGAAATATCAATAAAAATAACTCATGAAATAATTTTCTAAATGAGTAAATTAATATCTACAAATAGAAAGGAACAAAATCGATTCATAATGGTACTATAAATAAAAGAAGTAGATTTGTGGGATACATATGGGGATTCAATATGTTTGGACATAAGAATACTTAATTTTGTTAAAACATGAGAATATATACAGACTATTGAAGTCAAAAATTTAGGGGGAGTTTCAAAAAAAATAATATTACATATAAGAAAATGAATTTCCACACTAAAAACATATTTAAATGCCTTGGAGATTTATGTGGAAATTGTTACACGTGTGGTAAGATGGAATAATATTGTTTTTATAAAATATATAGGTACAAATACTATGCTATGGTATTTATAATACCATAAATTATTTGTAATTAGTTCAAAAATAAAAGGGACCTATCTTTTGTGGGAGATAAATATGTGATGAAAAATGTTAAAAAGTTGAATGGACCTAACAAATATCTCTTATGAATATTCAAAAAATGTATGCGAAGGATTTCATATCAGCCATGAAATTATTCTAATACAATGGAAAGTGATTTCATTGCATGGACCAATGTATATAGTCCATCTAAATGAATTGAATTAAGATAAAATTAATAAGGGAGTCAATCTAGGAGAAAACCTGAAGATATAATTAACTGGATAAATTTATAAAGAAGTTTCTGATATGTCACATAAGAAAAGTAACTCAAAAAAATCTAAAAACACATGGAAAATCTAAAATAGAACATTTTAATAATGAATTCCTAATTATTTTCCCTGATCAATTTCTATCTTTTATAGAAATGTTAAAATATGAAGATGAAGCACTAGATATAGAAAAATGAAAGAGGAAAATAGATTATTCCTCAAGAAGATGAATTAAAATTTCATGAGTGGACCTAAACAAATGAAAAATTAATTTTCTCACAAAAAAGCGTGAAAGGTACAAAAAACAATACATAATGAATGAAATTTTGTGACTGGTCTTCCTACTCAAAAAGGTGATACTAGAGATAGAAAAGAAAGCATCAGGGGAAGATATTGCACTAATAGAATATTTGAAGATTAATAGTTGACAAAAGGTGAAGGTTAAAGAAATTAGACATTATATATTGGTAAAAGAATTTTATAATGTGATATTTAGGGTAGACACAAGCATATTGTACCAACACTTTTATATCTACAAGGAAAATATTTTGTTGGTTAAGAGAAAATCCTTATTCCTCTTGCTCTTATTATGAAGTTCATAATTGTTCTACCTTATTCCCTTATTTCTTGTTCAGTATTATTGTGATTTAATTATATGTAATTGATTTTTAATCTCAATATTATGATGTTAAATGAGTGAATAATGTAAAAGGAAATTATTTTGAATTATTATTCAACATCTAATACAAACATTAATTATTTCACATTAATAGATTATAAATATGAACACCATGAAGATCATTTGATAAACATATATACTAGATCAATGAAAAGGAAGTTCAAGCATTAAGTGTGAGAAAACCTAAAAAATGTCTTATCAAGGATCATTCCATGATTATCTAGAATATTAGGTCATATCTAAAGATGTTTAAAATAGAGGTATCCCAATTTCACTTATTTTCATTATAATAAGTATGTAAAATATGTTGATCATGGTGGAGTATTGATTGATGAGTAAGATCATAGATGTAGGGAGATAAATATTAATAAACATTAAATATTTCATGTGTTTTCTGAATTTTATAGAATAATATGTTTCTTGATAAATCTATTTTATAAATCCCCCTATTTAAGAAATAAACTAGTTTTGAGCGTGATATCACATGCATGGTTTTTGATGAATACCATAGACAACCTCAGTTGTATCTATATTATTTTAAACACCAGGTTAGCCCATGTAGACTTAGAGTATATCATCTAAAATATCTTTCCTTAGAGAACCATGTGGTACCTCCCTTATCCATTAAAAATAAGAAGAGGTTTACAAATTACATGAATGGAAAAAGAGAAAACCCCATGAATTAATCCTCTTCATTTATTGTCAATAATATGAGATGCTACATTGAAAAAGTAAAATGAAATTGTATTGACATCAAATACGAAGTGGTATATTGAAAATCATTGTGAATGGTTGATGAATATGGTTGTATTTGTTTTCAACATATAGTAAAGAATTAAATTTCAATGTATGTTGAAGTTCAATGTGATTAGTAATTAATCATGGAAAGAGAAAGATGGAATGAGTTTGAGAAATATTAAATAATTCTTGTGATGATTCTTGGATCTTTTTTATGGATACCATTGTTCTTATTTAATTATAAAATTATTCATGTTCAATGTGATGATGCAAGGAGAATTTATATATACTCATTAGTTATCACTTGTTATGAAAATTATCCATGATTTGTTTGAAGATTTTAGATAAATTCCAATTTCCTAATTTATGTGTTAGATATTTTTGGATATTTCACATTGTCACAAAATTTGAATGAATGAGTGGTGGCCATGAAAATTTTTATTTTCTAGGTGAAAATGTTGAATCCATCCTTTATTTGGGAGAAGATGACGTCAATCATTCCTTGTAATATCTATTATTACCTGAAGTTGTGATGTATTTAAAAGGCCACAAAAAAGAGAAAAAATTATTTATCTATTTTGAATGAACATACATTTATTTTTAAAGGGGGAGTTTGGGGTGGTTTTTTAATATTTACTAATGCTTTGAATTTTATTCTAAACATAGAATATATTCTAAGTATTGTCTATAATGGTGGCCTTATTGAAAAATATGTCCAACCATGTGATCCACAGAGACTAACTAAACCCCTCACATGTGGGAGGAGACTGAAATCATGTTCGAGAGCCATTCCACATGGCCCACATGGTGGTATCGGTATATATGGGATGTGTATAGTCCAAAATGAGTGGACCAGTGTATAATGCGGTTGGGTAGGCTACATTAGGTGAACGGGGTGTAGATGGACTAGCGTAGGTGTGACACGGCTCATGATGGGTGGGTGCAATGTGTGACGGTACTTGATCTCATGTAATCAGATTAAATGGTTAACAACATGGGATTAATTATAACTTAGTTTTAAACATAAGTTAAAATAGATATGGTACTTGGGGAAGATACATATTATTCTTCCATTATTAAAAATATTGAGATAATGCTCGTCATCTGATCCTAGAGTTCTCCTCCATATGATGTCTCGTGCCTCGCATATTCGATTCAACATATCATCTTCAACCTCTGAAACATTGATAATCCCTCACCCAGGATAAAAGAAAAAATTGTGATAAATGATCAAGACAAACCATTTATTTCTATTGCTCAAATCAAATACAGCCACACTTTCTTGAAATCCTAAATCCATGTAAGAAACATCATCTTTCATGAATGCCATGAACCTATCTTATAAATCAACTACAAGAACCAGTAATGTCACATATGTTTTTTTGAATGAAATAATTACAATAACTAGTGTCATCATGTGATATTATTTATATTATATGAATCATTCAATTGATATCATAATTTTATCACATAAATAATAATGTAACTTTGATCATATATTTCCTCGATATTTTATATGTATTATCTCATGATTATATTGGATGGTCGTCGAGTGGAAGTCCATAGAGGAGTCACATGATCAAATAAGTAATCATGAGAAGAAATAATGACAATTTTATGATCACTTTAGTGTTTCATGAGGACCGAGGAAGCCTACAGTTTCATCATTAAGGAGATCTCATGTTTTTTGGAGCATTAAATGAGGCTTAATCATGGAATAAAAATAATAGTATTTTTAGTGTTATAGTTACTATATAAATAAATAATGAAACATGGGATCCTTTATCTATCTCTTTAAATAATTTGGGAGATATCCAATAAAACAGAGAATATGTTTGATTCATTAACTTGATGGTGATGATCTCGCATGATCTGATCATGTGAAGTGTAACCAAGAGCTAACCTATTCTCGATAAGGACATAGGGGGTATCTCATGAAAAAAAATATTCTTATATGAAGGAAAACAAAATATTATCTTTGGTTATGTGAAGGAAATAAGGATACACACATGGAAACCCCTTTGTCCTGCAAGGAATCTCATGTGGATGAACTCTTATTATCTGAAGAAACCCGAAAAAAACATCTTGTCACACGATGGAACTCACAGAATGTGTCTTGTTCATGTGAATCACTTACTCAAATTCAAGATGAGATCCTAACATGCCTTTTATAAATACAATATATTAAAGATGGAATTTTTATGTGAACCCTCCCTTGTCATGTGAAGGAAATAGGTGACAAGCCTTGCGTAAAACATACAAATTTAATGCACCCTATGAATTAAATTTGATAAACAGAAATTTGTTAGAAGGAAAATTAAAATAAGAAGATTAAATCGGATCATCAAATAGTTTGATATATTTTGAAATTAAATAATTTAATTAAGAAGGAACATGAAATATTTAGTACATAAATTGGTTGGGTGTAATGTTTACACACCATGCATTATCACATTCATAAATGAGTTAAATTGAGAATTCAAAAACGAAGATATTGATATTAATTGTGAAAATATTAATCATTCATAGAATAACATTAAATAATTTTTGTTCACCTCTTTCACACATTGAATGAGGTTGGGAAATTCATCCTGGAAGAAGTATCTAATTTATAATTTTACAAATCAAGGAATAAATAAACTTGTAGTGTGATAAAGGACACATTAGTTAATCATTCTAATAAATAAATAAGTCGAATGTTAAGATTCATCATCCACTTATTAAAGAGTACTATTAGAGTCTTCTTATAATATTTTTGATAAAGTACAAGTTTAACACCTTAAGTTAAGGAAAAAGATTATCCAGTTGGTGAAAATACATCCACTGTACGTAGTAGATATATCTTTTTCAAAGTGTTCATTAAATATCATTGAATAACTAGTTGTGTTTTTATAATAAACACCATTGAATATTGGGGGTAATAATGAAAATAATTCCACCAAATTATAAATATTGATAATTTCATTCATGAATGTTGTGTTCTAATTCTGGGCATTTTTAATCAAAAAAGGTTATAGTAATAATATAATCTATAAAATAACCATAGGTTTATCACTACAACAAGTACGTGTTTTTACAAGTCCTTGAAAAAATATTTGTGTGTTGTTGTTTCTTTCATCATCTCTTTTGCATGTGTCTGTGCTTTTTTAGATCACACAATAGATCTATTCCTCTTTACTAGGGTATAGGATGGAGACTAAGAGGGTCTAACAGAGAATAAATTATAAACTTGTTAAAAACATGGGTAAATTGATTCACCCCCTCTGAATGTCACTATAAGATCTATTTAGGATGTGATTATGGAATAGATTACATATAAGATGTCTTGATTTATAAATCCTATTAATTATTTTATATGATTTTATGGTTTCTCACTGTGATTATCTTTTTTTTAAATTATTCTTTTTGATTTTATTCAATGTAAGAAAACTAAATGAAGTATATTAATTCTTAATGTGATGGAAAATGAAATAATTTTCCCCCTAACTGACCAAATTTTATGGGTGATGGAATGAAAAATATAATTTCTATTTTTACACAATATTCAAAATATATGAATTATGTTGATCTTATAAATGAACATAAGAGGTAACATCATTCTATTGAGTCCGTTATGAGGAAAAACCCACCTTCTATCCACTATTTTCTAAGTAATGTATTAGTAACACAAAAAAATATTTTTCATTCTCTAGTTTCTGCAAAATTTAAAAGTTATTTAACTTATTTATCATTTGGAATATGAATAGGATCAATGTTGGACTCTTATCAAGAACATGAGAAAACATGAATAAATTCACTCTATGTATTAGGATGAGTTTGGGAGCTTATTTTTCAGTAATTAATTTCCTCATATTCTTTATTTCAAAATAGAGAATTAATTCCTTGAGAATAGACATAAGGATGATGAATCTATTAGTACCAATGAGGAAACCTTTTCAGGAACATTAAGGTACTCTTAAGTTATTATCATCCAACCTGAGAATAATATTTATCAAGGATTATGTGGTATTAATCCAAGTCTCTAAAGGATGTTATCCATAAGGGACATTAGTAGCAACGAATAAATTTTTTATATTCTATCAGGGTGGAGATAGATATTAAAGATACGAATCAATATCATGGTTTTAATAAGTAAATAAATATAAAATTAAAATGAAATTATTAAAAACATGGAGAAAATAAGATGATATTTTCTTTAAGCTCAACGTGTGGAAGGAAAAATGTAAGAAATCCTCTTAATGGTACTATTAAATATTTTTATTATGGAAATAAATTTCATTGAGAAATTTAATACTAAATTAATCATAATAATAAATTATCTAATGAGGGATAAAAATAAGCATAGAATAAACCACCCACACTTCATTGTTTAAAATGAATGGAGTATACGAATTATGTAATCCAATACTCAAATATAATATTTAATGTTGATAATAAAATTCAGAAACCAATTTATCCAAGAGAAAAAGGGAATTATCATTTGATCACTACTACAGAGATGAGGTACAATAATGATGTGGGTAAAGGAACACTTAACATCCATTATATAATAGCTAGTGTCTTATTTAATTTTGAATCTACCCACACATTTATATCTAAATAATTTAATAATTGTGTCATAGTACAACCCCAATAATTATATATTGAATTATCCTTGGATAGCCCTAATTTTATTATGATCAAATCTCAAGTATATTATTATTCTCCAATTGAATTTTTTGGGAATGAGCTTATTATAAATCTTTTTATTCTCCCTCTAGTTAAATTTTATTTTATCTTAGGCATTTATTACTTTTTGTTCATAAATCGCACAAAAATTTATAGGGAAGGGAAGCTGCATTTGATGTTCTATACCAACAATTGATCATCTATTAGTGTGGTGATAAATATGATCTTTTCATGGAAATCACATCCATTATATACATCTTGATTCCTAATCAAAAGGTATTTTTATCCTAGATGGTTGGGGAGAAGCTCAACATATATGATATTCCTATTATGAAATAGTTAATCAATTTCTTTTTGTAAGATTATTATAGTCCACTAATAAATTGGGATGTTAAGTTTTTAATAAAACTCAAGCATGGTTCTACACCAATCTCATGTAATCCTTATAGAAGGGGCCTGCTTTAGTAGCGATAATTAAGTAAAAACTCAAGGGGAATCTTGACCAGGGATTCATTTAGATAATTCCACCACCTTATGGTATACATATTGATTTTATTAATAAGAAATATATATCAATGGAACTATGTACTGGTTATTGGGAACATAACAATATTATAATAAAGAATAATTTTCCTCGACTTCATATTAAGGATTTGTTTGATAATTTATGGGGAGCTTAATATTTTTATAGAATTTAACTTTTATTAGAATATTATTAGTTGAGGTTCAAAATTTATGACATACCCAACATAGCCTTTTGTATGAGGTATGGACACTATGAATTTATAGTGATAATATTTTACCCTTTTAATACCCTTGTTATCATCATGGATTTAATGAATAGAGCCTTTAGATATTACCTTGATCATTTTTTGGTAGTATTTATAGATGATATTCTTATATATTAAAATTGAAAGGAAGATCATGTTGATATTTTGATATTTTTACTAATTAACCTAATGAAGGAGAATATTTAAGAAAAATTTACCAAAGTGTGAATTTTGGATACAAAAAGATTCATTTTTGGACATATAATCTCAAGTAAAGGTATATATGGATCCATAAATGACCTATGTTATTGAACAAGGGCCTAGACCAACCATTGTAACTAATATCTATTTTTTTCTTCATTTGGATAGATATTATTGATTCTTTGTATAGAATTTATCATGGTTTTATAGTCATATAACCTAGTTAATATTAAAGGGAACCATTTTTCGTTGTAAAGAATAATGTGATTAAAATGTAGATGAACTATAAAGAAGGTCAATCAATAAAACATTTCATAACCTTCCATGCAGTGGAGAAGGTTTTGGGCTCTATAGTGATCCATCGAATAAGGGACTAGGATTCATCCTCAAGCAGAATGACATTATGATATCTTATGCCTCACAAAAATTAGAGGTTTGTTTGAAAAATTACCCAAATCCTGATTTGGAGTTATCTGCGGTAATTTTTACAATAAAGATATAGATTATTTATCTTTATGGAGATAATTATGATATATATACTAATAATAAATTATTAAAGTTTGTATTCACCGAAAAAGAGATGAATATGTACCAGGGAAGATGGTCAGAGTAGACTAATGATTCTGAATACTCCATAAATTACCACCCTATGAAAGAAAATTAGGTTGTAAATTCATTTTGTCAAAATTTTCAAGCTAGATAATCTGTTTTGAAGGTAAATAAAGATGTAATATTTTTTTATTTTCAAGGGATGTCTTTGGAGATGTTGATGGATGGGGGAAAATCATATCTTTCTGAAATGATTGTTCATTCATCAATCTAGTTACAGAATAAAGAGGCATAAAAATAATATTTATAACAAAAAATGTTGGTGAGAAATGTTCATGAGTTCAACATTGATTGTAGTGTAATCATATGGTCCAAGAACCATGTTTTTGTTTCATTAATACCATACTTTAAGAAGGATATGTTGTAAAATGCTCATATATCATCATTCCTTATTCTTCTTAGAAGTATGAATATGTATAGAGATATGATAGAGAATTTTTTGTGGGATAATATAAAGAGATATATTTTAGAGTATGTATCTTGATCTATGATTTTTTATAAATTCATTTCTAAGAGAAAAAAATTTAATTTGATGTTATAACCATTACCCATACTATGATGGAAATGGTAAAACATCACTATGGATTTTTAATCATCAGACTCTCTAAAATGTCTAAGGACCATAATGTTAGTTGGGTTATATATGATGACCATATGAATTCATCCCACATTATTTCTATTAGAGATTATTTCTCACTTTATCAACATTCCAAAATTAACATTATGGAATACTTAAGGTTTTATAGATTACCCTATTCAATAGTATCTTATTAGGTTAAAAGGTTTATAAAGAATTTATGGAAAATTCATCAGTAATTTCATGAATTAGAATTGTGTTTCAATATTTATTATTATCCATAGATAGATGTCCATTCTAAGTCAACCATTCAAACCATATAGTATATTTTGAGGTTTTGATCTATGTATTTCAAAATTGTTTTAGATAAACACATTCCTTTGGTTGAGTTATCTTACAACAATAGCCATCAATCAAGAATTTAGATGGATCCTTATGATTCCCACTATAGAAATAAATGTAGAACACCAATGTACTAGAATTAAATTTGCGAAACAAATCTATTGGGACCTAATCTTACTATGGAAATGGTATAGAAAGTCAGAGCCATTCAGCAACATAAAAATTGAATTTCATAGTCGATATGAAATTTACGATAAAAAACATCAGTGAAATCCAAAATTTGAAGTTGGTGAGAAGGTATTTCTGGGAAGGTCACTACATAATAAGTTTACGAGGTTCAAAAATAAGGGAAAGTTATCTGTATTTATATTTACCCCTTTAAGATTCATGATCGATTGGGGATGATAGCTTATTATTTGGCACTTCCACCAAATCTCTCTCAGGTCCATCATGTGTTATATGAATCTATCTTGAGGAAGTACACACTTTAACCTTTTCATGTACTAAACATAGTGGTTATACCACAAAATCATGATATTTTATATAAATAATACTCTATATAAATCATGTATCATACACATAGAGTTCTACTAAAAATAAAAATCACATAGTCGAAGTTTTATAAAGTCATTAGAAATTCAAATAAGCTACATGGGAATCTGATGATGTCATGAAATGGAGATATAATCATTTTTATATATCGTATTTATCTAATTCATGAGAAAAAATCATTTAAATTAAAGTAAAATGTAAAATCCTTGGATTTCTTGATATATTTCTATCCAAATAAAATTTATTTGATAGCTTCTAATATACGTAACCCTATGTCAAAATGAACCATAATATAATATACCATTATAACCTATCAATTAAATTGGTAGTATGAATATAAATAATGGTATTTTTAAAAATATGTATAAAGTTGTAAGATAAATAAAATACATTTTTATTAGTCCTTATATACTTCAGAAAAGATATTTTCCTCAAAAAAATTATTAATTTTTTTAGAAAATAATTTATTTAATTTTTTAGAATTTTAGAAAATGTGTTTGAATAAATTAACTAAAATTTTAAAGTAAACATGTCAAATTTATCTTCAATTGATTTTTTAGAATTTTTCAAAGGATTCTTTTTGATTATTGGTGAAAAATACATATTTTTATTTAAAGGAATTACCATGTTTATTTTTGATTTAAAATGTATTACAAGTAAAGTTAGTTCATTTTCATTATTAATAATTTAATTATCATCATTATAACTAATCTTTTATGTATTTTGGTATAAAAATTTAATACTTAAAAAATCCTTTGTTTCTTGAAAACGATTTTTCATCATGTTTTTTGTTAGATTGTTATAATAGTAGTTTTTAAAAATTATAGTGATTTTATCTTATAAAATTGATTCCATATTTATAATCATAATTTTTTAATTTTTATCCCACTTTTGTTTTTGTCCATCATGAAAAATAATAACTATAAAAATGTTCCACAATAGTTAAGGTTAAAATCAGTTAATCAGGGGTTAAAATAAGATATAATAGACAATATTCCAATTATACTTTTATAAATCAGATTTTATTGACATATTTTGACCAAATACTATAAAAATATAGAATATATTTCTGTTTGGATGAATTTTTCATTATAATGACTATATTATATTTTAATATTTTAATAAATTTCAAGATTGTGTTCTCCCCCGTTTATAAAAGAAAACCACTTCATTTCCTTTTTATGAATATTTGAGCCTTATATAATCAAAAAAACCATTCAAAATCACTTATAAACATATTAATAGATGAATTATTTGTTTGTTTCTTCTTAAAAGATCATTACAAGGGTCCTTAAGAAAGGATATAAAGGAAGTGAACCAAAGGAGAGGTAATAATCTTACCGGACCTTGTCAATTTATATTTTATTATACCTCCTCTAAATATGTGTAATTAATCATAAAATAATAAATTAACTATAAGAAATATATATAAATTTTATTATGTCTTTGTAACCACTAATATAGACCTCAATTTCATCATATAGTAATTAAATGTATCACTTGTGCGTACATGTGGTGTACCCCCTCCACGTAGCACTAAAATTAATTCTCCATCATCATATTTCATTGATGGTTATAATGATGGTTTTAAAATTTATATATATAATTTATGACATAATTATTTTTATGGACTTATAATATCATATCTACCTTCTTACATTCTATTCTTTTAAAAAATTATAATGTCACTCCTGCATATGTTTGGACTACCACCTCTACGAAGCTATGTTATTATTTTTAATTTACACTTTAAATGGATGGTAATAAAGAAATATTTAATAATTATATATGAGATATATTATATAAAAATGATTCTATAATGTTTAATTTTTATTTACCTTTCTTCTGGTCAATCCATAAAAAAGTGAAAACATCTCTCATGCGTACATACGTCATGTTGTCTCCACGAACAATGTAACTCGTTTTTATACCTCTACCTTTTATAACTATATATATATAGTTAATATATATTATATTTATATCATTATTGAAATTATGAATATTATTCAACTACAATTTATTTACAAGGATTGGAACTACCAAACCTAATTTCTCTTTAAAATGATCCAGTTAAGACAAGGAAACAATTATTTTAACAAATAATTATTTATAAATGATAGTTAAAATGTCATAAGTAGATTAGATAAGATTTTATAAGTATGAAATTATATTTTTATAGAATTATAATAAATTTAAATTTATTATACAGGTAGTTAGATCACTTTATAAGAAATTAAAACTCGAGATAAGGGAATTATATTACAATATCATTGTTTAGAAGGATTGTTTGTGATCATGTTTAAAATGATGAAATTTCATGGACAATATCTCAAGAATCACGTATAGTTTATTCTCTTTTACTTATTTATAAATATTATATGTTTTCATTTCATTTTCATTTAATTAATAATTCAATATATTGATAGAACACTTTTAATGAATACTGAATTTTTTTCTCCCTTCAGTTAAGAATACTTTTTCTTCCATTTCAATGTTTTTTAAAAAAAATAATTATTATACTATAAAAATGTAATTTAATTTTTCCAATTATTGAATTTTTACAAAATGATTTAAAATTATACATCTTTTCATTTTTTTAAATGAGGTAATTTTTTATTTTTTATCAAAAATATGAAAGGAATATTTTTTTAACATACATGACATGTCCAAAATTTCCCATCATCATGAATAATTAATTTTTTTAAGAATATTTTATATGTTACTACATAAATTTTCTAATAAAATTAATTCTAGAATATTATGGAACTTTAAGCATTTTAAAAAATTAATTTTAAAATAAAATGGGTATTTTAGTAAATAAAAATTCCAAGTGATCTTCTAAACACATTTTAATTTATTATAACATTCTTTCATGTTTTATATGATTTATTCGGGATATCTCCCAAGGATACTGTCCTAATTCATTATCTACATGGTTTATTATTTTTATTATGAAATGTTTATAAAACCCATTTATTTTCCATGGGTTAGGTTATTTTTTAAGGATGATGTCTTGGCCAATGGGCGAAGAAAAATTTATCAAAAACAAAATTTTGTTACATTAGTCTAAAACATGGTATTTTATTACATTATTTCTCCAAAAGTATAAATAGATCAGGTGGTGATTAATCTGACCATGTGATCACATTGTTTATTCCATTATTAGGGATCCCATATTTCGTAATGTTAGTATCACAATAAGCATTGCTGATGATGATGATGAGTTTGGTGAAGAGTGGGATACATTCCATACATATAAATTTATTCAAATCCCTCCTTGAGGAGGAACATTCTATAAGACCTAAAATATTCATATTTGTTTATAGAAGTTACCAGCCACGCCTAGCTTATGTGGAACCATGAAATTATAGATAATGTTGTAGTAGTGATCATATTTAAGTTTGTTGGTTGTTTTCATGAGATGAACTAGACCAGATTGGAGGGATAAAGGTTATTCCAATAAATTATGGAGTTTTGGTCATTCCATATGAAGTAATAGATTCTAGTCGCAGCTACCTAGAATATATTTTTCCATTGAGTAGTGTCATGTACTGGGGTATAGTGTTGAGTCATAGTTGTAAGTCTATAAGTTTTTGGTAGTGGAATTTTAAAAAATTTGTGTAGTGCCCTCTAGAGTGTTGATGCAGTGGAATAGGACATCAATAAATTGGATAAATCCTTTCTTTGATGGTTTTAGAATCTAAAACTAGAACATAAATTAATACCAAATGTTTACAATCATTCATCATTCATAATTATTTTGTAAGAAATCCTTCAAATTATGGTCAATCTTGAAGGCCAGATCCAAGGATTATCAAGATATTTAATCAATTATATATCATTATCCGAGTCAAATTTTTTATGATAAAAATTATTAGAGTCAAAAATTCCATTTCTGGTGAGTTTTTATATAATAGTTTTCATATGAGGAGAAAAAAAAATTATTCATAAATTTAATACAATTATCAGATAGATCTATATTGTGTAGGTATAAGAAACCATGTATGTATAAGGTAGTGTCTAGAGAAAAATGATGAGGATCAACTAGATAAATAAGAGGAGTTCTATCTAATTATCAATTGAAAAATTAATATTTGACTCCCTATAATAAATCCATATGTAATGAGAAATTATATTTAAGAATGATGATTTGATGGCTGACCAAATAAAAGAGTCTATATAATAATTACTTCCCCATTTAAATTTTTTCATTAATCTAGCTCTAAGAAAGATGAGATCCACTGAGTCACTATTGATAATATTCCAAGTGCACCTAGATTATAGAGCTTCATTAAGTAACTTGATGTTTTTTATCCCCAGACCATCCTTATCTGGTAGATTGCAATAATTTCTCCAAGGATGGTGACCAATTTATTTTTAATAGTAATTTCATTCGAAATAATTTTCCTGAGGTTAGAATTGAGGTTCTTGAGAAAATATATAGGCCATTTTTAAATCATTAAATAAATCAACCAATTTGGAGATAATACTAAATTTAACCCAACAGATCATGTTATCCATTGAGAGAGATGTCCCTTTCCTGAATGAATGTCGTTTCTTGATTCAACCTACAATCCTAAAAAAGTAACTAGTTTTAGGTCTTCCCCAAAATAAAGGAAGTCAAATATATTGAATGGGAATGGATTTTTCTTTAATACCCAGTTTAAATAAGTGATGATATTTTCAAAAAACTGGAATTCCATTCCCAAAATATATAAAATTCTTATTCCAATTGATAGCCTTCATTGGGACATCCTCATAATGAGAGATGTTTATTTTGAGATTTTGAATATTTCTTTTACCTCCTTGAAAACAAAAACTAGAAATACAATATCCACATCCAATTTTCAACTAAACTAGATTCCACATAAATTACCATGTTGCCCCACTAAAAATTGGAAAACCACCTACACCACTACCCCAACTGTCCTCAATCCCTTCTCATGGACCATCCTCATATCCACTACCCACCTCGAGACAATATGACTAAACAAACCCTTTACCATTATTGAGTGGGGAAGAATCTCACCATAACCTCCATTAATTCATATGGTTCACTAACTCTGCAAATAAGGAGTATCTATGAAGATGTAAAATAATGTTTATTCAAACAATCATGAAACATGAAGTGTAGAACAAAAATAGAAAACAAATCAAAGTAAACTTATTGAGGTATACCATGCCACAAACTGCACGGACCTCTGGTTTAGAAAAAATAAAAATAGAAAAAAAATAGATGCAGAACATCAAAACTATGGTAAAACTTACTTATTTCAGGTGAAGAACTAAAACATTGCTTTTTTGAAGATGGATCTATCGGGTGGAATGAGTTTTTCAGCCTATGTTAAAGAGATAGCTTCAGGACAGCTTTTTATTAGGGCTACAATCACACAGAAGTGGGAGTTGGATCTGCTGTGTATTTTGGGGAAACCTTTCCCAATAGTTTTAATAAGCCAGTGGTATAAATTAGACAAAATAAAATCATTCCCATCAGTTTACTCAAATTGTTCGGAAACGTTTATTCTAAAAACAATATTCCAATGATTTGATCAAACTATTGGGAAAGGTAGATGTAAACATATTATACCAACGGTTTGTTCAAAAAATTGGCATAAAAGTGTTTGGAAATCCTCCATTTCCATCAATGCACATAGGTAGGTCGCATTGGGCTCAGAGGGTTTCAATGGGTGATCACAAGTGACAGGTGTCCCATTAATCATGTGTGCTAGGTGTGATGGGTGATATCCCATGTAGCCATCTCGAATGATTATCATCATGGGATTTCTTATACAGTTGGGCATAGAACATGTGAATAATCAATGTGGGATGTAATGAATCCAAGTATTGTATATCCATCACTAAAAATGCAGACATAACATTGGTCATTTGATCATGTATATCTATGTCATCTGATCTCCCCTGTCATGAATATTTTATTCATCCTATTGTCTTCAACTTCAGGAACAATAACTATCTCACTCGTGATCTTGAAGAAAAATAAATATCACTAATTGATAAAAACCATCTGTTTCCTCTGATCAAATCTAATATAAGAACAAATACACAAAATCTTGAAGCCATGCCTGAAACTCTATCCTTAATGCATTCCATGAACCTATTGCATGAATTCATCATAAGTAAGAATCTCATCACAGGAGTTAACCTTCTAAAAGAGTAAACATAATGAGTTCCATTATGTGATATTCTATGGATTACATAAATCATTCACTCAATCACATAATTCCATTGAATAGAGAATAAAATATCATTAGTCACATATTTCTTCCATATTATATATATATATATATATATTATCACATGTAGATAGTGGTCACTTGTCGAATGGGTTTACAAAATGGAGTCACATGATCAATGAAGTGATCATTAAATGAAATCATGAAAATTTGGTGATCGGGAAAACATTGTACGCGGATCTAAGAAGTTGAGAGTTTCGACTTTAATGTGATCTAAAGATTTTCGAAGCTTTGAATGAATCTTAAGCAGGATATAAAAATTAGGGAAAGATAGTTTGATACTACCATTATAAAAAAGAATCATATGAGGTAACTTTGATCTATCAAATGAAATATTTTGAGAGAACCCTTGTAAAATAGATTGTTCATGTGATTTAATACTATGATGGAGAATAGCCCTACTAATTAGATCACGAAAAGTGTAATAGTGAGCTAACCTATTCTCAAAAAGGGGAGAAGGTGCATCTAGATAATCACTATAGTTACGCAAAGGAAAACTCATGATCCTACCAGGTTATGAGATGTAAAGAAGGAAAACCCCATGGAAAACCCTCTATTTTTTGATGAATAACCCACAGACACACTTATTTCAGGAAAAAAACCCATATACAAGAATATTATTATGGGAAGGAACTTTTAAATAGTTCCTTCGTTAGATAAAGCATTTATTCAATGAAATTAGGATATCCTAACATGGCTTATGTTAATATATTTTATTTAAGGATTAAAATTCAAGTGAACCCTCCCTAGGCACGTGAAGGAAGAAGGTGACAATACTTTCATGAAACCCATGCATACACTTTACCTTATGTACCACATTTGATAGATATCAAGAGATTGGAAGTAAAATTCAAATAAAATTATTAATATTGTTCTTGATATAGATTGATAAGTTTTGATATTAAATAATTGAATTAATATGAAACATAAAATATTGATTACTACCGTTTTTTGTCTATAATGTTAATTAACCAAGAATTCTCACATATATACATGGATTAAATTGATAATTCGAAAATTAATATAGTGAGTTTCATTGTGAAAATATTATTCATTAATATAATATCATTAAAGAATTTTTTTGCACCACATTCACACATTGAATGAGGATGATAACTTCTTCACTAAAGGAATATATACTTAAAATTTTGATAAAGTGATGACGAAGGAAAAATACAACATGTTGAAGGATCCATTAGTTGATCATTCTAAGAAATAAGTGACATTAAATGGAAGTTTCATATTCATCTTTCTATAGAGTACTGGTTCAGTGTCCTTTTAATATTAATGATATAGTATTAGTCAAAAAAATTCAGTAGAGGAACAAGATTATCTAGTTGGTGATAATACATCATGTTTAGTATATGTTTTTTATGCTTTCATCAGGGCACGTGCATCTGTTTGTGGAGGACGTGTAGCTGTTTGTTACACTAAATTCTTTCTTTCCAAAGGTGGGTGACATCTGTTCCTTGTTCAGGGAAATTTTCTCCTTGATCAAAATGGGATGATGGGATGTCATTTATTCCTTTCATGGATTCCTCCTTGGAACTCGTCACCTAATCTGGGTCTCCCTTATAGACTTAAGAAGTTGTTTGTGAAACTCTTCCCAGTGCAACATCTTCATGGACACCGGTTAATTACACTACTTAGGTCCGGACATTCCTAGGGGTCTGGTTAGGGAAGCAACATTTGGTCGGGGGAGTAGTCATGTTGGACATCACTGGTTTGTCTAGACACTGGGATACTGGCATGTCTAGGTTACTTCCCCTTATTATAGGGATTCTTGAGGGAACATATTCATGATTCATCCCATGTCAAACACTAGGAATTATATGTCATAGGCATGTATCTAAGGTTTTCCTCAGCTTCATATGTTTAACACACGGTATTTCGTAGTTTTAATGTCTAGCGAAGACCGATCGGATAGATCAGAACACATACTAGAGTGGGTCAGGTGAGTACAACCCCTAAACGGAACACCGATGTTGGGGCTAACACGTGGTTAGCTACCCGATTGTTGTTAGTGGGAATGGGTAATAAGGTGGAATGATCCCATATAGATGTGGCGGCTCGGGTAAGAATCAAAATGGATGATGGATGGTTATGTGATGTGGGTGTAGAAAGAGATGGACTCGACTCAAGGATGACAGTGATGTTGGGATTGAATCTCGAAGAGACCTTCTACGTATCCCTGTGGCAGGGAATCAAAGTCCTCGTAGTTCACCAGGAAATGACTTACCATTTATTGGGGACTTCAATGGATTACCACTAAATGGGGTCGACAACGGATCACTGTTTAATGGGGGTCACAATGGATTACTGCTGGATGGGGTCCTAACGACTTACCGCTGGATGGTGTCACAATGGATTAACGCTAGATGGGGTCATAATGGCTTACCACTGGATGGGGAACAACATCTTACCGCTTGATGGCGTCACAAAGGCTTACTGCTGGATGGGGTCACAGCTGCTTACCACCGGATGGGGTCACAACGGCTTACCGCTGGATGGGGTCATAACGGCTTACCGTGGGATGGGGTCACAACGGCTTACCACTGGATAAGGTCACAACAGCTTACCACTAGATGGGTTCATAGTGGATTACCACTAGATAAGGTCACAAGGGCTTACCTCTAGATGGGGTCATAATGGAATACCACTGGATGAGGTCACAACGGCTTACTGATGAATAAGGTCACAACGACTAACCGCTAGATGGGGTCACAGTGGCTTACCACTGGATAAAGTCACAATAGCTTACCGCTGGATGGGGTCACAATGGCTTACCACTGGATGGGGTCACAACAGCTACCACTGGATAAGGTCAAAACTACTTGGACCTGGATGGGGTTAAACCTCAGGTAGGCTTCCTACATACCTTATCCAAAAGACAAGGATCAAAGCCCACATAGTTTAGGAAGGTGGATGCAGTTTAACGTATTGTAGGATGAAAAGTGGGAATGCAGTTTAATGTCATACGAGACGAAGGTGGTCTGACGTGAAGGGGGTATGAAACCCATGGTTGTTAGGCTTGAACCTCAAGTTGGCTTCTTACATACCTTTTCTTGGAAAGGATCAATGTTCACATAGTTCAGAAGGAGTGGGAACCAACATAAAGATGGTTGGGACCGATGGGTGTTGGTATTGAACCTGAGGGAGGCTTCCTACGTACCTTTCCTTGTTAAGGATAAAAGTTCACATAGTTTGGAAGTGTGTGTGGGGATAACACTCTATGCTGCCCGGATAGGATTTCATGGTCGATGCATACTATAATCCCAGATGAGTCATGCTCGGTGTGAGAAACAGGTGGTAGAAAAGGTACGAAGATCACGTCATGGAAGGTGCGTCTGTGGGAATTGGATTGGGTCTTACAGGTGGTTAGTATCCCAATAGGATACAGGGGCATACGCTTGGTTAGAATCCCAAAGAGGAAACAGGGGCTTATTCCTAGTTAGTAGCCCAAAGAGGAAATAGAGGCTTACGCCCGGTTAGCAGCCCGAGGAGATAAAGATTGGTATATACTCTAGGGTGGAGGCCCAGGTGGTGAAAAATCCTAGTGGGAGAGGGATTTGGCACCTATGAAGAGAGGAGAAGCAGGGATGATACCTCCTAAAAGAAAAGCTATGGGCTTACACCAGGGTGGTTGGCCTTTCCCCACGGATAGACGTCGCTCCGATAAAGAGGATCTCATTTCATGTGAGGAATGATATCACTATTGTGGAGACCAGTGGGTGTAAATAATGATGGAGGTGGGGGAACCCCACACCTGATGAATTGGATGTGGTTATAGTTTAACGTCATGTGCTGAGGATGATGGTGCTTGGCAGTTTAACATTCTGCAGCTCAGACGAGGTGGGTTCGCTCCACTCCCCTAGGACTTACATAAGCGATACCCGCCCTCCCTTGAGGGAAGGAAGGCATTGTAAATGTCATGGTTGGGGTGTTTTATGTAGTGATTGGGGGGTCCATGTTAGCGTGGCTATGTAAAGAAGAAATTGCTGTTAGCATGCATGGTTAGGGATTATGTGGGGCTTACACATGGAAGCAGCTCAGGTGTCGTAAGGAGTGGTGCTAATGGATGGTTCTTATGCATGGAAGCTACCGTGGTGTCACTATGGAGGGTAAATGGTGGATGGAAATTATTAAAGGAAGCATCCCGGGTGTTGCAATGGAGCGTAAATGGTGAATGGGGCTTATTCCAGGAAGCTGCTCTAGTGCCGCTATGGAGCAGCAATGGTTGGGGCGTAGGCATGGAATCTTATCGGTTGATGATATGGAGAAGAAATGGTGGATGGGGCTTATAAAAGGATTATTTATGGGTGCCTATATGGATTGATAGTGGATGGGTATTATGCAAGGAAGATGCACAGGTGCCGCTAGGGGGTGATAATGGTGAATGGGGCTTACGCAAGGAAGATGTCCGAGTACCACTATGGAATGACAATGGTTAATGGGGATTACGCAAGGAAGCTTCCAGGGTGCCTCTATGGGGTGAAAATTGTTCATTGGCCTTACATAAGGAAGCTTCTCGGGTGCCACAATGGAGTGGAAATGGTGAATGGGACTTACGTAAGAAAGTTTCCCGGTTGCCGCTATCGAACATCAATGTTGAATGGGACTTACACATGGAAGATGCCCGTGTGCCACTAAAGAGAGGAAATGGTGAATGGGTATTATGCAAGGAAGCTTCCCTGGTGAAGTTATGGTGCAGAAATGGTGGATGGGGCTTACTCAGGGAAGCTTCCCAGTTGCCTCTATGAAAAGGCAATGGGAAATGGGGCTTACGCAAGGAAGCTGCCCGGGTTCCGCTATGGAGTGGAAATGATTTATGGGGCTTAGGCATAGAAGTTTCCTATAATATCCTTCACATGTATTTCCATGAGGGAATCCCAACTCACTAGTGGGTTGAGGAATATGATTGAGTCCCACACCTATGTGCTAGTGCACAAGCAGGATAATCCTAGGTGTGCTGGAATCATTCCAAACAAAGGCGGATGAAAAGTGTGAATCACATTCCCAACATGTGGAATACGGTGAGGGTGGCATGAAGATGGAGGATAACTATTGATCATGTTAGAAACACAACATTCAAATCACGTTAGCCTAAAATGGGGAAAGACAAATGAGGGTCCACTATTGACCGTGTTTGAAACTCAGGACCTGACTCAAAGTTTCGTCCAAAGTCTTCTAGGGCATTGGCCCAGAATGGTAGGTGAGCCAAGGTGGCATGGGACTAGGCCATTAGGGGGTCCCTTCAGACATGGAAGAGGACGAATATCTGAATGAAGGACATGCAAATCGTGAGGTTTAGTTATGGGATTTTTGAACAGATTCCAACGAACTTCAAATTATACCACTATAAACATAAAATTAGGAATATTATGATTGGAGCATAAGGTATCTCTTATTTGGAGAAAATGGAATCCTATTATTGAATGATAGGGCATGATATAGTTTAATGTCATGTAGAGAGGACTCCTGGAATCGTATTCTTGGCGTATAAGGCATCTATTATTTGGAGAAACAATAATCTTATGTTTTGAACATAATTTGTACTATAGTTTAAAGTTATATAGATAGGATTGTTTGTATCTTATGATTTAAGCATATGGAATCTCTTTTTTGGGTCAAGAGGCATCCTATGTTTGTCACATATGGATTACTATAGTTTATAGTCATTTAGAGATGAAAATTAGGTATAACGGTCCAACCAATCGACGGTGTTGGGACTTACACAAGAGAAACCATTTTCTGGTTCAACCTGGCATATGAGCCAAGTGATGGGGTTTGGATTAGTTTCTTGGGGAATGGTTTGACTCAAGGTACTTGGGAAATTAATGATGAGAATCTCAACTCATGACATGTGAAAGAGGAAAAGAAGAATATGTTGACTCAAGGTATTTCTTGGTGTTTGGAGGAGTACCTTGAATCATGGTTTTCCATAGGTGGATAGAAGATGAACATAAGGGCGCAATGGAAATTTCCAACATCCCAGCCTAAAAATTTCACAGTGTGACTCTCCATTTTTCATGGGGGTCAGTGACAGTAGTGAAGGGACTGGCCTGGAGGGCCAGGACTACATCCTAACAGTGACCCCGAGCGGGGGTGCTGGGGGGAGCCCCTTTGGTATGGACCAACGGGTGCAAGCCTGGGCACTATTGTGCATAAGATAGGCTACGTGCACGATGGTTTTCCCAAAATAATTAAGGACTGTGTGCAATAGGGAAGGAATTCACACAATAGTGTAGGGGTGCACACAATATGAGAGATGTGCCTGCAATACGGGGTCGTGCACACAACAGGGAAGGAATTGCGTGCAATAGGGGAGGTTGGAAGGCCAAAGGGGATCTTGGCTTGCAATAGGGAATTTGCACACAATATGGGTCCATGTGCAAAATAGGGGAGGAATTTCATGCAATAGGTGAGGTGTGTAGGCAGTTGGATAGGTGTAACACTAGTGCGTGAGAAATTGGGTACTGTGGCACTATTGCAATAAAAAATTATGCTTTACGCACAAAATTGGGCAGGTTGTCCCCTTTACATGCAAAAGTGATGTTTTGCGTGCATGGTAGGGGGATTTTCTGTGAAGGCATGGAAAATGAATACTTACACGCATTAGAGTGGAAACCGACCTCCTGGGGCCCTTTCGGGAAGAAGGGGAGAACTTATATTTATAGGTGAAGCCTTGAATGTTGGTGTACGTAAAATTCCATTCCAATTTTCCATGAAAAGCCATTTTACACGCAATATTTCTTTTTTACGCACATGATTCCATTTTTATGGGAAATATTTCTTTTTACGTGCTTGATTCCCTTTTTACACACAAATCCATACTTTTCCCCAAAACCATCCTGGATGGCCATTTCCAACAGCATGACTTCAAATGGCCATAACTTATGATCTGCAACTACATTTGTGCTCCTCGACCAGTCAAATTGAAGCTTGCAGAACAAGGTAAACTCTAGGTTCATAAATAGAAGCATTCATTGAATTACATTAATGCATTTTCCAGTTCCAATAGTAAAAGGATGTTTTTTAGGGTGTTGTTTGTATATCATTGAAGATTTTATGGTCCCGGTATATACAAAAACATTGAAGACCGGTGATACTTATATAAAGAATGGAACTAACTCTAGAATATTGAGAATTTTTTACATAAACATTATGTTCCAATTCTAGGATTTTATAATCACTACATGGTTATAGTGATAAGGGAATCAGTGATGCAACCATAGGATTATCATGATAAGGAATGTTTATTTGTACCAAACAATGTTAAAATAGTCATGTGTTATTGTTTAATTTATTATATAAATTTTATGTTAATGTAATTGTTGAGAAATAATAATAGATCCATTCCTCTTAACATTGGAAGAGATTTGAGAGTAATAGGGGCTAAGTGAAAAGAAAGTGTAAACATAGTAAAAAGGTTGGGTACACAAATTCACCCCCATATCCCTCTACAATCTATTTGGGCTCTATATGTGGTATCAGATCCTAGGTTTTCATTTTATTGGATTAAAGTTCTTACAAGGTGTATATAAAGTGCAAATTTGATGTTGATTATAGAATACCTCATGTGTAAGACTTAGCTTCCACTACAATTGATGAAGCCATCAATATATCATCTAGGACTCAAAAAAATAGGATAAAGAGGGAATCAAATAAATTGAGTAAATTATCAATGAAATAAGAGAAGGGTTAACTATATCTTGTAATATTATTTGACAATTATCATTCTAAAAAAAACTTTCTCATGTTTTGGACAGTATGAGGACGATGTGCCTATCAAAACTAATGAATTATTATAATCTCAATTTGAGCAGTCTAGGAATAATGTTCTTGAATAATTAATTTCATATATATGTTTTTCTTTAAAGGGCAATTTTTATGATAGAAAAAATATTGAATAGGAAACAAATAAATAAAAGGATTAAATTAGTAATAAATTCCAAAGCTAAAATGTTATCACAGACCTCATTAACTAAAATAAAGAATCTTGGACTCTTTGAAAAGAAAATATTTCAATAACTGAAGAAGAATAAAAATATAATTATTATAAAATCAGGGTGAGTAAAGATAATTTTTTTGGTGTAATCCATGAACATAAAACATTCTTTAGTATTCCCATTAATTACCAAGATTCATAGCTTGTATAAAAAACCTTTAAGGTCAAAGGGTTCTACATGTCATTGGATGGGAATAATAGGTTTCTTAAAGAGTATATTCATTAGATCAATGATTTAGAAGAATCACATAAATCTACAATTAGTGTTAAGAATTCAGATTTGGAATTTAAATCCAAAAGAATTAATGATCTTTACAACTCTATGATTGAATTTAATAGATAACAAAAAGATCACATTAATAAAATAACATGGGAATTGGAAGACAGACATACATCCGTTGAAATTGATATGTTATCCCTCAAAATAAAATTACTTTAACTAAGTGAAAAATTAATAAATTTTAAGGACACACATTCTAGAACATCAAAAGTTGTTGAGAGTAAGAACTCTGTCACTTAATCAGATGAATAGATACAAGCCTCAAAAATATATTTTTATAAACAAAATTTTGGTGACACTCATGTATCAAAAGCTATTCATATTTGTAGAAATAAGAATTCAAAATCATATCCTGATCAATATTTTATTTTCACAAGGAATAAGGTAACTTATAACACAGTTAATTTTTTTTCTACTAATGCATTACTATCTACTAGTACATGTTTAAAGGTAAAATCTGGGAAATTTTGGGTTTGGTAAAAAATCAAATAAATCCATAAATACACCATAGTTTTATATTGAAGGATCAATAAAAATAACTCATGAAATAATTTTCTAAATGAGTAAATTAATATCTAAAAAAAGTAAGGAACAAAATAGAGTCATAATGGTACTATAAATAAAAGAAATAGATTTTTTCGATACATATGGGGATTAAATATGTTTGTACATAATAAAATTGAATTTTGTTAAAACATGAGAATATATGTAGTCTATATAAGTCTAAAATTTAGGGGGAGTTTCAAAATAGAATCATATTCGATAGAAGCAAATGAATATCCACACTAAAAACATATTTAAATGCCTTGGAGATATCTGTGGAAATTGTTACACGTGTGGTAAGATGGAATAAGATTGTTTTTATAAAATATATAGGTACAAATACTATGTTATTGTGATTATAAGACCATAAATTATTTGTAATTAGTTCAAAAATAAAAGGGGTCTTTCTTTTATGGGAGATAAATATGTGATGAAAAATGTTAAAAAGTTGAATGGACCAAACAAATATCTCTTATGAATATTCAAAAAATGTACGCCAAGGATTTCATATCGACCATGAAAATATTCTAATATAATGGAAAGAGATTTAATTGCATGGAAAACTATAAATAGTCAATTTGAATGAATAGAATTAAGATAAAATTAATAATGGAGTCAATCTAAAAGAAAACTTGAAGATATAATTAACTGGATAAATTTATAAACAAGTTTCAGATATGTTACATAAGAAAAGTAACTCAAAAACATCTAAAAACCACATGGAAACTCTAAAATAGATAATTTTAATAAGGAATTCCTAATTATTTTCCCTGATCAATTGCTATCTTTTATAGAAATGTTAAAATATGATGATGAAGCACTAGATATGGAAAAAGAAAAGTGGAAAATAGATTATTCCTCAAGAATCTGAATTAAAATTTCATTAGTGGATCTCAATAAACGAAAAATTAATTTTCTCACAAAAAATTGTGAAAGGCCAAAAAACAATACATAATGAAATAAATTTTATGACTGATCTGCCTACTCAAAAGATTATACTAGATATAGAAAAGAAAGCATCGGGGGAAGATATTGCACTAATAGAATATTTAAAGATAAATAGTTGACAAAAATTGAAGGTTAATGGAAGTAAACATTCTATATTGCTAAAGGAATTTTATAATGTGATATTTAGGGTATACACAAGCATATTGTATCAAGACTTTTATATCTACAAGGAAAATATTTTGTTGGTTAAGGGAAAATCATTATCCCTCTTGCTCTTATTATGATGTTCATAACTATTCTACCTTATTCCCTTATTTCTTTTTTAGTATTATTGTGAATTAATTATATAGAATTGAAGTTTAATCTCAATATTATGATGTTAAATGAGTGAATAATGTAAAAAGAAATGATTTTGAATGATTATTCAACATCGAATACAAACATAAATTATTTCACATTAATGTATTATAAATATGAACACCATGAATAGCATTTGATAAACATATCTACTAGATCAAAGACAAGGAAGTTCAACCATTAAGTATGAGAAAACCTAAATGATGCCTTATCAAGGATCATTCTATGATTATCTAGAATATTAGGTCATATCTAAAGAATTTTAAAATAGTGGTATCCCAATTTCACTTATTTTCATTATAATAAGTATGTAAAATATGTTGATCATGGTGGAGTGTTGATTGATGAGTAAGATCATAGATATTGGGAGTTAAATATTAATGAACATTAAATATTTGATGTGTTTTCTGAATTTTATAGAATAATATGTTTCTTTATAAATCTATTTTATAAATCCCCTTATTTAAGAAATAAACTAGTTTTTAGTGTTATATCACATGCATGGTTTTTGATGAATATCATAGGAAACCTTGGTTGTATCTATATTATTTTAAACACCAGGTTATCCCATGTAGACTTAGAGTATACCATCTAAAATATCTTTCCTTAGAGAACCATGTGGTACCTCCCTTCTTCCTTAAAAATAAGAAGAGGTTTAAAAATTACATGAATGGAAAAAGAGAAAACCCCATGAATTAATCCTCTTCCTTTATTTTCAATAATATGAGATGTACATTGAAAAAGTAAAATGAAATGGTATTGAAATCAAATACAAAGTGGTATATTGAAAATCATTGTGAATGGTTGATGAATATGGTTGTACTTGTTTTCAACATATAGTAAAGAATCAAATTTCAATGTATGTTGAAGTTCAATGTGATTAGTAATTAATCATGGAAAGAGAAATATGGAATGAGTTTGAGAAATATTAAATAAGTCTTGTGATGATTTTTGGATCTTTATTATGGATACCATTGTTCTTATTTAATTATAAAATTATTCAAGTTCAATGTGATGATGCAAGGAGAATTTCTATAGACTCATTATTTATAACTTGTCATGAAAATTATCCATGATTAGTTTTAAGATTTTAGATAAATTCCTATATTCTAATTTATGTGTTAGAGATGTTTGGATATTTCACATTGTCACAAAATTTGAATGAACGAGTAGAGGCCATGAAAATATTTATTTTCTAGGTGAAAATGCTGAATCCATCCTTTATTTGGGTGAAGATGATGTGAATCATTCCTTGTAATATCTATTATTACCTGAAGTTGTGATGTATTTAAAAGGCTACAAAAAAGAGAAAAAAGTATATATCTATTTTGAATGAACAATCATTTCTTTTAAAAGGGGGAGTTTGGGGTGGTTTTTTAATATTTACTAATTCTTTGAATTTTATTCTAAACATAGAATATATTCTATGTATTGTCTATAATGGTGGCATTGTTGAAAAATTTGTCCAACCATGTGATCCACAGAGACTAAAAAACCCCACACATGTGGGAGGAGACTGAAATCATG
This sequence comes from Viscum album, assembly GCA_963277665.1. NCBI lineage: Eukaryota > Viridiplantae > Streptophyta > Magnoliopsida > Santalales > Viscaceae > Viscum > Viscum album. The sequence continues at coordinate 2,087,194,954 of OY728140.1, read as the reverse complement.
TTCGAGAGCCATTCCACATGGCCCACATGGTGGTATAGGTATATATGGGATGTGTATAGTCTAGAATGAGTGGAATAGTGTATAATGTGGTTGGGTAGTATAAATTAGGTGCATGGGGTGTTGATGGACCAACGTAGGTGTGACGCGGCTCATGATGGGTGGGTGAAATGTGTGAGGGTACTTGATCTCATGTAATCAGATTAAATGGTTAAAAAAATGGGATTAATTATAACATAGTTTTAAACATAAGTGAAAATCGATATGGGACTTGGGGAAGATACATATTATTCTTCTATTGTTAAAAATTTTGAGATAATTCTCGTCATTTGATCCTAGAGTTCTCCTCCATATGATGTCTCGTGCCTCGCATATTCGATTCAACCTATCATCTTCAACCTCTAAACCATTGATAATCCCTCACCGATGATAAAAGAAAAAATTGTGATAAATTATCAAGACAAACCATTTATTTCCATTTCTCAATTCAAATACAACCACACTTTTTTTAAATCTTAAATCCATGTAAGAATCATCTTCTTTCATGAATTCCATGAACCTATCTTATAAATCAACTACAAGAACCAGTGATGTCACATGATTTTTTTTTTGAATGAAATAATGACAATCACTAGTGTCATCATGTGATATTCATTATATTATATGAATCATTCAATTGATATCATAATGTTATCACCTAAATAATAATGTAACTCTGATCATATATTTCCTCAATATTTTATATGTATTATCTCATGATTATATTGGATGGTTGTTGAGTGGAAGTCCATAGGGGAGTCACATGATAAAATAAGTAATCATGAGAAGAAATAATGATAATTTTATGATCACTTTAGTGTTTCATGAGGATCGAGGAATCCTACAGATTCATCATTAAGAAAATCTCAAGTTTTTTGGAGCATTAAATGAAGCTTAATCATGGAATAAAAATAATAGTATGTTTAGTATTATACTTACTATATAAATAAATAATGAAACATGGGATCTTTTATCTATCACTTTAAATAATTTGGGAGATATCCTATAAAACAGAGCATATGTTTGATTCATTCACTTGAAGGTGATGATCCCTCGTGATCTGATCATGTGAAGTGTAACCAAGAGCTAACCTATTCTCAATAAGGGTAGAAGGGGTATCTCATGAAAAAAATCTTCTTAAATAATGTTAAAAACAATATGATCTTTGGTAATGTGAAGGAAATAAGGATACACACATGGAAAATCCTTTTTCCTGCAAAGCATCTCATGTGGATGAACTCTTATTTTGTCAAGAAACCCGAAAAAAACATCAGGTCACGCGAAGGAACTCACAGAATGTGTCTTGGTCATGTGAATCACTTACTCAAATTAAAGAGGACATCCTAACATGGCTTTTATAAATACAATATATTAAAGATGGAATTTTCTTGTGAACCCTCCCTCATCATGTGAAGGAAGAATGTGACAAACCTTGCGTAAAACATATGACTTTAATGCACCCTATGAATAAAATTTGATAAACATAAATTTATTAGAAGGAAAAGTAAAATTAGAAGATTAAAATGGATTATCAAATAGTTTGATATATTTTGAAATTAAATAATTTAATTAAGAAGGAACATGAAATATTGAGTACTTAAATTGGTTGGGTGTAATGTTCACACACCATGCATTGTCACATTCATAAATGAGTTAAATTGAGAATTCAAAAAGAAAGATATTGATATTAATTGTGAAAATATTATTCATGCATAGAATAACATTGAATAATTTTTGGTCACCTATTTCACACATTCAATGAGGTTGGGAACATCATCATGGAAGAAATATATAATTGAGAATTTTACAAATCAAGGAATAAAAAAAACTTGTAGTGTGATGTAGGATACTTTAGTTAATCATTCTAAGAAATAAATAAGTCGAATGGTAAGTTTCATATTCCACTTATTAAAGGGTATTATTAGAGTGTTCTTATAATATTTTTGATAAAGTAGAAGTTTAACACCTTAAGGTAAGGAAAAGGATTATCCAGTTGGTGAAAATACATCCACTATAGTAAATATAACTTCTTCAAAGTGTTCATTAAATAACTTTGAATAACTAGTTGTGTTATTCTAAATAACACCATTGAATACTGGGGGTAATAGTGAAAATAATTCCACCAAATTATAAATATTGATAATTTCATTCATGAATGTTGTGTTCTAATTTTGGGAAATTTTAATCAAAAAATGTTATAGTAATAATACAATCTATAAAATAACCATAGGTTTATCACTACAACAAGTAGGTATTTTTACAAGTCCTTGAAAAATATTTGTGTGTTGTTATTTCTTTTATCATCTATGTTGCATGTGTATATGATTTTTTAGATCACACAATAGATCTATTCCTCTTTACTAGGGTATAGGATGGAGAGTAAGAGGGTCTAACTGAAAATAAATTATAAACATGTTAAAAACATGGGTAAATTGATTCACCCCCCTCTTAATGTCACTACAAGATCTATTTAGGATATGATGATTGATTAGATTACATAAAAGATGTCTTGATTTATAAATCCTATTAATTATTTTTTTATTATTTTATGGTTTCTCACTATGATTATCTTTTTTTAAATTATTCTTTTTGATTTTATTCAATGGAATAAAACTAAAGAAACTATATTAATTCTTAATGTGATGGAAAATGAAATAATTTTCTCCCTAACTGACCAAATTTTATGGGTGATGGAATGAAAAATATCATTTCTATTCTTACACAACATTCGTAATATATGAATTATGTTAACCTTATAAATGACCATAAGAGGGAACATCATTCTATTGAGTCCTTCATGAAGAAATACCCACCTTCTAGCCACTATTTTCTAAGTAATGTATTAGTAACACAAAAAAATATTTTCCATTCTCTAGTTCTTGCAAAATTTAAAAGTTATTTAACTTATTTATCATTTGTAATATGAATAGGATCAATGCTGGACTCTTATCAAGAACATGAGGAAACAATAATAAATTAACTCTATGTGTTGGGATGAGTTTGGGAGCTTATTTTTCAGTAATTAATTTCCTCATATTCTTCATTTCAAAATAGAGAATTAATTCCGTGAGAATAAACATAAGGATGATGAATCTATTAGTACCAATGCGGAAAATTTTACAAGAACATTGAGGTAATCTTATGTTATTATCATCCAACCTGAGAATAATATTTATCAAGGATTAGGTGGTATTAATCCAAGTCTCTAACGGATGTTTTCCATAAGAGACTTTAGTAGCAATGAATAAATTTTTTATCTTCTATCAGGGTGGAGATAGATATTGGAGATACGAATCAATATCATGGTTTTAATAAGTAAATTAATATAAAATTAAAATGAAATTATTAAAAACATGGAGAAAGGAAGATGATATTTTTTAAGCTCAATGTGTGGAAGAGAAAATGTAGGAAATCCTCTTAATGGTACTATTAAATATTTTTTTGTTGGAATAAATTTCATTGAGAAATTTAATACTGAATTAATGGTAATAATAAGTTATCTAATGAGGGAGAAAAATAAGCATAGAATAAACCACCCACACTTCATTGTTTAAAATGAAATGAGTATACGAATTATGCAATCTGATACTCAAATATAACATTTAATGTTGATAATAAACTTTAGAAACCAATTTATCCAAGAGAAAAATGGAATTATCATGTGATCACTACTACAGAGATGAGGTACAATAATGATGTGGGTAAAGGTACAATTAACATCCATTATATAACTACTAGTGTCTTATTTCATTTTGAATATACTCACACATATATATCTAAAGAATTTAATAATTGTATCATAGAACCACCCCAATAATTATATATTGAATTATCCTTGGATAGCCCTAATGTTATGATGATCAAATCTCATGTCTGTTATTATTCTCTAGTTGAATTTTTTGGGAATGAGTTAATTATAAATCTTTTTATTCTCCCTCTGGTTAAATTTAATTTTATCTTAGGCATTTATTAGTTTTCTTTACATAAATCGCACAATAATTTATAGGGAGGGGAAGCTGCATTTGATGTTTTATACCAATAATTGATCATCTATTAGTGTGGTGATAAATATGATCTTTTGATGGAAATCACATCCATTATATACATCTTGATTCCTATTCAAAAGGTTTTTTTATCCTAGATGGTTGGGGAGAAGTTCAACATATATGATATTCCTATTATGAAATAGTTAATCAATTTCTTTTTGTAATATTTTTATAGTCCTCTACTATATTGGGAAGTTGAGTGTTTAATAGAACTCACACATGGTTCTACACCAATTTCAAGGAATCCTTATAGAAGGGTCTTGATTTAGTTGTGATAATTAAGTAAAAACTCTAGGGGAATATTGATCAGGGATTGAGTTGGATAATTTCTCCAACTTATGTTATACGTATTGTTTTTATTAATAATAAATATATATATCAATGGAACTATGTACTGGTTATCGGGAACTTAACAATATTATAATAAAGAATAATTTTCCTCAACTTCATATTAAGGATGTGTTTGATAATTTATGGGGAGCTTAATATTTTTATAGAATTTAACATTGATTATAATATTATTAGTTGAGGTTCAAAAGTTATAACATACCCAACATAGCCTTTTGTATGAGGTATGGACACTATGAATTTATAGTGATAATATTTTACCCTTCTAATACCCTTGTTATCTTCATGGATTTATTTAATAGAGCCTTTAGATATTACCTTGATCATTTTTTTGTAGTATTTATAGATGATATTCTTATATATTAAAATTTAAAGGGAGATCATGTTGATATTTTGATATTTGTACTAATTAACCTAATGAAGGAGAAGATTTATGAAAAATTTACCAAAGTGTGAATTTTCGATACAAAAAGATTCATTTTTTGGACATATAATCTCAAGTAAAGATATATATAGATCCATAAATGACCTAAGTTATTGAACATGGGCCTAGACCAACCATTGTAAATAATATCTATTGTTTTCTTCATTTGGATAGATATTTTTAATTCTTTGTATATAATTTATTGTGGTTTTATAATAATATAACCATGTTTACATTAAAGGGAACCATTTTTCGTTGTAAAGAAGAATGCGATGAAAATGTGGAGGAACTATAAAGAAGGTCAATCAATGAAACTTTTCATAACCTTCCATGTAGTGGAGAAGGTTTTGGGTTCTATAGTGATCCATCGAATAAGGGTCTAGGATTCATCCTCAAGCATAATGACATGATGATATCTTATACCTCACAAAAATTGGAGGTTTGTTAGAAAAGTTACCCAAATCATGATTTGGAGTTATCTACGGTAATTTTTACATTAAAGATATATATTATTTATCTTTATGGATATAATTATGATAAATATACTAATCATAAATTATTAAAGTATGTATTCACCAAAAAAGAGATGAATATGTACTAGGGAAGATGGTCAGAGTTGACTAATGATTCTGAATACTCCATAAATTACCACCCTATGAAATAAAATTAGATTGTCAATTCATTTTGTCAAAAGTGTCAAGATAGATAATCTATTTTGAAGGTAAATAAAGATATAATATTTTTGTATTTTCAAGGGATGTCTTAGGAGATGTTGATGGATTGGGGAAAATCATATCTTTCTAAAATGAGTTTTCATTTATCAATCTAGGTACATAATAAAGAGGAAAAAATAATATTTATAATAAAAAATGATGGTGAGAAATGTTTAGAAGTTCAACATTGATTGTAGTGGAATGATATGGTCCAAGAACCATGTTTTTGTCTCATTAATACCATAATTTAAGAAGGATATGTTGGAAAATGATCATATATCATCATTTCTTATTCTTCCTATAAGTATGAATATGTATAGACATATGACAGAGAATTTTTTATGGGATAATATAAAGAGAAATATTTTAGAGTATGTATCTTGATATATGTTTTTTTATAAATTCAAGTCTAAGATAAAAAAAAATTAATGTGATGTTATAACCATTACCCATACTACGATGGAAATGGTAAAACATCACTATGGATTTTTTATCATCAGACTCCTTAAAATGTCTAAGGACCATAATTTTAGTTGGGTTATATATGATGACCATATGAATTCATCCCAAATTATTATATTAGAGATTAATTATCTCTTTATCAACCTTCCAAATTTAACATTAAGGAATAGTTATGGTTTTATAGATTACCCAATTCTATAGTATCTTATCAGGTTATAAGGTTTATAAAGAATTTATGGAAAATTCATTAGTAATTTCCTGAATTAGAATTGTGTTTCAATATTTATTATTATCTATAGATAGATTTCCATTCTAAATCAACCATTCAAACCCTAGAGTATATTTTGAGGTTTTGATCTATCGATTTCAAAAGTGTTTTAGATAAACACATTCCTTTGGTTGAGTTATCTTACAACAATAGCTTTCAATTAAGAATTTAGATGGATCCTTATAATTCCCACTATAGAAATAAATATAGAACTCTAATGCACTAGAATTAAATTTTAGAAACAAATCTATTGGGACCTGATCTTTCTATGGAAATTGTATAGAAAGTCAGAGTCATTCAGCAACATAAAAATTTCATTTCATAGTCGATATGAAATTTACAGTAAAAGACATCAGTGAAATCCAAAATTTGAAGTTGGTGAGAAGGTATTTCAGGGAAGGTCTCTACATAATAAGTTTATGAGGTTCAAAAATAAGTAAAAGTTGATCTCTATTTATATTTACCCCTTTAATATTTCTGATTGATTGGGGATGATAGCTTATTATTTGGTACTTCCACTAATTCTCTCTCAGGTCCATCATGTGTTATATGAATCTATCTTGAGGAAGTACACACTTGATCCTTTTCATGTACTAAACACAGTGGTTATACCACCACATCATGATATTTTCTATAAATAATACTCTATATAAACCATGTATCATATACATGAAGTTCTACTAAAAAATAAAAATCACCTAGTTAAAATTTTATAAAGTATTCATATATTCAAATAAGCTACATGGGAACCTTAGGATGTCATGAAATGGATATATAATCATTTTTATATATCATATTTATGTAATTCATGAGAAAAAAAATCATTTAAATTGGAGTAGAATGTAAAATCCTTGGATTTCTTGATATATTTCTATCCAAATAAAATTTATTTGATAGTTTCCGATACACGTAACCCCATATCAAAATGAACCATAATATAATATACCATTATAAACTATCAATTAAATTGGTAGTATGAATAGAAATAGTGGTATTTTTAAAAATATGTATAAAGTTGTAAGATAAATAAAATTCATTTTTATTAGTCCTTATATACTTTAAAAAAGATATTTTCCTCAAAAAAAATATTAATTTTTTTTAGAAAATAATTTATTTAATTTTTTAGAATTTAAGAAAAAAAATTTGAATAGATTAAAAAAAATTTTAAAATAAACATGTCAAATTTATCTTCAATTGATTTTTTTTATAATTTTTCAAAGGATTTTTTTCGATTATTGGTGAAAAATACATATTTTTATTGAAAACTATCTTTTCATTTAAAGGATTTACCATGTTTAGTTTAGTTTTAAAATTTATTACAAGTAAAGTTAATTCATTTTAATTATTAATAATTTAATTATCATCAATATAACTAATCTTATAGGTATTTTGGTATAAAAAATTAAATACATAAAAAATCATTTGTTTCTTGAAAACAATTTTTCATTGTTTTTTTTGTTATAAAAGTAGTTTTTTGAAATTATAGTGATTTAATCTTATAAAATTGATTACATATTTATAATCATAATTTAATAATTTTTTAATTCTCCCACTTTTGTTTCTGTCCATAATGAATAATAAAAACTATAAAAATTTTCCAACATATTTAAGGTTAAAATCGGTTAATCAGGGGTTAAACTAAGATATAATAGTCAATATTCCAATTATAATTTTATAAATCATATTTTATTGACATATTTTGACCAAATACTATAAAAATATAGAATATATTTCTGTTTGGATGAATTTTATTTTATTATAATGACTTTATTATATTTTAATATTGTAATAAATTTCAAGATTTTGTTCTCCTCCACTTATAAAAGAAAACCAATCCATTTACTTTTTATGAAATTTGAGCCTTATATAATCACAAAATCCATTCAAAATCACATATAAACATATTAATCCATGAATTATTTGTTTTTTCTTCTTAAAATATCATTACAAGGGTCCTAAAGAAAGTATATAAAGGACGTGAACCAAAGGAGAGGTAATTGTCTTACCGCAACTTATCAATTTCTGTTTTATTATACCTCATCTAAATATGTGGAATTAATCATAAAATAATAAATTAACTATACTAAATATAATTAAATTTTATTATGACTATGTAACCACTAATATACACCTATATTCCATCATATAGTAATTAAAAGTATCACTTGTGCGTACATGTGGTGTACCACCTCCATGTAGCGATAAAATTAATTCTCCATCACCGTATTTCATTGATGGTTATTATGATGATTTTAACATTTATATATAAAATTTATGAAATAATTTTTCTTATGGATTTATAATATCATATCAACCTTCTTACATTCTACTCTTTTGAAAAATTATAATGTCACTCATGCATATGTGTGGACTACCACCTCTACGAAGCTATGTTATTGTTTTTCATTTACACTTTAAATGGATGGTAATAAATAAATATTTAATAATTATATACGATATATAATATATAAAAATGATTCTATAATGTTTAATTTTTATTTACCTTTCTTCCGTTCAATCCATAAAAAAGAGAAAACATCTCTCATGCGTACATACTCATGTCGTCTCCATGAACAATGTAACTCGTTTTTATACCTCTACCTTTTATAACTATATATATATAATGAATATATATTATATTTATATCATTATTAAAATTATGAATATTATTCAACTATAATTAATTTACAAGGATGGGAACTACCAAACCTAATTTCTCTTTAAAATGATCCAGTTAAGACAAGGAAACGATTACTTAAACATATAATTATTAATAAATGATAGCTAAAATGTCATAAGTAGATTATATATGATATTATAAGTACGAAATTATATTTTTATAGAAATATAATAAATTTAAATTTATTATACAGGTAGTTAGATCTCTTGCTAAGAAATTAAAACTTGAGATAAGGGAATTATATTACAATATCATTGTTTCGCAAGATTGTTTGTGATCATGTTTAAAATGATGAATTTTGATGGCCAATATCTCAAGAATCCCGTAATATTTATTATCTTTTACTTATTTATAAATATTAAATGTTTCTTTTCATTTTCATTTAATTAATAATTCAAGATATTGATCGAACACTTTTAATGAATACTGAATTTTTTTCTCTCTTCAGTTAAAAATACATTTTCATCCATTTCAATGTTTTTTAAAAAAAATTATTATTATACTATAAAAATTTAATTTAATTTTTACAATGATTGAATTTATACAAAATGTTTTAAAATTATTCATCTTTTAATTTTTTTTAAATGAGGTAATTTTTAATTTTTTTATCAAAAATATGAAAGGAATATTTTTTTAACATACGTGACATGACCAAAATTTCCCATCATCATGAATAATTAATTTTTTAAGCATCTTTTATTTTTTACTACATATGTTTTCTAATAAAATGAATTCTATAATATTATGGAACTTTTAGCATTTTAAAAAATTAATTTTAAAATAAAATGGGTATTTTACTAAAGAAATATTCCAAGTGATCTTCTAAACACATTTTAATTTATTATAACATCCTTTCATGTTTTATATGATTTGTTGGGGATATCTCTAAAGGATACTATCCTAATTCATTATATACATGGTTAATTATTTTAATTATAAAATGTTTACAAAAAGCATTTATTTTCCATGGGTTATGTTATTTTATTAAGGATGATGTCTTGGCCAACAGGCGAAGAAAAATTTATCAAAAACAGAATTTTGTTACATAAGTCTAAAAAATAGTATTTTATTACATTATTTCTCCAAAAGTAGAAATAGATCAGGTGGTGATTCATCTGACCAAGTGATCAAATTTTTTATTCCATTATTGGGGATCACATCTTTCGTAATGTTAGCATCCCAATAAGCATTGGTGATGATGATGTTGAGTTTGGTGAGGAGTGGGATACATTCCATACATAGAAATTTATTCTAATCCCTCCTTGAGGAGGAACATTCAATATGACCTAAAATATTCATATTTGTTTCTAGAAGTTACTAGCCACACCTAGCTTATGTAGAACCATGAAATTATAGATAAAGTTGTAGTAGTGATCATATTAAAGACTGTTGGTTTCATTGGTTGTTTAAATGAGATGAACTAGACCAGATTGGAGAGATAAAGGTTATTCCAATAAATGATGGAGTTTTTCCAATTCCATATGAGGTAATAGATTCTAGCTGCAGCTACCTAGAATATATTTTTCCATTTAGTAGTGGTATGTACTAGGGTACAGTGTTGAGTCATATTGGTAAGTCTATAAGTTTTTGGTAGTGGAATTTTAAAAAATTTGTGCAGTGCCCTCTAGAGTGTTGATGCAGTGAAATAGGACATCAATAAATTGGTTACAACCTCTCTTTGATGGTTTTAGAATCTAAAATTAGAACATAAATTAATACCAAATGTTTACAATCATTCATCATTCATAATTATTTTGTAAGAAAGCCTTTAAATTATGGTCAACATTAAAGGACAGATCTAAGGATTATCAAGATATTTAATCCATTATAAATCATTATCCAAGTCAAAGTTTTTATGGTAAATATTATTACAGTCAATAATTCCATTCCAGGTGATTTTTTATATAATATTTTTCATATCAGGAGAAAAAAAATAATTATTCATAAATGTAAGACAGTTATCAGATAGATCTATATTGGGTAGGTCTAAGAAACCATGTATATATAAGGTAGTGTCTAGAGAAAACTGATGAGGATCAAATAGATAAATAGGAGGAGTTCCATATAATTATCGATCACAAAATTAATATTTGACTCCCTATAATAAATCCATATGGAATGAGAAATGATATTTAAGAATGAAGATTTGATGGCCGACCAAATAGAAGAGTCTATATAATAATTACTTCCCCATTTAAATTTTTTCATAAATCTAGCTCTAAGAAAGATTAGATCCATTGAGTCACTATTGATAATATTCCAAGTGCACCTAGCTTATAAAGCTTCATTAATTAACTTGATGTTTTTTATCCCCAGACCATCCTTATCTGGGGGATTATAATAATTTCTCCAAGGAATGGTGACTAATTTATTTTAAATGGTACTTTCATTCTAAATAATTTTCCTGAGGTAGGCATAGAGTTTCTTTAGAAAACATATAGGCCATTTTTAAATCATAAAATAAATCATCCAATTTGTAGATAATACTAAATTTAACCAAACAGATCATGTTTTCCATTGAGAGAGATTTCCCTTTCCCGGATGAATGTTGTTTCTTCATTCGACCTACAATCCTAAAAATGTAACTAGTTTTAGGTCATCCCCAAAATAAAGTAAATCCAATATATTGAATTGTAATGGATTCCTATTTAATACCTAGTTTAAATAAGTGATGATATTTTCAAAAAACTGGAATTCCATTCCCAAAATATATAAAATTCTTATTCCAATTGATATCCTTCCTTGAGACATCCTCATAATGAGAGATGGTTATTTTGAGATTTTGAATATTTCATTTACCTCCTTGAAAACAAATCTTCATTTCATCAACATATAAGAGGTGGTTAGGAGAAAAGAAAATTTCTCTGATGAATCAATGAGTTTAATCTTTCCTTATTCCACATTGTGTGTGATAATTACACTTAAATAATCTTCTACTATTGAGAAAATAGTCGATGAACTAGGGTCACCTTGTCTAAATCTCTTTGAACATTTCAAATAATCCTTTTAATGGCCATTTATATGAACTAAAATATGAGAGGAGTCATAAAAATCCTTAACCCATTTAAAAAAACAACATTGAAACCAATGTTGTGAAAGAAATTGTAAATAAATCTCCAATCCATAGTGTTAAAATATTTTTATTTCTATTTTGAGATAAATACTGCGATATCTATTCATCTTCTATCGGATATTGACACATTTAGATTCCTTGTTGTTATAATCATGGATTGTTATACCTTTCACAGAACCAAAATTATTCCAAGAGACAATTTTAATTTCAATTGTTGTTTTGTTTGTTGGAAATAAGTTTGGTAAAAAATTAGTCGGTGTGAATGAGTTAAATAGGTCTGAAAAGTTGTATCTCAGAAGAAATTTCAACTTTTTGGTTAAGGGTAAGAAATTTGGTATTAGGACCATGATGTAAGATACCTATATAAATGAAATATTTAACCAATCTACAAACACCTAAATGGAATGACATCCCAAATGTTCTGAAACAATGATTTAGTTAAACCTTCTGGTCCTAGAGTACTATCAGGTTTAAGACAAAAAACTACTTCTAATATGACAAAGTCAAGAGGAATACTAGTAATACATTTATTATCCATGTCACTTACCATTTCTGGAATGATTAAATAATCCAATTCCTTATTAACCTCTAGTTTATTTAAAATATTTTAAAAATAAGTGATAATATGATCAGTAAGGGACTCTTCCTTATTGATTACTTCATCACCATATTTCAGAAGGGGTTGGGGTCGATAATCCTTCTTGGTTCATTGAAGTGTATTATGATTTTTTTATATCCCCATATTTTATCCATTTGATCTTAAAAGATTCTTTTTTGTGTTTTTCTTTGATGGAGAGTATGAAGATGAGATTAGAGGAAAGATCAATTTCTTATTGAATATATACCTCAAAATCAGACATTGTGGCCTCATATTTCATATAGATAATTCTATCTTCGAGTGAGACAATATCCTTCTCCATATTTTTGTATTTTACCTTGAAAAATCCATTTAGATTGTACATAATAATCCTTAGCATCATTATATATGAAAAATACTCACAACCAAAATGATTGGAGTTCCAAAAATCAAACAAAATCTTGTCCAAATTAGGATGTGAAGCCCAAACAATATTAAATATGAAAGGTTGTCCTCGATTGAAATTTATAGTAAAGAAGTTGATCAGAATTGGATGATGGCCATATTTGATCCTTTAGAGGGTAATACTTGAGATAGTATCCCATTTCTCAAGGGCTTGGAATTTAAACAAGTCTTCATCAACTTTTTTAGCAACCATTCTATTGTTTTTCTATCTATAACAAGTTTATTTTTCTCTAAAAAGATTAATTTCAGTAATATTATTACCTTAAATTCATGTCTTGAACTCTCTTGAAGATATAGGGAAATTATAATCCCCCATACTTTCACTAAGACACAAGATGTCATTGAAATCACTAATAATAATCCAAGAGTCTTCAATACTATGGTTGATGAGCTCCATGATTTTTCAAAGACTTATCCTTTCATGTAATAAATTATTATAATAAATAAGGGGGAATAATATATGAACATTAGTTATTTCAACTTCACATGTAATAATTTTTCCATCAATATTGAAGTATAAGGCACCGTTTAGAGAAGTGGGAGAAAAAATCCATATAGTATCAACATTACCAAAATAACTTTTGTTACCAATAATTGTGTATCCCAAATGTTCTAGACCCACATTCTTGAAGAGTAGCACTTTTTGGGTGGAACAATTCCAATGATTTTATTTTTATGTATATTTATAAATATATTTAAGGATATGGCTGTATCAGATATTTCCACTCTTTAATAGTTCCAAAATAATAGATTCATCTGAATCTATTCTTGGGGGTGGAACCCCTTTTTTCATACCTATTGATATCTTTATACTTGATGATTTTGGGATTAGAATATTCTTTTTTATATCATGATCAGAAGTCATATTATAATCTGAATGGACAAGAGTTGATACTTTTCCTACACTACTTTCTCAAGAAGCCTTCACATGTCTTGATTTATCTACAATAATGACAATTCCCAATGTTATATAAATAGAATTTTAATTTTCTAGAATAAAAAATTTCCCATTGGTGGGATAGAAATATCATTAATTTTTTTGGTGTCAGTAGGTGATTCGTCATTATAGGGAGTTTTGTTATTATGGTTCAGAGCTACCATAATGAGCAGTAAATTCCTACTCTGCAAGAGTGATTGTAGGACTTCCATCAGTACAGACCACCTCCACTATTAATTATTTTATCTATAAAAGTAGAATCTTTGAAAACATAATTAATTTGTATTAGTTTTATATATTTATTATCAGTATCAATATCAATAAGAGAGGTAGTACATCCATCAATTTTAATGGTCGTAGAAGCTTTATTATTGTAACTATATAATCATTCAAGATCAGTTCTATATTGAATGGGAGTGATAAAATTCTAAATACCATGGGTAGGATCAAGTGTTATAATATCCTATTCATCGTCATTTATTCTTCCTCTAAAATTTTTGAATATATGATTTCCTAGTTACGGGGTTTAAAGGAGGCACAATTTCTTATTTTTTACCCATTTACAGGAATCAATATTCTTCGATGACTCCCACTCACTAGTGCAGAAAACGTATTTAACATCGGTTATTTTTCATTTTTTACGTCGGTTTTTAGCCGATGTTAATACGGATGAAGTTTTAAATATTTTTTTTACATCGGTTATTTACAAACTGACATAAAAACCATTACATCGCGGTGTTCATAACGTTGGTTATTAATTAACCGACGTGAAAAAACCAAGTGGGCGGGTTTATCATGTCGGTTATTATATAACCAACGTGACAAAACAGTGTGGGGGTGTTTATCATATCAGTTATATAACAACTGACATGATAAACAATTTCCCCAGCCTTTATCACGTCGGTTATGAAATAACCGACATGCTAAACCAGTCTGAGGGCCTTTTATCACGTCGGTTATGTGATAACCGCCCTAATAAAAGGCTTGGGAAATGGTTTATCACATCTGTTATATAATAACCGACGTGATAAACCATTTCATAGGCCTTTTATCATTCCGGTTATTCAAATAACCGACGTGATAAACCCTTTCCCATTTTTTCAGGTCGGTTATAAAATAACCGACGTGAAAGACCAATTTTTTTTAATGGAATGCAGTACTCTGAACTCCCCAGATTCAACCAGAAACCAAATCAAGAATTTGTACCACAAAAATAGAAGTAGACCAAAACAAAAACCAAATAAAAATTAAGCATTTACCCCACTGGACATCCCCCACCACACCCCTGGACTACCCCCCGACCCCCTGGACAACCCCAAACACCCCGGGACAACCCCCCCCCCCTCATGTATACCCCCCCACACCCTAGACAGCACTCCCACACCCCTGAACATCCCCCCACACCCCTGGACACCCCCACCCTTCTGGACACCCCCACCCCACCCCACCGGATAGCTCTCCCACACCCCTGGACACCCCCACACCCCTAGACAGCCCCCACACCCCTGGACAGCCCCCCCACAACCCTAGACGACCCCCCACCCTCTTGGACACCACCCACACCCCTGGAGACCCCCACCCTCCTGGACACCCCCACCCCACCGGAAAGCCCTCCCACACCACTGGACACCCCTCCACCCCACTGAACAACCCCCACACCCTTGGAACCCCTCCCCCAAGACCAGAATTCATACCATAAAAACCATCATATGTAGACCAAAACAAGAAGTAGAGAAAAATTAAACATTCAAAACATACACTTTCAACTTCAAAAAAAACTAAATCCAACCTAAACGACTACCAAATACACAATTACAACGACAATATTCAAAATTTCATTTTACACTACAAACAACTAAAATTCAATCAAACCTGTAAAATAATTTGACCACTCCACTTGTATGTGTTTGATGTCTTGAGCAGTATAGGGTTGAGGTTCATCAAATAGCTACAAATGAAAAGGATAGTAGTTAACGTGTATAATGAATAAATAAAATTGAAATATTATTTCAAATTTTAAAAGGAAATCTTACCAGTTTAAAGTTCACAACTGTCCTAGTTGTTATTATTTCATACATAAATCTTAACATATAATATCTGCATTCGATGACTCCTTATTGTTCATGAAAATTCTCTTTGAATGAGTGTAAAATCAATATATTATTTTTATGTAATAAATCAAAAATCAAAAATTATAAATGGATATTTACATTCACATATACATATTTGATCTTTTCACTCCTTTTCTTTGTGTTTTTTCAAATGTAGACCCATGCCCTGTTAGAAAATAATATGAATGGGGTAAATTTAAAATTCATTATAATATAAAAAACTATTGAGAAATTGAAACTTACTTTTCCAATATATTCAAAATAATTTCCCGCACATCATCTTGGATAGAGCATACCCAATAAAGTGTTTTCTCCCTTGGGAAAACCCCCAAACATCCAATGATCACTGATGAAAGAAAATTTAAGATAATTGTTTTTTATGTTAAAAGATAATGAACTCTTTGAGAGAGATGTGTTTCATACCTCTCACAAAAAGGCAACATCCAACATTATGTGACTATATTCTGTTCAAGTCATTCAGCAATATAAAGCATTCTTTGTTCCTCATCCATTGCGCATGCTTCAGGGGAAATAAATTGTGGGTCCATGTATCCATATACATTTGTCATCTCATTCCTCTCACAAATATTATAAAGATCCCTAATACAAAACAGACATAAATATACATTTTTAATAAATATAATGTCTGGAAAAGGTGTAAAGACTTACATGGAAAACATTTGCACCACATTGATGCCCAAATTATCTCCAGTAACAAGCTCCATGATATCAGTTTTCAAAATCCCCACAGTTATTGCATTTCCACAAACATGATCTTACATTGGAAACTCATAATTACCCACCAACAAATTTGAATATCTTGACAATCTTCCAAGACTAATAGAATCTGTATCTGATGTCATAACCATTTCTCTTTGTTATTGTCTATAAAGTATTTCTTTACATTAGAAGTATTCCTGTAAAAATAAATTGAAAAATATATTATTTTTCAAATGATAAAACAAATTTAATAAAAAAAGATATAACATTAATACCTCTATGCTAATGAGTTGATGAAGTATGGATGGCCAAATTAAAAAATGGTTGATACTATGTCCAACTATCGTCACCCCATATATAGTTAATGGTACTCGAGCTGATCTATCTATAATATCCTATATAGTGACCCTCTGATTCTCTACCCTTAATTGATGATGATGAACTATATCTCATATACAATATACCAACCCATATGTATCTATATGATATTGATGATCATCAACATACAACTCGCAATAAGTAAGAAGTTTCGGAGGAGGAGTAGGATAAAAAATGGGGTCTGCGGGCTGAGGTGCGGGAGTGGAAGCTACTAGCGGAGGTGGAGGATAAATAATGGGGTATGCAAGGGGAGGTGGAGGAGTTGGAGCTATAGTCTGAAATTTCCTTTGCAAGTCTGCAAACATAGACTGTACCGATGCTCTAATATTTTCCTCCATCATCGCATTAATATTATGAACTTCAGCCTCCAAGTATTCTATTTTATTTTTATAAACACCCTCAATGGTAGAAGTTGAAGAACGTGGAAACACTTTTCTTACTGATACACCTGCCGGATATCCTCTTACACGACCAGGATGTTCGGGCTTTCCCAATGCTATAGATAAAATATCTTGCCTCCCAGTAGCTGTAAATTCCCCCTGTGAGCTCTGCTTCTTAAGAGAGTCTTGTATTAATTAATTGAACATTTCTGTAATGATTGAAATTATATGAAGAAAATAGTTAACTTAAATAAATAAAATAGATATATTACAATCCTCTTAGCTACGATTCTCGATTCTTCTGAAAGATATTTCCCTTTTTTCCCATCCGAGCTCTCTTCCATTTTTCATGTCTAGATGGAGGGGATGGAGGGGTCACCTCTCCAGAGCTTGAAGTCTCATCTCTTAGTTGTTGAAATTTTTTCTCCATCATTTTTTCTTCCAAAAATGCATACCCTCCCCGAGATAAACAATGAGGGTATCCATTTTTAGATTGGATATCCTGATGAGATTTCATTGTTTTCTATAAATTAAGAATATGAAATAATTAACAAAACATTAATAAGATCATTTATATAAGAAATCTTATAAAATTTTACATTGCCCATACCAAAAATGACACTTTTCTTCTACTTTCAACAAACTGTCTCCATGTGTCTTCATCTATAAAAGGATATATATGACATGGATTGTCATGACTCCTTTGACCAAAAATTAAATCAGATTAGAGGGTTTATTTTAAATCCCTCCACCTCCTGGAAACCATGGATAAACATTTCTTCCTGACTCATCCAGTGTCTGGAATATCAAATGTCATCTGATGAAGAAGAGGTAAAACATATTATATATACTATAAACATTTAAAGAATAGTCAAACAATAGAAAAAGATCTTACCAAAATCATCTCCCGCAATAGAGAGATTATCACTTTATCCAAAATTCCCTACTCATCATACAAAATTCTTATTTTTCTTTTAGCCCGAGTTGATAAAAAAGTTTTTAAATATTTTTCATTTGGACCTCTAGGAATATCATCATCATCAAACTCAATGAGTATCCTAGGATCCTGCATACAGGAATGTGCTAATTTTGGTAAATGTGTGCACCCACATTTACCAACTCTTGAACTCTTTATCGTAATAGGAGCACATGAGGAATATTGGGGAACATCAAGAGGAGCATGTGAATGTTCCTCCCCAAGGGTATGACCAATATGCTCATCTCTAGAATCATGTGGTTGATCAACTGAATGATCTGTCATTATCCTTCAAATAAAAAAACAATCATTAGTTCACAAATATACGAAATCAAATATTTTAATACTAATATAATAAGAAAAGAGAAAATGGTACTAAGTTAAGTAATTGTAAACAGTGTTAATATGGTAAGCATGTTAAACAATGGTAAAGATGGTAAAGATGGTCAAGATGGTAAACATGGTAAACATGGTAAACCTGGTAAACCGAGTAAACATGGTAAAGTAATTTTCACTAAACAAAAATAATAGATATATAATTCATGTAATGGTAAACATGATAAAGTATACTAAAAAAACTTAAAACAAATAAAAAATTATACATATTTTGTTTTAATACATGTTTTAATAAAGAAAAAACTTACAATATCTAACATTTTATGAAAAAAATAAATGTAAACGAGAAATAAACATATGTTACCTATAATTTTAGGAATGTTCAAATGGATTGTTTTCCCAAATTCCTTCGTCGTGGTCGTTCCATATGGCACAAACCATGTCTTCAACATGATCATCATTATGTTCTGTTAATATTTCCCTGGATGTAGGGATCTCACATAAATCAGCATCTTCATCAAGTTCATACTCACCAAAATATTGTTTTACCCCTCGTAAAACAATATTCCACTGCATATCTGATTGATCTACTACATAGAACATTTGTTTTGCATGTGTTTCCATTATTAAAGAATCAGTTATGTCTTCCAATCTATTCAGATTAACAAGTGTCATTTCAAATTCATCGTGTCTTCCACTGTTGTTACCGAAAAACCATTTATAGTTAAAAACAAGAACATTAATTTTAAAATAATAAACCTCCCATATGTCCTCAATCACTCCATAATATGCACTTGATGCAGAAATTGGGTTTTTGTCCTTAGCACTCAGAAAATGCATTGCTTCTGCAAACACCAATACACCACTATTCTGAACTTCACTTATGTTGTCCTGAGATTTTGTATGAAATGTATAGCCATTAATGTCATAACCGGATCATGTTATCACATTTAAACATGGACCACCCACTATCCATTTTAATGTCTCTGATACATCTAATCTACTAAGAAAGGTGTTTTTTAACCATGACAAAAATGTTTTCTTTTCCCCATTCAAAATCCACATTTCTTTCTTCTTTGGATGACATTTTTTCAACTCATTAATATGCAATGTGATATACGGTTGAGAATCGTCTATGTTATTCAATATGTATGATTCTAAATTCTTCATCTGTTCAGCTGATAATGATTTGAGTTTCAATCCACAAATCCCCATTCCCTCATTATTAACTCCTTCATGGCGAGATGGAGGTAAACCTATGTGTTGTGCCGTATCTAAGTAGCTCATACAAAACTCTGCAACCTCCTCAGAAATATAATTTTCAATAATGGAGGCTTCAGGTCGATATGGATTCTTAACATACCCCTTCAACATTTTCATATACCTTTCAAAAGGATACATCCAATGAATATATACTGGTCCAAAAAGATTTATTTCTCGAACCAGATGAACCATTAAATGCACCATTATATCAAAAAAAAAGATGGTGTAAAATACATTTCCAATTGACAAAGTATAAAAATTGCATCCTTTCTAAAATGTTCAAAGCATTCACATCAATCACCTTATTACAAATTGAATGGAAAAAATAACACAAATTCGTTATAGTCTTTCTGATACGGATGGTCAATATTCCACGTAATGCAACTGGTAGAATTCATTGCATCATGACGTGACAATCATGTGATTTCATACCTATCAACGTCAAGTCCTTCCAGGAGAATTTTTTTTTACATTTGAAGAATAAACTTTACGCACTTTGATATCATGAAGGCACTGAAAAAGGCAAATTTTATTCCTCTTCGATATTTTATGACAAGCTGGGGGATAAAATGTTCATCTTCCTTTTGAAGTGAGAGCTAACTCCAAATGTATTCCAATTGATTGTAAGTCTAATATTGCATTCAACCCATATTTTTTCTTTCCTTTCATATCTAACAATGTTCCAATCAAACAATCATAGATATTCTTCTCCATGTGCATGACATCAATATTATGTTTAACTTCATGATATCTCTAATATGGTAGCTCAAAAAATATTGACCTTTTCTTCCAAATATGTCTATAATTACCAGATTTCTGTGTCTTTCCCAATGTCACATCAAGGTTTTTCACCCTCTCAAAATAAATTTTAGGGGGTAAAGGTTTTGGAGCAATATCAAATTCTTGTGATCCATTTAATTCATTTTTTAGTCTTCTATAAGGGTGATCCATAGGCAAAAACTTTTGATGACCCATGTACACTGTTTTCCTCCCATGATGCAATTGAAAATATGACGTTTTTTGTTCGCAAATTGGACATACTTTATGCCCTTTAACACTGTATCTAGACAAATTTACATATGTTGGGAAGTCATTAATAGTGAACAAAATCACTGCATGCAGTTGAAAATATTCCATTTTATAAGAATCATACACCCTAATACCATCAACCCATAAATGATTCAAATCTTCAATTAATGGTGACAAGTAAACATCAATATCATTGTCGGGTTGCTTCAGACCAGAGATCATTATACTCAAAATGACATATTTGCGCTTCATATAAACTTCAAGATAGAGGTTGTAAAATTCCAATAAAACAGGCCATGAACTATGTGTGCTATTGCGGGTTCAGTATGGATTCATTCCATCGGTGCACAACCCTACTCTGAGATTTATAATTTCATTTCCAAATGTAAAATATTGCTCATCAATTTTCTTTCATTGTGGACAATCAGCTAGATGACATATTTTCCAACACATAACTGCTCATATACATGCCATCTTAACCATTTTGAATCATGTGAATTAGAAAATAAATGTTTGAAATGATGAATTGTAGGAAGATACCAAAATACCTTTGAAGGGATCTTTGTAATATCTACCTCAGTCTCTGATTTTTCTTTCACCATATACCATGATGTCCCACATTTAGGACACTCTGACAGAAATTCATATTCCTTTCTATATTTAATACATTCATTCGGATAGGCATGTATTTTCTTGTATCCCAGTCCCATCGGGCATAATATTTTTTTGGCCTTATAATTTGAATCTGGAAGATCGTTATCTTCTGGAAGAATATCTTTCATCAATTCTAGCATCTTTGTAAAACTTTGGTCACTCCATCCATGTTTTTCCTTCAGGTTAATAAATCTTAACCCCACCGATAAAACCGTAAAATATGTACAACAAGGATATAATGGTTTTTCATCATCACTATATAGACGTGAAACTGTCAGTTCTATCTCAATTTGTTATGTTGTAATATTGTGAATCATTTCTTCAATTCCATCTAAGCTACCATCTGGTGAATCATCATCATCAGTGAAATTCCGTCCAGTTTCACAATGCCAAATCCAAGGGTTGTAACTTGGATTAAAACTAGGACAAATCATATGATCTTTTATCTCTCTACTTTTCAACTTCTTCATATTAAAACATTTCAGGCATGGACAGAAAAAAATGTCACTACTTAGAACATTTCGTTTAGAAAATTCCAAAAAGGAATCAACACATTCCTAATATTCATTGCTCATTTGATGTGTCGTAATCCAATTTCGACTCATTATTACATATAATAAATATCAAAATTATACATCTTTTTAAGATAAGACAAATATATGTTTATATGAAAAAAAAATAATTTGAATCTAAAACAATTTTGAAATATAAAACAAATCCAGGCATTTTTAAAAACATATGCTTGAATATGATTTTAAAAAGAAAATATAGTTAGATATAACAATTTTAAATTCCATTTAATCTAAGAAAACCATGTGGCCTCCAATAGATACCCTGGACACCCCCAACCCTCTAGATAGCCCCCTAACCCTCTGAACACCACCCCCACACCATTGGACACCCCCTGGACACCACCACCCCCTTGGACAGCCCCCACCCCTATAGACAACACCCCCACCCCTTTTGATAGCACCCGCCCACCCCTCCTAGACACCACCCCCACCCCCTACCACCTTGGAAACCCCCTAGACAACCCCCAACCCTCTGGACAGCCCCCCAACCCTCTGGATAGCCCCCCACCCCTTGGATAGCCCCCACTCCTCTAGACAGCACCCCCACCCCTCCTGGACACCACCCCCACCCCCTACCCCCTTGGACACCCCCTGGACAACCCCCAACCCTCTAGACAGCCCCCAACCCTCTAGATAGCCCCCCACCCCTTAGACAGCCCCCACCCCCAAGACACCCCCCACCCCTCCTGGACACCACCCCCTACCTCCTTGGACACCCCTAGACAACCCCCAACCCTCTGGACAGCCCCCACCCCCTGGATAGCCCCCCCCCCCTCTAGAAAGCACCCCCCACCACCACCACCACTCCTGGACACCACCTGACATCCCTTACCACCTTGGACACCCCCTGGACACCCAACCCTCTGGAAAACCCCCCACCCCTCAGACAACCCCCCTAAAACCTCTGGACAAGTCCCCACCCCCTTGGACACCCCCCCACCCCCTTCGACACCCCCCTTGGACCCCCCCCCCCCCCCTCACACACACACCCCTGGACTGCCCCCCCCCCACATCCATGAACACCCGGGACACCCCCTCAACCATCTGGACAACCCCTCGAACCCTCTGAACACCACCCCCACCCCCTCGGACACCCCCTGGACACCACCACCCCCTTGGACCGCCCCCACCCCTCTGGACAGCACCCCACCCCCTGGACAGCCCCCCACCCCTCTAGACCACACCCCCACCCATCCTGGACACCACCCCCACCCCCTACCCCCTTGGACGCCCCCTTGGACACCCCCAACCCTCTAGACATCCTTCCCCCCCCAAACACACTGGAGAGGCCCCCACCCCCTGTACATCCCCCCCCCCCCACCCACCCACCCCCTTGGGCAACCCCCCCCCCCCCCCCACACACACACACACCCTTGGACTCCCCCCCCCACCTCCACGGGCACCCTGGACAGCCCCCAACCCTCTGAACAGACCCCAACCCACTGGACATCCACCAACCCTCTTGACATCCCCCCAGAACCATTGGATTTTAACCTCAAGCTACTGGTTTTGTCATATCTAGGGATTTTAACCTCAGGCTACTAGTTTTGGTTTCATTCCATTATTCAAAATGTGAAACATAAACTGTATCTCCTACTAGTCTAAAATGATCTATTGTGCAATGAATCAGGTTTTAATAGCATATGAAGACTTATAATAGTCCATGAAAATAAGTGACATAATAGATTATGGAACTACAAATAGTGATACCCAAAAAAGAAACAACCAAGGATCCAAAACTAACATTCCACCATGAAAAACCATATATACTTATAAAATAAATCACAATGGTACACAGAATGGGTGTATCACAATGATGTACATATAAATTGCAGTAATATAGGTGAATGAGATCCATAGTTTTCAATGACAACAAAAATTACCAACAATGTCGGGCATCCGCAAAACAAAAAAACGAAATAGAAGTAGGTGAGGCTTACGTGAATATTGCAAGTCGATCTAGTAGATCTAGTCATAATATATAAGATGGTGATGTCAAAACAAGGTAAGATGGTTTGAAATCGAAGAATCTTACCTAGTTTAAACAAAAACATCGCAAAACGTAAATATAGACTATCCGGGAAAAACGAACGAAATAATGTTGTGGGAGGCTTACCTGAGTGTTGCGAGTGGAGATGATAGATCCGAGGAGAGTAAAGATGATAAATGATGATGCCAAAATGAGTTTAATGAAACGATATTGAAGAGTCGATTAAGGTTTTGCGTGCGAGAGAGACGAGTCATCGGGCTGTCGATCGAAAAATCATAAATGACAAGCCACGGGGCGTGTTAATTTTTAAAATGTTTTATGACGTCGGTTTTTTAATAACCAGTGTTATAAACTATTTTTATTACATTTATAACGTCCTTTATTATAATAACCGATGTTATAAATGTATCAGATAACGTAGTTTTTACGTCGGTTATTTTATAACCGACGTAAAAATATCTGTGTGGTGGTTTTTAACGTCGGTTATTATATAGCCGACATAAAAATCAAATCATAAACCACAGTTTCTACATTCGTTACTTTATAACCGATTTAATAACTGTCGGGTGTTGGTTTTTTACATCGGTTATAATATAACCGATGTGAAAAATTCAGCAGGTTGGATTTTTACGTCCCTTATTTGATAACCGACATCAAAAGGCCTCAGATGCCGCCTTTTTTACGTTGGTTATTTTATAACTGACGTAAAAAATTCGTACATACCTCGTTTTTTACGTCAGTTATCAAATAACCGATGTAAAAAAATTTACTATCCATATTTTTTTATGTCGGTTATTAAATAATCGACGTAAAAACCCGCATTTCACAGATTTTCACGTCGTATATATATAACCAACATCATAAATGGTGATGTTAAAAACATTTTCCGCACTAGTGACTTATCAATTGAAATTTATTTTCTTTTCTTATTTATATTCACTTCTTTTTATGTATTTTCATCAAGAGCTTGATTCACCTACTTTTGGACAACCATAAAATTAAAAAATGAGTGCCAAATTTTTTTTATACATCACAAAATAGAGTTTTATATTTATACCCAACCTAGATATTGACCTTCTGATCATTACCCATTATGTTAATCACATTTAAGATCATTCATTACAAGTTTAGTTGAACATGTATCCTAGAATAGAGACCCATATCCCCATTTAGAGTGATTTGGTCTAGTTACAAAGGAATTACAATGCAGGAATCAATTTTATTTAATATCATCTGATGTAAAAAAAACCCATTTCAATCCCTGGATTCTGATCCGGATCAGAGCTATGGAATTTCTTTGATAAAAAGAGATTAAAACTGATATCTCAATCTTATTTCCACAAATCTATAGCCTTCAAGTATATATTTCCAAGGATTAAAGTTGTGTTAAAATCTTCCCTACTTCTATAGAAGATATAAAAATAGAATTTTCCAATTAGAATTAATCTCTAATTTACAATTCCCCAATAGTGTGAAATTTGGGATTTAAGATCTTTCAAGGACTATGGATTTTCTCCAATTGTGTACATAATTCGTCCAATCAAGGAAAATTTTCACATTATAATCTCTTTTGAAGAACTTCATGATATAAAACCACTATAAATGACTCATCATCCATTATTTTAAGAATTGGTGGTATACTTTAGGTATCAATCAAGATATTTGATCCTTGAAGTGTTTCAAAAAACGAGATTCCTCTATATTTAAAGGCAGCATTTTTTTAATCTGACCCACATCAATGCTATTCTATTTTGGTTCATCAAATAACACCTTTATAGATGACTATCTCCATTATAGATTAAATGATTCAATGCAAGAGGTTTAAACCATTAGATCAAAGATCAATCATTTCAATGAATCATAGAATTAGAAATTTGATCTTACTGAAGAGTCAACGTTAAATATCTTATAAGGGCCATCTTCCAAGGGTTATGTTATTATGAGTTTTTGAAAAATTTATGGAACCTATTTAATTTACATGGGTTATGATATGTGATGAATGTTTTATGATATTTTGAAACACATATGAATGTTTTTTTATTATGTGATAGGTGGTACAAAAATAATATATTCCTAAAATTAATTCGGTAATGATGGATATGTCATGAGATAATAAGGACTACAATGGGGATTGAACCATATTTAGTAAGGTACTCTATCCATATTCCTAACCTTGGGAGTGATCCTTGATTAAGAATATTATGGAATGGGGAGTGAACCCAGTAAACTATTTTAGTCAGAGAAGTAATCCTTAACTAAATAAATTTTTTTCATTACTTATGTGAGTGAAACAAACTTGTGTATTATGTTAATGTTATGCTCTCATGACACATGTTATTTTATTCATGTATTATTCATGTCTTATAAACTATCAAGCTTTATGTCATGATTCAGGTGTGATATGCATGGTATGGTTATTAAATGTTATTCGCAAGTTCTTATACCCTTACTCTCATGTTATTTTTAAGTGATCATTAATATCTCCCTCTTTTACCATTAATAAGACCTATATATCACCCTTTATTATATTTACCTTCCACAAGTTATGAATAAAGTTTTTAAGTATGATATGTCTAAGAAGTGTGTTATTAATGAAAAACATAGTGGGAGATGATGTGAATCACCTATGAATATGTTATTTACGATTCCATATCTCCAAATACACTAGAACTATAATATTATGGTTTGGATCATAATGTTATCTGTTGAATATTCATCTAATAAAATTTGATATTTATATATGAAAAGTATTAATTTTATATGAAATAATTAGAGTACTCATAAGAAAGTATCAGATTTAGAACAAAAAAATAGAAAAGTAAAATACTGTGATGTGACTAATGAAGGAATATTCATAGGATACTCAACCAAGAGTAAATACTTTAAAATTTTTATCAACTGGTAGGAAACAAATTAATGAAACTATGAAAAGGTTATCAAATATAAATGTAACAATCAATATTTAAGTGATATTTATGATGAAGAAGATGATGATTGGAACACCCTGAGTTTTTATGATTTATTTTTTTAGAATAAATTAAATTTCATTGATGGAATGTGTTACATGTTATGATTTCATTGTATGAAACATCACGTTATGCTTGTGCTGCAAAAAAAATTGAGTCTAGATTTCAGTACATACAACACTAATATTTTCTTTTATTAGACATAGGACCATGTTTTACCAAACATTATTATACTATTAATATTATTATTTAATATGATAGTTAGCACATAACCCTTATAATGGAAAGAATAATTAATATTAACTAAATTATTAAAATATATATTTATAAGATACTTATAAGTAATCTATTAATTATAAATAAAATCAAAATCATTTAAATGAAAAAGAATTGTCTTTTGGAAAACAACAACTTTTCTAAAATGATGGGTTAATCGTGCTTGGTGAAAATAATTTAAAAATAAATTTTACCACTTTTAGAAAATTTATGAGAAAAATAAAAAACATTTTTGAAATTAGAATAATACAATTTCTTTAGGTTGATTTATTTCTATTTTTCTTAAAGGTTTCATTTTTTTGAACAATGATAGATAATGAGTTTCAATTGAAAATAACTTTTTTTAATTTATTTGATATTTAATATTCTATTTTAAATAATTTTTAAATAATAATATTTCTATTATACGTATATTAATACAATTTGGCTCATTATAATAATTTTTCATGTTGAATGTTGATATAAAAACTTTGTACACATTTTAAAATTTTCAATTTCAAAACACGCTTTCTTGTCACATTTATAAGATTAATATTATATTAATTTTGGCCAATTATATGAATTGAATTTGGAAAAAATGATTCCATATTTTTAATAGTAATATTTATAATGTATAATAAGGCCAACATAATTTTATACTAGAATTATTTGTAGATAGTTTTAAAATTTATTACAGCAATTAAGGGTAAATGAGTTTACTTAGTCGTTAAACTTAGAATATATGGTGTAATAATGACCCAAAACTTGTCCAATCCTCATTTTATAGACATATTTTGTCCCTTATAACCTAATTGATTAGTTTTAAGAGTTTTTGGGACATCTTTCCCGGAAAGTGATCAATATAATATGTTAACGAAATAAAAATAAAAAAATATTCCTTCTTTCTTTTAATTTCTCTAAATATTCTGAATAGGGAAAAACAAAAAGGTTCAGTTATAGATATTATTTATGAAAATAATTTATTTGTTTCATCATGATAATTATTTTATTTATTTATATATGATATAATTACATAAAATCTTAAGAAACTTCAATGTGGGAATTATTTAGTTAATAATTAAATTAATCAAACATACAAAATACATTAAAAGTTAAGTAAATTGAATGAATCATTGAGTGAAATTATTATTTTTTAGATGAATAAATCATCATACATAGGTTTTAAAATAATTTATTTGACTTAAATTATTGTATTGATATTTTTAAAATTAATTTATTATTTTGAAAATTGACATTGATGTAATTTTATAATATATGCTATTTTATTAATTCATTTAAAATTTCAAAAAAACCTATATTTTGTCGTGTGATTTGAAAATTTTAATAAATATAAACTATGGTTCATTAATGTACCAATTATTTTGTTATATTGAATATATTTTTGATTAGATAGTAAAAACTCAGTTAGTATGGTTACAGTTAAAGTGATGTTTTTGCGCGATACATCCACTTTTATTAAATTTAATTTACAAAACATATTTTATTTACAATTTTTAATTTACATATAATATTTATAATAATTTAGTCTAAATAATATATTAATTATAAGTCTAAATTAGTTTTAAATAATAAATTACATAAGTTATAAAACTAGATAACATAATGGCAAACCAAAATGATAAAATAAGAAAACATAAGAGTTGAGTAAACAAATGTTTAAAAAATGTATGTAAATGTTTATTAGAGGATTGGATAGAACATATAATCCATAAAAACCTTTTAATAACAGTTTTTGATCAAATTAATGTAGTCTTGAAATGCCAATAGTAAATAGTTTTTAGTGTTTACATGAATTTCATTCCACCTCAAATATAAAAGGCACTCACTCTCCACACTTATTCACACCTCTCAAGCCATATGCTCGACCAAGTTATTCCCAAATCACTTCAAAACATCTCAAAACTCATCATGGAATCCTTATTTTTTGTATAAAGTAAATCTTTTAATGTTTTAGTACAAACCAATGGAGGATACCTAAAGAATAGGTAATGTTCTTCTGAAAGAATGTTTATTTTATTTCATTCTCCACCTCCTTAAATTTATATTATAAAATGATTTTATAATAACCTTAGTTTAATAAATATACTTATATGTATTTATTTTATGTTTGTGACCTTAAAATTCACACACTTCCTTCAAATGGGTTGCAAAATCATCGTTTGTGTGTATGGTGGACTACCACCTTGCAAACCAATGTCATTTGTTTTTCCATTACCACCTTGAAATGGTTTTTTAATGATGTAAATAATTTTTATATGTGATATATATGATATTTTTTATGAATATATTTTTATTAAACTATTATATGACCCATACATTAGTTCATTCCATTTTATTTTGGAATATGATAATGTCGTTTGTGTGTATGACAAACTACAACCTCATGAAGCGACGTGATTCAATCACACTATACATGGAATGTATTAATTATGTATTTAATATAAATATGTGTAATATATAAAATAAAACTTATACTTGAATTATAATATATATATATATATATATCATTTACTTTCATTATTTCAATATAACAATAAAATGTAAATTGAGTTTTTGCGTACGTACGGCCTACCATCTCCATGAATTGTGTATTTAATTGTTGATCAATAATATTTTTGGATTACTCTATATATATATATAATTAATTTTTATGATATTTATATAATTTTTATTAATCTAGAGATAATTAAATCATGATCTATGTAAGAGGACCATGAATAAAAATTTAAAACATGTATGAAAAACAAAGCAGTTATTACCTGAAACAGATCATCAATTTGGAATTATTAATAAATGTGTAATATAAAGTCAAAATTAAACCATATATGTTACTATATACCTTAATATTGTTCTTTTATAGATTTATAATAAACTTATATTTAATATACATGATACTTTAATGAGTACAAAGAGATTCGAAACTTAAAGTAAGGGATTTCTATCCCACTTTTTACTTTTGCGAGACACATGTTATATTTACCACATCTTTCTTATATTTGTTTTATATACTAACCATGAATGTATTTTATTATTTTTATACAAAAAGTTTGTTACATTTATAAAACCATTTGATTATCTACCTTTCTTGGGGTTTATGGTTCAAAAGCTACCAAATCATTAAATGATTTTGGTCTCAGTTTTCCTTCATTGAAAGGTATGTTATGATATGCACCTATATTAATTCATGAGGTGTATAAATATACCCTTTGACATATAATATCAATAATTTATATATAATCATGATGTTTTAAGTTCCATTTTATTTTATTAATTCATGGGTCTTAAGATTCAATGTTACCAAATTGGTAATAATTTTATGTTATAATCTCATCATTTGATGGGATTGTTTAAGATTATGCTTCAAACGATAAAACCAAATAATATATCTATTAATAATTAACATTATTTTTTTTAAAATGGTTATTCATGATTTCTTAAATAAATTATACCATTATTTCACTATTTGGTACTTAATATAGTTAAGAAAATGTTTTTAAGAAAATGTGACATTATCCCTATCTTCTCTTAGAAACTTGTTTTCTTTCAAAATGGTTTTTCTATAAAAAATAAAAAAATGATACTTTAAGATACTTTTCAAGGGAAAGTATTTTGAAAATATTTTATGTTCTAAAAATAATGTAAATTTATTTTTAAATATTTCGTTATAAGTTTCAATGGTCATTTTCAAAGAATAATATTTCAAAAATGTTTTATATTATAAAAGTGTTTTAAACGATTTATACATATTCATTTATACACTTTCAATGTTATTTTCAAATAAATGGATTTTCAAAAAAAAAATTATTTTTTAAAATTTATTATCAAATAAAATTCAGGTTCCTTAAGAAATATTTTAAATGATTAATCAAAATCATTTTCTCCTAATATTACATTTGTTAATGTCACCTATTCATTACTAAGGATATGATACAATGATATAGTTATTATTATTTTATGAATAGTTTATGTTTATGATGGTGTAATATTTATGAAACCTATTTCTCTTCTATGGGTTATACCATGACAATATTCTTATGAAACATGCTTCTTTTTTACAGGATATGTTATGATGATTATGATACCTATATCTTTCCCACAGGTTATAATTTGATGAAATGTAGATGAAACCGATTTCTTTTCAAGGGTTGTGATATCATGAATGATTTATGATATTATTGAACACTTATTTATGATTTTCATTATGTTATTGGTGGGACCTATAACTCAGTACAACACTTTGGGTAAGGATTTATATATATAATAAGATAGACATACATGGAATAGGTGTGAACCCATTAAAATAAGACAAGGAAGCTACTATGTATGGTGGTGTGTCATTACCAAGAGTTTTACATGCCTATGGGAGCACCTGGTTACATGTTCACAAGGTTATGTATACACCTGGTTACATGTTCACAGTGTTATGCATAGACTGGGATGTATATACATAAGTTTATCTGAGAAGTTCATTTTATATCCTTAACATAATGAGTTAACCTATTTCTATTTACACATCTTCACAATGTTATAATATGATCGGTATTTCACAATTATACTTCTTATTCTTATATTATGTTATTGTTGATTTTTCCCTTGATTTCCTTATGATTCATGTCTTATGATCTATAAATCTTTAATTCATGAATCAAGATTTTGATCTTTTATATATACGGTATGATCTTATAATTTTATGATCATGTTATCATACCATTAAACTCAGGTTATACTTACAAATCTTCTTTAATTATAGTAACTCCACAACCCCAGTTTCCTATAGCTAGTGCATTATTTTATTACATTTTCATGATTAAAGGAAAATCATTTCCAAAAGGAATGAATATTTTAGTATTTTTTTAAAACTAGATAAATAAAAAAGTTCATAATTACAACATAAAATGAAATATCTAATATAAATTCCATTTGGAACATCAATGAATCCTATATTATCCATGTAAGTCTTCTATAATATTCATTTTCGCAACCTAGGAAAAATAAAACATAAGAAAAAGGTGAGATCAGATGCTCATTAAGGGTATGAAATACATTGTAATTTATCATAAACATAATCAATAGGCATGGTGAAAAACTAAAAACAAAATCCTTAAAAAATATACTTGAGCATAATATGGCAGGAATAAAAGCTAATAAAATAATGTCATAATAAATTATCATAGGATTATGAAACATTACCATTGATATTATACTAGTCAGAAAGTCACATGGCTTATCCATTGATAATATCACAGTGATGGAATTTATTATTAGGGACATCAGAATCATATCATCAAGGTCTCATCCAAGACATCTGAAAATGATTAAGGCCTTGGCCAAAACCATATTTGAAAATGGAAAAAGCCTCAGCAAAGTCCATATATGTTTTTTCTCATGAGACATATTGATGCATCGAGGGTATATATAGGTACCCACACATCTCTTACTAAGTTTAATTCCTTACTCATATGAATGGAGTTAATAATAAACAACATATACATTCATATTGAAACTAACATATGAAATGTAAATATCTTTCCCCAATCCTGAAAAATAAACACTAACCATTCTGAGTAATACAGTGATTGGTATCAATATAGCACATCCATTGTTAAATTAATAATAAAGCATTAAATAAAATATTTTAGAAGATATAATAAGATATTAATCCCAGTTAAACATAAGAATCATCAAGAGTGTCAAAATAGATGTAAATACTCTTATAAAATCATCACGTAATTCTGATTGAAATACTCTTTTATTTTGAAAATAATAGGTCTTTTTCAAAAATATTTGTATAAAACCATAGGTTAACTAAGATATTATTTCCATAATAAAATGATCAATTTTATAAAAATATTTTTAGATTAAAAGATATTGTATATTTCCCATTAAAAAAGGTAAGAATTCGAGATGTTCCCTTGAATCGGGCTTTTTTATTAAGAACAATTTTTGAAAGATCATTTTAAAAAATGTATATCCCCAAAAAATAAAGAAGTATTATGTTTGATACACATATATATATAATTCAAACATAATTAATTATTATAAAATAAGAATAATTAATTATTTCATTATGGTATGTAGAGAATAAGAGTAACCAGAAAGAAAATGGAGGTTCGGGTAAAATATCATTACCTTTTGTCCAAATGTATTATGCACTTGACCTTAATGTAATGGAAAATAAAAAAATTAATTAATTAATAAATAAATAACCATAAATACCTATTTTTTCATTATAGTTTTATTAAATTCATTTATGTCCTTATTGATAGGTTATTATATTGAATTATGTCATTCTGGTGTGTTTTTTTCCTTGTTTTCATGATCGGTCCGCTTGATTATAGGTAATAGAGTTCATGTGAAATGATTATAATTCTCCATAATTGAACATATATATTATTAATGAACATAATAAAGTGTAAATGGTTATATATTTCATTTGGTTACATGGTATTAGGATAAATCAATAGATAAGACATTTAATGATAATCGTTTATATTTTTACGATGGTTTTTCGATCGTTGCAACCAAGTTTTCTTTTATTAATCAATATTATTTATAAATGATGGTTCCAGAATCATTAAATAATATATGATAAATATTTTAGAATATGTATCAACCATAAAAATGGTTTCATGAATATCCATGAAGAATAAATTGAAGAACAAGACATCTTTATCCACGAATACTGTAAATCGGCACCTCATGGACAATGATTTCATTTATAAAATAAAAGAGAGTAATGAGATTGATAATTGATATTACATTATCATTATTTAATTAAAGTATATATATGATAATTGAGTTATAAATATCAATTTTACTGATTATGATAGGAGATAATAATAAAAGAAAGAACATAAAAAGAAATTAATCCAAAAAAGGAAGAGGATTTTACCCCTTGAAATATACTCCTTGAGAACCTCCTTAAGGGAAGGTGTTTTGGTATTTTGGAAAGGACAAGAGTTCATGGACGTGGGGAAATATTCAGTAAGAGTATTTTTTAAAAACATTGAGTAGTTTCATAGCTTAGAATAGTGATTATAAGAAGGAGTGATGGATGTTTTTTATATTAGAGGAGAGGGGTGATTTTTTAATATCTGATTCATTATTTTATTATTTTGCTCAATACAAGAAATACTGTTAATTATTGTGAAACAAATAGTAATAATTTCCTTATAGTTCTATCCATTTGTGATTATATCATTCATACATCACCCATTACTCAATAAATCATGTATATAGTATTTCGCATAAATTATCATATTTTACAATTCACAAAAAATTCAAGTATTTTAGATATATCCTAAAAATTCATCATAACCATTTTTTGACAATTAGAATTAAAAAATTGACTTAATATTATCAAAATAATTTTATAAATAGGATATATTTAATTTTAAAATAAAATCATCATTTACATGAAAAATAAATATTTAAAATTTAAAATTGATTTTATAATACATTCAAAAATTATCTGAAGTCTCATTAAGTTATCCTAAAAACATAGGACTAAAAAATATTTATTTAGGAATACTCTTCATGAAAATTAATTTTAGTTTAATTAAATTAATTAATTTCAAATTGAAACAAATTATTTTTTACTCACGAAAATACGAACACTTAATTATTAATTTTTAAAATATTCACTCATACTTATAAGGTGCCTAATTTTTTTTATACTTACATGGGTGACATTTCTATTCATAAGTATCATATTAATATTTATAAGGGTAAATTAATATCCATAAGGTTCAAGTTTCTATTTACCAAAAAATGTAAGCTGATCCTATCAGACTCTAAATATCTTACTGATTACAACGGTGTATATCTGTTTTTAGAAATTCAAAACACTGATGCTGAAAAATTATATCGAACGGATAAGATAAATATATCTTATATAAATAACAAAGTGTTTGAATCATAGAGACTTAATGTTTTATGCACTCTATATTAAATTTATTTGTATGTTCTTGGGGTGTTACATTCTCCCCTTTTTACAAAAAATTCTTCCTCGAAAGTCCAGAATATAACTTCATATAAATATATGGGTAGTTCTTCATCATAAGTTAATTGGACTCCCAATTTTCATTTTAAATTTTTTTATTTTTCCAAATTTTATTTACCAGTGGAGTCATCCAATTCCTCCACACTTTTTCATCAGTGTCCAGAATCTGGATAGGCTCTTCACATTAAGATAAGTCAAGTTCTTGTTCTATATCTTTATAAGTGAGTACCAATGTTGGGTATAACATGTACTTTCTCAACAATTAGATATGGAATGAATTTTTTACCAAATAAAGGCTATTTTGAATTTCTAAATGATGATCCGCATCTCTAATTCTCTCTAAAATTTCAAAACGTCCAATACACCTAGGTCTCAATTTCCCTTTTTTCCGAATCTTATAACAACCTTCCATGGAGATACTTTGAAGAAATTTTGATCTCCCATTTAAAATTGAAACACCTTCATTCAATTATCAGAATAGATCTTTTTCCTTAAATTAGATTTATTAATATGGGTTTGAATAGTCTTCCTCCAATGGCCCAAAGGCCTTCATTTTTTATTGATTTTTGAAAATACACCTTTCAAGGGGTGAGGTGGAACCCTAACATGGATCATAGGAGTAAGTATTACATGGACTGTAGGCCTTAGAAGAAACCATTTCCCATAGGATTCAAACATTACATAGAACCCGTTATAACTACTTAGAACTAATCCTCCCTAGTATCTTCATTGTGAAATCAACTCTCCACCTCCTCATGGCTGTTCGTCTAGGCATTCCCATGCATGCACAGGCTTGTCATGATGGCCGGTTCCATACCCTTTCATTCTTGCAATCCATTTAGCTTTTGCAATGGTGAAATCTCTTGGCTCATCCTACTTGTAGAGCTTGTCCCTTTTAGGTTGTCTAGTTTGTATCTACACTTGTTTGAATAGTCTTTACCTTTATTGTTTTTTCCTCCACAAGCTCTGGGACCACAATTTTCTTTCCCCAACTTCATCCTAACATGTTGTTGTACGAAATCACTTTCGATACAATTCCTCATTTGGTGCCATTTGAATACATGAATAGAGAGTATTACTGTTTAAAAACATCACCAAAGTTAAATACTTATCACACAAACTATGAAAATCTTGTGAGTTCGATCTCAACATGGCTTCAAAAGTTTGGAAAGTCCTTTCTGATAACCCATCAGTTTAAGGGTGATAAGTAGCTCTAAAATGAAGTTCAATATTCAAATATTTCTAAATATTATTCTATATTTTCAATTGAAATCATGGATAATGATAAAAAAAATTGAGATAGGTTCCCCAAGAACTCTTAAAAACTCATTAATATAAAGTCAGGCAGGGTTCCTGAGTGGTAAATCCTCCCTCATAGTGCGGAAATGTGCATTTTTGGTGAGTCGATCAACAATTACTCATATAACATCATACTTTCTTGGTGTTTTGGGAAATCCAATGAAAAAATAATAGTAATGTCATCCAATTTACTTTTAGGAATTGGAATAGGTTGAATGAATCTTATAGGATGTTGTCTTCATGTCTTAACTTGTTCACATACTAAACATCGTGATACATAATCAAAACTTTCCCACTTTATGTTATCCCACTAGAACTTTTACTTAAAATATATATACATGTTAGTGCTTCCAAGGTGTATAGAGAAATTTTAACCATGGGAATCATCCAATAAATCTCTTTTTAGCTCATGTATAGCAAGAATACAAAGCCTCCTCCCAAATTTTGGAATTACATCTTCATATAAGAAGTCTTCTAACTTCCCATCACTCATGTCACTAAATTTCTTTTGAATATTCCCATCACCATGCTCAGAAAATTTAATCCCTTATAATAAATATGGATGGGAAACCAATTTAAACATTAATGATGTTTCACCTTCTTTGATAATTCTCATATCCATCCTCGCTAGATCCATTACATGGGATACTTCTCAATAATCATTTTGTTTAGAACTCTATGATCCTTTAAGCTCAATGAATGAGCTACATTATTTTACTTTCCTAGGTGGTAGTGTATGGAATAATCATACACTTTGTGTAGCTTGATCCATTACTTCTTCCTCATTTTTAGTTCTTTTTATTAAAAGATATATTTTAATCTCTTTGATCTGTATATATGTCACATATTTTTCCATAGAGATAGAGTCTCCATATCTTCATTGAAAAGGTCACAACTACTAACTCAATATCATGATTTGGATAGTTCTATTCATGAATTTTTATCTTCCTTGATGCATAGGCAATAACTCTATAATTCCATATAAGGACATAACCAAGTCCTTTCTTTGATGCATCACATTTATTCAAAAATCTACCATTTCTTGATGGTAGAGTTGGGTTTGGATAATTCACTAATATCATCTTCAATTGTTCAAATAATTCTTCACATTATTTTGTCCATATAAACTTAAACCGTTTGTGAGTATGCTTGGTCAACGAGTTTTCTAATCGGGTGAAGTTCTAAATGGAAATCTTATAATAACCTTATAAACCAAAAAAACTATGTACCTCAGTAATGTTCATTAGTGTAGGCCATTCCTAAAGTGCCTTTTTATTTGTATAATCAACAAATATTCCATCCATAGAGACAATATGGTCCAAAAAACATTTTGTTGCTAAAATTACCACATTCTAAATATAATTCATTTATTCTTTGTTTTTTCAGAATAATACGCATGAGATTATATTAATATTCATAGCTTTTGGAGTATGCCAATATATCATTAATAAAAACCAAAAAAATGTTATCATGATATTCCTAGAAAACATTATTCATTAGATCCATGAAAACATAGGGTGCATTAATCAGTCCAAAAGGCATTACTCTAAACTCATATTTCCAATACCTTGTTCAAAATGTTGTCTTTGGAATATCTTCATTCCTCACGAACTATTAATGATATCTTGGAAGAAGTTAAATCCGGGAAAAATATTGGGCTATATGAATTTTATCAAATAAATTTTCAATAAAAGGAAGAGTATAATTTTTCTTTATCTTATTAGCACTAATCTTCCTATAGTCAATGCATAGCCTGATAGATCCTTATTTCTTCTTAATGAAAAGAACAAGAGATCTCCGTCGAGAAACACTAGAGAGAATAAACCCCTTACTACTCAACTCATAAAATTGTTTCTTAAACTCCATTATTTCCACTATGGCCATTCTATAAGGAGTCTTTGATATAGGCCATGCACGAGGGATTAAATTAATCAAAAAATCAATTTCCTGTTTTGGAGGATGTTCAGGTAAATCCTCTGGAAAGACATCAACATATTCTTGAACAATAAGTATATCCTAAACTTGAATATTTATTTCCTCACTTATTGATACAATTTTCTCTTCCCACAAGAATTGAATTCAGTAGATCTACTGGGGGTGGATCTAGAGAAATATCATATAATGAGGTTTCTACTCTAAATATAAGGAATTATATATCATTCACTAAGAATTTAACTTCAGTCTTCTTGCCAAAGATATTTTCATCATAATTTGAAATCCAATCCATATCAAGGAATATATAGAATTAAATCATGGTTATGGTGATACAATTAGTAGATAAAGCATGTTTATAAGACATAATGGGAACCACCTAAGACATCATTATTGAAATGATACTTTACATAGCAGTTTTGACCGACAAATCCTATATTAAATAAAATTAGAGATATCTAATTTTCATAGAAAACTAGGAAGATATAAAAGAATTTCATGATCCATAATCAAATAATGCATTAGTTATGTTTGATGAAATGATTAATGTACCAACCACTACATAATTAATAACTTCAACTTTTTTAACTGTGATCGCATAAACCTAGACTCCTTCCTTATCCATTTCTGAGGCATGTTTCCTTGAATATTTGAACAATCAGTAGCATAGTGTCCCATCTCACAAAAATTATAGCAATAAAAATTAATATATTCTTTATTTCCCTTGAAATTGGCATCATGATGGTCTTTCTATCCACACTTGTATCACACTCCTTTTCCATTTAAGTAGGAACTAGGGTGTTTCCTTCCATGAGTATCACATGTTATAAAAGATCCTGTTTTATTCTTCCATTTATCTATTTTTTCCTTCACCACCCTATTCTTCTATTTACTTCCCTTAAATTTAAAAGACCTAGATATTTATTTATGTATCTCGATAGCACATTAGACAATATCTTTATATTATGAGAAACTTTGGGATATTATTTCCCTTTTGAGGAGTGGTTTTAAAACATTAGTGAAATGATTGGTCTTGCTCCTTTTATTGCATATGTATTCTATGGGATACCTTTATCACTTTGTGAAGTTAGCTTCATGCATTGCGAAAATATCATCTTCTTTTTTCCTTAGATTCATGAAACTACATTTTCATATCTGCTTGTTTTTCATGAGGAAATTAGTTTTCTATGATGATTTTCTTAAAATTACTCCATTACATATTTTCAATCTATTCCTCCTCCTTTGTGTTTTAAATTAATAACCACCATTGATCATCATCTCTAATAGATGATAAAATTCCATGACAACCTTCCCCCTTTGGTTAGTTCCCTAAGAAAGAAATATCTTTTCTAATGAACTTATTCACTACTATTCTACGAATTGGTTTGTAGTCCCATTAAATGATAGAGGTTTTTTCCACATAAATTGGTCTATCATTGCTCCTCCACATTATGGATTTGGATGTTCTATATGGGTATGGTTATTTTTCATTACCTCGATCATTTTTCACTTTACATTAATATGTTTCTCAGTAAAAGTCACATCATCAGTATCTAGAATAGGAGGGGAATCCCTATATTGGATATGCGTGTTCATGCAGTTTATATTCCCTCCAATATGCGCTATTTCTAAAAAATCGTATACACTATATCATCTTATGAATCATAATGTATAATATCAACTTTCAAAAAAAATTAATATAAATTGATATCAAATTCATATCTAATCTCATAATCATAAAAATTGTTTCTTAGAGTAAACATTTAATTTTAAACCCTTAATTATGGATTGTAAATAAAATGTTAATTATCCTAAGAATATACCCTTGGAGTGTCAAACCAGGTGTGTAGTAAGGCCCATTTTTGTGTACCATTTTACCCTGAGTGAAGCATGAAACACCTTGTTTGAGTTTTTACTCCTAAGTACATATATTCCAGAACAACATCCACTTTTAGTATCTATGCATGGATGTATTTTCTAGGAATATCCACATAATATATTCCTTACCAAAATTATAAGATGTTATTTTATTCTAATACTCTAATTATAGCTTAGGGTTTTTATCCCTTATATACGTTTTCCAAATCTAATTTCCGTGTTTTCTCCTATACTTTCTCTAATAACAATTGTAATGCTTCGACGATAGTTTCTAGAAGCCATTGAATTATTTAATTATATTGGAATGATCATAAGAAAGTTGTACCCTAAAAAAAGAATA
Source organism: Viscum album (assembly GCA_963277665.1). Lineage (NCBI taxonomy): Eukaryota > Viridiplantae > Streptophyta > Magnoliopsida > Santalales > Viscaceae > Viscum > Viscum album. Next base: position 2,087,153,823 of record OY728140.1, on the reverse strand, counting down.
GTTTAGTAGTTTTCAAAAACTAGATACACACATATGTTCAACATTATAACTTGAAATGAAATACATAATAAAAATTCCATTAGGAACATCTATGAATATTATATTATCACTACAAGTCATTCATAATATTTATCTTCACAACTATGGAAAAATAAAACATAAGAATAGGGTGATCTAAGATGCTCAGTAAGAGTAAATAATAAATCAGAAGTTTTCATAAACTTAAATACTAGGCATAGTGAACAAATAAAAACACATTCCTTTCAAAAAAAATATTGTGCATAAGGTGGTAGGAATACTAAATGATAAAATAATTCCATGATAATTGGTCATATGATTATGGAACATAACCATTGATATTATACTAGTCAAATAGGAACATTGTTTATCAATTACTAATATCAAAATGGCGGAATGCATAATGTGAGATGCTGAAGTCATACATTCAATTCCTGACCCAAGACATTTGAAAATGATTAATGCTTTGGAAAAAACCATATCTGAAAATTGGAAAGGCCTCAGCCAAGTCCGTATCTATTTTGTATCATGAGACCTACTGATGCATCGAAGGGATATAGAAGGACCCATCCATCACTTACTATCTCCAATGAATTTCATATATTAATAGTGTTAAACATAAATAATATATACATTAATTTTGAAACTAACATATAAAATGTAAATAACTTTCCCCAATCATTAAACATAAACACAAACTATTCAGATTAATATGGTGATTGGAATCAAGATAGCACATCCATAGTCAAACTAATCATAAACCCTTAAATAAAATATGGTATATTATATCATAAAATTTTAATCTTAGTTAAACATATGAATCAATAAGAGTGTTGAAATAGAATAAAATACTCTTATAAAATCATCACGTAATTCTAGAGAGAAATACTCATTTACTTTGAAAAGAAGATTTCCATTGGAAAAATATTTGTATAAAACCAGAAGTAATCTAATACAGTTTTTATATAAGAAAATTAGTGATTTTATAAAAACAGTTTAGGATTAAAATAGACTATATAGTGACTTTGAAAATAGGTAAGACTTCAAGAAGTTCCCTTAAATCGGGCTTTTTTATCAAGAAGAATTTTTTAAACATCCTTTTAAAACATGTAACTCCCCATAAAAGGAGGAAGTAATATATTTGGTACACATAAATATAACATTAAAAAACAATTCATTAGGATTAAGTAAGACTAATTAGGAATGTTATTATGTAAATTAGAGAATAAGATTAACCCGAAAGAAAATGGAGGTTTGGGTAGAAAATCCTTACCTTATGTCCAAATGTATTCTGCACATGACCTTAATGTCCTAGATAATAAAATTTAATCCATTAATAAATTAATTAATAAAATAATAAACATTTATTTGTTTCATTAATGTTTTATTATGTAAATTTATGTTCTTATTGATAAGTTATAAGATTGGATTCTATAGTTCTAGAGTGTTAGTTTTCCTTGATTTCATGATCGGACCGCTTGATTATATGTAGTAGAGTTCATGTGGAATGGATATAATAATCTAGAATTGAAATTATATATTATTAGTGAAAATACATGATTTTAAATGGTTATATATTTACTTTGGTTACATGGTATAAATATGAATTAATAGGTAATACATTTAGTGATAATCATTGAGATTTTTACGACGGTTTTCTAATCAAAATAAACTAGTTTTATTCTATTATTCAATATCATGTATAAATGATGGTTATGGAATCAATAAATAAGATATAATAAATATTTTATAATCTATTTTGACCATAAAAATGTTTTCATGACTATCCTTGAATAATAAATTGAAGAACGAATCTTTGTTGTCCATAATGTTTGTAAATTGGCACCTCCCGGACAATGATTTCATTTATAAAATAATAGAGAGAGAGAGTGAAGAGATTGATAATGGTTATTACATTAACATGATATAATTAATGTATATATAAGATAATGGAGTTATAAATATAAATTAGACAAAGGAGTTTAGGATAGAATAATAAATGAAATAACTTAATAATAAATCAAATGGACAAAGGAAGATGATTTTACCCCTTAAAATATACTTCTTGAGAACCTCCTTAAGTGATAGTGTTTTTTCTTTACGGAAAGACCAAGAGCTCCTAGAGGTGGATAGATACTAGTTAAGAGTATTTGGGAAGAAATTTGGGAGTCTTCAAGTCATATAGGATTGATGATAAGAGGGAGTGATGGGTGGTTTTATAGTGGAGGAGAGGGGTGATTTTTTAATATCTTAATCATTATTTTATTATTTTTTCAATACAAGAAATATTGTTTATTATTGTGAAAAAAATTGTAATAATTTCATTTGAGTTCGAACCTTGTGTGATTAAATCAACCATAAATCACACATGACTCAATAAATATTGTATTTAGCATTTATCATAAATTATCATATCCTATTATTCACAAAAAATACATATATTTTAGAAAAATCCCAAAAATTCACCATAACCATTTTTTGACTTATAGAATTGATAAATACACTCCATTTTATCAAAATAATTTTCTAAATATGAGATATTTTTTGTTTTAATAAAATCATCATTTATATGAAAAATACAGATTTTAAATATAAAACTGATTTTATAATACTTTCAAAAATTAATAGAAGTCTCATAAATTTATCCAAAAATAATAAGAAAATATATTTATTTAGTAAAAAATTATAAAAATGAATTTTATTTTAATTAAATTAATTAATATAAAATTATAATTAAATCTTTATTACTGACGAAAATATCAAGACGTAATTATTAATTTTTAAAATATTCACCCTCATTTATAAGGTGCCTAAATTTTATTTATACTTACATGGGTGATTTTACTATTCATAACAGTCATATTACTATTCATAAGGGTACATTACTATTTATAAAGGTCTAGTTACTATTTACCAAAAACCTAAGTTGATCCTATCAAATTACAGATATCTTATTGATCACAATAGTGTATGTCCATTTTTGAAATCCAAAAAATATAAGAGGAAATGTTATATCTAACGGATAGGTTACAACTATATTCTTATAAATAACAAATTTTATGTTTCATATAGAATTTTTGTTTTATTCACTCAGGATTAAATTTTTTTTGTATGTTCTTGGGGTGTTACATTTACCCTTATAGGGCATCTAGGATCACACTTTCTTAGGTTTACTTTTACAAAGAGAAGAAGAAAGGGTTAAAGTGGGATTAGTAAATGGGATGATAATAGTGGGATAAAATTGATATATTTCACTATAATTGAATATTGTGTTCCATTTTTCCAAAGACTCTAACCTATAATGATCCTAATACATGTGTTTATGTAATGTAATGAGTATTCATAAAAATTTATTTGATATCCATGTATGTTAATCCTAGGACATTATAGTTAGTATGAAAGGAAGTGTTTACTTATCCTTTGAAAACTATGACAAGAAAACTTTGGTGAGATACAGAGTGATATTTGTAAGTATATTCTTATGTATGCCTCTAGGGATAATTCTACAGTTGAGTTAATTTAAAATAAAATTTACTATAAATTTGGTAAATGATAGAGAGATTGGTTTCCAAGAAATTGTTATTGGGTTTAATAAGATTATGACGATGATAAAAGAGGTTTTGAATTGTTATCCTTTGAAAAAATTAATGAATTCAAAGAATACCTCTTTTCATGCAGTTATTCTTTATTTCTCTCTTAAATTTATGTGTGTAGTGGAAATAAATAAATACAATAACAGAATATTTTACTGTGGTTTAAGGCACAAATCTCCCTTAGTCAACTCCAATAATGATCTCTCCACATGCTTGGTGATTTTTTAAAAAGTCATTTAACCTGGGACTTCTAGAACTAAGCGTAGGAAGATAATATCGTTACAATGAGAATTTTACAAGGTTTTTTGTTTCTTTTATAAGGAACCGAAAATCCACATCTTAGTCTGAGAAATAAATAATCCACCAAAACAATGTCTGAGAAGCTAAAACACTAATAAATCAATAGAGATTGATTTTACTGATAAAACCAATTTGGATTCATGATTATAGTAGTAATTGATAGATTTTATTGTTCTTTAATAGTTCATAGAATTATCAAGATCATTTGAATCATTAAATATTATTTCCTTAAATATTATTTCCTTAAAAATCAAAAGAGAAGCCAATAGATTGATGATTAAAAATGTGTGTATTAAAATTGAATCTCTAAAAAAATTCTTTGTCGATCTGTTCAATAATATTTAGCAATGAAATAAATAAATAGAAATAGAAATATAATCAAAACAAGTATGTCTTTAATTTATAACATTAGTAGCAACAATAGATCATTTTTCACATATAATTATTTTTTTATTTATCTCTATTTTCTACTTATGAAATTCTTCCTATTTATATAAGATGAATATACAAGTACGTCAATCAAAATTTTATCTTGGTAAAATAACTCTAGAAATATAGAATTATAACTTGTGAATATTTGAAATCAAACCATTCAAATAGAGTAATAACTCCACTTAGAATGATGAAAGATTTACTCCCTTAAATGTGATAATTTGAGTTGATCCTGAAATAACATTAAACTGATATTTACATCCATCGATACTGTTGAAGAAACCCCGGATAACATCCAAAATTTAAAACAACTTCATTGAAAATGTCAAACATATGGTTCCTTTATATAGTGAAAAACTCCAGAATTGTGGTTGACATCGTAGGTTTGTTTACAAAAGTAGGGTTGATTTACCATTCATTTAACCCTTAAACGTAGGGTTTCTTCCTAATGTAGGGTTTCTGATCCATACATTTTCAATAGAATAGGGTATCTTATCTATACATGTTATTACAAATGTAGTTTTACCAAACCATATGTTATTCTTATAAATATAGGTTATAAATAGTGTTTCTAGAAAACATTCAAAAACACGTAAATAAAATATTGACATTACAAATAAATTAATAACACACATATTTACTAAAACCATAATGAAATTAATGAAACTATTGAATCAACACATGCTCAACAATCTCCCCATTTTTGGATGATCACAAAACCCATATAAAAATATAAAAAGTAAAACTATTTTAAATAATAAGTTTCAAAAATATAAGTAAATAAATTATAAGCACAATTCTCCCCTTTTAACAAATAAGCTATTTAGATATATTTCTCCCTTTTCTCAAATAAATTTCTCCTATAAATTTCTCATATAAATTAATCATATAAAATTCTCATATAAAATTCTCATATAATTTTATCATATAATTTAATCAAATAAATTTCTCAAATAAATTACTAACCCTTTTTGTGAAATCAAAAATATGATAAAAATATGTCACAAAATAAACTCCTCTGAAATTCATGTTTCTTTCAACAGATTAAAATACGTAAACAAGGAGAATATAAATTATTATTCAATGAATAATATGTGATTTTAATATATGTATTATATTAACTAAAAATTGATTATAAAATAATTCCTCAAAATAAATAGCATATTTGAAAAACATATTAAAGGAATTAATATATTTTCATGGAATATTTTTACATGTCATAATTGAGAAACATTTTATTTTATTAATTGAATAGTTTGTCACTGGAAATTAACATTTAAATAATAAACCATTAACAACATTTTCACTCATCATATAATCATTTAAATAAAATACTACGAGTATAAAAATTTAAAAATAAATTACAAATAAATTTATAACACACATATTTACTAAAAAATATTTGATCAAAAATGTAAATAAAATATTGACATTAAACTAAAAATAAATTGAAAATTATGGGTTCTAAAAAGATGTATATAGTTTATCAAAACCTTCCAAAATTCAAAAAAATTCACTTAAATCTGATAAAAAGATTTACATATATTCCATTCTTTATTGAACATATATATATATATATATTTTATAGTGAAGAAAACATTTAAAAACATTAATGATTTTTAGAATATCATTCTACAGTTCTAATTGAAAATTATTAGTTTTGTTCTAAAAATTTTCAAAATATGCATTACATTATTGAGATGAAAATGAAGAGTTAATCATTTTATATTTTAACTTTTGAAAAGGAAATTTACCAAAGAAATATATTCTAAAATGAAATGTTATGTGAATTAATAAAATTTTTAATAACCTGAAATTTAATTAAAATAATTGGTTTTAACGATTAAATAAGGAATATATTTTTCCATAAACATATTTATAATTATACAATTACGATATTTTTTATATATTTTTTTCTACTATTATTAAATATAAATACATATATAACTTTTTTATATAAATTTAAATATATCAAAAATTCTATTGTAAACATTAGTATGTTTATTATATAAACAAATTTTTTTACATCTTAATTTAAATATTCAGAGAGGTTTTAACTTTTAAACATGAAATATAACTTAAATGCATAGGAAAAAAATATAAAACTTAAAATGTTCTTCTCTCCTTTATAAAATAGTTCATGAAAAAAATTTCTGATGAAGATATTTTTGAAATACTTCTTGGGTTATTGGTTCTAGTTCATTGATTTTTTAATAAATAAATACTTCATATTTGATTAATCCTTTTAAAATAGAAATATCCATAACCTTTTTCAAGAACCACTTAATGATTTAACAGTGTAGTTTTGTGGTGTATTCTTGAAAAAAATCAAATGATAGTGACTTTTTATACCCAAATGATTTTGGGTCTTGAAGTTACAGTAATTAATGTTTTAGGTTTCCAAAATTGTTTATTTTGAGTATATATTATATTATTAAAGATATATAAGACTTTTGAATAATAAAAATATTTAACACTATAAATTTTAGGCTTTCTAAAATAATAAATGTTTTCATAATTTTTGTTCATCCAAAAAAAACTTGACAGTAGATAAGATTTTAATCTCTGAACATGGAAAAAAATTACTATATACTTTTGTTTTCCACATTATTACCAATTCGATGTTTTCATTTATAAATCATATTTTTAACAATAATTTGATTTAAATAATTTTCCACATTGATAAGAAAACGTGAATATTATTATAAAGTATATATTGTCTATAAATATTCCATAACTTCAACTTCATTAAGATCAGAATAAAAATTGTAACCATTAGATATTAAGTTCTCATGTTTCTTTAAAAATCATCTTTATCTAAAGAAATAGTATTAAAATATTTTATAAGATTTTTATGATCTATTTTTAAGGATTCGTACTAATCTCTAAGCATAAAACAAAATTATTTATGTTCATTGTAAAACTGTTTTTCTAAATTGGTGTTTTGAGAATAATAATGTTGTACATCATCAGCATGAGCCATATGACATAGATTCACTATTTTATTTTTTATGAAGAGCCTCAAAGTTCGTAGTAAATTCATTATCTAATCTAGATGTAGTACTCTAGCTTTTCTTTATAACTTTCTTTCCATCTATTTCATAATTAACTCTCCTTTGAGATTTGATCAATGGACATTTGGACTATGTCTGTCATTTTTTATGAATTCATAGCATATTCCTTTCTTAAACTTTTTCATCCTCCTATTGTAAAGTTTTTCAAATCTTTTAGTGAGTTATGATAAATAATTGCTTGAATCAATATATATCGAATTAGGTAATTAATCCAAAGTATTTATAAGAGTCTCATCATAATTTTTTATAGAAATATGATTTACAACTTCAACTTTTATCTCATCTTCATAAATCGTAAATGTACCGATCAGTTTTTTCATTATAAATTTTTTTAATGGTGTGGATTTTCATATAGTAGAAAATATACCATTCTGTTTACAAGGTAAAACTAAAATACCTTTTAACTCTCGATATGATTGTGAAATTGGATCACCCAATGTAGAAATACTATTCACCATTTTAGTTAGTCTTCCATTCATCTGAGTGATTATTTCACCATTATTCATTTTTAAAGTATCAAATATTTACTTTTCATTAGTGTAACTTATTTTCTTGACATAGTCAGTTCCTTCATAGGAAACAAAAATAGTTTTCCACATTTCATTTGTGGTATAATGTTGAAATGCTCTATTAAACTCATCCTTCCCTAATCCAATGCCAATAGATTTATTTTATTTTTAATTGAGATCATATTCATTTTCTTGATCATTGTCCCATTTTTCTAGATATTCATTAGAAACATCAAAAGGATTGATAAACTTTAAATAAAATTGTATTTAAATATTTTTTTAAAATATAATCATTTTAGATTTCTATAATCCCTATTTTTACCGTAAATGTAAAGAGCATGGATCCTTGACATAACTTCTCTTTGATTATCCATTCTATGATTTTACTTTATCTAAATATTTAACTCAGGCTTGTTGTAGACAAAAGAATTATTCAAAATTGTACAAGAGATACAAACTATTATATCACTTATTTCTCTTTTTCAGATACTTTGATATCACTTTTTGGTATTGAATATAAAGAGTAGATTATTTCAATTATTTACAAAAATAGATATATAACCAATAGATCACTTCTTTTTTACAACTTGTTTGGTTAAATATGATTATGATAAATAAACAAGATGGTGTTAAATTGTGATCCCTTAAAAAATATGATGATTTCAATGAATCCCACTTGACATGTAGTGATTTTTTCTTTCAATCTTCATGTTGAGTGACCATTGGAAATAAATAATTACAAGATCACAATGATGTATAGTGGTTTAAGGCATAGTGATCCCTAAGTCCACTCAACCAATTCTCTCTCTATGATAATGGTAATTTCACTAATAATCCATTTTACTGGGGATATCTTACACTGTGTAAGGGAAGTTGATACCTTTACAATAAGGCTTTTACATGGCCATCTATTTATTTTATAGGGATCCAAAAATCCACATATTAATATAAGAAACTAATACTCCACTATGATTGACCATAATAAGTTGATCCTCTAATAAATCAATAGATATTGATTTGATTGAGAAAATATATTTACATTCACAGTTTCAATAGAAGTTATTTGATGTGGTTGATCTTAAATAGTACCTTGCATCAGTATAATATTCTTCAACATCATATAGGCTTTCCATTAGAAGCATCCTAGAAAACACTAGAAATATGATTGACATGTATGTCTTAGAAGTGTACCTCCAATAAAATGCTTTGACGAGCTGTATTAGAATATTTAATAATGAAACACACCAGTAGTAACAACAATAAAAGTAGAACACAAATTCCTCAAAAGTGTAGCATGTCACGACCCATTCCTCAAGGACCATGCCATGACAACCCCAAGCCCGCCTTCTATAGGCCAAGGGTTGGAGACTAGCACCAGAAGGAATATCCCAAAAATGGGAAGACATTACCTTTAAACCTACAAAAAAACTGACCAAGTACAGAATAAGAACAAACCATGTACTATAAATTAAGAAATTAAATGTGTGAACTGAAGCAGAATGGGCTATAATACAAACCCAACAAAATGAAAATATAGCAAAAAGGGAAAACAGCTCCAGAGGTTGTCCGCCAAAGATCCTACCTGAAGTGTAGGTACATCTCGTCACTGCAGGTCTCAATATCAACTTGTCACCTCCTTACACCCTCTATTCCTAGATTCCTATCATCGGTCAAAGTTGTCTATTGTCTGCAAAATACAAAACAAGGTGTGGGAGAATCCCATGTAGGGGTCAGTATAACAATACCTAGTAAGAACTCTGAGACCCCCAAAGATCTTCTAGAATTTCCCAAAGGAAAACCACAAAGTGTGAACCAAATAACAAATCACAAGTAAAAGACTCAACTCAAACCATGTACATATCTTAAAGAACATGAATAATAATGATTAGACAAAAATCTAATTCATCTTATTCCATTAAGAAATTATACTGATGAACAATGAAGAAGTCTCTCGGTCACTGATCAAGATAGTGTTGTAAGTCACTGATCCACACAGGGTCATAAGTCATCAATCCACAAAGGTTCATAAGTCACATATCAACGATAGGCCACTCTAAGCTAGGTCCTCATAGGGTCACACTACTACTGATCCACAAAGGGTTAGTCGTTGATCCACACAATGTCATCAGTCACTGATCCACACAAGGTCTTAAGTCGTTGATCCACGATTAGCTGATCTAAGGTTGGTTCATATAGGGTCATGCTAGTGATAATCTTCACAAGTTCGTTCTGATTCTGATCCACAAAGGGATATATGTTACATGAAATCCAGCCACAAGATTCCCGTACTTGTTGTGCTTGAGTTTCCAAGAAACCACTCCTCAAGATATCATTTGTCACGACCCACCCTCGGGGTCCGTGCCGTGACTACCCCAAGCCCGCCTTCCATTGGCCAGGGGCTGGCGACTAGCACCAAGGCGTAAATCCCGGTAAAAAGGGAAGGCATTGCCTTTGTAAAGTAAACAAACACCACAGAGTAAACAAGCGGAAAGTAAACACTAAACAAAAGCAGAATACAACTGAAAGTGCGGAAAAGAAAAAGGGCCAGAATACAAACCCAAACTGAAAGTAAAGTACAACTCGAAAGGGAAAACAGCAACTGAAAAGTAAAAGCCTCTACTCCGAGCTGTCCACAGGAAATCCCACCTGAAGGGTGGGTACAGATAGCTCCTCTGCTCCACGGGTCCCGCCGTCCGGTCCGAGCACGTCCCGCCCAGTGGTCCACCTCCGGGTACCGTCCCGCTCTGCAAGCCTCAGCTAAGTTCAACGCTGTCCGTCGTCTGCAACCAACACAACGTAGTGCGGGCAAAGCCCGTGCAGGGGTGAGTATAAGCTACTCAGTAGGGACCCCGAGACCCCTGAAGGTCTCTCAAAATCCACAAAGGATAAACCACGAAGAAAGGAACAATCACAAAGTAACAACCGGCACTGCTTAGGTATATGCCCATACATATACCTAAGTCATCAATTCAAATACGCTCCAACCTCCGAGCCCAAGTACAACTCAGTCCACACAGGAAAGTAAACGTATTCCACACAAGAAAGCAAAACGTAATCCACACAGGATTGCACAACACAATCCACACAGGAAAGCAATAGGATTCAGCTCACACAGGTATACTTCTTCAAGGACGATAAAGATGATCACTTATCCATCTAAGTCGTCGGACCCACGAAGGATCGATAGGTAACTAACCCCCGCAAAGACCACACAGGATCGGGCCCACACAGGACCTGTAGGCGCTAGCTCACATAGAACCGCTGAGCGCGGATCCACACAGGATCGGACCCACACAGGATCGGGCCCACACAGGACCTGTAGCACTGATCCACGTAGGATCGCTGAGTGCTGAAGTCGTCGTTGTCAAATCTACACAGGATCTCTGTACTGTCGTCATCGCAGTCACAGTAGCAGTCGTAGCAGTAGTAGTCACAGTAACAGTCGCAGCCAGCACTAGGGTTCCCGCACACAGCAAGCTCGTTCGGAGGGTCCGCTCCACGAGCCGAGAGGCTGATACATCAACTGTCACAAAGACCAGAGTTGATGTATCCAAAAGTTCTGTATCGTCAACAGGAACTCAACGCAACAGACGGCGCGTCGATCGGACGCCCGGTCTGAGAGTTATTGGCATTTTCGTCTCCGGGGCCCGGTTGGTTTTTAAGGAAAAACCAACCCGACCGTACTCCACTTGCGTCCAAACCTTGGGCGGAGTATGCCAAAAGATCCGTCTCACTAAGAGGAACACAACACAGCTGACGGCACGTCAATCGGACGTCCGTAGCTCAAGATATGAGCGTTTCCGCTCCGAAGGCCCGGTTGGTTTCGTGAACGAACCAACCCGGCCGAACTCAAAAGAATCCGAAACCTTGAGTGCGATAAACCGAAACGACCGTCTCGATCCAAGAATCGCGTTGTCGTAGACGGTTCGTCAATCGGAGGTCCGAGGCTCAAGTTATGGCCCAAAGACCGAAAAAGATTCGAAACGGGGGGGTCCGGGTCCGGGCCGACCCGGCCCGACCCCCCCCTGGGGCGGCCCGGCCGGGCGGCAGGCCGGCAACGCGGCGGCGCGGCGGCGGCGCGGCGGCCGGCGGCGCGGGGGCCGCGGCGGCCTGTCGCCGCAGGGTGGCTGCACGCGGGGGCTAAGCCCCCGCTGATTGAAAAGTCGGCGCGACAATATGCCGCGCCCCTTCTGCAAAACCGCCCCCCCCCCTCACGTGGGGGGCTTGATTGAATAAAAACCGGGGGGCTGCTGCCCCCCCCCCCTTCCTACATGGAAACCGCCCCCCTCTTAAAGAGGGGGGTTTTAAATGTTGGCCGGGGAATTAATTTTCCCCGGTTTAACGTCATCCGGCCGGCCAGCTGGCCGGCCGGTTTTCTCCAACGGGACCGGAAATTCCGGTCCCCTCTTCGGCTTCCGACCCCGGCGGCCCGGCCGCCGGTCTTCTCATTCCGCCGTGGCCCGGAACCGGCCGCGGTCTCCTCGTCCCGCCGCGGCCCGGAACCGGCCGCGGTGTTCGTCGTCCGGCGCGGTGCGACGACACCGCGCCCCTTCGCCGTGCCTTGATTCCTTTCAACGCGGCGTGACGGCGTCGCGTTCTTGAAGATTCTACCTCGGCGTGGCGCGACGGCGCCATGCAAAATAATTGCACGATTATCCGTGTGGTGCGACGGCACCACGCCACTTTGCTTCCACCCGCAAGAATAAACAACAAGAACGATGGAGGGGGTTCGGCCGTGTTCATGCGGTCCGGCCCCCTCACGTTAAGCAATAACGCATCTTAAAATAATCCAAAGCCACACGTTAGACTTGCTAAAATTCATGATCAAAAATAGAATAACTAAACAATAATCAACAACCCCTAGCTCGGGTATAAGGTTCAAAGATTGTCAACGTTCCGCGGAAGACGACGTCGCGGAGGTCGGGCGTCGCGGTAGCCGTTCGTCAAATCCGATGACGAAGGGATGCGTCCGAAGAGACATGTCGTTGGAGAAACTTCTTATGTCGACAAAGGGAATCCGAGGAGGAAGCGGCGTTCCCACTCGTTGACACGGAAGACGAAGAAGAGCGGAGCGGCGTTCTTCGTCGGGACTTGAGCGTTCTTCGTCAAGTTGAGCGTTCTTCGTGATCTTCGTCGGAGATGGAGAAGAAGAAGAAAAAGCTCTCCACCTTTCAAGAAGACAAACAATTAACTAAAATAAAATAAGACAACATCTTATTTTATTATCACATAACACACTAGAATTTCAAATGTTTGAAATTCAAAAGGATTAACTCCCATAATTAAATAAGTAACTCAAGTCATTTAATGACGTGTTAAGGGAGTTGGGAGAATATGAAAGGTTTAGGGGTTCGTGTGGGCCCCACCACACTTAATCCTCCCAAGGGAGGTTAAGTGGGTGTGGGTCCCACTTCCAACCCCCTTTGGTAGGTTTTTATCAAGTTATAATAAAATTTGTTCTTCACAAATTTTATTTAACTCAAACTAAAAACCCCAAAACTAACATTCAACCTGCAACAAACGCAACTTCCGAAAAGGTCTCTTTAAGCGAAAATCGGTGCTGCGAGTTCATCGGTGCCCTCAGATTTCAATTCCGAGCACCGAATCAAAAGTTAGGAAAACCCGCTCGTTCGTTCACTGAACGTACCTGAGCCAAACTTCAGAAATTAATTCCGGGCACTCCGGGCCTCGGAATCAGGTGCCGTCTGAAACTGCGCTCTTGTAAAATTCTAAAGAAAATTAAGAAAAAATTTTCCTTGAATTTTAAGGGTCTTTACATTACTCCAACCTCAGGGCTTTACGTCCCCGTAAAGATACATCAAAAACTAGGGAAACAAATGAGGGTACTGAGCATGCATCTGAGCCTCCCGCTCCCATGTGCTCTCCTGGAGATTCCCATGCTGCCATCTGATGCGCACAAGAGGAATCGATCGCCCACGCAGGACCCGCTCCTGTCGATCCTCTATATCCACCGGAACCTCCGTGAAAGTCACCCCATCGTCAACGTCAAGCTCCCCATGGTCAACGATGTGCGTCGGGTCGTGCACGTATCTCTTCAGCTGGGATACGTGGAAGACGTCGTGCACCCGGTGCAACTGAGGTGGTAGAGCCAGGCGATAAGCCACCTCACCAATCCTGCTGAGAATCTGGAAGGGTCCGATGAAGCGCGGAGATAACTTGCCGCCTCGGCCAAATCTCTGAATACCACGTCGAGGTGAGACCCGCAAGAAGACGTGGTCGCCATCCTCGAACTCCAGTGGCCTCCGCCTCCTGTCAGCGTATGACTTCTGCCGGCTCTGAGCTGTCCTCATCCGCTCCTGGATGACCTGGACCTTCTCTGTCGTGGCCTGGACCATCTCCGGTCCCACCAGTGCTGACTCCCCAGGGTCTGTCCAGCACAAAGGAGATCTACATGGTCGGTCGTACAACGCCTCGTACGGTGCCATCCCGATGGTGGAGTGGTAGCTGTTGTTGTACGCAAACTCCACCAAGGGTAGGTGGTCCTCCCAGCTATGACCAAAGTCGAGGACACATGCGCGGAGCATGTCCTCGAGAGTCTGAATGGTCCTCTCCGTCTGACCATCCGTCTGAGGGTGGAAGGCTGTGCTCAGACGTAGCTGCGTCTCGAACGCCTCCTGTAACCCCTTCCAAAGCCGGGAAGTAAAGCGGGCATCTCGATCGGATATGATAGATGATGGCACACCGTGGAGCCGCACAATCTCCTGAACGTAGAGACGTCCCAAGCTCTCCACTGAGCCCTGCTCTCTGATGGGTAAGAAGTGTGCCGACTTGGTGAGTCGGTCAACAATCACCCAGATGGAGTCGTGACCTCTGGAAGTGCGTGGAAGACCAGTCACGAAGTCCATAGATATGTCGTCCCACTTCCACTCCGGAACCTCCAAGGGCTGTACCAAGCCCGCTGGTACCTGATGCTCTGCCTTCACCTGCTGACAGGTGAGGCATCGAGAAACGAACTCTGCTACAGCCTTCTTCATGCCCGGCCACCAGTGCTGTCGTCTGAGGTCCTGGTACATCTTCGCCACTCCAGGATGTACCGCCAAAGGAGAAGTGTGAAACTCTCTCAGCACTTCCTCTCGCAAAGCGACTGGTACCATGGTACATCCTCTGAAAAGGATGTCGTGCTCTGCTCCAAGGGAGAAACCATCAGGTGCCTGTCCCGAGGATATCTGTGCACGCCGTGTCTCACAGTCAGCGTCCTCACGCTGTGCCTCTCTGACCCGCTGCAGTAGTGGAGGAGTGACTGTGAGAGACTGAAGAAAGGCTGCTCCATCTCTATCCATGAAGGATATCTGCAAAGAGGCTAGCTGCTCCGTCGCCTCCTCAAGTAGCTGAATGCCCGTCCTCCTGCTGAGGGCATCAGCTACTACGTTCCCTTTCCCAGGAGTATAGACTATCTCAAAGTCATAGTCCTGGAGGAACTCGAGCCATCGCCGCTGTCTCAGGTTCAGGTCCTTCTGAGAGAAGATATACCTGAGACTCTGATGATCGGAAAAGACTGTAAAGCGCTCGCCCATCAGGTAGTGTCGCCATGTCTTCAGAGCGAAGACCACTGCTGCTAACTCCAGGTCATGGGTAGCGTAGTTCTGCTCATGCGGCCTCAACTGACGTGATCCATAGGCGATCACGGCCCGCTCCTGCATCAGAACACATCCGAGTCCGGTCCCTGATGCATCGCAGTAGACTACGTACCCTACTCCCTCCTCAGGCAACCTCAAGATAGGTGCGCTAGTCAATCTCTGTCTCAGCTCCTGGAAGCTCTGCTGACATCTGTCAGACCACACGAAGGGTTTCCCCTTCTTCGTCAAAGCTGTGAGTGATGCCGCAACTCTAGAGAAATCTGGCACGAATCTCCGATAGTATCCAGCTAGTCCCAAGAAACTCCGAACCTCAGTCACGCTCCTGGGTGGCTCCCATGCTAACACAGCCTCAATCTTCGCGGGATCCACTGCAACTCCCACCTCAGAGATAACGTGTCCCAAAAAGTGGACCTCACGTATCCAGAACTGGCACTTCGAGAGCTTACCATAAAGCTGGTGCTCTCGGAGTGTGTCAAGAACAACTCGCAAGTGATAGGCGTGTTCCTCCTCTGTCGTAGAGTAAATCAGATTGTCGTCGATGAAGACCACGACAAACCGATCGAGGTATGGCTGAAAGATCCTGTTCATGAGAGCCATGAACACTGCTGGAGCATTGGTTACACCGAAAGGCATAACCAAGAACTCATAGTGGCCATACCGACATCTGAAGGCCGTCTTCTGCACATCCTCGTCTCTGACTCTGAGCTGATGATAGCCTGACCTGAGGTCTATCTTCGAGAACCACCGTGCTCCCTTGAGCTGATCAAAGAGGTCATCAATCCTCGGTAGCGGATACTTGTTTCTCACTGTCACCTGGTTCAGGCGACGATAGTCAACACAAAGTCGCAAGCTCCCGTCCGCCTTCTTGGCGAACAAAATCGGGGAAGCCCAGGGTGAAACACTGGGTCGGATGAACCCCTTGCCCTGTAAGTCCTCCAACTGTACCCGTAGCTCTCGAAGCTCGGCGGGGGCCATCCGATATGCTGGAGTAGATATCGGGGCTGTCCTGGGGTACAAGTCAATATAAAAGTCTACCTCTCTGTGAGGAGGCAGCCCTGGAACGTCGTCGGGAAAAACGTCCGCAAACTGATCCACCACTGCAGGAAAACCAGGACTCCGCACGTCAACTGCTCCAAGGATAAGGCTAGCCAACTGATGAGTAATGGGCTGTCCTCTCCTCCGCGGAAGTCCATCCTGTGCTGCTAAGTCTCCCTTCTCGCCGGTGAAGGTGAACCTGCTCCCGTCAGTGCGTACACATCGCACCTTGCACCTAAAACAGTCAATCTGTGCATGGACCGTAGATAGCCAATCCATGCCCAAGATGACGTCGTAAGGCCTCGACGCTGCTACAAGAAGATCCCAGCCGAAGATCTCACCTCCTAGAGTAAGCTCACACTGCCGGCACCAGTGCGTAATCGTCGAGTCTGCTCCCGTAGGAGTCTCTAGCCGTAAGGATCGAGCCAACGGCTCTGTCGGAATCTCCGAGCTCCGAACAAGGGCAGCGGCTATGAAAGAGTGACTCGCTCCTGTGTCTATAAGAACTGCAGCAAGGGTGGAATAGACACAGATAGTACCTCGAATCATCTCGGGTGCGCCGTGGTCGTAGGCCTCTACTGCCTGGAGCTGTGCCTGTCGCTACCCGCCAGCTCCCTGTGGTCGGGGTGGACCTCCTGGTGGTGGTGGTGGTAGAGCCTCAAAGTGTCGGCCACCACCGGCTGCTCGTCCAGCTCCTCTGCGACGTCCGCCTCCTCCCTACGGACCGCCACGGTCGACCCTCTGCCTCTGCCTCGGTGGTCCCTCAACCGTCTGCTGCTCCTCGGCACGGCGGGTCGGGCAGTCACGAGCCATGTGGCCCTGCCCGCCGCACGAGTAGCACTGTCTGCCTCTCGTAAGACTGGCTCCGCGCTGTGTGCCCCGCACTGCTGAGCTAGTGTCCTGAGGTCATCTGCCCGAAGGTCTGGTCTGTCTGGACCCCTGAGTCATTCGTCGACTGCCTGCTGCAGATGACTCTGCCACGTGCCGCCCTGCGGTGGGTCTCTGTGCTGGTGTAGACTCAGCAAGGAAGCTCTCGATCAGAAGGGCCCGCTCCAGTACTCCTGTCTGAGTCGGTATGCTGAGGGAAATCAGCGATGCCCTGATCTCGTGTCTCAAACCCTGCTCGAAGGTCCGGTCCCGGAAGAATGGGTCTCGTACCATGTCAGTCGAGTAGCGCGAGAGATCGGTAAATCTCGTCGAGTACTGAGCGACCGTCATGCTGCCCTGCCGCAGCTGAAGAAGCTCCTGGATACGCACCGCACAAAGGGTGGCTGGGACGAACTCCGAGCGGAAGAGGCTCTCAAAGTCCGTCCAAAGTAGAGATGCCTCATCGTGCACCTGGAGCATCAGGCTCCACCATCGTCCTGCTGCTGCGTGTAGTAGGCTCGCAGCGAGGATCACCATGAGGTCTGCTGGTGTCCTCACTAGCCTAAACACTCGAACCACTGCCTCCAGCCAGTCCTCTACTGCCTGGGGATCTGTCTCCCCGCGAAACCTGGGCGTTCGCTGGCGCTGAAACTCATGCAGTGCGCTGAGGCGACGTGCATCGTCAGCGGCTGCTGCTGGAAGCATCGGGGGCTCGGCGGGTAAAGCTACCGCCGGTGCCACTACTAGCAAATGGCCTTGCACCGAGGCCTCGTCGCTCGGTGGGCTGTCGTCACGCTCGACTCTCGGAACCCTAGCTGGCTGCCGTCGTGAGGCCATCCTGAAAAGGAAACAGGTGCGCCACGGTCAGAACAGTATACCTGGTGAGCTGATATAAGTAATCACAAAGAAAACTTTGAAACACACACGCAATCAATGTTTTCGTGCATTAAGTCGGAAATCAGAAGTCAGGGTCCTGGTGTACGGATACGTCGGCCGCCGCACCAATACTGGACTCCCTGGACTGATAACCACACTCAATACGCTAAACATTATTGCTTCACATAGAAAAGATCAGAGTTCGCGGTAGAACCGAACTCCTCTGATACCAATTTGTCACGACCCGCCCTCGGGGTCCGTGCCGTGACTACCCCAAGCCCGCCTTCCATAGGCCAGGGGCTGGCGACTAGCACCAAGGCGTAAATCCCGGTAAAAAGGGAAGGCATTGCCTTTGTAAAGTAAACAAACACCACAGAGTAAACAAGCGGAAAGTAAACACTAAACAAAAGCAGAATACAACTGAAAGTGTGGAAAAGAAAAAGGGCCAGAATACAAACCCAAACTGAAAGTAAAGTACAACTCGAAAGGGAAAACAGCAACTGAAAAGTAAAAGCCGCTACTCCGAGCTGTCCACAGGAAATCCCACCTGAAGGGTGGGTACAGATAGCTCCTCTGCTCCACGGGTCCCGCCGTCCGCTCTGAGCACGTCCCGCCCAGTGTTCCACCTCCGGGTACCGTCCCGCTCTGCAAGCCTCAGCTAAGGTCAACGCTGTCCGTCGTCTGCAACCAACACAACGTAGTGCGGTCAAAGCCCGTGCAGGGGTGAGTATAAGCTACTCAGTAGGGACCCCGAGACCCCTGAAGGTCTCTCAAAATCCACAACGGATAAACCACGAAGAAAGGAACAATCACGAAGTAACAACCGGAACTGCTTAGGTATATGCCCATACATATACCTAAGTCATCAATTAAAATACGCTCCAACCTCCGAGCCCAAGTACAACTCAGTCCACACAGGAAAGTAAACGTATTCCACACAAGAAAGCAAAACGTAATCCACACAGGATTGCACAACACAATCCACACAGGAAAGCAATAGGATTCAGCTCACACAGGTATACTTCTTCAAGGACGATAAAGATGATCACTGATCCATCTAAGTCGTCGGACCCACGAAGGATCGATAGGTAACTAACCCCCGCAAAGACCACACAGGATCGGGCCCACACAGGACCTGTAGAAGCTGGCTCACACAGAACCGCTGAGCGCGGATCCACACAGGATCTGACCCACACATGATCGGGCCCACACAGGACCTGTAGCACTGATCCACGTAGGATCGCTGAGTGCTGAAGTCGTCGTTGTCGAATCCACACAGGATCTCTGTACTGTCGTCGTCGCAGTCACAGTAGCAGTCGTAGCAGTAGAAGTCACAGTAACAGTCGCAGCCAGCACTAGGGTTCCCGCACACAGCAAGCTCGTTCGGAGGGTCCGCTTCACTAGCCGAGAGGCTGATACATCAACTGTCACAAAGACCAGAGTTGATGTATCCAAAAGTTCCGTATCGTCAACAGGAACTCAACGCAACAGACGGCGCGTCGATCGGACGCCCGGTCTGAGAGTTATTGGCATTTTCGTCTCCGGGGCCCGGTTGGTTTTTAAGGCAAAACCAACCCGACCGTACTCCACCTGCGTCCAAACCTCAGGCGGAGTATGCCAAAAGATCCGTCTCACTAAGAGGAACACAACACAGCTGACGGCACGTCAATCGGACGTCCGTAGCTCAAGATATGAGCGTTTCCGCTCCGAAGGCCCGGTTGGTTTCGTGAACGAACCAACCCGGCCGAACTCAAAGTAATCCGAAACCTTGAGTGCGATAAACCGAAACGACCATCTCGATCCAAGGATCGCGTTGCCGCAGACGGTTCGTCAATCGGAGGTCCGAGGCTCAAGTTATGGCCCAAAGACCGAAAAAGATTCGAAACGGGGGGGTCCGGGTCCGGGCCGACCCGGCCCGACCCCCCCCCCCCCCCCTGGGGCGGCGCGGCGGCGCGGGGGCCGCGGCGGCCTGTCGCCGTAGGGTGGCTGCACGCGGGGGCTAAGCCCCCGCTGATTGAAAAGTCGGCGCGGCAATATGTCGCGCCCCTTCTGCAAACCCCCCCCCCCCCCCCCTCACGTGGGGGGCTTGATTGAATAAAAACCGGGGGGCTGCTGCCCCCCCCCCCCCCCTTCCTACATGGAAACCGCCCCCCTCTTAAAGAGGGGGGTTTTAAACGTTGGCCGGGGAATTAATTTTCCCCGGTTTAACGTCATCCGGCCGGCCAGCTGGCCGGCCGGTTTTCTCCAACGGGACCGGAAATTCCGGTCCCCTCTTCGGCTTCCGACGCCGGCGGCCCGGCCGCCGGTCTTCTCATTCCGCCGCGGCCCGGAACCGGCCGCGGTCTCCTCGTCCCGCCGCGGCCCGGAACCGGCCGCGGTGTTCGTCGTCCGGCGCGGTGCGACGACACCGCGCCCCTTCGCCGTGCCTTGATTCCTTTCAACGCGGCGCGACGGCGTCGCGTTCTTGAAGATTCTTCCTCGGCGTGGCGCGATGGCACCGCGCAAAATAATTGCACGATTATCCGCGTGGTGCGGCGGCACCACGCCACTTTGCTTCCACCCGCAAGAATAAACAACAAGAACGATGGAGGGGGTTCGGCCGTGTTCATGCGGTCCGGCCCCCTCACGTTAAGCAATAACGCATCTTAAAATAATCCAAAGCCACACGTTAGACTTGCTAAAATTCATGATCAAAAATAGAATAACTAGACAATAATCAACAAACCCTACCTCGGGTATAAGGTTCGAAGATTGTCAACGTTCCGCGGAAGACGACGTCGTGGAGGTCGGGCGTCGCGGTAGTCGTTCGTCAAATCCGATGACGAAGGGATGCGTCCGAAGAGACACGTCGTTGGCGAGACTTCTTATGTCGACGAAGGGAATCCGAGGAGGAAGCGGCGTTCCCACTCGTTGACACGGAAGACGAAGAAGAGCGGATCGGCGTTCTTCGTCGGGACTTGAGCGTTCTTCGTCAAGTTGAGAGTTCTTCGTGATCTTTGTCAGAGATGGAGAAGAAGAAGAAAAAGCTCTCCACCTTTCAAGAAGACAAACAATTAACTAAAATAAAATAAGACAACATCTTATTTTATTATCACATAACACACTAGAATTTCAAATGTTTGAAATTCAAAAGGATTAACTCCCATAATTAAATAAGTAACTCAAGTCATTTAATGAGGCGTTAAGGGAGTTGGGAGAATATGAAAGGTTTAGGGGTTCGTGTGGGCCCCACCACACTTAATCCTCCCAAGGGAGGTTAAGTGGGTGTGGGTCCCACTTCCAACCCCCTTTGGTAGGTTTTTATCAAGTTATAATAAAATTTGTTCTTCACAAATTTTATTTAACTCAAACTAAAAACCCCAAAACTAACTTTCAACCCGCAACAAATGCAACTTCCGAAAAGGTCTCTTTAAGCGAAAATCGGTGCTGCGAGTTCATCGGTGCCCTCGGATTTCAATTCCGAGCACCGAATCGAAAGTTAGGAAAACCCGCTCGTTCGTTCACTGAACGTACCTGAGCCAAACTTCAGAAATTAATTCTGGGCACTTCGGGCCTCGGAATCAGGTGCCGTCTGAAACCGCGCTCTTGTAAAATTCTAAAGAAAATTAAGAAAAAATTTTCCTTGAATTTTATGGGTCTTTACATCATTCATACCTCAACCTCCATGAAGTCCCATGAAGAATTAACCCGATAAAATTCCATGTCATAAGGGTTCCAATGAACAAGATAGCACTTAAATTGGATACCCAATCTATAAATTATTGGCATTTTAGTGTCGAAAGCCCTGTTGGATTCGAGTCTAATCTAACCCGGCTATACTATAACATTATCTAAAACCCCAGTGGAGTATCTCAAAAGGACTGCCTTGTCCTAAGTGTTCCAGTGCCATAGACGGTTCTTTAAACAGACGTCTGGTTTAGGAGATATGCCCCTTTAGGAAAAACTTGGCCTAAATGGGTCTTGGTGTGGTCTGACCCAATCAGACCGACTCGGCCCCAACCCGGTCTAGGCTAACCCAACTCGGTCTGGTTCAACCCAGGTCCTACTCAGCCCCACCCGAACCGGCCCGACCTGAACTGGCTGGGGCTGGCCTGGACCGGCTGGACCCTGCCCGGTCCACCGGCTGGGTGCAGCCGGCCAGTTTGGTTGCAGATGCAACTCTCCACTGAATTGACTGAAGTCAGTTCAATCTTAAATAGGGGGTGCCAGGTTGGCATCACACCTTCATCTGATTGGTCTCATGGACCAATCTAGGGTGGGACCCGTGCTCTAGGTCAGCCTCCATCATAATTGAATTTGCAGCTTCTCCTCTGTGGTGTGCTGTCGTGGAGTACCACCACCATTAATGTGGCCAGCGTCGGCTGATTGCCCATGTCTCTGTGGCATCTTCAAGCTCTGCAACCTCCTTGCAGTCAGCGAGAGCCGGTCATCACCTCATTAGGTCGCAAAATTCGTCGTGCCGGCAGAACTTCCACGGGCCACTAGTGAAGCTCTGGAGGTCTGTTTTATTTCCTTTCTATGCCTATGGGAAACCCGAGACACCACCTACATTGTAGGGCTCTTATTTTTCTTTGCTTCCATGTTTCTAAATCACCCATGAAGAACGCTACCAAAGAAAAATTAGTGGGGGTCTGTGTCTTATTCAGTTTATCCCGCACACTCCGCATTAGCATTATAAAAAGAAGAGATATCAAACATCATCAAGAGAATAAGAATTAATAAAACTCTTAGAATATAAAAAAAAACCCTACCTGGAACTCATTGGAAGGAACTGTGGATGAGGGAAGAAGAATCCACGTTCTAAGGTGCTCGTCGGTGTTTTCTGATCTCCATATTGAATCACTAATGGCGTCATTGAATCTCCATTCTTCATTGGAGGAATACATCACAGACATTTATCCAAAGGTTCCACTTGTGGGTATTCAAAACCCAAACCAAATATTTGTCTAAATAAGGGGTAAAGAACCTCCCTCAGTTTGTTTCATTAATGTGGTTCTTTAATGAACTGCATTGAATGTTTCATTAAATCCTATGAGTGTAGCGGTTATGTAACCAAATTTCATGTCATTAAATGTTTCCCATTAAATCTTGATGTTACAATGTAACCCCTCCACCATCACTCAACGATTGAAATAAAATAAAATAACTCATGGATTTATTTTATTATACTTTTTTGAAAAGTAAAAAAAAAATTCCTAATCACTATCAATCGAAGATAAGATTCACCTTAGAAAATCAAAAAATATGAATTCAGAGGTGCCCTCATATTTTTAATCTAATAAATAGTTCAAATGATAGAAATCACTACTCGCACGTTCTCTGAGTGTACATTAAAAAAAGTTTAAAAATCCATTATGGTCTCTCCAGGACTCAGAATCACATGCTGTCAATTTTCACAAACTCATAAAAAATGTTGAGTCAATAAGGTTTTCCTTATGACTTTTCCATTCCTTCTTGTTTTGAAAATCACAAACACCTTATACTTAAGTAAATATTATTATTACACAAATAAGGAAAATTTACTTCCTTAAGGAAATTTACCTTAACCTAGATTTTCTTATACTTATCCATTTTTTTCTTTAAAATCAAAAACCGGAATCACAACCAAATTGTTGGAGCCTTATAATGAAAAGTTGGAGTATTCTATTTTTAGGATCCGAATCTTGGATGTGACCTGTAATAGAGTTTTAATCCGAATTCTGGATTCCAAACTCTGAAGCAGTTCTAATTCTAACTCTTAAGAAGTTCGACTCCGAACTCTTTAGAAGTTTGACCCCGAACTCTTAAGAAGTTCAACTCCGAACTCTTAAGAAGTTCGACTCTGAACTCTTAAGAAGTTCGACTCCGAACTCTTAAGAAGTTCGACTCCGAACTCTTTAGAAGTTCGACTCTGAACTCTTTAGAAGTTCGACTCTGAACTCTTTATAAGTTCAACTCCGAACCCTTATGAAGTTCGACTCCGAACTCTTAAGAAGTTCGACTCCGAACTCTTTAGAAGTTTGACTCCAAACTTTTAAGCAGTTCGACTCCGAACTCTATAGATTTAGAATCCGATTTCTGATGAAACCAGACTCTGATTTTCTATAAAATAAAATCCTAACATTTCTTAACATAGACTTCGAACTTCATTATGGTTAGACTTTGAACCTTTGACATTCTTAACACTCTGAACTATTAATTAGTCTTTACTTACATTTGCTTCATTCCAAAACGATGTCGTACATTCAGTTATACAAAGTTTGTTATAAAACGATGTCGTCTATTCTGTTTCTTATTAACCGTTGGTTGAGTTACACGTGAACAGGTCCTTCCGAATTTCATGGAAAATATGACCGTTGGAAGAAGGAGCCGACCATTGGAAATTTGCCTATAAATAGGAGCTCATTTGAAAGAGCTCAGTGCTAAAAGGCTGACTGATCTTCGATTCATGTGATTACATACTTGAAGTGATTTCTAGAGAGAGAGGATCTTATTAACTCTCAAAGCTTCGTGCGACTATGAATGTTGGTGATTACATTCGAGGACTTCCGGGGATAGGAAGACAGAGGTGCCGACTACCTTGAAGTTCGAGGGCTTCCTTGCTGAGGAAGACAGAGGTTACCAACTACCTTGAAGTTGAGGGCTTGCGGGGATAGCAAGACAGAGACACTCCGATCTTCGTATCGAGGGCTTACCCTGGTGTGGGTAAGACAGACTTTCTTGAAAGTATAAATCAAGGGACCTTTATCCAAGGTTGTTGGATACCCTTCTCTTTGGGTTAAAAGACTTATATCTTGTTAGTTGTAGTTTAACTACTTCTTTAATTTCCGCAGCATTTTGTTTTATAAGGAAACTATAACTTTCTTATACTTCCTTACTTGTACTTTCTTCCATTTAGAATCTATACGCTTTAAGGTAGAATATCATATTGTAATCTTTTGTTAAGTTTCAATTTCCGGAACCATATTTCTGGAACCCACATTCGGAATCTCTTTCCAAGTTTTCATTTGGTATTAGAGGTGTTGTGAATTTTCTTAAGTTTAACTTTTTAAACTTAGCCTTTTCCTTTACTCGAGGAAAACATAGTTATTTGTAACTAACTTTAAAGGTTCCAAAGGAATTTTTAATGTATACAATTTACCCCCCTCTTGTATATTGAGGATCTACATCACTATTTCGATCCTACAATTGGTATCAGAGGATGTTTCTGAAATACTTATACTTAAGAATAAGTTTTTCTTGCTCACTTTGTCATTCCGAACATTACCATTCCGAACTTTCTCATTCCGAACTTTGTTATTACAAAACTTTTACTACTAACAAATTTGTGTTCCAAGGGTTGTTCTAGTATGGCAGGAATTAATGTTGGTTCGATTGATAATCTAAATCCAACAAGACCACCCATATTTGATGGTAATGACTATGAGTACTGGAGAGATCGAATGAAGACTTTTGTTATCAACACTGGAGTGTATAATTTTGTAATGATTACTGATGATTATAAAATTCCTGACAAGGAAGTTAGAACTTTCACTAACCACGAAAAGAAAGAATATCAACTCAATTATAAGGTACGCAATACTCTACTATGTTCAATGACTAGAAATATATATAGCCAAATTTCTTCTTGTGAAGAAGCTAACTGTATCTGGAAGAAGTTAGAGGTTACACACTTTGGGGCTTCTAAAGTGATTGAGACTAAAAGAGCTATGCTTAGAGCTGAATATCATGGCCTCACCATTCCTTATGGAGAACCAATCTGTAAAGTTCAACAGAGATTCATGACTATAGTCAACAGCCTACAATCTATGGGAGAGAAAGGTTTAGATGATGAATCTCTTGTGGATAAAATAATTGATATTATGCCCAATGAGTGGGAATCCAAAATAACAGCTATAAATGAAAACAGGAAGGTCACTCAGATCTCTCTTGATGAGCTTTTTGGAACTCTTCTACAACATGAAACCAGAATGAAGAGAGATGCAGAAAACATCAAGAAGAAGAATGGAAATGGTACTGTTGCTTTTACTACTACTTCAAATCAGATGAAAGCTAAGACTCCTGAGAGAGTAACCAGATCCAAGTCTAAGAAAGTTATTTTCCAATTAAAATCTAGTGGGAGTGAACTCTCATAAAATGAACTAGAAAATCTTGCTCGAAGGATGAACAAGATAGCTGGCCAGAGAAATTTCCAATCAAAGTATAAGAAAAAGGAAAGGAAAGATAAGAAAGATGGAGAAGTTACTTGTTATGAATGAAAGAGAGCTGGACATATTAGACCAGATTGCCCTATGCTCGAAAATAAATAAAGGAAAGAAATGAATTCAGACAGAAAAAGAAATAAGTATTATAAAGCTAAAGCTAAGAATGTTCTGAAAGCTAATGACACCTGGAGTGCAAGTGGTGGTGACTCTTCAGATGAATCTTCTGATTATGAATCTTCAGGATAGAAGAATCTTGGTCTTAGAGCCAGATTACCTATTGATAATCATTGTTTTATGGCTAAGGTACGAAATGCTGAATCATTGACCAATGTTTCTTTAAATTCTAATGATAGTAAGTATTATAACTCTTCGGATGAAGAATCATCTTCTGATGAGGAAAATACTTTACCTACTTATGAAGAAGTCTCTAGGTTTGCTGAAATTCTTGAAATTGAGAATTCCAAAGTCAATAAAAAACTTGATAAGGAAAACTCTTGGAATTCTATTCTTACAAAAGAGATATCAGATCTTTCTAAAGATCTTGATAGAAAAAATGCTGATTTTGAATGTATTTCACAAAATCTTGAGAAAGTAAGTTCTGAGAAGAACAAACTTTCTAAAGAATTAGAAAAAGTAATTTCTAATAAAAATGTTTTTGAGCCTAGCTCTAGTTCAAAAACTAATGATTTTGAGGATAAAAACTTGGTTGTAAAACTCAAGTCCGAAATTTTTTCCATAAAGAAGTGTTTATCAAACTTTACCCATGGTAAGGAAAATTTTGATAAAATGTATTCTCAAATACGACCTTTAAGAAATAAATATGGATTTGGTTATACCCATGAAAAACCAACTTTCAGTAACAATTATTTTGTTCCTCAAAGTGCCCCATTTTGTACCAAGTGTCAATGTGGTGGTCACTAGGCAAAGAATTGTTCCTTAAACAAAACCCAATCTTTTGGATTTCACAAAGCTTACTTTTCTAAGAAGATGTGGGTTCTTAAAATTTTATTATCTGGAAATCTCAGATCCAAACAAGTTTGGATTCCGAAAGTCTAATTTTCTTCTTGATTTCAGGAAAATAAAGAGAGTACCAGCAACAATACACAGTACATGGATAGTGGATGTTCCCGGCACAAGACTGGTAACAAAAGCTTTTTTGAAAAGATTATCAAAACGAAAGGAGGAAAAGTAACTTTCAGAGATAATGCTAAGGGAGAGATTGTTGGTATTGGTAATATTGTTCTTCTTGGTAAAACCTTGATTTCAAATGTTCTTTTTTTTAAAGGTCTTAATCACAACCTCATTAGCATAAGTCAGTTATGTGATGAAGGTTAACTTGTGAATTTTTTTAATGATAAGTGCTTAGTTCAAAATTCCAAGGAAGAATTTATTCTCTCAGCCAATAGGCAAGAGAATGTTTACACTCTGAACTTAGAAGACCTCAGAAGCCAAGATTTAAATTGCCTAAGTGCAATGGAAGATCACTCCTGGTTATGGCATAGAAGACTAGGTCCATGTAACCTTAGGAACCTATGTAAACTCTCTAAGAATAAACTAGTTAAGGATCTACTAGAGCGTAGATTTGATTCTTCTAAAGTTTTTGATCCTTATAAATATGGCAAGCAACATAAATATAGTTTTAAATCAATCGGTGAAGTCTCAACAACCAATGCATTACAGTTAGTGCACATGGATCTTTTTGTTCCAACACAAACTGGAAGTATTGGAGGCAAATACTATGTGTTTGTTCTAGTTGATGATTACACTAGGATTACTTGGGTCTATTTTCTAGCTAAGAAGTCTGAAGCTTTTTCATATTTCAAAAGTTTTAGATCTCAAGTTAAAAATGAGAAAAACCTTCCATTGAAAACTATTCATAGTGATCATGGAGGAGAATTTCAAAATTCTGATTTTGAAACTTTTTGCAGTAAGAAAGGTAGTACTCACAACTTTTCAGAACCTAGAACTCCTCAACAAAATGGTGTAGTTGAAAGACGAAATAGAATTCTTCAAGAGATAACTAGAACCATGTTGAGTGATTATTCTATTTCTAGACATTTCTGGGCTGAAGCTGTAAGTACTGCTTGCTATACTATAAATCGAGTTTTAATTAGACCTTTTCTTAATAAAACTCCTTATGAGTTATGGAATGGTAGAAAACCAAGACTTTCCTACTTTAAAGTTTTTGGTTTCAAGGTATTTATTTTGAATACTAAAGATAACCTACATAAATTCGCACCAAAATATGATGAAGGAATTTTCTTAGGATATTACACACCTCTATGGCTTATAGAGTTTTTAATAAAAATACTTGCACTGTTGAAGAAACAGTACATGTAAAATTTGATGAGTCAGATACTTTTTTTTAAACCATCCCTACCTTCTTCCTCGGATGTGTTTTCAAAAACTGATTATCAACCTTTGATAGAAGAACCTTCTGATAAGGATAATGTTCTAGAAGATACTTCTGAAACATTTACCCCAGAAGACTTTCTACCCTATGTTGATGAACTGGTTTTACAGAACCCAAATCATGTGTTTCTTAAGAATCATCCCTGTGATAGTATCATTGGTGATGTAAATCAACCTTTAAGGACTAGAAGTTCCTTATGAAATGAAGTAGAACATCTAGAATTTCTTTCCCAATTAGAACCTAAAAGCACTGATGAAGCTTTAGGTGATGATGATTGGATTAAAGCCATGCCAGATAAACTAAATGAATTTGAAAGGAATAATGTCTGGACCTTGGTTGAAATACCTAAGGAAACTTATGTTATTGGAGTAAAATGGGTTTTCAGAAATAAATGTGATGAAAATGGGGTCATAGTAAGAAATAAAGCTAGACTTGTTGCTAAAGGCTATAATCAACAAGAGGGAATAGACTATGAAGAAACCTATGCTCCAGTAGCTAGACTTGAATCTATCAGTATTCTACTTGCCTTTGTAGCATTCTTTAATTTCAAACTTTTCCAAATGGATGTGAAATGTTCTTTTCATAACGGTTATGTTCAAGAGGAAGTTTTTGTTGAACAACCTCCTGGTTTTGAAGATACAAAACATCCTGATCATGTTTTTAGACTTACCAAAGCTTTGTATGGTCTTAAACAAGCCCCACGAGCATGGTATGATAGACTCACTGGATTTTTGCTTCAAAATAACTATGTTAAGGGAAATACAGATCCAACTCTTTTTATAAACAAAGATAAGAAAATTGTTTTGATTCTTCAAATTTATGTTGATGAAATCATATTTGGTTTAACTCAGTAATCTTTGACCGAATCTATTGCAAGTCTAATGAAATCTGGGTTTGAAATGAGTATGATGGGTGAGTTAACATTTTTCCATGGTTTTCAAATTTCTCAAAAACCAGAAGGAACCTACATATCTCAACATAAGTATATTAAAGATCTTCTTAAAAAGTATGGTTATGATAATACTAAGAGCATAAGTACTCCTATTGGTACCTCAAACTCTTTAGATCTTGATGAAGCTGGGAAACCAGTAGATCAAACAGCTTTTAGAGGTATGATAGGAAGTTTACTTTACTTAATAGCTAGTCGACCAGACATAATGTTTTCAGTATGCCTATGTGAAAGATATCAATCCAATCCTAAGGAATCTCACTTAATGGCAGTAAAAAAAATTCGCTACCTTAAGGGAACCATGGATCTAGGATTATTTTATACTTCTGGAAATGATTTTGTTCTAAAAAGCTTTTGTGATGCTGACTTTGGTGGATATAGAATGGATAGAAAAAGTTCATCCGGAACTTGTCATTTCTTAGGAGATTCACTAGTTTCTTGGTCCTGCATGAAGCAACATTTTGTAGCACTCTCCACTGCTGAAGCTGAATATGTAGCAGCTGGAATTTGTTCTGCTCAAGTGTTGTGGATGCAACACACACTCACAGACTATGGCTTGAGTTTTACTAAAACTCAAATTTTGTGTGATAACACAAGTGCCATTGCCCTTAGTAAGAACCCTGCACATCACTCCCGTGCAAAACACATAGATATTAGGCATCACTTTCTTATGGATCACACACTCAAAGGAGATATCATTCTTCAATTTATCAGAAAACAAGATCAACTTGCTGATATTTTCACAAAATCATTTCCTTCTGCTAGATTTGAATACATTAAACAGAAGTTAGGGATGATAACCGTAAGGTAATCCTTCTTAATTAACCTTTTATTGAAAAAGTTTCCTTACAGTAACAAACTCATTTTCATAGGGGGAGTACATTTGTTTGTTAGAATAACAAATTTTTTTTCAAAGATTGTTTTCAAACATTTCGGAACTACGATTTACGGAATGGAAATTTCCGGAATTGAAATTTTCTTGACTGGAATTTTTTTTATATTAAAAACTTCCGGAATGGAATTCTCGTACTAACAATTTTCAGAATGAAGATTTTCAGACTGGGCTTTTCGTAATGTTTCTTTTCTAGACTTTTTGTAATAATTTTTTTTTAAAAGGGAAGAATATTACCAATTTCAAATGATATTTCTTGTCAATCCGTAAGTTATGATTTCCCTATCTATAGTTTTATAATCAAATTTTGCTTACTGGTATCTTCATTGTTTAGTTCGGATTCTAGTTTTTCCTCAATTCTGAATTTTTTTTAAAAAAAACCTCAAAAGATCGGAGTCACTTTTTTTACGGGGTTATTCTCAACCGTCAGATCAGATCAAAGTATTTTCAACCATTGGATGATCATTGGAAGACCAACGGTCATTTTCTTTGCCTATAGAAAGGGGGTCTCGTGACTCGTCCCACATCGGTTTTTCAAGATTTTGCGTCTCGAAGCCCTGATGCTCCTCTTAAGGCCGGTTCCGAACCCTGTGAAGCTGATCCGAATCCTACAGTCTACTTCACTCCGAATGTCTATTGAAGAAACTTCACAAGATATGTAAACTATGAAACCAATTTTAAAGTGGTTAGTTTACAGAGAAAGGTTAGTCCATCCAGATTTTTATAAGCTTGACTCTATTATTTCGAAAAATATTAGACTAAATGGATGGAAAGACGTCTGCATAGCCAAGTCAGATAAACAGGATCCGGTTTACACTGATTTGTTGATAGAATTTTATGAGTCTGTTTCCTTCCTAGTGGAAGATGGAAGAGAAAAATTTTCTTTTAAGTCTTATAGAAAGACTTATAAACTTTATTACACTAAGGCAGCAAGCCTGCTTGGTATAGAATATGAGGGAGAAGCGGAATTTTGCTCTCACAAACTTCCGGATGTGCAAGGAAGTTTTGTTAAGGAAAACGCACTTCAGTGTCTTGGGCTCAAGGATGATTCAACTACTAAGATTGCTCGGCTCGCTCCGAATAATAGAATACTGCAACGATGGGTGCAAGGATTTCCGGTTCCGAGAAGAGGAGATAAAGACAATCTGAAGAAGAGTGATATCTATGTCTTAGATTTTTTGGTAAATCTAAGAAAGATAAATCTGATAAGGCATGTCTTGGTTACGATCAAGAATATCAAAGAAGGAAATCTGAGAGCTCAGATTATAATGTATCCAGCCTTATTATCAAAGTTGATTGTTTGATGCTTAGAATCTTTCAAAGTTGCCTGCAAATCAAAGATCTGGAATTGCAAGCTCATGCTTGTCAGTGATGATACGCTTAAGAGAATGAAGATGGGATTTTCTAGTGAATCCGAAGAATTTTACCCCCTATCTGTGGAAGAATTTGAAGCAGTTGAAAAAGAAACACAATCTCCGGAACCTTTAAAAAAGCAAAGGAAGAAGAGAAAGTCTAAGGAAGTAGTTACTGATGAAGAATTTCCTCAGCCGAAGGAAACTGAATCTGCACCACCCAAACCGAAGAAGCAGAAAATATATACAGATGAAGTAGCAGCAAAATGGAGGAAAGATAAGGAAATGATGAAGGAAAGGGATCCTTAATTCGGACTCGACCCTGCTGAGGCTAAGGCTTTAAAAGAAAAGGCTGCTGAGGAGATGGAAAGACAAATGAAGGAAAAGAAGTTGAGGAAGAAGATGACTGAAGCTGAACTAGTACAATCATTGCTAAAAGGTACAAAGTTGGCTTTTGAAAGGCTTCCAGCTCCGGAAACTTTTAGAGTCGAACCTTCTTTACCAGAAACATCAGCGAAAAATTTTGTCACTCCAGAAAAGAACAAGGGTAAACAACCTGCAGTAGAAGCTGAGAAAGAAGGTGCTGAAGCTGTTGAGGAAGAAGTAGAACAAGTTGAGGAAGAAGTAGAACACGTAGAGGAAGAAGAAGAGGAGGAGGAGGAGAGTGAAGATCTAGATACCTTGATCAAACAATTTAAGGATTATAAGGCTGAATCTGGAAAAATAGTATCTCCAGGGAAGGGAGACGAGGAAGCCGGCAAGGAACACCAAGAGGAAGAAGAAGAGAATGAGCTGTTTGATGAAGAAGAATCCTATCAATGGAACTATCTTGAAGAAGGACAAGAAAGATAGCAACTAGATGAAGATCAGATTGTTCAAGTTTCTGAATCTGAGGAAGTTTCTCCAAATGTGTAATCCATTCCGAAAACCGATAAAGGCAAGAAAACTTTAATGGAGACACCTATTAAAGATATCATTAGAAAGAAAGAGGTTGGTGGTACCTCTAGAAGGAAGCTGATGCCAGTTGAAGAAGAGGAATCTCAAAAAGAAGTCTCTGATTCAGAATCATCATCCCATGGGCATGATTATGTGGTTCAATCTCTGAGAAAGCTGGTGAACACAATACCGATTCTTCTAACTATATATTCTAGATGCCAGTTGTTGCAACAATCTATGAATCAAAAATTGGATTCCTTATCCATGGTAATGGATAAGTTTATGAAGTTGGAAGCTGAACAGAAAAGTTTTCTGATCGATTATAATGTGCATAGGAAATCTTGTAGTAAAGTAACCAAGTGGTCTAAGAGAGTGGACGAAGATTTAGTACACTTTGAAAATTTTCAGGCTGATGTTCAAAGTGCTTTTGGAATGGAGGACAAAAAGGTTACTGAAATTTCTGAGAAGTTGACCCAGGAACAAAATGTCCGGAATCAACAGGTCAGGGATCTGAATGGCAAGCTTAACTCAGTATCTCAGAATTGGAAATTTGAAAGCGATTTCCGGATTGAGTTTCAGCAGAGGATGTAGAAGCAGGATGAGTTATTGAATTTGCAAAAAGAAGCATTGGTGGCTCAAGCACAGCTGTTAAACGCCCCAGAAGAAAAGATAAAATCCTTGGAGAGGCAACGAGAGGAAGACTAAAGAGACCTGAAGAAACTCAAAGCCTTGTTGAAGCAGCTTATTCCAAAGGAAAAGGAAGACAAATGAACCCACTTCGATCTTTTTTTGTAGTTGTCTTTCCTTGTATTTTTTTCCCACAACTCTAATGAAATGATTATCTGTTCGGTTTGTCTCTTGTTGTATACTAATGTTTTAGGTAGCATAATTTGTTTTCCATTCCCTTCAATTCTTTTTGAAAATCACAAAGGGGGAGAAGGAAAAAGAAGTACTCCTAAGGAGGAGAAAATAAAAATTTCTAAGAGAAATATCCTTAAGGAAAGGGGGAGTTTCCCACTACGTTTTGTTTCATTCTTACAATAATGAAAAATCTACTCCGGAAACCCAGAATACAATCCTTAGAGTTTCAATTCCTAAGGGGGAGTTAGTTGTATTCACTTCTATCCATGAAAGAAGGGAGATAAGTTTTAAATAGTCTAATGAAATTTTTCAAAATCCTTATATACTTTTTCAAAAGGATGTTTGTGCATTCCAAAAAGGGGGAGATTGTTGAGTCAATAAGGTTTTCCTTATGACTTTTCCATTCCTTCTTGTTTTCAAAATCACAGACACCTTATACTTAAGTAAATATTATTATTACTCAAATAAGGAAAATTTACTTCCTTAAGGAAATTTACCTTAACCTAGATTTTCTTATACATAGCAATTTTTTTTCATTAAAATCAAAAACCAGAATCAAAACCAAATTGTCGGAGCCTTATAATGAAAAGTTGGAGTATTCTGTTTTTAGGATCCGAATCTTGGATGTGATCTGTAATATAGTTTTAATCCGAATTCTGGATTCCAAACTCTGAAGCAGTTCTAATTCGAACTCTTAAGAAGTTCTACCCCGAACTCTTTAGAAGTTCGACCCCGAACTCTTAAGAAGTTCGTCTTCAAGCTCTTAAGAAGTTCAACTCCAAACTCTTAAGAAGTTTGACTCCGAACTCTTAAGAAGTTCGACTCCGAACTCTTAAGAAGTTCGACTCCGAACTCTTTAGAAGTTCGACTCTGAACTCTTTAGATGTTTGACTCCGAACTCTTTAGAAGTTCAACTCCGAACTCTTAAGAAGTTCGACTCCGAACTCTTAAGAAGTTCTACTCCGAACTCTTTAGAAGTTTGACTCCGAACTTCTAAGCAGTTCGACTCCGAACTCTATAGATTTAGAATCTGATTTCTGATGAAACTAGACTCTGATTTTCTATAAAATAAAATCCGAACATTTTTTAACATAGACTCCGAACTTCATTTTGGTTAGACTCTGAACCTTTGACTTGCTTAACACTCCGAACTATTAATTAGTCTTTACTTACATTTGCTTCATTCCAAAACGACGTCGTACATTCAGTTATACAATGTTTGTTATAAAACGATGTTGTCTATTCTATTTATTATTAATCGTTGGTTGAGTTACACGTGTACAGGCCCTTCAGAATTCCACGGAAAATATGACTGTTGGAAGAAGGAGCCGACCGTTGAAAATTTGCCTATAAATAGGAGCTCATTTGAAAGAGCTCAGTGCTAAAAGGCTGACTGATCTTCGACTCTTGTGATTACATAATTGAAGTGATTTCTAGAGAGAGAGGCTCTTATTAACTCTCAAAGCTTCGTGTGACTCCGAATGTTGGTGATTACATTCGAGGACTTCTGGGGATAAGAAGACAGAGGTGCTGACTACCTTGAAGTTCTAGGGCTTCCTTGCTGAGGAAGATAGAGGTTTCCAACTACCTTGAAGTTGAGGGCTTGCGGGGATAGCAAGACAGAGACACTCTGATCTTCGTATCGAGGGCTTACCCTGGTGTGGGTAAGACAGACTTTCTTGAAAGTATAAATCAAGGGACCTTTATCCAAGGTTGTTGGATACCCTTCTCTTTGGGTTAAAAGACTTATATCTTGTTAATTGTAGTTTAACTACTTGTTTAATTTCTGATGCATTTTGTTTTATAAGGAAAGTATAACTTTCTTATACTTCCTTACTTGTACTCTGTTCCCTTTAGATTCTCTATGCTTTAAGGTAGAATATCATATTGTAATCTTTTGTTAAGTTTCAATTTCTGGAACCATATTTCCGGAACCTACATTTGGAATCTCTTTCCAAGTTTTCATTTGGTATTAGAGGTGTTGTGAGTTTGATTAAGTTTAACTTTGTTAAACTTAGCCCTTTCCTTTACTCGAGGAAAACATAGTTATTTGTAACTAACTTTAAAGGATCGAAAGGAATTTTGAAAGTATACAATTCACCCCCCTCTTGTATATTGAGCATCTACATCACTATTCTGATCCTACAAAAAATACCCAATATTTTTTAAACAAAATATATAGAAATTTATGGGTCTTTACATCCTCCCTTATTTAGGTCATTACCTCCCCAAAATCCCCAAAAAATCTAGGGAAACAAATGGGCATAATGAGCACGTATCTAAG
Source organism: Viscum album (assembly GCA_963277665.1). Lineage (NCBI taxonomy): Eukaryota > Viridiplantae > Streptophyta > Magnoliopsida > Santalales > Viscaceae > Viscum > Viscum album. Next base: position 2,087,117,651 of record OY728140.1, on the reverse strand, counting down.
ACTCATTCCCCCATGTGCTCTCCTTGAGCTTCCCATGCTGCCACCAAACTCAAACCAGAGGAATCGACCACCCATGAAAGACCTACTTCTTTCAATCCTCTATATCCACTAGGAAATCTGCAAACTTCTCCCCGTCATCAATGTCCAGCACCCCTTAGTTGATAATGTGTGATTGATCATTCACATACCACTTTAATTGTGACACATGGAATACATTATGAACCTGGTGCATCTATGGGTTAAGATCTTGGCAGTAGACCACCTCACATACTCTAATAAGGATCTAGAAAGGTCTGATGAAACTAAATGATAGCTTACTACCCCGTCCAAATCTCCACAATCCTCATCAGGGTGAGACCCATAGGAGGACATGGCCTCCATCCTCAAACTCCAAGGGTATCCATCTTTTATCGGCTTAAGAATTTTTCTCGCTCTGTGCAGTCTTCATCCCATCTTAGATGATTTTCACCTTCTTAGTAGTAGCTCGTACCAACTATGGACCCATAAGTACTAACTTCATTTGGAATTTCCAGCATAGAGGTGCTCTGTACGGTCATCGTATAAGGTATCAAACGGTGCCATGTCGATGGGGGAGTGATAACTATTGTTGTATGAAAACTCACCCAAGGAAAGGTGGTCCTCCCAGTTGTGGAAAAAATCAATGACAAAAGCATAAAGCATTTCCTTAAGCATCTCTATGGTCCACTCCTTCTGACCATCTATCTGAGGATGAAAGGCAGTGCTCAAGATTAGATGAGTTCTGAACGCCTCCTATAATCCCTTCCAAAACTAGGATGTAAAACAAGCATCAAGATTTGAGACTATTGTTAATCTAACCCCGTGAAATCATACTAACTCTTGTATATAGAGGCATCATAAGACCTCTACTGATCCTGACTCTTGAATGGGTAGGAAGTGGGCTGACATAGTGTGTCGGTCAATGATCACCCAGATGGAATCATGGCCCCTGGATGTACATGGTAGCCTTATCACTAAGTCCATGGAGATGTAATCTCACTTCCACTTCAACACCACAAGTGGATGAGTCAAACCTACTAAAACCTAGTGCTCAGATTTCACTTGCAGACAAGTGAAGCTTCATGAAACGAACTTCACCGCATCTTTCTCCATCCCTGGCCCCCAGTACTGATGTTAGAGGTCATGATACATCATCACCACAGTAGGATGTATCACCAAAGGGGATGTGTTGAACTCCCTCAACACCTCCTCTTATAGTTTCACTAGTTCCATTGTGTTTCCTATGAAAAAGGATGATGTGATCTCCACATTCATAAACTCTTTCAGGATATCATCTTGGGTATATCTGACCATGTCGGGCCTCATAGTAAATGTCCCCAATTTATGCCTCATGTACTCTATGAATGTGTGGGATGGTGACAGTCATGGACTAGAGGTAAGATACTCCATCACTATCAATGAAGGATAACTGAAACACGACTAGCTTCTCTATCACCTCACTCAACAACTGTAGACCAAACCTCATGCTAACTATGTATGCCACCATGTTTCCCTTACAAGGAGTATAGACTATATCAAAGTCATAGTTAGGGAGTAACTCCATATATCACCACTATCTTAGGTTCTGGTCATTCTGTGAGATGATATACCTAAGACTCTTGTGATCAACGTAAACTTTAAATAGTTCACCCATCATGTAGTTTCGCCACATATTAATGTCAAAAGATCACTACTACTAACTCTATGTCATGGGTAGCATAGTTTTTCTCATTATGTATTTGCTGCCCTGAGCCTTAGGCGATCACTGCTTGTTCATGCATCATGACACATCTCAGTCCTGTCCTTGATGTGTTGTAGTAGACAACATACCCAACGCCCTCTTCTGGTAGCCTCAAGATGGGGTCACGCTTCAATCTCTTCCTCTGCTCCTAGAAACCTTGCTGTCATTTCTCCATCCATACTAAGAGATTCTTCTTCTTTTTCAAAGATGAAAAGGGTTCTGAAACTCTGGAAATGTCGGGTGAAAATCTCTCGTAGTACCCAGCCAATCCCAAGAATCTTTGCACCTCAGTCACACTCTTGGGTGGCTCCCAAGAAACAATGACTCTATCTTCGCCGGATCAACTACAACTCCTGCCTAGGAGATAATTTTTCCCAGAAAGTGGACCTCCCATATCCAGAACTGTCTCTTTGAGAGCTTACCATAAAGTAGGTGTTCTTGAAGTGTATCCAGAACTTTCTACAGATGAGTGGTGTGCTTCTCCTCTGATGATGAGTACACCAAGATGTTGTCAATTAATACCACCACGAAGCGATTGTGGAAAGGTTTTATGATCATGTTCATGAGTCACATGAACACTACAGGGATGTTTTTAATGCCGAAGGGCATCACCAAAAACTCATAGTGTACATACCGGCATCTGAAGGATATCTTTGATACATCCTCATCCCCTACCCTGAGCTGATGATATCGTGATCTGAGGTCTATCATTGAAAACCATGGTTCTCCCTTCAGCTGATCGAAGAGATCATCAATCATCGATATAGGATAATTATTCTTCATGGTCACCAAATTTTGGTTTCGATAGTCCACACGTAGCCTCATGCTCCTATCTGCCTTCTTGGTGAACAAAATCGGAGCTACCCATGGAGAAACAATGGGCCTTATGAACCCCTTCCCCTGAAAGTCCTCTAGTTGTACCCTCAAATCAAAAAGCTCTACGAGAGCCATCTGATACACTAGAGTACATATCGGTGTTGTCCCGGTGTATAGGTCAATGTATAAGTCTACCACTCTACGAAGAGGTAGTTTCAAAACATTATGAGGAAAGGCATCAGCATACCGGTCCACTTTAACATGATTGCTCGGACTCCCCTCATCCACTACACCGAGGGTGAGGCTAACCAACTGATGAGTGATCAGTTGCACCCTCCTTCAATAAATTCCATCCTAAATGGCAAGGGTTTCCTTCTCACTAGTGAAGGAAAACATCATCCCATCCTCATGGTCACAGGGCACTTTGTGCCTAAAATAGTCAATCTGAGAATGGACTATGGATAACCATTCCATACCCAAGATGATGTTGTAATACCTCGATGCTAATTTTAGGAGATCCCAACTGAATCTCTTTCATCCTAGAGTAATGTACTGCATGCACTAGGGAATAATCATCAAATCCTCTCCCGTAGGAGTCTCTAATCGTAAGGATCGAGCCAAATGGATCTAAAGGAATCTCCGAACTTTGAACGAGAGAGGTGGAAATAAAAGAGTGACTAGAACTTATGTCTATAAGAACTACAGCTAGGGTGGTGTAGACACAGATCCTACCTCAAGTCATCTCTAGAGGTTTGTGGTCCGAGGCCATAGTTTCGTGATGTTGAGATCGTCTATGTCCACCTCTTCCATATGGTCGGGGTGGTCCACCTAGAGGGGTTGGCGGTAGAACCTAAAACTATCACCCACCACCTTTTGCATGGACTGCTACTTTTCCACATCTTTCTCCATACTGATCTCCCTCCTTGAATCTCTGCCTCTACCTCAGTGGTCCCTTGACTATCTACTGATCGTCGGTATGACCGGTCGGGTAGTCGTGAGCCATGTGTCTCTGCCTGTTGCACGAGTAGCACGGTCTTCTCCTCTGCTGAGTGCCTTTATCTCTTGATCTCCACACCTCTGACCCTATATCCTGGGGTCATCAAAAAAAGGTCTGGACAATGTGGGCCCCTATTTCATCTGAATACTACCTGCTATAGATGAATCTTCCACTTTTCGTCTGGTGGTGGCTCTCTGTGTCAGCGCCTGCTCAGCTAGGAATCTCTCCACTAGAAGTGCTCTCTCTAGCACTCCATCTTGATTCGGTATGTTGAGTGATATCATCGATGCTCTAATATCTCATCAGAGACCCTTCTCAAAGGTCTGGGACCTAAAGAAAGGGTCTCGTACCATGTTGGTGGAGTAGTAGGAGAGGTTAGTGAATCTCACCGAGTACTGGGCTATTGTTAGGCTGCCCTGCAGTAAGTGCTGGAACTCCTTAATACAGACAGAGCATAGATTCTCTATAATGAACTCCACCCTGAATAGGCTCTCAATGTACAACTAGGTGAGGGTTTCCTCATCCTACATCTAGAGCTCCGGGCTCTACCATCTCCTTGTCATTCCCTGGAAGAGACTAGTAGCTAAGTTCCCCATCAGGTCTATTGGTGTCCCAACCAAGTGAAAAACTATGACCAAAGCCTCAATCCAGACCTCAGCGCCTACGGATCAGGATTGCCTCAGAACCTTAGGGGTATCTGTCACTAAAACTTTTGTAAGGAACTGAGCCTACATGCCTCCTCTACCGGTAGTGCCAGTAGTGACTACTGACCATCAGGTAGTGGTATCACTAGGACACCGCCTGAAGGTACCATCTTGGGCAACGGTCCTTTTACTGAAGGCCCATCACACTGTGGACCATCCTCATGGTCATGCATTGGAATCCTGACTGGATATCTGCATAGAGTCATCATGAAAGAGAATATATATGATCCACGATCAATAATATATACCTCGTGACCTGACTCAAAACTATTTAATGTAAAACAACATTTTCAAAACACAGGAAAACTGGGTTTTCATGTACCATGTCAAAAATCATAATTCAGGGTCCTTGTGTATTGATACGTTGTCCGCTGCACCAACACTTGACTCCCCAAATAGATACCTAAACTCAAGACACTTAACACTATTTCTCCATTGAAAACATAGACTCTTAGTTATTCTGGTTGAACCAACATCCCTATGATACAACTTTGTCACAACCCATCCCCCATGGCCTGTGTCATTACTACCCCAAGCCCGCTTCCATAGAACAGGGGTTGGTGATTAGAATCGGAAAGACATATCCCTAAAATGGGAAGGCATTTCCTTTAAACCTGCAAACACACAGACCAAGTACACAACAAGAACAAACCACATATTATAACTACTGAATGTGAATTTGTGAACTGAAGTAGAATGGGCTAAAATACAAACCCAACTAAAAGAAAATACAGAAAAAAGGAAAACAACTCCAGAGGATGTCTTCCAAGGATCCTACCATAATTGTTGGTACAACTCATCACTATGGCTCTCCAGGTCAACTGGTCACCACTGTGCACCATTTAGTCCTAGCTCCCTAACCTTAGTCAAAGTTGTTCATCATCTGCACAAGACACAACAAGGTGTGGGAGAAGCCCGTGCAGGGGTGAGTATAACAATACCCAGTAGGAACCTCAAGATCCCCGAAGGTCTCTCAGAATTCCACAAAGGTAAAACCACAAATCATGATCGCAATCACAAATACCAAGTAATACACTCAGCTCAAACCAGGTAAATAACTTAAATAACAGGAATAATGATAATTTCTTGTAAATCTAATTCATCTTACTCCATAGATAAGTTCCACTGCTTAACCATGAAGAAGTCGCTCTATCACCAATCCACACAAGGTCATAAGTGACTAATCCACACAAGGTTGTAATTTTTCGATCCACACAGGGTTTTATGTTGCTGATCTATGAAGGTCCACCCTATTGTTGGTCCTCGTTGGGTTGTGCTACTGTTGATTCACACAAGGTCATATGTCGTTGATCCACACAGTGTCGTAAGTCATCGATCCACACAGGGTTGTAAGTTGCTGGTCCATGATGGTCCACACTAAGGCCGGTCCACATCGGTTCATGCTATTTTTGATCTACATGGGGTTGTTCTAATGTCGAACCAAAAAGGGTCATATGTTACATGATATCCAACCAGAGGATTCCTGCACCTGGTGCACTTGAGTTTCCGAGAAACTGCTCCTGAAGATATCAGTAGTACCTAAATCTCTACAAAGTCCAATGAAGAAGTATACCGATGAACCAACATGTAATAAGGGTTCTAACACAATAGACGACGCATCAATCAGATGCATAGCCTCTAAGTTATAAGCATTTTAGTGCAGGGTGCCCAGTTGGATACGAGTCTGATCCAACCCGACCATACTCCAAATATCTCAAAACCCCATGTGGATTATCTCAAAAGTATTTCCTCATCTTAAAGGTTCAAAACCCATATACGGTTCTTCAAATGGACATCTAGTTTAGGATATATTCCCCTTAATGAGAAATTGGGCCTAAACGGGTTCGGTTCTAGTCTGACCTGATCAGACTGACCCGACCCCGACCCAGTCTAGGTCGACCTCAGTCCCTCTTGGCCCATCCTGAACTGGATCGGCCCGAACTGAACTAGATAGACCCAGTATGGTCCACCATATTTTCATGGACCGCCATCTGGGTGAAAACCTAGCTCCCCACCGAACAGACCAAACCTCATTCGGTCTTCAACAGCAGCGCTAGGTTGGTGCTACCCATACATTCGAATGGTCCCATAAACTAGTATAGGGTGGGACCTGCGGTCCAGGTACACATCCTCCATGGTCGGAGGCTCTGTATATCCCCCCCCCCTTACTTTTCGCTACCGTCAACGCGGCTGGAATTGGCCGGCCTCCCCTTATCCGTCGCGGTGCCTTCGGTTTCCACACCATCCGGTCGTTGGCACCACCACACTTCCAGAGCATCCACAGGGTTCTAGTAATGCTTATAAGGTCCATTTTCTTTCTTTTATATGACTATGGGTCACCCGGGATGCCGCCTACACTACGGGACTCTTGGTTTTTCCTTTTCTCTAGGTTGGTCGGTCGCCCATGAAAAACGCAACCAAAGAAAAATTAGCGGAGGGGCCGATCCTTGTTCAGTTCAGCCGGCACCCTCTGCGTTAGTATTTTAACAATGGGAGAGATTAAATATCATCAAGAGAAGATGAATTCATAAAACTATTAGAATAGTTTCCAACCCCTACCTGGAACTCATTGGAAGGTGATGCGGATGAGGGAAGGAGAATACCTGTTCGAAGGTTCTCATCGGCATTCATCAATCTCTGGATCGAACCCCCAATGGCGTCATCGAATCTCAATTCTTCATTGGAGGAATACGTCTCTAGTTTTTTTTAGAGGTTCCACTCATGGGTATCCAAAACCAACACCAATGTTTTGTTTAAATAAGGGGTAAGGAACCTCCCTTGTTGTGTTTCATTAATGTGGTTGTTTAAGGAACTGCAATGAATGTTTCAGTAAAACCTATGAGTGTTGCAGTTATGCAACCCAAGTTTGTGTCATTAAATGACTCCAATTAAAGCCCAATGTTACACTGTGGCCCCAACACCATCACTCAAAGGTTGAAATAATATAACATAACTCATGGAGTTATTTTATTATTTTATTTTTAAAGCCCCAAAATTAACTTTTTTTACCGACCCCTACCGGTCAAAGTTATGTTTCACCTAAGAGAATCATGGCGATACGAATTTAACAGTGCCCTCTAATTTTTAATCTGGTCACCAGTTCAAAAGATTTAAATCGTCGCTCACACGTTTATAGAACGTACCTTAAAATGGTTCAAAAATCCTTTTTGAGCTCTCCGTGCCTTGAAATCACGTTCCACCAATTTTCACAGACTCGTAAAAAATCCCAAATAATTTTAAAAAAATTATATTGAAATTTATGAGTCTTTACATAGATCTAACAGAAAAAAAATCATTCATCACTTCTGCATATATATATATATATATCAACTCTAGCATTGAATGTCTTCATATGTATATATGATAAATATTTGAGTAAAGCGGTCAAACTTTTCTCTATGTCATATAATGACTAAAATATAGCTTGATAAATTGCGAATATTTGAATTCAAACTAATAAAAGGTAGTATTAACTCCCCTTGGAAATAAAAAAGTATTTAATCCATTAAATACAAGCCTTTGAATCAGTTATCAAACAATTTTACTGTGATTTTTACTTCCAACAATACCATTTCAATAAATGTAAGTAGCATCCTGATTTTAAAACTCCATCATTGAAAAATTAAAAAATAGAGTTTAGTCATGTTGGGATAGACTTCACAATAATAGTTGATAACTTGGGTTTTTTTTCAAATTTAGGGTTGAAGAACCATATATTTATTCATTAAACATAGGGTTTCTTAAAAACATAGGGTGGTTGATCCATAATTTCCCAATAGCGTTAGGTATCTAATCCATATGTCGTATTCCAAATGTAGGGTTTCCAAACCATATGTTATTCTTATAAACATTGGGTATGAACTTGTTTTCCAGAATACTTTCAAACAAGTCCATAATAATTAATAAAATATTCTCCCATGGATTAACGGCTTTTCTATGCTTCTAGAATAAAAAAAATATTCTATCAAATATTATCATCCTTATAATAACTTAAAAGAAACATTATCAGTAACAAAAATTTGGCTTTTTGTTAGTGTCAAAACCAAAAATAAATTAATGAAATTATTGAATCAACACATGATAAACAATCACATTTATATCTAGATAGTACATGTGGATGTGGCTCTAGAACATATGTATATATGGGTAACAAACCCCAAAACACCATATTGTTCTAGACTCGATCAGGAACCGGTGCATGACAATGGGACATTCTTCACACCTAGTTTGACACTCTTAGAGGATATGATTTCAAGATTCACAAACTAATTATGAACCATCATGAAGGATACAAATAGAATATGACTATGAATTACATAGGATAATCAGAAGGTTTCATAGATTAAACAAGAAGGATTCATGATTTAGATATTCTATAAAAGATGTTTCATGACTATATGGATATCTACTATGAATAGTGTTTCTCACACTATGCCTTTGGATTTAGTTAATGGAAGGAACCAGAAGGAATCATGTTATTATTGAATATTATGGACAATTGAATGATTATGAGAAACTAAATTGGATAATGACTAGAAAACAATATAATATGATTATGCCTAATCAACTATAAAGATATATTATTAACAATATAAACTTCAATAATATTCCTAACATGTTGAATTTAGGGAATATGGAATTTTATGAAAGTTAATGTGGTAATGAACATAAATGAAAGAAGAATCATCTTCCTGCATGTCAAGAAGGTGGGATGAAAAAACTAACGTAATATCTCAAATTGAGTGGGATGATGTTATGAATTTTAAAAAAAGTGTCATAGAGTGAAAAATTGTCAAGGATTTGAATGTATTATTAGTGGATAACATAGGCATTACCCAATTCAATTATTTAACCATGGAATTTAGTTCTATGAAATGAAAAATCATATTCCATGAACATAATTTAAGTGGAAGGATTAAATAATTTATATGGATTCAAGATTAATGAATTGTGAAATATATGAGGATTTTTCAGTATAATTTTTTCAATAAGGATTTGTAAGAATATGTTTAATTGTAAAAATGACCTTGAAAAGTGATTTAATAACAAGGTTATATTATATGGAATATATGATTAAGGGAAGGTACACCTTAATATTTTACGAATTTTGAAAAAATATGATTTTGTTTTGAAAACATGTATTGGATAAGAATAAATTAAATTAGAACATATTTATGATCTCATAACTAAAAATGGATTTGTTAACAAAGTGGCTTGTGTTATCATTGCGGAAGGTTACAAAATTCTTGTATTTAAGGATAATATCTAATAATTTGTATAAAGAATAATGAGGAACCCATGTTGTCAATTATGATTTATAGTCATTATGATGTTTTAATTGAATACATGATGAAGGTATTTACATGTTTCGTATGTGAAAAATAAGTGGTACTTTGTGATACATAAGGGATCAATGTTAAGATAATTTTGAGAACTTTAGTTCCATTCCTTCTAATGTTTTATATTTTTATCTTTTATAGTGGTCAAAAGGATTAATCATTTATAGAATAGTTTATAATGAAATTTTAATTTATGTTTTAGGGATTAATGTTTCATAATATGAAGATTTATCCATATTGGATAACTAGTTATAAATATTTTTTCTGAATACTAAATATTGATAGAATAAATGATCATTTTATTTATGGATCCTATGATCCATTTGTGCTTCAGAAATAAAAAAAATCACCTTTAACTATTGGAGTAAGAGATAATGTTAAAATTGATCATGTCACAACCAATAGATGAGAGTGTGCTTATAGAATGGAATGAAATCAATTACGTATATCTCCTTCTGAAAATTATTCAACATTATAAATATGATCTTGGAACAAAAATGTTATCCTACTACCTTAATTTATGATGAAATAAATGGGACCATAAATCATCATATATTTATGGTTTTCTGGTTTATTAAACATTTCTATATCACCCAATTTCTTATGATCAGTGATCCATATCACTCCCTATTACTATTTCTAATTTTCTTCTATGATCAAGTATTCACATCCCACTCATGTTCTTCAATGTGGAAACCTAGTTATGAGTTAATTTGGGTAACAATTATGTATCCAAATTACCATTTCTAATATATTCTTTTGTATTCATTTTTACGATGTTAGTTTATATGAAAGAAAAAATCAAGTATTAAAACATTGATGAACCATGTGAATTTTTGGGGCTAAACACTTTATAAGGGTGTAGAATACAACACCCCTAGATTATTTAATTAAATTTTTATAATAATTTTAAATAATTTAATGGCCTTCTTTGTATGTAAGATTTATTTACATGTAGAAACAAGTTAAACTTGTTCTACATGCAATAATAAGATTAATTTTCAGTAAATACAACACTATGTTTGGTTTGTGTTAGACACAATACCGTGTTTTGTGGAACTATAATATACTATTAATATTATTATTTATTATGATATTTGTCATCTTGATGATATAATGGTAAGAATATGTAGGATTAAATAAATTATAAAAATATATATTTTTAAAATTTTTCCTAGTTTACTATTTATTAGAAATAAAATAAAAATAATTTAAAAGAAAAATATTTTTTTTTGAAAAATGGTATCATTTCTAAAATACAAGAAAATCATGATAACACACATAATTTAAAATTAAATTATACCACTTATATAAAATTAAGTTAAAAATTAAAATTTATTTCTAAAATTGGAATATCCTAAATATATTAGGATTAATTTTTGCTATTTTTTAAAGTATTGTTTTTTAATAACAACCTATATTTTCATTTAATTTACTCATATAGTTAAATTATATTTTAAATTAATTTTAAATTATAATTATATTAATTATAAAAATATTAGTTCAATGTGGTTAATTGGAATAATTTTCATATTTAACGTAGGTAGAAAACTTTGTAGACTATTGAACATTTTTACTTTAAAACCCCGCTTTCACATTATATCTATGGGAATAATTTTAAATTAATTTTTTCCACTTAAGTAAATAAAATTTTCAAAAATCAATTCAATATTTTTAATCAACATAATTTAAAATTTCAAATCAGTCCAAATTAATTTTTTTACCATAACAATTAGTGAAAAAGTTGTAACTGCTTATAGTAATTAAGGAAAAAACGAGTTTAATTAGTGATTAATATTTGAATATATGGTGTAAGAATGACCCAGAACATGTCCAAACCCCATTTTCCAAACATATTTTGACCCTTATAACCATAGGATCTAATTTTTTGAGTTTTTTGAAACTTTTAAAAGAATTTTACCCATATGATAAGTCATGTAATGAAAAAAAGGAAAAACATATTTTTTTATTCATATTACTTTCTATACATCTTTGGAAAATAAAAAAACAACATAGGTTCAGTTAAAAATATTATATTGAAATATAAATGAGTTTTTTATCATGTTAATTTATTTTAATTTTTTATATAATATATAATTACAATAAATTATTATGAAATGTATATGAAACAATTATTCAATTAATAATTAAATAGATCAAATGGTACTGAATACATTAAAAGTTAATAAAATTGAATGAATTATTTTGTCGCATTATTTTTTAGATTAATATTTCATATTAAACATTTTTAAACATAATTTATTTTATTTAAAATATTTTATTTTTATTTTTTAATTTAAATTAAATAAATAATGTCAAAATTGACATTAATTCCATTTTATAATAAATTCTATTTTATTAATTGATATAAAATTACAAAAAATATCATATTCTATAAATAAATTTTAATATTTTATTAAATATAATCAATAATCCATTCATGTGGAAATTTTTCTATTATAATTACCCTATTTACTTTTAAATAGTAAAAACTTACTTAGCACTATCACGGTTAAGGTGGTGTTTTTGAGCGTTACATGGTCTTCTCTTAAAGTTATATTCCAAGAAACATAATATATATAATTTATTAATTATATATAATATTTTGAGTCATTGAGTCTAAATTATCAATTCAGTACCCCTGGTTTCTAGTATGTAACCTTTTTATGATTCTTTTCATGGTTTTAAAGTTAGGGGTGTTGAATGGGAGAGTCGGGAGAACTTGGAGTGATGTTTTAGGGCAAAGGGGAAGTCGCACGGTCGGCGCACGGTTTGTCTAACCGTGCAGCAAAACCGTGCGCAGTGATTCTTGGAGGCAGTGGCTTCTGCATAGTCGGCGCGCGATTTGTCTAACAGTGCGTCCAAACCATGCATAAAGGATGGTTGAGGCAGAAGCTAACGCACGGTTAGCGCACGGTTTATCAATCCGTACGGACTAACCGTGTGGTCACATAAAGTTAGATCCTAAAATTGTGGATCTAACTCGTTTTTCCTTTAATTGATTTGTTTAAACCTTCTAAGCAGCTTTAACTCGGGATTACTCTCCCTTGAAGGTTGGAAGACTTTTCCCAAGCATTCCGGAGGCGATCAGAAGGCTTATCTTGGCGAATTGAAGTCAGATTCTTAAGGTATGTGATCGTTCTTGATCGGTTTCCTTGATCTACTTAGATATACTTCTCATATTCTCTTGTTTTCTTAGATCTACACTCGTTATGGGTAGATCTAAGGGTGTGGATGCCTAATATGACATGATTTGGTATTGGTTGTGTTAGTAGAAGAGATCTAAGGAGGGTTTTTTGAGTTTTGACTCGGTGTTCTTGAGTGTTCTTCATCTGTGTTTTGGTTTCTCCCAATTTGTTGAGGTAGGTGGCTTCACTCTCGATTCCGCATTCTTATAACTTGAAGTCCTAGTTCAAATTGATTAGATCGCTTGGTTTTGATTGTGAACTTGTGGTGAAAAACATGTTATAAATATTCTTTAGTGACGATTTATGAGTTTTCAGGAAATTGTGGAAATTGAAATAATGGTTGTGCAAAGTGTTTTGGTTTCATGATTTTAAAATAGTGATTTTAAAATATGGTTTTTCAGTATTTGGAAAATGGTTTGTCGAAAAAGGGTTTTCAATAAAAGGGTGATGCTTTATTGAAAGGTTTTGAACACACTTGGTTTTGGGCGTGGATTTCATGTCTTGTGGTGTGTGTTCATATGCATTGGGATGGATAAGGGTGAGAATTCCCCCCATCGATAGGTTGGTATGGATAAGGTCTTGAAGGACCCCCATCAAGGTAGTCCACTAAGTGATGGCTTAGTGGAAGGATAACTCACCACTCGCGAGTATAGGGAGGTACAGGTTGCATGCTTGCTTGGTTGTGTGGATTGGTGAAATGGAAAGAATGTTCCAGATAGAAATTTGAATGGAATTGGGAACTTTTCTTGATTTATTTTCTTGGGAAAGATGGGTTTTGTTGGAAAATTGTATTGACATGGAACTTGTTATATTGTGAACTGTTTTGGTATTGTTTTAAATAAATTTTTTTATATAAATTTGCTAACATGTTTTTTGTTAGAGGCATGGGTTGGGAAGTCATCAGGGATAATCTACTAAGTTTCATTACTCACCCCATGCTTTGGCACGTTGGTTCTTTTGTAGATGTCATATACCAGGACGTTGGCAAAGGTAAAGTGTCACATGTTTAGAGCACTTCTTCATGATACTTGGGCTGGTTCATGATGTTGGAGCTTGGATCTTGTGGAGCATGAAGTTGGGTTTTTGTCTTGTAGTATTTGAGTTGTCTTTTCGCTGTTTACTCTGACGTTTAGTGTTGGTTTCACTGTGGTACAGTTGGTTGGTTTTTGATAAAATAAATGGCTGAGTTATCTTAGCTTTAATCATGCATCATATAGTGGTTTCATGGAGATGTTTATCTAGTTGCTCTATATGTTGGCTGTTTTCAGTTAAAGGGTAAATCGTCCCCCAAGTATTTTGAAACTCTTCGGAATTTATTGCCAGCCTTTGGCGCCTTAGGGTTGTCGCTTAAGGACAAGTAATGACTCGTTACACTCTCAAGCCAATGAGAATTTGCAGGTCATTACAAATGGAATCATCTTGTTCGGTCCTTTCCTAACAAGTAGTAATCGATGTTCTTGGTATTGGAGTTGAAATTCATGCTTGTTTATTCCTTGGGTGGTCATCTAAGACATGTGTAGGATTGTCGGAACATGAAATGTATAGCATAAAAGGATGTAGCTAACCCATTTATGTTGAACTTCAAGTGACCAGGGTGTTGGGTACATAAATGTTTTGGATACACTTCTAGATTGTTGAAAATCTCATTGTTGTGGGTTTATCCAATGAGATGAGCATGACATGCATTATAGAGGAATGAATTTCCACTAGGATTTCATAAATCACCCTGAGAAGTGGATTATGGTTTGATGAAAAAGCATGATTTCTAAAAAATTTAAGCACGTATTCAAATGAAATATTTCGAAAAGATAATGGTTGATGTATTTTGGAAATAGATTGATTTTCAAAAGAAAGAAAATATCTATTTTAGAAATGGTTGGAAATCGATGTTGTGATAGTGGTGTAATAGAGATTAAAATGCTAAGTCTTTAGTTTCTAGGAAGTAATTCTAACAGCGCGCATTGTTTGTATATAAAATGGCACCTGTTAGGCATCATAGAAACCAACCCGAAAAAGCTACATAGAATGTGGTTGCACCTGAACCATGTGTGAACCAAGAACTGGTTCAGATTATCGTTCAAGCATTCCAGGATGTGGACAAATGGAATTGGAGGGATGATTCAAGGAATTTAGACCATTCCATCCAGTTCCAGAAGCAGAATCCCCCCATCTTTCAGGGTGATGTTGAACCCGAGAAGGCGGAGGTGTGGCTAAGTAGGATGAATCGTATATTCAATTTCATCAGCACACCAGTAGAACTAATAGTAAAGCTGGTGACGTATATACTCGAGGATCTTGCACGTCAGTGGTGGGATTTAGCTGTGCAGGCTAAATTGGATGAAGGGCTTACATGGGAGGATTTTGAAGAATTGTTTAACAAACAATTCTATCCTCACACGTTCAAGATCCAAAAAAAGACGGACTTCTTTAGCTTGAAACAAGAGAGCCTCTCTGTCACAGATTATGCGAACAAGTTCATGAATTTAGTCCATTTTGCACTAGAGGTTGCAGCAAGTGCTTCTTTGAAGGCACGCATCTTCGAATCAGGGCTAAGGCAGAAGATTCGATCGAAGATTTCAGTGCTCTGTATTACGGATTATATAGAGATGGTGAGTAGAGCAACGGTTGCTGAACGTGATATCTCGGGATCGATATGAGGAAGCATGATGATACCCACAGGAACAGGTGGGAACTTTAATGCTGGAAACAAGCAGAATAGGGACACCTACTTCCATGTTGGGAGTGAGAATCAGAACCAGATAGCGGGATCAGTCAACCTTCCTCCATGACCCCAGATCAAAGCAGGTTGCTTTCAATGTGGTTCGACTGATCTCATCAAACGATAATGTACAGCACCACTGAGGTCGTTCCACAAATTCAAGAAGATGGGGAATCTTCAGCGATATTTTCGCAGTGCTCCCAGGTCGGGTGCGCAGACACTTCCCAGGCATCGCAAGCATCTTATGCTTCGACAGGGCGAGGACATAAAAATTAGTCTCGCTAGCATAACAGATCTAGTTATGGTGATTCTAGGAATACCAGGACCCCTCAACCCGGCCAATCTCAGCAAGGAAACAAAGATAACAGTGTAGTGACGAAACAATTGTATGCATCTAAGAAAATGATGGTTGATGATCAGGCTGGACCATCTACGGTGAGAGGTAATGTTCTTTTGAATTCTACCCTCATACAAGTGTTGTTTGATACTAGAGCATCGCATTCCTTTCATGGTTCTCATATTTCTGATTTGCTAATCTTAAAATAGGAAATGATGCATTTTTTCTTGAAACTGAAAACTCCTCTGGGTGAAAGAGATGTCAAGCCTTTGTGTGTAGAGCATGTGCTATAAATATTGATGGAGATGAGATGAAATGGGATTTCTCTATCCTGGAGATGGATGTCTATGATATAATCCTGGGTATGGATTGGTGGATGAGGTTTAAGGCTCACATCGACAGTTATAGGAGAACGGTTAGTTTCACGACTGAGGATGACATCGACCATCACTTCAGAGGAGAGAGGATAGTAAAAAAAGCTGCAAAGAGTTTGTTGGCACCAACGGTTGGAACGATCTTTTAACAATTTTCAGTGTTGACTTTGGAATCATTGGAATAGATCGTTGAAAATAGTTTTCCAGCTGTGGTGGATCAATTTTCTGATGTTTTTCCAGAAAAATTCTCAGGTTTACCACCTGTAAGAGAAGTGGAGTTCAAGATTGATCTCTTTCTGGGGACCCGTCCTATCTCACTTCCATATTATAGAATGGAACCAATGGGGTTAAAGGAATTGAAGGTGCAGTTAGAGGATCTGGAAAGCAGAGTTTTTATTTGTCCAAGCGTGTCTCCGTGGGCGGTACCAGTTTTGTTTGTAAAGAAAGCAGATGGAACTTTGAGGCTATGTGTGGATTATCGTAAAATTAACCAGGTTATGATAAAGAATAGATATCCACTTCCACGCATTAATGACATGTTTGATCAATTTAGGGGAGCTTAGTGGTTCTCCAAAATTGACTTACGTTTAGGATATCACCGGTTCTGAGTTCGGAAGGAGGATATTTCGAAGACAGCCTTCAGAAGTAGCTATGGCCACTACGAATATGTAGACATGGCTTTTGGTATTACGAATTCACCAGCGGTATTCATGGATTTGATGAATCTGATATTTCAGCCATATCTGGATTCTTTTGTTGTGGTTATTATGGATGACAGATTGGTGTATTCAAGAACAAGGGCTAAGCATGAGCAACACTTAGCGATAGTGTTGGATATCTTGAGGAACCATCAGTTGTATGCCAAATTATCAAAGTGATATTTTTGGATACAAGAGGTGTTTTTTCTAGGCCATGTCGTTTCTGAAAAAGGTGTTTCAGTGGATCCATAAAAGATAGAAGCTGTTCTTTCTTGGAAATCGTCGATGAATGTCAATGAAATACGAAGTTTTCTTGGTCTAGCTGGTTATTACTGACGCTTTTTCCATGACTTATCATGACTAGATTCGCCTATGACAGTATTGAAAAAGAAGAAAAATGCATTTCGATGGACTGAGGAATGTCAGTGATCTTTTGAAGAGTTGAAAGTTTTCCTTACATGAACACCCATCTTGATTTTCCCAAAATCAGGACAGGGGTATGTGGTGTATTGTAATGCTTCAAGAACATGGTTGGGTTGTGTTCTCATGCAAGGAGACCATGTTGTTGCTTATGGTTCAAGGCAGTTGAGGTTTCATGAGAAGAATTACCCAACACACGATTTGGATTTAGCTGTAGTTGTCCATGCCTTAATGACTTAGCGTCATTATCTCTTTGGTGAGAAGTTCACTATGTTTACAGATCACAAAATCCTGAAACACATTTTCTCACAACGAGAATTGAATATGAGGCAGAGGCGATGGATGGAGTACCTTCAATTTTTCAACTTTGACTTGATGTATACACCAGGTAATGGAAATTTGATGGCCGATGCATTAAGCAGAAAGTCGAATGCTCAGTTGGCGAAAGAAGCTTCAGATGACTGTCAGTTGATGTCGTTCTTAGCCAACATGCATGTGGAATGTGAAATCCAAGGTGATGTTGTTGTTTTCTTTTTCAGATACACTTTTTCCTGATTTGGGGGAGATAGTAAGAGTGGCACAAACATCGGATGCAGAATGACTGACAATGTGTTCAAAACTCAATGGTGGGGAGACCATTGATGGATGGAAACTGGAAGCGGGTACAATTTTGTGTTTTAGAGATCATATGGTTGTACCTATGGTTTGTCAGGAACAACTCCTTCATGTTTAACAGCATTCGAGATGGGTTGTACATCGGAGTACACAAAAGATGTATAAGGCGCTAAAGGTGCAGTTTTGGTGGAGCGGAATGAAAAGGAAGGTGGGAGAATTCTTCTCGTGATGCTTAACATGTCAGCCGGTTAATGCAGAGCATCAGAGACCAGCTGGTATGTTACAGTCTTTATCTATCCCAGTGTGTAAATGGGAGCAGATAGCAATGGATTTTGTTACAGGTCTTCTAAGAACGGTCTAGAAACACGATGACATTTGGGTGATAGTGGATCGTCTAACCAAGCCAGCCCATTTCATCCTGATTCATGAAACTCATATGGTGGAAGATCTTTAAAAACCCTATATCCGAGAAGTGGTAAAGAGACATGGGGTACCAGTGTCTATCATCTCAGATAGATATCCAAGGTTGACATATCATTTCTGGAAATCCTTACAACATGACCTTGGGACTTGGATGACTATGAGTACGACATATCATCCTCAGATAGATGGGCAATCTGAGCGGACGATACAAACATTGGAAGACATTTTTAGGGCTTGTGTAATGGATTTTGGTGGCTCATGGAAGGATCATATACCATTAGTGGAGTTATCATACAATAACAACTAACAAGACTCGATACGCATGGCTCCATTTGAAGCATTGTATGGGCGTCCTTGTGGTTCTCCACAATGCTGGGTGGAAACTGGTGAAACTACACTAGTCGGGCTGATCCTTTTCCATGAAACAACAGAGATGAGTCAGTTGATTATAAAGAGGATGGAGACAGCTCAGAGTCATCCTAAATCTTATGCAGATCATTACCGAAGACCGTTGTCGTTTGCAGTGAGTGATCATGTCTTTTTGAGAATCTCTCCAAGGCATGGACAACGTCAGTTTGGGAAGCATGGAAAATTATCTTCTAGATATATAAGCCCTTTTGAGATACTTGAATGGGTTGGAGAGGTGGTGTATCAGTTGGAATTACCACCACGGTTCAGTGCAGTACATAATGTGTTCCATGTATCTCAGTTGAAGAAGTATCAGCCTGATCCTGACTATGTGATCAGATTGGATGACATTGACCTACAGTTAGATGCTTCATTGGTACATATCCCGGTGCAGATTGTGGATAGGTAGGATAAAGTCTTTCATGGAAAAAGCATCATCCTAGTACGGGTTTTGTGGCAATATGGTCAGATTCAGGAAGAGACTTGGGAACACGAGAATGAAATAAAGGAGAAGTGGCCAGAACTCTTTCAGTCAAGCGATGGTTTTCTACTTTCCGAGTATGGAAAGGCCAATGGTGGGGAGAATGTAGTACCCCCAGTTTCTGGTATGTAACTGTTTCTTGATGTTTTTCAAAGTTTTAAAGTCAAGGTCATTGAATGGGAGAGTCGGGAGATCATGGAGTGATGTTTTGAGGAAAAGGGGAAGTCGCATGGTGGGTGCACGGTTTGTCTAACCGTGCGGACAAACAGTGCATAGTGAGCCTTGGAGGAAGTGGCTTCTGCACAGTCAATGCACAGTTTCTCTAACCATGCATGAAGGATGGCCGAGGCAGAAGATAACGCATGGTTAGCGCACGGTTTTTCAAACTGTGCGGACTAACTGTGCAGTCACTTAATGTTAGATCCTAAAATTGTGAATCTAACTCGTTTTGCCTTTAATTTCCTTTTTTATACCTCCTAATCGGCCCTAAGTCAGGATTACTATCCCTTGAAGGTTGGAAGACTTCTCCCAAGTGTTCTAGAGGTGATCTGAAGGCTTCTCTTGACGAATCAAAGCCGGATTCTTAAGGTATGTGATCGTTCTTGATCGGTTTCATAGATCTACTTAGATATGCTTCTCCTCTTCTCTCATTTTCTTAGATCTATGCCCATTATGGGTAGATCTAAGGTTTTGGATTCCTAGTATGAAAATTTTTGGTCTTGGTTGTTTTTGGAGAAGAGATCTAAGGAGGTTTTTTGGAGTTTTTACCTAGTGTTCTTGAGCGTTCTTCGTATGTGGTTTGGTTTCGCCCAATTTGTTGAGGTAGGTGACTTCACACTTGATTCCACATTCTTATAACTTGAAGTCTTAGTTCAAATTGATTTAATCTCTTGGTTTTGATTGCAAACTTGTGGTGAAAAACATCTTATAAATCTTTTTTAGTGATGATTTATGGGTTTTGAGGAAATTGTGGAAATTGAAAGAATGGTTGTGCAAAGTGTTTTGGTTTCTTGATTTTAAAATAGTGATTTTAAAATATGGTTTTTCTGGATTTGGAAAATGGTTTGCGGAAAAAAGGGTTTTCAATAAAATGGTGATGCTTTATTGAAAGGTTTTGAACACACTTCGTTCTGGGCATGGATTTCATGGGTTGTGGTGTGTGTTCATATGCATTGGGATGGGTTAGGGTGAGAAGTACCCTTATCGATAGGTTGGGAAGGATAAGGGTGTGAAGTACCCCTATCAAGATAGTCCACTAAGTGATGGCTTAGTGTAAGGATAACTCACTACTCGCGAGTACAGGGAGGTCCAGGTTGCATGCATGGTTGGTTGTGTGGATTGGTGAAATGGAATGAATGTGACAGATGGAAATGTGAATGGAATTGGGAACTTTTCTTGATTTATTTTATTAGGAAAGATGGGTTTTGTTGGAAAATGGTTTTGACATGGAACTTGTTATATTGTGAATTGTTTTTGGAATTATATTATATAAATTGTTTTATATAAATGTGATAACACGTTTTATCCTATAAGCACGGGTTGGGAAGTCATCGAGCAAAACCCACTGTGTTTCATTACTCACCCCATGCTTTGGCACATTGGTGCTTTTGCATATGTCATATATAGGGACGTTGGAAAAGTTAAATTGTCACATGTTTAGAGCACCTATTTGTGATACTTGGGCTGGATCATGATGTTGGAGCTTGGAGATTCTAGAGCATAGAGTTGGGTTGCTGTCTTGTAGTCTTTCAGTTGTCTTTTCGCTGCTTACTCTGATGTTTAGTGTTGGATTGCATTGTGTTACCTTGGTTGGTATTTGATAAAATAAATGGATGAGTTATTTTATCTTTAATCATGCATCATATAGTGGTTTCTTTGAGATTTTTATCTAGTTTCTATGTTTGTTGGTTGTTTTCAGTTAAAGGGTAAATCGTCCCCCAAGTATTTTGAAATCCTTCGGTATTTATTACCAGCCATTGGCACCTTGGGGATGTCTCTTAAGTCAATGTAATGACTCATTACACTATCAAGACAATGATAATTGGCGATTCATTACAATAAAACATTTATCACTCTAACTTAGTCTTAATGATTAAATTACTTAATTTAGAAAACTAGTTAACATAATGAAAACCCAAAATGGTAAAATATGGAAACATAAATGTAAAGGAATAAAATATTTAAAAACGTGTTAATAATTGTTTTTTTAGGTTTTTATAGAAAATATAATCCCTCCACACCTTTAACAATCAGTTTTTGATCAACTTTGGGAAATTATGACCTCCCAATAGTGAATACTTTTGAGTATTTTCAAGAATTCCTCTCCTCCACAACTATAAAAAACCACCACTCCTCTCACTTTTTCATGCCTCTAAAGACATTTAGATCAAATAAAATATACCCAAATCACTTCCCAACTTCCCTATCCCAATACAGGAAGCATTATTTTGGTCATAAAGTAAACTATGGGCATTCTTAGGATAAACCTATGGTGGATACCAGAAGAAGATGTAATGTTATTCTTAAAGCGTTTTCATTTTTTTTATTTCTCCATCTAATTCAATTTATATTATAACATTATTAGATAGCAACCTTAGTATCATAATCATAATTATATATTTTTATGTTCTGGGTACAACTTAAACATCCCACACTTCCATAGTGTGGGTTATGAATCATTATTCTTGTGTATAGAGGACTATAACCTTGAAAACCGATGTAGTTAATTTTTATGTGACTACATTTCAAGGTTAGGAATAATTATGGAAATAATATTTATACATTATTTATATTTTATTTATTATTTATTTATTCTATTTTATGTATTTTTTAACACTTAACTACAAGATTTCCTTTTTCTGGGAATATGATAATGGCATTCCTGTGTATGGTGGACTGCCACCTCATGAAGCAAGGTGATTAATTCACACTTTACATGGAATATATCAAGGATGAGTTTAATAGAAATATTTAATATATATAACATAAAAAATATAATATAATTATAGAATATAAATATTCCATTTTCTTTGTATTCGTTCAATACGATAATAAAAAGGAAACTATGTTCATGAGTATATATGACTTACCGTCTCCATGAATGATGTATTTCATTTTCTATAAGTAAATTTTATGGATTACAATAAATAAATATATAATAAATATATGATGTATTTTTATCATGGTTATAACTTTGTAAATGAATAAATACTTATCTATGTAAGAGTACCAAGAACCAAAAGTCAAAACATGTATGAAAAACAAAGCGATTATTAGCTGAAACATAACATTAGCATGGAATTGTTAATAAAATGGTAATATGAATTCATAAGTAAGTAATATATGGTATTATATATATGTATATGGTTCTACTATATATTTATACAAAATATATATTTAATATGTAGGAGGTTCTAAAGAGTGTGACGATAGTCAAGACAAAATGTAAGGGATTTATGTCTCACTTTTTACTTTTATAAGAAATATTAAATATTCACCACATATTTATTCTATGTGTTTTATATACTAACCGTGAATTTATTTTATGATTCATATCCTAAAATTTATTTCTATTTACATATCCATTTTATGATCACTCTTTCAAGTTTTTTATGGCTCAAATGTTACTAAACCGATAAATGGGTTTTATCTCAATTTTCATTCTTTTAGATGTATGTTATTATATGCACATATATTCATTAATGAGGAGTATAAAACTCCCCTATAACATGTAATATCATGAATTTATCTATAAAAATGATATTTTAAATTCCATTTTACATTATTATTTCATGTAGATTATGTTTTAAGGGTGCCAAAGTGGTAAAAATTTTAGGTTACAATATCATTGTTTATGAAGATTATTTCTGATTATGTTTCCAATGATAAAATTATATCATATATCTCTCTAAAGAATCCATGTAAATTTTATTATCCACTAGTTATTCATGATATATTCAAGTAATGGTACCATTTTTCCATTGTTTTGTACTTAAGATAATTATGAAAATGTATTTAATAAAATCCAACTTTATCTCTCTCTTCAGTTGAAAACCTGTTTTCATTCAAAACCATACTTTCTAGAAATGTTTTAAATTTTTTTAAAATGATATTTTTGGAACATTTTCAAGGAAGAGTATTTTTGAATTTTTTAGGTTTGAAATAGTGTTTTAAATGATTTTTAAATCATTCTTTATAAGTTTAAAATTTCATTTAAAAAAATAATTTCAAACATGTTTTATGTTTTAAATGCGTTTTAAATGATTTTCATAGATTTATTTATATCTATTCAAGGTTATTTGGAAATTAAAGTGTTATCAAAATGGATTTATTTTTAAAAAATTATTTTTAAAGAAAAGTTATTATCCTTAATAAATGTTTTAAATGATCGATAGAAAAAATTACAAATAAGATTACATTCATTGATGTTATTTTTCCCTTACTATAGATATGATCCAAGGATACCATTATTATTATTTTCTGAATTGTTTGTGTTTATGATGTCCTGATGTTTGTGAAAACTATTTCTCTTCCGTGGGTTTTAAAATTGTAAGATTTTTATCAAACACTTTTCTTTTTTCAATTGGTTATTATAAGATAATTATGATACCTATATCTTTTTCATAGCTTATGATATGATGAAATTTTAATGAAGACAAATTCTTTTCATCTTTTATTATATTGTGAATTTTTATGATCACATGTCATTATTATGTTTGATTTTAATTATGTTATGGGTGGGATCCATATCTCCCTCCCATTCATTTTGTAATGATTTATACATGTCAAGATATAGACATGGTTATAATATAGAGTACACCTAATACAGTAGGATATGGCTTCAACTAGGGATGGTGGTGTCTCCCAACTTGGTGGTGTAGCCACCCATGCATGAAACTTAATACATGTTCACAATGTTATTTGTGAACCTAATTACATGTTCACAATGTTCTGCATGGACATGATTACATGTTCCAAATATTATTCTTAGACATGCATTTATGTACATAAGTTTATCTGAGGGCCTAATTTCATGTCCTTGACTTAATGAGTGAATATGTTTCTATTCACACATGTTTTCAATGTTATAAGCTGATGTGTATTCCAAAAGTCTATATATTATTTCAATGTTATGATATAATGTATTTATCTACTTATTCCCTTATGATTCATGTCTCATTATCTTCCAATATTTATTCCATAACTTAATATTATGGTTTTTAATATGAATGTTATGATATTCAAATGTTATTCTCATATTCTTATACCCTTATGCTCATGTTATGCTTACAAATATCCTTTGTTTTACTTTACTGAGAATCTATGCTCACCCTTTCTTATATTTAATTTTCCCAAGTTAAGAAGAAAAGAATTAACTATGAGTACTAAATTGGTAGATCATTTTGGGAAACATTGAAGATTTTTCACCAGATTAGAAAAAAAATCCATTCTTCCAAAGATAGTAAACTATGACGGTCCTCAGACGTGTTTTTTTTAATGTAATGAGTATTATTCAAAAATTATTTAATATATATTTATTTTAGTCCTGGGTTTTTATAATTATGTTTTCTCAATTTCTAGATATCACCATGTTCACAAATAATAAGTGGATTCCATGGTTTAATTAGAAAAATAAGAATCTATTTAAGATATTTAGTTATCAACACAAAGTATTAATAAATTACATAATGTCTATGAATCAAACATAATCACATAGAAATATTTTATAACCCAAACCTAGTGTTTTTATAATTTAAATACCACTAATATATTATCTCAAATAGATCAAACATCATTTTAATAAGTATAAAAAAGATAAATCACGGGTCAAGGACATGAATGTGGAGTTGGAAAAAATAGAGAAGAATCAATCCAAAGAGGTTTTAAAGATATAACATGATTAAAATATTATCATAATAAAGTTTTTGTTCAAGAAAAAACATGATTACAAAGTAAATTAGATTCATAATAAATTGAAATAGGTGTTCATGGTATGTGCATAAACTAAAGGCACAAATGTTGAAGATAATATTTCACAGGTGGTACAACTTATGTTAATAAGACTCCACTTAGAAGCGGTAATTCAACAAGTTTTCAACATCTTTAAAATGGAAGTAAATATGGTATTTTTGAATGAATTTTAAAAAATAATCACATATTGATGAACTGATGGGTTTCATAATTAGTTATAATTAACCAAATTTCTATACGTTGAAAGTAATTATATAGATTAAAATTAGCTGATCAATAATCATACTCTTAGTTGACTACTAAATTGATAAAGTTGGAATTTTGTAGAGTTTTTGTTGATGAAAACATCTATATAAAATCATCCTTGGTGTATTATTTCATGTTACTTTTCTATGTCTATGGTATCATATTTCAAAGTAGCAAGATAAAATCCATATAGGAATTTGTAGTTCTGATGAGATGTGAACTTGATATTTCAGTGATTAGAGATATTTCATATTTCCTAGGATTAAAGGTTATTCAAAAGGATATATATAACGTCATTTATCTAGATAAATATATGAGATATATGAAAAAAAGTTGGATATGCACACAAGTAAATCGTTTACCACATTGATTGCATTTTGAACCAAATATAGAAGGGAAAAATCGTGCATCGCACAATATATCTTAGAATGGTTATAATTTTTTTATATTATATAAATAAGGCTGGATATAATTTATATAAAATGCTTTGAAACTCAATTTGAAAATAGTTTAAAGGAAAAACACCTCACTATTATGAAAATAATCATGAGGCACATTCAAGGAATACTCAATTGTGGTTTAGTGTGTCATACATGGATGGATAAATATTTATATGAATATTAAGATTTTTATTATGATGGATAACTGTTATATATAATATCCACAAAAATATGAGAATTATAGATTTGGATCAAATACATAGGATGCATTAGGAATAATTAAGAGAGTACATATATTATAATAGTTTAAGTGGATAAAATTTTATCCACAAATTAATATACCCAAATATTGTGTATAAAGATAAAATTGGATGATCATTGTGAAGATTTTAAGATTCATATTGTGTTTCATTATGATAAAAATAGAAAATTTGAACTAATAAAAAATCTGATACAGAATTCATTTAGAAAAGTTTTTAAATTTTGAATTATTTTCGTAAATAGAAAGTGGAGTTAAGGGTGACCATGATTGAATTTATTATAATGAATCAAAAAATGTTAGAAATTTTCAAAAAAACTCTATAAAATTATGCATTTTAAAGAGAATGGTTGAACCTTAAGGTTTAACCACCTCCCTCGACTATATCAGAATTGATAATACCTCTAGGTTCTCATGTTTTTTTGTAGGGCATTATACTATACATTAATAAATAAAGTGGAAGAAATAATGTTTTAAAAACATGTAATTAGGGTCATAAATGGAGAAATTATTAACATAATTGGGAGTAATATACTTTTTAGTCATATTATATAGTATGTATGAAATCATATATATGATCTATAAGGATATATTAAAGGTTATGGGTAAAGACAGGGGGATTTTTTATGAAGCATCAAAATCTAAAAATAAGTGGTTAAGTGAATCTTATATATGAAGTGAATAAGTATGTGTGGTGGGAATATAATTCTCTCTTGATATCCTATTTTATACATTGGGTAGGACTCACATATACCTAGAGTTATAGAATATTAATTCAATTAACTTTTTGTATTTTTGTAGATTTCATAACATGGATTTTATCAAAAATATTTTAGATAGCCAAAAACCCAAAATAGAAGAATGTTGAAACCCATGATGTTGCTATTTGAAGTTTCTAGAACAAGTGTATAATGTTATAATTGTTGATTTGTTTTTATTTTCAATCAAAAGTAGAATAAGTTTTCTGTGATGATATTTATCTTGGAATAATTTTTAGAGAAGTTTGGAGTAACATTGATAGAGACTGAAAATAATTATGGTGAAGGATGACCTCACTACGTCACATAAGAGTCATATATAAAATTATAGAGAAGGAAAACGATGAGAACATTAAAAATTTGGGAATTTTATAATTCTTTTAATTATAGGTAAGAAATATTTACATAAGGTTTCTTCGTGATAAAGGACATTTTTATGTGAATTGAAGATTGTGGTCCAAACATGAGTTCTAAAATAGGGATATGATTCTAAACATGTCATAGATCATGAATTTTTTTTTTTAAAAACAGTTTTGAGAGATGGGAGGCCCAAAATTAGTGTTCTGCATGTTATAGTGTTTTCACATGTGAATAACTAAAATCGAGATCTAGAGTTTGAAAGGTATTAGCACAGGTCATTTTGAGAGTCATTATTTTTTGTTGGAACATGAAACGGTTATAAAGCCATAGTATAGGTCATTTAATAAGGAATTTTAGTTACTAGGTAAATTGAATTATTATTAAAATAATAAATATATCTCAATAAGAGCCAGGGAAAAAATTATTTTCATTAAGGTTATAATGTCAACATGTTGTGGTCGATCATGATTTACTCAAAATATGAAATTAAAAATGGCTAATTTTTTTGTGATATGAAGTTGAAATGGTTATAGACATTATAGGACATGGGATGAGTTAAACATTACCATTACCATTATAAGAATCATATATTCTATGTTGAATGGTTATTTCTAGAGTTAAAAAGAATTTTTTTTTTGGCCGATATAGATAGGTGACATCAAAAAGAATTAAATTGGACTTTAATTTATTCAATTTTAGAAACATTTATGTTCCAATCAATACGTAAAACATGGAATATGAATTTTGAGTGATTTATAAGATTTAATGGGATATATTCCAAATATATTAAATTTAGATAATTTAAACATTTATAATTGTAAGATGAATTATTATTATGGTCAAAATGAAATTAAATATCTGAAATTGATAGCCAAAATGGGTGCATGATGATAAAACCTGTATTGTTTAGTGCTAATATTTTCTATGAAAAAACATGTATGAATCCATTATGTTAATTATTTATTTATAAACCTTCTTAGAAGTAGTAATTGAATACTAATAAATAGTGAGTAATCCTAGGATGAGTTATGTAAATTTCATAAAACATGTAATAAAATATAGTTAAGAAATGGTATTCTCTTTTACACCAACACATAATTTGTGTATGCTCCATTGAACATATCTCATTGTTGAACTAAGTAAAATTATATTTTTCATTATTTATATTTCTTACATGGATTCCTTAGTTGTGTGGTTTCTTATAATTGGTTCAAAATATTCTTTCTAATATGAGAACAATATATGGTTTAATTTGAACATAAATACACACCCTGATTCATCCTCCCATACTACCTCTTAATCAATGTTAGGCTAATATTGTTGTAAAACGTGCACATTTCAATTTTGTTATTAATTTGGATGAAGTTATAAATTTTTTCCAATAGTTTAAAAACATAAGTGTATGGGAGTGATGATAAAAACAATTTAATATATTTAATATTGTTATTAACTATTAAAACACCCAAAATTATATTCATTCATGGGAAATAATCACATTTTTAATGTTTGCGATGCCTTTGGAACATATTTTAAAATTGTAATAAAATATATATTTTAAGACTATAATCATGATTTTGTGTTTTGATTATGATAGTTGTACATTAAATAGTATTTTTGAATTAATTCAATGTTAAAAAATACTGTTTGGGATAGTACATATTAGTAAACTTCCTTTTACATAATTTAAATAATATTACATAAAAATATTTCTTATCTACATAAGAATGAAATTGTTTTTTAGCAGCCCACATAAGGTTACAAAATTCCATATATATCTATGTAATGTTGTATCATTTTCTGTAGGAATTGAAGGAGTAGTCAAACTATGTAACATTATGTGTTTAATTTCATATGCCACATATGAATAAACATTTTCAATATAAGATTAACATGATAAATGTCTTTTATGGTAATGTTTTGGGATTCGGAAGAGGAACTAGAAAATGAGGCATTTCTATGTATAAATAACCAAGGAAGCTACATAAAAATATTAAAAAATAATCATGGGATATGTCAAAATAGATAAAAAGCGAAGGACATCATGGAAGAGTAAAAGGGTTATCATATAACATGTATCATATAGTTTTAAATCCATTTAAAATTAATCATGAAATAATATTTCTTGTATGTATTTAAATGAAACTTATGTAGGAGTAAACAACTCTCACATAAGGTCTTTCACTTTTACTAAATATTATTAAGTTGATTACGAACTCAAGTTGTAATCAAAGATAATGGCCAAGTGGATTACATTTATGGATTGAAAGGATAAGAATATTCACCATATTACTTAATTAAATAACTTAGGTACTTCTCTATTGATAATTTCATGTCAAATCTAATACTGAATAGTGAACATGAAGTGGATCAATGATACAGAATTTATGGTTTCTGAAGCTGGTTGAATTGGAATCAGAATAATGAGAAAATGATATCCAATATATACACATGTGATCATTCATTGAAGAACCTTTAAATATCAACATGATAAAAAGGAAAAAAGAAACATCTTTCAGTGTGTATAAAAGGTAATGAAAGCCACTATTTAAAATATTCCCACCCACTGGGAGTTGTGTAGGTTTTATTTTTACAATAATTTTATTTCTTAATATTGTTCTATTTTTTTCACTATGTTTCCATGTTTATTTTTTTTTGTTTCTCTAAAACATTTTTAATTGGGAATTAACTGAGGGTTTTATCCTTATGGGTATTTGTATATATTGCTAATATATTTTATTCATTTCACGGTAGGTGATGAGGGTGTGTTTTCATGAGTTGTAAATTATTTCCCTTGTGTATCACATCTTCGACCATACCACTTACACTATAAAATTTAATCACCATCCATTATATTAGATCATCCCATATATGGTATATATGGATTCTTTTATAGATGAAAATATATATAGTGGTGTTTTTTTGTTTCTTATCACACTCATGGTTGAGGTGTATTTGTAATTTCATATAATGGATGAGTTAGGAGTTTAGAGGGCATGATCGAATTTAAAGTCTAGTAAGTAACCAAATCATTGATTATAGAAGACATGTGATGAATAGTTTTGATTTATATAGTTTATTGAGTTTATATTATATTTGTAATAATAATGTAATGTTCATGTATAACATAAGATCATTCCTCCTTTCACATTTGCATTTTCCTTTTCACTTTTTTTGTTTATTTTCAATTTAAAAATCAGTTTGATGAATTTAATTTTACATATAATTAAAATATAAAAAATAAATAAATTTATATATAAATTGAGCAACCAAAATAGATCATTTGGTTATTTACATGGTTAGATATTAGGCTGAAATTCAAGAGTTCAATAAATTTTATTTGAATAAGGTCAAGTAAAACCTCTGTCAAAGGCATATGAAAATACAATCTATTAAACATCTTCCATTTTCGCCAAAAATAATAATTATTAGAGTGATTGATATTTAATTTTATTATTAAATTCTATTAAATTGAATCTTAATACCCCAAGTTATAGCCATGTTACCGACCTAGGTTTTCTCATAGAAATAGTTGAGGTTGAGTAGTTGTTATTTCTAGGGGTTTTGTTACAATTAATGTATTTTGGATTTACTAATTTATGAAAGTTATAATAAAACTAAGATTATTTTTGAATGAAAAAAATAAATTTTAAAATATGAAAATAAACCTAAGTCATTTTGAATTTTTTATTGGATGAGTATAATGTTATCCTTAATTTACTCTATAATTGTGTTCTTAACTATTTAATCTCATTATTATACAGTGTTTGGGAACAATACCATTCATTACTTGCACCCATTTTTAATTGTTTAGTAGTTCTTCATCACTTAACAAAACAAGATCATACTAAATCTCATCACACTTTGTATGAATTGGTCAGTTCATTCCCCAATCAGTTGAATGTATCTAGAACCTATCACTACTCAAATGACTCAAACCCTATTTCAATTGATTATATAATCTATTCAAAAAATCATAATAAACATAAAATCACACTTTGATGAAACCAAAATCAACTTTTAAAAAATCCTCCATCCACCTTCATAATATGTTCGATGAATTCATGTAGAGGATCATTTGAGTATAATAAAAAATGAAATAACAGACAAATTGTTATCATGTATAGCAATTATCACCTACATCTCCACTACACATTACCACACCTTATAAAAAAGGGATAAATCGAATTAGAACAGTTATATGAATATAAATTAAGAGTAAAAAAGGTTTCTCCACATTGGGTCTACAAAATATGGGGTTATCATTCCATAAACTTGAATTTTAGAAGGCATGGAGGGAGAATTAATTGAAAAAAATAAAATAAAGAATAAAATAGTTCACTGGATTAAAAATAAACTATAACCATTATAAATTAACATATTCTAATCCGAATTAAGTTGAAATAGTCAAGGTGTAGAAACATTTATAAAGAATGAGATGAAGAGTTTAAATAGCATAAAGTGGAACCTCCTTCTTCTTATGATGAAATCTACTCAGTAAGTGGTATATCCTTGGATAATCACACTAGGTTAAATTTATGAATATTATATTTTGGAATAAAATAATTCTCCAAATTAACCTAGGATATATTTGTTTCTCGTTTCATGATATGTAACTATTGTTTCAACTGATTTTTAATGACATAGCCTAAGTATTTAATCTTATATATCTTCATTGTTGGCATGGGTTACACTTATATGAGTCTAGGTTTATTAATTTATTGATTGACCAATTCACCATTTAATCATACTTGAGTGGTATTTTATTATTACATGGGCTCAGAAATTTCCATTTTCATAATACATTAAAAATGAGAATTTAGTTAATCTCAAAAAAGTTCCTAAAATTATGTTAGAAATCCATAACATATATAATTTCAATTTAATTCTTAGGAAAGACCTATAAAACATAAAAATTAATGAATCAATATATTATTTGTTCAAATTAATTCAAGGTGAATAAAACTATTAAAATAAAAATATTAATCTATTTTCAATTAAATCAAAATATTTGATAAAAACTAATATTAATTGATTAAATCCTTAATTTTTTTGAAATTATAGGTATTTTATATAGTGAAATTCAATGAAATTTTAATGAAAATATATATCTCAAAACCCATTATATATTTTACACTTTTCTTTGATTATACACTTTACTATAGAGTTGATGTGGATTACTTCTCAAACATGGAGTAGTGGCTAAATAGTGTCCAAACTATTCTTCACTACCTAAACCTCATTTAATTATATATAAAATCATTTATCCCTCACTTCATTAATCTTATATTTTATATAGTGGGATTTTGGGAGTTTAAAGGTGGTAAATAAATTGTGGAGTTGGGTTTTGAGTTGATGGCATGCTCGGGGTTATGGTTCTCCATTATCATTAACCATAGAGGATGGGGATTTAGTGTACCAAGGTAGTCTCTAAGGTGAATTATGTTACAATATATGAGTTGATGAATTTAAATAATAAATTGTATATATTTGATTAATTATTATAATTTAAACTTGTGAAGAGGAGTGTAAATGATCCACTGGCCAATGCTAGGTTATGTAACCTTTTCAGAGATTTTTGTCTTTTTCCATGTTTTTTTCTTTTTTACATTCAAAAATAAAATTATGTCTCTTTATTCCATGTTTAAAATTTTAAACATATACATATCTAAAGGATGAAAATGAGTGTTTGATGAAGATATTTGATGTATATAATGTGGTTTGGACCCATTCTAAAATCAGTAAGATTCTAAATTTATATTTGATATGATGATTATTCAATAAGGTGTCTCACTATTAAATTTTACAGTGGTGCTAGATGTCCAAGACATACACTTCATTACTCTTCACATAGTGTAAATTATTATTGTCTAAACATTATTAAATAGGTTCCTATACAAAATATGAATAGGAATTGATATTTTTTAAAAGGTACAAATAATAACTTTTCATGACCACCTCATGCTCCTTTCACTGGTTCTGTATCCTATTCTTGATCATAGGTAACGTGGCTCGCACCGTGTTCCCCAAAACGTCATCCCATACACATTCAATAGTGTCATGCCCTACACCCAATTCATTTCAATCTAATGTTCCCTCTTTAAAGAAACTAATTACTTGATATAGTCACCAATGGTTATACTGGTTCCTAGATACCATTGCCTATATAATGACCCATGGACAACCATTTGAAGATATAATAAATCCTAGTAGAATCTAAGCACATGAACATATCAACTTATGTACCAAGGACTTAAATGATCATGTTGGGGTAATTACCATGTCACAACCCTGGGGAAGATATTGGAAGTGAACTAGCGTTGTATATTTCAATGATGATAACTATCACAGGTGACCAAATTTTCTAAGAAATCATCAAGACTAGGTAGAAGGACTCTCCCTAAGAAGGATTCTTAAGAAAACATGGTTCAACCTCATACCAACCAAATTATACTTCAATTGAACTACACCTAGTCCATATAGTCTATAACTAAACACCCATTTCCTTAGACATCCTATCTTGGATCCCAATATTTCTTCATGGTTGCCTTAACAAGGTATCTATATTTTCATAATTGGATTTTCACCCTATTCAACTAACATGGCACCTATTTTTCTAGTTTACCCAACTGGACACCCATCCACCCATTTCACCAAACTAGGTGTCTTCATTCGGATATTACACCATGGGACACACCCAACATCCAATATTACCATTCATGATACCCAAGTTTTGTTTTACAATAATACCATGTTTGCCCAATATTAAATATATTTGTTTGTTATATTTTCCCATTTTAATTACATGGGATAAATATTTCTCATAAAATTCCTTTTTGAAATTATTTTTTTTGAGGCTAAATGTTCATAGAGTCACACCTACATAATCTTTTTACATGGACTCTCGAATTATGTGTCTGGATTATGCACATCAGTGTGCTCCCTTCTGATCATGTATTCCACTGATAATAGAAATAGTTCATATTTTAATACATCTCCCCCTATTTATTATCTCTAATGAGTGGGGTCTTCTAGATATATTCAATAATATATTCCCTTGATACCAATGATTCTATCATTAGGTGGAAAATAGAATTCTCTTCTATTCAACCTTCCCAACTCACTTAAATTAGTTGTAATAAAATAAAAAACATATTTACCTGAAATATAGTTAATAAATTATTCAACATAATCTTGAAATCAATTATCCATGAACATGAATAGGCCACCTATATGGTTTAATTCCCAATTTTACTTCACCTGAATCAATTTATAGATTAATCCAGTGATGGAGGATCATGAATAAAATCCAAAAAACCCATTTCCATATATCTTTCAATTGGTATTCTATTTTTTAGAACATTAAACTACTAGGATAGTTCCTAACCATATGTCCTCAAACTAAAATACACAACGATCTTTATTGAATGGCCTTAAAAGTTACTTCTTTGTTCATGGATGCAAGATCTTAAAAGGGAATTCATTATTCTAGGACACATGACCCTATGCAGAATTTCATTGATCGTGGATGCATAACTCTAAAAGAAAATTTAGTGAGCATGCTAATAAAACCATAAATTACACTACCATAGTCCTTGTCACATGACATTAAAAGGTATGACATACCTTATTTAATGTAAATGAACTATATGGGTCTTGATTCCCATTATTGGGATATATTCTTAGCATATATCATGATCACAATACTAATCCTATAATTCCTACCACCTCTTTAGATAGTAATAAATTATAAACTACCCAAATATGTGTCATAAAACTAGAGAATAAATAAAAAACAATAGAAAATATGGAGACGCTATCATAAATATATATAGAGAATATTTCGCACAAAATGATGTTTCATGTCGATTAATGGTGTTGAATAATTTCTTTAAAGATAAGGGTAATGGATATTATTGTTAGGAGGGATTTATTGAACATGTCCTAAATCTTTGGATAGTGATAGATAATGAAATAAAACCATTAAAAGGATGTTTTGACTTCCCATACTCTCGATGTTACTTCACAAATCAAAGAATTAGTAGTTTATCTTAAATATGGATCACCTATGGAAAGAAGATATATTGGAAAATAAAATATGGATTTGAATTCACTGAGAAAAAAACTGGTTAAATTTATGTAAAATTCATTACTTGTGAATGATATTGATTAACCATGCCCTCATACTTGTGATATTTCACTGATGCGATCCTTGTTTATGATCTATCCTCTCTATATCTCTCATAAAATATTAATTGAATCATCACATAATACATAATATTTTATAAATTTCCTCAATTAGGATATTGGAAACAATATCATAGCATAGGATAATAATACATGAAAACCCATGTAAACCTAATTTTTTTTACCATAATTACTATTGTGACTATGAAATCATGGTGGACACTATCACCAATGAAAACCTCAAATTTAATGTGGTGATTACCATGGTTTGGAAATATAACAATAAGAGATCCATTAAAAATTTAGAGTTGGCTCATAGTAACCTCAAGAAAATGAATCTTTATTTTCCAATACACCAATGGTAGTATAAAAAGGGAAGTAATCCACAAAAATCACTGAAAGCAACATCAAGATTCATTCAATGGAGTGAATAAACTCTTAACAACCTTATAATAGAAAATAATTGGTGTATTTTCACTAAATCCTTATAGACATCCATGATTTTTCATGGAGGTTCACCATGAACCATCGTTGGCATTATCATCACACATTTTTTATTTTTATGGAGGTTAAAGATAAAAAAATTTCCACTCTAATTTTCCAAACTAAAGAATGAAGGAGGTGGTCCCTTAGAGGTCCAATAGTCATTGAGGAATATGTGTAGGCTCGTACTATTGAGTCCACCAATATCTATAGTACCCTCTAGAATATACTAATGGTGAACTAGGGATAATTTCAACTCACTGTTGATATCATATTCAAATTATACTGAGGTAGGAACTGATTTTTATTTTTGAAAGCCTCACTCCAGTAATGGAAGAAAATAATCACTTTTGAAATACTCCTAATAGTGATATGGAAAACATCTTAGGGATTCCTTCTTAAAGAACTCATAATAGATTTATTTATAATGATAATGGAAATACCAACTATGGATATCTTCCCCACGGAAACAACTAATAATTCACCAACCATAGAGGTCCTCTATATGGCCAAACATTAGAATTAAATTCTTGTGGTCCTCCCTAGATTCATCATTTTGAAGGTCCTCTCCATATAAATATGATGAAAATTTTTTAAGGTAGTCCCCATGGAGAAATATCACCCAATATTCATAGAGGTCCTCTATGTAATGTTAGTATTAGAGATTCACCACCATAGTCAAATGATCAACTAAAAAGTAGGTTATCTTCTTTACAACCAATTTGTAATCATCGACCACTGAATCCATCTCCAAGGTAATTAATATGAAAACACAAGATGTACTACCTAGTTAATATGTTATGGTGTTCCTACCTATGATAAAATATTTGACCAAGGTGGAATAAATCCATGTATCAGCGATCAAAAAAATAGTAACTACAGGGGTCCTCATTACGATAATAAATTAAACATTAAAAATGAGGTCCTATATATGAAGATAAACTAAATACCAATAAAAATAGATGTCTTCCTATAGTACTCACTGTAAATTTTCTTATTGGGATTATTCATTACCTTAGAAATATGTTTG
Organism: Viscum album; assembly: GCA_963277665.1. NCBI lineage: Eukaryota > Viridiplantae > Streptophyta > Magnoliopsida > Santalales > Viscaceae > Viscum > Viscum album. The sequence goes on along the minus strand of OY728140.1, from coordinate 2,087,080,643 downwards.
TACTATTATTTTAGTTTTTAAAATGTTTTCCTTATACTAAGAGGTGGATTAAAATCTAAAATTAACCTTGCCACATACTCCAACATTAACATATGGAGTTATAAATAATACAGTGGGAAAACTAATGAAAATATAATTATCAGTGCCTCCCCCATATCCTAAATCCCTATATCTCACCAAGGATTTACAAAAAAACACATCCCTCTTAATGAAATGGTAAGAAGGATACTTGTATTGTCATATTAGTTTTGGGAACCACTCATGTATTTCACTATGTATTTTAAAAAATATATCATATTTCACGTAATGAAATATTGAGAAAGTGAATTTTATGGTCACATCAGTTCGAGGAACCACTCATTTTTGATGAGGACATCTATAATATCACGAGGATTTTACTAGTGAAAGATAAAATACAAGTCATGTTTTAGGCCATTTCAACATATTGGTATGATATTCCGAAAACAATTGAATATTAATGCTTTGTTTACTTATATAAAAACATTGGGTGAATTTTTATTGAATTAAATAGATGATCCATTCCAATGAGGAATACAAAAATTGTAATAAGGATTTAAATGGGAAGTGACCCTATATAGACCTAGAATCCCTTTAAGTGGATCAAAGTCTAACATTGGGAAATTTCCATGAGTACCTCTAACAAACCTTCCATAATATTTTAAAGTCACTCGAATAAATGATCGACGATACCCCATCCAATATAAGCATCAGAGGTTGAGAGAAATTTGTAACTCTGCACTTCTCAACACTCACAAATAAAAAAGGATCATCAATAAAAGAAATTCTAAAATCAAATTACCTTAAAACATATCTCAGGTTAAAGATCATGTTACAATAATTAGAAAATATAAAAAATACCATTGTCTCTAGAGCTGAGAAACTATGAACATGATGAGAGAAATCCATTGACATACTCTAGCATCAAGCTACCAGAAAGGTGAATCAAGAATCTAATTTGAAAAAATCAAGTTATGTGGGTGTAAAAAAATATTTTATGAATAACATTCCTCATTTAGATAAATCAAAAATTAATTTGTACCCTTCTCATTCTCACATATGAGAAAAAAATATAAATAAGGATAAAGAAAAATATATATCTTAGAAACACCAGGGATTCCCCATATAACAGGGCAGGATATGTTTACCACCACCACAACCACTCTGACCATAAAACATGAAACAAGTTATAGTTATGACTGTAATATAGATAAATACACCCCATCCCATATTAATGTGGAAATTTCTACCTCCCCCTCCTCTAAGAAATTCATTCATCTACAATTTGGGAAAAACTCTAGAAGAAGTACCTCTATGATTCTCTCCACTAGAATTTCTTGACTCATCCGTGTCATTGAGTTTACATTTAGTAAAAATCATGGGTTATTGTGTAAATATCACCAATATTGAATGATTTTATACTTAATATAAAAATGATCATCAAGAGAGGATTTTAGACCTTCTATAGTTTATAGAATAATGAAATATTATTGAAAATGTAATTAAATGGAAGATTATGATCTATCCCTTAAAGGATACTCTAAATCTAATGAATTCCTTTACCATTATAATTCAAATGAAGAATTAATTTTATCTCTTGATCACATTAGTAAAAAAATTCATTTAAAACCTTATAGATAATTAAAATAAGGATATTTATATCGAGGTCTATGATGAGTACTAATCTATCTAGAATAAACCCCCAAAAATGTGTGAGAATAATGTTTTTTGACTACACATCAAAGGAAAGATTACCATTTTACATCTCTACAAAAAATACCATTACTTCCCACTTGGTGAACCTAAACTAAGGAAAATAGGATGGTGTAATAGCATCCACAGTCCTCTTGACACTCTAAGGGGACCAGCCTATTTCTATAAAGGAAAATATTTCTTAGTATGAATCTTATTAAGAAAAGTTAAGGTTACTCAATGCCAAATTAATAATAGGAATCATAACCACTTAGTGAAAATATTAGGATGAATATTTTATGCCACCACCTAGTGATCCTCTTCAATAATAAAAAATTATTAAACTTTAAATGGGAGAGTTGATCCATTAAACTTGCTTGAGATCAAAACAACCAATCTACTTGACACAAGAATCACTTTATTATTAGTAACTAATTCTATTGGGGTAGAAACTATTTCTTGTATAGGAAAGATATCCAATATGACCTCCAAAGATCTATATATCATAGCCATAGATAGTCTATCCATATTAGGTTCTATTATCTATTCCTAATCAAATTCAAATTCTATAAGTAATTCCTTAAGAGAATATCTAATCTACTAAATATCTTGATTCTAGAAATATAACTATATAAGTTCAATGAGAACTGGTGATACCAAAGATTAATTTATAGACCATATGGGTGGATTTGGATCCTACTCTACAAAATATTCATAATCCCACATTCCTAATGTTCAATGGTATAATAAAACCATAATAGCATCTTAAACACTTCAAATCACGATGTGTTCCTATACCTAGAATAAAAAGTCGAAAAGACATTGTGATGTTAGGATGTTTCATATTGACTTTGGGAGGACCTAATTTTGTCTAGTACATCAATCTGGTGTCCAGGTCTATTATTGGATGGGATGATATTTGACTACAATTCATATATTATTTTAGTTCAACTTTGTGGTAGACGTCTATCATTGACCTCATAAATGGAAAGCAATACGAAAATGATAGGGTTTTTGACATTATCACCAAATGAAGAGTTTTAATATTTAACCTTAATTTTAAGATCCCAAAATAGATTTTTTGGATATCTATATATAAAACCTTTAAGATGATCTTAAAAAATCATGTGTCCTATTGAATTATCCTAGATGATTTTAACAATATTTTGTAGTGGTGCAATGTTTGTAAGATTAGCTTTGGTGTTTGGAATCTAAATCTCAACCAACATCCTCAATGTATGAAAAAAAAATTAGAAATACATAAACCATGACTATCACTCTAAAGATGGTTTTAGTGCTAGATATATTTCCTATGATTATCTAATATAATGTAATTCCCCCTCTTGGAAAACAATATCACATTCTCTTTTATGATACAAGGAAAGAAAATATCAAACAAAATTAAAATTATAGGAAGGAGAAAAATCATTAATTCATAAAATAATAAGTCATAAGGTATTTTACAACAACTATAGAGAATAACCTATATTTTTTAAAGATAAATAGCCCTAATAAGGCTAGTTTGAATTATGATCCTAATTAATAATCATACCATTGATGTTAGTACACAAAATATTTGATTTATTTATCTTTAAATACATACACAAAAATAATAATGAAAAATGGACATGTAAAGATGGACTAACCTAATTTTAGGTGGACTATTTCTCTACTAATCAACTTGAAGAAGATGAAGAAGAAAGAAAATGGAAAGAAGACCCATAAAAGAATGTGTATAAATATGATGATTGTATGACTAGAAAATAAGTTAACAATATACATGAAATCATTAGGTAAATAATGAATTAGATAATCACAAAAGTAATTCACTATGTAATACTCATGGTGATATATTTTCCTTTAAAATTTTCCAAAAGTATATGTCTAACATAAATAGATAAAATCACAAGAATAAGAGCTCCCACTAGTACCCAATATGGTCGAGAAATTATTATATTTCATTCCCCCATCACTGGGAGAATAGGAAACACCCACACCAAATATAATTTCTATCCAATTAGAATCCAAATATATATATATATATATATATATCAATATCATCCCCAAAACATACATCTAAGTTGATGAACATGACTCTCATAAAGAAACTATTTTAACCATCAGTCATATAGGAGGATGAAGAGGATGATGAAGGAAAGGCCATAGTAGAACCTAATGCCCAAGTGTAATTACTAATCATATCACACATAAAACCAATACTTAAATAAAATCATTCTATTAAGATCAATAGATAAACAAATATGATCCTATGATTTCTTTTTGAATGTTCAAATATGATCATATTGGTTGATTGATTAGATGGTAAGAAGTCAATTAGTCAATTTTGGGATATGGGGAGACAATGTTATCCTAACCATAAAATAACAAAGACACCCTCTACTTCTGACAAAGAGAGAAGGTCATCTTCACACAAAAAAACACTAACACCTAAGTACCAATTTGAATAAAAACTAAATGGTAAGAATTAAGGGCCTTAGACCCAATTTTATAATATATTGAAATACCACATCATCACCCATGTATGAATTTCAATCTTGGAATCCCTTTATATCTCTAAATAACTCAAAAAACACGTATTGAGTCACTTTTAATTAATTGTGAGTTTATGAATAAAGACATCTCTATCAAGGAATACTATATCGAAATGAGTTCCATTTAGTGTTACATGGTGATATCATTAATCAAACAAATATTTGGAAACTACCATACAAGAAAAAATTATATCCTTATATATATTTTGAAATCCTGATGATATCAACATTTGTTAGGCCCTGGAGGACAATTGTTTCAAAATAAATCTCATCCTAATCTGAACCCTTTATAATTTAGATTCAAATAAATCTATCATGTATTATTATAACATAAATATCCAAGGGTATGAAAAGAGAATGAAAATAACGTTATGAGGATTAAAATGAGTACCTAATTAAGAGATATTATATCTGAATCAAAATTTATAGTGGTCCACCAAGACATGGATTTCGACACCTTGCTGGAGAGACTGTGAATTTATATTTATGCAGCAGTTTCCTCATCATATCTCTTATTCCTAAAGTATTCTATTTACATCCTGGTTGGGGTAATCTATGATGATATCTCTCATTTCAAACTATATGAATCTTAAAACATTCAAGAAGGATATTAAAAAATTAAAAGGAATAAACCATTAATGAGTGATATAAAAATTAATATTTCAACTAAATGATTGAAATATACCCCAATCAATCCATGGAGTGGACTAAATAAGGATTTCATGTTTCAGGTCGATTATATAAAAATAAAAACAATATAACTGTGTAGTCATAGGTTCATGTTATCCACTAACATGAATCCTCTAATCACATTTCATTCTAATGATAGTAAACAAGATGTTTTGATTCATAAATTTTCATTAAGAAAGTATGATACCCCTATGGTTTATGAAAATAACTCTTCCCCTAAAATATATCTTCTTAAATGTGTGTATAATCAATATTTGATCCACACATCCAAGGATATTTTACTGGATTGATATAAATCCCCAATGAAAAACATGTTTTTTGGATTCCTTTCCCTCTATTAATATGCTTTCAATCATACTTTATTAATTCTTACATCCCTTAGATGGATGAATTCTCTATGCAAATGATGATACTTCCATATTGTCTACCAATTCTCAAAGGATAAGTATATATTTTAACTTATAAAAATGAAAAATAGTAAGATATTATGGTATACACAATATAACTTGAGGAAGGTGTTTTCTACCACTATGGGTAATCTCAGGAAGAAGATTCTAGGTACTAGATAGGACTTGTGACCAACACTAATTAGTGCGAACATGAACCTCAATAAAAAAGAATAATTAAATAAATTTACCAGTGAGCCCAAAATATGTGTTCACATATAATTATATAGAGATTACTGAGTTATATTCCCATGTGGGTATACATCACCAGGGTTTTCATAACAACCACTAGGTTTATAAAAAGGTTGTATATAGATTGAACCTGACTTATAAAACCAAAGTGGAAGTTGAGGTTGATAAGTTTATCAAAGATAAAATTATATTAGAGGATAAATACCAAAAATATCATTCCAACATTTTCTCTATCAATAATATGAATGGGGAAATTATAGTATGTATTGACTTTAGGGATTTGAAGCATCATTGTACAAAGGACAGTTTTATGATTTTGACTATGGATTTTTTGATTGACATAGAAGCCAATTTTGAATCCCTCTTAGATATGGATGAGTATTCTAATAACAAAGACACCCAAATATCCCACAAATAGGAAGAATCTATTTCTTTTAGGGTTACTAAAGAGGTATATTTCTATAAGGTGATTCATTTTTCCTTAAAAAAATGTTTATTCTTACCAACATGCCTTGAACCATATCATTATGTCATTTATTATGAAAATAAAAGAATCTTATATAGATAATTTGGGAGTAAAACCATATCAAAATAAAAGAGAAATTACAATATTTAAGGTGGTGTTTAAATATTTATGCAAAAATATCTTAAAAACTAACCATCTAAAATGATCCTTCGAAGCGACATCAAGGAAATTCCTAAAATTTGTAGTATTCCATCACATCATTGAAGACAACCATGATAAAACTAGTGATATTATTGATATTCCACCGTCTTTAAAACATTAAAAAGTTAATAGGACCTCTAGGGAACCATTCCTACATAATTGTTTTTATTTAAAACCTCATTGGGAAGTGTTGTTTCTTTATAAGAAGACGAATAAAGGGGTAAAATATTAGTGGAATGAATATTGTAAAAAGGGATTCAATTACCTCCAAAAATATCTCTTATAGTCCTCTTTGTTGATGAAACCTGTAGAAGGTAAACCCTTCATCCTAAATGTAAAAACCATGGAGTAGTTTATTGAATCCCTCCTTGACCTAAAGAATAATGTTGTACATGAAAAAAAATTTCTACTACCTCAGTAGAACAATGTTAATGTTTGGAACCCTATATACTAACATTGAGGAGATATTCCTTACAGTGAACTTCATAATATAAAATATTTGACATAATTTATAGTATCATGAGGTAAAAATGACATCTTATATAAATTTTATTAATTATATTCATGTTTTCCTCATTTCAATGGTAATATAGTAATATGGGTTATCATCAAATAGTAGTTTGACATCCCCTTTGAATTCTAGGAGGTGATAAAGAGACAAGTTCTTGTAGATTCCCTTACAGAACACCCAACAACATTGAAATTAATATTGTACATGGAAATCCATAGTGAAGAAATATTATCCTCCCATCAGTCCTTGAAAACGTGAGAGATTTATTTTGATGGTAAATCCTATATTCCAATTAGGATATAGATTGAATACTCAAAAATCAACTAGGTTGTCTTCAGTATTGTGTTTGTTTCCTTGATAAAAATATTCCTAGACTATTCTTTACTAAAATTAAAATGGTCTACCAATAATGACATAATATATCATTCTCTTATGACAATTTAGGAACTATATGTATATATATTTATCACCCAATTAATCATCAAGGTCGATGCGACACACTGAGACTTTACGATACATTTCCATTGAAAAATTTCAACCTATTTGATAGCTTATGATACATGTAACCCAAAGACCCAATTATAGTAAGTGAAAATTTTATTTTAATAAAAATATAAAAAAATTAAAATTTTAATATTTCATGTAAGAAAAAATATAATTTTATAATATGAATATCAATTTTGAACATACTTTTTCAAAAAAAAAATCGATAAAGGGATTTTTGAAATTGTCCCTTGGAAATAAGCTTTTATGAATAATCCAAAATGTAGTCTTTAAAAATTAAGAATTTTTTATAGTAAATTATTATAATATTTTTACTTAAAAATTTATTAACTATATACTTTATATAAATATATTTAAAAACATTTAGATGAAAAAACATATATTTCCAGAAATCATTTTTTATCAATTTTTTTTAAACAGGAATCATGTCTATCCATTTTTGTTAATAAAAATAATAATTAATAATGGATTATTTAATTATAATGTATAGATTATATATATTAATATATTAATTTAAAACCATATAATAATTATTTCTGTTCTTATAGATAATATAAGATCATCATATTCTTGAAAATTCATTTCTTGAACACCTGTTTTTTTACATGATTTGTGGGTTCATCTTTAACAAAATTATAATTATATGAATTGAATTGGGTAAAATTTATTCCATATTTGGAATAAAAATAATTTATTATATATAAAAAATTAATCTTAATTTTTTTTCAAAATAAATAGTAAAAACATTATAAATTAAATATCACGGTTAAGGTTAAAATGAGTTTACCTGGGGATTAAACTAAGAAGATAATAGTTTAAAGGGAATAAATTTTTTGAATTTGTATTTTTAAGACATATTTCTACCATATAATATCTAAGGCCCTATAATGTTATATTTTTGAGCCTTATGTTAGGTGAGAAATATGGTTATGGTTTATTCTTTTCAAAAATGTCTAGCATGTCATCCCTTTCAATTATAAAAGGGACCTCCCACCTTTAACTTCTTTACACCTATCAAAAAAAAGTTATCAACAAAAACATATAAAAAGTTATCCTAAAAATACTTATACACATTATATATTGTTTTTTATTCCCCAAATACCAACCCTAGGGTCCTTGATAGGAGATCCAAAAGAGGTTTCTCTAAGAGAAGTTAAATGTCTTAACAAAGAACTCTCTTTTCCATTTTTATTTGATAACCTGAAATTATATATTAACACGTAAAATATAATAATTAAATTATTTAAAATATTATGATATTTTATTATATTTATGGGATAATATTTATCCATCTCTTTATCCATAAAATGGTAATCAATTTCATCACTCATCTGTACGGAGGACTACCTCTTCACGAACCGATGTAATTTCTTTTCAATCGCCAAATCACATGGATTGTAATAATGATGGATATAATGAATGGATATTATAAATATGAATTGATATAAATTATTTAAATTTAGTATATCATTTATTTCTTTACCCTTTCACTCATTAAAGTGATCATATTGTCGCTCATGCGTATGTATGACTTACCGACTCCATGAAGCAATGTGATTCATTTTCCATGTCCAACTTTTAGGAATAGTTATAAATATGTATCTAATGAATAAATTTGATACTAGAGATATTATTATAATTATAGAGGTGATTTATTTTTATCATATTCACATGTAATGAAACTTTCATGAAAAAAAATTCATGAGAAAATAAGGTAATTAACACCAGAAAAAGTAATAATAATAATAATAAAATATTATTAACGGATAGGTGGTAAGATGTTATAAAATTATAATATATGATATTATAAATATTAATATGGTTATATTATAAATTAATAACATGGTTAAACCTATTATATAGGATTTTAAATCATATTAAACCACAGGGATGTGTGAGTTAAGGGATTTTATCTCAATATCGATTCCAATGAGATATATTTGTTAATATGAACCTATTCACTTTTATGTGGTGTATATTATACGCATTTTTATTTAACATGAATAAATACTTATTAATTACGATTAATATTTCATTTTAAGTATATTCTGTCATGGGGTTTCAATTTAAAAGTTATCAATGAGGTCAAAATTATTCTACAATCTCACTTTTTTTGGGATAACTTTTTTCCTTAAAGGAATATTATAATGTATCCTTTATAAGATCCAATAATTTTATTATACATGGTATATTTAAAAAGTATATATATTTTATTCCAAACATTTATATATTTTTTACTTGATTCAAGGAAATAAATGATTAAAAGGAAATATTATTTTATCTCTCTTTAAATCAGATATTCTTTCTTCCATATCCATGTTTTTAAATTGTTTTACAAAACCCATTTTATATAATAAAATGATTTATTAAGGAGATTTTAGTCTATACTTGAATTTAAAAAAATTTATATAGGAATATTTCGAATATTTTTCTGAAGGGATGTTTTCGATAAAAATTTAAAAGGAATGTTCTTTTTTAACTTATAGGACGATGGAAAACTACCCCACCACCATAACCACTATAAAAATGTTTTTTCTTCTACATGTTTTCAGTGGTTTTAAAAATAAAACTATTTTATGAAATATTATTTTATTATTTCACTTAAATTACATTTATTCTTACAATGTGAATAATTTTATTTCATAAAACTATATTCCTAAATAATTAATGATCACTCCTCATTTCCTGATAAATTTTGTTATTGTTAACTTACAATTGAATGTAATTACTTTCTCTTGAAAATTTTTCATAACACATTACATTTATCTTAATTATCTATATTCTTTGTATCATGAATATGATTAATGACTAACATTTATACCATTTTAAAATATGATGTTTAATTTTAATTTTATTTGATTAACTATGGAAATATTGATAAATATGTATTTTTTACTCAATATTGATACTTGTTGATAAGACATGTTATTCATGAATTTAATAAATTATTAGATATTTAAGGAACTAATTGGATATACAGTGACTAGTGGGTCCGGAAATTATATATCCCCTATGAAATGTCCTGATAGTAGAGGTATCATGATTTTTGAGATCATGGTTTCCAATATTAATCATTTCTGTCATTATGAATTCAGTTATTATTATCTGTGTGATTATTTCATTGATATTATCCATGTTTACATTTTATGCAATAGTTTTTGACTGAATGATTCATGATAGATTTCACTGTTAGTAACTCATACTAATCACTGAGATCACCCTTATTTTTTTATTTCTGTATTATATGAAGAATAATTCATTGAATGAGTTCATCGATAACGAATGTTTTCCATAACTATGTTTTATTTTATATTACCAATGTAAAATGGGTATCTTGTATATATATTGTTCTATAAAACATTTAAATTGATTTTACCTTTGGTATTTAAGCCCTTCTACATATGATAATATAATAAAACAGACGTTTGATCTCGGTTACTCGAGTCGGGGTCGTTATAGTAAATTTCGAGTTGTTATTTAGGAATGAAAATTGGAACTACACCATCAATAAAGAAGAAATGATATACCACTTAGACTATATATGAATGTTTGTATCATTATTTCCTTCAGAACCATTGTTTTCTGATATAATTTATTATAAAATGCTGATATTTTCTTAGCAAACCCAAGTAAAGATGAAATGGTGATTCATGTATCACACTTCTAGGTAGTCTCACCACAAATCAATAATGGTATGGAGAAAATAAAAGAATTTAAATCCACTCTAGGTGAAATAGTCTAATAACACTCTCAAGAAGACATAATATTTGGATGGATGTCTCTAATAATATAGTGACTTTCAAATAGTCCCCTCTTACAGGAGTGAGGTGGGAAAGAACAAATCTACAATGGGTGTCCGATTTTATTCCATTATAATAGTCCAAATTCTCAAAAAGTATTTTATAGAAAAGATTTTATGGAATCATCCTAAGGTATACTGAAGGATGAGAGACACTTTTCATTATGAAGGGATTTTATACTAGAGTCTCTGATTCACATTAATCATGAACTATGCTCGTCCAATAAATTAAAAGACCTGAAATTTATAGCCCTCAATGATGCGGTGTTGAATATAATACTCCATAAAGATCCATGAATTCAAAATATAAGTCAATTTTATCCATGAACTTTTAGACATATTGCACACTACTAAATACTCTCACTTATTCACCGTTATGGGATATATTTCACTGGTCCATACCCTCCATTTATAGTTATGATGTTCAAGTTCATCCTTACTAATACTAAATTCTTCTCAAAATGGGACAAAGTTTTTCCCCTAAATGATTTTAGGAAAAATAATGTTTTCAAATTCCTAAAACACAATATCAGTATCATATTCTGAGTCCTATATAGATTCTAGATGGATAATGGCACTAATTTTTATGCCTCCAAGAGAAAGAAGTTGTGTCAATATTAAATAATTCAGTCCAATCACTCATCCCCCTTTCATAATAAAAAAATTGATGCATTTAACATTACTGTATCCTAAATTATAGAAAAGAGGATAAAAATATAAAAGAAGTATAGTCCTGAAAAACTTCTATTTTTTGGCATAATTATCACACAATGAATCATACATCCTCTCCAGCGACCAAAAATTTTATAGTATGATATAAAGATGTTGTATTTCCCATTGAATCTTAGTTTTATTCACTTCATATTTCAATTTTTAAAAACACTATAAATATGAAAATTCCCCAATTCAACTCAAATAATTAGATTGAAATAATAAGAAAAGGTTACATAAACTGTCCATTCTTGAATTTCATCAAAACTTGGGTCACATAAGGATTCAACAAAAAATTTAGTCTCTACATTTTCATCCCAGGATAATTGTTATTAGACATGAGAATTCCCAGGATACCTAGAAATAATCCCCCAGTGTAAGTTTAAAAATGGTAATGAATTAATATCATAAAAATGTTCTACACCAATAGATTTTATTCCTTGATAACAATAGGCCGAGAGCACCTCATAGCTACCACTATTTCAAGGTTCCCTAAGAAAAAAAATTTATGAATTAACATTTGGTCACCCAATTCCTCTCTACATGACTTTAAAAATCATGGAATTAGGTCCCCATACTATGAAACAAAATTGAATATAATTAAATTACTTTTAAATGTCTTTAAACTGTATTGAATATTTTCATTTTTAATAAGGATTTAAATTACATGTTAAGAAGGTTCATCCCACATGACCCTTAATCTACATAAAGATGTCAGTTTCAAATGATATTATTTAGTTACATGAGATTTTGAAACATGTAAGAGTCCCATTTTGTGGTCTCTTCAACCCATAATATTGATCTATAATAAAAATTCTCCCATGTCCAAAAATTATTTGTAAAACGAATCCTGTTATTGTCAGATATGTAGTAATGCCTTAACTTCTTATCCCAATCCTAGCCAAATATATTATCTACTATAATATTACACTCTATATTTTTACTCAGTCCCCATAATTCATGTTAGGTTTTCATAGAAATCTCTATATTATGATTGAACTATTTTCACCATGTTTATCAGTTATATCTATGTAGAGACCCCTTTCTAAGAATTATGTGTGGGTTAAATAAGGTTATTACAAGATTCATAGTGATTTCCAAAACATCTTTCTTGGACAAAAACATAAAATTACATATCTATTTATATTCTCCACCATCTCAATATATAGATCTCAATTCCCATCAATTATTCATACATTGACCTTATTTTGGGATGAAAATTTTTAATCTAAGAACTACCTCTAGTTTTATAACTATTATTTTAAGATATGTAGATATGTCTATATCACCAGTCATGGACCTATAAACAAATAATATTATAGTTCTAATACCCTCTAATGTTTTTTAACAAACCAATCTTGTTCAGTTCTGAACCAATGTGTTCCAATTTTTTCATGAACATTCTCGTACCATATAATATAATCTTTAACTTGAGTACATGAATAAAAAAAATCTTCCATGTATACAAGTAATGTGAGATATAATTACAAAGGATACCATTGATTAGTGATTAAATATGTGCAAAATATTTGTATTCCCTATTTCCAACCAAATAAATGTGTTTATTTTGAATATAGAATAGTCAAACCTTATATTCCATTGATATAATTATAGTGGAACTAATCATTGGAATTTATTTAGATGTAAACCATAGTAATCATGATTAATGGTATGGTAATGGAATCATAATTCAAATGTGGTCTGTGATTATAATATCCTATCAATTTTCAAATCATTATTATTTAATTTAGATAACAAAATTTGAATTTTATATCACTCTAAACCTCTATTTAAAGTTATTAAATTTCATTTAGCACTTAGAACCCCTATTTGGATTATCTCACTTCCCTCTTTAGACTGATCAATTTTACCCTAAACTGCATTTATGTTTCCCAAGGATGTCTATATTAGTATTGGGATCTCTATTAGTGTTATTATTTACATTACCTCAACACTATATTGACTAACTAATTTTTTAGTTCAATGTTGTATAAACTTAAAACTCAATCGTTTTTTATCAATTTTTTAAAACCTTATACATTATTCCCCATTTGGTTTAATCAATATAACCCATAACTATATTCATCATACCTGAGTTCTTCTATATTAGTATTGGGATATTAATCCCCATCAAGATTATATATCACTCATTAATATATATACTATCTCATCTTGTGGTCAATGTTATATGACCTTTAACATCGTTCTTAGTTTGTCAAAGATATATAACCATAAGAATTAGTTTATCGTTTTTCTGACATAAAAGATCCTAAACTACCTAAAGAAGAGACATTGTTCTCATAAGTTTAAAACTAATAAAGGTAATCATATAAGGAAAAAAATTCTCCACTCATTAGGCCTACTTATTTTATATCTTAGGAAAGAATTAGAGCATTTTAAAAGTATGAGAAATGAATAAATCTTATAATATTTAAAACACACAAAGGTAAGACTATGAAAAATCCATTATTATTCCACTATGAATTTCCCTCTAATGAATTACACATATTCTTATACGGACCACCATCTAACCCAGAAAAATTTATTCTATGCTCACAGGATCTATGGATCACTATAAAAATTAGAGCCTCCTTATGTTCCTCATTCATTTTGGTTTAGTTGGCCTATATGAAATTTATAAGAATGTAATTTCAGGGTACATAAACCCTATTAAACATTTATAACTAAATAAACATTTTCTTAACGATGTCAATCATTTTAAGTAATTCACTTCATCATATCTGAGTGGACTAATATAGGCTTACGATTGTGTTAAATGTATTGCATATCTGGTCCACCTATACCCATCCATGAGTAAAAGTTCCAAAAGAAATCAAATAATTTAATGTTTCATCTGACTATTTCAATATGTATTATAGCGATGGTATATAAACACTACATATCCATATTATCTATATTAATCTAGGAGTAGATACCTTAAAGATGATTTATTGTTTTCCCCTTCATAATTTGACTAAAATATTTTGTGATTTTGATTTAAAAAATCCATTTTCATACATTTTTAAAATGGATAAATTTATTTGTGTTGTTGAGCCCTTATATGTTATCATGAGTTATTTTAGATTTTAATTCAAAGTAATAAGAAATATAAAAAATCTGTGAAATCCTAATAGAAAATGGTTTTCACATTGCTTATATAAAAGCGATATAGAATATTCATATCTTCATGTTTCTTCCAATCTTCTAGAAAAAATAACTGATTAAAATTTGAAGTGTGTTATAATTAATGTTTTTTCGCCTCCTAAATCTGGATCATCACTCATTCTGATTCATTAATAACTAAATGAAAATAAGCTGACCTCACTGCATTTATTTCCACCATAAAAAAACAACTTTTTATCATTGGAAGGATAATATTTTTCATCCCTATCAACATATTCAAAATGATTTCGGTTTCCCTTCACC
Organism: Viscum album; assembly: GCA_963277665.1. Classification (NCBI taxonomy): domain Eukaryota; kingdom Viridiplantae; phylum Streptophyta; class Magnoliopsida; order Santalales; family Viscaceae; genus Viscum; species Viscum album. The sequence goes on along the minus strand of OY728140.1, from coordinate 2,087,065,435 downwards.
CTCTCCACAACCTCAACTGGATCTCTATAAAGACAACTCACTAGGTACATACCCTAATCATCCAATTTTCATTGCTTATACACCATTATGGATTGCTGAGATTTCTTCTCGAGTGTCAAAACCATAAGATCTATAGAAACAACTATGAATTTGATCTTTGAACTATCCAATTGAATCATCTGTATATTTTCTGATTCATCAACTATTCTTTTTTTGGTTTTAAGATTGTTATGATAGTCAATCAAATCATACCCTAATATGAAGAACATATAATAGAGTTCAGAAATTTTATGGAATATATATAATAATTGATTATAAAAAATTGTAATCTAGATTTCATTCTACATGATTTTTCTCTTATTTTGTTATAGAATATGTGACTAATGACCCATATTGAAATATTCTGGGTAGAATGTCATTTAATCTGACACTAAGTGACTTTAGTTGAATATAATCTCGATATTTTCAAATATTTCCAACATCTACTGTGATTGGGACACTAGGGTGATAATGTAATGACCTAAACATTTATATTTGTAATTTGACTTAGAAATATACAATTTAAAAAATTTTGGAATATAATATTGAATAAAACCCATGCACCACATAATAAAAACCAATATTAGTTTTTTAATTATTTTGAAAAATTATATTTAGGGAATAAATATACCCAATAAGACTGAAAATGGTAACATTAGAAAATAAACACACAGAAAATAAAATAACCAAAAGTAGAAAAATTTGATAATTTTTATTTCATAGTAATATCACAATCATGAATAATACTTTAAAAAAAGAACCAAAAAAATAGTGGCATGATAAAATTAATGAAAATAAATGATATAGAACATTAAAAATTATTTAAGTGAATAATAAATAAAAAACAATATGAGGTATTTATAGTTAATATAAAACTAATATTTTCATTGTAATATTAACTCAATAATTTGGAGTATTAATGTTTTTATTATAATAGTAAGCTGGCTATTAAGAATATTAACCTCAACATTATAATATTAATCTAGTTGTTAGAATAGTATCTTAACTAATAAAAGAGAAAAATGAAAAGTTAATACTATTTAAAAAGAGAAAATCAATTAAATACAAATATTATAATTCCAAAAAATATATATTCAAATAATGAAACATAAAATAAATTATAAAGTACATTTTAATAAAATGTATTTTTATACAATTTGGAAAAACATAATTTTTACATTATATATTAAAATTTCCAAATTTGTAACATTATTTTAATAAAATTATTATCATTTTTATAATCATCATGTAAAGAAAAATTAGGGTGAATTTTTGAAAATATTCTGAAAATAATAATTTTGGAGTGAATAGTAAACAATGTTATTTATTAAAATAATGATGATTTATAATGTAATTTTAATCTAATAGTGGATTAATTAATTCTAAAAAATTTATTTCATACCAAAATATATTTAATATGATAAATAACTCATTTAAAAACAATAATAATTATTTCCAAACATAGAAATTAAATTTCTAATGCCTAAAAAGATAAATTATAGCATTAAAAAAAAATTATTTTTCATTATTTATTTTAAATAAAAAATAAATTTGGTTGCTCCAATTTTTAAAAGTCCTAAAATAGTATTATTTTATAAAAATATTATTCATAAGTTCAAATATTACAATTATTAGAAATTTCACTTTGGAAATAATAATTTATTCAATAGTTCAACCCAAAAATATGTATCCCCTCAAGTATAAATACCCTCTCTCCATTCCCTTGTAAAATCACTTCCCAAAAAATTATTAAAGCCAAATATATACCAAAATCCTTACTATTGAGACTCTTTATAACCATATATATGTTCTGGTTGTATCTAACCCTAGTCCCTCAAAACATTAGTCTCATTAAAATGAGTAAAGATTCAATAAAGAGGTTACCCAATCCTCTTGTTTCCAATATTATTCATTGTATTCTAATAATATATATTCTTTTATACATTCATAGACTATTTAATTCATATTTATATAACAAATTACTATTTTAGGACAAGGTAAAAATATTTAAATTCATTTAATTTATATATACTCACTCTACCCCTCTTTTTGACAGATCCCTTTAATGGTCAATTTCATCTGCATGCGGGGATGTTTTCTATGCATTACTTATCACCGAATTTATAAATAGTTAGTGTACACTATATATTAAATTTTAAAATTTTATTTATTTAATATAATATTATATAATATTTTGTGAAAATATAAATTATAAAGTATAAAAATGACTAAAGAAAAATTAAAATTATATAATTTAAAGAAACTTTTCAATCAACTCATTTCATATTTAAGAAAACAATACCAATAAATAAATTATAATGGTTCTAATTGATAAAAAATGGAATAAATTAATTTAATAAACTTCTATATTTTTGTTTTAATAAAAATAATTATATTATAAATGAATTATAAATGTGAAAAAATAGGACATAAGCTAAGAAGACTCTCAAACTTATTTTGTATTTATCTTCTAATATTATATTTTACACTATTATTCTTCTAAAATTTTCATTCAAATTTATTTCCCTCCTCATTACCATTTTAATAAGGATCTGTATGTTACGAATTTTGTAAAATTAATTCTTATCTACCTTCATGGTTTTCAATAAAGACGTTTTTTATGTACCATTTTTTTATTATGGTTATTCTTATTCTCTCTAAGAAATATTATCTATTATTTGGAAGTTATACCCTCTAATGACCAAAATAATGTACTACATTCTTCTTTTGGGAACCTTCAATAATAATTTGAGGCATGTTTTTTATGAAATCACTATGGAGACAAATATTTTCTCATGGATCCATATCATTTTTATAATTGATGAATATTTTCCATTGCATGGGGGATGCAATATTTTAAGAATTTTGTAATGTGATGGGTGGGCTAGGAATTGTATATCCCTCTAATTAATTGGTTAATGTTCCATACATAATAATATTATATCTATTATGCATGAATAGGTTTCTATATTTTTTAACATTTTATAAATCGATGATTTGTACACATGTGTTATGTGAAAACATTATATCGACTTTATTCACAATTTAAATGTTCGATTTGAACTAAATGTTATGATATTTAATTTTTATGAATATGAAAATTTTCATATCTATTTAAGAGGAATCATTTATTCTTATGATGATGATCCTTTGGTTGTTATATGATGAAAATAATTATGTTCATTCATTTTCTATATGGATGTATATCTCATGTTCCTTCTATATTATTTATCCCATGTTGGGATTCTAACACACCCTTTATTTGATATTTTTCCTAGGTCGATTGCTAGTATTAATTTGAGTATGTCATATTTTAGTAGGACTATATGAAATTATTTACAAAAGGCTAAAATTTTCATTTATAATCATGTTTTATGAACCTCATTTTCTTAAGATAATAAACCATTTCATTATATATTATGTTATTTTTAGGTCATTTATATCAAAAATGATGTTATAATCTTGCATGGAATTTTTGGGACATTATAGGTAGTCTCATTATTATTTCAATAAATTTTTTCTATTGTAATCAATGGAACTAACACCAAAAAAATGTATACGCATTAATTAACCAATACAAAGTTTATAGAAGAGTAGTTTTGGTGCGTACCTTCACCGTCATGGGTATCAACTTCTCCCACTATCCTTTCTCTATTGAGTGTTTTTATGGATGTACCCTTCATCACCATCACCACATTTGGATTTATATTAATATTCTATAAAAGGAATATTTTTTCTCATATCAGGACTATTTTATAATTTTTAATGGTTGAGGTATCCTTCTTAGCTAGGAACGTTTTAGAATATTAAATTATAATTCTATGAAATACTAACTACTCAATTCATTAACAAAATTTTATTGAGAAATAAAATTTATTAAATAATTTTTTTAGATTCATATATTTTCATTTAAGGATCCTTCAAAAAATATCTTTTATTGAATAATTTTTACGTACTCAAAACCTAATTCAACATGAAATTTGGATAATGAGATAAAAAAGAAGTAATAACAGAACATGCATTATTTTAGTTGTTTTTAAAAGTCACAATACTCCATGAAAGACGATGAATTATCCAAGGTGGTCATCCCTATGATCTCTCTCAGTCATTACACTACTTTTTCTACTCTCATGACTCCCATGTGATCTATTTTTAGATGATAGTAAAAACCATTATTAGGTTTTAAAAATGATTTTAATAATTTAGAAAAGGTGGTATTCCCTAAACTACTAGAGGTGTTAAGAAGATCCACCTTCAATATCTTACATACTATAATTTAGGACCTAAAATGAGACCCAAGTACTTCTGCAATCATATCCCCCATATCAATGATTTAATCATCAGACTATGCAATTGGAGCCTCATTAATGGTTGTGAAAATTTCATCTCAAGGTACTAGAATTTACATTCTTATAGTAAAGTTTGCCAATATTGGAACAATGTGTGCAGTGAAATTTATATGTTCCTCTTTATAACCCTCTGTACTCAATTTAAAAGGAACTGTAATCAAATGAGAATATAGTTTCAATACCATGATGAGTAACATAGTTAGGAATGTTTATGGGGGTTATGATCCAATTTACTAGAAAATGGATCATTTCCAAATGAAAAATAATTTTCTTCCACTTTATCCTTTGTATTGACCTCATATTTTGAATTTTCTAATAATTAAGAAAATACAATAATAAATATCTATGATATTTGTATCAAAATGAGAATGTAATAATGAATTTTAAATATTAGCCCTTTCTCTAATATAAACATAAGTCACTAATCGTTTGGAGCTTTAGAATATAATCATGTATATTTGGTTATCTAAAAATGTTTCTATCATAAAAATTTCCAAAATTAGAAGGATTAATATTATATCCTTCCTCTCTACCTCCAGCATTGTTCAGTAGTTGGGTGACACCTTATCTTATATCAAAGTTACTGAGATCATTGTACTACCTATTGGAGTTCCACTTGAGGTATATTGAGGAGATGGTGTTAATTAATTTGTAACCTCTTTCCTAAAAAAGAACAACATAGTTGAACATATTATTATGCTCACTATTTGATATTACATACAATGAGAGGGTTGATTCAATGTATAATGAATTATTACAAATTAAAAAATTTATTCCATTTTTACCTATGAACATATTCGGTGAATGGATATATCTCTCTCACTCATACGACACCACTATGTTTCATGTACGTACATATATAAAGAATGTAAAGAACCAAAGGATGCCAAGTTTTTTTTAATGAGGTTTTCCTCTAATATGGATGACTATAACCCTGGCATGTCGTGGTTATTATCACACACACACACATCTCTCCCCTTATTATCAGGAAATCAAGAAAGGGTATAGACTTTGATTCCTAATCCTATTATTGACAAGATATAATCCAAAAAACACTTATTGGTTAATCTCTAGAACCAACCAATATTTTACCTCACAATATACAGGATATCGTTCTGTTCCTCTTGAAGTAATGTAACAGCCCAAGATTTTATGAAAAATATTCTTTTTAATTTTATTAATGTCTTGTGTTGTACGCTACACCAAAAGGATCTTGCACAACACGCATCTTTGACTTGCCTTGCATTACACGCAATCGCAACCTTCCTCGATAGCGTGTGTAGTACGCAATACTGAGTTTCACGAAACAACGATATGCTATTAAAATATTATTAAAACTAGCCGTTATGAATAGTAATAACCACTTTTAAAATTTTAGAAATTTTAGCTCTCAAAATGGACTTCATTTTTGGATTCTGAGTATCGAATTTACACTAAGGTGAAATTTTGGTACTTTTCGGATAAATTTCATATTCTGATGAATAGTGAAAATTACTAAATTATAATTAAAAAAACTTTTTTAATCGAAATAATTAATAGTGATAAATTATTAATTTGAGTGGTTTTAAAGTATATTTAGAATATATTTTTACAATTTAATACAATGTTGGTCATTGAATGTAATTTCACATTTAAACCAGACATAATCAAGTGTCAATCTTTTGATAGATATTGTTTCTTAAAAACACGCTATTTGTTTTAACAGCGGGATTTAATTATAAAATTAATCAATGAAACTTCTATGTTATGAATTTGGTAAAATAGACTTCATTTTTGAATTCTGAATATGAAATATAGCTTAGGATGAAATTTTGGCATTGTTCTGAAAAACATCAATTTTTGATGAATAGTGAAACTACTAAGTGGTAGTTAAAAAACTGAATTTTTCATAAAACTTAATTTTACCGGTTCAGTGAAACAGGACTGAAACGAGGGTTACTCGATTCAGAAAGGGACTTTGACCACTAAGATAGTCTTGGAAATGAGTCTTGACTAACAAGAAATGATTCTCTATGATTATGTGTGAATGCCACAAAGTTTCATGTTTTAAGTTATGATTATTGTGATTACATTTCACTGCCATGATTTATCCCATGTTATGAAATTATGCTCTCTTTTGCAGGTTAAGATTTCCAAAATGTTATGTTCTTATGAATACGATGTGATTGATATTTCTTTTTTTTACCCTTACTGAGCATTTAAGCTCACCCTTTTATGTTTTCTTTTCCCCAGGATATAAAGAAAGGTTTTAGGTATAAAAAAAGGGAGATCTTTATAGGAGATGTTGAAGATCTTTCACCACGATTAGAAGATTACGTTCCGAGTTTCCAAAGACACTAAACTATTACGATCCTTGTGTGTGTGTTTTTGTTATGTACTAAGTATTCCGCAAATGTAATGTAATGTCAATGTACGTCATGTTTCGGGTCTCTACAGTTGGTATTAGAGGAAAGGTTTAGTCAACCTTTGGAAACTAGGATGTGAGAACGTTAGTGAGATCCCTAGAGATATTTCTAAGGTATGTCTAGGGATGTCCCTAAGGATAAGTATAAATATAGGATATAGTCCTAGAACTATGGTAATGATCTAAGAATTTAACCTTAGATGTTATATATTGAGGGTACTCCCCCTTTACTATGTTGTTTTCTCTAGCATGATTTTTGCCTCTCAACGAATTCTTTTTGTGTTTTAGTTAATGGAGGGAACCAGATGGAATTCGGTTAACATTGAATCCAATGGACAAATTGGGGACTATAAGAAACAAAATTATGTAATGCCTAGAGAGAATGATATTGTGATTATGCCGAATCAGTCATCGCGATATATGATTAACAAGGTGAAATTTAGTGGTATACCTAATTCATCAAAGAAGAGGAAGATAGACTATTATGCATGTTCGCATGTTGAGTAGCATAAAGAATGGAAGATTGATATTTCTAAAGAAGGGAAGAATAACCTTGAAGAATACCTCAAATGGAGGGAGCGATGTTATTTGTGTGGAGATAAGGGTCATAGAGTGACAGACTGTTATGGAGTTCAATGTATTATTTGTGGAGAACATGGGAATTACCCAACTCAATGCCCTGACCTAAAAAGTTACTTCTAAATCATGGAAGGACTTATTCCAGGACAATAATTGAAGAGTATGGATTGAAGTGTTTATGTATTGGTATTCAAGAATAATGTTGTTGAGGTACTTTTATTGTTTATTATAATATTTTTGTATTATTGTGGTTTTCAATAATTTTAAGGTACCGGTAACCATGAAAAGTGATTCAAATATTTTGGAAAGCAGATGATATGCACATAAGGAAGGTATAAGGAGAAAATGAAATGTTTGACAGTATTCATGAGCTCATGATTGATATAAGGACTAAGTGATATCATGGTTTGAGTATATAGAATTTTGAGGATTTTGGTATGTGGAAAGTGTTAAATTTTAACTGAATTCATGTTTTCACTAAGGTATTCAAGAGAATACATGATTAAGGACTTTGAATGTTTGGAATGTGACCAACAAAACATATCTTATGATATATGGGGATCGACGATGGTGTTAAATCTCTGGTAATCGTTTTCACTATGTTATGAGAGTGGACTGCAGTATTATGGATAAGCCTAAAGATTGGAATGGATTATGTTGGACATAAGTTAGTTTGTTTAAGGATAGAAGTTTTCTCGATATTATTGATGGGATGTTATAGTAATATAGTTTTAGAAAAAGGACAACCTGCAGGACGGGCGACAGCACATCGCGTCGGACAAGGCTGTGGAAATCGAACCCACAACCGAAGTGCGACTGGCCTTTATCGCCTACCACTGGCCTACAGGAAGTCCCTGTTTAGTAGAAACTAGTTTTATTATATTAAGATGTATGACATATGATGTATAAGTCCATTTTAGGAACCATATATGATTAATCTCACTATAGATCTACTTATGTATATAATTTTTCTGCTAACCTTTTGTTTGAGACAGATGGAATGACCCGTCATTCTATCACATGATCTACTAACACTTCACGAATAACAAATTCAACATCATTTATTTAAGAGATGAAGTGGAAATTGTTAGAGGCACGAACAACAGTGATATTGTACCAAAATAAAGTAAGTATTTATTATAATTCAAATTATTTAACATTAGGGAAACGATCTTGAAAACCAAAAATGTTGTCCTAGTGATCTTATATCTGATGAATCAGATGGTACCTTAGATCGTCACAAATTTATGGCTTTGTGATTGCTGGCTTTTTCATAGCCATGTTCTCTACCACTCTCCATCAGAACATGATGGTTAGATTTCTCTTCCATATCCATATTTTCACCTATGTGGAAACCCAGGGATTAGTTTATTTGGGTAACCATTACGTTTCATACTTTTGTTTTTAAAGATTGGTTTTAATATTCCATTTTACGATGTGGGTTTCTATTAAAGAAACTTTCGAATAGTAAACCATTTATAACCCCGACGAATTTCGAGGGCGAAATTCATTTTAAGGGGGGTAGAATGTAACAGCCTGAGATTTTATGAAAAATATTCTTTTTAATTTTATTAATGTCTTGTGTTGTATGCTACACCAAAAAAAGCTTGCACAACACGCATCTTTGACTTGCCTTGCATTACACGCAATCGCAACCTTCCTCAATAGCGTGTGTAGTACGCAATACTGAGTTTCACGAAACAACGATATGCTATTAAAATATTATTAAAACTAGCTGTTATGAATAGTAATAACCACTTTTTAAATTTTAGAAATTTTAGCTCTCAAAATGGACTTCATTTTTGGATTCGGAGTATCGAATTTACACTAAAGTGAAATTTTGGTACTTTTCGGATAAATTTCATATTCTGATGAATAGTGAAAATTACTAAATTATAATTAAAAAAAACTTTTTAAATCGAAATAATTAATAGTGATAAATTATTAATTTGAGTGGTTTTAAAGTATATTTAGAATATATTTTTACAATTTAATACAATGTTGGTCATTGAATGTAATTTCACATTTAAACCAGACATAATCAACTGTCAATCTTTTGATAGATATTGTTTCTTAAAAACACGCTATTTGTTTTAACAGCGGGATTTAATTATAAAATTAATTAGTGTAACTTCTATGTTATGAATTTGGTAAAATAGACTTCATTTTTGAATTCGGAATATGAAATATAGCTTAGGATGAAATTTTGGCATTGTTCTGAAAAACATCAATTTTTGATGAATAGTGAAACTACTAAGTGGTAGTTAAAAAACTGAATTTTTCATAAAACTTAATTTTACCGGTTCAGTGAAACAGGACTGAAATGAGGGTTACTCGATTCAGAAAGGGACTTTGTCCACTAAGATAGTCTTGGAAATGAGTCTTTACTAACAAGAAATGATTCTCTATGATTATGTGTGAATGCCACAAAGTTTCATGTTTTAAGTTATGATTATTGTGATTACATTTCACTGCCATGATTTATCCCATGTTATGAAATTATGCTCTCTTTTGCAGGTTAAGATTTACAAAATGTTATGTTCTTATGAATACGATGTGATTGATATTTCTTTTGTTTACCCTTACTGAGCATTTGAGCTCACCCTTTTATGTTTTCTTTTCCCCAGGATATAAAGAAAGGTTTTAGGTAAAAAAAAGGAAGTTCTTTATAGGAGATGTTGAAGATCTTTCACCACGATTAGAAGATTACGTTCCGAGTTTCCAAATACACTAAACTATTACGATCCTTGTGTGTGTGTTTTGTTATGTACTAAGTATTCCGCAAATGTAATGTAATGTCAATGTACGTCAAGTTTCGGGTCTCTACAAGTAAGATCTCGGATATGGCTTCAGTCTATCCTATAGACATTAATTGATTTGATCTCCTTCCATAGTTTGTGGAATCTTAATGAATTATTCATATTTATTTAATACATAAAATATTTTTATATCATAGGCTATACATCTCAATAATCTCCAATGGTGAGGATAATCAATATTAGAAGCATCAAATTGTCAGTATTCTTTTTTTCTTCTTCATACATTTATTTTAATTTTCTTTTCAACAATGTAGTAATTGTTCTTTGCATTAAATAATGGAGTACATAGGAGGGAAACAATTTCAGGACCCTTCTATTTTTTTCTAATTCAAAGAATATACAGATAATATTAGAGTCAAAAATTACACATTTTTCTCCTCTTTTAATATATTCACTAAAACCGTGTGAATATTTTGTCCACAATTAATGGATCTTTAAATCACTTCAAATATCATCATTCAATTCACTATAATATTTAGTCTTTATTTTAAATTTAAATTCATACCAGATAATATCATTTAAATTCACCTAAAGTAAATTCATTTATCTTCCCATAATATCTGAGTTATCATGGCCTTATCTCTCATTTAAACCATCATAAAACCATATACATTTAAATTATCATAAATGTATGAGGTAATATAGTGAACCTATTGTGATCAAAGAAGTAAGTATCATGAAATAATATACTCATCATATCAACTTTTCATCATGAATTGTACCTTGGAAATATCCTCACTATGTAACTTCCTTTCAAATGGTAGAACCAAAAATGTATTTACCTTTTCTTTTTTTATCTCCACATCTTGTTACATATATTTACATAGTAGAACTCTAAATGGGGCTTATTTATCTACCTTATTCTTTATCACTGGGGTATTTTTCTGGAATAAAAATTAAAACATTTAATCATGATATTTATTCATCAAAGAATATTATATCAATATTTATATTGTATCTTTCTACAAAATTCATCATTTTTAAATCCTTGTCATCTCAAAAATTCTACAAACTGATAAAACATACATAATATAAATATATTACATATCATTATGTCTTTATCCATATTTCTACTTATTCAATAAGATAATAATTATATGTAATATATAAAATATATTACATATCCTACTGTATGTCTTTCTTTTACTACATTTCCCAATCTGATATTCTATACAAATTTTTTTTGAAATCCTCATGAAATACATAAGTTTTCACATTTCCATGTTTCTAAAACATATAAAAAATTATCTTATATATTATCAAAACATGTTATGCATAAGATATTTTTCTTTAAACAATTATTGGAAATTATTAGAAAAATATAATATATATTATTCTAATTTTTATACACTTAATTAATATGATTTTTTCCCTTTTTCTCAAGAATCTTTGTAAAATTACATGTCTATTACCATCAAATAAATTACATATCAAACTCTCCTAGAAAAAAATATTACACACTGCTAATTATATTATGTTTCATCATTACAACTTTCCTTTTGAAATTTATAATTTTTAAGTCAAATATATTACATATCATACAATATGTTGTGAATGTTGTTCAATTACTGCATTTTCATCATCCTAAATTAATTTTAGAAATTTTATTCTCTACACCACACAATATATCCTATGTGAATTATTTTTATATGTATCATCACTGACTTGGAATATTTTATCTTAGAATATCCAGAGTATATCAAACAAGATTAAAACCTTATCAATCATGAAAAACCTACTAAAAAATCATTAAACATTCTTGGTTACATAAAATTACATTGTAACAACTTAAAATGAACTTTAATTAATATTATTAATAATTTTAAATCAATTGAAACATATGAATATTCCTTAGAATATTTCAAATATATTCCAATACCACAACAAAATTTCTCTAACACTATGTATGTGTAATTTCATCCAAATAATAATCAGTATATATAATATTCACAAGGATGGATACTCTCAACTAACTTCTTGAACTTATCTATATATATAATATATCTAGTATGCTCTATACTCTATGAAACTAAACATATTTAACTTCTTCAATACATTTTCCCAAATCTAACAACATAAAATCAATAAAAAATAAATCCGGATATGTTCATCTACACAACAGTCTATTCAGAATTTCTAGTTTCTATTTTTTATTTATTTAATCATTATATAGGGAATATCTAAAGGATTTGTTAAAATCAATAAAATAAGCACTGTGGGATGCATTTTTTAGGTTGGATCATGATAAAAATAAGATCTCGCATAACTAAATTGATGAGAAAATTAAGGAATCTGTTCTCCTAGAGGAGAATATTTCCAGGAAAATCAAAAAAGATAAAAGGAACATTTCACCCAAACATGGAGCTAAAATAGAAAACATATCTTATTTGATAAGAAATTATAAACCTTAGTACTATTATTAAGGGGAAAAGAAGTACCCCTATATTTATTTATCTTTTATATTATATTTGTGATTTTTATATGAAATGAATAGAAAGTGATTCTATTTTTCATGGATATAATAATTGAAAATGAGTTTAAGAAAAAATATATCCATAAAATAAAAAATTTCCTTCATAGAATAATCTAATAATTAGTTTTATTTATTCTATCTATTAAAAAATATAAACCTTGATGAAGATGATAAAATTTTCAATATTTGATACTTAATTGGATGTTTCCATAATGATTTAATAACAAAAATTGGTTTTTTAAAGTTTATTTAATAAATATACCACTCTTTATGAAGTGTATATAGTGGTCATCCCATGTAATGGATTATTTGAGATACTTTCAGAATAATAATCTCAAGAAAATCATAATTTTTTGAAGGATATTTAAATTTATCATTAAAACATATGAATGCATATTCTATCTTCCCTATTTTGGTATTAATCAATTCAATGAATATGGAAGAGAAATTTATTTTAAAATTAACATGGAAATTTAAATTTTTATAATATTTAAGTATGATTTATAAATCCAAAACCTTTAGTTGTTTTTTAATGTTTTAACCTCTTTTCTAAGATGAGTGTAATAATTAAAGTTGAAAAAAATCATGAGAATACATGTTAAAATTGATATCAATATCTTATATCATTAAGAATATATTTAAAAAACCTGAAAAATATATATCAGTCGGTAGCACATTATAATTTTATAATGGAAAAAAATGTAATATTAAACCCTCTAGTTTTTTACAATGAGGAAATATCAAATAGACATATAGTTTAATAATTTATTGTGAATTTATTTGAGTAAATTTATATCATACCCTATTCTAATTCTTTATAGTTTTTTCTATTAGCGAGTGATAGTATAATGAAAAATGGAGAATGAATGTATTGTAAAAGTATATTGAAATAATGTTTCTAAAATTGGTATTGAAAAAAATACTAAGAGAGAGATTTTTTATCCAACTTTTTGTTTTTTTTTGTTTTTTATCAACAAGAATTATAAAATATTATTGATTACTATATGTGTTCAAGTAGAATAACTGGGAAGATGCATAGAGTTTTCGATATGTTTTATGAGAAGTTTGAGTTACAACTTTTATGTGCCTATATGTGTTGATCTATAAATAATGTATGGGGATTAGAGTTTCACCTTAAAGTGGGGATGTATGAGATATTTTCACTACTAATTTCAAAAAGGTGAATTCCGTTTCTGTTTGTCTATTTAATTTGTTGGGGAAGGTTTTTGATTAAGTAGATGAGTTCTAACATTTTTTATATATAAAAGATTATTTGAGTTAGTTAATTCCATTGGGAATATTTTTGGAGATCAATTCACATGGTATGAATATTTGGATGAAGTGATGATAAAATTTCATAATGATTATATATGTTGCTAAAGGTTATAAATGGTCATAATAGATTTATTATTCTTTTATTTTATTTTTTCTATGGAAAATCATTATATTATACTGGTAGAAATTCATCCAAACATCATTTCCATGTGAATAGATCTCCAAGGGTCTCTCTAATGGAATAATTTAACACACATATTCATCTATAGACAATAAATGGAAATAGATTATCTAATTCTTCTCAATCCTCCCCAAACATATTCAGAAATGGAAGACATCATTTTTATATGTGCAGTGACATCAAGTCACACTTCCATGATTCATTGTGCATCTCCAATTGTCATCTTTTATTCATCGATCAACATATACATACTAGGACCCAAGAACTCCATCTTCTCATCAACATGATAGAGAAATCCATTCATCCTCCATGTTATTATTCGACGCATATTAACATAATACATGTTTCCTTAAATCTTACTTATAACAAATAAAACCAAACACAATGTTTGTTCAGTACATATCAAAGGAAGTAAAAAATAAAAGTTTTTATATATAAATATTTTTCACCATATAACTTATAGGATAAAAAAGTCAATCCACTCTTCATGAATTCATTAGTTGATCACAAATTCAATACATAAATTATCCAAAAACACTTAATCATTCCTTGTAATTGGGGCCCTATTATCATTATCTTATATTATTGTAACATCCAAGGTAAATAAAGAATATGAAATTTTCATATTTATTAATATTTTTTAATTAAATATTAATTTTTATTTAAAGGGGATTCTATGTTTGAGGGTATACCCTACATGGAATAATGGGTTTCTCTGAAATCTTATGTTGCACACAAGGCAGAGTCAAACTGGGAAAAGTAATAATAATATAACATTATTATTTTAAATTATAGTTAACGCCTAGACATTGTATTAAAACGAATGAACAGAACTTACCATATTATGTTTAAAAGTTTTTGTTAAATGTTTTTACATTTATACAATAAAATTTAGAGGATTAAAATAATAATGAATCCAATTTTGGAATAAATACTCTAATATTTTTAAAAGTTAGTTTAATTGTATTTTGATGGAAAACCCTTTTTTAAATTTATTTTTTTCACTTTTAAATATTACATTTTAAAAAATAAACTTCATATTTAGATTCGGGTCATAAAAATTTACTTTGGGTAAATGTTTTGGTATTTTCCTGATAAAGTTAATTTTTCAATGAATAGTGAAAAATACAGCATGTTAAGTAAACACCGTTATTTCATATGATTTATTTATATGGTTAGACTATCATTTTAATTTTTCTTAATGTTTAATTATATTATGTTTTTATAATTTAATATAATGCTGTTTATTTGAAGAAATTTCACTTTTAAATAAGAAATAAACACATGTAAATATTTTGATAGTTATTACTTCTTAAAAACAAGCTTTTTGGTTTTGACAATAGGAATTAATTTTAAATTAATTTTTTCCACTTCTGTGTTTTGAATTTAGAAAAATGGATTCCAAATTTGTAATTAGGAGGTCCAAATTGTGTAAAAAGGAAACTTTTTTTTGACATTATGAATAGTAACATCAGTAAATATTTTATTTAGCATAGTTAAAGAGTTTATCTGGTAAATAAGGGTAAAAGAATATTATAATAATATTAAGTTACCCTAACATATGTCTTAACCCTATTGGATGATATAGTTCTGACCATGGTAATCCTTGGGTTTGTATTACGACCCCATGCAACCACTTATGTGTGTAAATGACATTTAATTACTTTTTATTTAAAGTTGGAAAATATAACCTAAACATGTATCTTTTGGTAAAACAATTTTTATATTGGGTTATATAAGTATTTCTTTCAAATATAAATAGTCATTATAAATATAAAAAAGTTATAATATCATGGTATTTTATTTATAATTTTTTTACATCATATAAATTAATATATTTATGACACAATGACGATGTAGTCATTACATTATTAATGAAAGAATTAAATTAATGAGAATATAAATTTTAAAATTAATTTATTTTGAAACATGTTATGCCATCCATGAATTTTAGGGATAAATATAAATTTTTATCTTTCTATTAATGAAGTTTTTTCAAATGAATCAAGTTGTTATGGATTTTTAAAAATCAGTGATATGAATAGTATTAAAATTGACATAAATGAGTTTTTAAAACAAACACTATTTTTTAAAATAATATAATAGTCCTAAAAATCTAATATTTGTCCAAATTACCTTGATAATGTTGTAAGTTTGATTAATTAACCACTTGATATTTTATTGGCAATTTATGCTAATAATATTAACCATACAGTATGAATATACCAGAAGACATAGTAATAGTTAACTTAGTTAACTAAGTATTAAAGCTAAATCATAAGTTTATGTTTGTAACCAAAACTTGTTTAAAACATATTGGGGGATATTATTTCTAAAAATTCTCATGTTATCTTCAAATTAAATGAGTTTTGTACCTTTTGAATATCTAAATTCAGTTTATAATAAAATAATCTTTCAATACATTCCTAAAGTTCCCCTATTTCTTCTTATAAAAGTCCCCAACCTCTAGCCCCTTACTCACACCACTAATGCTCATTGGATCTTCCAAACTCTTCTCCAAGTATATCTCAACATTCTTATCTTCCACCTAGAATCCTTACCTTAGGCAGAAGGCAAATCAAGAATGCCTTTTGTCTCCAATCAAAGGGGTTTACTGGTTTTAAGAGGTAGCGTCTTCTATAAAGTTCCTTTACAGCATTCTACTTCTTAAATCACTATTATAATATTATTATTTGATTACCTAAAAAACCAGAATCCTCAATATACTAGGATTTTTTTATGAGAATTATTTTAACTACACTTACACGCACCTCCATCTAATCGATTTATAACATATTGTTTTTGTGGATGGTGAACTACTACCTCACGAAACGATGATTGTTCAATTATATCCTACCAAATCTCATGGTGTACATTATGATAGAACTATATTTATATATGATATATATTATGTTTATATTGTCTTTATTCTTCTTTAAATTTTATTTACAACATACCTTTATGCTTTTCAGGATGTGTAAACATGATAATTTCATTTGAGGAAGTGCAGACTACTACCCCCTAAAAGTGATATGACTAATTCATGACATACATGAAATGTATAAAAGGAGTGAATGAACTTATGTACCATATATATCATATGATATTATACTATAATTATAACTTACCTATGTATCTTTCAGTTTTCATTTATATAAATATGAAGTAGAAATGAAAGTAGTTTTCATTCCTACGTATGGCTTACTGTCTCCATGAATGGTGCATTTCATTTCTTATCTCCAAATATTATGTAAATTTTTAAATACATATTTACTAGATATATTATATAAATATTTATATGAATAATATTCTTAAGATATTTTACTTTTGACCACATGGAAAATTTTTAATTATAACATGTACATTTTTACTCAAGTACCAAATATCGACAAAATATCCAATATAAACATAAATAATTATGAAATTTTTATAATGCAATAATATTGATATAAAAGGAATAATAAATTTGAAAAAGTTTCTGAAGAAATTATAAATTAACTTATGTTGGTTATCTAGGAAATTAAATAGTGAATGAGTCAAGTCAGACACGAGGTAAGGGACTTTGTCTCAATCTCCTTTCTCTGAGGCATATTTTTATTTATACAAGACATTATTTTATACAGTATATAAACCCATTTTAATTTTAATTTTATTTAATTTGAATATTTTTCTATGTATCTTTTTACTAAATTACCAATGAAATGTTTCTTTTTAACGTACGTTGTGATAATGACCATTCCACCACCACGAGAATTATTTGATATTTGGCCTCCTTAAAAAACTGTGATGTTTTTAAATGGAAAATAAATACCATATACCCTTTTTAAATATTTTTTTATTTAAAATATTTTTGAAAGTGGATTTAATATTTCAATTTCTTAAAATTATTTCTTGTGATTTTAAATGAATTTTTTATGATTGATATGTTGATATTTGCAATCTTTTATGTGTGATGATATATAATGGTAGTTTGACATTTGAAAAGTTGTTACATGATAAACCAAATGAATGGTGGTTCCATGATCAACCTATGATGGGTGGTTAGTTTATAACCTCCAATTCATTGGGTATGGAAGTCGGCTATATGGCTATTCCATTTGTAATAATTATTTGTGGAAGTCAACCGTAGGGTTATTCCATTTAAGTATGATTATGTCTCAAGTTACCTTCTATATGTTATGTTTGTTTTCTATGAGATTTATGGTAATATTTTGGTTACAAAAGGCTATGCAATGATATTATATTCAGTTATGTAATTTTTCTACTTCTTTATGGTGAAAAGTATTACTTTATGATAAAGTATTAATGTTTTACATGTTGTTTTGAAAAACTAACAGTTTTACTTCTTTATGTATCCCTTACAGAGAGTTTTAATCTCATACCAGGTTTTGAAATGTTTTTCATGGGACATAATGATGAATAGGTTCAAGGATGGTATCATAGATAATTCGTGATATCTAAAACATAGAACTAGACATGTTCCTTTTTTAAGATTTTTTGTTTTATGAAAAAAATGGATAGTTATTAGAAGTGTCTACTTCTAATATTCAAGTTGTTATGTATAAGTTATGAACTATTTCTCCAATTATCAAAACCTGAAAATATTCTCAATGTGAATTAGTAACTTAATTAAATATTATGTAATGTTTGAAGCTGGGGCCTTATAGTTGGTATCAAATGTTAGTTTAGATAACTTAAGGAATGAGTATTTTATTAATAGAATATACATAAATGATTTTTAAATAATGGTAAAATTGAAATAATATATAATTTGAATAATATCATGTTTCTTTGTCTAGGAAATGTTCGTTCAGAATGGTTTTCCATAGTGGAAACAAGGATGTTATGTTGTGAAGGCATACATTAGAGAATAAACTTCCAAATCAGCATCCAGAGATGGTTGGAATTAGAACTAAAATAGTTTTTCAAGTGATGGCACAGTTGACTCAGGTGATAAATGGTGGTGGTGTTCATGCAAGAGATTAGCTATATCGACCATAGAGGAACATGTTTATAGTAAGGTATTTCATGAGGCAACATCCCCCATCATGTTGAGATGGTATGGAGAATGATATTCTCATTAGATACCAAATATAGGATCGAAATGATATTGATACTAGATGAAGTATCTAATGATGCTCAATGTCACGACCCGTCCTCGGGACCTGTGTCTTGACTACCCCAAGCCCACCTTCCATAGGCCAGGGGATCGTGACTAGCATCAAAGGAAACAAATCCCTAAGCTGGGGTGGCATTTCCTTTATAAAAGTAAACACACTCATCTAAGTACACAACTGGAAGCAAAACACTTAGTAGAAACTATATACAAAATTAGTGCTAACAGGTAAAGGGGTTGAAAATACAAGCCCAACTGTAAAGTACCTGGAAGGTGATAGGCAGCTCATGGATCGTCCACCGAAAATCTTACCAGAAGGCTAGGTACAAATAACTTCTTCCGCACTCCACATCCATCAGTCTCCTCAGGGTAGCGACTCATTGTGTGGTCCACCTCTGGGTACCGTCTTGTCCTCGTACACTCCTCCTCGGTCAACGTTGTCCGTCGTTTGCATCCAACACAATGGGGTTCAGGAAAAGACCATGTAGGGGTGAGTATAAGGATACTCAGTAGGGACCCCGAGACGCTCTAGGTCTCACAAAATCCAACAAGTAAAAAACCACAGTAGTAAGATACATTCACGAAGTATCGATCATCCCCACTTAGGTATATGCCCATACATATACCTAAGTTACCAGTCACAGTCGAGATCCAACTCTCGAGCCCAAGCACAACCCATTCCACAAAAGAAGTAAAATAAATCATCTCAATGATATCAACTAAAATACAAGACTCAACTCACACTGGTATACATGTTTTTTAGATTGATAGAGATGATTAGATGTAGTCACTGATTCATCTAAGCTGTCAGACCCACACAGGATAGAGGACCAGCTATGTTTTCATACCCACACAGGATACAGGACCAGCTCTTCTGTCGGACCTACATAGGATACAGGAACAGAAGTCAGAACTGTCGAACCCACAGAGGATCCCGGTACAGTAGTCATCACTGTCGAAACTATGGAGGATTCCAGCACAGTATTCATTGCTGTCAAACCCACGGAGGATTCTGATACAGTAGTCATCACTGTCGAACCCACAGAGGATCCTGGTACAGTATCATCGTAGCAAGCCCTGGGGTTTCTGCACACAGCACGCTCGATTCCGGGAGGGTCCATTCCATGAGCCAAGTGTTGATACATCAACTATCACAAAGTCATGTGTTGATGTATCCCATAGTTCTGTCTCATCATAAGGAACCCAGCACGATAGACAGTGCATCAATCAGATGCCTGGTCTGTGAGTTATTGGCATTTCTGTCCCCGGGGCCTGGTTGGTTTTTAGGCTCAAACCAACCCGACTGTACCCCAACTACGTCTGACCCACATGTGGAGTATGCCAAAAGAATCGTCTCACTATAGGAATTCCATCATCGTAGGTGGTACGTCAATCAGCCACTCGTAGCCCTAGATGCGGGCTAAAAGGTGTAAATGACCATAGCGGGTCCGGGTCCGGTCTGACCCTATTGGACTGACCTGGTCTGAACTGGGGTCTGAACCAGTCTGCGGGACCGACCTGGTCTGAGGAAGCAACCCGAGCCGATGGGACGAACCAGCCCGAAGAGATGGCCTTGCCCAAGGGGAGCCCGTCCTGAGGGCGGCCCAGCCATGGGCGGCCCGGTCGAGGGCGGCCAGGCCGAGGGCGGCCCGACCAAAGCCGGCCCGGCACGGGGCAGCCTTGCCGAGGGTCGTCTCGGCCTTGGGCAGCTTAGCTGAGGGCGGCTAGGCCAAAGCTGGCCCGACACGGGGTGGCCCTGCTGAGGGGTGGCCCGGCCTTGGGCGGCCCGGCTGAGGGGTGGCCCGACCCGTGGTGGCCCGGCCCGCCACCCAAAAGAGGGGGTGTTGCGCCCCTTCCCGGTTTTTCAAACATAACTGGCATGCTGTGCCAGTTCTGGGGCCCCAGAACCTGGCTGGTCCTGCTCAACCGGCTCTACAGAGGCCGGCCCGGTCGGCCGCCACCACTCCTCCATCGCGGCGCGACCACGCCGCGGTCCTCCTGCTCTCCACGCGGCGGGACGGTGCCACGGCCTGACCTGGCTGCAGCCTTCAGCTCCACCGCGTGGCGCGGCGGTGTTGTGCCTCCTCCACTGCATCCCGATTTGGCCGTGGCCCATACTCCTCCATGCAGTGTGATGGCTTCGCACCTCCTCTGCTGCCGCATGTGGCTCCTCCGCGTGGCCCAATGGTATCGCGCCTTTTTTAGATGGCCTTGCGCTGCCGGTTTCCTCACGGTCGGCCCGTCGCTGGTCGCCGATGCTCCACCGCGGTTCTCTCTTCTGGTGGTGTCGTTGCACCACCACCATTGTCAAACAATCAATAACCAACGGAGGGACATCAGGCCGTGTTTGTTTGGATCTTGCCCTCTGTGTTAGGTGATAACAATTTTCCAACAAATAACCCAGGCTGAATGATGAAGAACAAGCAAAGAATTCAACTCAAACCCCTACCTCATATTTTGCGTTCGTTGAAGATCTCAAAAAAATGGTGGATGTCGATTCATCGATTGCTGTGTTCGTCATGCACTCCTAATTCTCAGGCTCATGCATCAGAAAGGAATAAGGGTACTCTTCGTTGGAGGACGAGCGTTTGGAGGTGACGTCGTCATTGGCGACGTTCCTCGCGGGCGACGTATTCTCCTTTGACGCGGATGAAGCTCGTTGGAGATGTCATGGGAGCGGCTTCCCTTTCCTTACCTCGGTTGAAGAACGATGATCAAGGAAGAAGATGGCGTCTTCGTACTTCTATGGCAGAAGAGAAGTTCTTCGTGTTCTTCTTGGGAAGAATTCCCTCTCTATTTTTCCATGGATCCACCAAAGTATTATGTGCCAACCCAAAATAATAGCTTTGTCTATTATTTTAATCATGACATGAATTCAAAATAATTCAAATTGTGCCAATTAATTAAGAGAAGTTCAATCAATTAATTTACTGGGTTGGTACAAAATTAATGGGGAAGGCGGAGATGCTCAATTAATGAGAGAGATTTTCATCCACATAAATGGGGAGTTCAAGAGTTTAGTGGGGTTAAGTACAGGTTTGACGCTCGTGTGGCCCCCACCTTATTACATCCTCCCAAGGGAGGTTATGTGTGGGTGGGCCTCTCCACTAACCTCCCCTTTGTGGTTCTAACTACCACCTCAAATAAAAATATGTCTAACACATATTTTTATTCAGTTTAATTAAAAATCCCCCAAAACTAACATCCAATCTCGATAAAACAAAACTGTGATAAAGGTATCCTTAATCTAATACCAGTTCTACGAGTTCAACGGTACCCTCAGATTTTAATTCTGAGCACCGGTTCAAAAGTTATGAAATGTCACTTGCACGTTTACTAAACGTACCTGAAAAAAAATTCAGAAAAATTATTAATAGCCCTCCTCAACCCACTTCGGTCGAGGTTAGGCTATGCCTAGGTGAAACACGCCCCAAGGAACCCACCGGTACCCTCAGATTTCCAATCCGAGTTACCATTTCAAAGTTATTAATTTTACAATAAAATAATTGTCACATTTTTTTGAAAAGTAAAATAATTGTCACTTAATTATTTTATTTGCGGCCAAGAACTAACTTAATATGGTGGCCCTTTCCGACCCAAGTTAGTATCTTCTTAAATAAATCCTACCCTCACAAGTTCAGCGATGGTCTCATATTTTTAATCCAAGTTACTGTTTGTGAGTTATAAGAATTTCAAAAATGAAATAACTTTATTTAATTATTTTATTTATGGTTATTCCATTTTGGGTTTTCTCACAAGATGCCAGTACCGACTAAACTTAAGTCACGCCTAGGGTAAACCGGCCATCCTGAGCGCAATGGTGGCCCCAAATTTTTGATCCAAGTAAATGTTTAAGATTTATTCCACTTGTTAAGGAAAACTGCATACGCGCGTTAATTTATGCTTAATAAAACATAAATGGATCATTCTGGGAAATCCGGGCCTTGGAATCGTGTGCCTTCAGAAACTGCGGACTCATAAAATTCCCAATTATTAATAAAAAAAATTCCATATAATTTTTAGGTCTTTAAATTCTCCCCACCTCAGGGCTTTACATCCGTGTAATCTACAACTCGAACTAAGGGAACAAATGGGGGTACTGAGCACGCATCTGAGCCTCTCACTCCCATGTTCTCTCCTGGAGGTTCCCATGCGGCCAGCGAACACGCTCTCGAGGTATCGACCATCCATGTAGGGCCCACTCCTGTCATTCCTCAATCTCTATTGGAACCTCCGTGAAATATTCCTTGTCATCGATGTTTAGGTCCACATGGTCGATGATGTGGGATGGGTCGTGCACGTATCTCCTCAGCTGAGATACGTGTAAGACGTCGTGCAGTCAGTGTAACTGAGGTGGAAGATCCAAGCGGTAAGCCACCTCACCTACCCTAATGAGGACCTGGAAAGGTCCAATGAATCACAAAGATAACTTGCCACCTCAGCCAACTCTATGTAGACCTCGTCGAGGTGAACCCAATAGAAAGAGGTGGTCGCCATCCTCAAACTCTAGAGGTCTCTATCTCCTATAATAATACGAATTTTGTCTGCTATGCACTGTCTTCATCAACTTCTGGATGACTTGCACCTTCTCTATGGTATCCCATACCATATTTGGTCAGTAGGAAGTTGGCTGACTTGGTAAGTCGGTCGATGGTCACCCAAATAGATTCGTGTCCCCTGGACATACATGGAAGACCCGTCACAAAGTCTATGGATATCTCATCCCTCTTCCACTTTTGGACCTCAAAAGGATGAACCAAGCCTGCTAGAACCTGGTGCTCCACCTTCACTTGCTGACATGTGAGGCATCGTAAGACAAACTTTGCTAAAACAATTCTTCATACCTGGCCACAAGTGCTGTCGCCGGAGGTCCTGATATATCTTCACCACTCCTGGATATACCGCTAAAGGAGATGTGTGGAAATCATGTAACACTTCCTCTTGAAGTTCAACTGGTACCATGGTCCGTCCTCTGAAGAGAATGATGTGCTACCCACCTTCAGAAAATCAATCAGGTGCCTACCCTGTGGATATCTGAGCACGTCACGTCTCACAGTCAACATCCCCACGTTGTGCCACCCTGACTCGCTAAAGAAGTGGAGGATTAATTGTGAGAGACTGTAGAAAGGATGCTCCATCTCTATCCACAAAGGAAATCTTCATTGTGGCCAGCTGCATTTTCACATCTCTTAGAAGTTGTTTGTCTGATCTCCTACTGGGAGCATCTGCTACATCATTCCCCTTCCTAGGAGTATAGACTATCTCTAAGTCATAGTTCTCAAAGAAATGGAGCCATCTTCGTTGTCTCAGGTTTAGGTCCTTCTGCGAGAAGATGTACCTGAGACTTGGGTGATCAGAATAGACTGTAGAATGCTCTCCCATCAGATAGTACCGCCACATCTTTAAGGCGAATATCACTCCTCCTAACTCCATGTCATTGGTAGCGTAGTTCTTCTCGTGTTGTCTCAACTACTAAGAACCATACGCAGTCACTGCTCACTCCTGCATCAAGACACAACCGAGTCTGTTCCCTGATGTGTCGCAGTAAACTACATACCAAATGCCCTCCTCCGGTAGCCTCAAGATGGGTGCACTAGTCAACCTCCACCTCATATCATGAAAGCTCTACTATCATCTCTTTGACCATACGACGATTTTCCCCTTCTTCGTCAAAGATGATAGTGGTGCTGCAACTCTAGTGAATTCTGGCACAAAGGTAAGTCTGGAAAACTCCTAAGTGATTGACTTCACCCTCTTATGCAAGATTCCATCCGGTGATTCCTGGGTTTTCCATTTCACTGACCAAGGAAAACACCATCCCAATGTTGTAGATAAACCAAAACCTTTTTTCCTAATACATTCAATCTGTGTATGAACTGTGGTTTCCCAGTCCATACCCAAACTAACTTCGTAAGGCCTCGACACTGCCATAAAGAGGTTCCAATTGAAAATCTCACCTCAAGGGTCAGATCACATCGTCTGAGTATGTGTGATTATCGAGTCTCCTGCCAAAGGTATCTCCATACTTGAGGTTCATGTCAACGGCTTAACTAGAAACTCTAGGTCTGGGACAAGATTTGTGGAAGGAAGGAATGATTGGTACCTATGTCTATTGATATGGAAGCTATTAGTAGACACATTCTATACCTCAAATCAATCCTAGATCCCTTGGTTCACACTACTTGACCGCATACAGCTACTCTCTTCCCATTCCCCCCAGCTCCCTGAGCATAGTGGGGACTACAAAGTCGGGTGGTTGTAACATGTCGAAATGTTCACCACCTCATGCTTCTCTCCTAGCTCTTCTTCCACGTCTGCTGCCCTACAGATTCATCTATCCTTAACACACCTCGCTCATAGGTCCATGCTATAAAGTACTATTCGCATTGAATTTATCGAGTACCATGAATGGTTGGTATGCTTCGATGAATACTCAACCATTGACATGTCATCCTGCTGATATTTCATAAACTCTAGAAAACTCTCAGCCGCCTCCTCAAACCAGTCCTCAGATGCCTGTGGGTCAGGCTCTCCTTGAAACATGAGGGATATCTGGTGATGATACACATGTAAGGCACTAAGCCTACAAGTTTCCTCTACTGGTACCGCCGGTAGTGTCTACTGACCAACGGGCAGTGATATAGTTGGCACACTACCGGAAGGTACTATCTCGGAAAACAGTCTAAGTACTGAAACCTCATCACTATGCAAACCATCCTCATGGTCACTCAATGAAACATATTAGTAGCTAAGATCAACATCTACTCTACTAGTTTCTCAACTAGGTGGAAAACTCCAGTAATCGCCTCCATCCAGTCCTCTTCTGCATGAGAATCTGTCCCGCATCGTAACCTCGGAGGACTCTTCTGCTGGAACTCGTGCAATGTGCTCAGTCGGCATGCACCGTCCGCCAGTGCGGCTAAGGGTATCTGCTTCCTTATGGGTAGTGGTGCTACCGGTACACCACCCGATGGTGCCAACAAATAAGGAGGGCCCTAAACCGGACCCTCGTCACTCGGTGGCCATCATCGTGTACTCTCTCAGAAACCCTAACTGGCTGTCTACGCAACGGTATAATGATATGTAACAGGTGTGCCATGATCAATAAGTTATACCTGGTGAGATGACTCAAAGAGTACACAAATAAGACTCTAGAAAACACACTCACAATCAGTTTTTTCGTGCACTGAGTCGGAAATCAGAAGTCAGGGTCCTGGTGTATGGATACGTCAGTCGTCGCACCAGCACTACACTCCGTGGACTAAAAACCACACCCAATACTCTTAACACTATTGATTGACAAAAAAGAAATATCAGAGTCCTAAGTTATGTGGTAGAACCGACTCCATTGATACCAATCTGTCACGACCCGTCCTTGGGACATGTGTCGTGACTACCACAAGCCCGCCTTCCATTGGCCAGGGGATAACAACTATCACCAAAGGCATAAATCCCTAAGCTGGGAAGGAATTGACTTTGTAAAAGTAAAAACACTCCACTAAGTACACAACTGGAAGAAAAACACTAAGTAGAAACATTATAATAAAGTAGTGCTGAAAAGTAAAGGGGCCGAAAATACAAGCCCAACTGTAAAGTACAAGGAAAATACAAAATAGCTGGAAGGTGATAGGTAGCTCCTGTATCGTCCACCACGGATTCTACCAGAAGGGTAGATATAGATAGCCTCCTCAGTGCTCCATGTCTTTCAGTCTCCTCAGGGTACTGAATCTTCATGTGGTCCAGCTCTGGGTACCGTTCAGTCCTCATACACTCTGCCTCAGTCAGTGTTGTTCATCGTCCGCATCCAACACAATGAGGTGCGGGAAAAGCCTATGCAGGGGTGAGTATAAGGAAACTCAGTAGCGACCCCAGGACCCTCAAGGTGTCACAAAGTTGAACAAGGATGAACCACAGTAGTAAGACACATTCATGAAGTATCGATCATCCCTACATAGGTGTATGCCCATACATATACCTAAGTTACCAGTCACAGTCTGGCTCCAACTCTCAATCCCAAGAACAACCCATTCCACAAATGAAGTTAAATCAATCATCTCAATGATATAAAATGAAAGAAAATACTCACCTCACATAGGTATATAACTTTTGTAGAGTGATAGAGATAATCAGATGTAGTCACTGATTCATCTTTGTTGTCAGACACACACAGGATACAGGGCCATCTAATCTCTCGGACCCACATAGGATACAAGACCATCTATTCTGTTAGGCCCACATAGGATACCGGAATAGAAGTCAGAACTGTCGGACCCACGGAGGATCCCGATATATTAGTTATCGCTGCCAAACCCATGGAGGATTCTGCCACAGTAGTCATCGATGTCGAACCCATGGAGGATTCCGGTACAGTAGTCATCACCGTCGAACCAACGGAGGATCCTGGTAGAGTATCGACGCAGCCAACCCTAGGGTTCCCGCACACAACATGTTCAATTATGGGAGGGTCCGCTCCTTGATCCAAGAGTCGATACATCAACTATCACAAATTTCTGAGTTGATGTATCCCATAGTTCCATATCATCATAAGGAACCCAACGTGATAGATGGTGCGTCAATCGGACGCATGGTCTGTGAGTTATCGGCATTTCCGTCCCAGGGGCCTGGTTGGTTTTTATACTCAAACCAACCCGACCATACCCCAACTGTGTCTGAACCACATGTGGAGTATTCCAAAAGAATCTTTTCTCTCCATGAATTCCATCGTTTCATGCGGTACATCAATCAGACACCAGTATCCCTAGATGCGGGGTAAAAGGTGTAAACGGCCATTGCGGGTCCGGGTCCAGTCGGACTGACCCGATCCATGGGACCAACCCGGTCATAGGATGCAACCCGAGCCGAGGGTACGGACCATCTCGAAGAGATGGCCCGACCCGACGGGCGGCACGACCCGAGGGCGGCCCGACCCGAGGGCAGCCCGGCCAAGGGGCGGCCCGGCCGTGGGCTGCCCGGCCAAGGTTAGCCTGGCCTTGGGTGGCCCGGCCAAGGGGAGGTCCAGCCTAGGGCGGCCCGGCAGAGGGGTGGCCCGGCTGTGGTGGCCTGCCCCGTGGGGGCCCGCCCGGCCATGCAAGGGAGGGGGTGTCACGCCCCTCCCTGGTATGTCGAACAGAATCGGTGCGCTACACCAGTTAAGGGGCCACAGAACCCGGCTAGTCCCACTCGACTGGCTCCACAGTGGCTGGCCCGGTCGGCCGCCACCTCTCCTCCACCGTGGTGCAATGGCGTCACGGTCCTCCTGATCTCTGCGCGGTGTGACGGCATCGCGTCTCCACCGCTGAGGCCCAACCTGGCCGCGGCCTTCAGCTCCACCGTGCCTCCTCCGCCGCGGCCCGGTTTGGCCGCAGCCTGTGGCTCCTCCACGTGGCACGACGGTTCCACACCTTTCTCTTCCAGCCTTATGCTGTCGGTTTCATCATGGTCGGCCCGTCGTCGGTCGTCGATGATACATCGATGTTCTCTCTTCTACTGGTGTCGTTGCACCAACACCCTCATCAACCAATCAAGAACCAATGGAGGGACGTCGGGTCATTTTTGTTTGGCTTGCACCCTCCGCGTTAGGTGATAAGAATTTTCCAACAAATAACTGAGGTTGAATGACAAACATCACACAAAGAATTCAACTCAAACCCCTACCTCGTATTTTTCATTCGTTGGTGATCTCAAAAAAAGGGTGGATGTTGATTCGTCGATTGCTGCATTCGTCACACACTCCCACTTCTCACACTCATGCCTCGGAAAGGACGAAGGGTACTCTTCATTGTTGGATGATCGTTCGGAGGTGACGTCATCATTGGCGACGTTCTTTGCAGGGAACGTCTTCTCCTTTGACGTGGATGAAGGTCGTTGGAGATGTTGTGGGCGCAGCTTTCCTTTCCTTTCCTCAGTTGAAGAACGATGAAGAAGGAAGAAGATGGTTTTGCCGTACTTCGGTGGTGGAAGAGACGTTCTTCATCTTCTTCGTGGGAAGAATGCTCTCTCTATTTCTCTGAGGCTCCACAAAAGTATTATGTGCTAACCCCGAATAATTGATTTGTCTATTATTTTATTTTTGACATGAATTCAAAAGAACTCAAATTGTTCCAATTAAATAATACAAGTTCAATCAATTAATTTCTTGGGTTGGCACAAAATTAATGGGGAAGGTGGAGATGCTTAATTAATGAGAGAGAGTTTCATCCAAATAAATGGGGAGTTCAAGAGTTAAGGGGGGGTTAAGTGCGTGTTTGATGCTCATGTGGGCCCCACATTATAACATCCTCCCAAGAAAGGTTATGTGTGGGTGGGACCCTCCACTAACCTCCCCTTGGAGGTTCTAACTACCACCTCAAAGAAAAATATGGCTAACACATATTTTTATTCAGTTTAATTAAAAACCCCCCAAAAAACTATCTTCAAATCTCGATAAAACGCAATTGCGGTAAAGGTCTCCTTAAGAAAATACTAGCGCTGTGAGTTCAATGGTACCCTCAGATTTCAATTCTGAGCACCAGTTCAAAATTTATGAAATGCCGCTCGTACGTTTACTAAACATACCTGAAAAAAACTTCAGAAAATTTATTAACAGCCATCCTCGACCCAATGTGGTCGAGGTTAGGCTCTTCCTAGGTGAAATACACCCCAAAAATCCCAACGGTACCCTCATATTTCTAATCATAGTTACCATTTAAAGGTTATGAATTTTATAATAAAATAATTTTCACTTAATTATTTTATTTGTGCCAAAAACTAACTTTCTCTACTGGCCCTTGTTGACCCAAGTTAGTATCTGCATAAAGAAAGCCTACCCTCACAAGATCAGCGGTGGTCTCAGATATTTAATTCAAGTTACCATTTGTGATTTATAAGAATTTGAATAATGAAATAACTTTATTTAATTATTTTATTTGTGGATGTTCCATTATTGTGATTTCTCACAAGAGGCCCGTACCGACTAAACTTAAGTCACACCTAGGGTAAACCCGCCATCCTGAGCGCAACGGTGGCCTTGGATTTCTGATCCGAGTAACCATTTAAGATTTATTCCACTTTTTCAGTAAAACCGCATAGGCACATTAATTTATTCTAAACAAAACTTCAACGGATCATTCTAGGCACTCCGGGCCTCGAAATCGCACGTCGTCAGAAACTGCGGACTCGTAAAATTACCATGTATTAAGAAAACATTTACATGGAATTTTTGGGTCTTTACACTTAAAATACAAGAGGGTGGTGAATTTCAAACTTTAAAAAATTCCTTTGGAACTTTTAAATATGGTTATGTTTAACAATGTTAAACAAGGTAAATTCAAAAAACCTCTTGTTCTACAAACTTGCTTGATTCCAGAAATATGATTCTGAGATTGTAATTCCTGATAGATGGTTCTAGAAATGACACTTTACAAAAGTTTAAAAAGATAAATATTCTACCTTAAAGCATATAGAATCTTACTAAATCAGAGTATACAAGTATAAGAAAGTATAATATAGTTATACTTTCCTCAACAAACAAAATGCAGCAGAAAAGTTGAAACAAACAAGTAACAAGTAGTAAATCATTTAACCCAAAGAGAAGGGTATCCAACTACCTTAGATAAATGTCCCTTGATTTATACATTCAAGAAAGTCTATCTTGCCCACACCAGGGTAAGCCCTCGATATGAACATTGGTGTCTGTCTTACTATCCCCGTAAGCCCTCAACTTCAAGGTAGTTGGCACCTTTGTCTTCCTTAAAAAGGAAGTCCTTAAACATTAAGGTAGTCGGCACCTCTGTCTTCCTCAGAAGTGAAGTCCTCGAACATTAAGGTAGTCATCACCTCTGTTTTCCTATCCCCAGAAGCCCGCGAATGTACTCAGCAACATTCGGAGTCACACGAAGCAATTCTAAACAAGAATTTCAGTATGCACTAAGCATGAAATTCTCTCTCTAGAAATCACTTCAACAACAAGTAATATCTAGAGTCATAGAATTTTTCGTGAGCTCATTCAAATGATATCCTATTTATAGGCACAACTTCAATGGTAGGATCCCACCTCCAACGGTCATATTTTTCTTTTTTATTTCGAAGGGACCTGTACACATTTCATTCAAACAATGGTTAGTTAGTAACTAAATGCACAACATCATTTTATAACCAAAACATGAGTAAGCAAAAAATATTGTTACCTAACCAAATTAATTTTTCAGAATGTAAGGAAAAATAAAGGTTCAGAGACTAACCAAAAAAACAATTCGGTGTCTATAACACATAGATATTCGAATTCTATATTCAAAGGAATTTGGAACATGAATTCTATAGAATTCCGGAGTCTTATTTTCAAGGAAATTCAGAATCTGAATTCAGTAGAATTTGGAGTCAGAACCTAAAAATTTAAGAGTCTAAATTCATAATAATTTGGAGTCTGAGCATACAAATTTCAGAGTATGAATTCATAAGAATTTGGAGTCTAAACGTTCAAAGGATTGAGTCTAAATTCATAAGAATTAGGAATCTGAATTCAGCGAACTCGGAGTCTAAACTTCAAAAGTTAGGAGTCTGAATTCATTAGAATTCGTAGTCTAAACATACAAAGATCAGAGTCTGAATTCATTAGAATTCGGAGTCTGAACATAAAAAGTATGGAGTCTGAATTCATAATAATTCAGAGTCTGAACTTACAAAGTTCGGAGTCTGAATTCAAAATAATTTGGAACCTATATTCGGAACATGAAAATATAATGTTCTATATCTGTGTATTATAAGAGTTTGAGGTTTTAGATATGAAATCGGATTTTACAATTAGAAATAAAATGTTCAATGAAAAACATGGAAAGGATAAATTTCCTTAGGGAGGGAAAATTTTCTTATAAAAGTATATCATAGGTTAAATGAAATTTTCCTTAAGATAAGGTGTTTGTGATTTTCAAAACAAGAAGGAATGGAAAAGTCATAAGGAAACCTTATTGAATCAATAATATCCCCCAAACCTGAAGGAATGGAAAATTCATAAGGAAACCTTATTTTTTCAATAATATCCCCCTTTTTGGAAAGAACAAACATCCTTAGTAAAAAGAATATATGGACTTAGAAAATATTTTTCTAGAATTTGAATGTAAAACTTATCTCCCTTAACACATGGGCAATGATGAATACAACTAACTCCCCCTTAGGATTTGGAACACTAAGGATCGTATTCTAGATTTTTGGAATGAGATTTATCATTTAAATGCATACGAAAACCATCTTGGATAAGAACTCACCCATAGATGAACTCCCCCCTACTTAGGGAAATTTCTAATTTTCTTAGTATTCATTTTTTCTTTTCTCCCCCTTTCTAATTTTCAAAAAGAAATACTGGGAATGGAAAAGTAAATATGGTACCCTAAATATTAGAAATATACAACAAAATATATGAAGAGCAACCCAGAATTTCATTATAATTGGAAAATTTTATACAAGGAAAGAATACAACAAAAGATTGGAATTGACGAATTTTATCCTTCCTCTTCCTTCGACATCAACTTCCTCACAATAGTTTTGACCTTATTGAGCTCCTTCTGATATTCCTCTGATCTCTTGAGAAGTAGATCCTGATCTTCGGTTTTCTTTTCTATGGCTTTGATTCTTTGTTTCTGATCCGTAAGAATATCAGCCTGAGCCTTCAAGGCTTCTTCCTGCTTGACAATATTTTCTTCTATATCATTCTGGAGATCCCTTTCTCTCTTTCGGCTTTGCGAAACTGAATAAATGTAACATCCCAAGTAAGTAATGAGTAATAGATATTTTTAACTATGTCTAATAATGAATTAGATAGTGTTTTAGAGGCTTAAAATGAAAATAAATCCAATATTAAGCATGGAATATACTAATATTCTTAAAAGATTGTTTTACTGCATTTTGATGGAAAACCCTTTTTAAATCAATATTTTGACAATTTTATAATATATATTTGTCAAAATAAACATATTCATTTTGATTGGGACATTGAATTTTACATTGGATAAATTTTTGGTATTTTTCTGACAATGTTCATTTTTTTTGAATAGTGAAAAATTCTGCATTTTACATCAAAACTGCTTTTTCATTTAATTTAATTATATGGTTATATTATATTTTTAATTGGTCTTAAAGTGTAATATGAATATAATTTTACCATTTAATCCAATTTTGGTCATTAGGATTAATTTCACTTTGGAATTGGTCATAAACTAATGCCAAACTTTTCATAGATATTGTTTCAAAAAAACCCGCTATTTGTCATGACAGTGGGAATTAATTATTAAATTAATTAATGTAACTTATATGATTTGAATTTTTTAAAATATAAATCATTTTTGAATTCAGAATATCAAATATATCTTAGGGTGAATTTTTGGTAATTTTCTGAAAAACATCAATTTTTTATGAATAGTGAAACCACTAAGTGGTACTTATAAAAACTGATTTTTCTGTATAAATGAAAATTTTCCATCATTGTGTTTTGAATTTCAAAAATCTGACATACATGGTTTTCATTAAGAAGTAAAATGTGGTTCAATGGGATTAAAATATTTTTTTGGTTAATAGTAACTTATTAAGTTCTTAATCGCGATTAGTGGTAATTAGTGTAGTTTAAGGTAAAAATAATGTTTTAATAGTATGAGATGAGCTTGACACATGTCTTACCATAATTGGATGTGTCATGGACGACCAAGACAAGCCATGGGTAAACATGGGGACCCCATGGAGCCACTTTGGTTGGGAAATGACATAAATAACTTTTTATTTAATGTTAAAGTAAAAATGACACAAACATGAGTTATGTTACTAAAACAATTTTTATATGGGGTTATACAAGTAATATTTTTTTACTATAAATATTCATTAAAAAGATAAAAAGATTTCCTACATCATAGTATCTTTTTTATAATTTTTAGATATTAAATAAATTAAATTATTTATGACAACATGATGATGCAGCGATGACCTCATTATTTAACGATTTAAATAAAATGGAAAGATAATGTAAAATCTAAAACCTACACATAGAAAAAACCAGTTGGATGAGTGGATTTCGAACCCTCATCACCTTATCCTCAAATTATATCAATGTGGGACCTTTTGAATCCGAAACACATTTTAAAATAAAGTAACTTATCTTTACTTTCCAAGAGTTCCCCTCCTCTCCTCTTATAAAAGTCCCCCACCTCTACCTCCTTACCCACACTCCCAAAGCCTTTGGCTCGGCCAACCCCTGCCCATTTTGTCTCTAAACTTCCCTATATTACTCCTTGAAGCCTCAATTTGGGCTGAAGTCTTCCCAAGGAATCCTTTGAGCTCAAACCAAAGGGAGTTACCCGATTTTACGGTAATGTTTTCTTTTGAGTCCTTTTGTTTTATTTTGCTTCTCCAACCCCCTAAACTCTTTTTATTCTTTTCTTTTGTAACAAAAACAGTATCCTCAATATACTAGGATTTTGTTATAATATGGATTCGAGCTACACTTACACACACCTACATCTAATGGTTAACAAACATACAGTTTCCGTGGATGGTGAATTTATGCCTCCTGAAACGATGATTGTTCAAAATTCTTTTAACACCTTCAAAGGTGGCCATTAATATGTAACTATATTTATATATGATATATACTATGTTTATGTTTTCCTTAAGCTTCTGTTTTTTTCTTTTTGGTCATACCTTTATGGTTTCCATTATGGGTAAACGTGATATCTTAATTTAAGGAAGTGCGGACTACCGCCCCCTCAAAGTGATTTGATTCGTTAAATACCATATGTGGGACGTATAAAGGATGGAACTATGATATTATATATGATATTATACTTGAATTATAATATACCTTTATATCATTATGATTCTATTCTATAAAATATGAAATAGAAATGAATGTAGCGTTCATGCGTACGTACGACTTACCGTCTCTATGAACGGTGCATTTCATTTCTCACCTCTAAATGATTATGTAATATTATAAATCCATGTATGTACTGGATATATATGACATATATGATATCTACATCATGAATACCATTCTGGATATAATGTATACATGAACAACTTGTAATTATAAAGGGCTTGTTTTTGACTCAAGTACCAATGATCGTTAAAATGACCGTTATTAACTTAAATAATTACATAGTGTTCATGACATGGAAATAAGTGATATAAAAGGAATAATGAACTTGAAAAATGTTCTTAAACAAGTAGAAATTAACTGAAGATTATTATTCAGGAGATTAAAAAATGACCGAGTCAAGTCGGACCCGAGGTATGGGAGTTCGTCTCAATCTCCTTTCATTGAGGCGTATTTTGTTTTATACAAAACCTTATTTTATACGGTGTATAAACCCCTTTGAATTTTACGTTTATCCGAAAGGAATATTTTTTATATGAAGCTTTTACTAAACGACAAAAGGGAATGTTTTTGTCGTACGTATGCGGCGACAACGACTTCTCCGCCGCCGTGACCATTATTTGAGTTTCGGCTTCCTCTACAAGCCATACCTTTTTTTAAAAGAAAAATAAATACCATGTATTAATTTTCTTTTATTTTGGTATTGAAAATGGTTTTCATAATGTTTTTATATCGATGTGTTGTATTGATATCTTGTGATTAAAAGGTGGAAATGTTATGTTTCCTTTATGTATGTTTTATGTGATACGATTATGTT
Organism: Viscum album; assembly: GCA_963277665.1. Lineage (NCBI taxonomy): Eukaryota > Viridiplantae > Streptophyta > Magnoliopsida > Santalales > Viscaceae > Viscum > Viscum album. Next base: position 2,087,029,551 of record OY728140.1, on the reverse strand, counting down.
GTGGTTTTTTGGCATTATTATGAAGACGGGTGGTTCTGTGATAAAAAAAGGGCGGGTGAGCCCGATATAGCTCTCCAATGCATTGGGTAACGCGAAGGAGTGAAACGTTAAGGTTTCTCCGAAGAGATTTAGGGAATATACTGTGATGGGTATTCTAAACGTAACCAAGAGGGTTACTCCCTACGTAAGAATTTTATTAATGCCTCAAGTTACCTTTATGTCTTATGATTTCTATGATTTATTCATGATTTGATGAGGTATGTTAAAGTGAGTTTGTTTTATGGGTAAAGTATGATTTCATTTATTATGTATATATGTACCCATGTTTCCTTTCCATATTTTTATATCCCTTACTGGGCTTTTTATGCTCATCCCAAGTTTTTTGAAATGTTTTTCACAGGTCAAGGGAAAGGTACATGATGTGATGATAGTGTCAAGGAGGTGTCAAGAAATAATCCATGTTTTATTTTAAATTTGTTTCCATTGATGGGAATGAAGAATACTATCTTTATGTAACCACTTTGTTTATATGTGGAATGTAATGCAAGTTTTATGATCTAATTCTCTAAAACTCTAAACCCGAAAAGATCCTCAATGTGTAATCTTGTAATAACTCAAGATTAAGTAAGGTTTAAGGTTGGGGCCTTATAGTTGGTATCAGAGGTCGGTTTAGATAACTTTAGGTGTTAGAATTCTATTAAATGATTATCCAAAAATATTTTTTTTGAAATGATATAGAATTTGAAGATTACCATGTTCCGTCATCTAAGACATGTTTGTTCAGAATGGTTTTCCGCAGAGGAAACAGGGAAGAAGTGCTATTAAGGCATACAGAAGGAAATAACCTTCCAAATCAGCATCCTGAGATGGTCAGAATTGGAACTGAACAGTTTGTTGCAGTAATGGCGCAGTTGACTCAAGTGATAAATGGCGGTGGTATCCATACACGGGATCAGCAAGATCAACGGCAGAGGAACATGTCAGTGGTGGATCATTTCATGAGGCAACATCCCCCATCATTCAGAGGATCATCTGACCATGTGCTAGCTGAAGGGTGGATTAAAGCACTGGAGAAGATTTTTGATGTCATGGGGTGTTCAGACAATCAAAAGGTTAGTCTTGCTATTTACCATTTGGAGGGTGAGGCAGATCAGTGGTGGTCTATGGTTAAAAATATCAGGGACGCCGATGAGATTGATGCTCTTGACTGGGATGAATTCAAAGGTATGTTTCTTGATAAGTATTTTCCTAAGGCTGTTCGACTTAGGATGGAAAAGAAATTCTTGGAATTGAGGCAAGAGGAAGACTCAGTGGCTACCTATGAAGAAAGGTTGACTCGATTGGAAAGGTATGCTCCAAATTTTATCTGAGACCTTGATAGTAAAATCAATCATTTTTACTCAGGATTAAAGACAAAATATCGAAGGGCATTAGATTATCGTGAGTTTAAAAGTTATGAAAATCTTGTTCGATGTGCTGAGAAGGTGGAAATGGAGTTTGTCGATGATCAAGTGTTCTATAACAACCAATAGAAGAAGAGACCAAGGTGGCAAGAGAAAGGTAAGAATTCTTCAAAAAAGTCTGATGGTAAGAAAACTAAGTTTACAGTTTGTGATAAATGTGGAAAAAGGCATGCTGGTGAATATATTCTGGATTCTGGAAAGTACTACCAATGTGGTAAGATGGGACATAAGGCTCGTGATTGCACTGAAAAGGATCAAGGTGAAGGTAAGACCAAATTTTATTTACAGTTAGTAAAATGTTATAAGTGCAATGAGATGGGTCACTATACAAACGAGTGTCCGACAAAGAGCTTGAGTGATGGGAAGAATTTAGACTACAAGCAGAAAGGGGTGGTGAGATCCTTTGCAACTACTTCAGCAGATGTTGGGCCATCAAATGAAGTTGTATCAGGTACTTTACTTGTTTTTTCAGATTATGCCAGTGTGTTGTCTGATTCGGGGTCTACACATTCTATCATCTCTGAAAACTTTTCTAATAAAATGGGAATACCATCTCAAGAAATGACTCCTGAACCTTTTGTAAAAACACCTGGGGGAAATGCTGAGGCAAAAAGAATTCATATGAATCTTCCTATCCTTATCTGTGGAAAGAACCTACTTGCAAACCTTATTGTTCTACCTCTAGTAGAGTTTGATGTTATCCTGGGTATGGATTGGCTCTCTATTTACCATGCAAAGATTTACTGTAGATCTAAAGAAGTTTCTTTTCAGAAAGACTTTCAGTTTGTGTACAAGAATGAACCCTTACTGTTGATAACTTATCAAGAGGCCAAGAAACTTGTAAAATATGGAAATGAATGTTACCTTGCAAACATCGTTGAAAATAAAGGAACTGTTCAGATTAATGATGTGCCAGCGGTAAATGAGTATCCTGATGTTTTTTCTGATGACTTGCCTGGAATAATACCAGATCGAGAAGTTGAATTTATTGTTGACTTAGTTCCTGATGCTAAGCCAATTTCAAAACCCCCTTATCGAATGACTCAAATTGAACTTTTAGAGTTGAAGGATAAATTGCAAGATTTATTAGAGAAAGGTTTCATTCGACCTACCACATCACCATGGGGTGATCCTATCTTGTTTGTTAAAAAGAAAGATGGTTCAATGAGACTTTGCATTGATTATAGAGCCTTGAGTAATATCACTGTTAAGAACAAATATCCTTTGCCTCATATCGACGATTTGTTTGATCAGCTCCAGGGAGCTCAGTTTTTTTCAAAGATTGACCTGAGATCAGGGTACCATCAGCTGAAGGTAAAGGAGGAAGATATTCTGAAGACCGCGTTCCGTACAAGATATGGCCACTATGAATTTGTAGTAATGCCTTTTGGGATAACCAATGCACCTGCTGTATTCATGGACTTAATGAATAGAATTTTCCATGAGTTCTTGGATAAGTTTTTGGTGGTTTTTATTGATGATATTTTGGTGTTTTCTAAAAGTAAAGAAGAGAATGAAAGACATTTAAGGGTTATTTTTCAAACCTTAAAAGAAAAGAAATTGTTTGTGAAATTCAGCAAGTGTGAGTTTTGGTTGCAACAAATTTCTTTCCTTGGTCACATTGTTTCTAAAGATGGGATAACTGTTGATCCTGCAAAAACAAAAGTTGTGGAAGACTGGCCAAGACCCACAAATGTAACTGAGATTCGTAGCTTCCTTGGTTTGGCAGGCTATTACCGAAGGTTTGTTAGAAATTTTTCACGGTAATCCAGTCCAATGACTAAGCTAACTCGGAAGGGTGTTAAGTTTATCTGGAAAAAATAATGTGATGATTGTTTTCAGGAATTGAAAAGAAGATTGGTGAATGCTCCAGTTTTGGCACTTCCTTCCAGGATTGGGGAGTTTGTTATATACAGTGATGCTTCATTGAAAGGACTTGGTTGCGTTTTAATGCAGAATAATCAGGTAATTGCTTATGCTTCACAACAATTGAAAACTCATGAGGTAAATTACCCTACACATGATTTGGAATTAGCTGCTGTTGTTTTTGCTTTAAAAATTTAGAGGCATCATTTTTATGGAGTAAAGTGTGAAATATATACTGATCACAAAATCTTAAAGTATATATTCACTCAGAAAGAGTTAAACATGAGACAGATGAGATGGCTATAATTAATCAAGGATTATGATTGTACAATTCATTACCATCCGGGAAAAGCAAATAAAGTGGCTGATGCTTTGAGTCGAAAAAGTAATGCTTCATTAGCAATGTTGTGTTTGGAACGTGATCCTTTGGTTAAGGATTTGATGAAATTTGGCATAGAAGTTGTTGGTGCAGGAAGTTCTTCTGTTTTGTTTCAGGTATCAGTGAGATCATCTCTATCAGACAGAATCAAGCAAGCAGAGAAGCAAGACAGTGAGTTGCAGAGAAAGGTAGAGCTGGTTCAGAAAGGTAAGTTGCCTGAATTCAACATTGATAATGATTTCGTTTTGAGATTTGGGAAGAGATTGTGTGTGCCTTGTGATTCACAGTTGAAGAGAGAGTTGTTATGTGAAGCTCATAGTTCTCCGTTTTCAGTTCATCCTGACAGTACTAAGATGTATAGAGATCTGCGGGAGTATTACTGGTGGGATGGAATGAAGAGAGATATTGCTGATTTTACTGTGAAGTTTTTGACTTGTCAACAGGTTAAAGCAGAGCGGCAGTTACCAAAAGGGATGCTTCAGCCTTTACCAGTGCCAGAGTGGAAATGGGAGAATATATATCCATGGACTTTGTTGTGGGATTACCGAGGACATCTTGAGGTAATAATGCAATCTGGGTTATTGTTTATCGCTTGACTAAATCTGCTCATTTCCATACTATACGAGATACTTTTCCCTAGATAAACCTTCCCGTTTGTATCTTAAAGAGATATTCAGGTTACATGGAGTTCCTCTCTCCACTGTATCTGATTGTGATCCCAGGTTCACTTCTAACTTTTGGAAAGGCCTTCAGAAGTCGTTGGGTACTGAATTAAATTTTAGTACAGCTTTTCATCCTCAATCAGATGAGCAGTCAGAACGAACAATTCAGACATTGGATGATATACTACGTTCTTGATCTATGGATTATCAGGGAAGTTGGGACCAACATATTTCTTTGGTTGAATTTTCATATAATAACATTTTTCATTCCAGTATACAGATGGCACCATTTCAGGCATTATATGGGAAGCGGTGTCGAACTCCAGCTTTCTGGGATGAAGTGGGTGAAAGGAAGTTGATGGGACCAGAATTGGTAGAAGATTTGGCAGAAAAAGTTCAGCTGATTCAGAAACACATGAGAACAGCTCAGAGTAGGCAGAAGAGTTATGCAGACAACAGGAGGAAGGATCTAACTTTTGAGGTAGGTGATCATGTTTTTCGCAAAGTCTCACCATGGAAAAGTGTGATGCGATTTGGTAAGAAAGGAAAGCTAAGTCCAAGTTTCATTGGACCATATGAAATTCTGGAGAGAGTTGGATCAGTTGCTTACCAAGTGGCTTTACCTCTGAGTTTATCTCAGGTACACACTGTTTTTCATGTTTCGATGTTGAGAAAGTATATGCCAGATCCATCTCATGTTTTGAGTCCAGAGGTAATTCAGCTGGAAGAGAACCTATCTTATGAGGAACAACTGGTCCAGATTCTTGACCACAGGGTGCAAGTGTTACAGAATAAGTTGATTAAGCAGGTAAAGGTTTTGTGGAAAAATGACATGATGGAAGAGGTAACATGGGAATCTGAAAATTCAATGAGGGATAAGTACCCCCATTTATTTGATAAGTAAATAAATTGCGGGGATGCAATTTTCTAAAGGGGGGAAGGATGTAACATCCCAAGTAAGTAATGAGTAATAGATATTTTTATCTATGTCTAATAATGAATTATATAGTGTTTTAGAGGCTTAAAATGAAAATAAATCCAATCTTAAGCATGGAATACACTAATATTCTTAAAAGATTGTTTTACTGCCTTTTGATGGAAAAACCTTTTTAAATCAATATTTTGACAATTTTATAATCTATATTTTTCAAAATAAACATATTCATTATGAATGGGACATTGAATTTTACATTGGATAAATTTTTTGTATTATTCTGACAATGTTCATTTTTTATGAATAGTGAAAAATACTGCATTTTACATCAAAACTGCTTATTCATTTAATTTAATTATATGGTTAGATTATATTTTTAATTGGTATTAAAGTGTAATATGAATATAATTTTACCATTTAATCCAATGGTGGTCATTAGGATTAATTTCACTTTGGAATTGGTCATAAACTAATGCCAAACTTTTCATAGATATTTTTTCAAAAAAACCCGCTATTTGTCATGACAGCGGGAATTAATTATTAAATTAATTAGTGTAACTTATATGATTTGAATTTTGTAAAATAGACATCATTTTTCAATTCGGAATATCAAATATAGCTTAGGGTTATTTTTTGGTAATTTTCTGAAAAACATCCATTTTTTATGAATAGTGAAACCACTAAGTGGTACTTATAAAAACTGATTTTTCCGTTTAAATGAAATTTTTCCATCATTGTGTTTTGAATTTCAAAAATCTGACCTACATGGTTGTCATTAAGAAGTAAAATGTGGTTCAATGGGATTAAAATAATTTTTTGGAGAATAGTAACTTATTAAGTTCTTAATCGCGATTAGTGGTAATTAGTGTAGTTTAAGGTAAAAATAATGTTTTAATAGTATGAGATGAGTTTTACACCTGTCCTACCCTCATTTTATGTGTCATGGACGACCAAGAAAATCCATGGGTCAACTTGGGGACCCCATGGAGCCACTTTGGTTGGGAAATGACATAAATAACTTTTTATTTAATGTTAAAGTAAAAATGACACAAACATGAGTTATGTTACTAAAACAATTTTTATATGGGGTTATACAAGTCATATTTTTGACTATAAATATTCATTAGAAATATAAAGAGATTTCCTAAATCATGGTATTTTTTTTATAATTTTTAGACATTAAATAAATTAAATTATTTATGACATCATGATGATGCAACGATGACCTCATTATTTAATGATTTAAATAAAATGGAAAGATAATGTAAAATCTAAAACCTACACATGTCCAAAACCAATTGGATGAGTTGATTTCGAACCCTTATCACCTTATCCTCAAATTATTTCAATTTGGGACCTTTTGAATCCGAAACGCATTTTAAAATAAAGTAACTTATCTTTACTTTCCAAGAGTGCCCCTCCTATCCTCTTATAAAAGGCCCCCACCTCTACCCCTTTACCCACACTCCCAAAGCCTTTGGCTTGGACAACCCCTACCCATTTTGTCTCTCCACTTCCCTCTCTTACTCCTTGAAGCCTCACTTTGGGCAGAATTATTCCCAAGGAATCCTTTGAGCTCAAACCAAAGGGAGTTACCCGATTTTAAGGTAGTGTCTTCTTTTGAGTCATTTTGTTTTATTTTGGTTCTCCAACCCCCTAAACTATTTTTATTCTTTTCATTTGTAACAACTCCAGTATCCTAAATATTCTAGGATGTTTTTATAATATTTATTCGAGCTACACTTACACACACCTACATCTAATGGTTAACGAACATACTGTTTCCGTGGATGGTGAATTTTTGCCTCCCGAAACGATGATTGTTCAACATTCTTTTAACACCTTCAAAGGTGGACATTAAGATGCCACTATATTTATATATGATATATAATATGTTTATGTTTTACTTAAGCTTTTGTTTTTTTCTTTTTGGTCATACCTTTATGGTTTCCATTATGGGTAAACGCGATATCTTCATTTAAGGAAGTGCGGAATACCGCCCCCTCTAAGTGATTTGATTCGTTAAATACCATATGTGGGACGTATAAAGGATGGAACTATGATATTATATATTATATTATACTGGAATTATAATATACCTTTATATAATTATGATTCCATTCTATAAAATATGAAATAGAAATGAAAGTAGCATTCATGCGTACGTACGGCTTACCGTCTCCATGAACGGTGCATTTCATTTCTTACCTCTAAATGATTATGTAATATTATAAATACATGTATGTACTGGATATATTTGAAATATATTATATCTACATCATGAATACCCTTCTGGATATAATGTATACATGAACAACTTGTAATTATAAGGGGCTTGTTTTTGACTCAAGTACCAATGATCGTTAAAACGACCGTTATTAACTTAAATAATTACATAGTGTTAATGACATGGAAATAAGTTATATAAAAGGAATAATGAACTTGAAAAAGGTTCTTAAAAAAGTATAAATTAACTCAAGTTTATTATTCAGGAGATTAAAGAATGATCGAGTCAAGTCGGACCCGAGGTATGGGACTTCGTCTCAATCTCCTTTCATTGAGGCATATTTTGTTTTATACAAAACCTTCTTTTATACGGTGTATAAACCCCTTTGAATTTTACGTTTATCCAAAAGGAATCTTTTTTATACGAAGCATTTACTAAACGACAAAAGGGAATGTTTTTGTCGTACGTATGCGGTGACAACGACTTCTCCACCGCCGTGACCATTATTTGAGTTTCGGCTTCCTCTACAAGCCATACCTTTTTTTAAAAGAAAAATAAATACCATGTTTTACTTTTCTTTTATTTTGGTATTGAAAATGGTTTTCATAATGTTTTTAAATCAATGTGTTGTATTGATATCTTGTGATGGAAAGGTGGAAATGTTATGTTTCCTTTATGCATGTTTTATGTGAAATGATTATGTTAAGGTTCTTGGGAATTATTATGAAGACGGGTGGTTCCGTGATAAACTAAAGGCGGGTGAGCCCGATATAGCTCTCCAATGCATTGGGTAACGCGAAGGAGTGAAATGTTAAGGTTTCTCTGAAGAGATTTAGGGAATATACTGTGATGGGTATTCCAAACGTAACCAAGAGGGTTACTCCCTACGTAAGAATGTTATGAATGCCACAAGTTACCTTTATGTCTTATGATTTCTATGATTTATTCATGATTTGATGAGGTATGTTAAAGTGCGTATGTTTTATGGTTAAAGTATGATTTCATTTCTTATGTATATATGTACCCATGTTTCCTTTCCATATTTTTATATCCCTTACTGAGCTTTTTATGCTCATCTCATGTTTTTTGAAATGTTTTTCACAGGTCAAGGGAAAGGTACATGATGTGATGATAGTGTCAAGGAAGTGTCAAGAAATAATCCATGTTTTATTTTAAATATGTTTCCATTGATGGGAATGAAGAATACTATATTTATGTAACCACTTTGTTTATATGTGGAATTTAATGCAAGTTTTATGATCTAATTCTCTAAAACTCTAAACCCAAAAAGATCCTCAATGTGTAATCTTGTAATAACTCAATATTAAGTAAGGTTTAAGGCTGGGGCCTTATAGTTGGTATCAGAGGTCGGTTTAGCTAACTTTAGGAGTTAGAATTCTATTAAATGATTATCCAAAAATATTTTTTTTTAAATGATATAGCATTTGAACATTACCATGTTGCTTCATCTAAGACATGTTTGTTCAGAATGGTTTTCCACAGAGGAAACAGGGAAGCACTGCTAGGAAGGCATACAGAAAAAAATAACCTTCCAAATCAGCATCCTGAGATGGTCAGAATTGGAACTGAACAGTTTGTTGCAGTAATGGCGCAGTTGACTCAAGCGATAAATGGCGGTGGTATCCATACACGAGATCAGCCAGAACAACTGCAGAGGAACATGTCAGTGGTGGAACATTTCATGAGGCAACATCCCCCATCATTCAGAGGATCATCTGACCCTGTGATAGCTGAAGGGTGGATTAAAGCACTGGAAAAGATTTTTGATGTCATGGGGTGTTCATACAATCAAAAGGTTAGTCTTGATATTTACCATTTGGAGGGTGAGGCAGATCAGTGGTGGTCTATGGTTAAAAATATCTGGGACGCCGATGAGATTGATGCTCTTGACTGGGATGAATTCAAAGGTATGTTTCTTGAGAAGTATTTTCCTAAGGCTGTTCGACTTAGGATGGAAAATCAATTCTTGGAATTGAGGCAAGAGGAAGACTTAGTGGCTACCTATGATGAATGTTTCACTAGATTGGAAAGGTATGCTCCAAATTTTATCCGAGACCTTGATAGTAAAATCAATCGTTTTTACTCAGTATTAAAGCCAAAATATCAAAGGACATTAGCTTCTCGTGAGTTTAAAAGTAATGAAAAGCTTGTTCGATGTGCTGAGAAGGTGGAAATTGAGTTTGTCGATGATCAAGTGTTCTATAAAAACCAATAGAAGAAGAGACCGAGGTGGTAGGAGAAAGGTAAGAATTATTCAAAAATGTATGATGGTAAGAAAACTAAGTTTCCAGTTTGTGATAAATGTGGCAAAGGGCATGCTGGGGAATGTCTTCTGGATTCTGGAAAGTGCTACCAATGTGGTAAGATGGGAAATAAGGCTCGTGATTGCACTGAAAAGGATCTAGGTGAAGGTAAGACCAAATTTGATTTACAGTTAGTGAAATGTTATAAGTGCAATGAGATGGGTCACTATGCAAACGAGTGTCCGACAAAGAGCTTGAGTGATGGGAAGCAGTTAGACTACAAGCAAAAAAGGGGTGGTGAAATCCTTTGCAACTACTTCAGTAGAGGTTGGGCCATCAAATGAAGTTGTATCTGGTACTTTTTTGTTTTTTCAGATTATGCCAGTGTGTTGTTTGATTCGGGGTCTACACATTCTTTCATCTTTGAAAAATTTTCTAGTAAAATAGGAATACCATCTCAAGAAATGACTCCTGAACTTTTTGTAAAAACACCTGGGGGAAATGTTGAGGCAAAAAGAATTCATAAGAATCTTCCTATCCTTATCTGTGGAAAGAACCTACTTGCAAACCTTATTGTTCTACCTCTAGTAGAGTTTGATGTTATCCTGGGTATGGATTGGCTCTCTATTTACCATTCTAAGATTGACTGTAGAGCTAAAGAAGTTTCCTTTCATAAAGACTTTCAATTTGTGTACAAGAATGAAACCTTACTGTTGATAACTTATCAAGAGGCCGAGAAACTTGTAAAAGATGGAAATGAATATTACCTTGCACACATCGTTGAAAATAAAGTAACTGTTCAGATTAATGATGTGCCAGTGGTAAATGAGTATCCTGATGTTTTTCCTGATGAGTTGCCTGAAATAATACCAGATCGAGAAGTTGAATTTACTGTTGACTTAGTTCCTGATGCTAAGCCAATTTCAAAACCCCCTTATCGAATGGCTCAAATTGAACTTTTAGAGTTGAAGGAGAAATTTCAAGATTTATTAGAGAAAGGTTTCATTCGACCTAGAACATCACCATGGGGTGCTCCTGTCTTGTTTGTTGAAAAGAATGATGGTTCAATGAGACTTTTCATTGATTATAGAGCCTTGAATAATATCACTGTTAAGAACAAATATCCTTTGCCTCATATCGACGATTTGTTTGATCAGCTCCAGGGAGCTCAGTTCTTTTCAAAGATTGACCTGAGATCGGGGTACCATCAGCTGAATGTAAAGGAGGCAGATATTCCGAAGACCGTGTTTCGTACATGATATGGCCACTATGAATTTGTAGAAATGCCTTTTGGGCTAAGCAATGCACCTACTGTATTCATGGACTTAATGATTAGAATTTTCCATGAGTTATTGGATAAGTTTTTGGTGGTTTTTATTGATGATATTTTGGTGTTTTCTAAAATTAAAGAAGAGCATGAAAGACATTTAAGTGTTATTTTGCAAACCTTAAAAGAAAAGAAATTTTTTGGGAAATTCAGCAAGTGTGAGTTTTGGTTGCAACAAATTTCTTTCCTTGGTCACATTGTTTCTAAAGATGGGAAAACTGTTGATCCTGCAAAAACAAAAGTTGTGGAAGAATGGCCAAGACCCACAAATGTAACTATGATTCGTAGCTTCCTTGGTTTGGCAGGCTATTACCGAAGGTTTGTTAGAAAATTTTCACGGTAATCTAGTCCAATGACTAAGCTAACTCAGAAGGGTGTTAAGTTTATCTGGACAAAAGAATGTGATGATTGTTTTCAGGAATTGAAAAGAAGATTGGTGAATGCTCCAGTTTTGGCACTTCCTTCCAGGATTGGTGAGTTTGTTATATACAGTGATGCTTCATTGAAAGGACTTGATTGCGTCCTAATGCAAAATGATCAGGTAATTTATTATTCTTCACGACAGTTGAAAACTCATGAGGTAAATTACCCTACACATGATTTGGAATTAGCTGCTGTTGTTTTTGCTTTAAAAATTTGGAGGCATCATTTGTATGGAGTAAAGTGTGAAATATATACTGATCACAAAAGTTTAAAGTATATATTCACTCAGAAAGAGTTAAACATGACACAGAGGAGATGGCTAGAATTAATCAAGGATTATGATTATACAATTCATTACCATCCTGGAAAAGAAAATAAAGTGGCTGATGCTTTGAGTCAAAAAAGTAATGCTTCATTAGCAATGTTGCATTTGGAACGTGATCCTTTGGTTAAGGATTTGATGAACTTTGGCATAGAAGTTGTGGGTGCAGGAAGATCTTCTGTTTTGTTTCATGTATCAGTGAGATCATCTCTATCAGACAGAATCAAGCAAGCACAGAAGCAAGACAGTGAGTTGCAGAGAAAGGTAGAGCTGGTTCAGAAAGGTAAGATGCATGAATTCAACATTGATAATGATTTCGTTTTGAGATTTGGGAAGAGATTTTTTGTGCCTTGTGATTCACAGTTGAAGAGAGAGTCGTTATGTGAAGCTCATAGTTCTCCATTTTCAGTTAATCCTGGCAGTACTAAGATGTATAGAGATCTGCGGGAGTATTACTGGTGGGATGGAATGAAAAGAGATATTGCTGATTTTACTGTGAAGTGTTTGACTTGTCAACAGGTTAAAGCAGAGTGGCAGTTACCGAAAGGGATGCTTCAGCCTTTACCAGTGCCAGAGTGGAAATGGGAGAATATATATCCATGGACTTTGTTGTGGGATTACCGAGGACATATCGAGGTAATAATGCAATATGGGTTATTATTGATTGCTTGACTAAATCTGCTCATTTCTATGCTGTATGAGATACTTTTTCTCTAGATCAACTTTCCCGTTTGTATCTTAAAGAGATAGTCAGGTTACATGGAGTTCCTCTCTCCATTGTATCTGATCGTGATCCCAGGTTCACTTCTAACTTTTGGAAAGGACTTCAGAAGTCGTTGGGTACTGAATTAAATTTTAGTACAGCTTTTCATCCTCAATCAGTTGGGCAGTCAAAACGAACAATTCAGACATTGGAGGATATGCTACGTTCTTGATCTATGGATTGTCAGGGAAGTTGGGACCAACATCTTTCTTTGGTTGAATTTTCATATAATAACAGTTTTCATTCCCGTATACAGATGGCACCATTTCAGGCATTATATGGGAAGCGGTGTCAAACTCCAGCTTTCCGGGATGAAGTGGGTGAAAGGAAGTTTATGGGACCATAATTGGTAGAAGAGTTGGTAGAAAAAGTTCAGCTGATTCAGAAACACATGAGAACAGCTCAGAGTAGGCAGAAGAGTTATGCAGACAACAGGAGGAAGGATCTAACTTTTGAAGTAGGTGATCATGTTTTTCACAAAGTCTCACCATGGAAAAGTGTTATGTGATTTGGTAAGAAAGGAAAGCTGAGTCCAAGTTTCATTGGACCATATGAAATTCTGGAGAGAGTTGGATCAGTTTATTACCGAGTGGCTTTACCTCCGAGTTTATCTCAGGTACACAATGTTTTTCATGTTTCTATGTTGAGAAAGTATATGCCAGATCCATCTCATGTTTTTAGTCCAGAGGTAGTTCAGCTGGAAGAGAACCTATTTATGAGGAACAACCGGTCCAGATTCTTGACCACAGGGAGCAAGTGTTACGGAATAAGGTGATTAAGCAGGTAAAGGTTTTGTGGAAAAATGACATGATGGAAGAGGCAACATGGGAATCTGAAAATGCAATGAGGGATAAGTACCCCCATTTATTTGATAAGTAAATAAATTACGGGGACGCAATTTTCTAAAGGGGGGAAGGATGTAACATCCCAAGTAAGTAATTAGTAATAGATATTTTTATCTATGTCTAATAATGAATTAGATAGTGTTTTAGAGGCTTAAAATGAAAATAAATTCAATCTTAAGCATGGAATACACTAATATTCTTAAAAGATTGTTTTACTGCCTTTTGATGGCAAACCCTTTTTAAATCAATATTTTGACAATTTTATAATCTATATTTGTCCAAATAAACATATTCATTATGATTGGGAAATTTAATTTTACATTGGATAAATTTTTGGTATTTTTCTGACAATGTTCATTTTTTTATGAATAGTGAAAAATACTGCATTTTACATCAAAACTGCTTTTTCATTTAATTTAATTATATGGTTAGATTATATTTTTAATTGGTATTAAAGTGTAATCTGAATATAATTTTACCATTTAATCCAATGGTGGTCATTAGGATTAATTTCACTTTGGAATTTGTCATAAACTAATGCCAAACTTTTCATAGATATTGTTTCAAAAAAACCCACTATTTGTCATGACAGCGGGAATTAATTATTAAATTAATTAATGTAACTTATATGATTTGAATTTTGTAAAATAGAAATCATTTTTGAATTTGGAATATCAAATATAGCTTAGGGTGAATTTTTGGTAATTTTCTGAAAAACATCAATTTTTGATGAATAGTGAAACCACTAAGTGGTACTTATAAAAACTGATTTTTCTGTTTAAATGAAATTTTTCCATCATTGTGTTTTGAATTTCAAAAATCCGACATACATGGTTGTCATTAAGAATTAAAATGTGGTTCAATGGGATTAAAATAATTTTTTGGTGAATAGTAACTTATTAAGTTATTAATCACGATTAGTGGTAATTAGTGCAGTTTAAGGTAAAAATAATGTTTTAATATTATGAGATGAGCTTGAAACATGTCATACCCTCATTGGATGTGTCATGGCCGACCAAGACAAGCCATGGGTCCACTTGGGGACCCCATGGAGCCACTTTGGTTGGGAAATTACATAAATAACGTTTTATTTAATGTTAAAGTAAAAATGACACAAACATGAGTTATGTTACTAAAAAAAGTTTTATATGGGGTTATACAAGTCAGATTTTTGACTATAAATATTCATTAGAAACCTAAAACGATTTCTTACATCATAGTATTTTTTTTTATAATTTTTAGACATTATATATATTAAATTATTTATGACATCATGATGATGCAGCGATGACCTCATTATTTAACGATTTAAATAAAATAGAAAGATAATGTAAAATATAAAACCTACACATGGCCAAAACCAATTGGATGAGTGGATTTAGAACCCTTATCACCTTATCCTTGAATTATATCAATGTGGGACCTTTTGAATCCGAAACTCATTTTAAAATAAAGTAACTTATCTTTACTTTCCAAGAGTGCCCCTCCTCTCCTCTTATAAAAGACCCCCACCTCTTCCTCCTAACCCACATTCCCAAAGCCTTTGGCTCGGCCAACCGCTGCCCATTTTGTCTCTCCACTTCCCTATCTTACTCCTTGAAGCCTCACTTTGGGCAGAAGTCTTCCCAAGAAAGCCTTTGAGCTCAAACCAAAGGGAGTTACCAGATTTTAAGTTAATGTCTTCTTTTGAGTCCTTTTGTTTTATTTTGCTTCTCCAACCCCATAACTCTTTTTATTCTTTTCATTTGTAACAACTTTAGTATCCTCAATATACTAGGATATTTTTATAATATGGATTCGAGCTACACTTACACACACCTACATCTAATGGTTAATGAACATACTGTTTCCGTGGATGGTGAATTTATGCCTCCCGAAACGATGATTGTTCAACATTCTTTTAACACCTTCAAAGGTGGCCATTAAGATGTCACTATATTTATATATTATATATAATATGTTTATGTTTTCCTTAAGCTTCTGTTTTTTTCTTTTTGGTCATACCTTTATGGTTTCCATTATGGGCAAACGCGATATCTTCATTTAAGGAAGTGTGGACTACCGCCCCCTCAAAGTGATTTGATTCGTTAAATACCATATGTGGGACGTATAAAGGATAGAACTATGATATTAAATATTATATTATACTGTAATTATAATATACCTTTATATCATTATGATTCCATTCTATAAAATATGAAATAGAAATGAAAGTAGCGTCCATGCGTACGTACGGCTTACCGTCTCCATGAACGGTGCATTTCATTTCTTACCTCTAAATGATTATGTAATATTATAAATCCATGTATGTACTGGATATATATGACATATATGATATCTACATCATGAATACCATTCTGGATATAATTTATACATGAACAACTTGTAATTATAAAGGGCTTTTTTTTGACTCAAGTACCAATGATCGTTAAAACGACCGTTATTAACTTAAATAATTACATAGTGATCATGACATGGCAATAAGTGATATAAAAGGAATAATTAACTTGAAAAAGTTTCTTAAACAAGTATAAATTAACTCAAGTTTATTATTCAGGATATTAAATAATGACCGAGTGAAGTCGGACCCAAGGTATGGGACTTCGTCTCAATCTCCTTTCATTGAGGCATATTTTGTTTTATACAAAACCTTCTTTTATACGGTGTATAAACCCCTTTGAATTTTACGTTTATCCAAAAGGAATATTTTCTATACGAAGCGTTTACTAAACAACAAAAGGGAATGTTTTTTTCGTACATATGCGGCGACAACGACTTCTCCTCCGCCGTGACCATTATTTGAGTTTCGGCTTCCTCTACAAGCCATACCTTTTTTTTAAAAGAAAAATAAATACCATGTTTTACTTTTCTTTTATTTTGGTATTGAAAATGGTTTTCATAATTTTTTTATATCAATGTGTGGTATTGATATCTTGTGATTGAAAGGTGGAAATGTTATGTTTCCTTTATGCATGTTTTATGTGATACGATTATGTTGAGGTTCTTAGGAATTATTATGAAGACGGGTGGTTCCATGATAAGCTAAGGGCGGGTGAGCCCGATATAGCTCTCCAATGCATTGGGTAACGCGAAGGAGTGAAACGTTAAGGTTTCTCCGAAGAGATTTAGGGAATATACTGTGATGGGTATTCCAAACGTAACCATGAGGGTTACTCCCTACGTAAGAATGTTATGAATGCATCAAGTTACCTTTATGTCTTATGATTTCTATGATTTATTCATGATTTGATGAGGTATGTTAAAGTGTGTATGTTTTATGGGTAAAGTATGATTTAATTTCTTATGTATATATGTACCCATGTTTCCTTTCCATATTTTTATATCCCTTACTGAGCTTTTTATGCTCATCCCAAGTTTTTTGAAATGTTTTTCACAGGTCAAGGGAAAGGTACATGATGTGATGATAGTGTCAAGGAAGTGTCAAGAAATAATCTATGTTTTAATTTAAATATGTTTCCATTAATGGGAATTAAGAATACTATCTTTATGTAACCACTTTGTTTATATGTGGAATGTAATGCAAGTTTTATGATCTAATTATCTAAAACTCTAAACCCGAAAAGATCCTCAATGTGTAATCTTGTAATAACTCAATATTAAGTAAGGTTTAAGGCTGGGGCCTTATAGTTGGTATCGGAGGTCAGTTTAGATAACTTTAGGAGTTAGAATTCTATTAAATGATTATCCAAAAATATTTTTTTTGAAATGATATAGAATTTTAAGATTACCATGTTGCTTCATCTAAGACATGTTTGTTCAGAATGGTTTTACGCAGAGAAAACAGGGAAGTAGTGCTAGGAAGGCATACAGAAGGAAATAACCTTCCAAATCAGCATCCTGAGATGGTCGTAATTGGAACCGAACAGTTTGTTGCAGTAATGGCGCAGTTGACTCAAGCGATAAATGGCGGTTGTATCCATACACGAGATATTCCAGATGAACCGAAGAGGAACATGTCAGTGGAGGAACATTTCATGAGGCAGCATCCCCCATCATTCAGAGGATCATCTGACCATGTGCTAGATGAAGGGTGGATTAAAGAACTGGAGAAGATTTTTGATGTCATGGGGTGTTCAGATAATCAAAAGGTTAGTCTTGCTATTTACCATTTGGAGGGTGAGGCAGATCAGTGGTGGTCTATGGTTAAAAATATCAGGGACGCCGATGAGATTGATGCTCTTGACTGGGATGAATTCAAAGGTATGTTTCTTGAGAAGTATTTTCCTATGGCTGTTCGACTTAGGATGGAAAAGCAATTCATGGAATTGAGGCAAGAGGAAGACTCAGTGGCTACCTATGAAGAATGGTTCACTCGATTGGAATGGTATGCTCCAAATTTTATCCGATACCTTGATAGTAAAATCAATCGTTTTTACTCAGGATTAAAGCCAAAATATCGAAGCGCATTAGCTTCTCGTGAGTTTAAAAGTTATGAAAAGCTTGTTCGATGTACTGAGAAGGTGGAAATGGAGTTTTCCGATGATCAAGTGTTCTATAACAACCAATAGAAGAACAGACCGAGGTGGCATGAGAAAGGTAAGAATTGTTCAAAAAAGTCTGATGGTAAGAAAACTAAGTTTCCAGTTTGTGATAAATGTGGCAAAAGGCATGCTGGGGAATGTCTTCTGGATTCTTGAAAGTGCTACCAATGTGGTAAGATGGGACATAAGGCTCGTGATTGCACAGAAAAGAATCAAGGTGAAGGTAAGACCAAATTTGATTTATAGTTAGTGAAATGTTATAAGTGCAATGAGATGGGTCACTATGCAAACAAGTGTCCGAAAAAGAGCATGAGTGATGGGAAGCAGTTAGACTACAAGCAGAAAGGGGTGGTGAAATCCTTTGCAACTACTTCATCTGATGTTGGGCCATCAAATGAAGTTGTATCAGGTACTTTGTTTGTTTTTTGAGATTATACCAGTGTGTTGTTTGATTCGGGTTCTACACATTCTTTCATCTCTGAAAACTTTTCTAGTAAATTGGGAATACCATCTCAAGAAATGAATCCTGAACTTTTTGTAAAAACACCTGGGGGAAATGTTGAGGCAAAAAGAATTCATAAGAATCTTCCTATCCTTATCTTGGAAAGAACCTACTTGTAAACCTTATTGTTCTACCTCTAGTAGAGTTTGATGTTATCCTGGGTATGGATTGGCTCTCTATTTACCATGCTAAGATTGACTGTAGAGCTAAAGAAGTTTCTTTTCAGAAAGACTTTCAGTTTGTGTACAAGAATGAACCCTTACTGTTGATAACTTATCAAGAGGCCGAGAAACTTGTAAAAGATGGAAATGAATGTTACCTTGCACACATTGTTGAAAATAAAGGAACTGTTCTGATTAATGATGTGCCAGTGGTAAATGAGTATCCTGATGTTTTTCCTGATGAGTTGCCTGGAATAATACCAGATCGGGAAGTTGAATTTACTGTTGACTTAGTTCCTGATTCTAAGCCAATTTCAAAACCCCCTTATCGAATGGCTCAAATTGAACTTTTAGAGTTGAAGGAGAAATTAAAAGATTTTTTAGAGAAAGGTTTAATTTGACCTAGCACATCACCATGGGGTGCTCCTGTCTTGTCTGTTAAAAAGAAAGATGGTTCAATGAGACTTTTCATTGATTATAGAGCCTTGAATAATATCACTGTTAAGAACAAATATCATTTGCCTCATATCGACGATTTGTTTGATCAGCACCAGGGAGCTCAGTTTTTTTCAAAGATTGACCTGAGATCGGGGTACCATCAGCTGAAGGTAAAGGAGGAAGATATTCTGAAGACCGCGTTCCGTACAAGATATGGCCACTATGAATTTGTAGTAATGCCTTTTGAGCTAACCAATGCATCTCCTATATTCATGGACTTAATTAATAGAATTTTCCATGAGTTCTTGGATAAGTTTTTGGTGGTTTTTATTGATGATATTTTGGTGTTTTCTAAATGTAAAGAATAGCATGAAAGACATTTAAGGGTTATTTTTCAAACCTTAAAAGAAAAGAAATTGTTTGGGAAATTTAGAAAGTGTGAGTTTTGGTTGCAACAAATTTATTTCCTTGGTCACATTGTTTCTACAGATGGGATAACTGTTGATCCTGCAAAAACAAAAGTTGTGGAAGACTGGCCGAGACCCACAAATGTAACTGAGATTCGTAGCTTCCTTGGTTTGGCAGGATATTACCGAAGGTTTGTTAGAAATTTTTCACGGTAATCTATTCCAATGACTAAGATAACTCGGAAGGGTGTTAAGTTTATCTAGACAAAAGAATGTGATGATTGTTTTTAGGAATTGAAAAGAAGATTGGTGAATGCTCTAGTTTTGGCACTTCCTTCCAGGATTGGTGAGTTTGTTATATACAGTGATGCTTCATTGAAAGGACTTGGTTGCGTCTTAATGCAGAATGATCAGGTAATTGCTTATGCTTCACTACAGTTGAAAACTCATGAGGTAAATTACCCTATACATGATTTGGAATTAGCTGATGTTGTTTTTGCTTTAAAAATATGGAGGCATCATTTGTATGGAGTAAAGTGTGAAATATATACTGATCACATAAGTTTAAAGTATATATTCACTCAGAAATATTTAAACATGAGACAGAGGAGATGGCTAGAATTAATCAAGGATTATGATTGTACAATTCATTACCATCCGGGAAAAGCAAATAAAGTGGCTAATGCTTTGAGTCGAAAAAGTAATGCTTCATTAGTAATGTTGCGTTTGGAACGTGATCCTTTGGTTAAGGATTTGATGAAATTTGGCATAGAAGTTGTGGGTGCAGGAAGTTCTTCTGTTTTGCTTCAGGTATCAGTGAGATCATCTCTATCAGACAGAATCAAGCAAGCACAGAAGAAAGACAGTGAGTTGCAGAGAACGGTAGAGCTGGTTCAGAAAGGTAAGTTGCCTGAATTCAACATTGATAATGATTTTGTTTTGAGATTTGGGAAGAGATTGTGTGTGCCTTGTGATTCACAGTTGAAGAGAGAGTTGTTATGTGAAACTCATAGTTCTCCGTTTTCAATTCATCCTGGCAGTACTAAGATGTATAGAGATCTGCGGGATTATTACTGGTGGGATGGAATGAAAAGAGATATTGCTGATCTTACAGTGAAGTGTTTGACTTGTCAACAGGTTAAAGCAGAGCGGCAGTTACTGAAAGGGATGCTTCAGCCTTTACCAGTGCCAGAGTGGAAATGGGAGAATATATATCCATGGACTTTGTTGTGGGATTACCGAGGACATCTCGAGGTAATAATGCAATCTGGGTTATTGTTGATCGCTTGACTAAATCTGCTCATTTCCATGATATACGAGATACTTCTCCCCTAGATCAACTTTCCCGTTTGTATCTTAAAGAGATAGTCAAGTTACATGGAGTTATTCTCTCCATTGTATCTGATCGTGATCCCAGGTTCGCTTCTAACTTTTGGAAAGGCCTTCAGAAGTCGTTGGGTACTGAATTAAATTTTAGTACAGCTTTTCATCTTCAATCAGATGGGCAGTCAGAACGAACAATTCAGACATTGGAGGATATGCTACGTTCTTGATCTATGGATTATTATGGAAGTTGGGACCAAAATCTTTGTTTGGTTGAATTTTCATATAATATCAGTTTTCATTCCAGTATACAGATGGCACTATTTCAGGCATTATATGGGAAGCGGTGTCAAACTCCAGCTTTCTGGGATGAAGTGGGTGAAAGGAAGTTGATGGGACCAGAATTGGTAGAAGAGTTGGCAGAAAAAGTTCAGCTAATTCAGAAACACATGAGAACAGCACAGAGTAGGCAGAAGAGTTATGCAGACAACAGGAGGAAGGATCTAACTTTTGAGGTAGGTGATCATGTTTTTCGCAAAGTTTCACCATGGAAAAGTGTGATGCGATTTGGTATGAAAGGAAAGTTGAGTCCAAGTTTCATTGGACCATATGAAATTCTGGAGAGAGTTGGATCAGTTGCTTACTGAGTGGATTTACCTCCGAGTTTATCTCAGGTACACAATGTGTTTCATGTTTCGATGTTGAGAAAGTATATACCAGATCCATCTCGTGTTTTGAGTCCAGAGGTAGTTCAGCTGGAAGAGAACCTATCTTATGAGGAACAACCGGTCCAGATTCTTGACCACAGGGAGCAAGTGTTACGGAATAAGGTGATTAAGCAGGTAAAGGTTTTGTGTAAAAATGACAAGACGGAAGAGGCAACATGGGAATATGAAAATGCAATGAGGGATAAGTACCCCCATTTATTTGATAAGTAAATAAATTGCAGGGACGCAATTTTCTAAAGGGGGGAAGGATGTAACATCCCAAGTAAGTAATGAGTAATAGATATTTTTATCTATGTCTAATAATGAATTAGATAATGTTTTAGAGGCTTAAAATGAAAATAAATCCAATCTTAAGCATGGAATACACTAATATTCTTAAAAGATTGTTTTACTGACTTTTGATGGAAAACCCTTTTTAAATCAATATTTTGAAAATTTTATAATCTATATTTTTCAAAATAAACATATTCATTATGATTGGGACATTGAATTTTACAATGGATAAATTTTTGGTATTTTTCTGACAATGTTCATTTTTTTATGAATAGTGAAAAATACTGCATTTTACATCAAAACTGCTTTTTCATTTAATTTAATTATATGGTTAGATTATATTTTTAATTGGTATTAAAGTGTAATCTGAATATAATTTTACCATTTAATCCAATGGTGGTCATTAGGATTAATTTCACTTTGGAATTGGTCAGAAACTAATGTCAAACTTTTCATAGATATTGTTTAAAAAAAACCCGCTATTTGTCATGATAGCGGGAATTAATTATTAAATTAATTAATGTAACTTATATGATTTGAATTTTGTAAAATATAAATCATTTTTGAATTCGGAATATCAAATATAGCTTAGGGTGAATTTTTGGTAATTTTCTGAAAAACATCAATTTTTGATGAATAGTGAAACCACTAAGTGGTACTTATAAAAACTGATTTTTCCATTTAAATGAAATTTTGCCATCATTGTGTTTTGAATTTCAAAAATCTGACATACATGGTTTTCATTAAGACATAAAATGTGGTTCAATGGGATTAAAATAATTTTTTGGTGAATAGTAACTTATTAAGTTCTTAATCGCGATTAGTGGTAATTAGTGTAGTTTAAGGTAAAAATAATGTTTTAATAGTATGATATGAGCTTGACACATGTCCTACCCTCATTGGATGTGTCATGGCTGACCAAGACATTCCATGGGTCAACTTGGGGACCCCATGGAGCCACTTTGGTTGGGAAATGACATAAATAACTTTTTATTTAATGTTAAAGTAAAAATGACACAAACATGAGTTATTTTACTAAATCAATTTCTATATGGGGTTATACAAGTCATATTTTTGACTATAAATATTTATTAGAAAGGTAAAAATCTTTCCTACGTCATATTATTTGTTTTATAATTTTTATACATTAAATAAATTAAATTATTTATGACATCATGATGATGCAGCGATGACCTCATTATTTAACGATTTAAATAAAATGGAAAGATAATGTAAAATATAAAACCTACACATGGCCAAAACCAATTTGATTAGTGGATTTCGAACCCTTATCACCGTATCCTCGAATTATATCAATGTGGGACCTTTTTAATCCGAAACTCATTTTAAAATAAAGTAACTTATCTTTACGTTCCAAGAGTGCCCCTCCTCTCCTCTTATAAAAGGCCCCCACCTCTACCTCCTTACCCACACTCCCAAAGCCTTTGGCTCGGCCAAAACCTACCCATTTTGTCTCTCCACTTCCCTATATTACTCCTTGAAGCCTCACCTTGGGCAGAAGTCTTCCCAAGGAAGCCTTTGAGCTCAAACCAAAGGGAGTTACCCGATTTTAAGGTAATGTCTTCTTTTGAGTCCTTTTGTTTTATTTTGCTTCTCCGACCCCCTAAACTCTTTTTATTCTTTTATTTTGTAACAACTACAGTATCCTAAATATACTAGGATGTTTTTATAATATGTATTCTAGCTACACTTACACACACCTACATCTAATGGTTAACGAACATACTGTTTTCGTGGATGGTGAATTTATGCCTCCCGAAACGATGATTGTTCAACATTATTTTAACACCTTAAAAGGTGGACATTAAGATGTCACTATATTTATATATGATATATAATATGTTTATGTTTTCCTTAAGCTTCTGTTTTTTCTTTTTGTTCATACCTTTATGGTTTCCATTATGGGTAAACGTGATATCTTCATTTAAGGAAGTGCGGACTACCGCCCCCTCAAAGTGTTTTGATTCGTTAAATACCATATGTGGGACGTATAAAGGATGGAACTATGATATTATATATGATATTATACTGGAATTATAATATACCTTTATATAATTATGATTCCATTCTATAAAATATGAAATAGAAATGAAAGTAGCGTTCATGCGTACGTACGGCTTACCGTCTCCATGAACGGTGCATTTCATTTCTTACCTCTAAATGATTATGTAATATTATAAATCCATGTATGTACTGGATATATATGACATATATGATATATACATCATGAATACCATTCTGGATATAATTTATACCTGAACAACTTGTAATTATAAAGGGCTTTTTTTTTACTCAATTACCAATGATCGTTAAAACGGCCGTTCTTAACTTAAATAATTACATAGTGTTCATGACATGGCAATAAGTGATATAAAAGGAATAATGAACTTGAAAAAGGTTCTTAAACAAGTAGAAATTTACTCAAGTTTATTATTCAGGAGATTAAAGAATGACCGAGTCAAGTCGGACACGAGGTATGGGACTTCGTCTCAATCTCTTTTCATTGAGGCATATTTTGTTTTATACAAAACCTTCTTTTATATGGTGTATAAAACCCTTTGAATTTTACATTTATCCAAAATAAATCTTTTTTATACGAACCGTTTACTAAATGAAAAAAGGGAATGTTTTTGTCGTACGTATGCGGTGACAACGACTTCTCCGCCGCCGTGACCATTATTTGAGTTTCGGCTTCCTCTACAAGCCATACCTTTTTTTAAAAGAAAAATAAATACCATGTTTTACTTTTCTTTTATTTTGGTATTGAAAATGGTTTTCATAATGTTTTTATATCAATGTGTTGTATTGATATCTTATGATTGAAAGGTGGAAATGTTATGTTTCCTTTATGCATGATTTATGCGATACGATTATATTGAGGTTCTTGGGAATTATTATGAAGACGGGTGGTTACGTGATAAACTAAGGGCGGGTGAGCCCGATATAGCTCTCCAATGCATTGGGTAACGCGAAGGAGTGAAACGTTAAGGTTTCTCCAAAGAGATTTAGGGAATAAACTGTGATGGGTATTCTAAACATAACCAAGAGAGTTACTCCCTACGTAAGAATGTTATGAATGCCTCAAGTTACCTTTATGTCTTATGATTTCTATGATTTATTCATGATTTGATGAGGTATGTTAAAGTGCGTATGTTTTATCGGTAAAGTATTATTTCATTTCTTATGTATATATGTACCCATGTTTCCTTTCCATATTTTTATATCCCTTACTGAGCTTTTTATGCTCATCCCAAGTTTTTTGAAATGTTTTTCACTGGTCAAGGGAAAGGTAGATGATGTAATGATAGTGTCAAGGAAGTGTCAAGAAATAATCCATGTTTTTTTTAAATATGTTTCCATTGATGGGAATGAATAATACTATCTTTATGTAACCACTTTGTTTATATGTGGAATGTAATGCAAGTTTTATGAGCTAATTCTCTAAAACTCTAAACCCGAAAGGATCCTCAATGTGTAATCTTGTAATAACTCAAGATTAAGTAATGTTTAAGGCTGGGTCCTTATAATAAAACTTCCCATTCAGATCTTTCACTTCGTGAATACATGAATTCTTTTCCAAAGTCAGCTTTTCATCAAAACTTCTTATGAGATCCTTGATCTTACTATCCTCGGTGTCAAAGGCTTTCTTGAAACTATCTTGGAACTCATCAAGATTTATCATGTCTTAAATAGTTTTCCTTGAACAACTGGTCATTTTCTGGCTGGATATTTTTAGGGTTTCATAGTTAATGAAAAAATTATTGAAATCAACCTTAAGCTTGACACACTTATCCATCACCCTAGATACTAAATCTAATTTATGATTTAGGGTATGTTGATGCATCTGGCATCTGGAGTCTATACTTGGAAATATTGGTTTTGTTCCAACCAAGTTCTTCAAGGACTGATGTCCCAGAGAAGATGATTCCGAATCTGAAATTTTTCTTTACTAAGGCTATTTCTCTATATCAGTAGCTTTACTCTTTAAAGAACCAGCAACATCTTTCTTCTTTATCACAGCCATGGTAGGTGTATCAACTACAACTTTTTTCCCTTATCAACCTTCATAATGGATTCTTTGTCAGGGGATTCATGTTCACTATAAGAGAGTTGTACAATTTTTTCTTCCTCTATCTCTTCCTTCCTCGCTCATTCCTTAGCATCCTCAGGGTGTATGAAATCATGATTAGAAAATTCTTTTTCAGATAGTTTATTCAATTATTCTTCAACCTTGCCATCTTTACATTTCTTATCTTTTCCAGGGGTAGAAAGCTTTGAAGACTTAGCTTCAGAAGATCAGATTGAATGCTTCTTAGATGGACATTCCTTTTCATTAAAATCCTCTACTTTCCTGATGTGATCTTCGGTATCTCCACTTCCTTCTTATTTCTCTTCTTCTTCTACTTCTTCAACTTATTTTTCTTTGGCCTTTTCTGGAGTCACATATTTCTTTCCTAGAGTTTCTGGTAAGGGTTCTATCAGGAAAGATTCTAGTACCAAAATTTTCTCGAAAGCTCTCTCAGAATTCTTCAGAAGTGATTGCACAATTTCAGCCTCATATAACATCTTCTTCTCTTTCTTTTGTTTTTCTTTCTTTTCAAGCTCATCAGCAGTATTCTACTTTAAAGATTTTACTTCAGCAGGATCTGAACCAAAGCTAGGCTCCCCTTCTTTCATATTCTTCTTGTCTTCCCTCCATTTATCTATTACCTCATCCGGATAATCCTTTTTTCTTATTAGGTTTTAGAGGTGCGGATTCGGTTTCCATAGGCTCTGGGGATTTTATTTCTCTTCTACATCCTTCAGATTCCTCTTTCTTCCACCCTTTTTAGAGGGTTTAGCAACCTCATGTGTCTTCGTTATGGCTTTAGATTCTTCTTCTGGAAAGTCATAAAATTCTCTTGATTCATTAGAAAAACCGACTTTCATCCTTTTCAAGGTATCATCACTAACCGACATGACTTTACAATTCATTGGCTTTGAAATGTAAGGAATTTTGAAATACTCTAAGCATTAAACAATCAGATTTGAAAGAATGGTTGGATATATAATGATCTGAGCCTCTATATTTCCATTATTTATATTCTTGATCGTAATCAGAATATGCTTAACCAAGTTGATCTTTCCCAGGTTCACCAGAAAATCCAGGATATACATATCACTCTTCTTCAAAGTGTCTTTGTCCCCTTTTCTCGGAATTATGAAACCTTGAACCCACAATTCAAGAATCCAATAATTTGTGGATAGGTGAAAAATATTCGGAGTCTTTACATCAGAAAGATAGAGGTAATTCATAGCCTTCACCTTATCAAAACATCCTTTAACTTCAGGAAACTTACGTAAAAGAACTCTGCCTCACCCTTATAAGGAACTCCAATTAAATTAGCTACCTTGGTTTAAGAAATAGCATAATTCTTCCCATGTCTCTTGAAAGAGAACTTTTCTTTTCCTTATTCCTTGAAAAATCTTGTTGAATCATAGAATTCTACCAACAAGTCCGGATATACCATATCATGAGCTTCTGGTTTCGATATGGAAACACTTTCCCATCTATTTAGCTTGATATTCTTCATGATTATATAATCATACTTATCGAGTAAATTCGGATGTATCAACATTTCCCTGTATATCTTCCATTCAAAAATCGTCTTGACAGTTGACATGTCTTTCTGAGAAGATATGTCGACAGGCATTAGAATTGAGAAAACCTTGAAAATATGGAATGATCTTATGTAGAATGTAAGAGGTTTAGCACGTGAGAGATTTATATTCGATGTGAGACTACCATTCAGGGGTCCCTTATATAGGCATTTGAAGTGACGGTTCAGCTTCTAAACTCAATCCAATGGTTGGATAATTTCTGATCAGATCTAACAGTTGAAATGATAGCCGCAAGGAAATCGTGGATCTGATCTTTTGAGATTTTTTTTAAAACATTTAGATTTAAGGAAAAGGGAATCTGAAAAATTTAAAAAACAAATGAAAATACCAGCAAGTAAAAAATGATTACAAAAACATAATAAAGAAAATATATCTTTCTGATTTCCAGGAAGATTATTCATATTGAGAAAAATTCTTCTTGAAGAACTTTAGATTCCAATAGAAAATTTGATTACCAATTTTTTTAAAAAAAACTGGCTATGAATTTTTTTTAGAAAATATTAATTACAAATGTTTAGAAAAAATTCATTACAAAAATTTAGAAAATCATCATTACAAAAGTTTAAAAAATCTTCATTACGAAAATTTAGAAAATCTTCATTAAGAAAATTTAGAAAATCTGACTATGAAAATTTAGAAAATAATCATTATGAAAATTTAGAAAATATTCATTATGAAAATATAGAAAATATGACTATGAAAATTTAGAAATTTTTTAAACTAACTAACAAGAAAATGTACTCCCCCTATGAAAAAGATTGTGTTACTATAAATAGATAGGTTTCAACAATAAGTTAATAAGGAATATTACCTTACGATTATCGTTACTAACTTCTGTTTAATGTATTCAAATCTATCAGAGGGTAATGATTTTGTGAAAATATCAGCAAGTTGATCTTGAGTTCCAATAAATTGAAGAATGATATCTATTTTTTGTGTTTGATCCCTAAGAAAGTGATGTCGAATATCTATATGTTTTTCACAAGTATGATGTGCAGGGTTTTTTATTAGGGTAATAGAACTAGTATTATCACAAAAAATTCGTGTTTTGGTAAAACTCATACCATAGTCTGTGAGTGTGTGTTGCATCCACAACACTTGAGCACAACAACTTCCAGCTGCTACATATTCAGCTTCAGGAGTGGAAAGTGCTACTGAGTGTTTCCTTTTTCATGACCAAAAAAGTAATGAATCTCCTAAGAAATTACATGTTCCATATGTACTTTTTCTATCCATTATACATCCACCAAAGTCAGAATAGGAAAAAAATTTAATACAAAATCATTTCCATAATTTTAAAAGACTATAAGATCCATGGTTTCATTTAAGTATCGAAAAATCATTTTTACTACCATTAAATGAGATTCCTTAGGATTGGATTGATATCTTGCACATGAGAAAACTGAATACATTAAGTCTGGATAACTAGCTGTTATGTAAAGTAGACTTCCTATCATACCACTAAAAGATGTTTGATCTATTGGTTTCCCGGCTTCATCAAGATCAATTGAATTTGAGGTACTGATGGGAGTATGTATACTAGTAGTTTTGTTATATCCATACTTTTTAAGAAGATCTTTAATATAATTATGTTGATATATATATATTTATTCTAGTTTTTGAGAAATTTTAAAACCAAGGAAAAATGATAACTCACCCGTCATACTCATTTCAAACTCAGATTTTGTTAGATCCGCAATGGAATCATTTAATGATTGTTGAGTTGAACCAAATATAATGTCATAAAAATAAATTTGAACAATCAAAATATTTTTCTTATCTTTCTTTATAAAAAGGGTTGGATCAAAATTTCCCTTAACATAATTATTTTGAAGCAAAAATCTTGTAAGTCTATCATACCAAGCTCTAGGGGCTTGCTTAAGTCCATACAAAGCTTTGGTATGTTTGAAAACATCATTAGGATGATTTGAATCTTCAAAACCAGAAGTTTGTTCAACAAAAACTTCCTCTTATACATAACCATTAAGGAAAGCACATTTAACATCAATTTGAAAAAGTTTGAAATTTAAGAATGCTGCAAAGGCAAGTAAAATATGAATAGATTCACGTCTAGATACTAGAGAATAGGTTTCTTCATAGTCTATTTCTTCTTGATGATTATATCCTTTAGCAACTAATATAGCTTTATTTCTTACTACGATTCCACTTTCATCACACTTATTTTTGAAGACCCATTTTACTCCAATAATAGAAGTTTCCTTTGGTCTTTCAACCAAGGTCCATACTTTATTCCTTTTTAATTCATTTAGCTCATCTTGCATAGATTTTATGCAATCATCATCACTTAAATCTTCATCAGTACTTTTTGTTTCTAATTGGGAAAGAAATTCATGATGCTCTATTTCATTTCATAAAGAACTTCTAGTCCTTAGAGGTTGATTCACATCCCCAATGATACTATCACTAGGATGATTCTTAAGAAACAACTAATTTGGGTTTTGTAAAACTAGTTAATCAACATGAGGTAGGAAATATTCTGGGGTAAATGTTTCAGAAATATCTTTTTGAACATTTTCCTTATCAGAAGGATCTTATATCAAGGGTTGATAATCAGTTTTTGAAAACACATTCGAGGATGTAGGTTGAGGTTGTTTAAAAACAACAGGATTAGTTTCATCAAATTTGAAAAGTAATATTTCTTCAATAGTACAAGTGCTTTTATTGAAAACTCGGAAATCCTTAGAAGTTGTGGAGTAGCCTAATAAGATTCCTTCATCAAATTTTGGAGAGAATTTTTGTATATTTTCTTTAGCAATCAGAATGAATACCTTGAAACCAAAAACCTTGAAGTAGGAACTTCTTGGTTTTCTACCATTCCATAACTCGTAAGGAGTTTTATTAAGAAAAGGTCTAATTAAAACACGATTTATAGTATAACAAGAAGTACTTATAGATTTATCCCAAAAATGTTTGGCTACTGAATATTTACTCAACATGGTTCCTGTTGTCTCTTGAAGAATTCTATTTCTTCTTTTAACAACACCATTCTGTTGAGGTCTTCTGGGTGCTAATAAATTATGAGTAATGCCTCTTCTTCTACAAAAAGTTTCAAAATCAGAATTTTGAAATTCTCCTCCATGATCACTATGAATAGTTATCAAAGGAAGGTTTTTCTCATTTTTAATTTGGGCTCTAAAACTTTTTAAATAAGAAAAGGCTTCATATTTCCTTGCTAGAAAATAGACCCATGTAAATCTAGTTTAATCACCAACTCAGAAAAATACATAATATGTGCCTCCAATTCTCCTAGTTTGTGTTAGACCAAAAAGATCCATATGCACTAACTATAATGCATCAGTAGTTGAGACTTCACAAACTGATTTAAAACATGGTTTATTTTTCATTCCATATTTACAAGGATCACAAACTTTTGAAGAATCAATTCTAAGTTCTGGTAGATCCTTGACTAGTCTTTTCTTAGAGAGTTTTCATAGATTCCTAAGGTTACAGTGTCCTCAAATTCTATGACACAACCAAGAATGGTCGTCCATTTCACTAAGGAAAGGTAGATAATGGATCTTAAGGCCTTCTAATTTTAGTGTGTATACATTCTCATGCCAATTTTCAGAATTAATATACTCTTCCTTGGAATTTTCTACTAACCACTTGTAATTCCTAAAATTCACAAGGTAACCTTCATCACATAATTGGATTTTTCTAGTGAGGTTAATCTTAAGACCCTTAACAAATAAAAAATTTGAAATAAAAGTTATTCCAAGAATAATGATGTTACATATACCAATAATTTCTCCCTTAGCATTATCTCCAAAAGTTGCTTTACCTCCTTTCATCTTGATAATATTTTCAAAGAAGTTTTTGTTACCAATCATGTGCCAGAAACATACACTATCCATGTACCATGTATTGTTTTTGTTACATTCTTTCCTTTTCTAAAAATAGGAGTGTTAAAATTTCAGAACCCAAACATTCTTGTATTTGGAAACTTCAAAAAGAAAAATCTTTGGTATCCAAATTTTCTTAAAAAATTATCTTTATGAAAACATAAAGACTGAGTTTTGTTTAAGGAACAATTTTTTTCCCAATTCCCACCACACTGACACTTATTGTATAATGGAGCACTTTGAGGAACAAAATAATTGTTACTAAAAATCGGTTTAGAACTAGCATAACCATATTCATAATTATTCCTTAGAGGTCAAATTTGAGAATAAATCTTTTCCAAATTTTCTTTACCTAAGTAAATGTTTGAAAAACACTTCCTCAAGGTAAATATCTCTGAATTTAGTCTGATAACTAAGTTCTTATCTTCCAAAACATAAGCTTTAGAACTAGAGTTAGGCTCGAAAACATTTTTCTTAGAAATTACTTTTTCTAGGTCCTTATAAAGTTTAACCTTCTCAGAATTAATTTCCTCAATGTTTTTTTAAATACATTCAAAATCAAGGGTTTTCATATCAATATCTCTAGAAAGATCTAATATTTCCTTAGTAAGTATAGAAATCCTTGAATTTTCATTATCAAGCTTTTTTTGACATTAGAATTTTCTTTCTCAATAAGCATAGAAAACCTAGAAACTTCTTCATAGGTAAGTAAAGTATCATCTTCATCATTATCACTATATTTAGAATTCAAGGTTTCATTGGTCATAGATTCATCATTGTATACCTTATTCATTAAGAAATGATTTTCGATAGGTAGTCTGGCTATTAGACCAAGTTCTTCTGTCCATAAGATTTGTAATCTGATGATTAATCTAAAGAGTCTCCACCATTTAAACACTAGGTGTCATTATCTTTCAAAAAACACTTTGCATTAGTTTTGTAGTACTTCTTTTTATTTCTCTCAGAATGATTTTCATTTATTTACTTTCTCTTAAGCATAGTTCAATTAGATCGTATATGTCCAGCTCTCTTGCATTCATAACATGTGACTTCTGAGACTTTCTTATCTTTCCATTCATTATTCTTGTTTCTGGATTGAAGGATCTTCTGTCCAAAAATCGTTTTCATTCTTTGAGCAATATTAGCTAGTTCATTTTTTAAAGATTCACTTCCACTGTATTCTGATTGAATGGAAGCATTTTTGTATTTGGATCTTATTACTCTCTCAGGAGTCTTGGATTTAATATGATTTTAAGTAGTTATAAAAGCAACACTACCATTCCCATTGTTTTTTTAACATTATCGACATCTCTCTTCATTCTACTCTCTTGTTGAGGAAGAGTTCCAAATAGTTCATCAAGGGGTATGATAGGACCGAGAAAACTGCATTCGGAAATATTCGCTTGAAGACCCAGTTTGGTGGCCTAACTACTAGCACCGAATTCATGGTTGTCTCTCAGGACACCGCCTACAACGCGTTGATGGGCAGACCATGGATCCACCATCACGCGGTGGTCCCCTCATCATATCATCAATTCCTCAAATACTCCCTTAATGGTCGAGTAGGCATGATCCAAAGAGATGCGTCTCCTTTTTCCTCTTGTGAAGCCCGTTATCTGGACGCCGACTATTACAAGAGCAAGGATAAGAAGATTCTGGAAGGTGAGGATGATCTCGCCACTGTCACCAGTGATCCCTGGGCAGGTTTGGATGACGCCTACGTCTTTCCAATCCATCGGTTGGAGGCCACAACCCCCAACATGGGGCAGTGATTTGTTGTTTTCGGTACAAGAGGAAGGCATATTCCCAGGTCCAAGAGAAGGTGGAAAATCACCTTGTACTCCTACACCAACCTGGATCAGGTGATTCCGGAACCTCCTACCCTCGTACAGTATTGGGACGTCAGGCACATGGCAATGGAAGTACGTCATACATGTCTCTTTCGTCGAGCTGGGATCAACCGGCTCAAGTCGGCACGCCACTACTGCTTTGATATCATCAATCGTGGACCTCTAGGACAAAGGCCAGATGGGATTGGATCAACTGCTTTCTTCGCTATGGTCTCAGCGACACATAAATCTCCTGATGTATTGACCACCACTGCCCAAGCCGGCACTAGTTTCCAATCAGGATCTGGTAGCCCATAAGAAACTCCCCCCTCTGATGATCCCTCCACAAGTGGAGAGGAGGACATGGAAGATGCACCCCCCACCTTTGAGGAGGGAATCTCCACCACGGTCGAAGAGTTGGTACAGGTGAACCTCGGTAGCGAGGCAGACCCAAGACCCACATTGGTCAGCGCCGCTATTCCCCCTGAGAAGTAGCAGTGGTATATAGAATTCATCAGATAGCACCGTGATGTGTTTAGATGGAGTTATGATGAGATGCCTGGGATAGATCCCCAGGTAGCCATCCACCGCCTTGGTCTCCCGAAGAACCATCGTGGGTTCATGTAGCCTCCCAAAAAGATGCACCCTTCTCATGATTCCATGGTGGAGGCCAAATTTTACTATATTATCAAAGCCAACTTCATCAAGGAAGTTTAGTACCCCCGGTGGCTAGCCAATATTATGACGGTCAGGAAGAAAAACGGATAGATCAGGGTCTTTATAGACTTCTACGATCTCAATCGCCACTATCTGAAGGATGATTTTCCCCTTCTAGTGACAGAATTGTTGATTGATTCCATGGCTGGGTTCCAAGCCCCCTCCTTCATGGATGGATATTCCAGGTATAACCAAATCTTGATGGCCCCCGAGGATGAGGAGTCCACTACCTTCAGGGCACCCCAAGGTACTTTTTGTTACCAGGTTATGCCTTTCGGTCGGAAGAATGTGGGTTCCACTTATCAGAAGGCCATGCATCGCATATTCAAGACAATTCTAGGAATGTTAGTGGAATGCTACATGGTTGATCTGGTATTCAAATCACGCCAGCGCCAGGACCATCTCAAGGACCTTGGGAAAGTGTTCGGTTTCCTCCGTTCCCGCCACCTGAATATGAAACCATTGAAGTGTGCCTTTTGGGTCACCTCAGGCAAGTTCCTTGGATTTGTTGTCAGGCACCGAGGCATCGAGATCGTCCCAGAGAAGATCAAGGCCATCATCCAGATGCCTCCCCCATGCAATATTCGAGAGCTTCAAGGTCTCCAAGGCCACTTAGCCTTCATACGCCGATTTATTGTTAATCTAGATAGAAAGTGTAAGCCCTTTACTCGTCTCATGAAGAAAGGCACAAACTATGAATGGGATGAGGAGTTCAGACCGCCTTTGAGGAAATCAAGAAGTATTTTCTCCAACCTCCGGTCTTAATTCCACCCATTTCCGGGAATCCTATGGTCCTTTACGTGACTGCCCTAGAATGGTCCCTCAGCGCACTTCTCACCCAGAAGAACAATGAGGGAAAAGAGAACAACCTCTAATACCTCAGCTGCATGCTCCTCGATGCAGAAATTAGATATTCTCCAATCGAGAAGAGCTTTCTGGCGCTCGTATTTGCCGTACATAAATTGTGGTCCAACTTGCAGCACCATGAGGTACAGCTGGTCTCTTGGGTAGACTCATTGAAGTACATCCTCAACCGAACTATGTTGACTGGCCGACTAGCGCGGTGGTCGGTGATCCTCCAGCAGTTTGACAAAAGGTTTGTGCCTCAGAAGGCTATCAAAGGACGGGATTTGGAAGACTTTTTAGCTGCCCACCCAACCTACATGGATCAGCCACTGGACCTAGGTTTCCCTGATGAGGCAATCCTCTCAGTCGATCATGTTTCCCCATGCTAGCAGATGCACTTTGACAGTGCCTCCCGGAGCCCCACTGGTAGGTGACTCAGCGATCCTAGGCTCAACAGAGTGGGCATGGGCATCATATTCATTACTTCAGAGTAAGTCGTCCTGCAATAATCATTCTTGTTGTCATAGGGCTGCACCAACAATGAGGCTGAGTAGTATTCCCTCATCACTGGCCTCAAGCTGGCCCTCGAGATCGACGTGCCCCATCTGCATGTAAAAGGGCACTCCGAGCTGGTCATCAAGTAGGTCAGTGGCGACTATGTTGTCAGAAACCCAAAACTCGTGCCATTGTTGGAGTGTAACCTACATCTAATGGCCCAGTTCCCTTCTCGGCCAGAGGTCGTTCATATTCCCTTGTCATAGAACGGTCAAGCAGATACTTTGGCCAGCCTGGCCACATCGCTGGCAGAGCCCTAACAAGATGACCTGATTATCCATGTGGCGTACTGGAGAGTCATCACTCCCATCACCCCAAAGGATGATCGCGGACCGTGGGTAAACCATCTCACCGCTAGTGCCCCTACATCAGGAGCCCCAGGTACTTCAGATGCGGTGTTTGAGATAGTTCGTGATTGGAGGACACCCTTGGTTGAATACCTCCAACACAGTAATCTCCCATCAGACCGGGAAGAGCGCGAGCGAGTCCAACACCGCGCGCTACAGTTCACCCTTCAGAGTGGTCCCAGCCTTGATCATATCCTTTATAAACACTGATTTGATGGTGTTCTCCTCCGTTTCCTTCAAGGAGTCGAGATTCCACAGGTCAGGCAAGAGGTTCATGTTGGTTCATGTGGCGCCCATCAGGCCGGGTAAAAGTTGCCTCACCAGATTCTGAGGCTGGGGTACTTCTAGCCATCAATGACCCAGGACCGCATAAAGTTCGCCAAAAGGTTCCATGCATGCCAAGTTCATGATAACTTTGTGCATCGGCCACTGGATCCTCTCCACACTACCAAGTATTCTTGGCCCTTTTCTATCTGGGGGTTGGATGGCGTAGGACCTTGCCCACCGGTGACGGCTCGCCAATGTCGGTTCATTCTGACCGCTACGGATTTTTTACAAGTGGGCAGAGGCAATTCTACTCAAAAAAGTCAAATCCAGTTATATCACTGACTTCGTGAGTTATAACATCATCTATCAATTTGGAGTACCTCACGCTATCCTCACGGATAATGGGACCAACTTTCGAGCGGTTGAGCTGAAGAAATTGTACACTAAGTACAGTATTCACTCTAACCATACCTCCCACTATCATGTGTAGGAAAAAGGATAGATCGAGGAATTTAACAAACCCCTCTATAACATTTTGCAAAAGATGGTTGGTCAAAGAAAGAAGAGTTGGCTGGATATACTCTCCAACGTCCTCTGGGATTATCGGACGATGACTCATAATTCCACCCAGGTGACTCTGTATTCTTTAGTGTACGGAGATGAGGTCGTCATGTCCATTGAGATTCAATTTCCCTCATTGTGCATGGCAGTCTATGACCAGCATGTCTTGGGGAGGGTTTCCAAAATCCTTCTAGCTAAATTGGAAGCGTTGGATGAGAATAGGATTCGTGTTTTGCACAACCTAGAAAGGAAACAGAGCAGGATGGCTTGAGCTTTCAATAAGAAGGCTCACATCCGTTCTTTCCTGCAAGGTGACCTGGTAATAGCCCTCAGGGCGCCAATAATTTCCTGTATAAAACTACCCAAGTTGGAGCCCAAATGGGAGGGTCCTTTCATCATCCATAAGGTATATCCCAATGGTGTGTACTCCCTAGTGACCATGGATGGTGAGCGTATATCTCATCCCATCAATGCTAAGTTCCTTAAGCATGATTTTTCCTGACCCTACGAGGGTCCCCCATGACCTTAAACTGGATGTCGGTCCCGCATGACCTTAAACTGCATGTTTTTCCTCAATGAAAGATGTTAAACTACAAGCTGGTTAGGCCTCCCTTACCGAGGCCCAGCCTCGAGCCCCAATCCCAAGCTTTCTCCTATAGGATTGCACAGTGTGGTGTGAGATTATGTCCTCATTCACGTTAGGTTAGTCGCCGCACCGCATACCTCCCTTATTTGAGGTGTCCTCCTCTTCTCGTCCTCACTACAAGACTTTAAACTACAAGCCAGTCAGGCCTTCCTAACTGAGGGCCAGTCGCGGGCCCCCTGCCCAGGCTTTCTCTTGCAGGATTGTACGGTGTTGTGTTACTCACCGTGTTGTACACATTCCCAGATGAAATGCCTCCCATCATCCTAAATGACGTTAAACTGTGCTTTTAGAACTAAGTGTGGCTTTATTACTATCTTTATGGGATATATAGGACCACCTGAACACCAATATTTTAGGTCTAGTCCCATCTCTTGAGAGATCCCATGATCTCCCAGTCACCTCGGCCTCTTGGTCTGTCACTTTCCATGATGGGGATATATAGGTGTGGTACAGGGATTTTGGTATCATTCCCCCTTCTCCCAGGGATCCACCATCTTTTGGACGCTTTCAAACTGAGCCTTTAGACCCTTTACATTGGACTACTATTGTGTTCAGAGTACTCTAGTCTAGGAACTGGAGTGTCAGATTCAACATAGGCAAGTCCAGTCCACTTGTCAAGCTTCGTGCTCCCATTCATCTGGGCCCTCATTATCTTTCACACCCAGAGGGACCCCCAAGAACGGACTGGATACAATGCCTAAGGGCTCTCCAACCGTCACGGGCCAACGCCCCTGATGGTTTCAGGCAAAAAATTGATACAAAACCCGCGTTGCGTATATGGTCAGCATTTGATGCTCATTTGTTTGTCCCCAAGGCTAACACGACAGGATGATGTGTTGCGAACATGGCCAAATGTAGTCCTTCGTCGTCACGCTGACTTCTACAGGACCTGAATGTTGGTTGCATGATTCACATCATGTTCCACCCCATCGTGTCAAGGTGGAATCTCAACACTCCTTACACTAACCCTCAGTGCACCTCCACACGTCAGGAAGAAAAAGCTGTGTGACGACGTCTCTTGGGGCTCCCGTGATCTGATCACTATGATTATATGCTTGGGTTTTCTCTAAGTACCATGCGCAGCTTGACCCTCATCCCCATGGGAAACGAGGAGTCACCCAGACATTGTGTTTCGGGCCTAGCTCAGCTGGAAGCTAGTGTCTCATTCTCCGTGATTGTTGGACCCTCGTCGGCTCCTTGTCCCGAGGCTCCCCTCCCGGAATCGCCCGCTTTGATGGTATGGGATTATTTCCACATATACATCGGGTATGCCTTATCGCATCGTGCATGTTCCCCCAGGTCTAAGCCATACGACCTTAAACTATGTTGGTTGGTCCCACCACATGACCATAAACTGTGATGATATCGTCCCGACCGCACGACGAAAAACGGAACTGCATTGTGGTGACCTACCCATGGGTGACATCATGTTGGGTATTGGTCAATTACCATACCATTCGTCAACACATGTTACAACTTGATTATTGTGGCGGTGCCAGGAATTTCTACCGTAGGATGGTCGTTCCACAAAAGAAAAACCATTCACCTTCAAGGGAAAACAAGATACATCAAATTCCGCTTCTTTTTGTGAGAGGGCTAGACCCATACACCTCTTTCATCCTTTGCACAGGTACCATGTCGTGTCATGCCACCCTTCAAGAACTACGTGCATCTTGATCCCCATTCTTATGGGGTACGTAGGAATGCCCAGACCTCTTGTCTTTGGGTCCATCTTGAGGTCTGTTGATTCATTGTGTCTGTCTCACCTTTGGGACCTTGACTATAGGATCGCATGGTGTGGTAAAGGATTATGTCCTCATTCATGTCAGGTTTGTAATAGCCACCCCATGTACACCCTGTTATGAGAATTATCCCTCCATTTTCTTGTCCTGCACGACATTAAAAGGCACCTCCAACAACTATGTATGGCCTGATTCTCATCCTTATGAGATACGTTGGAGCGCTTGGGCACCTCCCCACAGGCCCAGCCTAACTTTCGTGTTCAGTTCCTTGGCCTAAACACTTCTCCAAGGAGCACATGGTAGATAGGACCCTGTCCTCATTCACGTCGGGCTTCACAACTACTTTACCATGTGTCTCCCACTCCCCTTACTCTTCGGTCCAATTTGTAAGACCTTAAACTAATATCATTTCAAGAACTACATATGTCTTGATTCTCATCCTTATGGGATATTTACGAATGCCCGAACATTTCGTCTTGGGTCCAGCTCTGGGGATCGCCAATCTCGTCCCTCCTCAATGTCGGCCCCTTGGCCTGGCTTCTTGGGGAGTGGTGTAACTACAACATCTGCCCCGAATAAGTTCGGTATTCCCTATAGTAATGTGGGTAAGCGACAGTTATCTCGCCAGAGAGAACCTTTCTAAAAACTTTGGGATGATCCGTGACCAGATTAATACGTCTGCCTAATGCGCCTCCACCACGGTGGTACAATTTTGGGAGTGTTGGATTCGGTTTGAACAAACCACCACTCCACTTTCCACGCTTTGGGTACCCCTTTATTTGGATCTTCATCCTATTTCATGTTTGATGGGACCCCCTAACGCTATAGATGCCTGACCTGCGTTCTGCCTGCTGTAGCAATACAGATGTTAGACCTTTGGTCGGCCTATTGTAAAAGTATGGATGATTGACCCATGGTCCGCCTACTGTCATGGGCCAACGTTCTAGAAGACTAATTGAAGATATCTGAGTTAGGCCCCATGTTGTGAACATGGTCAGCGATCAGCCCTCATTTATTGTCCCCATTTCTGGCCAACGCGATATGGATGCTATGTTTCCGCCACAGTCAACAGCTATCCTCCATCATTACGCCCCCCATAGTGTTCCGAATATTGGTAACATGATTCACCTTTTTCATCTCCCTATGTTAGGATTGATTTCAATGACCCCGGTATTTCTCCGCTCATGCATCAGGTCACATTGAGGAGACGATACATCGATCGGTATGAGGTCCTCTTCCTTTGATTGGACCTCCCCCTTCTGCATTTCGGTGTTTCCCTCGGAATCCGGTCATTGCGACCCCTCACCGATCCAATTCCAAGGGGGGAATTTGTAGACGCTGAAAAGCGCTTAAGTATCGGAGAATGTTCCGGAATGGAAAATAGAGGTCATAGTTGGACCCGGAGGCTCGGTCCGGAGGGCCTGGAAGTGGTGCGTGAAAAAAGGGCGAAGTGCATGGAAAAATGTCCCACATGAAAGGCAACCCAGGATTCATGTAAAGTCTTGGAACTGGCACGAAATAATTTCACGCCCGCGTCTCACACGGTTGATATTTCATGCCTCTGCCTCTCTCACACAATTATTTTGCACAACCCTGTATTTCGCACCTCGGGATTCCTATAAATAGATGGCGACCCACTTCCTTTTCGGGGGATGAAAAATTGGAATCGCCTCTCGGGCGTGGAATCGTCATTCCGTGTACGCAATATGGCCTTCAGTTATGGTTCTTTTTCGCGCCAAGTCACCCCAGGATCAGCCTTCAAGTGAGATCCCAATGGATTAGACTAAACTCCAACCCCTTCGGGGTCCTCCCCTTGTGCGCAATTCCTTCTTTTGCATGCCGGCTGGCCATGTTGCGCGCAATCCTTCCTTTGTGCGCACACCCCTTCCATTGCGCACAATTCCTTCTTTTGCGTGCAATCCCTTCCTTTGCGCGCCGACCCGGAAATTTTCGTTCACATCCCTGAATTGTGCTCCATCTCGGTGTTTTCCACGCAGCAGCGTCAATTGCGCGCATGACTGCCCTATTGCACACAGGTATTATTTATTGCGCGCAACCTATCATGTGCGTCACTACTATTACGCGCAATAGTATACTGGCATGCACATGCTGGTCCATACCATGGGGGCTGCACCCCTGCTCGGGGTCATTGTCGAGCTGCGTTCCCCGCCCTCCGGGCTGGTCCCTTCACTACCGTCACTGACCCCCATGATAAATGGAGAGTCACACCACGAACTTTTTGGGCCGGGATGTCGGGATTTACCATTGTTCCCTTATGTGCACCCACCTTCAACCTAGGGAATACCATGATTTAAGATACTCCTCCGCAGAACATGAAACACCTTGAGTTGACACATTCCTCTTGGTTCGTTTCCTATGTCGTGAGTTGAGATTCTAATCATCAATTCCCCTGTGTAGAATGCCCTATGTTCCAAACATAGGATGCCTCTTGCTTCAAACAAGAGATGCCTTATGTGACAAGCATAAGATGCCTAATGCCATGATTACAGTGACATAGTTTCAAGAGTGTTGGAATCCATTAAAACATTCCATCACTCCACCTCACACTTTGCGTGTCCTTAATTCAGATCTGTATCCACTTCCATGTCTGGAGGGACCCCCTAACAGTATGGATGCTCGACCAATGGTACACCTACTGTCTGGGGCCAATGCCCTAGAAGACTTTGGGAGACACTTTGAGTCAGGTACTGTGTTTCAAACACGGTCAGCAGTCAACCCTCATTTGTTTGTCCTCATTTTAGGCTAACGCGGCAGGATGCTGTGTTGCGAACATGGTCAGCAGTTATCCTTTATCTCCACGCCACTCTCATTGCGTTCAGAATGCTGGACATATAATTTACACTTTTCATCACCCTTTGTTCAGGCCGATTCCAATTCCCTTGGAATTATCCCGCTTGTGCACTAGCCCATAGGTGTAGGCCTCAATCACATTCCTCAACCAACTAGTGAGTTGGGATGCCCTCATGGCCACACATGAGGAAGACATTATGGGATGCTTCCACGTGTAAGCCCAATTCATTTTTTCCACTCCTTAGTGGCACCTGGGCACCTTCCATGCGTAATCCCCATCCACTCTGAGACCCCCCTTACCAACGGCCTTGTCGATGCCTTCCCTCCCACAAGGGGTAGAGGGTTCCAGTTATGTAATTCCTAGGGGTGTGGAGCGAACCCACCTCATCCGAGCTGCATGATGTTAAACTGCCAAGCGCCTCATCCTCAACAAATGACGTTAAACTGTGACTTGACCCCATGCCTTGCACGTAGGGTCCCCCCGGCTCGAACATTCTTTACACCCACTCGTCTCCACGGGAGTGGAATGTTCATCACATGGAATGATATCCTCCCTCTCGGAGCAGCGTTTTTCCATGGGGGAAGGGCTACCTCAGTGTGTAAGCCCCTAGCATCTCTTGCGGAAGGTAGCACCCATGCACCTATATACTTCCCCACTGCCAAGGCCAGTGGAGGGCGTGATAAGGAATGAGGCATATCCTTTGTTTGATCCTGAATCCCTCTCCCTCTGCGCCTTATCGCATTTGGGCCTCCATCCTGGAGTAAGTACCAACACCATGGTCCGCTCAACGCATAATCCCCTCTCCACTTCCCAAGGACGCACCTTTCGCAACGTGATCGTCTGGTCCCTGCGGCCTCTTGTTTCTCACACTGAGCATGACTCACGTGGTCTTAGATTGAGAATCGACCATGACATACCTCATGGGCCACCTCAGAGCATAAGCCCCATCCTAGCGAACTATGGGGACATTGATCCATGCTAAGGCATGGTACGTAGGAAGCCTCCATGAGGTTCAAGCCCACCACCCGGTTGTTCCGACCCCCTTCACGTCGGTTTTCCAGCACCATGGGCCTCCTTAGAGTGTAATCCCCAGATTCCCCCGTCCCGCATTACGTTAAATTGTATGTCGTCCCACACGATGTTAAATTGTATTCTCCCATCCCGCATGATGTTAAACTGTATGCCATCCCGCATGACGTTAAACTACACCATCAGAACTACATGGACTTTGATCCATGCTAAGGCATTGTACGTAGGAAGAATCCACAAGGTTCAAGCCCACCACTCAGTGGTTCTGACCCCTTCGCATCGGTTCGCCAACCTTATGGGCCACCTTAGAGCATAAGCCCCCATATCCACCATTGTGGGCTGCCTCAGAGTGTAAGCCCCTACATCATTCTAACTTGGGACGCCTCAGAGTGTAAGCCCTAGATTCCCCCGTCCCGCATGATGTTAAACTGTATACCCGAACTACGGGGACTTCGATCTGTGCTAAGGCATGGTACGTAGGAAGCCTCCAAGAGGTTCAACCCCCTTCACTTCATCACCCATACTGATTCTTACCTGGGCCGCCACATCCCAGTGGGATCATGCCACCTCATTCTACTCCTCAGTATCCGGGAAGTCTCCCACGTGTTGTCCCCAACATCGGGGTTCCCTTCAGGGGGGTTCTTTTATATGATCCACTCTTAGTGTTCCGATCAATCTGATAAGTCTCCGTTGGACGTTAATCCCATGGCATACCCCCTGTTAAACATGGGAAGTTGAGTAAAACCTTAGGAACATGCCTATGGCATACAATTCTCTGTGTTCCATGTGTGATGCCTCGGGCTTCTGCACCCTCGAGAAGCCCTATAATAAGGGACAGAAGACAGACATGCCAATCCCCCAGCGTCAAGACGCACCAACGACGCCTCAGCGTGACCATTTTCCTCACCAAAGGTTACTGCCCCGACCAGACTCCTTGGAGCATCTCGACAGAAGCAGCGTAATTAACTGGAGTCCATGAAGATATGGCATCGAGAATGGGATTCACGAATATGTCTTAAATCTTTGAGGGACACCCGTACTAGGTGACGAGCTCCGAGGAGGAATCAACGGAAGGATGAACCGACATCCCATCATCCCGGTTTCGATCAAGGAGTAGACGTCCCTGAACAAGAAACGGATGTCGCCCGCCTTTGGAAAGTGGGAATGCGGGGCCAAAAGCCACGCGTCCTCCTCTGCGTGACAGATGCGCGCGCCCCGACGAAAGCATCAAAAACAGTATGATTATTCTTTGAAATTGATATTAACATAAAATAATTATTATTTAGTTTCATATAATCTAATTAATTACATTTGAATCATCATTATACTATATTTTGGTATAATTTCATTTTTGTTCTTAAAAATAAAATTTTCTAAAACAAATGATTTTAATTGTGTTTTGTATTTTTATAAAAAAATTAATTACTACCAAATCTAGAAATTGAATACTGAAAAAAAATTCTATATTTATAATAATAGGTCTAAATTTTGAAAACATGCCTCTTTTATTTTTATTCATTCTCAATTGTAACCACAGTAAATTTGTGTTGTCACATTAAATGTAAAATGGTTAAAGTTGGGTTAAAACTAATCTCATAAGGATCCAAATTATTTCAAATAAATCCCATAATTTCATTGTTTGATTATATTTCATCCATAATCATCCAAAACTAAAAAATATGACCCATTTTCATTTATATCTGACTTTTACCTATTTAATATTTTATTTAAAGATAAAGTCAAAAATGACACTTTCTTGATTTTAATATATATATATATTTCTAAATGGATAAAAAAATATGTTATATTATAAATGATTATATGAAATATAAAAAAATTCTTATTTTATTTTTTATTTTTAGTGATAAATTTATTACTTTAAATTCTTATGAAACATCGACATAGTGTTTGTGCAAGGAGAAGAAAAATCAAGAAAATGATTTTAAAAACTCAAAAAGTAATATTTTTTGGGTCACTTATAGTGTTTAAATATTTTAAGAAATCAATATAACATATTATTGGTTTTTTATATTTTTATACTCGAAAATAATTACAATATTGTAGCCTTTATAATCGAACTAAATGAATAGTATCAAAATTTACATTAATGATATATTATG
This sequence comes from Viscum album, assembly GCA_963277665.1. NCBI lineage: Eukaryota > Viridiplantae > Streptophyta > Magnoliopsida > Santalales > Viscaceae > Viscum > Viscum album. Next base: position 2,086,984,726 of record OY728140.1, on the reverse strand, counting down.
TTAAATAAATTTTTATTAAATTATTTACAAAAATGAAAAAAATAGAGATATTATGATGTTAAATGGTGTAAAAGTTTATCCCTTGTCTATTTATGATCATTTTTTCACCTTATAAGTAAAATCACAACCCTTCAATATTTAAAAGGTCTTTACCATGATTAAGGATAAAATTGGTTAACCAATGGGTTAAACCAAAAGATAATTTTTAAAATAATATTTAAATCTATATAAATTTCATTGAGGGATTATATTAAAGAAATATACTCTTTCCCTGCAACAAAAAATTATTTTGGTAGAATTATATATGAGTTTTACACATATTATATAATAATATTTCATGTACTTTCATAAATTAAATTAGTGATATTTTCTAATAAGTAATATTTTATTAAATCATTTAAAATTCATAAAAATACTATATTAATCCAATTGAATTTGATATGGTTTAAAATATCAACCATGTCATATTTATCTATGTCTTTTAATTTAATAGTAACTATTTGCACCCATAATGAGTAAAACAAATTCATATCACACTAATTTTTAAAAGGTTTAATGGGGGTTAAAATAAAGAGATAAGGATGAAAACATCACCTAAACATGTAAAAAAATTATTTCATGTGATTATTTCAACTAATAATATTATTATATTATACTTTTACCATTTTTTATCAATTTTTATAATAATGTTATATTATATTAATATAATACTTCAAGATTTATCAAGAATGCCCCTTCCCACACTTATAAAACAGTACCTCCTCTCTTTTTCGCTTCCCATTTAAAGATCCATTTTTTTAGAAAATACCTACCCAAATAATTTCTTATAATCTCCCCCCCCACACCATTTTTTGAAAGTCTTAGTTTGGTAATAATACCATCCTTAAAGGTCATAAGGTGTAAATGAAAGGAGGTTGTTCGAAGAAGAGTTATAGATTTTAACTAAATGTCTTAATTTTATTTATTCTTCAATCTCAATGAAATATTATCCAAACATGATGAAATAAAAAAAATATTCCCTATGATGATATTTTATTATTTTAATTAAATAACCTATATCTATCTCCTATACCATAAAATTGTAAATAAAACCATCATTAGTCTGTTAGCCATGCTACCACCTCGTGAACCTATGTAATTTGTTATCCATCACCAATTCTCACATATTGATATAATTATGGATTTAAAAAATATATATAATATTAATTACATAAATTCATTATTAAAATATAATATACTATCTAATTTCTTACCATCGATACATAGAAAAATTATAGCATTGTTCATGTGTACATGCAGATTACCATCTCCATGAAGAAATGTGAATCATTTTTCAACAGCACATTACATGGATTCTGTATATAAATATATTTAAATAAATAATAGTATATTTATGATATTATAATAATATTATAAAGATAAAATGACACTTAACTTCTATATTTCATTCTTTTTGAAAAATAAAAACATTACTCATGCGTACAAAAGGCATGTCATCTCCATGATTGAAACATAGTTCATTTTTCAAAAAAATAATTCCAATTTGTTTTTAAAATTATAATTCACATATAAAAATGATAATTATGAAATTATTATTAATCTAGATATTATAGAATAAGTACAACTTTTTTCATAGTCAAGTTATCAAATTCATTTTTGAAATATGATCCAAATATCAACAAAACATATGACGTGAACTTAATTGATTAAGTAATTGTATATAACATTGTAATAAATAAAATAAAATTAATAATTAACATAAAAATTATCTTAAGAAAGTAAATATTTTTATAATTTAGAATAATAGGTAATGTACAAGATAAGTCAGACTTGATGTAAGAGGGATTTTATATTTAAACCCTCATTTTAAATGTATTCAAGTTATATTTTATAAATATTTTCATCCATGTCAATTTTATTAAAATTATTTTATAGATATATTTATAAAGATGTAAATAAATTATAACAGTCATTTTATTTCATTTTTTACTTTCTTTTATATTTTATCAAAATGAATCTTTTTCGTATTTTATATAGAATGTTTTCATAAAAATGAAAAAGTAATATTCTATTTTAAATTATATGGATTCATTTATTTTTCTTTATTGTAATAGGTATTTGATGTTCAGATTCCCTTATAGTAATTCATGATTTATTAAAATAAAAACCCTATTTCCCTGTGTTATGGTTATTTGTAAGAAGGTTTTTAATTTGAACCAATATTTTGATATTTGAAAATGTTTTTCCTGTGGGTGAAAATAATATTTTTGTACAAATGGAATCTTTCATGAATTAAAATTACGTTATGGTTCTTGGAAATTTTTTTTGATGATGGGTGGTTCATTTATAAAACAAGTATGTATTGTTATATTATTAACCAATGATGGGTGATCTTGATATATCTCGCCAATGCATTGAGTAAAATGATAGAGTTAACTAGTTAGGTTTCTCTTTAGAGAGTATTGAAATTTACTAGGTATGTTATTCAATATTTATGTTTTATATATAAGTGATATCACATGTTACCAACATAAATGTTTTATTATTTATAATTAATTTTCATGTAAATCATTTTATTTCAAATAGAAAACTAATAATCCTTTGTTTTAAAGGAATGATTATACCTTTTTGGGTAAAAATGAATGTTTTTAATGAAAAAATCATGGGTTTGATTGTTTTCTAAGAAACCATTATGATTTTTATTTTTTCTTTATGTCTTCTTATAAAGTTTTTTATGAAAAACATTTGACATTAAAGCTTATTTAATGTGATATTAAGTGATTATTGGAGCCCAATGTTTATTATATTGAAGGAATAATCTCTTTTATGATATTAAAAGGGAATAATGGGTTTATTTATTCTTTTATATGTCATTTAATGAGGTTTTTGTTCTCAATCCAAATTTTTCAATCTTTTTACAATGATTAACGATGATTTGGAGTAATGATGAAGACTTAATAAGGAAAAATAAATAATGGGTATAGTGGAAATAATGCTAACTTAAAGGAATGGGTACTATTGTGTAATAGTTTTCGTAATTATCTGAAAATATAAACCTAAAAGGTCATTGGGTATGCATGTGATCCCATATTTTGTTAAAGTTGGTGTCCTAGGACCAACTATTTTAGCTTTTATGACATGAATATTTTTTATTGAATATTAATAAAACTTTTTATTATTTATTTTTTATTGTTCTCTATGTCTCTAAAGTAATAATGTTCTAGAGTATATATCACATTAATAAGGTTATATTAATTACCTACTTTGTTTATAACCTTGATGTGCTACCAAGATATTCTCAAACAATGTATTTTGGTTCTGTAATATTCTATTATTGGACACATATTACAAAGAATGTTGGGTACGAGTACTCATAAGAAGATGATGCTTCTTCTCATGAATTTTTCACTTATTAATCACCAAGATGGGAGATTATGAGAACATACCCATGAGAAAAAATTCAGCATGTTTTGTTTTAATTGGATATTCATATCTATGAGCTTGTTTGATGTTTACTAGACATTAATATTATTATTAATTCAAGTTACAACTTGTGTACTTATATGTATTTCATAAACCATGATGATAGCAGTTCCTGGAAAAGTTGGATATGTTGGGTGCATCATGAGTGACATGCCATTAATGTATAATTTTTAGAAGTATTTGTCCCTTACTTATTTATGGAAGCTGATATCTCATCCCTTTGATTGGAATAGAACATTAACATTAAATTCTACAATCATGTTGTAATGATGTGTTTATTTTATATATTCAAAGAAACACATATATAGTATATAGGTTTCTTACATGGTTATGAAACCTAATCGAGGAGATATTGTGATAAATAGATCATATTACATAGGGAGAATTTGTATGTGGTTGTCGACATGGAAACATTAATTTATCTCTCCTAGGTGACTTAACCTATTTCTATATAGTAATCTTGATCTTTAGATAGGCACTCATAATTACAACAAGATAAATTCTAAGAGGTTTAAAAACTAAGTGTTTTTGTTGATCTCGAATAAAATAAATTTGAGTTTAATTAGTGGAATAAATATTATTCTCAACATCGGGAAATAATATTATTCATGTTATATTGATCGCATAAATTAAATAAATCTTTATTCCTCATCATGTGAATAAAATATTTATTTTATTAATTGAATATTTTAATAAATATGTATTCCCTTGGTTAGGAATGAAATATTTATTTATGAATAAAATATTTATTTAGTTCTTCAATAAATGATATAGGAGTTTGAACAGACCTAGTCTGGGTCTTGTGAAAAATATTAAGTAACAAGACTATTGCATAATATTTATTCTTGTGCAAGTTGGAGTACAACACAAAATAATAATAATATAATTATTATTTTTTGGAGTTGGTTTTATTAAAGTTAATAACTTTTATTTAATTTACATTATGAAATTAAATAATATTTTAATTAAAATCCTAACTCTATAAATATATGTCTAGGTATATTATATAGAATATCCAAAAAATGATAATGGAGAATTTTTTTGCACAATTAATTCTATATCCCTATCATGAATGAGAAGTTCCACATAGATATCTTTATGTCTGAAGAATGAATGATCAAGAACGAACAACCCATGGCATTTGAATCGTTGTAATAGCACCCGGAGATCGAGTGGTGTTTCTTGAAGATCATAGGAGAACATGTGGATCACCACCAGAGGGATTATATACTTGTATCCTAATAGTGAAATGAAGGTAATCTGAAAGGTTCCTTTTAGATGATCAATATTCAGCAACGAACAGAGTTCCTAAGCCTTGGTAGTTATTTCTTAAACTAGTAAATAAATTAATTATAAATTTGAGGAGAAATATCCTCTCTCATGATTTTGGGAAAAAATTGTTCAAATAAATTTTCATATATCACCCACCCACTCACGCTTCAACTACACCCAGAACCATCAAGTGGTATCAGATTGGTCATGTTTAAATTTATAATTATTTATTTTATTGTTGATCTATGAACAATCATGGTTATATTTTAATTCCAAGTTACTTGTTCTTTAATATAATTTGAATTAACATGTTATTAACATATTTATCATGCTCATCCAGTGTTTTATTTTCATTAAGTTTTTAGAAATATTGAAGAATGACCAGAGATTCCACTAGGAAGTGCCAAATATTTGGCTGGTAAAACTAGGTTACACGTTGCATGGTCGAAGCACATGTTGTATAACCATGCACATTGTATCTAGATGCCTCGGGAAATTAACTACATGAAGATATTTTACTAAACACCATGTGTTGTTTGGGATAACCTAGAATATAGCAAGAGTGTATAGGGTGTGCAGTTGGCATGTAAACACTATGTAGTATGGACGACTTAACATGATGAATCCCCATGTGTGTGACATGGATATACAAAAACCAAGGTACGTGGTGTATAGCTATATGTACACTTTGTTTCTTCTTCCATTAACGGAAAAAATTAAAATTAAATTAAATTTAATATTACAGTATTAAAACCTTATTTTATTGATTGGAACATCGTTTTATGTTTTGAATTTTAAAAATGGTTTTAAATAATTTTAAATAATCAATTAATTTATTTTGATTAATATTTTATAATTGGTTATTCTATTTATTTTCCATTAATTCCATTAATGATGGTTATCTCCTAATATGATCATATGGTCATTAAGATGAAATGGAATTATTTAATTGTTAATTTATTTAATGCAATCATGTTTATCTTAAATGATAAAACAACAAATAAATAAGTGGATGTTAGTTTTTTACTTTTTTATATTCGTTGCATGTGTGATCATTCCTGAGATTGACCAAGACCTGTGTCTGTTTTGGAAGTATTAATTTAATTTATTACATGAGTTTTTAATTATTTAATATTAAATTGAATAATGTATTGTGATTCATTCACCTCATATTTATTTTGTTTAACCTATGTGTCCAAGTATATTTATGTAACCACCTTTAACTAATAATTTGGTTCCCCTCACCTATATTTGAGGAATAAATATTTGTAATTAATAGAGCATCTGAAGGAGCATAGAGGTGGTTCAAGACGAAACCATAATGATGCCATCCTAGGGGATAAATTGTTAGATATGTGGAATGTTTTAACTCATTCTAAGATAGAAAATAGGACTTTTTCCACTAGGTCAAAGTTTTATTTAATGTTTACTTATTAAATCAACCATTAGATAAAGCTCATGAATCGTTCATTTAATTAATTAATAATTTCTATATATGCAATTATTTATTTTATGGATGCAAATCCACGATCACATAAATAAATGAATTAATGTACAAAGACAGGAATTAAATAAATTAATTATGCATAAATATTTATCCAATTTGGTTAATTAATTAAGTAACATCCACTTGATATTAATAAGACGTGTATAAAATTAAACTAGATAAAAATTTAAGAATTATAAATTAAAAACCCTCAATTAAATATTAAGACATACTAAGAATTCTGTTACTTGATTGGGAATGAAATCATAGAACTAAGTGTAGTAAATGGCCAAATTCTGGACACTTACTTTTATCAAGGAGTTCTCAAGAGAGTTTTGGGTGGAAATAACCAAAATTATATTGAGTTTAATGGCCAAAGTATATTAAATAAACAATTAGAGGTAAGTGTTGTGAAAATCCCTATAAGGATTTTAGGATAGGGGAATCCACTAAATGGATCAAGGAGCTGCAAGTCTGTAGTTGGAAAAACCTCCTGCCTAACTAATTTATTATGGTTTTCATGGCCAAAGTCTAGATCATTAAAAAAATTAATGGGGATTATTTCCAATATAATGTTAGAGAAACTAGAAATTCCATGTTCAATGGTTAGGGATATTGAAGCTTGATAAAATAGTAGGATATTTAGAAAATAAAAAAAAAAATACTTTCTTATTTATATATCACTTATTTTTAATCAAGAAAGGTACTAATAATTGGATATTTTTAGTTAAAAAATAAACTGAAAAGTTCATAATACACTATATCCCAATGATCAACATTGAAGAAATATAACCACCCAACTGGTAGTAACTTCTAGGAGTGTTTTAGTTTCCTTTGGGTTGTCCTACACCATGTTTGGAAATCTTACCTGTTATAATCCCCAATGCAATATCTATTGACTCAAGAGGTAAGTTATGAATAGTTACATGTTTATGAAAAAAAATTATCAATAAGGTTGATGTTCAATGTTTGAGGATTTCAGAAATGTATATTGAACTAATTATGTCTCATGAAAACAATAATTCATATAGTATGCTTGAGCACCTTCGTGGTCTTTACCAGGAAAGATCTTGATAGGAACCATTTGAGATTTCCAAGGCTCTATTTCAAAGAAATCTTGGAGAGGGTGCCCTAGAAATGTCCCATGTATTCATGATCATTTAATGCATTGAGATCTTAGAGGTCATAGGGCTTAATCTCCCTAAATAACTGTTCACTGACCTCATTCTATCATCACTCCCACAGAGATTTTATAAATGTTTTGTAAATTTTATTATGAACAACATTGATAACTCTCAACTAGATATTATTACTCTACCTCTCCAAGTAAATATGGATACGAATCATGAAAAAAATATCATCCTTATAGTGAAAATTTTAAATGGATAATAATGATATTTAAGCCTAATTCTTCATCATGTCCTTCCATGAAGAGGAAGATCTAGGGAAAATTAAAGGAATCTGATGATGTATGTTTTACATGTGGCTGGAAGGGCTACTAGAAGAACAATTGCACCTATAAAAATAAGAAAGGGGAAGTTTTAGGTGTTTTCACTATTAAATTAAATTTATCTATTTATAAAATTTGGATATTACATATATCTTATGTTTCTCACTTATATAGTCAAAGAAATTAACTATGTAGATTTACAATGATTGATGGGGGAGAGGTCAATATTTGGGTATCCAGAAGAGCTAAAAAATTTATTGTAGATATCAGGGACTACCACCTCACACTGCCAACCAGAATGACCTTAGTTTTAAAGGGGTTTTATTATGTTCCTTTAATTACTAAAAAATTATTTCTATATCCAAACTTCATACATATGGGTTTATCTTCTAATTTGTGAATAAATTTTGCTTCTTATATAAAGATATCATTTTTAGTGTAAGGCACATTTAAATAATGTTCTTTATGTGTTGGATTACCTGAACTATGTAATGGGAATTGATAACAAATTTATTCACATGACTCATTACACACCCAACTTTGGTATCACCAGCTATGTCTTGTAAATGAAAATCTATTGACTAAATTACATAAAGATAGATTTTTATATTCTTTAGAACTAACACCACATGGTGTATATCACACATATTTACAATGAAATTTTACCAATTCCCCATTTAGTGTTAATGGTGAAAGGGATAAAGAGATTATTGAATTAGTTCATACTGCTGTGTGTGGATAATATTCTATCGAATTAATGGGTGTGTAATGACCCGAAAATTCTCATTGGCATGAGAGTACAACGATTCATTACTAGGCCTTAATCGACATCCCCAAGACACCAAAGGCTAGAAATAAATGTTAAAGGGTTTCAAAGACATGTGGGGGAATATTTACCCTATAAGAAATAAACTAATAAACCTACCAACTATAACAAAACATTAACTATATTATACATAAACAAATGGATGAAAACTCAACAACTTCATGTATCTCAAAATCACATCAATGTAAGAAACAGTAAAAGAATAACCAAATATCAAAGTACACAGCGGATAGACTACACAAGACTCTCCAAAGACCTCAAGACTCCATGCTCCACCATATCCAAGCTCAAAAATCTATCAACCACCCAAACATCATGAGGTAGTGTTAAACACATGGGAAACATTAACTTTACCCTTGTCCCATAAGATAGCATCTGAAAAAGAACCAAAGTGCCAAAGAAGGGGTGAGTATAAAACTCAGTAGTTTTTCCCTAATGAATTCCCTACTCACGCCACTAGGATAAAAGAGTTAGCAATAATTATATACAAAAAAGTATATAAATTTTTTTCTCAAAAACAGTTTATAACTAAATATAAAAACGTTTCCAAAGCCATTCATTACCAAAAGCATAAAAGTGAAATTGAAACCAATTTTCCTAGAAAGATATTTTCTAGAAAAATAACTAAATAATCTTTACAACCATTTCACAATATCCCTTTATCATAATACCCAACCATTCCTCAAACCCATGAAACTAACCATGCATGCTTTTTATTGACAGTTCCATACTCGTTAGCGGTTTCTTATCGATCTACCAAGTCGTAACAAGTTAATTGTCTCCCATGTTCCATTAACCATTTGGCACCGAGCACAAGGTCATATTTCAACCAAACCCCATGTATGCAATTATCATGTGCCATTAAACCTTTGGCACCAAGCACAAGGTCATATTTTATCCAATCCCCATATATGAAACATGAAAACACACCACATATACCCAACAATCATGCCAAAATAACTCTTTCAATAAAAACACATTTTTATTGAAAACCATTTCTCTCAGAACCATTTCAATTCCAAAACATTTTAATTCCAAAGAATTTCAATAAAACTCATTTTTTATTGAAAAATATTTCTATTGGAAATATCTTTTACATTAACTATTTAGAAATTTCGGAAAATCTATAATTTAAAATCATCATTTTAAATTCATGAAACTAAACCCCCTTTTACACAACTATTCACCAACATCATGCAATTTTACAAAAACCATAAATCATCCCAAATGAAGATTTTTCCATGAATTTAAAAAAAATAAACCAATTTGAATCTAAACCAATCAATTCTAGCAAGAATAGATGAGAGTAAAGCCATTATCCTTGAAGGTTTTGACGAATCTTTGACAACATACGAATAATGCATAAGAAAGCGGGTCGATTCTCCAAGAACGGCCTTAGTTATCTTATCCTAGAAAGATCATGACCCAACATTGAATTATTAGTGATCAAAAAACAAATATCTACCGACAATAGGTTCATATCCAAGAAATAATAGAGATTGGAGAAGTAGATCTAAGAAGATATATGAAAAGATGACAAATATGGAAAGAATGGTGACATACCTCAAGAGTCGGACTTAAAGTCCCCAACGGAAGGATTTGGGTTAGATCCAACTCATGTGGGGAGGCTTATCCAGACTTATATAGAGATTAATCTCAAAATAGGGGCGTTTTGACGCCAAGACGAAATATATTGAGCAAAAATGAGTAAGCTCCTAGAATATAGGTTCTAGATTTGACCTCTGCGCAAGGTTTGACCACACGGTTTGGGCCAACCATGTATGGATTATGTGACCATCCTTTAGGTCCCAACACCCCTTATAAAACCCCCAAAATATCCTATCCTTCACCTTTACCCTTTTTTTATAAACACATTTTTTATGGAAACATCCCACTTTATGGAAACAACAAAATTTATGGAAGTAACCCACATTATGGAAACACCCCCCATTATGGAAACAACCCACATTATGGAAATAAACAACATTATGGAAACACAAAACTTTATGAAAACACTATATTTTATGGAAACACTCTATTTTATGTAAACTCTCTATTAAAGACACAATAATTAAAAAACATGATTAAAGGTGTTATGTACCCAAAACCGGGGATACTACAGGGTGGGTACTCATACTTCATAACATTTATTGATTATTTTAGTAGATATGGATTGGTAAATTTAATGAATTATAATGTCGAATATTTTGAAGAAATCAAGGAATATAAGAATGAATTTGAGATTGGCTTGGTAAGAATATTATGAAACTTCTCTCACACCATGGTAGAGTATATCTTAATCCAAACTTCATTGATTATCTATGGGAGTTTGATATTTTATCTCAAGTCAATCATCCTTATATGATTTAGATAAATTGTTTATGTGAAAGGATGATCCAAAAATTTTTGGAATTGTTGAGATAAATTATGATTCATGAGAGTCTTCTGTTTTCCTTTTGGGGATACACATTACAACCAGCTGCATATATACTAAACTAAGTGCCAACTAAAGAAACTGAAATATACCATACCAATTATCGAATAGAAAGAAACTCATGTTGTCTTAGTTACATGTGTGTGGTTGAGAAACATTTTTTAAGTACTCTACATGTAAAAGTATTGCACTCTGATGCACAAAGTGTATCTTTATAGGATATCACAAAGAAACAAAAGGATACTACTTATAAAATAATTCAGACAAAAAGGTTGTGGTTGAATGATGTCCCACATTTCATGAGGTGGATATTATCTCTAAAGGAGATATTGGGAGAGAGATGTACTTTGATGATTCCCATGTTCAAGATACACAAGAGTTTTAGCATGAACAAGTTTCAAAAATCCTCATGGAAGAAGAAATTTCTCCACATACACATTTACTATATAGAAGTAATAAAGTGTTTAGAGAGAAAAAAAATATGATTTTCTAGTCACTATGTATAGTGACTCAATATTAGTTGATAATAATGATCTTATAACCTTTAAGTAATAATTAAGTGGCACATATATTGTCCAGTGGCAAGAAGAAATAAATTATAAAATGGATTCCATGTACCAAAACCAAGTTTGGATTTTGGTAGAACCTCTAGCATATGTAAATCCCATTGGTTGAAAAGAAGCATTCAAGAAGAAACTGGAGAGGGAAGGACATGTCAGCACCTACAAGGTGTGACTGGTTGCAAAATGATTTAAATAGTATCAAGGAATTGACTGCAATGAAAACCTTTCTCTAGTTTTAATACTAAAATCCATCAGAAGTCTACCTTCTGCTACAACTTTCCATGATTATGAGATTTGGAACATGGATTTAAAAAGAACCTTCCTTTATGAGAACCTTCAATAATTAGTTTATATAACATAGCCCAAAGGTTTTGGGGCTTCTAAGGATTACAACAAGGTATGAATCTTACAAACATCCATTTATGGATTAAAGAAAGCATCCAAATCATGGAAAATTAATTTTGATGAGTCCATAATAGAATTTGGTTTCATAAAGGAATAATGTGAACCATGCTTCTATAAATAGTTTAGTGGGAGTGAATTTTTTTCCCTAATAGTATATGTTGATGACATATTACTCAATGGAAATGAAATACTAGTCTTATAGTCTGTTAAGGCATGACTGTATAAATGCTTATATATAAAATAATTTTGCGAGGAAGTATATATTATTGGGATCAAGATCCATCATGATATATCCAAGAGGTTTCTCAACATAATTTGAAGTACATAAATTGAAAAAATTCTGAAGCGATTTGGTATCTAACCATCCACGAGGGGGGTTTTCTAGCACACATGGAATTCTAATTTCTATGAAAATATTCCCCCAGACACATTAGGAATGAAAAAAAATGACAAAGATTCCATATAGATCAACAATTGTGTTAGTCGTGTGTGTTATTTAATGCACCAGGTTATATATCTCATGTGATTTAAGTGTGGTGGGAAGATATCATGTTCTTACAGGTGACTTTCATTGGATGGTAGTCAATACTATCCTTAAGTATCTAAGGAATACTACAGATATGATCCTATTTTATGGGGGTGATGAGGAACTAGTCATTAGATGATATTCAGATTCTAGTTTCCAAACTGATCAAGATGTCATGATGTCACAAATGGGATACATCTTCACTTTGAATGGAGGTGTTGTGATCTAGAAGATCTCAAAGTTGTTTGTGGTAGAATATTATACAGTAGATTCCAAGTATATTTCAGATTCTAAGGAAGATAAATAAGTAGTATGGATGCACAACATCATCCATGATATTTATGTGGTACCTATAAGTAAAGATCATATCCCATTCTTTTGTGATAATACTAAAATAATGGATTTTGTAAAATACACAAGGTCACATAAACAAATAAGGAACATAATTCATAATTATCATATCTGGAGGGATTTTTCTCAGAGATGTGAAGTATTAGTGGCAAATATTTCCATAGAAGAAAACATGGTGGATCCCTTGAATAAATACATGACACATCAGAAACATGACTATTATGTGAGGTCTAGCGGACTGAAGTTCATAGGAAGGATACTCTAGTCTAAGTGGGAGTTTTTTGTATTTGGTGTCCTAGGACCAACAAGTTTTACTTTGATTACAAGAATATTCGATTTATTGAATATTAATAAAACTATTTATTACATATTTTTTGTGGTTATGAATGATTCTAATGTAATAATGTCCAAGAGTATATGTCACATTGATAAGTTCATAGCAGTTTACAGCAATGATGAGAACTTTGGTATGCTATAAATATCGTATCAAATAATTTTATGTGGTTGGATTACATACTATGTTGAGACACATAGCACATATACTATCAGTTGTGAGTACTCATTAGTAGATGAGGATTCATCTCATGAAGCTGGCACTTAGTAATCTCTAATATGGGAGATTATGATAACAGACTTGCTGGTAGGAATTTTATATGTTTCAGTGTCATTTGATATTCCTATATTACATAGTGAGAATTTGTATATGGTTTTCTACATTAAGACATTAATTTCATTATCTTGGGTGCCTTAACCCATTACTAGACCGAAATCTTCGACTTTTGTAAATTTCTATTATTACCAATGAGAAATAATCCTATAGGGCCACATACTAATTTTTTCTATTGATCTCAGTTAAATTATACTTGAATTTAGTTAATGGATCAAATTTTTTAATAAAGTCCAAGGAATAATTTTATTCAAGTTATATTGATCACATAAAATAAATATTTATTTATTCACTAGTATGTGAATAAAACATTTGCTTTATTTATTGAATACTTTAATAAATATTTATTCTCTATATTTTGAAAAAAATATTTATTAATGAACAAAATATTCATTTATTTTTTCAATAAATGACAGAGGGGTTCTAATGGACCATGATATAGGCTAATGAAAAAAATTAAATAACAAAACCATTACATAATATTTGTTATTGCGCAAGTTGTTATGTGAAACAAAATACAAATAATATAATGGCATGGTGTTTATTAAAGGTAATAAATGTTAATTAATGGATAGTATGAAATTAAATAATATTTTTACTTAAATCATAAATTTATAAATAGAAGGCTATGTATATTGTGTTGAATAACAAAAAAATGAGAATAAGTAATTATTGTCCAACAAAAATTCTCTCTCAACTCATCATTCTCTATCCCTCTCATGAACAAGAAGTGCAAGATGGATTTTATCAAGGATGAATAATGAGAGATCAATAATGAAGAAACCAATATATTAGACTCACCATGCTAGTACCCATAGATCAGGTGTTGTTTCTCAGAGATCATAGGAGCACATATGGATCGCAAATAGAGGGATTCTATCCATGGATCCTTGTAGTGCAATGATGGTAATACGAAAGGGTCCTTTCAGATGATCAACATTTACCAAATAATAAAGTTACTAAGACCAAGTATTTATTTCTTCAAATATTCAATAAATTAATTATAAATTTGATATGCGATATCCTCACTCTTAGTTTCATGCAATGATTATTAAAGGAAATTTAAATATATCACCCACCAATATACACTTCTACTATGCCTGAAACCATAATATTTTACTTTTGGAATTTTAGGATTTGTATTGTTAAAATTGGGATACATTTATTGGTGTCAAATAAATAATTATAAAGTATATGTTTTTAGCACCATATTCAAGAGTGCAGGTTTGGTGCTGTCACATTAGGTTTCAGAGCTAGGTATAGATGACTTTGGAGATTGCAATGTTTTCATGTGAGTTTAACTTGATAGTAATAGTTATCATTATGATATTTTGATTTTAATTTTTAACATAAGTCTAGAGTCATATAAACCCCCTTGATGTCTTAGGAGGTAGAATTTTAAGATGATTAAGAGTGTTTTGGGAGTCATATTTGGTAATACAACCCTTTAGTTTAGTATATGTTTTAGTGAAAATGTTATTTCAGGAATAATATTTTTATATTATATGGACATAAGTTGAAAGCTCATGATAACCATTAGGGTTAATATGATCTCTGATATAGTGTTAATTATGGTTAATCAGTATAAAAGGTTTGTTAAATGTTGAGAATATATGATTCACCACCTATATAACCATGGTATTGAAAAAATGATTTAATGACTATTTCATTAATGTTATTTTGGAAAGAGTTTACTATTGTGGGGAAATTAAAATATTAAGATAAATTGAAATACTTTTGGATATGATCATATTTTTATTTGATGAATAGAGGTCAAATTATCTTTTTTAAGTATATATGTTTTTTAGTTAAAGGTGATTTATGTTATTTATGCGAATCATTATCATATTTTGGAGAGTATATGATTAGTGCGTATACATTTTGGTTATATTAATTATGAGTGACTAATGCTATTTGAAGATAAATGTTAAATTAATCTTAAAAGAATATGTGATCAAATCCTTCTAATTTTTATGTTTAAAACTTGACCAAGAATATTTTGATGAATTTTAAGGTTAGTTATTTAAAAATTTATCTAATTTGAACATTGGGTGTAATTATTGAGGCTTTGGTGATTCATTTTGTATTTCTTTATATTTCATTATGGTAATTATCTTACCTTGTTTTGGTTATGGTTAATGTCTAAAGATATGGGGAATACATAGTTATGTTTTTTTAGAATTATGTGATCAATTTGATGTTTATTTTAGTGTTTTATGGAAGAAAAATTGATCTTTAATACTCATAAATTTAATTAAAACATGATATATTGTGGGAAACTGACTAAAACCCACAACTAAAGGATGAAAATTTCATTTATGGGTTTGAAGAAAATCAAGTAAGAATATTTCCTTTTGTTATTATTCAATATAGTATAGGAATTCCAAAAAACTCAGAAAATGATCTTGAATAAAAATTTATCATATTAACTTTATTTATTTTGAATATATGGTCTTTTCCACATCACTTTGGTTTATGGTTTAGCCCTCATTAACTTTATCATGTTCATTCACTTTCTTATGATCAATGTTCTTTGTCACTCTCTATCATTATTTGGATATTATATTTTTACTCCATGTACATATTTTCACTTCCCACAAATGTTGTACTATTTGGAGAACTAATTATGTGTTATTCTATATGACCTTAATATTCACATTTCCCACTTTTCAAGAGGAATTTTTATTCACCATTTTTATGATATGGGTTTTCCACAAGGAAATTTTAAAATTTGAAACCCTTGAATACAAAAAATAAATTAAAAACTGTAAGGATTAAATTTTTTAAATGGTCTGTATTTAATATCTTAATATGTTAAACAAACATTTTGTTTGATATCATATAAAATACACAATAATGATCTTAAATAAACAATGAAATATTATTATTTAATAACTGTTGTAACCTGTTCATTGAATCGGTGGGTATGAATAGGAGTAAGAAAATTATTATATATATATAATGACACTAATAAAAACAATTATTGTTAAATTATTGGGAAATATTCACTCATATTTGGTAATGTCATCTAATTCTTCAAAAATATTTTTTCCCCGAAAATGATTTTTAATACTTTTTGTGAGTGAATAATATAATTATTTTTTAGATATTTTAGAAATTAAACATCAATAAAATGTTTCTATTTGTTAATTCTACGTGTAAAAATTATCTTAATTTTATTTTTTGTATTTTTTTAGAAAATATTGACTTTTTAGTTAATAGTAAAAAAATACTTCTTTTTTGTAGAAATTTAATTTCTTTTAGTTAAATAAAGTAATTTAAAAGTGTCACTACACATTAAAATTGACCTAAAAGTAAAATAATTTTTATTCAGTTAGATAAAATCTAATTAATAAAATTTTAATAATTATTATACATACTTTTGGTATAGTTCATTTTTGGGCATAAAAATGCATTGTTCTAAAAAACTATTTTCCATCAAGTTTAGTGGTTTTATCTAAAATTAATTTATACCACTAATAAAAATAGATAATTGGAAAATTAATTCCATAATTTGAATCATGAGGTTAAAATTTGGTAAAGATAACACTTTTATTTTTATCCATTTATCATAGTAACCATAATAAATTTGTGTTACCACAATAAGGGTAAAATGGGTTAATTATGGTTAAAAATAATGTTATAAAACTCAAAATCAATTAAAATATTTTTCTTTAATTTAAATGGATGTTTTTATTTCATCCATAGTCATACAAACATCTAAAATATTCCCTTTTCCCATTTAGTTATCATTTTGAGATTTATAATACTTTAAGTAAAGGTAATGTCCAAAATGTCACTTTCTTGATTTTAATATTTATTATACTTTTTAATATGGAAAAAAATATATTTTCGGGTAATGAATGATTATTTTAGATAAAAAAAAATTTTCAGGTTAGTACATTTTTTTAGAAATAATTTCTATAATTCTTACTCAACACCGACATAGTTCATCTGTAAGCAGTAGAAAAATAAAGTAAATGATTTTAGAATCATTAAAAGTAATATTTGTTTGGTGAGTTATAGTGTCCCTATAATTTCATAGGTCGGTATAAAATTTTATCTATGTATGAAATGTTTATATTCTAAATCTGTTACTATATTATTATCTTTAAATTAAAATTAAATGAATAGTGTCAAAATGACATTAATGATATTTTACATTAAATAATATTTTATTGAAATGTTTAAAAAACATAAAAATTTAAAAATATGAATATTTGGATTTTTAATGTTCTAAAATCTCATCCTTCTTCAATATATGATCTAAATGTCACCATATAAGTAAAATAATAACCCATTAATATTGACAATGTCATTACCATAATATAGGTAAAATTTTGTTAACTAAAGAGTTAACCCAAAAGATAAGATTTAAAATCATATTTAAACCAGAATAAATTTAATTATGTGATTATATTAAGACATTATCCCCATTATATTCAAAATGATGTTATATTAGAACCATTTTACATGATTTAGATATATGTTATATTATAATATTTCATGTATTTTTAAAACTATCATTAATGATATTTTATAATTAATAATATTCACTTAAATGATTTAAAATTCCTAAAAATCATATTTTCACCAAGTTTATTTTTATAGGGTTGTAAATATATACCATGGTGCATTTATGGGACAATTTTCCTTTTATAGTTACTTTCATGACCCCTAAAGAGTAAAAAAATTTGATATCATGGTATGTATCAAAATGGTTAATGGGTGTTAAAATAACGATATAAGGGTTAAAAATAATATAACATGTAAATATTTAATTAAATCAGTGAATTTAGTCTCATACTCGTATTATCTTTTAATTATATGAACTTTGATCCATTTTAACAATAATATTAAATTATATTAATTTAATACTTTAAGAAATTAAAAGAATAACACTTCCCTCACTTATAAAAGAGAACCCCCTCTTCTATTCTCTCCAACCTTAAAGTGTAATGCCCAAGAAATGTGCTTTATATATTATGTTATGAAAAATAATTATTTAAATTAAGTGTTTTAATTAATAATAATACTTATAAACTATTATATTTCAATTTTATAGGATTAAAATTTATTTTTAATTAATAATGGTTGTCTTTTTTAAAAGAATATAATTTTATGAAAAGGGTTATTTAATAGTATATTTTGAATGGTAATTATATTAATATATGATTATAATTAATTTTTTTTCATTAAATGTTTTTTTTAAATGTTATATATATATATATTATTTTTCATTACATAAAGTATAATACAAAATATTGTGGTGTTACATCAAGAGCCATTTATTTAATCCAATAATTGACCAGATAATTTTATAAAATCCCATCGTATATTTTATAGGTCTTGGTTTGGGTATAATACTTACCTTATATGGCTAATGGTGTAAAGAAAAATAGGTTCTTTGAAGAATAGGTGCAGTTTTAACCAAATGTTTTAATTTTATTTATTCTTGTACTTTTTTCAAATAATTTTCAACCATGATGAAATAATAACATCATTATCTTCAAGATTATAATATGATATTATTTTATTGGTATAACCTATATCTATCTAATTACCATCAAATGAAAAATGAAACCATCGTTCGTGTGTACGACAGACTACCGACTCGTGAACTGATGTACTTTTTTTCCATAACAGCCTCTCATGTATAGTTATAATGATGTATTTAACGTATATATATGATATTAATGAAATTTTTATAATTCTGGAATGATAATACATCATCTAATTTTTTACCTTTCCATCCATTGAAAAGTGATAACGTTATTCATAAGTATGTGTGGATTATCATCTCCATGAAGTGATGTGATTCATTATTCATGACCACATCACATTGATGCTATATATAAATATATTTAAATAAATAATATGATATTTATGATATAATAATAATTCTAGAAATATAAAATTAATCTTACCTACTTTTCATCAAACACTTTGACAAATAAAAATGTTACTCAGGTGTATATACGGTCTACCGCCTCCATGATTATAACATAGTTAATTTTTCATAACCATATTTAATAGTTAGTTTTAAAAGTAAAATAAATGTATAAAAATTAAAATAAATTCATGATTAATATTCAAGATATTATATAATAATAACTCTTTGACTATAGTCGTCTTACCAAAATAATTTTGGATATATGAGATGAATATAGTCAAAATATTCGATCTGAAGTTAATTGATTAATTAATTCTATATGACATTGTAATAAATAAAATAAAAGGAATAATAAACATGAAATGGTTATTGATAAAGTATATAATTAACATAATTTTCTTATTTAAGGAGATAAATAACTTACTTGATGAGTTGAACTCAAGGTAAGATACTCTTTACTTTAAAAACCTTGTTTTACATGTTTTCATTTTCATTTTATAAATTTATTTCTTACATGTCCATGTTCTTAAAATTATTTTATTTATGTATTTATAAAATAATAAATGAATTATATAGGAAACTATATGTCACTTTGACTTTATTTCAATTGTTTTCAAAACGAATCATTTCACATACATTATATAAAATTTTTTGACAAAAATATGAAAGGAATGTTCTATTTTATCATATACAACCTTTATGGCTTTCCCAAAAACCATAACCATTTTTTGATTTTTGGATTAATTTAAAATGATTTCTGTTTTCTTAAAATTAAAACCCTTTTACCTATGTTATGGTTATTTTCAAAAATGGGTTTTAATGGAATTTATATTTGGATATCCAGAAGTGTTTTTATTATTGGTGAAATGTATATTTTGATGGAAATGAAAGCTTTCATGTGTTATAATTATTTTATGAATTTAAGGAATTGTTCATGATAATTAGTGTTTAATTTATAAACAAAGGCTTGTTGGTTCAATATAAACTGATGACGGATGGTTCTCTTATAAACCAAGGATGTTTGAGCTCGATATAACTTCTCAATGCATTAGGTAAAGGGATGGAGTAAACCGATTAGGTTTCTTCAAAGAGATTATTGGAATTAACTAGGTTGGTTATTCAATTTGTAGTATTGATATGGAAATGATTCCCGAAGTTACCTAAATGAGTTTTACATGATTTTTAATTAATTTTCATTAAAATAGTTTTATTTTAAATAGAAAACTAATAATATTTTGTGTTAAAGGAATGATTACACCCTTTTAGGGTAAAAATGTATATTTTTAAGAAAACATTTTTCCTGGATTATCATTTTTTCTTTGAGATCATTACAATTATGAATTTTAATTTTTGTTTTCTTTTAATGTTCTTTATGAAAATCTTTGGTCAATACATTTTATTTCATGTGTATGTAAGGGATTATTAGAGATCAAAGTTTATTATGTTAAACAAAAACTTGTTTTTATGATTTTGAAATGGACTACTGAGTTTATTTCATTATTTATATGTCCCTTTCTTATATTTTTGTGCTCAACCCGGATATTTAAATTTTTCCACAGGGTTTTAGAATAAAATGGACAATAATGAAGATTTAATATAGAAAAATAAATGATGGTAGTAGTGGGAATAATTCTCACTTAAAGAAATGGGTGATGTTATGTAATAATTTTTCCTAATTATCTAATGATCTAAACATAAAAGGTCCTTGTATATGTAAATGATATCATATTTTATTTTGATGATGTCTGTTTTTATGGTTTAAATTTGGTCACATTTATTTTTAACAAATCCATAAATGTGTTATTTAATTTTTCACCACCGAATCCAATAGTTTGGATTCGAGGTTGTCATCTGTACCATGGTGGATGTGTAGATTTTACAATTCATAATAAAACAATGGTAAAATAACATATAACATGTGTTCAATCTTGGAGAGATTAGAATGGATATTAATGAGGTTTTGAGGCATATCATATGAACTTTATATAGTATAGTCTCAGGTATCTTGTTTCTTTTATTAATACCATGTATATGATTGGTCTCTTATCAGATGTCTGAGTATCTTGGGTCTTTTTTTTGTTATTATGTGGTGAAATTGTTTTTATATTTGGTATATATCTATGATAAAATTTTATATTATATCTTTTTTTATTTTTGATATCTATTGAGTTATCTGTTGTGCATGGTATCAATATCACATTATCCCTAGTTTGTGGACTTGTCCCTCGCTACTAATTGGAATCCTCTTGTGTATGAGGAGACATACATTATTATTTAGGGTGCTTCAAATTGGATACGTAAAATCATATTGTGGAATTAAATTAATTATATTTGCAACATCTATTATAATAAAAAATATGTGTTAATCTTTAATTTTTTTCTTAAAATATAAAACACACGGTTAATGTAATAGTATAGGTTTTCATATGAGAATAAATTTTCATATTTTGATGTTTATTTTTATGCATTGATATTTGTATCTTTCATTTTAATTAAACATATACATTTTAAGTGGTTTGGTTTAATTCTACTTAATATTTCATCCTAAATATTATTATTTAATTTAATTGGTTAAGATAGTAAATACCTCATAAAAATAAAATCAATTTGAGAAATAAACTTTTCCATTGAGACTAGAATGAGGTATTTCCATTGGGATAATGTTTGGTAAATTTTTATTAATATTGATTTTTATTTTATTTATAGTGGGAGTTTAAAATATTTAAATTTATTAAAAATATTATTTTGACCTAAACTCCAATATAAGTTCATTATTTAAATGAATTTTTTATGGGATAGGGTTAGAAAAAAATTCGCTAAATTTATAATAACCAACATAAATAAATATCTCACCAGAAAACATAGAATCTATAATCATAAGTTATGGTTCATTAATTTTAATTATCCAATTTGTATATCATCTGAATTCTTCAAGTAAATCACTAGGTTATGTATCTTAAAGTTTAATTTTTAATATTAAATATATATATATATATATATATTATTCTTCAAATAATCATAGAAAATTTAATGGAAATGGATTGGATAAAATCTGATGAATATATTTTGACTAAACCTTGATAAAATTTATCATACCAAATGTTATATCTATGTTTTGAACATTGAGACCTTAAATTAAAATTTATTTTCATTATGATACAAATAGAAATAGGATATTGAAACTCTGATGGAAGAATTATAAGATATCCTAGATATAATTTTTATTCATAAATTATTATCTCCTCAATTAGAAATCCCTAATATTGATTTTTTCATAACTCTTCAAGAATCATTTTTTACCAATTGATAAAAATACAATTCATTTAGAATTTCTAAAATTAGATTCAAAATTTTCAAGATATCTTATTGAGATGTTTGAGTAATAAAAATTTATATCTTCAATTTGAAATCTCTATTGATTCAATTAGGTATAACTATTTTAGAAATAATTTCTCAATATTTTGAAGATTTAGTGCCTTTAAAATTTTTTAAATATTTTGTATGGATTTCGATATACAATTTTAAGTGATCAAACTTTCTCTGTATAATTATAAATCCTTAAATATTGAATCAAGATAAACTATTTTGAAAACCATTTCTATCTATTGATATGAATCTAATAACTTTTTCAATTTTCAAATCTGATTCATATATTTAAAGAAATATTATAGGGATGTTTTAGTGATTATTATGATGAAATTGAGATAATTTCTTCATCCAGATGGATCGGATTGTAAACCAAATATCAATGAAAATATCTTAGGGATTAAAAGATAATGGTGTTGGGATCAAATCAATTATATTTGTGGATTGATATGAAATCAAGGTATAATTTTCATAAAATTTCATCTTATCTCTTCATTTTTTTAGAAAAAATATACGTATTTGGGAAATAGGATACCATATTCTGGATCATCAGATTAAGAAGAAGCTATGGTGAATTTTGGTGGTGGTCAGTTATAGTCAATAACCATTAAACCATTGTTCATGATTATGATCAACAGTTGATGGTGGAGGTGTTCAATACAATATGTTTCAATCTATAATATAATGACAGAAATCATGACATGTGGTCATACAAGGGTAGAGTGTGTAGGTGTCAATGGCACTATGTGATGCTCACATAATCATCTAATCATTTTAATCTGAGGAAAAATTATGTCTATATGGATACATGCTTTACTAGATTAAATTATTGTTTCAATATCCATCCAATCATAGATCATATGGATAAAAAAGTTGAAATATAGTGTGGTGGTGCATTGATAATGTTCTATTGTTAGAGGTGAATAGGGGATTCACATGGCACTACCTAGTTGGATCAAAGTGTTCTATGCTTGTGGGGGAACATAAAAGATATCATTTCATAACTAAAAAATTAATTGTACTTTTATTGACACCCCATACATAATGAAATAATGTTTGGGTTAAATTAACGGTGTTTGGTTATCAAATTAATTTATTAGTTTTAAAAAATAAGAAAATTATTATTATTAGTATAATAATAGTATATTCTCTGATAAATTTCAATGTTGAGATTGGTAAATTTAACAAAAAAATAAATATTTATTTAAGGAATAGTGTGAGAAACTTTTTATAAAGTTATTTATAAAAAATGGGTGAAAGTATAATTTGTTCTAATTATTTAAAATATTATCATTTAAATATAATAATGTTTCTTAATGAGATAACATTGAATATTTGAAATATAAAATGTAATGAGATGTTATGGAAATAATTGTGTATTTTTTATAATTAAGATGATAAATTTTTTATCCATGTAATAATGTGAGTAATATATATTAATAATTCAAAATATTATAGTTATTTGAGTAAACAACACTAATAAAAAATGAAAAGAAATCATAAAAATTTATACTAACTTTCCTCGTAAAATTTAGATAACACTAAAGGCGTAATTAAATTGATTATGATTAAATGAATTTTATATGAAAGTGTTTTATAAATGTAATGGATATGAATAATGAGTGTGAGATTAAGGTGGTTTATCATAAGATTTATGATGATGATAATATAGAAAAAGGGTTATGAAAGTTATTTACTTAAGGTAAACGTGAATTTTTAAGGAAAGCTAGAGATATTAAATAAGTTATTAATGGGGGGTTCCAGTGGATTTAATCATATATATATTTATATATGTATATTATATATATATAAGTATAATATTACTTAAAATAACTAATAAAATTTAAAAATATTAATTATGTAATATGGAGAAGATTGCTAATGTTGTGAACCCTTAAAGTTGATGAAATTATGTGCTTGATAAGGATAATGGTATTCGCTCCTAATAATATAGTACCTTCTTTATAGATTTATGAGTATGTAATTTATTTCTTGAAATTAATGGAAATATAAAAAAAATTCATGAAGCATGTTAAATATATATGGTATAATATTCATGTTATGATTCAAATAAGCTATAATGGAATTGTAAAATGTATTGATTTTGATTTGGTTCACCTCAGATGATATGAATGTATATCATAATGTAAATAAATAAATATTGACCATGTTATGGTATGGATATTTGGTTAATTCTATAAAATAACATATAACTATTACTAAATTATTACTATTATCCTTCAATGATCAAGGAATGAGAGTATTTATTGAGTATGATAAGTTATATTAGGATTATTAAACAAACATTATCATGTGACTGATATGGGGATCCTTCATTTGTGATAAGTGATTTCATTATCCACTAATCTTTCTATTGTTCATTGTAGTCTTGTTTCTAGTGGATTAAAATTGAGAAAATGTACAAGTATGATTATACTTGTACTCACCCATCAAATTGGGTTATAGTGTAATAATGAAATTTATCATTTTCACTAATTATTCTTAGTAGAGATTTGTAAACATATATGTGTGTGTTTATTCCTATTCACCAATAATACTTGGCTTAGGATTATTAATGATACATGAGATCATTATAGAAAATTATTCACTTGCGTCTTTACGCTCTTTATCTTTAATTTACCAAGGATCCAGTCATAGGAATATTCACGAAATGTTTAATCCTTTAACCCGTAGAGGTGGGTTTGATGCAGACATAATATTCAATTGGAGATCAGTAGAGAAGTGTATTCCTTTAGCATCTACATCATGATATAATTTGATATGTTTATTCTTATATCATTTTAAGATAGTATATCTAGGTTGAATTATCCCGTGAGAAAATTGTGAAGTGATATAATAGAGTATTACTATTTTTTATAATAAATTTATATTTTTAAACTACAATTTATATATAATTTGGATGAGATTTTACATCAATGATGTATTGGGAACAAATGGATAAGGTTGTATCCAAGGTCACATCTCTAATTAGATGGATACTAGATTAATCTATGAGAGTTTTGGGATACTCTATAAGTATATATCCTTTGAGGGCCCTTTCTTATTCCTATAGAAGCATGAATATACTATACTTAAATAATCATTTTTATTTGGTTAGTGTGATGAAATTAGTCTATGGGTCTCTTGATAAGAA
Source organism: Viscum album (assembly GCA_963277665.1). Taxonomy (NCBI): domain Eukaryota; kingdom Viridiplantae; phylum Streptophyta; class Magnoliopsida; order Santalales; family Viscaceae; genus Viscum; species Viscum album. The sequence continues at coordinate 2,086,958,850 of OY728140.1, read as the reverse complement.
TTTATAATTATATTACTATAATAAATGATGTTTTTTAGATTTTTATTTTTTCTACACTTTTTTATTATGATTCACGTAAACACTTATTGTATATGGGGTTATATCACTTATTTGGATGAACATATTAAGTATTTTTTTCTCACCCATTCATGTGCACTCATGCATTGTTCTATCCTACGTCCCTAAAGAATATTAGGCACAGTGAATATATAATCTTATATGATAGATATGGGTAGTATATAATTTATTTACTGATATTGAGTTTTAATTATGATGACCATACTCAGGTCATTATTATTTTAGCCTTTATTTATTCAGGATTTTTTGTTTTTATCTTGTGGTTTATTTAATTATCTTACATTTTAGTATAGATATGTTGTAATATATATAGTTGCATTATATTACATGCTAATTTATTTATTTATTCCATGGAGGATGATATTTATTGATATCATGGGGATTATATTGCACGATAGTAGGTAATAGGTAATGTTTGGAGGTAATTTCTCTCGCTCATTGAGTGGATACCTTGGCACTAGTCACTAGCCTCTAGATTATTGGAAGTGGTCTTGAGGAATTTACTTACTAGTATTTTAAGTTGTGACATATTTTTATCAATTAATTAGGTTGTATTTTATAATTAATAAAATTTATTTTTGTTTAGGATAGGATAGATATAATTTTTCTAAGGACATTAGTTTATATAGTCAGAATATAGGACTTTGCATATTTCTAAGCATGACTCTTATTATTGAATCACAATTTTGTTACTATTATAAAAACATGGTTTTTAAAGGATATGAACATGAATCGTTTAAAATTAGATCATGATTCTATGGTTTTATGATTGATTAGATTAAATATATTAATACACTAATTGAACAAAATCGGTAGAAGATATATAGATATCCATGTCATATGATGTGATCTCAAGACTATGATATTTTATTAGAGAGTAGTATTTATATATTGTGGTATTTATTTCTTATAGAATGTAAATGATATTTATTAATTCCTTCAAATTTTACCTCTTTTTTACTATGAATTGAATGAAATTATGAATTTTTTATTATTTGATAATTAGAGATTTCATAGTCTTCTATGTGAAATTGAAAGTTTGTTCCACTGATTTTTCATATATTTGAATGTCACCTATTGTCAATTTCAAAATAATGAATCATTTTTTATATAATAATCTTAGAATAAGAATGATTGAATATTATATGAGTATAGTTTTATGTAATGTGGTTAAAATAATCTATAATATCATCACATAAAGTAATTTCTTGTGGATAAAATAAAAGTTAAATTATATAAATGGGTGTAAGTAGTTCATTTATTTTCAGTTTCTAGATGAGGGGACTCCATAAAGGATCTGTCAAGTGCTTCTCATTCAAGTCAAGATGGTATATTGCTTTTGGGTATTGCACAGTTATTTAAAATTAACTATATAGATCAGTGTTAGGGATATAATAAGATGAGTTTTGAGTCTTTTAATTGTATTTTTACTATTACTCTCCTCTTGTCATGTATTATTCTAATGTTTGGAACTAATCACTTATTCCCATCTGTATAAGGATAGGATCCTTCACTTTAGATGTGGTGTTAGTAATCTTTATAAACCATTCCCATATTATATAATGTTTTAAGGAGGAAGGGAACATATGTGAGGCCTCTTTATCCATAACTTCAAAAATAGACTAATGATGGGAAGAATGGATCGTTCCTGAAAATTTATGAAATATTAACTAGAAAAATATAGTGGTATTTAAATTTTACTATGATTTAGAATGTATGAGGTGGTGGTGAGATCATTGGCATATTTTTTTTGATGACAATATGAGAAGGTAGTTGGTGTTTCCCTTTATTAAAATTTTATAAATATTTTTCGAATCACCATTTCCAGTTTGTGAATGATTTTATAATTATTCCTCTTCATAAGAAACATAAACAGTGTAAGTCATGAATTTGGTAAACACTTGGGTGGGTGATGATCTATAGAGTGTGTATGATGTGATCATAGGTATGAAATCATGTTTAATGATTAATAAATGCTCATATATTACTAATTAATCATGTTTATCAAATATCTTGATGTTTTGGTGGAACCAAAAAGGTTAACATGTTTTTCGAAAATAGTTGTTGTATTATTTTAATTTTTTAATTTACTTTCATATATATTAATGATACAACAAAATTTTATAGCGTGTTAACCTATTTTAAATGGAATTGGTCACATGATTAGTAATATGTATTTCAATTGATTTCATGAGGGTGATATAGGTAAATCTTATTGGGTCAGTGTATATCCACCCCTAATCATAAATATTGATGTGTATATAGATATCATATGTTGTTTTGTAGGTAATGAAAAGGCTCTATTGTTCATTGTAAATGGATCATTGGATATGTGTTCATATTATGTTTGTTAGTTTTTGGTGAGATGTTGATAGAGGTGTTGGATTATCCATGTTGTAGGGGAATCATTTACTAGTTCATTGTGACTTTTTAGGATTGTGACTATGTTATTTATGATGCACTCTATATGGTTTTTAGTTAAATTTAAAATTTATTCTAAATTATTTTTTTATTTTAAATGAAATTTTATTTTTGTTTTAAGTAATTAGTTTTTATTTTGATTTAAAATCACTTTTCATTGATTATTTTTATTCTTTGTGCTATTTTACAGTCTCTAATGTTTGTAGAACTTTATTTAGGTCATGTGGGGATCCCATATCAGGTCTTTATATTCGACCTCTAATTTTTGGGTCTTCATAAAATGCTATTATATTAATATTATTGATGTTTGAGTTGTGATAAGTCTGGTAAGCATAGATAATCAGTTGATCTTAAAATAAGAGGTTCCCATAAAAATTATATTTAACCTATTTATGATTATATTTTAATTTACATCGATTTTTCATCGGATGAGTGATTTGATAATACCATATAGGATTTTGTTTATTGTTCACTAAATTTGGGTTCATCCATGGTGTATTAGTACTGTAATCATGCATCATGATAGGCATGTGAACAGGTAACATGCATATGCATTTCTTTTTGAAAAAAATTTAATGCCTCAAAGTGATTTCAAATTGATTTTCAAATTATTTTAGTTTCATACTAATTTATTTGAAATTATTTACACTTGTTTCTATAAAATTAAATTTTTTAGGGAATGAATCACCGAAATGTGAATAGAGCTACATAGGAATAAGATAGATATCACATTTTTCCCCTGTGATCTATGAAGATGAAATTTATGTATAGTTCCTTATTTATATTTTACTTTATGGTGTTATAAATATTCATCCATATAGATGTAATGTTGGTGATTATGTGTCTTGGATTTTGTAGTGTGATAATTTTCTCAACCAAGGATATAAGAATGTATAGAGTGTTCCTAAAATCGTGAAAATGATAGTCAAAGTGATCCAAGTTATTAGGAAGGTAGTGGATCAAGAGTGGCTTAAAGAAGTGGATCATGTTATAGAGATCCGAAAGTAGAATTTGAATATCATTATGGGTGATGTTTTACTATAAGAATATTAGGATCGAATGTAAAGGATCAATCGAATCATCTAGTTCTTTATACCCCAAAAAACTTCGAAGGATGATATTTCTACTTATATTATCAATAGAAAAAATCATAAGTGGCACGAGAAAGTTTTGGAAGAGAACCTATATAAGGATATGACAAGCATTGAATTTAAGAAAATTTCCAATTGTTTGTTTTAACCAGATTCATTAAAGATGATGAAAACATGAGAGTTCCTAGAGCTGGAGTAGGGGAACATAATTATTTTGGAGTAAAAAAACTAATTTAATATAGTTATCTCATTTTATGCTATAATTGATCTTCATTGATAGTCTCAAGGCATAATGTTTTGAGATAACACATTTACAAGAGATATAATCGAGGGTGATTCTACTTGAACTACTAAAATATATGGTAGTGGTATATAAATATTTAATATCTAAGTAATATATGAAAGATATAAAGGGTGAGAATTCTTTTCTTACCTATCATGAGGGAAAAATCATTTTTCTAGTGGATAAAAAAGGAATTAGAATTACTATCAATATGGAAGAAGTCATAAGAAAACATTCGGCATTGGTTCATGTTTATTTCTATAACATTCATAGTTGGATTTATGCATTTTATCTCCATATGTTAAACAATCTATGTGTTTACCAACATTATTTCTTTCCAAAGTTAGGAATCTTCCATCACTTTAATCAGAGATGTCGTCTCCTTGATTGAAATGGATGATGGGATGTCATTTCTTCCTTCCTTGGATTCCTCCTTAGATCATACTTTCTAGTTTGAGTCTCCCTCATCTATTTATGTTACATTCAAGAAACACATTCTCAGTTCCATATCAAGGTTAGATCCAATTAATTATGATGCTTCTATCTCAACAAGGAAGAAACCTTTGATCAGAGTAGATAGTAATGTTCAGAATTTCTGGGCATCTCTGAAACATTTTATAGTTTGGGAACCTATAAATTATTCCCCTTTGGAGGTAATATCATGTGTAAGGAATCTTAGGAATAGAACCTAAGGTATCCTATGTCTTTCATGAGATAGATTATGCCAGGTGTGAATTTCTTCTGAGGATTTTTACTTTCGGAATCTCATGTTTATTATATGGGGTTTAGATTATGGATCAGGTCATGGGTTTAACGTCTTATGGGGATAGGTGGTTCATAGGTTTAATACCTTATGGGGATAGATGGATCAAAATTTTAACATATTATAGGGGAAGGTGGGAAAAAAATTAACATCTTGTGGGGAAAGGTGGATCACAAGTTTAACATATTTTGTTGATAGGTGTATCATAGGTTTAACACATGTTGGGAAAACATGGATCACAGTTTTAATGTCTTTTGAGGACTGGTGAGTCATAGTTTTAGCATCTTGTGGGGATAGGTGGATCATAGGTTTAATTTCTTATGGGGAAATGTGGGATAGAGGTTTAACAACCTGTGGGGATAGTGGGTCACAGGTTTATCATATTTCAGGGATAGGTTTGTAGTTAAGAATATTCCCAATGGGATGATGATCACATGTGATGGTTTGGTAAATATTTAGGTCATCGAGATCAATCCTCACGGAGGTATACCAAATTTTTTGGTATGTCAGGATTGAACTTTTATGAGGATTCATACATATCCTTTTAAGAAATAGGGATTGAGAACAATTTATTTTCCTGACTTAATTTTGGTTCTTGTGATATGACTGGTCCATGATGTTTAACTTCATGCAGTAAAGATGCTCATGACATGGGAGGAGAATCAACAATGGATGGTGTGGGGATTATTCATATTGGATAACTGAAGTATTATTCCATGGGGTGAGATGATCTGGCGTAGTGTAGATGTCCATGGGGGTGTTATCCCATGATTATTAGACATGGTTCATATCTTTCTCCTCACAGGGGGTAAGGCTATAGTTTAATTTCATATTCTATGGATATTGAAACTTAGTTTAACATAAATAACTATGATGTTCATCTAGGAAGTTTTACGTCACATAGATTGGATGTGGTTGGGTATTATGCTAAGGGAGACCATTTCCAAGTGGGAGAGGAAGATCTAACATAAGGATTATCTACTAGTGATAGTTGATAGTTTCCCATAATGATTCCACCTTTAGGGATTGTGTTTCCACTTCTCTTGTATCTAGGGATGGGGTATGGAATTAATACTACTATGTAGGAGTGGAAATCAATGGTCTAAATGTTAGGGTGTTTATGATTAGGAGAAAAAGGAATTAGAGTGATTATACATAGGAGTAAAATCAAAGCTAATGTTCCATGATCTACTTGAGATAGAAGTGGTGGACACAAGGGTAGGTAGTACCAATTGCATAGATATTTGGGGTGTGGCTGAACCTTTATTGGATGGGTATAGGGCCCCTAGGAATTAGAATTTTACAAAAAGGGTATTGGGTGAAAGGAGGAACCGTGGAGTATCCTTTTACATGGGTTATGCTAAGGTTGGGGTTTCTCAAAAGTTAGGGGCATGGGGAAAGACACGAGTCTCATGAAAGAGTATATTTCGTGAAATAGGGAGACCCTACCACATAGTGAATTCTAGGTTCCCATAATGTTGGTTTCATGAAGAAGAATTATCTTTTAAAAAACCAAGACTTGAAATGGTTTTTTTTCTTATGTGATGATCACGGGCCTTCTTGAAAGGAATCTCCACTATGGTTTGAGGCTCTCAAGAACCCTTGGAAGGTAGATTCACAAAATACTATTACATATGGAAATTCATATCCTCTCTCTCTCATGAAGGTTTTTAATATCAAAAATTAAGATATTTTTCTAGGAGTTGAAAAGTTGATTCCCCTTAAAAGTTAGACATAGAGAGGTTTTTATAGTCCATGAAAAGTCATGGAAATTAATTTCATGAATGATAAAGGATTCCATGGAATATTATGATCTTCAAAAAAGTAATGAGGTTCTCTAAAATAGACATATATTATGTATAGGATACTAACTTAAGATTTGTATATCCAGGGACTTCCACAAACATGAGTTCTGTTAAACTGAGGTTACCACCTCAAGGTCCACGTGGCCTAGTGATTTCCATGACTATGAGTTAAACTATGTAGAGGTTATTGATTTAATCTCCACATGGTCAGGATATTTTTGTGAACCAAGGTTATGTTGTGTGGAGGTTACCACCTCAAGATCCACATGGTTGGGGGAATTTCATGAATGGAATTTTCATTGTTAGGAGGTTACATCATCATGCTCTATATGGATGAGATATTTCTCTGAACTGTTGGTACATTGTGTAGAGGTTACCACCTCATGATTTGTGTGTCTAAAGGACTTTTTTGAACTATATTTACACTGTGTGGAGGTTATCACCTCAAGCACTAAGTGTATAGGTGAATTATAAGAACTATGGCTATTCTCGAAGGTTTATACCTTAAAAAACATAGTTTTTTAGCTATATTTTTCATCCCTTTTAGTTTATATTTTCTTCTAACTATCCATGCCTTACTTTTTCTCTCCCATGACATTCATATTTCAACAAACACAAATTCCCCCATCATAATTAGATCTGATGGGGGATAGGAGGGTTGGTTTCAGAGGGAAAACAAATGAAAATTGGAGATTGGAAATACCTATTCATGTAACCCAGTCTAACCCTATGCTTGTTTATAGAGGTTATGGTCCCTAAGTGGGCCACAATATTTTCATGAACGATTACTTACTTTACACTTTTCATGAAACTCAAGACATTCATGAGAATTTTTTGATCTCAATACTCACCACTCATGAAACCACCCTTATTTTTGAACAATTGTTTCGTGAGAAAAGTTATATGATCATAAAAAAAATAATGAAATTAACTTATTAATATGACCATCTAAAATACATCCTATAACTTTTACAAGTATTTGATAAAAATGGCCACTTATTGTGCTGATGCTTTTATTGATCAATGAAGGGAAATGGTTGGAAATATTTTGAAAGTTGGGAGTGTTTGGGGTTAGTATAATTAAAAAACTCACTAAATTATTGAATGTTGATCAATTAGGATACCCATTGTTCAATAAGATTTCACTATATGGTCTTGGGCTCAGGGATGATGTGCACATACAATGTTCTAATTAGGATGATCTTGCATATAGTTTCAAGAGTATATCTAGGTATTACTAGTGGAATAGGACTATTGGAGTCCATATTATTAAGGACCACACATATCTTACCAATAATAACCCATAGAAACTTGGAAAAAAATTTAATGGAGAGGAATTAGAGGTAGTGGTGTCTCCCACTCAATAGGATAAAATCCATAAGGTGGTATTGGAAGACCATCTCAAAGGGTGGATAGACAATTGGGACCTACGTCAAGGTGGTAAATTTATGGAATAATTGTTTTGGACATACTGGGTATGTAAGTCCTATCATTAATTTGAGTTGAAGCCAAAGAAACTTTGTATTTACAAGGTATCATGGACCTAAAAGTTCTATGTTTACCACCACCTAGACACCATGCCATAGTTGTTAACAAGGTGGTCACCTAGGACCAACATATTTCACCTACAACATGGGGAGATTAAAATTGGTTTATATTACCTCTACAACATCATAAGGATCCTTATACAGGGGTATATTTATGATTTGTCCCTCCTAACTATGAATGTTTAGGATAACCATGATCATATTCTAGAAATATGAAGGGTGTTGTTATTCATGGTTAGTGGGGAGAGTGACCACAAAATGGAAATAAAGATAATAAATTTTATGCAATGGTTCATGTATTTTTAATGAACCAGTTGATTGAATACCAAGGAGGTCATGTTAGAGTCCAACAAAAAATCAATGAGGTAAGTAGCACTCGTATTACCAAATCATAGAGGGGAGTGAATAGTGGTTGGGGGGATACTGTGTGAAGCCAATGGATTTGAGATACATGATAGAAATAATTATTTCCAAGATAATGTTTGGGTTGATGCTCATGTTTTAGGATCAACACATGGGGGAGTAACTAAGCACCCTCATCAAGGCAGCAATGCTGGTGATGGGGCATCAAATCAACCTAGAAGTCATAGTCTTGGAAAAGTTATACAAGGTGTTCCAAAACATCATCCATATGAAAACCTCTTCCATGTGTGTGGTAAATTATATTTTATGTATGGTTGGATTTCTATAAACATTGGGTTATTTTCGTATCTAAACCCCATCTCCCCTCCCAATATAGATTTGTTCATAAGTCCTCAACATCATCAGGAATCATCCTCTTAACATAATATCAGTGGATGTATTAGTAAGGATTTGGATAGAAGACTAATTCATTTTACAGATATTTCCCCTTATCATGGTAACAATGATCGAGGATGATATGGGGACTATCAATCATCAGTCATATCTCTTATCATTTCTCATTTTGGGCATTGTTGACAAGGGTGTACAGCAAGGTTACTTTCAAGATGTACGCCCCATACCAATTATCATAGTTTTTTCAATTCCTTTAATGGATCAACTTAATTTTTTATACCAGTGTATGTACTAAGCCCCACCCCTATGTCCTCCAGTAAGTACAAAACATGTTCATGTTTGAGGATGGAAAGGGTTGAAATAAGTTTCCACCATCTATTGAAACCTATGGGATTATCCAAAAATATGAGCTATGTTGGGAGAGTGTCTACCTTGGTGACATGTTAAGGAGACTAGTGACTAAGTTGGATAAGGAAGGGACCTTACAACCATGATGTTGGGGGTGATCGGTGAGTAGTACACACAATGGAGGTAGAGTCAGGCCAGAAGGTATAATGACAGTAGTTTCTCTTACGATGCCTAGCCTTGCATAGATGGAAACTGTAGAGAGGGGAGAAGCAACATGATTAATTATCCCAAGTAAATGGATTTGGGTGGAATGTGGACCCTATGGAGTAGTTACAAGTAAATATTTTCAAGTTATAGGGAAGTGACCACATCACCCGAATGTCCCTAGTGATTTTTTTCCTGAATCCTGGAAGAGTTGGGGATCCACCGAAAAATAACCTCTTGTTGTGCGATATAGAAGAATCACCACTCTGAGGGAATATTCCTCACTAGGTTTGGTCATGTGATGGTAGGTTTCCATGTTGCCTAAAAATAGGTTATACAATACATGGTGGAGAAGGAATATTTTATCTACTCATATAGAATCACACATCCCATGACCAATCTAGTAAAGGTGATGTTGGTAATTACATCTTCTTTGGGTCATTATGTGGATCGATTAGATTTTGGTGAAATCAAGTGAGAAGGATCAGAGAATTCCTAATGATTTGATGCCTATCAAGACTCCCATTGGGTTAAAAGGCCTGTCATTTATTAGGTAATTCTTCTAAAATTGTGTCTGTTGGATATTATCCAACCTCTAGGATTAATGCATAAGTAATTTTTCAAGTGTGAATGAATCAATGAAAATAGTGGAGGTTTAGGTTTTTGATGAATCTTAAGTAGAGTATTAGGGATCCCCAACCCTTGAGGGGATAACATTTTTCCTCACCATCATATCCTGGTTTCAAGATGCCAACTGCCAGATGAAGTGGAGCCAACAACCGAGACGATGACTACTAGTAAAATATCTTTCCTATGGGGATTACACATGAATCTCTCTGGGTTGTTATCCAAATTGAGCCACTCCTATAATATTTATCTAATTTTCAACATATGTTTTCTCTCTATAATTCATTCGTGAATGAACCCGTGTTTCGAATGGAACTTCAAACCATGTTTTCGGTTTAGCTGCCAACAGAGATGCTTGAGTTAGTAGAGACTGATGTTGAGGAAGTTACGACATGCACTATTTTCCTGTTTAAGATGGTCAGGGTGGATGTGGGGGTTTATCCAACCACTGAGGTTCCATAGGAGGGAGATGCTAAGTCCAGGGCCTCAATATTGGGGGTTGAAACCATTCCAACAAAAATTCTAGTTTAGGGGTCTATGATAATTATTCCTACTATGGAAATGTTAGTGGAGGTGGTTTCTAGAATTAATGTCTCAACGAAGGAGGTCAATATCATTCCACTAAAACAGGTGGTTGAGGGGACTATGATGGTCAAGCCTAATTTAGAAGAACCAATTAAGTAGGTTGGTCTTTCGCTATTGGTGAGGGATCTAGAGTGGATGAACTTTATTTAGACTAGGGGGTCATCCCGCCTAAGAACCATCGAACAGATGAACCTACCATTGATGTATTAGAAATCCTCCCTCAGTATGAATGTATGATACCAAAGTAGTTTTAAGATTATGGCTCAGATTTCATGGAGTATAGCTATGATGCATGATGTAAGGAATAGAGTAGTGTGCATAATTTCATCACTTTCACTCCACTATATGATCTAAAAACCTGGATGGGATCTCTCTACTACTGGCTAGTCATCTTTGTGACCAGTGGTGTTGACTATAGTGGCCTCTATACACAAGATTGGGATTTTTTTCAAACATGAATTTACTGTGATGGAAATCTATTATGTCTCTTGAAATAATACAAAGTATGAGGGTACCCAGGCTCTCTAGGAAGCTAAGGATGTGATTCTTATCTAGAGGAGTAGTCCCAAATAAATGAAATTATCATCACTGCTCTATAAGATGTTATCATTCAAATGATGTCTTAGTTGGAAATGGCTAAGGATAATGAAACAGAGGTATAAAATCTTATAGATGAGTAAAAATTCGATTATTATTGGATGTGAATTACTCGAAAAAAAGTTTTCCCTTCATCTGATGAAGGGGAATCTAGTCTGGTGGAGCGAAACCTGACACTAGAGAATACTCAATAGAGTCTAGATGATCTTAAAATTCACAATCATTGGGATTTATCTTTATGGAGTTTTATCATATCTCTACATAAAAGGAGAGGCTCTAATATGTGGATTTCTCACTAAAACTTTTATAATGGTTTGTTAACAATTTTGTGTGTGCCTAAATGTTTCCCTCTCTCTCTCTTTTTCTTCATCTCGATCATATTAACAAGAAAATAAATCATTAATCACTAATCTCATGTGAGTAATTCTTGATGTGAGAAATAAGGTAAAAATAAGAGATTGTTCATTTATATGAGAGTTCTACATAATGGTATAACACTCAAGGTCTGAAATAGTTTATTGAACACTGGGAGTGTCTTGACTAAGAAACATTTTTTTGCAATAACGGTAATATCTAGACAGATTACTTCCTTTTTCAATGTATGATAGTTCAAAAAAAGGGTAACACCATAGCAATTGGAGTCATCCCAAATAAAGGGGTTGTGATGAAGATCATGAATCGAGGAGCCTAGTATCTGGAACACAAAGGGGTTGATAGGGTGATAGAGGATTATTGATGCACATGCTCAAGAAAAGGTTCCTCTATCATTACTTCTAGAATAGGGATGCAAAAAATATTGGTTGACCATTAAACATGTTCAAAACATCAGACCTTTCAAATTATTATTGTAATTATTTCAAAGAATGTTCCTAGGATGGTAGGTGTGCCAGTGTGGTCAGAAACTATTTTCATTAGGGGTCATTTCATACATGAATGGTAATGGGGATCCAAATCAAGGAAGATGTGTAGTAGGGGAATAAATTGTGGGATTGATAAAATGAAGTTAAAAACTATTTGGATTACACTAATATGTCTTTCTGCAATTTCGGTTGGTGTATTGGTATGAACTATACCCTGGCTCATCTTCCAATTTGATTTTTATTGGATGCAAGAGAAAGAATAACTTGAGTGGTGTAGTCTGTTACTAGCATCAAGAGTAGGAAAGGGTTACTCAGGAAATTTCCCAATATGTGACATTGTTTTACATCATTCTATCAAGAAAAGGAGTGTGTAGTTTAATAACATTCTATAAGGAAATTGAAAATTCATTTTTATCAAATTATGATAAGGAAGATGCATCACATTGTTAAAGTTCATGTAATTAGTATGTCCATACCATAGTTTTGTATATTGTGACCAGGATGTTAAACACATAGTTTAATATATTTTGGTGTGGATGGTGTGTCATATAGTTTAACAACATTAGATTAGGATGCTCATAACATAGTTTAGCATATTTTGACCATGATATGGAACATGCAGTTTAACATCTTACGGTGAGGGTGGTGTGTCATAATGTTTAATGTTATGTGATAAGGATTCTCATACCAAATTTTAGTGTCTTTTAACCAGAGCATGTTAACCAACACAAATGTATCATTCATGGTTAGGTTAGTGGGATGGTGAACATGAAACATAATGGGAGGGACCTCACAAAGGAGCTCATGAGGAGAGGGGAGTTGGGATTTGGCCTTAAATTTTTCATGAAATTATGTGGTCCCATGAGTGTAGATTGGTTTTTTCTGATTTTCATGATGGGTCTCATTGGATTTGTATCTCTTTCAATCTATTCCCTCTCTTTTTTCCAAGTCATGAGAGTAGCCTAGAGGGCGAGAGTCTAGCTTTTTGTCAAGATTAAACTATGGGTTTTCAACCTGATAGATGTATGTGCCTCTTTTATAGGGATGTTCAAGGTTATAACAATATGAATGAGATGTTAAAAATATTTTTAGGTCATAATTCCTAGAGTAGGAGTTGAAAATCATATAAAGTAATAATGCATAGACCATGGAAAATCTTAAAGGAATGTTAGTGGAATATATTAGAGGTTACTTGTTGTGACTTAAGGGCCAATAAGGACCAAAGAAACAAGGAAATTTTCTGACAAAACATACACACAGGCTATGGTCATGATATATAAACCAGATCACCCAATTTAAGGTCATAGTGTTCAGACCAAATTAGAGGTGTATGACTAAAAAAACATTCATTACAAAACAAAGTGCAAACCTGATTTTATTTTAGGGACAAGGAGCCCTAGAACGACATGAAACATTCCTAGGGTAACTTATATATGGTTTAAAGTCATGACACTGGACATGAGATCCCATATTAATGTTAGGGGGTTCGAACTAGAGGAGGAAATTATTCATTTAAGGGGGGGGAATATGTCTCAATATTTATTAGATAATCTTATCCCCAACTCATAATCCCACGTGATACATGGTTGGTGTGAGAAATAAAGAGTGGTATAAGGTTACCTTTATTTTATGAGGATAAAAAATAATAGGAGATAGTTATTAACATGGGAATGTCCCAAAAGGTGGTATCTTACTGGTCTGCATGTGCATGTGTATAGGGAGATGAAATAGAGAGTGTTGGGATCCCCAGTAGAGAAAAGGGAGATGGAAGGGAGGGTAGATCATGAATTCTAATACTTTTATTATGAAAAGGGTATGATTGATGGGTTGGTAACAATTGCTAAAAGTTTTCAAAACATAGTCTCCACACCAACACTAGTCAAGGATGGGGAAAAAATGTGGGATTGACTATTGACTGAGTTTGAAATATGGGAACTACCATCTGTTACGAAGGATCCTTTGAGGAATCATCCTCGTATAGTATGTAAGCTAGAGTTTCTAGGAACCATTGATGTTAGGTATCCCATTCACATCAAGAGGATGATGATTATCCAAATCGAAGAAAAAACTAAATGTGAAAATTTATGTAGGTAATGTATTAGAGGGAATGTTGATCACCCAATGAACACTCCTTCTATGCACATAATTGCATTGGATGAAGATGTGTGTTGGAAAATATCAACAATGGACTAAGGGGGATGAACCTAAAATGAGTTATTGGTTGGGGTGGACTCAGGATATGAGATTTGGGCATCACTATGTACCCTATGATAATGGTAATCAGTCCACATGTAGTCTAGAACGTGTCATGGTGGGAGATCAATTCTAAGAGGATGGTGTCCTATCTATCATGGAAATTGAATCATCTCATTTTTTTCATATGAGGCATTATATATTAATTCTATATTGTAAGGATACAATTTAAACAATATTCATAAGATGTATTTTTTTGGTCATATCATATTTTTCATATGAAGTATCCTATGTTTATTACATAGGGAAGAGCTATAGTTTAACATCATGTTCTGAGGATGTTGGTTTTGGGTCATCATGTATTTTTTTATATAAGGATTACTATGTTTATTAATTAGGGTAGATATATATTTTAATTCCATGTGCTGAGGATATTTGTTTTGGCCAACTCATGTTTTTCATATGAGTCATCCTATGTTTATTTTTAAGGGAAAGGCTACAGTTTAATGTCTTGTTTTGATGATGTAGGTTTTTTTCTATCCCATTTTTTTTATATGAGGCACCATATGTTTGATTCATTGGTTAATGTTATAGTTCAACATAAAGTGCTGAGGACATAGGTTTTCGGTCATCTCATATGAGGAATACTATGTTTATTTCATAGGGTATGGTGATATTTTAATGTCATGTGAGGAGGAAGTAGGTTTTTGGTCATATTATATTTTTCATATGAGACATCATATGTTTATTGGATAGGGTAAGTATAATTTTTAACACAATGTGATGAATATTTTGTGTTTTTATGTTTAGCATTGTACAACTTAGACTGTGGATACTACTAGTTTAAGGTTAGGGAGATGAGACCAAAGTCTGTTGAAAATAATTAAGGTCATATTTATCAAAAAAGAGGGACTAAAAATAGATTAACTTCATTATCCATGGACCAATGGGTATCGTAAATAGTTTAAGTTCATAATTATTGGACCAAAGTGGTTGTTTTTAGGTTAAGGTTATAGAGATTAATCCTTGGTTTATGTAGTTTGAGGAAGCATAGATTTGACTATATTTTTTATGTGTGTGTGTGTGTATTAAAGGGACTTGTGAGGTAATAATGAGTGATAACCTAATGTGAACGGAGGAAAAAGGAGACACTTTTTAAAGAAAACATTCAAGACACACTACATAAAATTTATGTTTATGATGTTGAAGGAGGAGAATCCCAGCATGAATTTATAATGGGGGATGCACCGAGGAAATAAGATCCAGGGATCTCCATGAATCACATTAGAATTAGAATCAAGCCACACATAGTTTTGGAAAAAACATGGTAGAAAACCAAATGTGATAAAGGGTGATTCTATTGAGTGAGGATGCTAAAATATATCATATTTGTGATATGAGGAATCCTAGATTCATTGCATATGGTAGGGATAATTTTTAACATCATGTGTCGAGGATGTTTCTTTTGGTCATCCCATATTTGTCATTTGAGGCATCCTTACTTTATATGTGTTAATGATAACCTATTAACATTGTGTAATGAGGATTAGGTTTGAGCTTACATGTTTATTTTCCCATTATATTCATCCTCATGTTGGTTTAAGAGGGCATCTTGATTCGCTAGTAAGATGAGGAATGTGATTCGGTCATTAACCTATAGAGGAAGCTCAGAGGTGAGTTTTGAGGGTGATCTAGTCATGAGTAATGGGGATGTAATAATAATTATCCCACCCTAGGTAAGATGGTTTCTAATGTATTTGTGGTTGGGAATGAAGATAGGAGGTTTGATCATTACTACATATCCAATTTCATTTGGAATTAATCCATGCATAGTTCTGGAATATGGTATAGTGGAAGACTAAAACTGGAATTGGGGGACCCATACTCTCTGATGGGGATGGTAATTTTTTATGTAGTTTAAGAATCATGTAGGTGGTCTCTAGTTGTATA
Source organism: Viscum album (assembly GCA_963277665.1). NCBI lineage: Eukaryota > Viridiplantae > Streptophyta > Magnoliopsida > Santalales > Viscaceae > Viscum > Viscum album. The sequence continues at coordinate 2,086,942,742 of OY728140.1, read as the reverse complement.
GTTTAGAATCATTCATCTAGGACCAAGTGGAATTTGAAAAATAGTAAAAATTCATGATTCTTAAAATGGGGAAAAGTTAGTTTCGAGAATATTTTCACAGAATGAAAGACATAAAACCTAACATGAAAAGAGTATGATGAAATACCGTGTTCCACTTAAATATCATAAAATATTCTATACCATGGTGGTTGTAATCTTCCCATGGGGAAGTTTTTATCATTAATTGGAATGTGGGTCAAAATATAGGGGGTTTAGGAACCACTAATTATCTATTAAAATTTGTAATAAAGCCACACATTATTCTATAACATGACATGGTAGAATAAAAATTACAAAAGGGGGATCATCCTCTCTATAAATGACATTGAATCATATCATATTTTTAGTATGGGGCATACAATGTTCATTTCACATGGTAAGAATCTAGTGTAACATCCTACACTGAGGTCATTGGGATTTTTAGTTTAATGTCATGAATGATGGACTATGTATTCTACTATTTTATGGTATTGGATATCCAACCCAAGGTACTATAAATAGTTTAATTTCATAATGATTAGATTGAGGGTGCTGATGTTAGTTTAAGGTCGTAGATCATGGAAACTGGTTTCTATAATTTAATTTCATGTTTCTTTCACCATAAATTTTCACATGAAGTACTTCTTGATAAACTTGTAATTGGTGGTATGTGTGATTAACTATTTATACATGGTGATTAAAGAGTAAACACCATTAGAATAGTACTTATGGATATTGTAAGGTCCTTCCCATTTGGGATCTAAATTTGGAATCTTTTTACCATGTATCCTCAGCATTCTAAGATCCAATACCATGTCACCCTAGAGTAATGAGAGGGGTTTAACATTCTTATTGAATTCTCTCATTATCATATTTTTGTGACTCGTTAAGTTATTAAATTCCTAAAGTTTATTTTCCTTCGGGCTTACAAATTATCTAGATGAATATATGCCATTCTTCCTGGTATCTTTTGGTCATAAATAGCCATTTTTAATGAAGGAAAATGAACACTAATGGGTAATACTACCTATGTTTCATACCCTAGGTATTATGGGGTCTCTTGTTTGTAATTTTTAGTTATCATACATTATGACCAATGATAATTATGGAGATTTTTTAGAGAAACTCTTTTGGTGTTGTCCCTCTATTTTTTACAAGATGTTTGAGAGGGTCTTTTAGATGACTGAATCTACCAATTTTATTATACAAGGTATAGAGAAGTATGGTTTGGGTAAATTTTGTACATGGTGTACATTTTATTTAGCTCACCATCTTATAATTTTGTGTCATTGTCTATGAGAATAGTACAAGGCACCCCAAACCGATAGATGTTTTGGGAGCTTATGAACTGACTCACTAACTGGGTTTTTGAATTCTTTGAGGATAACTGATTCTTCTCATTTGGAAAAGAATGTTCATTAATTTAAAATTAACCTACAATTTGAGTTATCTCTATTGTGTAGGTTCCCAAAATTTTATTCCCCATATTGAAAAAGGGCAAAAATATTTGGAAGCTTGGAGAATATTCCTTTTTTGATGCACAAAGTTACACTACTGGAAAATGGACCTATCCCCACGGTTTTCCTCAAAACCGTGGGGATAGGTACCCCCTATACCCACGGTTTTGGAAAACCGTGGGTATAGGTCAATTTTCAAGACCTATACCCACGGTTTTCAAAAACCGTGGGCATAGGGGGGTCTATCCCCACGGTTTTCCAAAACCGTGGGGATAGGTCTTGAAAATTGACCTATACCCACGGTTTTCAAGAACCGTGGGTATAGGGGTACCTATCCCCACGGTTTTGAGGAAAACCGTGGGGATAGGTCTAGGATAAAAAACCTATACCCACGGTTTTGAAAAACCGTGGGTATAGGTTTCCCATGTGTGCGCGGGGAAATTTTTTTTTCCGCGGGAAAGATTTTTTTTTTGGCGGGAGTCCTATACCTACGGTTTTTCCCTCTATACCCACAGTTTATATAACTATATTTAACTAAATATAAATATATATACACATAATTGATAGTAGGGTAGTGGTTAGACGCGGTACTTTGCAGCGAAGAGGTCGTGGGATCGAAACCCGCCTGCAGCATTATTTTAGGATCTATACCCACGGTTTTGAAACCGTGGGTAAAAGCCATTGACACCGTGGCAATTGGGAATGTTTTGTTGACACGGTGGCAGAACACCTATACCCACGGTTTTGGAAAACCGTGGGTATAGGCTGGGGACCTATCCCGACGGCGTTCCAGCCCACGGTTCCCAAAACCGTGGGTATAGCCTATACCCACGGTTTTGGGGGCTATACCCACGGTTTTGAACCGTGGGTATAGGCCTTTTTTCCAGTAGTGTTATAGTGGATCTAACATGCATGACACCTCTAAGTGAACTCAATGCAACTCTGAATTATAATGAGAAAAAATTTTCTCAACCTAGGAATTTGGTGAGAGGGATTTAATCCATCTTTATGTGAACCATAGTATCTATCATGGATCTCTTATATAACTTGGGGTATCTCATCTCCGTAGATGAAATGGAAGGTAGTCTCATTGAACTCATTCTTATAGAGGGTTATTTCATGGTTATATCTACTCTAGAGTGTAAACATCACTTCACACTAGTGGATTATCTCATTCTCATCTCATTCAGAGAGGAGAATTCTATGTTTGAGATACTCAATAAAGGGATTAATATAATAAGTTGTTTCCTCACTTGTATAGGTCTATAAGGGTCCTAGAATAGATGTATTTGAATCTATCTGATACACTGATTAGTTTCCATCATCTGATGTGGTAGGGAATATGAACCTCGGATGTACCACATGAATGACCTAGTTACCCTTTTAATGTTTTGAAAGAGTCGCATCTAGGCTTACTAAAGTGTTTGATCGACCATTTAATAACCTAGGAACATGGGTCGCCTTCAGCTGGGAATGGAACTGAACTATCAATAGATGGGTTTTCATTATTAAGGGAAAAATATATATTTTTTATGATGTCTTAGTCACCCTTGATCTATTTAATGACTATTGTATAGTCTCCCTTCATATGTTAAAAGGTGTTATCAATTCTAAGGGATAACTGAAGACTAGTAATAGGGGCCTGATATTGCCTCATTATTAGTGAAAAATCTAAAAATCAGAATTATTATGGTAATATGTCCAATGAAAAAGTGATGACAATTATCCATATTACTACACTATTGAGATTGGGGTCATTGATCCTTCTACCTATCAGGCTTTGGGAGGCGCCATCCAAATACATCTAAAAACACGTTACAACCTGGTCCACTGATATGACAGCTTCATCCAAAATACCAACATTAAAGGGACATCCATCAAGGGATGAATGTGTGGATTACAATTCTACCAGTTATTTCCCCTTAACATCATTTTTTAGGAAAATCTTGATGCTGAACTCATGGAGTATTACAAACCAGTGTTTAAATTAATCTGTCATCATGGGGTGACTGAGGACGTAATTTAGTGGGTCTACTCGATACACCAGGGGTATCTAATGGTAGTTCAAATAATATCACAACTTATTCACTATAAATAAAATCATGAGGAAACTCTTCTCGATGGGGTAGAATATGTTCTCATTTTTTAAGAGAATGTGTCTGAGATATTATAGGTTTTGTATCCTTCCCTTGTTGTTTTTTGGTCTAAAAGGAAACTGAGGTATCTCTCCATAGCGGTAACATAAAAGACCAATGGATTTCCTAATAAGAGTGGAATTAGAATCTTAGGTTTTATTAGGTAATCTTTAATATCCACAAAATAAGTCTGAAAATCCTCATCACATTGGTAAATGACACCTTTTTTCTTGAGCATCAAGAAAGGCTTACACTTGTTGGCCAAATCTGCAATAAATCAACATTTGTAGGCTAAGTGGACTTAGAGGCCTCAATAAAGCTGGAGACTTTTTGGGGAGGAATTTGACTAATATAGTTTATTTTATATGGTTCAATATTTAAGCCTCTATATATTATGACAAATCCAATAAATTTTATTGAGTTATCATCAAATGTGTACTTCAGGGGGTTCTTATTCAGGTTTCTATAGTGGATGAGTCTAAACACATTATTAATATCCTTGATATGGTCCTCATGTTAGTGAGATTTTACCACCAGATCATCCACCTAATTCTCCATTAACATCCTAAAAATTGGGTTAAAATTTGATTCATGGCCTACTAGTAAGTTTCTCTAGCGTTCTTTAACCTAAAAGTAATCACATGGTAGTAGAAAGTAAATAAGGGAACCTTGATGGTGGTGGAATCCTCATATGTGGGGTCCCTCTAGATATGATTATAGCCAGAGTAATAATATATAATGGAGAGGGTAAAAAACCCATTCATAGAATAAATCAATAATTATGTCCTCAAAATGGGAAAATCATCCATTCGAAAACTATGGTTGGGGTCCTGGAAGTCGATGCCAACTATGATCTAACCATTATTCTTATTGACTGGTACAATGTTGTCTAGCCTCCTAGGGTATGATACCTCCTTGAAAAAGTTGGATTTAATAATATTTTCAACATTGACCTTGACCATGGCATGTGAGAGAGGTGCATCTTTCTAAGAGGATGTTTGAACCCGTGAGGATCCACTATGAGGTCGAGTCGAAAGGGTCAACACTTAGAATCTCATCATATATCTAGGTGAATAAATCATGATTCTATTTCAATAAGTCCACATATTGTTTTTTCCTATAGGGATATGGATACATTGATTAGTGTTGGCCTCAGATCTTCTTCAGTACCAAGGTTAACCTAGGTTAGCTCATAAATGTGGTTGAAACACCCTTTTGAAATGTAGGAGGGGTTTATTCCAAATACTCTCCATCATCTAATATATGGGGATCAGAGGTAGGATGTGACTCTTTCAGGCTATTTAACCCAGGGGGTTCACTGGTTTCTAATCTATTAGACGTGAAATCCTTGATGAAAGATTCCCATGATATTGGGACTATAGAGAAAAACATTGTTGATCCAATTTCATTTGGATACCAGCTATGTTTTCCACTATTGATATCAAATAAATAGTGATGGATTGATCCCCATTAAGTGATCCCTTATTTTAGGAATATTTATGAACGTCATGGATTTTTATCCATGGGGAGAACTTCTTGATACTTCATAGGATTAGGTTCTTCTATTATCAGTACAACATTTTCTGTTTTTGTAGTGCAAGGTAATTTACGAGCACTCCATTTTCATGGAGATGATGAAACAACTCCCAAATATAAAATTATAGACCATAACTAAGGAATTTGGAGAAAAAAATTGTATTTGTAGTCTACCCATTTATTGGATGAAGTGTTTGTTAAATCATTAGGGTTATTGTTGAGAACAACCCATTCATTATGGACATTATTTTTTTTCTATCTATAGTAACCAATTTTCATATTGAAATCCTAAAAGAATACAAGGGGGATAGATTACCTTATACTACCCCTACTCGACCATCAATGGAGTACTTTAGGTTTTGGTGGTACAAGTAGGGGACCTCTATATAAAAATGAAGATAGTGTCTTACTAACAATGCATTGTGGGAAGTATCATATAAGACGGCCATAAATTTAGTGTTCTATAGTAGGTCAATGTATTTATTCTTCGATCAAATATTTCTATGTAGTTTATACTTACTATTTTCATACCACTGAATTTTCATCTTGGAGGGATTTGGGTCTTCTTCTATATTTCCTAGCTTATGGAGAGTCTGTGTTGGGATGAATTTGATCTCGGAAAAATTATTCACTAGGTAGCGGAATATTTCTAGGCCATCAAACTGGCATGTGATATACAATGGGAATATGTTTCCATGAATAGTGACACGCTCATATTTTCCAAAAACTGAAATAATGTCCCCAAATTAATCTAACTCACCATCATCTGTGTAGTATGCCTTAGTGTCAGCTACCTCAATCTCAATCTAAGGAGGTTTTCTTGGTAATTCAAGAAGTTCCTTACATGTTTCTTTTGATAGGATAAGTGAGTCAATAATTAAGACCCTCACAAGTATGTTAGAGAGGTGCATCAAAACATAATACATCAATGAAAGGGGGATATTTTTTTCTACATAGTTTTGTTCTTTATTAGGGATGATACACATGTTGCTTCCTATAGTTCTAGGGCCTGGCTAATACTAGAGATATTATTTTTATTTTTAGATAATCTACTCTGAACAGCTGATATCTAGGTGTCATTTGGCTAAGATCTGACACTAGTTGGATGTTTCTAATTATGGAGTTCTCATGAATGATTTTCAAATTCATCCAATATAATCAGCTATGGGGGCATACCTGATGGATCGGATTGGAAGAACATTGATTATTGAGCCATATATGAGGTTTGATACATATTTTTAGTAACATAAATAGCCTTATCTAATGTTCTTGCCTAATAATTATGATGAATTTCATACCCCCTTTCTATCCTTTATTGACATTAGCCAAAGGTGATAGAGGGTTTCACATGGAATTCCTCATTTTCTGATATCATGAAGTGGTCCACTAGTTCAACATAATTCACATAGGTTTATTCCTGATCCTCATGGATGGAAGAGACAAGTTTTGGGCATACCCAAGGTGTATCTCCCAACTTGAGAGGCATGAATTCGCTAAGGGTGTGGACTAGTTTCAGAACAAATGGGGGAATTTGATTTTCCTTTCTCCATCAACAACTATTCATATTAGACTTGGGTTTCTATTGCATAGAGGTGGAGGTATCAATCGGAGGGGGCATGGTAACCACATGAATATCAAGATTAGTCAATTTTTCATGGATGATACCATGAGTATGAGAAACTACCTTACATGACAACAAATCATTTTAATTATATTTTTCATTATTGAGATCCTATTTCCACTAATGGGGGCCTTCACTATCACTATTTGTTTTAGCATAGACATTTTTATCCAATGTCGTGATGTTGCCCAATTTGACTAAGATTTCGTCTAATTAGTTCTGTAGCCAATATTTTATGTCAAATAATTATTTGATAGTGTGACCATGGATTCTGTTATATGGATGGTGATTAGCATGACCTCCTGGTGTATCCTATATTCTATAATCTTTAGGGTGCCCTTTTCAAGAGAGTAGATGAAATATCTATTGACTTGTGCATCCTTGAAGGAGTAATTCTGTTTTTCCTTTTTGTGAGAGGTGCCCTAAGATTCTCACCCTAATGGGGGGATGGATCCAAATTCTCTCGTTTAGGTAGGTATTAATTTCAAGGTTGTTCTTAGTGGGGACACACTTGGTGTGGCTCATCTAGAAAAGGGACCAGTAGGTGTACCGGCTCAGGAGCCCTTATAAGAACAGTGGTAGTTGTCTCTTCTTTTATGAGCCTTCTTGTGGAATATAGAGGGGGAAATGGGCACACCATTGTTGGGTCTCCTATAAGGATTATTACAGATGCGAAAAATTTTCAATGAACTCTCAAAACTCATATGGGTAGTTAGGAAGATAAGGTTAGGGACCATATCAAATCTAATATTCTCCAAACACATCGTAAGAATATATTCCTTACAAAGTACCATGTTGACATACTACGGGAGTCACTTCCATCTAGAGATGAATTTTGAGACTCAGCCATCAAGAATCTATTTTCATTTAAAGAGGTTCGTGATTCTTGTATTATGTTAGGTGGATCATAACAACTAGAGGAACTATCTATGAATTTACTCCCAACTAGAATAGACCATATTAGCAGCTGACAATACTATAAAAATGCAAGTCCTTCCAGAATCTGGACTAATAATTGGATGTTAATGGCCTCATGTTGTTCTAGAGTCCCCAACAATGGATAAAACCTTGAGGAAAAGTGGATAAAATTATGTAGAGGATCACCAATCCTATTAAATTATGTAAAGTTGGGATTACAAATTTCTTGGGGTTCTCGGATAGTGTCCAGCCATGTAGGGTATGACTTTCCTTCAGGAATAATTTCTTTATGTCACATTTCTAGATCCTCAAGATAGGTAATGAGAGAAGCTATCATGTCATATTGGTGGATCTTTTTCATAAAAAATTTATTGAAAATATCATCTAAATGGAGAGAGATGTTGCCTTGATCCCACACAAGAAAATCACACTGCTTAGATGGGTTGGTCGACTCATATCTTTCTCTTTTTCCATAGCCACTAGCCTCTTCCTTGATTGGGTGTATGGGGCCACCAAGTTCAAATTGGATCTCCTTTCCAAGGAGTAATGGGTTCCCCACTATAGGGGATATTGGGTTCCTCTTTAAAATTTTGTGGTTTGAGCACTCCTCAGCAATATTCTCAATGGTGATCCTTTAATAGTTGTCAAGCACATGAAGAAAGGGAGTTATCCTGGGGTCCATATCAAGATTTAGTGTAATATTTGATTGGTGGGAGGGATCATCATGTCCCTTTAATTTATTTATTTATAAATTATAAGGAGGAAATAACTCATTGGGTAGACTTATGAGTTCTAGTTCCTGTCTATGGTTATGAGTAAGGGTGCATGTAAGGAGGTCTTCTTTGTACTGTGTCGCCCCTTAAGGTGGTTTTACCCTATTGTGCCCTATATCGGTGGTCCTGTTTCTTTGATACTCAAGAAGTTTAATGGTGATTACATTAAATATAGAATTAGTTGCAGTGGAAACATCATTATTTGAGGATGGACCATACTAATAGTCTCGTCATCACTATAGGATAGGGATAAAATAGAGATCATTATACTTCCACAACCTATGATCTGCACATTTTGTTATATATATTTCATGACCCGATGGAGCATGGTGAGGATCCTAACACTAGTTTTATAGTGAGTTTGGGGGTATCCATATGATTAATGATGCTGAGATATTGAGAGTGCTATGATCTAAACCCTCTTTCACTATTGGTAATGGAATAAAGGTTCTCATGTCTCCCAGGGTAGGCTAGCTGACAATCCTGGAAGTGGTGGAATGTCACCTAGAAATTTCGATTGAAAAAAACTACCTGATACTCAGTGAGGGGCTCATTTATGAGAAACTCCATAGCTACTTATGGCCAAAATTTGACTGGTAGCTACTTGATGGCCAAGAGTTTTGAAAATTTCTCTTGTTTATTACCATAGGGATAGTCTTGTTACGGGTCAGCTTAATCCTCGATTGGTGCAGGCTGAGGTACTGGAGGTGTCACCTATATATATCTTCTTTTCCATTGACTTACCGATTTATGGGGCTCCATACATGTGAAATTTATACTACATAATGGAATGACTCTTGTAGAAAGTGTCATTTTCAAGATCATTTCAATGTAGGAAAGGGTGTTTACCACATCCTCATTTTTGAGGATGAAAGAATCCCTTTTAGGCTCAGTGGAGTTCTAAATATCACATAAATGTGTTAACATATATTCTAAAATCACTCAAACTTTTAGTGTAGATATGGGGAAAATGAAAATTGATAGTGAAAGATATAGTTCAACTGCGAACCCTTGGTAGGAGACTAGAACTTCCTCCACATGAAGTTACCTACCAAGGGATTTGAGGATCTTGTAGACCTCGTCTTCTAGGATTGTAAGCTTCAATTAATGGGATTCTACCCCCATATCTGGTAGAGATATAGAAGGTTCCCTCATCAAGTAATTCTTATATTTGAAGTATGAGAGGTTAGTGGTGACATAAGTTTTCCCATGGAACTACCTCTGAAGGTGCAAGACATATCCAAGTGCGTGTTTTTGACAGTCGCTTGGGTTACCCCCATGTGCATTGTAATTTATACTGCAAGCATGGCCCCCATGATGGGTGTTCGACCTCCTACCCTGGGATGGTTATTCGGATAATATAATGTTTTTGGAATGGGGGTACCTTTGTAATGATTAGTTATAGTGCGTAGAGAACATTTTTTTTGTACTCCTCGTCATGAGATGGCCCATAATGGCATCTAGTGACACTAGTGACTAAGAGAGTTATCCCATACTACATGAGAAGTAGTTTGGATCTAGATCCCAAGAGGGAAAATATGGATACACATTGAGCAGTTTTGAGGATCTAAGGGGATACTCCTCTAATGGAGAGAGAAACTCAATCTGAAAAAGATACATCCATTCAAGAAATGTTCTAGTCATTCCCCTACCATTGATTCTGTGTATTTTGTTCTAGGGCTTGTGGTGCGGGGATGAAGTTGACCCACTCATTGACCAGTAGGACTAGTCATTGTTGGAATTAATATGGCTTGGTGGGAGAAAATTTGGTCACCTCTTGAGTGATGGCCTTTGTATCACCCCAAGACATTATGTTATGTGTTTTTAAAATAAATTTAATCTCTTTGATTACATACATTACACGGAACACCGAGCATAATCAAATGATTAAATATTATTATTTAATTTTGATAGTGATCAAAAAGTCATTTTAATAGAGGAAATGAATGGGATTAACTAAATTATTAAAATATATCTTATATATTTTATATAATTAATTCATTGGTTACCAATTAATTGTAAATGAAAATAGAACCCAATTGAACATAAAGGGTGGGTTTTTATTAAAAAACTATTTTTATGACCACAATAGAATCTAATATTAATAAATTAAATTAATCTCTATTATTGAAAGGTATTAATTAAATTTATATATTATATAATAAATAAAAAAATTAAATTTTTCTAATATTTCTATAGGATTAATATAAGAATAGATCAAATTTTAAGCATAACATTATATATTTTTCTAAAATAAAATGTTGCCGCCTTTAAAGGAAGTACCTATTTTCGAACTACATTTTTATAATTTTATAAACTTTATTTTAAAAAATATATTTTTTTTTTGAAAAATATAATATAAAAATTATCATATGGTGAATTTTCTTATTTTTCTAAGATGTCTCATTTTTTGGATGAATATTAAAAAAACAGTCAATTTTAATTGAAAACTGGTTTTTATTATAAATAATCTATAAGGATAAATTATATTTTAAATTATATTTAAATTCAAATTAGATCAATTATATATCTATTAATCCAGTTTAGGTAATTATAATCATTCTCTTGATTAATTTGGATATAAAAATATATCAATCTTTTGAACATTTTCAATTCAAAAACCCACATTCTCATCACGTCTACAAGATTAATTTTAAATTTAATTTTACAAATTATTTTAATTTAATTTGATAAAATAGATTCCATATTTGGAATAATATGGTCCAATTCTTTTTTAAGGTCAATTTCATTTTTTGGCATAAAAATGATACCATGGTAAAAAAAATATTTACTGTACTATAGGTAAACTAATGAAATAGGTTAAAGTTAAATGGTAAAGGTTTAAAATAATAGAAAATTATAACATTTAATCAGTGGTTGAGGTATTTATTGACCCTAAATATCCATTAAAATATTATTTATCATCAAAATTATTGTAAATTAATTCCACCTCAATGTGGTTTCCTTTAAACATAAAATAATCATTATTTAGTAACTTATACCCACCCCTTTTTAATTATAGATACCACCCATCACCACACCATTTATCCTCACAAAACCTGAATATCCTCAAATATTTAAACAGTGCTCTCCTAATCAACTATCAGTATTTCCATGTGGTACTTTTCTCACTAGAATACCATTTCCAATGTCATTAATTTATCCTTTAAAGATGTGATATTCAAGATGTAATTTTCTCAAAAAACCCCTCTTATTTTCTTTTATTCTTAAACTTTCTTATAACTTTATTTATCCACCAAGGAATTATAACTACATGGTAATTTATATACTTGAGTTTTATTTTTATAATTTAATATCTCATAACTATTTCATTTATCATCACCTCTTTTTAAAATAAGTGAAACTATTTCCCAAATTATCCCAATTAAACGCCTCTATGATTGATGATTTTGTTTGTTTTCCATTACTTCCTTCATGTATGGTCATAAAAGTGTAATTCTGGTTAATTAATAATTTAATAAGAATATTATATCCTACTTAACATTTTATCACTAATATATATAGATAATAAAAAATAAAACGAAACTAGTTTTTGATGGTCATAAAAACTGTGAAAATAAAAATGATATATGATACCATTTAAATTTATTTATGGGAATTAATACCATTTAATATCACTTATAGATTTTTATTTCCATTTGATAAGAAAACCCATAATTATACCCAAATGAACCAATACTGAAACTATAAAACAAACACACATGAAATAATGAAATATTATTAATTAATGGGAGGTAATATGTTATAAAAGGGTCAGATAAGATATTATAAATAATAGTATAATTATTTAAAAAATTAATAACATTATTTAAACCATTATATAGTATTTTGATGTATTAAAAACTAAATCCAATCATGAGGTAAGGATTTATCAGCTCATATTTTCATCTCTGAGATATATGTCTTATTCAGCACTTATTTATTATGTATGGTTTATATGCATTCCTTTGATATATAATATAATTAATTTCAATATAAAAAGTTATTTAATGTTTAATTTTATAATTATTAATTTTATAGGGCATGCAATTTGACTAATTACAAAGTGGTAAGGGAATTTTTAACCCAATTTCCATTCATTCTGTTAACCTTTTACTTCATTGATTATGTTGTTCTATTGTTATATGTGGGTTTAATTTTGATTATATTATGTTTAAAATTCACTTTTTAATGTGTATTTAGAGTGAATAAATATAATATATTAATTTTATTAATGTTCACTTCAAGGATATGATATCTGTAAAGGATTTTCATTTAAAAAAATTTCTTTTTTAGGTTTCCCTTAAAACTCCCTTTTCCTTCCACACCCTTGTTTTTTTATAAAATTGTTTCCAAAAAAGTTTTTAATATTCTATTATGATTGTTGTAAGTCATTTTGACTTATGTTTGTATTCATTAAAAATGGTTTTAGTGGATTCTTTTTGTTGTCCTCTAAGAGAGTTTCTTTATGAATTTTTTGAAGAAGAAAAATACTAAAGGAATGTTCTTTTTGACTCATATGGAATGATAATTTTTTCCACTGTCATGATTATTTAATAACCTAAGGCATACATTATAATATTACAAGGTCATTTTCAAATAAAATATTCTATTTTATGATATCATGTATTTTAAAAATATAATGATTTCAAAATAGAAGGGATATTTTCCTCAAGAATTATTTCAAGTGATATTTCATAATTACATTCTATTTAAGATAACATTATTTTGTGAGACTTATTCTATAATTGGTATATTATTCAAGGATAATATCCTTTTATGGTTGGTTTATGTTTATAATGGAATGATGATTATGAATATCATTTTGTTTACATGTGTTATGTTATGATAAAATGTTTATGAAACTCATTTATTTTCATGGGTTCTAATTTGATGAATGAGTTACGTTCTTGTGAAACAAATTTTCATGATTTTAATTGAGTGATGGATGATACCTATATATACATATAATGGATTTAGTAATGATGGATAAGTCAGGAGTAAATTTTTTTATGTGAACCTCATTACATGTTCACAATGTTTTGTGTGGAATAGATTACATGTTCAAAAATGTTATGCATGAAACTTATTAAAAGTTAAAAATGTTATGTCTTAACCTAATTACATGTTCACAATGTTATGGGTGAACATGATTACATGTTCGCAATTTTATGCATGAACCTTATTACATGATCACAATTGGTATATGTGAACCTGATTACATGATCACAATGTCATTTTTTAACCTAATTTCATGTTCAAAATGTTATACATTGACATATATTTCATGTCCATAACTTTATATGTTGACCTATTTTCATGTCGATAAGTTTATTCAAGGTCCTAATTTATGGTCCTTAACATAACGAGTGATCTTGTTTCTATTTATACATGTTCACAAAGTCATAATATTTTGTGTAAAAACATTTCCATGTCTTATTCTAATGTTATTATCTTATGATTCGAGTCTTATATGATTTATTCTGAGACTCAAGATTATGATCCTTGATATGCAGTGTAATTTTCTAGTGTCAAATTCATGTTATTATACCCTAATTCTGTGATAGATATCTTTCTTGTTTACCAATATTGTGCATATTATATCACCATTTTCTTATGTTTATTTTCCCTAGATATGAAGGGATTTATTGAGTATGACTTGTCCAAAATGGTTCTATTTATGAATGGATAAGCGAGATATGATGTATATGTTTTATGAGCCATTTTTTTGTTTCCAATTTTCTAAATACACTAAAATCATACGGTCCTGGTGTGATTTTTTTATGTAATCTCATGAATATTCATTTACATAGATGTAATATCTATGTATTAAAATAGTGGGTCATTATATTTGGTATTAGAGAAAAGGTTTAGTTGACTATTGAAAATTAGGATGAGAAAACCTTAGAAACCTATGTGTAAGTTTAAGTTAAAATCCAAGAGTTTTGGTTATAATCAAGAATAATCTAGGATTAAACCTATGGTGTCCTAGATTTAATTTTTATAATTAATTATGTTTGATTATGATATTTTTCTAGTATGTTTATTTTTTATCACACTATTCATTTTGGGTTTTACACAATGGTTGAAACATAGAGGATTATTTTTAATGGAGAATTTTATGGACAATATAATGAGTTTCTTCATTTGAAACCAAATTAAATGGGAGTAAAAATATTAAAAATTATTACTACTCTTAATCAAGAAACTCATAATATGATCTATAATCTCAATTTTGATGAGATTCATGACCCATCAAATAAGAAAAATATGGAGTTTCATGGTGACCATAGAGAAAATAAAGTTAAATATTCCTCATGTAAATCATATGGTAAGAGGAATCAAGGATAATGTATGAAAGGAACTATAATATGCTTTGGTTGTGGAAAAGAACAAAAAAATCAAGTAATTACAAAGGAAAATTGAAAGGTTCAATTAATGTATTAGATGAGAATAATGATACTACTAAGGAAACATCAATAGTAAAATATTTTAAATGTGTAATTTATGGGCATCATATAAATCAATTACCTAAGGGGAATACTCGTTAATAAAATTGGAAATGTTGTATGGGTAATTATTATATTGTTGATGATGAAGAGACTACAAATGACATATGATATAGAAGATATGTTAAAGAATAAAACCAAAAATCATGTTTAATGGTTTAAGAAGGATGTTGAAAGATGAAGTGTTTATGTATTGAAATTCAATAATAATGCTGTTGATGTACTTTTAGGGTATTATGGAATAATGAAACATCTAATGACTTTTCCACTATATATTTTCCTTAAGTATTTTAATGTATATGTTGAATGATACTAGTAACAATGAATAGTGATTGAGGTTGTAAGGATATAATTTTATATAACACGTGATTAAGGTAAAGGTAACCATGAATATGTACATGATCTTTGGATAGTAATGATAAAAAAGAGATGTTTGATTGTGATAAAATAAATAGGGTAGTATTGATGACCTTGGAACTGATTATAAATATGATAATAAGGTAGTTTATGCATTATGTTTATATTATAGGGCAATTTATGGTATGAGGAAAGAATTAATTTTTTTCATGAAATTTTTCACTAAGGTAATTCAGGATATTAACATGTTTCAAGAGAGAACTTTATAATGATATTTACATGTTTTGTGTCTGAAAATTAAGAGCTAAATAATGTGTTTTTGGGGATTTATAATAAGTTTATTTTCAAAATTTAGTGACCTTTTTCAAAAAAAATTATAAAAGGTTTATAAGGGTAACCATTTCTGAAATTGTTTACACTGAACTTTGGATGAGGTTTTAGAAATTATTGAATTAATTAACCATATGAATATTTATGTGTATTTGATTTTTTATACTAACCATTCTATTATGATAACTAGAAATATAAGGAATGGATTGAATTCCCTTTTTGGATCTTATGATCCACTAGTTTTACATGCATTGAAATTTCCACTTCATTTCATAGATTAATAAATTAAGTAGTTATAGATCAAGAAACAACCTAAGAGTAATATTTTACTTATGAGATGAAATCAAGTAAGTATATATTCTCAAATTATTTTGAAATAAAAAATTATCCTATTACCACTATGTCCGATGATATCAATAACCTTTTTCAAACCAATTTGGTTAATGGTTTTGTGGTCATTAACCGCTTAATGATCATTTTATCTATCATTATCCATCAAAAATTGATATTTAGAATTCTCTTATGCATCCATGTTTTCACTTTCCAAAAATGTTCTCCTATTCAGAAGCCTAGTTTTGAAGTGATCTTCATCTTTTATTTTCCCTCTCTTTAAGATGAATTTTATTGACAACTTTTATGATGTGGGATTCCCACAAAGGAAATTTTAAAAAATCCATCATTGATTTTAAAAATAAATTTCAAATTTAAAAAGATATAATTTTTTTTGAAATTACTAGTCATATCCTAATGGTATCTTATCAATTGCCTCTTCCACTGAATCTCTCTCAAGTTCATGATGTGTTCAATATATCTTTTTTGAGTAAGTACATACTTGGTCCTTTATATGTACTAAACTCATAGTTTATACCAGTTGATTCTCGCTCAAATTTTCCCAAGAGATGAATGTAGAACGGTCCTTTTAGTTTAGCTTGGGTTATCGAATCCTCGGAGACCTAAGAAGAAACCTATAGACACGTACATTCTATGGACTGTTTTTGGCTATGAAGTGGCCAACATGGGTTGATTTTATATGGGTTTAATGTATAACTAACAGATTTAAGTGAATTCAATTTAAAATAATGATTTGATCCTCGGTTATCGCTCGAGGTGGATTGGATGAATTACTTTTTTAATGATTTCAATTTCTTATAATTGAGATGGATTAGTTTAAGAAGATCAAACGAAATCATCACTTACTAGTTTAATGCCTACACGCCCTAATACTAATCACTTATACACTTTAAGGATCATTGTTTTGAGCACTCCAAGGTAGAGGTTCGTATTAGCACTTGAAATGTGTGACCTTAAATTCAATAAGGATGAAGATGTTTTAAAATCATCAAATAAAAACCACATTTTAAAGAAGTGATTTTCCATTAATGGAGTGATAAATAACATCCAATCCATCCCCTTTCTACTCCCTTGGATCAACCCATATAATATTTTGCCCTCCATTGTTGAAATGTCTTCAACAGAAGCGGGAAGTAGACTTACAAGGGTGGAATTGAAGAAGTAAAAACAACAACAACAAAAGATCACTCCTCCGTTGTGTGATAAATATCACAAAGTATGGTGTGAATAAATTCACACCTTGAACCAACGGTATCAACGTGATAAGTAGAAGAACAGAATAAGAGTAAATGAAGAACTTTTATTAAGAAACTAAGGTGAATTAAACAACTTACATGAGGAAGAAATGCGATTACAAACACAAAGCGGCAGTGTAACACTACAATGAAACCAAGCACCAAAGATCCTTCAATCCTCCAACACCACTGACTTAAATAGGAATTTTTTAGCCCTTGGGTCGATTCTCCAACAATCCAAGTATCCTCAATTAATTGTGGTAGGCCATAGGTGGGTGGAAAGTAAGGGAAAGTTGATTTTTCCACCCTTGACCCGAGGTGGAAGCCAGCTTTCCTTCACCAAACAGACGCATTTGTATGACCTTATACATGGCCGAATCAGAGTGATCCATAGAATAAGACAATGGATCTCCGAATGTCTTCTAACCGCCTGTAAAATTTGGGCCCATTTTGAGTTCTAGATTCCGAGATATGATCAAATTAGTAGGATGTTTTTCTGGGCCACAGAATCTGGCCCAGAATTGTATCTCTAACTTGGGGCGCCTTAATGACTACAATAGAGGCCGAATTAGCATTATCTAATGAATAGTGATTTGTTACTAAACATGTATTCTATCATCCCACAAAATTTGGGATTCATTGGGCTTGTATGTTGGGCCCCACAGTCTCATAAGTGGTCTGGTGTCCAAACTACCTTCTCTAGAATAGCTTCCATTCATCTCCATGTATCTCCATCATCGTTTATGAATCATCCATTGATCCCTGAATGAAAAATGTTCACATTTAAGTGTTGATAAAGTTCCCAAAATATAAAATTAAAATATTGATAATTACATTCCTTAGAATCAGATGACTCATTAGGCTGAAATTGGTGTATATTAGGCATGAAGTGCACAAATGATGAGAATGGATGTTCATAATGAAAATGCACTAACTCAGGACCATAAGATCAAAAATTAACATTTAATACCATTAAAATGTAATTAAAAAATATGTTTTTATTGGATAATCACACCCCCCCCCCCCCAACTTGAGATTTTCTAGTCCCGGGCAAATAATTCAATGATTTTATTTGAATTCCTTTCTTCAAACACATTATAACAAACAGTGCTCACAATGTAAACTGCACACAAATAAATTTTTATAACCTATCAAGATAATTTAAAAAATGATGAATTTAAAAGCAGATCTAAATCCCAAGCCCATTCCTTTGATCAAATCCATCATCATACTTCATCCAACTCAATTAGGTGTAATGATGTGTTGTGAATCACAATAGATATGGGGGTTCATTTTCATTCAAGGGGGAAATCATGGAAGCGCTAGGTGGAATCACATTTAATCCAAATATGAGTATTCTTCATTCCTCTTTTTTTTGGATTTTTTTTTTGCAATATTGCTATAGTAATTGAGATTGCAGTTAATCAAATTAACCCATGTAGCAAGACTTTGCCGATGACTCCCAGACTCAAAGGCCTTAGGGCACCAAGTGAAGCCCACATACTCGGGCATCATCTTGAGTTAACTTAATAAAAAAAATTCATATTACCATAAATAGAGATAGGTTGAAAAACTCAGGGCTAGACAACTCTAGAGTCATGATCCCCAAGTGCCGAAAGCCTCGCATTTTATCAATCCATTGCTCTATACGCAAAAAAAAATTATTTATTTATTTATTATTTTTTTTAATACTCATATTATTCATAAAATTCAAACCAGCCTATGCTATTTATTATGGGACCCCAAAAATTCAAATTAGTACCCCACAGTCTAGAGGACGTGCATTGTGGCATTTTGATTTAATGGATGAAAATAAAAATGATGAAAATTTTCATTGGACAACCAAAATTCCAAAATCAATGCTTTTAAACTTAATCATGAATTAAATTAAGAGTCAAAGAAATAAAATATATTTTATATGTAGTTTTAATGTGAGAAAAAATGTTATTATATGAATGATAAAGTCATTTTACTTCTTTTTTATCATTGTTTTTTTAAACAACATTTTGTTTCCACACCCCCCAACTTAGTATGAAACCATCCCTAGTTTCGTAAAAATAAAATTTAGAATAGGGTAGGGGAATAAAAGGGGAGTTCAATAAGGAAATTGAAATATGAGGATCATGGAATGAAGTCACCTTGTGGTTGAAGATTTAAGTTCTTGCCGCTCGAATTTAGTCCTTTGATAACCATGTCGCTTGCAAAGTTCCCTCCTAGAAAAAAGAAAAACAATCAAACAAAACATATATATATATATATATATGTACAATATAAGTATATATATATATATAAATTATAGAATAAGTAATCACATTAAGCTGTAGGTCAGTGGTAAGCGCACACCCCTGTCTCCCTTCGGTCCTGGGTTCGAGTCCCCGCAGCTTCGCCGGTTGTGACGGGGTTTTCCCCACGGCCTATGGCGTGTCCCCTTTTTTAATTATTATTATATTATTATTATTATTATTATCATTATCTTAACCTAAAAAAATAAACTAATGATACATTTTCTTCTTTTTAAATTCCTGGGTAAGGTATTACTCAATGATCACACCACGTGACACAGATGAATATGGTGCTCCCCTTTCGTACCCATCCATACTCATAATAGAATAACAGGTCAAAAGCCTATTTTTTATTTTTAAATATAAAAATGATTAATTAATCTTATTTGAAAAATAAAGATGATTCAGAAAGATTAGAAACATAAAAACCACGGGTTACCTCCCGTGCAGCGCTTTGTTTAACATCGTTAGCCCGACATAGATCCTAAATTTATCAATTATTTCTTGGTTCATAGATTGGATCTAATAACTCAACATCTATTTCCTGTTTATTGAATGATTCAATGAATTTTTTTAACCTTTGACCATTGACCTTGAAAATGTGTCCACTAGTGGGATCTTGAATCTCTACTTCCCCATGGGGGTATACATGATGCACTATGAAAGGACCTGACCATCTAGACCTTAACACTCCCAGGTGTAAATGATGTTTTGAACTATAAAAGAGCACAAGTTTTCCTGATTAAAAATGTTTGACCTTGATATTCCTAGATTGGTAGGCTTGAACTCTAGCTTTATTGATCCTTGAATTTTCATAAGCCTCCATCCTTAGTTCCTCCAGTTCATTGAGATCTAATTTCCTTTTTGTTCCGGCCAATGAGAGATCATATTCCATTTTCTTAATTGCCCAAAAGGCCTTATGTTCAATCTCCACTGGAAAATGGAATGATTTACCATAAACCAACATATATTGGGACATTCATAAAATGGTTTTATATGTGGTTCTATAGGCCCAAAGAGCATCTAAGAGTTTCTCAGACCAATCTTTCCTAGAGGGGTTGACAGTTTTTTCAAGAATTTTCTTAATCTACCTATTTGGTAACTCCGCTTGACCATTGGTTTGAGGATGGTATGTAGTGGAAACTTTATGAGAAATACCATACTTAGACATGAGTGAAGAGAATGGGCAGTTGCAGAAATGGGTTCCTCGATCACTGATTATAGCCCTAGGAATTCCAAATCGAGAAAATATGTTCTCTTTCAGAAATTGAATAACAACTTGATGATCATTGGACTTAGTGGGAATGGAATCAACCCATTTTGAGACATAATCAATAACCAAGAGTATGTAGAGGTATCCCCGAGAGCTTGGGAAGGTACCCATGAAATCAATTCCCCAATATTCAAATATTTCATCCACTAAGATGGGAGTGAGTGGCATTTGATTCCTTTTTGTGATGGACCCTACTTGTTGAAACCTAGGACAGCTTTGACAAAATGTGTAGGAGTCCCTTGAGAGCGTGGGCCATAAGATACCACATTGATGAATCTTAGCAGATGTTTTCTTAGAGGAAAAGTGACCTCCACATGCCTCACTATGACAGAATTTAAGGATGGACTCTTGTTCAGATTCTGGAACACACCTCGTAATGACTTGGTCAGGGAAAAACTTATAGAGGTATGGATCATCAAACACATAGTGTCTAACATCAGAAAGGAATTTCCTTTGATCTTGAGTCCCTAATAATTTTGGAATGACTCATGTAACTAAGAAATTGGCTATGTCGGCATTCCAAGGGAAATCACTCACAAAGTATAGGTGTTCATCAGGAAATGAATCAGACCCAGAAAGGTGATTTTAGTTGTATTTGAATTACATCCTAGATAGGTTATCAGCTAAAACATTT
Organism: Viscum album; assembly: GCA_963277665.1. Taxonomy (NCBI): domain Eukaryota; kingdom Viridiplantae; phylum Streptophyta; class Magnoliopsida; order Santalales; family Viscaceae; genus Viscum; species Viscum album. The sequence goes on along the minus strand of OY728140.1, from coordinate 2,086,921,313 downwards.
TCAATGCCCTTTTTATCCTTGATTGTGAGGTCAAATTCTTGTAAGAGAAGGACCCACCTAAACAGTCTAGCCTTATCATCTTGTTTTCGGAAGACGTATTTTAGTGCAGAATGGTCAGTGAACACAGTGATTGGGGATCCTAAGAGATAGGACCTAAACTTATCTAAGGAAAACACAATATCAAGTAACTCCTTTTTAGTGGTGGTGTATTTTATTTGGGCATTATTTATGGATTTTATTGCATAATCAATGACATAATGAGTTTTATCACAATGTTCTCCTAACAGAGCTCCTACAGCAAAGTCACTGGAATCACACATAAGTTCGAAAGGAAGGTTCCAATTTGGAGAATTCATAATGGGAGGAGAGGTGAGAGAGTATTTGAGGGTTGAGAATGAACCCTCACAGCTTTCTTCCCAAACAAATGGAGCATCCTTTACTAGGAGAGCACAAAGGGGACGGGAGATCAAACTAAAGTCCTTGATGAATCTTCTATAGAAACCAAAATGTCCTATGAAAGACCTCACTTCCTTGACAGTTTTTTATGATGGAAGGTGACGAATGATGTCAAACTTGGCTTTATCAACTTCAATCCCCCTTCCTGAGACCAGATGGCCTAAAACTAGTCCCTATTTAACCATGAAATGGCATTTTTCCCAGTTTAGGACTAGATTATTTTCTTCACATCTTGACAAAACTCTCTCTACATTCCTCAGACATCCCTCAAATGTATCCCCAAACACAGAGAAGTCATCCATGAAGACCTCTAGAAAATTCCCTACCATGTCTGAGAAGATTCCCATCATGCACCGCTGGAAGGTTCCAGGGGAATTGAATAACCCGAAGGGCATGCGTTTGAAGGCAAAGGTTCCAAATGGACATGTGAATGTAGTCTTCCCTTGATCCTCTAGGGAGACCTCAATTTTATTATACCCTGAGTACCCATCTAAGAAACAGTATAAGGCATGACCTGCCACTCTCTCAAGGACTTGGTCAATGAATGGTAAGGGGAAATGGTCCTTCTTGGTGAATGAGTTTAGCTTCCTATAGTCAATGCAGACCCTCCATCCACTACTCACCCTTATTGGAAGAATCTCTCTATCCTCATTGGTTATCACTGTGATTCCAGCCTTTTTTGGAACCACTTGGATTGGGCTCACCCACTCACTCTCATCTATGGGATATATGATACCAACTTTTAACAATTTCAAAAGTTCTTTCCGTACTACCTCTATGAGATTAGGATTGAGTCACCGTTGAGGTTGACGACATGGCTTTGAATAAGATTCCAGAACAATTCTATGAGTCCCAACAAGTGGGCTAATCCCAAGAATATCATATAGGGCCTAACCAATGGATTTATTATGTTTCCTAAGGACGTCTAGAAGAATCCTCTCATGATTGCCTTCAAGAGAAGAAGAAATGACAATTGGATGTGTTTGATTGTCCCATAGGAAAGCATACTTGAGTGTAGTGGGAAGTTCCTTAAATTCAAGATCAGGTTGGTTCAGAATTTCAGCAGAAGATTGGGAAATTGGATCAAGTTCAATTTCTTTTTTTTAGAGTTTCAGATAGGATTGATTCCCCATATGTAGAAGTTTCAGCTACTAGATTGGCTTGATCAGATTTAGGGAAGGAAGTTGGAGTGGTCTCCATGAATGTGGTTTCTTGAAATTTTTCACTGATTGTTGGACCTAAGAATTCATCATAAGAGAAATTTGAAATTGATTCAAGCCAAGGAGATAAACTTCCTTTATGTGAACAAAAGAAATCAATCTCATCCTGACTTAAACATTCAGCAAATATTCCTTGATGTTCTATGGATTCATTATCAATGCTTCCTATCATGTTTACTTCATGAATGTCCTCTTCAACCCCTATTTGTGAGCTTGAATTATTGATGTTCAAGTCTAGACTCATGTTCCCAAAGGTGATGGTCATGTTCCCATTTCGGACTCGGATAACATATTTGATTGTTGCAAGAAAATGACGGCCAAGGATGATTATGGTTTGTTCCTTATTTCCTAAGTTTGGATGGTTGTCAAGGAAAATGAAGTCAGCAGGGTAGATGAAGTTATCAACCTTTACCAGAACGTCCTTTAAAATCCCCTTTGGAACCCTAATGCTACGATCAGCAAGCTGAAGTATGACAGATGTGGGTTGGATCTCTTCTAGGCCTAACTGGCAGTACACAGCATATGGGATGAGATTGACACTAGCACCTAGGTCACACAAGGCCTTGAAAACATTTCTTTCTCCTAGTTCAACATTGATGTAAGGAAAACCTGGGTCTGTCAACATAGGAGGAATGGTCCCTTGAATGGTGGTACTCACATTAGCAGCCAAAAGGACTTGGTTTTTATGTGAAAATTTTCTTTGAGTAGGCAGGTATGGTTTGGATGGCATCGAGAAGGGAAATGTTTAGCTTGACTTGTGAGAAGATTTCCCTCAATGTTTCATTCAGTTCAGGCTTGGGTTTCCCCCTAATTCATTGAGGAAATGGTTCAGGTTGTGGGGTTGTTTGTTGAAGAGTTGTTTCTTTCACATTGTTATCAGTTTCCTCAGTTTGATCTTGTGGTTCATTTGAATTTTCATCCAAGTTTGAATCTTCAGGTGGGTTCTGAATTATTTGTTCAGGTTTCTCAATTAATTTCCCACTTCTTAAAACAGTCACAGCCTTTAGTTGTTCATGAGTTGTTTGAGTGCAAATTGACTCTCCCCTTGAAGTAGATTATGGAACCGCCTGAGTAGGAATGGGTGACTTTCCAATATTTATGTTTTGAAGTTATTGTTTAATGGAATGGACTTCTGAGTTCATCCTCTCCATTTTTTTGCACAGTTTTTCTAGTAGGCTTTGTGGAACAGTTTGGGTGGGGGCTTGAGTAGGTTGGTTTATCCCAGGGGGGATATTTTGGAGGTGGGATGGTTTGTTGAAAATGGACCGGAGGCTGTTGGTATTGGATAGGTTGGGTTTGAAACTGGTTTTGGGTTTGGTAGTTCTGATGGGGGTAAGGATTTTTCCCCTGTGGTTGGCTAGGTTGTTGGTTATCTTTCCAGCAGAAGCCTGGGTGGTCATTATACCTTGGGTTGAAGTTGTTTTGGTATTGTGGCTTTTGAAAGTTCAAATCATTTACTTCCACTACAGGTCCTCCTAAAAGAACATCCTTGATGGATGGAATAGTTGGCCAGTTGTCTGTCTTATGGTCATGTTTGTCACAAATTCTGCAAATAAGGTCTACAGTTTGGATTTCAAGGACTTTCCTAAGGTCTATCTCTTCAACCTTCCTAGAGAGTGCTGTGATTTTAGCCCTAAGGCTCTCCTCTTCTCTAAGAGTATGAATTCCAGTATTTCTTTGTGGCTTTTCAGAATAAGGTGAAGTTCTCCATGTTTGGTTTTGTTCAGAAAGTATTTCTATATACTCATAAGCATCATTTGGGGCTTTTATTTTAAAGGTTCCATTACACATCATGTCAATGAATTATTTGTTCCCCGAACCCAACCCTTCATAGAAAATTCTCACTTATTCAGGAATAGAAAAACCATGGTGTGGAACCATGTTTATAGTGTCTTTGAACCTTTCCCATGTTTCATAGAATGACTCTCCCTCTTTTTCAAAAAAGTTTTGGATCCCCTTTTTAAGTGAAATTGTTTTGTGTGGGGGAAAGTATTTTTTGTAGAATTCTCTTTGTAGTTGGTCCCAAGAGTTGATGGATGATGGTCTCAAATTTTTTAGCCAATTTTTAGCTCGTTCCTTTAAAGAAAAAGGAAATATCCTCATCTTAGCTGATTCTAGTTGATGTGGGGGACACATGGTTTCTACAATGTCATTGAACTCCTTAATGTGAAGGTAGGGAATCTCGGACTCCATTCCATGGAATGTGGGAAGGTGGTTTAGGACATGGGGTTTAAAGATGTAGTTGGCATCTCTTAGGTAATTGTGTCTAATGCATGAGGGGGCATTGGTCCAAGAAGGTGTGAGGTAGTCATTCATGTTTTGATCGACCGCATTCCCCAAGTTTGGGGCTGCCTCATTTGGGTTTCCATTTTGGTTTCCACCCGGGTATATGAGTTGGTTTCTTTGATTACCTTCCATTGAAATGGGATCAATTTTTGACTTAGGGGTGTTTGGAATATTAGGATCTAATGGAAAGAGTTCCCTTGGTGTACTTGACTCCCCAGCCCCAAGACTATCCACCCTAACTAGAGAGTTTAATTGATCGCGAGTGTAGGCGGACATGCGCAAAAAGAAAAAAAAATGAGAAAGGGACAAGATAAAAGAATTTGGATGAGAAAAGAAGAAATGGGGAAGAATATAATGGGTGTTTATATGACTTACTTGGGTCCCTGTAAATGACGCCAAAATTTTATTCTCACTCAAATTTACCCAAGAGATGCAGGTAGAACGGTCCTTGTAGTTTAGCTTGGGTTATCGAATCCTCAGAGACCTAAGAAGAAACCTATAGACACGTACATTCTATGGACTGTTTTTGGCTATGAAGTGTCCCAATTGGGTTGATTTTATATGGGTTTAAAGGATAACTAACAGATTTAAGTGAATTCAATTTAAAATAATGAGTTGATCCTAGGTCATCGCTCGGGGTGGATTGGATGAATTACTTTTTTAATGATTTCAATTTCTTATAATTGAGATATATTCATTTAATAAGATCAAACGAAATCATCACTTACAGGTTTAATGCCTAAACAACCTAATACTAATCACCTATACACTTCAAGGATCAAAGTTTTGAGCACTCCAAGGTAGAGGTTCGTATTAGCACTTGAAATGTGTGACCTTAAATTCAATAAGGATGAAGATGTTTTAAAATAATCAAATAAAAATCTCATTTAAAAGAAGTGATTATCCATTAATGGAGTGATAAATAACATCCAATCCAGCCCCTTGATACTCCCATGGATCAACCCATAAAATATTTATCCCTCCATTGATGACATGTCTCCAACGTAAGCAGAAAGTAGACTTACAAGGGTAGAATTGTAGAAGTAAAAACAACAACAACAAAAAGATCACTCCTCCGTTGTGTGATAAATATCACAAAGTATGGTGTGAATAAATTCAAACCTTGAACCAATGGTATCAACGAGATAAGTAGAATAACAGAATAAGAGTAAATGAAGAACTCTTATTAAGAAACTAAGGTGAATTAAACAACTTACATGAGGAAGAAATGCGATTACAAACACAAAGCTGCAGCATAACACTACAATAAAACCAAACACCAAAGATCCTTCAATCCTCCAACACCACTGCCTTAAATAGGAATTTTTGAGCCCTAGGGTCGAGCCTACAACAGTCCAAGTCTCCTCAATTAATTGTGTTAGTCCATAGGTGGGTGGAAAGTAAGGAGAGTTTATTTTTCCACCCTTGACCCGATGTGGCAGCCATCATTCCTTCGACGAACATACACGTTTGTATGACCTTCTAGATGGACAAATCAGAGTGGTCCATAGATGAAGAAAATGGATCTACGGATGTCTTATATGCTCCAGTAAAATTGGGGCCCATTTGGAGTTGTGGATTCCGAGATATTATCAAATTAGTCGGCTGTTTTTCTGGGCCGCAGAATCTGGCCCAGAATTGTATCTCTAATTTGGGGCGCCTTAATGACCACCATAGAGGGCGAATTAGCATTATCTACTGAAGAGTGATTTTTTCCTCAACATTTCTTCTATAATAACACAAAATTTGGTATTCATTGGGCATGTATGTTGGGCCCCAGAGTCTCATAAGTGGGATGGTGTCCAAACTGTCTTCTCTAGAATTGCTTCCATTCATCTCCAAATATCTTCATCATCGTTTATGAATCATCCATTGATCCCTGAATGAAAAATGTTCACATTTAAGTGTAGATAAAGTTCCCAAAATATAAAATTAAAATATTTATAATTAAATTCCTTAGAATCAGATGACTCATTCGTCCTAAATTGGTTTATATTAGGCATGAAGTGCCCAAATGATGAGAATGGATGTTCATAATGAAAATGCACTAACTCAGGCCCATAAGATCAAAAATGAACATTTAATACCATTAAAATGTAATTAAAAAAATATGTTTTTATTGGATAATCACCAGTGGAAAAAGATATTTATTATAAGGAATAAGAAGTGGAGATTCAGGATTCTATAGATAAAGTTCTACGAAACAAGATCACCCACATGGTTAATGTTTTGTAGAGAAATCACCAATTTGAGGAACTTATGTAGGAACCCGAGGATGTGATGAAGCAAAGGTATCCTCATATATTTATATCTGAGTAATTAATTTTTAGGGTGAAATTAATTTTAATGGGGGTTTAATTTTAGTCCCTATGATTTTACAATATGACTTTTTTTAATAAATTTAATATACCTGATAGCTTATGTTATAAAGAACACTGAGCATAAACAAATGATTAAATATTATTATTTAATTTTGATTGTTATCAACTAGCCATATTAATACTGATAATGAATGAGATTAACTAAATTATGAATATATAGTTTAGAATTTTTTATAAAATGAATTCATTGGTTACCATTTAATTATAAATGAAAATAAAAACCAAATGAACATAAAGGATGCATTTTAATAAAAAAAACCTATTTGTAAGCCTATAATAGTATTTTATCTTAAAAAATTAAATTAATAATTATTAGTGAAATATAAAATATAAATTTATAAGTTATATATTAAAACAAATGGTTTTAAATTATTCCAATAATTTTTATAGGATTCAGATAAAAATAAATCCAATTTTAAGAATAAAAAATTATATTTTTATAAAAGGAAATTTTTATGCCTTTTAATGGTGAAATAATTTTAAAACAAAATTTTGATAATTTTATCAATTTTACATTAGAAAATAAACTTATTTTCCTAATTTTGAATATATAAACTATCTTATGGTGAAATATTTCTATTTTCTGAGATGTTTCAGTTTTTTGATGAATTGTAAAAAAATACTTTATTTTAATTGAAAACATACCCGTCGTCTAAATATTTTCTAAGTTTAAATTATATTTTTAAATAGTTTTAAATTCAATTTAGATAAATTATACATATATTAATCTAATTTTTTTCGTTGGATTAATTTTCATATTTAATTTGGATAAAAAACATTTCAGTCTTTTGGACATTTTCACTTTAAAAACCATTCTTTCTCATCTCGTCTGTATGATTAATTTTAAATATAATTTTTCCAATTTTGTGAATTTAATTTGATAAAATGGAGTCCATATTTTGAATCATAAGTTATAATTTATGTTTTTAAGTTCAATATATTTTTTAGTCATTAAAATTTTCAAGGGATAAAAAATACGTTCCACAGTATAGGAAAAATAAAGAAATGGGTTAAAGTTAAAAGGTTAATGATTAAAATACTCCAAAATTACAACATTTAATGGGTTTTTGAGGTATTTATTAACCCTAAACATACTTTAAAACAATAATTATAAGAAAAAATTTTGTAAATTAATTTCACTTTAATGTAGTTCGATTTAAACATAAAATAATCATTATTTAATCTCTTAAACCCACCCTCCCCAAGTATAATTACCACCCCTCACCACCCCATTTCTCCTAAAAATTCTTGAAGATCCTAAAATATTTTCCAAAAAAAACTCATACTAAAATATGCATATGTCCAATTTATTTTATTTTCTCCCAAATACCAATTCCAATGTCTTTATGGGGTCTTTCAAGGAGGTGATATTTGGGAGGTACTTTTCTCAAAACACCTATCTTATTTTCTTTTATTATTGTAATTTCTTCTAAACTAATTCATCCATAAAGGAATTATAACTATATAATAATGTATATAATACTGTTTTTTTTCTAATGGAATGTCTCACAACCATTTCCTTTCTCAAATCCTCTTATTTAAAGAAGTGAAACTATTGTCAAAATTGTACTTGTTAATCGCCTTCGTGATTATTGATTTTGTTCGTTTTCCATTATCACCATAATGGATAGTCATAAAAGTATTATTATGGATAATTCATAATGTAATAATATTATTATAACCAAATTAATTTCTATAACTAATATAAATAAATAATAAAATATAAAATGAATTAAGTTTGAAATGGTCAAAAAAACCGTTAAAATAAACAAAACATTTTTTGTTAACATTTTGTCAAATTAATCACCATAACACCAAGAATACAAATTATATATGAGACCATTTAAAATTATTAAAGTTAATTAATACCATTTCATTTTACTAATATTTTATATCATTTTTACAGGAAAATCCATAATTATACAGAAATGAACTGATCATGAAACCATGAAACGAACGCATCTGAAACAATGAAAATAAAATATATTATTAATGAATGTGTGGTAAAATTTTATAAAATATTGATAAAAGATATTATAAATATGAATATAAGTATTTAAAAAAATAACATTTTTTAAACCATTATAAACGAGTTTTAAGTATGAAAAACTAAATGTAAGTGTTAGGTAAGGGTTTCTTATCACACTTTTTCTTCTAAGAGATATATATCTTATTAGCCACTTATTTCTTATGTGTGTTGTATATAATATCATTTTATTTATAGTGTTATGAATTTTATTATATAAATTTTATTATCTAAATTTTACTCAATGTTTCATTTTATAATTATTACTTTTATGGGGCATGTGATTCATCTGATTACAAAGTTGTAAGGGAACTCCAAACCCAATTTACATTCTTTGGGTTAACCTTATTATACATTAATTATTTTATTCTATGATTATGTGTGGGATGATTTTTTATAATATTATGTTTCATTTCCACTTTTTTATGTGCATTTTTAGTGAATGTACATAATCTGTTATTTTTATTAATTCTCACTGCAATGATATGATATTTATAAAGGACTTTATTTTAAAAAATTCTCATTTAAGGTTTCCCTTAAAACTATATTTTTCATTCATGACAATTTTTTTTCCTTAAATTGTTTACAAAATATATTTTTACTATTCTATTATAACTATTTTAACTAATTTTTACACATTTTTCACTTTTTACAGAATATTTTTAAAGGATTATTTTTCTCATTTTCTATTTGAGGTTATTTATTACTTTTTAGAAAAAAAAATACCAAAAGGAATGTTTTTTAACTTATAGTTAATTATAGGATTTCCACATTGTTATGATGATTAAATTCCTTAAATATTCCTTTACTATATTACATGGTTATTTTCAAACAAAATGTTTAATTTTATAATTTTACGGCTTTCTAAAAGAATTTTTTTCAGAATAGAATGTTTTTTTTCGTCAATAATTATTTAAAGTTATATTTAAAAATTACTTTCCATATAATATTACATTAATTTTTAATACTTATTCTTTACTAGTGATATTTTTCAAGAATATTATCCACATTTTTTAGGTTTGGTTTATTTTTATGATGTAATTGTGTTTATGAATCTTGTTTCTTTTCCATGAGCTATGTTATGATAAAATGTTTATGAAAATAATTTATTTTCATGGGTTCTAATGTGATAAATAAGTTTTCTCCTCATGATATACAGATGTATTATTTTCATTGTGAGACTAGTGGGACCTATATCTCCCTCCAATGAATTATATAATTATTGATAACTCATAAGTAAAAAATGTTATGTATGAACCTAGTTACATATTCACAATCTTATGCATAGATTAGATTACATGTTAACATATGTTATGTTTGAACATTATTATACGTTCACAATGTTATGTGTGAACCTAATTACATGTTCACAATTTTGTGTGTAAACCTCATTACATGTTCACAATATTATGTGTTCCCCTAATTACAAGTTCACAAATGATTTATGTGAACCTGATTACATGTTAACAATGTTTTTCATTAATCAAATTATATGTTCACAATGATATGAATGGGTAGGTATTTCATGTCCATAAGTTTAGGCATTTCCCTAGTTTCATGTCCATAAGTTTACACAAGGGCCTAATTTCATGTATTTAAGTTAACGAGTGAAATTTTTTCTATTTATACTATTTCACAAAGTTATGAGTTTATATTTACAAAATATTTCCATGTCTTATGCCAATGTCATTATCTTATGATTCCTGTATTAAATTATTTTTTGATGGCTCAAGATTATCATCTTTGATACGTAGGATATAATTTTCAAGTTTCATAATCATGTTCTTATGCCCTTATGTTATGATTTACATCTCCCTTGTTTACCCCTACTTGGAATCTAAGATCAACCATTTCTTATGTTTATTTATTCCGGGATATGAAGGAAGGTATTGATTATGACACAAAAAAGTGTTTTAGTAATGAGAGGTTAAGTAGGAGATGATGTTTATGTTTTATGAACAATTTTTTTTGTTTCCAAGTTTCCAAAGACATTAAACACATACGGTCCTATAATATTTATTATGTAATGTAATGAATATTCTTATATTTATATGTGATATCTATGTAAGAAAATATTGGTTCATTATAGTTTTATGGGTACATCTTGAACATACACTACCTACTTGACATCAGTTAGTGAACCATCAGAGTTCTCCAGGGAGAGGTTCCAGAAGTTGTTCCTTATTAAAATGAGTAGTTGTTTCCCACTATGAAACCCTCAGGGGTGGTGGTGTTAGGGACTTACTGAGTCTTTGAGATCATTTTGGGCCACATCGCTAGTGGTAATGACCCATTCTTGTTTATATTGATAAATAAGGGTGTCAATTACCATCCTATGGATTATATTGGAGGGTGAGATGGGGCCCGGGTGCCCAATAGTTGATGTTTTTAGGGATATCATTGTTGGAATATAGTCATGCGGGAATTCCACACCAATATATCCTCTATCCCTACACCTATTAGAATTATGTCATCAGTCACCTATAGCTTCAGTCTTGTAAGGTATGTGGAATTAGCCATTAGTACAGATATAGTGAAGGTGATGCCTAATTTTCCAACATTTTACATTCTTCCTAAAATTTTGGAGGGATCCATGGAGATAATGTTGTAGATCGACGATTCCCAATATTATTATCCCTAAGTCATAGAATAGTTTCATCTTGTGCCCATTGTATGACTACTGTGACCTGGCATAGAATATATGGATTTGGTGACCTGAAAATATGATGGTGCCTCAATGTTACTAGTATCTATAGTTGAAAGATAATATCTTCACATCAGGTTCACCATTTTTTTTATGAAGAATTCAAAAAAAAGGTCTATGTGATTTCGCTTTTTCTTGTTGTGACATACTCTACTTATTAAATCACATTACTACTTTCTAAAGGTGGGTTTCATATATAAACTTAATTGGCGATGTCATCTCTGTGATTAAAATGAGATTATGGTATGTTAGTTACTAGTTCCATGTATTTCGCCTTCAATATCATTTTCTATTCCATGTCTCCACTATAGATTTAAGTCATGATCATTAAACTCATTCCCAGTGGCGTCTCAAGGTGGATGCTAGTTAATTATGCTACTTTTGTCTAGATAAGGAAGCATCCTTTTTTCATAGTAGATATTAATGTTCTTAATATATGTGAATATCTAGACATTGGTTAGGTTGGAAACCTATAAATTCTAGACCTTTTATCAGGCATCTCATGTGTATATAATCTTAGGCATGAAACCTAAGGCCTCTTTTGTCAGTATTGTGGTAGTTGATGCCAGGGGAGAAAATATTCTGAGTTATTTTATTTTATTGATCCCATGTTTATTTTATGGGGTAGACATTATCGATCAGGTCACATGTTTCATGTATTTTGGGGACAGGTTATTCACATGTTTGACATCATGTGGGAACATATGGGTCACATGTTCAACATTTTACAGGGAAAGGTGAGCCATAGTTTTAACGTCTTTTGTGGTTAGGTTGTTCATAGGTTTAGTTTCTTGTGGGGATAGGTGGGTCACATGTTTAACATCCTGTGGGTAAATTTGGGTCAAAGGTTTAACATCTTGTGGGGATAAGTGGGTCATGGGTTTAACATTTTGTGCAGATATGTGGGTCATAGGTTTAACATCTTTTGGGGACAACTGGGTCACATGTTTAACATATTCTGGAGACAAGTGGGTGGAATGTTTAAATTCTTGTTGGGATAGGTGGGTGCTTAAGTGTGTTCCCAGGGGGGTGATTATCACACTTGAGGTTTTGATAGTTTTTTTGGGAATTAGAATTGATATGTACCATAGATGTGTGTCTCTTGTTGGGATTGAACCTCAGGGAGGTGTCCCACATACCCTGTTCCGAAACAAGGAAAAATCCATGTTGTTTGATGAATAATTTTAAGGTCGTCTAGAAGTTCTGTTTAACCTAATTTAACATCTTGTGGTATGTATTATCAGGTCATTGAAGTAGAATCAATTAGGTATTTTGTGGGGCTTATGCATATGGGCTACCTAAAGTAAGAGTCCAAGGGGTTGTGGGGAATATCCTTGGAGTATATGTTTATGGGGGTGTCATTCCATGATGATTATAAATGGGGCATAAAATTATCACCATATGGGGTAATTATACAGTTTAACATCATGTTCTAAGGATGTTGTCATGCATTTTAACGTCGTATCACTAGGATATTGAGATGGGTAGGTTTATGTCATGTAGCTAAGGTGTGGTTGGGTATTATGCCTGGGGTGTCCATTTAAAAGTGGGAAAGGAAGATATACCATAATTTCTCTCTAATAGGGATGGTTTTTAGTTTTCCATAATGATTAAACCTTTAGGGATTACGTTTCCACTTCTCACACACCCTTAGGTGGGGCATGGTGTGAAAACCACTATGCAGGTGTGGAAATTAGGTGTCTTTTTATTAGTGTTCCTTTTCATAGGATCAAAAATAATTAGGGTGAATATTATTCGAAGAAAAATTTAACGTAATAGTATATATAAAAGGGAGTACACAAGGATATGTACTGACAGTCACATAATGATATAGGGTGAGGTAGAATCAATTTTTGATGGGTATAGGGGCCTTGGGAACTCAGATTTCACAAAAGGTTGTTGGATAAAAGGAGGAACCATGGATAGGCATGGTAAATGGTTTTCATGAAGGTTTTGGTTTCTTGAAAGTTGGGTGATCTTCTAATGATAGAGGTCTCACAAAATTTCATGTTTTATGAAAAATGGGGACCTTGCCTTGGAGTGAAGTTTTTCTTCCCATAGGGTTGGTTTTGTGAAGAATAATTATCTCGTAAAACCCCAGATAATGAAAATGGGTTTATTCTTATATAAATTCCATGGAACTTAAAAAAAATAAATATCCACTATTTTTTTAGGCTCTCAAGAATCCATGTGAGTTGGTTTCACAAAATACGGTTACTGTTTGAAATCTCTCTCCTCTCTCGCTCTGGAAGGTTTTGAGTATCGTGAATTCATTTATTTTCCCATAATATGAATGTTTTTCCCCTAAAATGTCAAAAATGGAGAGGTATTAGTATATGGGTTTCATAAAGGTTTCTATTTATTGAAATTTAGGGGCTCTTTGAATGATAGGGGTCTCACAAAAGAACATGTTTTACGAAAAATGTGGACCCTGCCTCTCAGAGTAAATTTTTCATTCCCATATGGTTAGTTTTGTGAAGGATAATTATCTTGTGAACCCCCAAATGATGAAAATGGGTTTCTTCTTATATAAAGGCCATGATACCTCACAAAAGAAATATCCACCACTATTTTAGGATCTCAAAAACCATGGGAGGTGGTTTCACAAAATATAGTTACCGTTTTGAAATCCCTCTCCTCTCTTGCTCAGGAAGGATTTGAGTATCGTGAATTAATATATTTTTACATAATATAAATTCTTTTTCCCATGAAATTTTAGACATGGATAGGTATTTATATAAAATTCAGAATAAAGTGAATCAATTTCATCAAATATAGAGGATTACATAAAATATTATGAGATATACATAGTGATGAGGTTCTACAAACCAAACAAATGTTGTGTAGAGGTAACAACCTCAAGATATATATAGCTCAGTACTTATTTGAATGAGAGTTATGCTATAAAGAGGTTACCACCTCATGGTTTTTTCATCTAGGATAGTTTCTTGAACAGGAGTTACGCTTCACGAACATTACCATCACAAGATCCACACGGTGGAGCGATTTTCACAAACTAGAGTTGCACTACATGGAGGTCACCACCTAAAGCTCTGCATGGGTGAGGGACTTTCGTGAATGGGAGTTCTATTGTAAAGAGGTTACTTACTCATGATCTATGTGGTTAATCAATTTCTTTGAACCAAAGTTACATTTCACATAGATTACCACCTAAATATCCATACAACTGACGGACTTCTGCAAACTAAAGTTTCACTGCGCGGAGGTTTCAACCTCAAGATCCATGTGTTTGGGGGTATTTCTAAAACTAAAAACGTTTAAAGAGGTTTATACCTTTATGAACCCGGTATTTTAGGTGGATTTTTTACCTTTTATCATTATTTTTCTTAAACCATCCATTCCTTCCCCGATCTCTCCCACGAAACACGTATTTCTCCATTAATAATGTTACGGGAGGATATAGATTGGATGTTACTCGTGTGGAAGCATGATTCACCTAAATAAGGACTATCATAATGAAATTTACATGTGTCTATTCATTAAGAATGGGTGATACAAGACTATTTGTAACAAGGTCATGTGGGCCTAGGTCTATTTTAGGTCAACTAATTTTTGCCTATTTTTAAAACGGGGTAATTTTTGTAAGCTCGCCAGATTTTTTATATGGGTTAGGCAAGCCTGTTGGGTGATTTTTTTTAAATAAATTATATTTCAATATAAAAATTTACAATTCTAATGATGAATTTTTTTATGCTTTTTTATAAACATTCAATACGAAATTAACAAAAAAACCTCTAATAATAACTATACCACTTAAATTAATTAATTTTACATCCAAAAATAAAAAATTATATAAAATATATTATTAATTTATTTAACAGTGAAAATTATGGTAATTTTTTACCAAATTTCATATTGATAAAAAATGGATGTTATTTACCCTTTCTCACTTGCATTATTTTAAAAAAGCATAACCTATGACAAAAAACATTCAATTAGTTATCCTCATTGAATATAATAAAAAACATTATTGAAGTAATATTGAAAAATAAGAGTGAAGGATGATTGAAATACAATATTAAATCACCTCATTTAATTTCTTACCAAATTTCCTTCACAAAAAGTGGTTTTTAATGGGGATTTTCTATATTTTTGCTACCTCCATAAGGGATAGATTTCATTAATTAAGAGGATTGGAGAGTACTATAACTAGTGGGGGAGAGAGATGGGGATGGTGGGAGGGAGG
This sequence comes from Viscum album, assembly GCA_963277665.1. NCBI lineage: Eukaryota > Viridiplantae > Streptophyta > Magnoliopsida > Santalales > Viscaceae > Viscum > Viscum album. Next base: position 2,086,906,033 of record OY728140.1, on the reverse strand, counting down.
GAGGGATACAGAGACCAAAATGGGAGAGAGATAGAGAAATAGTGTTGTGATAATAGGGAGGGAATAGAGGATGGGGCTAGGAATAGGAGGGAGTGAGATGATGGTTGGAAGAACATGGGAGAAGTAAGGGTAGTGTGCTCGTGATGGATGGGAATACTAAACTTCTATTAATCGTAAAGGAGGATAGGTGTGGATGATGCACCCACGCCTACACCTCCTTACTCAGCAATCACATTGATCAATGTCAATGATTGAAAAAATAAATAACTTAATTTCATTTTATATGGTGACCATGCATGATCCATGGTGTCATGTGTATAAAATAATAATTAGTGGGGTAGAAAAATCTTGTGGGTTATCCTATATCCAAATAAATTTACCCATAGGGATATGGGTTTATTTTTACAAATCTGTTTTGGCCCATTTTAAAAATTAGCATAAAATAATAATTATATCCCCTAAAAATCCATAGTTTATTCCATAAATCCCATAGTCTTGATCCCATTTTTTCATGCATAGAAATTTCTTAGGTATAAGAATCTCAGGAATTTTAAGCATTTAAATAATTATTTCTCTCAATACATGAGTGGTAAATTTTCTAACCATTTATAGGGATGAGGTACATCAATAGATAAATTAATGTAGGTTGGGTTTGAATTACAATCAAGGAATTTTGATAGTCCCTGATAGGGTATATCCCAAAATAATCTGAAATAGCTCTCTGTTGTAGAGTATGTACTATAGAAATATGGTATAATAACTATTATTATGATAGGTACTATGATTATTAATTCATGTATGGTATATTTTATGTTAGATATAGGTGAATCTTAATTATTCATATTTATGTGAGTAGTATAACGATTTAATTTTTAGGTCGATTTGTTTTCTTATTCCTTAAAGGTCAAGAAACCAATTAAATAGAGGGTAGAACAAGGGATTGGGTTCACATCTTATTTAATTGTGATAAATAACATAGAGTTGTTATAAGACCTATTGGTTATATAGATAAACATCTATGATTTAATAATTGGAATGGATTGGATGGTGATGTTCTTCTCTCTTATTGACTGCAATGAGAAAAAAATCCTTTACATTAACACATTCTAATGGGAGTGGGAAATTAATGTTAGTCAAGTAAGGATATTTGTTAAAGTACTTAGGGATTTTATGGGTTAGTTAGCCAGGTTAGGTCATGGATTTATAGAATTTTATAATTCTCTTTAGTTATTAGAAGTAGTGAAGTATTTCTTAGATATAATTCTTGAAAACTTGTCTAGACTATCACAAAAGAGAGAAATGGAGTTATAAATTGATTTATTTCGTCGAATGATTCAAATATCAGTGCCTTTATTTCACATGGTAATGGAATATATGAAATATTTTATGATTTATTTAAATAATTTAATAGGAAATACATTTATTCAACTGATCATTTAACCTTAGGAAATATTTGAATTATTAGTTAATAAGGACGATATTATCCCACTTTTTTACATTTAATACTAGTAGTTAAATTAGGTTATGGTGAAGAATAAATTCCCTTGCCCCTACATTAATGATCATATTGATCAGTTAGAGGGTCCTAAGTGGTTTTCAAATATCATCTTCTAATCAGGATATCACCAGCTGAGGGTGAAGGAGATATGCATTCCAAAGATAGATTTCATCAGAATGTATAAGTATTATGAGTTCTTTATGTTGTAATTTTAGGTTAATAACATTCCTATTGAATTTATGTCCTTGATTAATAATTTATTCTATAAATATATTAACTTATTTTTCATGGTGTTTCTAGATGCTATTATGATTTACTTTAGATAGAAGGATGAAATATAAGGTATTTTAATATTCTTATAAAGATATTCTGGGATCACAGGTTATATGATACTTTATAAAAATGTCATTTTTGGAGGTATGAGGTAATGTTTTTGGGGCACATGATTTTCGATAAGGGTATCTCAGTGGACCTAAAGAAATTCATAGTTGAGAAGTCTTGGGAGGAGCCTAGGAATTTTTTCATGATTCAAAATTACCTTGGATAGAAAGGATATTACTGACACGTCATTTACTAATTTTTAAAGTCAACATCACTTGTGTTCAACTTAAATCTAAAAGGAATGAAGTTATAGTGGGACAATAAGTGGTAGTGTTATTTTAATTTTTTGAAGCAGATATTCGTTTATATGCTAGTAATGATCTTTTACAAGTCTAGTGAAGGGTTTTTAGTGTTCTATAATGCATCTAGAGCTATAAAATGATATTTTTTCATGAATGGGAATATTTTTTTATGTATGGATAAAGTTATTTATGAAAACATGAGAAGAATTATCCCACACATGATCTATATTTTATGGTGATCTTCCATGTATTGAATAATTTGAGACATTTCTTATTTGGATAGAGATTAAAGGTCCATTTTTATCATAAAAATATGACGTATATTTTCTCCCAATGGGATTTGAACTTAAGGAAATATAGGTGGGTAGAGTATCCCAACATTCTGTTTTGAATTATTTTTGCAACCAAAAAGTTAGATATTACATTTTTTAACAATAATGGATGATAATGATAGTCTTGTATCTATTGATAATAATTATTGGAAGAGTGATTTAAGAATATTTGAAAGACATGGAGACTTATTAAGGATTCATTTCAATGAAAAACATGGCATTAGAGTATGGGGATGAGTATTGAAGATCAAAAGATAAGGTAGTGAAATCACTTCACTGAATAAATAGAGGGATAGAAAGATACACTTCAAAATTTCTATATGTTAAGGACATAGAATGAGAATATTGAATAATGACCAATCTAAACATTTGTAGATGTTATATTGTGGTATATATAACATTATATACTTAATTAAGGTATTGTGTGATGTAAAATTATAATATAATTTATTTAGAGAATTATGAAGAAGTTTTGTGAAGCATAAAATTACCACATACTTTTTGGAATGAACTATGTCGCGTTAGTGATGAAAATGGTTACATCACTGAGTTTATTATAATTTTAGAGAAAACATTAATCTAAGGATTTTGACCACAATCCATATTTTTCATTTTCTAATAACACTTTTAATGGGTAAGTGTGAACCATAAAAAATTCCAACGAGATAAAAGCATCAAGATTAAAACCACCACAGCCCGCCTACTCGACTCCACGATGCCACCAAAGAAAAAACCATTTCAAATTTTGAAATCAAAAAACAGTCAAAGACTCGGTCACACTGTCTCCATTGCCTCGAGACACACACCCTGACACCAAAGACTCAGTCAGCTGTCTCCACCGTAGACCCCCCTTCATCACCGTGATCGGCGCTGATAACCACTCAATCTTCAGACCACGAACACTGAAGACACCAATATCCTTTCCATTGATGAATCACCATCACATCAGATCAAACTGAAATCCATAACCGATCCGTCTTCAAAATCAACACCATTCATGATAAACATTTCACAAAATGGTAGCATACAGATCTGTCGACGTGTTCTTTGCATCTTGCAAAACATCGTCGCATCGATGCTATCATTAATAGAACGTTGTCTTCGTCACCCAAAGACCAATCCAAACAACATACTGTGGAACTGAATAACAAATTACACCAAAATACATCCGAAAAACTCATAACAAGCAAAGGAAACCAAAATCAAGCAGCAATACATCACCAGAGAAAACCACCGAAGTAGCCGAGGAAGAGAAAAGGAACCAGAAATGTGAGAGAAACTAACGCTGGAGAGAGGATGCACTGAAACCGCTGACGGCCCCCTCCATCACCATCCCAAGTTGTTCCAAAACCCTCATTGTGGCCGACCAAGATGGGGTTTAGCCGGATTGGTTGAATATCAAGAGCAGTGGAGAATAGGAACATTGTGTGCCACCACCATCGCCGACCCAAACCGCCTGAAGCACCTACACATAGTCCCAAAGTGGAGGTATGATGCGAAGGGTAAAGCAGAAATATGGGTGGTGGGAAGCAAACGGCATTACACTGTCAACCGTCTCCAGGAAAGTAGGGAAGATAAAGGGAAAGGAAACCATAGATTCGAGGTGGAGCAGGGGTAAGACCGGAAAAATGAGGGAAAAGGAAGAACAACGAAGCGAAGAAGCTCTGTCGAACCCACGGCAAAGGGATTCAGGAGGGAACCCTATGCAAAGCAGAGGCCGAGCAGGGAGAACTAGGGGAGAAGGCATACATTACGTCCACGTCGAATCATTCTAATATAAGGATTTTACTATTGTAAAAAGTTGTAAGTTTTTTCATATTAGTTGATACTAACTATTTTGAGAGTATGTTATCTCGTGGTGTGTTCAAGTGATGCCGGAGAAGCTGAAATGACATGTTAAACATTATTGAACTCATTTTGGATAATCTATTCTTGATTTTTAAACTAAAAAAAAGTTAATTATGTAAATAGGAATAAATAAGGTATTTTTGGTTTAGAAATAATTTTTTAAGAAATGGAGAGACCTTAAATGGGTGTTTGGATACCATAGAGTTCATCCATAATATAAATTAAAGTAGTTAATGACTATTTATGACATGATATAATCTATTTTGAGTGTTGAGTTGTGCCAAATTGATCTACAAATGGGCACAAGGAATAGAAAATGATGTTTTACAAAGTCTTCATCTATAAATTAACTATGTTGTGTTTATGAGTTCTCCATACCCTAGTCGGTCTTGATGTTGTCAAACAAGAAGTTGTAAAATATATGCTTTGTTGGATAGTTGGAGGTTTTAATAATGTTGTTTATGAAATTTGGAGAAAGATAAGGCTTCACCATGGTCATTTAGAGATTTGTACAAGTCATGGTGGACTATAATTTGAGAAAATAAAGTATTTTTGTTTAAATTTAAATTTGTATAAATTTGATAGGTTTTTTAATGTTAAACTCAATCTTTAAGGATGAACATGGGCACACTAAGATGTTTGGGACACTTGGCATAATCATGGATCTTAATATGAATAAGAGATGGTCCTAACCATAAAATTATGGATTAGGGTTGGAGGATGATATATAATCTACTAATTTAGTTTTCCACTTAACCCTTAATGGTTTTCCTATAAAAAAGTGTTTATATAATTGGTTATGATATAATTAGATAATTGGAATGAATTTTATAAATTTGGTACTAGATGAGAGAGAGAATTAATTATATATCAATATTTGAGTGAAAAAGAAGATAAAAAGATATCCATAAATAGAGTTTTATTGATACATATAGTTGTTTGAAGAATTTAATTATTGAATAATAAGTTAAATTAATTCATTATGTTTATTATGGTGGATAAGAAACAAAAAAATAATAATTCTAATTTTTGATTCTTCACATCTAGATATTTTTTCACTACTTTGTAATTTGTGTTAAAGACATCAATCTAACATACTCATTGAGGATTAAATCTCATTTATAATTAGAGGATTTTTGTAGATAAGTGGAGTTCAACATCATGTAAAATATTTAGTGGATTATTTAAGGATCTTTAGTTATCTATGTTGAACATGAAGATATTAACGCGTCTATAGATTTTTAAAGCCTCCCATAAAATAGTGCATTAAGTAGGAAGGTGAGGAAGTGATCTTTCGGTTAAAAGTACGGTAACACTAAATTTTATAAATGAATTTATCTTTGTGTGGAGTGATTATGGAAAAATATTATCCATTGGGCTAAAGAGTTGATAGTGTGTTTTGGTACAATAGCACATCATTGTGTATATGCTCTATGGATGCAACCCAGTGTGAGTGATCCCATTAAAAACTAAAGTTTCTTAGGTTATTGAATTTAAATATTCATAATTTTAATTAGTGAGTGATTATGTGGGAAAAATATATTAAATTATTTCATTTAAATAAGGAAATAAGATCTAATATTGAGTGAGTTTTAATGTGAGGAAAATGTTTTAAACTGGTTATTACCATAATTCACCCACCCGCCTCCCCCCCCACCTCTTTGGGTGACTTGGGATAATAATTATAACACTATGGTCCTAAAAATTAGAATCAAAGCACATAGGTTATAATTTTTATTTCAATAGTTAAATTTATTCTTTGATTTCTTGCACATATGGAATCAATGATGAGGCCTCATGTTTTTAATGAAAATAAATTTAATGGTAGAAGTGAATAGTTTATTTTGTTAATTATAGTTCTATGGTAATGATTTTGTGGAGTATATACATTATTATTACAAATTAACAATGAATAATGAGAGAGTGTGTAAATCATAGACTAAAAATATCATGATTAAATCAATGACCAAGGAGGTTCCCATGAAAATATCTCACTTTTCTAATATGATTAAAATGTTGAAATATTTTGACGTTATTTCTGTATAATTAGTAAAATTCAATAATATTATGGTGTTTACCTAAATATATTATTAGAAAATTGATAAATACCATTTGATAAATAAATTTACTAAATATGTCTTGATTTCAAAAGGAAAATAGAGTAAGAATAAAAAGAAGAAGACCCCTAGAAAGAAATAAACACTCATTTAAGTAAATGATTCTTTTGATAAATATATTTTTAACATTTAATGAATGATCCTTGTAAATATACACACACAGATATATATATATATATATATATATAAAATTCCATATAATTATAATGATATGATGGTTTGGAAAAATAAGTGGAATTGAAATCTAGTCATCAATATGGATAAGGTTCTTATAGTGATATTGATGGGATATATACATTTTATGAAAATGTAGATTAAAAAAGATTATTTATGCATTGGATTACATTTTTATTTTATATATTTTTGGATAAAAATATGAAAATTAATTTGTATATAGCCTTGAATGAAACCATTATTGGAATGGATGAAAGTATAAATGGGAAAATTGATTTATTTAAAGAAAATTCATGAGAATTTTAACATAAAATGGGCATGAATAAGGAGTATAAAGAAAATTTTAACTCCCTTAAATCACATCTCAGATAGAGGATAATATTGGGAAAAGGAATCAGGTTAAAATACGGATTATATGACTAACAGTTCTAGTAAAAACTATAGTTTGATAATTGAACATGAAAATAGAATGAATTCTATAAATAAAACACTGAAGATCCCTCCATAGATAGCCTCAATAAGTAGAGTTAAAAATGTTACAATTAAGTAATTAGTTGAAAATGTGAACATATTAATAAATATATAATAGATGTTACTAAATGGAAATTTCAATCAAGGTGATACTACTATGTAATTGAAGGAAACATCCAGGATGTGTTTCTAACATCCAAATACCTCAATGGAAGGTGTTTATTTACTACAATATCTCAAAATTGAGATGAAAAAATATGTTGTACTTTATGAGATGATAAATTACAATTCATAACCATGTACATATATAAAATTATTATAGACTAAATTTTAATTGATGTGTAAAGGATAAAACGGTCATACTCATATCAAGGGGGTGCATGAATGAAAGGAATAAGAATCAATTGCATTGAGAAAAAAATTATTAATACAAAATAAAGAAATGATGGAAAAATGTGATGTGAATTAAGAACCAATAGATTCCTTTACACAAAAACAATCATGGAAATAAAATATGTAAATATATCTATTGAATAAAGAACATTCCCTTATTGAACAAATGAAGTTTGAATGGAAGAAGAAATATTTTCCAAGGATAAATAGGTTAAAGGTGGATCTAATAGCAATATAGAAGGACGGGCATAGATGATAATAAATTAGTCTCAGAAATTATATCATAATTAAAAATAATAATACCGTTGTAAGATCCCCCATATGGTGGAGGAATCATGACGAATGATGCATCAATAGTACATCAAAAGATGATATATGTTCAGGTAATATTAGTATCATAATGGAATTGAATCCAAATTAGAGGAGATAGTGAATTATAATTAAAGTATCTATTTTTAGTTGTGTATAAGTGTTATGATTAAAATTAAAACCACAATGAAGTGCTGGGAGAAAGTTATAAGAAAAGGGTTGGTTTATGACCAACCACAATCCACAACTTGAGGAATATCGGGAAGTACCCCTCTAAACTTTAACTTAATTGTTATAACCATTGTTGGAGTGTTGTAGGTTTAAGGGGAAGAAAATATACATGGGGTAAATATATAAATAATAGATAGATATTTTGATAAGGGAATTATTCATTACAAGATTATGAATGAAACAAGATGTGTCAAAGAAAGAAAACTTGGATCTAAGGAACAATATAAAATTCCATGTGGTATTAAAGACATATAAAAAATAAGTGGCTTTTGATAAATTACAATTGGTATTTAATTATAATATTAAAATTAAAGTGTTATTATATTAAATCTATAATTTTAAGCGTGATGAATAGATTAAATTGATATAGAGCATAAATAAAAATTCAAGTTCAGAAAAAGGATTAAAACAAGTATCAAGTGGTATCAAGATAAATCTAGTTATCAAAAATTTATATCATTATATATATGAAGTGGTTTCAGAACCAAAATAAATATAAAGATCAGCAACATTTATAGAGGAGTTAATATTTATTTATTTATGATCGAAAAAATGGTATCATGTGATATTTTTTCAAGGTATCAAATATACTAAAAAGAGAATTTTTTGATAAATGTAAAATATTATAAGTTATGAAAGAGATTATAAATTTAATGGGAGTTAGTATTAAATATTTTAAGGATTATTTCCTCATTTTTAAAATTATAAATACCTCATTAAGGAAGTAATTTCTTAGAAAACAAGTGATATCATGTGTTTATCATAACATCTAGTGTCAATTGGTTTAAAATGTGGTATGACTCACAAACATTGTGATTTATTTATTATTCAATGATAATATTATATTAGTGTGATTAATATAATTGGGATAAAAAAAAGCAATTTAAATCTTATGTTGCTTTTGTTTATAGAATAAATTGATTGAAATTGATAGTATTGAATTTATTAACTTAAAGTCATTTTTTCTACTCTCGGTTTCAAATTAGTAGGCTTAGAAGCTCTACTGATAAATTTTTTCTAAGTGGTAATTTCACTTTGTGAAAATATTTAAGAGTTTAACTATAGGTTATAGTAGTCTATATCTTTAAAATAGATATATATTTTTTTTAAAGTGGTATTAAAAAATCTAAATAAGTGATTATAGAATTATTGGTAGTATAACTTATGGTATCAAGTATCGAGAAATGATTATGATTAATGGATGAAAATCTATGACTGGTAAAATAAACTAATGTTTCAATATCCATGTGAAAAATATTGATAATTTTTTTCGAAAAATATTTCATGTTTTGAAGAGAAATAAAGTGATTTAAAGAGATAAAGGTTATGAAGGATTTATATAGAAAATAAGGATTATCAAGCCACTAAATCTTGATTTTAGGGAAAATGTTGATAGAAATAGAGTCTTGTGGGGATTTCAATTTTTTCCATTATAAATATGGTGAAATAAGTATTTTGAAAAAGGGGGTGAAAATCTGATGAAGATACCCCCTCTATATTTAATTGATAATGGGGAACAACATGAAAGGAAAACTGATAGAGATAGCCTTTTTATTTTATTAACAAAGGGGGCGGAAAAGAATTCATAAATCTATATGCTTATTATCGCTTATATTAAAAGTAAAATGGGGAGAGAATATCTCCACTTCTTAGAATTTTATGGATTTATGGAATGATATTAAAAAATTTAAAGGGCGAAATGTTGTAACCAAAATGTAATTTTTTATATTTCTTAGCAATAATGTATGATAATGATAGTGTTTCATTTTATTACAATCAGTATTGGGATAGTGTTATAATAAAATTTGAAAGACATTGAGACCTATGAAGTATTCTTATAATTTATAATAATGGTAGTGTATTATTTATATAATCATGGAATATAATGGGGGAAAGTAATGAAGTATCTATTGTTACTACATGGAGAAAATTTTGAATTGATGAAAAGAGACACCTTGATTGTTTAATATATCAATGACATGAAATGATAATATTATAGAATGATTATTCTGTATTTCTTTGATGTTATGATGAGGTGAATATTTATAAATATAGACTATTAAGGAAATGAAGGAAGTACAGTCACAAGAGAAGGAATTTAGAGAAGTATGAATAATTTTGGTGAACGAGAACATTACCACACCCATTTTGGCATGAAATAAATCCTTGTGGAGTTGAAAAAATGTATACAACTATACATTTGGCATTTTTAGAGACTTTTGTCATATAAATATTTTCCTTTTGAAAATAACATGAAAGTTAATTCCTTTTGGTATCAACTAGATTTTTTTAGAGTGAATTATATTATGGTGTATTCAAGTGATGTTGGATAATCTAAAATGACATATTAAATGTGAGTGAATTAAATTTGAAGATAATGGTTTTAATTTTTTTACTATAACAATTATTTCATAATGTAAATATAAATAGTGAAATTATTTTTTATTTTAAAAATATCTTATCGGAAATAATTGGTGTGGAATGAGTGCTTTAGAGGTTTTAGAGGTCATACATATGATTAATTGAATTGGGTATCTAGATATTCCTTATTACATGGAAGTATTCATTATGAGTGTCTAGTTTTATTGGATTAATTTTGTCATGGCTGCAAGGTTTAGTGAAGGTAATTTTGAAATTTTTTTCACCTATAGATTGACTATTTTATATTTAATAGATTTCTAATCCATATTCAGTCTTTATGTGGTAAAATTTGATGTTAGAAGTGGAATTTTTTTGGATGGTTGATGTTTTGATAAATTTGTTTCTCAAAATATAGATACATTCTAGACATTTCTATGGGAGTTTCAAGAGATATACATATTTTGGTGAATTGTTATCTTCGAAACTAAAGTATTTTAGTTTGAATTATAATTTATTATAATTGGATTATTTTTTGGAAAATAGATTTGATATCTCTCTATGAACTTGATCACACTAAATTATATGGGAAACTTTTCATGATCATGGAGAGTCATATTAATAAGAGATTAATTTATCCTTTGAATTAAGGGCTTGGAGTTTTAGGATGATATATAATGTAATTTGATAAAACATCATATGTATAACAAAATTTTCATGTATGGTACTAGAGAAGATAGATCTTGAATGAAATATTTATAATTGGGTGAAGAGTAATAGAAAATTATATTCAAGTATAGTTAATTATTGATACATATAGTTTGTTTAATAATAGTATCATTATAGATATATTTTCATCAATTACTGTAGGTTGATTGTGATGTAGGTGAAGTAAAATAAGAATAATTCTTCTATGGAATTATTCTTAAAATTAATTTGTTGTTCACAAATATGTTATTTCTCTGTAAGAATCAATCAATATAACTCATCAAGGATTATAACTCTTCTATATTTGTAAAAACATCTCTATGAAGTTTGGATCAACATCATAGTACATATGGACTTGATAATTCCATGAGTTTTAGTTTTCCATATTGAACAAGAAGATACCGTCACATCTATAAACTATTAAATCCTTTCATGAAGTATTTAATAATATAGGAAGAATATGAAGTGATATTAAGGTGACCAGTGAGTGTGTCCCAAAATATTTTAAAGTTATTGGGCCTTGGCTAGGAGTGACCAATATAAAATTATATCAAATAAAAAAATTATATGATTTTGGATTTTATTTCACCATTGCATCATTGTGTGTTTCCTCCTTGGATGTATCCAAGTTCAGGAGAGTCAATTAAAAAGTAGTGTATATTTTACACTTTAATTTCTTCATGAATGATTTCATTCAGTGAGTGATGAAAATGTTGAAATAGATAGAATAAATTCTTTAAAATAAATGAATAATATTTGATGATGGCTAAGGCTTAATGTAAATAAAGTAATTTAAATTGGACGTCACCAGGATTCACCACCCCCCCAGGGTATCATGGGACATTCATCATAACCCACTTGACATTTGAATTATCTTATACATGAATTAGGGTAATTTTTGGTATATTTCATAATTATAATGACACGAGTTTGGAAGTAATCATATGATCATTGGTAGTTGGTAGGATTAATAGTAGATTTGCATCTATAATCTCATGAATAATGAATTCATATGGTTTTACATTATATGAAGGTCACTTATGTGCATTTTGATAAAGTGAATGGCAGGTAATCGACTGATGTCAAATTCAAGAGAAAAAGTGACTCCTTAAATTGTGGGGATTCCATTGATGGGTGGTCACTAGTAGTGGAATTAAAAATATATTTTTTATGAAGGGTGGTGGTTCCATCATATCTGAGGAAGTATATTATGGGTTAATTTCATAACTCTAGTTAAAAAATAAATCTTTGCTTGATAAATATGTTTCACAATATTATTGGGAAGTTCAGTTCGGTAGGGATGAAGTGGTATGTATTCAATTATGTCCCTCGATGATTGAATTTTAATTATGTAAAAGTGATGAATAAAAGACGTGTGGGAATTTATATCCTTTTATTGTACTAATGGGGAAGTGGTAAGACAATTTTATGTATTTCATCCTTGTATTACTTAGATCACCATGGAATCATGATGTGGTATTAGTGATTATAGATCAAATTATAATTCTAGGCCACTTTCATATTATTTAAGAGCTGTTCATGGTTGAGGAACTTGGTAAGGTGTTTGTGGAGAATGTTTTTAAGACTCATGAAGTTACTTTATCAATAATTTTATATATAAATCCTTGATTTACATAAATATTTTAGAGAGGGTTTTAAAAAATAAATTGGTGTTAAACTGAATATAAGTACATGTTATCATCATTAAACATATTGGAAATTGGAAAATACAATTTAAATTTTTTATGGAATTTATTAGGGAACATGTTTAAGATTTTTTTGTGATGTAAATAGGATGAAATTTACTTGGAGAAATTTTACTTTAAAAAATCTATCAATTATCAATTCAGATGGATCTTTTTAAAGAGTTGTATAGAAGATCATGCCTATTATTATTATGCTGGGATGAATCAAGAGAGTGGTCTATTTCAGAACCTATATTGGAAAATGATATGGTAAAACGAGTTCATTAAATCTATATGTAATTAGAAATATATTAAACTCATCATAATTCATATGTTGATCATTTTTTATGTTTTTTCAAGTTTTTAGTTTGGGATTGATTCTTCTTGAAAATGTCACTAGGGTTGGGATAAAAATGATGTGATAATTAAGGAATATTGAAAGGCCAGTATATGAATCCATTTGATATTTTTATGTGAATCAAAGTTGTGTCATATCATATTTAATTAAAACAAAAAATATGTTTTATTTCATGATATGTTTCATGTTTCTCCACTATGGATGTACTAACTAGATGAAACTCATTTTATTTTTAGTGATATTTTATATTTGTACCAGAAGAAAACATAAAAAAATTAGTGAGGTTTTTTATGGGTAGTAGAAAATATTTAGAATATTATGTATTCCACTTGTGATGGAATTTATGGCACAATAGACCAATTAAAAAGAGGACATCATAGATATTTGATCATATATAACAAAAATTGAAAGATTTATTCTGAGATAATAAATTCTAATGAATCTTTATGGATAAAAATTCTTATGGTGGGGAGAATTGTAATACTCCGGGTTTTTCACTTATTTCCCCCTCTGTGTTTTGATTGTCTAATGATTTAAAATAGATGTTTTCAAATGTGCTGTTAAGGATTCATAGTCTTGTTCACAATCATAGTGATCATGAAAAATAACCTTTCACTTTTTAAGGCTGGGGAAGAATTGAGTGTATATTTGGTTCATGGTCTCTAGAACAGTGCATGTTGATTGTGTAGTCTAGTTTGGTTCCTATAATTGAACTTTTAAAATCATAAGTATCCTCCTATAAACCCTATTATATTAAAAAACTAATCATTTGGTTACTCTATAGATAATATTGAATGAAATTATAGTTTCTATATCAATGAATGATTCTTTTCTCTATAGGATTTATTGGGTTGATATTGGATTGAAAGTTTGATCTCAAGGATCTCATACATATCTTGATCAATCTCTTTCTCTATCCATCTATATTTTTATTTATCTTTTCGTAGAGATAGATATCATGGAGGATTAGATGAAATTCATTATAACTAATGATTTAGATCATAAACAAAATAATCATTATGTCATATTATGATTAATAGTTTTCAAATAATCATATTGGTGATTTTTGTAATATGATATATTGTTTTAAAGTCATCACATATTAATCATCTAAGGTAGGTTTATTTTATTCAATCTTATATGGATATGAATCCATATTATGTAATTAATAAATTTTTAAGTTATTTACCTCTGTTTCCTTCTTATCAAAAAATATTATGAAATTAATCTGGTATAACCTATTTTTACAGAGTTAGTAAACTGTGGATTTTGGGAATTTTGATTAAATTGTAGTATTTTGTTTCAAAAATGGTATTTGATGAAAGTAGGTATTGGTGTATCTTAAATTACATTAATTTATGATTTTTTATGGGATATTTTGATAATTTCCTTTAATATTAGAAATAGTTTGAGTAATTTAATTTTTTGGATATGGGTAATGACTTAGAAGTATCAGATAAGAAAAAAAGGTTGGGTATTCGAGATAAACCATAAGTTCCATTTTTATGTAAAATTGATAGGGTAGACTATGAATTAAAGAAACACTTGGGTAGTTGATGATATATAGTGGGTTTATTCTATGATAATTGGATATAATTTGTGTTAGATAATTTTTTATTGAACATTTAACCTTAATTTAAATTGGTTATATAATAGATTGGTGGTGGGGTGGAACAATAAAGGGTTCCCAACATTTTAAGAAAATAAGAAGTGTATTTTTTCACATGATACATTACATTCAATGATATTTATAACATTATATATTTTTTATTATATATTAACCAATTTATATTGAATTGGTATATGATTGAGAATATGTATTAAATGGTACTTTATTAGAGTGATATAGGTATTTCCTACTAGAATTTTTTATACTCACCCCAATATGAACATATCAATATGTGTGTAGATTTCATATATAATGATATAGGTAAGTGAAAATATATATTATTTTTTGGAAATGGATCCTAGGAGTTGTGTTCATTGTGTACATCATAGTGTTTGGTCATGAGTTTTTAGAGGAGATAGATCATCCACATTTGATGTGTGTTTTCCGCTATATCATTATGAATTTTCAATATTCTGACTAGTTGATTACTATAGAACTTCATTTCGATTTTAATTTACCTTAAATGTTTTTTTAAATGAAATTTTATTTTTCTTTAATATTTCTAGGGGGTTCATGAAAATATTCTTATGGGGTTGAATTGGGTGTTGTCAAATTATTTTTCAAAAAACATATTCATAAATTTAATCCTCTAAAAATATTATTTTAATCTCTAGTGTTGGTTAAAGTAGATGGTTCTAATATTTTATCCTAGAATACACCTATATGAATTGTAGATAAAGAAATATATATGGAGCATTTGTTTTTAGAGGTTTCAATATCATTGGGATCATACTTCTTATTGTACCTCGTTATTATCTCAGTCTATAGATGTTCCACTATGAATAAAATTATCGATCAAACAAACTATCTCGCCATATTACATACATGATTTCATTAATAATAGTACACATATTAACCAATACACATCCCATAGATTCTATTCAAGTAAACATTACACTAATTATTATTCCTTTCCCTCCCCTATTAATTTAGATCACTAAATATTGTCTAGGGATATCATTGTACCCTCAAACTATGATCTTATTACTCAAAATCAATTTTTCTCCAACTGCCTAAATATATTCAATAAAACAAATGCAACCAACCCTTTGAATATAGCACTACTTCCAATTATTACAGAATCTATTCATAGGATACACTCAACACAAATATTTTTTACTCAAACTAATCATCGTAAAATCAGTAAAACACATATGGATACAACCTCATCTACATGAACTCATATTTCTCCTTCATCTTCCTAATTCTTCCTAAACATTATTTTATCAGTAATATAGGTCATATCACTCATTTATTCTTTTTATATTTCTTTAAAACCCAATTTATATTTATCTTTAGCACTATTTTTGTATCATAAACTTCATCTTGAAGAGATCTACTTATCTCTTAGTACATCCTTATTCTTCTTCTAACCTTGTGAGCTTCATTTTTTCTCTCATCCAATTGAGATTAACTCACTTTTTACCTCATATATCACACTATATTTTATTTCATTTTTAACTTCATGATGAACTGTACAAGAAGCTACCTTCTCCTTCTTATGGGGTTAACTCCCATTTTTAGAAATAGAAATACTTCAGGGAATGTTTTGAAGCTAACAGATCACATGCACAAGTTACACCATATTTTTCTTCATCACCAATGATCTCTATATTATTATCATTTAAGATAATCACATGGGAGTGTTGATAACATTACTCAACTTTAAAAAAATGCATCTCTTCTTTTTCTCATTTTTTTTCTCTCCCTCCCTCTCCCTCCCCCTCTCTCTAGGTTGACTATGTCTTCATGTATTCTGTATAGAAATATCAACCAAACTCATTTGATGAAAATATACTCCAAAAAATATATATTTGAATATCCTCATATATATTAAAATCATATAGAAATGATTTCATTCAATATAAAATACAACATTAGTTGGTAGGTTGGATTATATTTTCTCTCATTCAACTTTAGATTCACTTTTTTTTCATACAAATTCTATTTTAGACAATATTCATCATCGTTATCTCATCCCTCTCATCTTAATATCAATGTGAAATCAAAATTATTTATGATTTAATGTAGATATAAAGAATTAACTAATCAATATTTTCCTTATTCTTGAAATTTGAATAAATTCACTTAATATCTTTTTATCTTGTTAAAAATACCCCACATTTTAATATTCCTTCTCACAGCCTTAAATATCATTTTACCAGGACCATATATTGGATTTAAAAAGCTTCATGATGTATTTAATAAGAATAAATAGATTTATCATCCTCATATATTAACATTATTGTAAGTTTTTTAATTCTATAAATCTTAATTTTTCACTAACTAAAATATCATAGGGATCCGTAAGAGATTTCCCTTCATAAAAAAGTAACATTGTATGTCAAAAATTTCATAAATGGAAATATGTTTCAAGATGTAATTATTTTATGTAGATACAAAATATCTTAAGGTAATTAAAACTTCTTATGAGTAGGATAAATCTCTTATGGATGGTTCAAATATCTTACACCCCAATCAAGATTCTTACATGGACTGAAACATATTATATAAATAGTTATAATATCTAAAACATTCTAAAAATTATTATTCATATGTTAAATATCTTATATGATTTCTATAATCTCTTATGTGTTTGAAAAATTCATCTTTAATTTTTCCAAACTCCAACATAAATGCAGAAATTCAAATATTTATTGAAATGAAGTATAAGATTATTCAAATAATCTTTGAGCCTTCTCAATCAACTCAAGTCCCTTAAAAACTACTTAAAATGATTTGGGTAATTAATATAATAATTAAAAAAACTTTTTAGAAAGTTTCAAATTCATAAATCATATGAATAATCAAAGATATTATTCTAATATTTTACTTTTGTCTCGAAAATTTCATCCATCTATAACCTTCATCCAAGGATATTTTTCTCATAATTTAGGAATCCAAAATGATTAGTACACCATGTATTTTTTCTTTATAACTTATTATATATTATCTAAAAACATTGAAACTATTTTTATCTTTTTATTATAGTTTTAAAAGATTCCCATAATAAGGTTCATAAATTATCTTAACTTCTAGTACCTTCCATTCTCAAAAATTTGTTCACAATGATTATTTATGCTTTATCACTTCCCATATTCCATAAAAACATGATCTACAATCATCTAATATTTTATGGGATGATCACCCAAAATCCGACTCATTCCTCTTTTCCCAAATGAATGTGAAGCTCATCCACATCACCTTTGGCTGGATACTCACTTAAAAACTAATAAATTTTGAGTTTGTATAATTACATTGAAAATCACATAAAAATCATATTATTGTTAAAAATATTACTTCAAACCAATGGAAATTTATTGTCTTGTATATATTTTTATTATTTTAAATGAAACCCATTCCCCAATTATAGTGTTTATCACTTGGAACAAGTTTTCAATATATAGTGATTAGAGAATTTTCTTGATGCCAAATTGAAATATCATATTGTGTCTTGGGATTTAGGATCCTAGTGAAGGGTCATCGCATACTGAGAAATATGGTGATCGTGTGAAGGTTCACTTCAGATAACATGAATGTAACTCAAAATGTGAAAATTGATATCGACCAATTTATGATATAGTTATTTGAATATATAAATTAATAACATTTTATTATTATTTAATTATTAAAATTTACCTTCAATGGGATAGGATTGAAGGGATTTATTAAGAATGATATGGTATATTTGGAATATTAAATTGCAATTATCATTTAATAGATAGGTGGATCCCTGATTTGAGTGAACATATTATATTGTGTACCCATCATATTGAAATTAATTTCAATCCAGTGGCTAGTGGATTTGTATACAGGCGATATATACAAGTATTTATTATCAATTTTATATATTTTTAGAATAGGTATTATTAATTATACCCAAGATTCTTTAATGATTATTTGACCAATTTTTTACACTATTTCTCTCATAAAAATATAGGACTAAGGTGAATGAAGATTCATTTAGTATTTAATCCTTACACCTAGAACATTGGGTTTTAGGTAGGTTTAATATTATAAATAATATTTATGGATATTTTTATTTCTATAATATCTATAATATAATATGGGGATATATTTTTCTTCCCCCGACATATTAGGATGGGGCATCTAGAGTGACTTATCGGGTGGGAAAACTAATAAGGGATGTGAGAGGATATTATTATTTTATAAGATTATGTTTTTATTTCAAAACTATTATCTATATATGGGATGAATGAGATCCAATATATGGGATGTAGTGACAATAGATATTTAGGGATATTTACAGGTTCTCTTTTATAATGATAGGGATACCATATTGAGCTATGAGAACCCAATGACACACAAGTATGGCATATCCCAATGGGAATCTTTATTTTTTCATATAGAAGTTCAAATATATATATATATAATTAATAATTTTTATTTTTTTGTCTAATGAAAGTGGGATATGGGTATATTAATATGAATTCATCATTCAATTTTTATAATTGATAATGATTTACTTTGATATTCATTTTTTATATACTTTTTTATTATAGTTTACATAGACACTAGAGGTTCGTGGGGTTAAATAACTACTTGGGAAGACCATACTAAGTTTTAATACTCACCATTTCATGTGAACTTGTGCATTTTCCACTCCTTTTTCCATGAAAATTCGAAGGTAAAAATACTAGATAATCATAAAGGCTATATATGGATGGTAGGAGACATAACTTCTATCATGGATATTTCATTATGATGACACAATTGAAAAAAAAGGTTTTCTATGTTGTATTTTTACATTTTTAGCATAGGTTATAAATCATTATCATTGTGTGTGAAAAAGTAAATATTTTTTTTCTTAGTTATAAAAGATGATGTCATATATGGATTTCAATGTTGGTTATAAATATAATTGAAATTTAAAATTCTCCTATGAAAACAAATTGGTTATTTCAGGACAATGTTCATGAATAAAAATAGAAGATTATGTTTAGCATCAGTTCTTATAAAAAATTACAATAAAGGTGTTAATTTAAATTATTTATTTTTGAACTAACATCAAATAGTATCTATTATTTTTTATTTCATTTTAAAAATTAACCAATTTAAGAAATAATTTTTTTCAATAATTTGATTTCAAATATACCATACCAAACCTATACAAAAATATTAATAGAAAAAACTAGTAAATATCTGATGCAAAAACACAATAAAATATTCAAGTATAATTCAATATTAACAATATGTTTCTAAAATTTGTTACAACTAAAAAAATATTACTATTTAAACAAAAAAATACCAAGTCATCAATAATCATAAAAAATGAATATAAATTCAATCAAACTTATTAAATAATCAACTCATTTTATCATATATTATTCAACACATTTAGTCTATATGAGTTATCATCATTAAAAATATTTAAAATATAAAGAAAATATTTAACATTTAAAGATAGTATAATGATACAATAAATATAATTAATAATTACAATTAAAGAGAACTTTTCAAAATCTTTAATTTTTCTTGTTGTAATTATTTCATACATAAATTTTAATACATAATACCCATAATCAATATTACCTTTTTTAACATGACATTGTAGTTCCAAACCAAATTTAAAATTACAAATAACATTCTATGTAGTCACTAAAGAAACTACTTCCAAAATAAAAGTCACATTTTTATAAAAATATTTTATTTTTCATTTTGTTCTTTTTGATGAATTGTGTTAGTGATCCCATAACCTATTTGAAAATGATTAAAATTATAAAATATAATAATAATTTGTAATAATATATTTAAATTAAAATTATTCAACTTACTACTCCAATACATCTTTAATGTTGCCTCACACGATGTTAAATATATATAATAACTAAAAAGAAGTCTTTTCTTATATCCACAATACACATAGCATATGATGGGTGCCGATATACAAACATTTCCAATATTAGTTATTATATGATTAACAATATAATGAATTATTACACTATAATGATATATTTTTTCATGCATCTCAAGATAAAGAATCATTTAACACTTATTTTCTTCATTTTGAAACATTTCAGAAACATATTTGATTCTTTCATTCTGACTCATAGTCCTCACTATTGCATAAATAAATTTTGGGTGTAAAAATCCATACATAAACATCATTATATATTTAATGAAATGTGTATAATGAGTAATATTTAATAAAAATCCATCATAGTTATTAACATACATTAAATTGATCTAATTAAAATAAATATGATAATCAACTTACATGGAAAATTCTTTCATTTCTAGAATTCCTAACATATCTATAGATATAGGATCCATAATATCTTTCTTATAAATTTTTAGTGGATAATCAGGTCCACATATTATAAAAGTCATAAATAGATGATATTACTCTTCTAATATAAATCCATATGTTGATAATTTATAAATTCCATTAAATACATGAAAAGTTGTTCAAAGCGACTGTAGACTACTATTATTTTATATACACCATTTAATATATACCTTTAAGTTATTCATAATATATATATATATAATAAATTAATATAAATAAGTTTTAAAAAAATTAAATAAAAAAATATAATCTAAACATAACTTAGTGTATATTTTATGTATAAGTTTATATGACTAATACAAAGAATATCTAATACTCTATCCAATTGTATCTACCTCATCAGTAAGTAATGAAACTCTAGTTGTTGCATCTATAATATCTTGTATCATCACCCATGGGTGATCTGACTCTATCTACTGATGATGTAAGGTATCCTCTATATAATTTATTATCCCATATAATAGAAAATTTTACTTGTACTATTCAATGTATAACTCACAAAAGGTGGTTAACCATGGTAGATATGGAGGATAGGGACATGAAGGATGAATGTGTCTTTATGTGTATAAAAACCTTTACTTCATATATGATCTAATTTTATCCTCCATCGAATCTCATAACTCTCAAACCTGTGTTTCCAAACTTTTTATTTCATATTATATTTCTTACTCACTTAAAGAATTAATCAGATTAAAAATAATGTTTTTAAGAGATACACTCACCTCATATCCTTGTATGTGATATGGGTGTTCTTTAATTCCTAAAATAGTCAAAAAAATGTTCTTCCTACCCTTTAAGGTTAAGGTCCCTTGTGTGATCTTATCGTGAATGTAATCCTATAAATAATATTTATAAATTATTTAAGGGTTATAAAATTTAAGAAGAGTCAATATAAAACATAAATTGATTCTTACAATCATATCAACTATATACTTCACCTCTTATGTAAGATATTTCTCGTTTTCATTATACATGGTTCTTAAAATTTTACTTAATAATAATATAGGCCTCCGGTTGTAATTGAATCTTAACATAAATCATAAATATCTTTATATACCATTCAAAATGACACATTTAACATAAGTTTATGAGTCCACATAAATTTATTTATCTCACTAAATATACCATTAAATGTATAATGATATGAAAAAAATGGTGGAAAGTACATTTCTAGTTGAAAAGTATATAAAATACTTTGTTTTCCAAATTTTTTAATGAATTCAAATACATAACTTCTCTATAAATGGAATTGAAAAAAAAAATATTATAGTACTTCTAACATGGAATAGATGTATTTGTGAGGATTAATATTGAAAAAAAACTTTTCATCCAAGGTATTCGTTTCATCAGAAGGATAAATTCTGATGTGCTAATTTTATAACATTTTGGATGGTGATGGTGGAGTTGTATCTATCATCATTCAGGTGACCATATGAATTTACATCATAAGTTATAGAAAATAATTTTTCCAAATCATTTGTGGTTACAATTTGGTTGGTCTAAAGGTACAGGTATAAAGTTAAAAGGAAAACACCACATCGACTTAACCTGATGCATGTAGTGGGTGAAAGAATTAAAATCAAGAGATATTTTTTTAGGATTCATAATGTTCTATATATGGGAGTTTATTTGGTGGGTACCTTTCACTAAATATAAAAAAGGCCATGACGATAAAATCTATATAGAATCACTCCCTATGATGATTGAAATATATGAAGACCGGTTGCACCAGATGGACTCTACAATAATTAGTATTGTGGATCCCTTTTGATTGAAACACTAATAACTCTAAGGAAATTGTATCCATCATTGTTATATATTCAAAATAAAATTATTGTCCTCCCTATAGAGTAATACTCGCATCCAAACCATGTAAATCTATGTTTTTATTTTTTATTAAATTGTTTTGATCATTTCCTTCCATTGATTCTTATCTTTGTGTGTTTGCAGGGTTTCTATATTGTATTGCAATGATTTCGGTGTATACTCTTCTAAGTTTTGTAATATATAGAATGGGATCATATTCTAGAACTTTTTTCTACCTTGTCATTTCTAGTGGAAATCATCTTGTGGTGTACGGAAATATATTCATGATCTCAATAAATGGTATCAGATATTTGGTTGTAGGATTTTTAGATAGTCAACCCATGGTCATTGTATTTTACAGCTCAATTTAGTAACGTCATTATTACCTTTTCCTTATACTATTTTCTTTGGTGATAGATTCTTAATCACTCTTATATAATCTAAAATTTATAGGGAGTTAACTATCTACCATATAAATGGTGTTATATGAGGTTAATTTTAGAGAATTAGTTTGATAGTATAGATATTGGGTTCTTGATAATATAAATGTATAATTGGATGATGTAGAAGGACCTTTATCTAACAATGATAGGTACCAATACATTGATGATGAATAAGCAATAATGGGAGATATGGGATTAGAATTATTTGGGGTTTATATGGTTTTCATTATATTAGAACATGGATTATAATATATAGGAAGTAAAAGTTTTTTCAAAACATATAAAGTCCCTCACTAACAGGTGTGATTATCCAACAGAACTAAACAAGGTGTTCCTTTTTTGTGGTTATGTGGCATCAGGATGTCATAAGGTAAACTAGGGGAAGATCACAAAAAAAACTTTAACATGATAGGAAGTTATTTGGTGTCACTAAAGGTGACCTTTGGAGATCCAAAGTGGGAATTGTTTTCTATTATCCCTCATTGAGTCTTGGGATATGATATGGAGATTATTAGTAATTAAATTAGTCAAAATAACTTGGATTTCATGAATATTAGGGACCTGATATTGAATGAGGAGAATCATTGGAAGGAGGCCCAAAAATATTCTGTTAATTCCTAAAAAAACGTTAGAGTGAATCCAGTGGAACAAAAAGGTTCAATAAAAGGGAAAGGAAGAATAAGTCATATTAGGAGTAGCTCAACAAATTTTGGACCCCTATGTTTGAATTTTGGGAATAAAGGACACTCAAAGAAATATTTTAATGAGTGTATGGTGATTTTTAAAATACATGCTTCCAAAAGTAGATCTGTGAATTTTAATTAGAAGATAAGAGTGGTATACTATTGATTGTTTCAACCTCAATTGAGTCTTTTATTATACACTCTAGAGTTTTATTTCACTAAATGTATGAGAGTGAATAAATGAATAATTACATTTCTGGAAGATTTATCAAGGTTCATCTGGTAGAAGATTAATCTCTTGAGATTATTAGAAAGGGTGATATCTCCTTCTAGAAAATGAATGGGAGTATGTTTGATTTAGGGGTGTGATAAATGTTGGGAATATGGAATAACCATATATATGTTTGAAAATTAGATGATGTGGGTTTTTATACATCATTCATGGATGGTGCATGGATAATTTAATAAAGTTATGTGGTTGTGGAAAAATTAGTGAAGGACAGGAGGTGTTACCTCATGAGAGTATCATGAGGTATGATGTATGTAGGATAAGTAACTTCCAATAATTTATGGCATTACCATCTAGGTCACTTGAGTGATAAAGTGTTGCAAATCCTCTCCACTAAAGGCATATTGAATATTGGAAGCATAGAGTATGTGACATGACAATAATTTATCCTTGGTGAAATTTACCAATGTTCCTTCAAAAATAGAATTTAAATCATTTAATCAGTTTAATTTAGTGTTTTTACATACTAACATATGGGATCCAACTTTGGTTCATTCTCATAAAGGTTTATTGTTCTATATAACCTTCATTGTGATGCATCCTGAAATGTGTGGGTGTTCTTTCTCAAGAACAAGCCTAATGTATTAATATACTTCATCCAATGGATATCCATTGTTGGAAAGAATAATGATTTCAACCTAAATATCTATATGTTTACTAATGTTGGGGAGCTTGAAATCATATAATTCTATAAATTCTACTGGTGGAAGGATATAATTTTTTAGATGACTATAACGAGTACCCCAGAACAAAATGAAGTTTCGAAGAAGATAAAATATACATTATATGAAAAGTCAATATGTTTGAGAATTCACCTGAGGTTACCAAATGGTATTTTGGAAGAATTGATAAATTTTGAAAAATAATTGATCAACATGATTCCCTCTTCTTTAGAGGTGCTGTAACTACCAAACATCCATTGGTCTGAAAGGAAGGCAGACTTCACCCTATCAAATCCTTCGAAGCAATTTTCTATGTCCAAATTGATGATAATGAAAGGTAAAATATTAATGATACGTCCTTAGTGTATTAATTTTGTGGAAATAGTGACAAGTATTTTATATTTCAACTCTAGGATAAAAACCTTTGGATTCTTGTTATAATTTGAGATGATATCTTTAATTAATAGATCATGAGGAAGGATCAAAACGTAGAATAAAAAATTGATGAGATAAAATTATCATCATAAGGTAAATTTAAAAATAATATATGTATAAAATTTATAACATCATATAGAATTCATAATGTACCTTGATATTAAGAAAACTAGATATCTGCATGTTACAATAGTTGAGATTCAAGTTCAGATTGTGTTGTCAAGGCCTGAATTACCAAAACTATCTAGGACTATTAAAGATCTTCGAAAAGTTTAAAATGAAAGAAATATATAATATTAATCACTAAAATATTTATTATTAAAATTAGATAAACCACATAGGTAGTTTTGGTGATCTAACAGAGGTAGGAGTCAGGTGTAGAGTTATGAAAGTGATTTTTACTACTTACTTCTAACAGATGATGGAGAGTGTTAGTCCCTAGAAGAGACCATAAATTTGAAAGACTTGAATCGTTCATAGATATCCATGTGGGATAAAATTGATTCCCTCTATGTTCTGGTAACATGTTTAAAAATGTAAATTCTTACTAGTAGTAAATTCCCTTAGAACAAATGGGTGTATTGGCTAAAGGAGGAAGCAAATGATAGAAAGAGGTACAAGTTGTGGCTAGTTGTGAAAGGGTTTCAAAAAAATGAAAGTTGTTTATTTCTAAAATATATTTTCACCATTATTTAAAATATAACTATTTGGATTGTACTTAGTATGGTTTTCATTGGGTGTTTACATGTAGAGTAGTTGAATGTGAAGACAACATTCCATCATGGGGACTTATATGAAGAGATCTATATAGAGTATCTAACTGGTTTCATAAAGAATTGGAACTAGGATATTTTTTTCAAAGATGAATAGATTTCTTTATGGTTTGAATCTTCCATTAATTCAGTGAAATTAGAATTTCAATACTTTATGGTGAAAAAGAAGTTCACCTAAAGCAATGTTGACCATTTCTATTACTGAAAGGTGTTTGGTAATGGTAGTTTTATCATATTAATTCCCTATGATGATAACATACTTTTTAGTGACATGGGCCCAAATATCCTAGATACAGTTTCTTATATAAATTAAATTGGGATGATTATAAGGAATCAAATCCCAAAATATTGAGAGTTTAGTAGCTTGGTAAACCAGATACATATATGAGAAAATAATACACTAATTACAACATATTTTCTTCTTCTTTAAAATAAATAACTTCGAGGATAACTCTAATCCATATATTAAACCTCTACATATCTTTCATAATTATCTTCTCAAATTCATGGGGAAAGAAACATAATAAGGGTGAGCTCAAATTCTTAGTAAAGAAAAAATATAGGGGGATTAATATTGAATCAATGAGAATTGTCAATATAGAATGGTAAATAATTGAACACACATACCATGTAATCAATCAACTGGATGGAATTGCATAAACAATATTTCAAGGTAATAACTAGAAATTTATTCCATTCAAAAAACTATATAAGGAAAAATCAATATGTCAAGGTGAGAAACAAAAACACATGTCATTTAATCAATGAAATGAAAATGAAATGTATCCATAGATATGTTAATGGAAAATCTCATGGATGAATAATAACTAGAACTAATATGAGGTAAATGATTTCTTAATGCATGTTATGTCTAAGGCACATGAAAACCTTTACCTTCGAGACCAATCACAAGATGGTTGAAAACTATAGATATAAATTCATTTAATTTTTACAACTATTTTTTTTCATGAGAGCCTATAGATGCATCGAGGATTCATATAAAGTCCAGGATCTACCCGTTATTACTATTCCAAATCAGTCCTCATATCAAATAATCAAAATAGATAAAATTCCTTATCAAATATCCATATTGAATAAGTAGTACATAATTATAAATGTTTCCCCAAATAATCAAATAAATTTCAAATTAGACACCGTATGTAAAAGGGTATATGGTTTAGGAAATAGAAATATCCATGATAAATGAAATGGATAATTAGGGGAAATTCAATTTTCAATTATCATAAGAGATTTCATATTTTATAGGGAATAACAAATGATTCAAGGAATTAAATGTGAATATTATCCATTTTCAAATTAATAATAAACCATATAGAGGAATAATTAAGATGGTATAAATACAACAATACCATGTAGAGTAAGAATAAAGGGTTGTTATTATTGTTCAATAGAAATACTATAAAATGATCCTTTAAGAACATTCTTATGGAAAATATCCTTTCATTTTGAAAAACTTTTTGAAAAACATTTTCTTTGAAAATACATTGTGAAATTATTTTCTTTAAAAAGTAACCTTTTAAACATGAAAATATATATTCAAATAAATGATGTCGGGTAGATCCATAAAAGCCATATGAGGTAAAAAGAAAATTCCTTTTTCATGGTTAAAGGTTAAGAAAATGACTTGTTTGGAATGTGGTGATAATATTCCATTGAAATCATTAGAAAAAGGAAAAAAGGTAAAAATGTCTCACCCAAATCATTTTAAATAATTTTTGAATATATTTTAATAAAACATGTTTTTATAAGAAAATAAGTTATCTACCTAAATAGATAAATAAATGCAGGTTTTCTTAAAAACATTTTCTAAAACAATTTGACTACCAAAGAGTGTGAAAATGGTACTAATATGTGAAAATGGTCATTAATAACCAGAAAAAGATAAAATTAAAGTTTTTATTGAACAATTTTAATATAATTTCCTCGAATGGAAATACCATTGAAAGATATTTAAAATTATCATTGAGGAAAATGGTCTTTAAACATTCCAAAGTGTCACATACCATATTGAAACATTTTAAATTATAATCATCATGAAGGAATAAAATTAAATGAAATATTAAAATACCATGAATAGAAAATGATTAATGATAAAATATAAAAAATGGGTAGTATATCCACCACACACAAGATGTAAGTGATGAACTTGACATTTATCTCATGGATTTAAAATGTGAGATGAGAATCCCTTATCCTGATTTTCCTTTAGGGTGAACATATTTTAACTTCCTATATAATAAACTTATGTTAATTTTCTAATTTCTTTAGAATATTTTTTGAGTTTATAATTAGTTTTAGTATACTTTTTACTATGTTCTATAAAAATACTTAAACAATTATTTTTATGTTAGGTGTTTTCCCCAAATTCGATTTATGTGTCAAAAATAACTTTGGTAGGTAAACTATGGTCAAAGGGTTCATTACATAACATATCTAGAATAATAATAATGAAAAAATTGTCATATTTATAAATAAATTATAATTTTAAAATAAATCATTAAATATGGTTATGAAAAATGAACCAATGTTACAATCATGGAGACGGTAGGCCACACATATGCACGAGTAACATTCCCATTTTACAAAGATCATTATGTAAAGAAGGTTAGTAACACTGTATCTTTCCAAAATGATTATTATATAATAAATACCATATTATTTAATCATATATACTTTTATATATAATTATTTTTATGTAAAATTAATCACATCATGTTGAGGATCCGGTAGTCTACACATCCACGAATGTTGTTATCACTTTTTATGTGTGTTAAAGGGTTATAAAGAAAATGATATATATATATATATAGTATATTTAGATAAATTTAATTATTACATTAATATAATATTCAGTTTTTTTATGTAACATATTTTTTAATGAAACCATACTTTATATGTTCCATGCATAGTGTGAACGAATCACATCGCTTTGAGGGTGCGGTAGTCCACACTTCCTCAAACGATGTTGTCATATTAACATAAAATAGAAATTATTAATGGTATGTGTAATAAAATGATTAAATAAGTATATATAAATAATAAATAGAATATATATTATATATAAACATATTTTCCATCCTAATTTCCACCATGAGAGGTGGTAAAGGAAAAAAATAAACAATCATCGTTTCGTGAGGCAGTAGTTCACCATAAACATAAATAGTTTGTTTGTTACCCATTAGATGGAATTGTGTGTATTTTAAGGTCAAAAACTTAGACTAAAAACATCCTAGTATATTGAAGATCCATTTTTTTATACAAGAATATAATAATAAGGTTTTAGGGGTTGGATAATGGAAATAAAACTAGAGAGCTTGAGAGAAGATGTTACCTCTTAATCGGGTAACTTCTTTTGGTTTGTACCAAAAGGATTCATTGGATTTCTTTCTTACCAAGAGTTTTATTATAGGAGGGGAGGTATTTTTAGGATCTATTTGAGATAATATTGGTCAATACAAAGTGTTTTGAGATTCTTGAGCAACTGGGAGGAGAGGATACCTTTTTATAGTGGAGGAGGAGTGGCACCCTTGTAATATTTTGAAAATAGAATTCCATGCATGTTTTTCATATTTCAAGTGGATCCAATAATGGTCCAATTTAGATAAAATAGAATTTAGGGTCTAAATATGTCCATAAAATAGGCCTTTTACAAGTGTATAGCTACTTTGTGCCTTAAGGATAAGGTTTTGTCCCTTAACTAGCTTAATTTAACCATAATCGTTGAAATTAATTCTAATCACTTTCACTAATGTTTTTTGGTCAAAAAAATTGGCCTTATTATATATTATAAATTATTCTGATTCTAAATATGGATTCTATTTTTCCAAATTCCAATCATAGAAGTGACAGAAATTGATTTAAATTTTATCATGTAGGTAGCACAACAATGCAGGTTTTTAAAGAAAAAATGTCTGAATGTTTTCTATGTTATTATAATCAATTTAGAATAGAAATTGATTAAAAATAAATAAATTTAATTAATTTAAAAAAATATTATCTAATTCAATAATAAAAAAAATATATAATTTAAGCTTATAAATAAATTATATGAAAAAATAGTTTTGAACAAAAATTCAATATTTTTAACTATTCATTAAAAAATGAAAGGTTTCAAAAAAATCAAAAATTCACCCTAAAAAAGTTATTATATTTATATTTAAAATATAAAGTTTATTTTCACATATAAAATCAATTAATGTGTCAAAATTTATATTTAAAATGGGTTCTCCATTAAAAGGCGGTAAAATTGCCTTCATAAAAAATATAGGTTTTTCTGTGTAAAACAGAGTTTGTTCTTATCTTATGTTTATCATACCTAATGGATGAATATAAAATATATTTAATTTAATATAATTTATATATATATATATATTACATTAATATCACTCACTAATTGTAATTCTTTTAATCTTCTAGCATAAAACATCTTTTTGAAAATAAAAATATTTTTCTATAAAAATATTCATAATATATTAAATTGCTTCTTATATTCATTTATAATTAATTTATAACCAATTAATTAATTCTATATTTTTATAAAACATAACATTAATAAGTTCTTTATTACTATAGATAACTAATAATTTAGCCTCTAGTTTGTATTTTATTATATTTTAATAATATATTATTGTTCGACAAAACTTGGTCTTGTATGTAACGCAAGCCATCAAGGAAGGTCTCTCTTGAATGTAATGAATGTTAAATTGGTGTGGCATATATATAATCTATTTTAAATATTAAATATATTATAAAGTATCTATATATTATATCACCTTACATTCTTGGTGTTGTGTTTCATACACGCTATCGAATACAGGGATATTACATTAGATTTTTAGGGTGTCAAATTCTCCCCACCTTATTTAAATTGTGTCCTCGCAATTCAAAACTAATCATGGTGAAATTTTTTTTTTATTCTTTCTATTTTGTAAATCCCACATTATGAGAAGGTTTCAACATTAATCCTATATAAAAGAGATAATGGAAATTACAAATGTAATGGTCCAAACCCTCATGGCCATCCCTTTTCCAAATTCTGGATCCTAATGGTGGCACCTCGGTGGTAGGGCGTCATATCGGTGTGTCGCCGATCAGTGTGACGGATCGGTTTGTCGCCGATTTGTGCGACCGATCGGTGTGTCGCCGATCAGTGTGACAGATCGGTGTATTGTCGATCGGTGCGACCGATCAATGTCACACAGCCTTGTTGAGTTTTTCTTCTATCACTTTTCCTGTAACGCCACTTTTAGACCCTTTAAACCTTTTGGGAAGTAGTTCAAGGCCATATTAATCTCGATAATCAATATTTGAATTCCTAAGAGTGGGGAGACCCTCAACACACCCAGTTGTGTGTCCGCGTAATGTTTCCTATCTGTTTATATAAAATCCTTCCAAGTCACTACTGTCACCTCCTTTTCCGATGGGAATCATTAAATAACAATTAATTCCATCATGTGAAACTTCCCAACCACGTGGAGAATGATAATCCGACTTTAAAGCCATTCAAATTCCTATATCCCATAACATCGGGATCTCATCCTTATATTGCATGGGAATTTCTTCTTCTTATTCCTCTTTTCCTCTCCTTTCTTCCTGGTGTGTTTGGAGTTACCCTTCCCAAGGCAGGTGGTTTGCATGTGCCTGAGCTTTTCTTCTCACCCTTGGAGTCCCAACATTCCTCCCCTGTAAGTCGCGCATTACCCGTTCTTGGTGCGTGGAGAAGAACTTCGATCCTTGATCATCCAAGTAGTGATTTTTCCTTTGTCTCTCCTTACTATGTATCTTACAGGGTGGGTGCACTACTATTTTATTGGGAATGGATGAAACCAATCCTTAACAAATATAAAAAACATACATTTAAAGAATGAAGGGGGGTGTGATCGATGTTCTGCTGCTTTTCCTTACCCTTGATTATTTATGTTGTGAATTGTGTCGTCCTATGACCACTGAAAATCATGGCCATTGGTGGTATTTCTTTGTGAATTAATGAACCTCCATCTTCTATGATGATTGAATGGCTATAAAATGGGAATGTGGTTAATCATGTAAACTTGGCCGATTAATATGAATTTCTAGTGAACAACAAAACCTTGTGTGATCACCCCGGTTAACCAAACGGAAAGAATAAAACTTAGTGAATGATGTGTTTGAACCTGGAAGTTCCCTTCTATTTTTTGGTAGTAGGTGTGTTGTATTGTTTGATGCTTGTGGGGTGATTTGGGTGAGGATGAGCTCCTCTGTTGTGGCACTATTGTTGGTAGTGAATCTAAAGCGGTGTGGGGCTGTATCTCGAGGCTTGGTTTGGTTCCATTACTTTGAGGGATCTCACTGATCCCTTCATTGTTGTGACTTCACAAGAGTACTGGGTGTGAATGCTTAAATTTTTGTTTGGTTGTTTCTCTTTCTCTGGATTGTGGTTATGCCTGTGAGTTTCCCAGTAGTGTAGAATTCACCTAAATGGGATCACTTGAACATGAAAACAAGAATGGTTAAAATGGAGAACTGGTTTTGGGAATGAGTTGTGACATGTCTTGAGTGATGTGCCTTCTTTTATTAATGAATAATAAAAAGGGTTTTGTGCTTAGGTTGTCTTTGGAAACCCTTGGTTGGGATAAGTTCTTGTTACCTATACATATATATCTAGTTTTTATGTTTCTCATTCGCGCTCCACCCAAGTTGAGAACTTAGTGCTGAATACCCCCATTTCATGGGGGAGGGTGTTTTTTCCAACACTCTTATGAGTGGATGGTTATTAACTACTTTTCTGATTTCTTTCCCGAATATCAGAAGACTCTTCGGGCAGGCTGTGACGGCCTGACATCCATTATAGCCCAAGATTCCTTGAGCAGGGTAGTTGTGGTGGTTGGCCCAGGTGTGTGCAGGCAGGTTGTTTCCCAAGAATTTTCGGGATGAGGCCTAGGTGTCTTTGGGTGTGGCTGTAGTTGTTCTGGCCTAGGTGTTTGTGGGCGTGGTTACACGTGGTGGTTGTGGCCCAGGTGTTTTTGGGTGGAATGGTGGTTGTGGCCCAGGTGTTTGCAGGAGGGATGTGTGGTTGTGGCCCAGGTGTGTGTGTGCGGGTGTGGTAGTGGAACTGTGGTGAGAATGGAGGGATTGGTTCAATTCATAGGATGTCTTTAATAACCAGTGGGAAAGTGGCATGGGGTACCCAGACATCTATGTGCTATTACTATACATTAGTTGACTTTCATTATTTGGGGAGTGTGCCTTGGTGTGGCTTGGGTGGATAGTTTTTCCTGCTAGGTGCTTTGGTTATTTCTCTCACAGGGAATTAGAATGCCTCCCCACTTGTGCACTAGAGTCTTTGGTTTTCCTTACTGAGTATACTTGTATGCTCACCCTATGTATATAAAACTGCTTTCAGGTTTCCAGGAGGACTTCGGGGATCATGCGGGGCCATACTAGCTCAGACATTAGGACATTTGCAGTTGTTGTTTTTCTTTTCTTTGGTACATTACCTTTTTAGTCTCCTTGTACTTTGCGGTATTTACTTGTTTAACATGCATATGGGAATGGTTTTCTTTTGGCTTTACTTTTACCCCTCAGTTTTGGTGTTGTTGGGATTTACTATATTATCTCCCAAACTTGTTAAAGAAAAAGGGTAATTTCTTCCATCTTGTGTGTGATTATATACCCTTCGTTCTAATCACCACTCCAGGACCTATTGAAGGCGGGTCTCGGGGGTCATTATCTCTCCTTCAACCTGAAGAAAGAAGTGTCTGGAAATCTCCTGTCCCTTCCCTCATCTTGTTGAAGGTGGGTCATGATAGAATGATATCAGAGGCTATAGGTGGAGATATAGTATGGGGTCTAGAGTTAGGCACAGTGAGGATTTCATGGGATGGTAGGGCAATAGTGTTGGGTGATCTTGGTGCGTGAATTAGGTCAGGGAAGACAAGCTAGGACACGGGATTTTACATCCACCCGTGATCCGATGCAAGGACTCTGGGCCTACCAAATGACAAAGTGAGGCTTCACTGATTGTAGGGTAGAGACCCTAGGGAAGGTACATGCATTATAATGACTTGTGTTATTATGTTTCATGGGTATTTTAGGAATTCAAAATGAACAATAAGTCTATGAAAAATTTAATAACATTATTCTACACTACTCGGGATTAGGAATTCCTTGTTTACCTTGCAGCTATGGCGCCTGGGAGACAACCACGAGTGGTGCACAAGATCGAGGCCCATGAGGTTGACTTGGATGATTGACAGAGGGCTAACTGAGAAGAGGAGGACTATCAGTAGAAGAGGATGCTTCGTGACTTTTAGCGGCAGACCCTCGGGAAGTACGAGGGTAACATCTCAGACATGGATACAGAGAGCTATCTAGAGGAGCTGGTGATAGATTTTTTCTTGATCTGGGCTCCGACAGAGTACCGGATTCCTCTAGCTGTAATTCAGATGTGTGGAGTAGCACGTCAGTGTTGGATGCTTTATCTTGGGGAGAAGAGGGAGGTTGAGGTTACGTGGGCTGACTTCGAGAAGGAGTTCCAGTTGGAATTCCTCTCTTCCACAATGAAGGCTGAGAAGAGACAGGAACTACTCTCACTCTAGTAGGGGAGTATGTCAGTGATAGAGTTGGGGATCATGTTCAAGGATCTCCTTCGCTTTTCTCCCGACCTCTTTCCGGATGAGGAGTCTCGAGCGAGACATTTGGAGGAGGCACTTCGACCTTCTCTCCAGCATGTTGTTACTCCCTTCACCCAATCGATGTACATTGAGGTCTAGAAAAAGGCTGAAGTGGTGGAAAGGATTCACACACTAGGAGGTGTATCGCGAGAGGGAATCTAGTTGGACTCATTGAACGGGAAGGCCGTCAGTAGTAGGCCTCCAGCATTAGGGACCTCTAGGTTTCGACCAGTAGGAAGCAGGCCTCAACAGTTCCAATTCTGATCTCCTGGCCCTCGCCCTTTATTTTCAGGACCAGGCCCGAGATGATTCATATGTGGAAGTCATGGGCACCTTTAGAATCAGTTCCCGGACATAGTACAATACAGAGAGGGTAGGCAGGTTCAGCGTCCACCTCAGTAGCAGCAGTTCCCAGCTAGGCCCTTTCAGTAGTACCAGTATGGGAAACAAGCTCCCGTTCCTCCAAGGGTAGGCATTGTTGGAGGAGGCCGACCTCAGGATGCTGCTCAGGGACCTCGACCAGGGCATGGTCAGGGAGGCGGGCAACAACCGAGAGGCAGGGGAGCTAGGAATGAACAGTTTTACGCCACAGAGGCAGCAGTTCTAGTAAGTCCAGAAGTCATTTGAGGTACGATCAGCTTGTTTAGTACTATTTCCTATGCCTTGTTCGATACAGGATCCCCGTACTCCTTTGTTTCACCCAGCCTGACCTATTCTCTGGTTTTAGATGCTGAGATACTTCCATTTCCCCTGGTGCTTAGCACACCAGTCGGAGGTCAGACCAACTTGTCTTATGTTTTTCGAGGGTGTAAACTGATGATAGGGCCACATCAGTCTATCAGGGATCTCCTATTATTGCAGATACATCCATACGATGTCATCCTAGGCATTTACTAGTTGTTCTTTGTGTGTGCGGTCATTAAATGCTTCTGAGGAAGGGTCGTGTTTTCAGTGGCCAATGTGTAACTTTCACCGGTGAGTAGGGTTTCCAGAAACACAGCAGGTGAGAGGAGCCCCTCTTTTCCTTGTTAGCTGAACTATCAATGGAGTCAGTGGATGCAGAAATGGTGGAAGTCCTAGGGATCTTCAGTGAGTTTATGGATGTCTTCCCTGAGGAGGTGGCGACTCTACCCACTCGACGTGATGTTGAGTTTGGGTTAGACTTGCAACCTGGTGCTCGTCCGATTTTGATGGCTCCCTATAGGATGGCACCTTCCGAGTTGCGGGAGTTGCGGATTCAGATTGACAATCATATAGAGAAGGGTTTTGTTTGACCAAGTGTGTCACCATGGGGTGCTCCAGTATTATTCGCAAAGAAGGAACATGGTGGTCTCATGTTGTGCATAGACTACCAGAGACTGAATCAGGTAATGGTCAAGAACTGTTACCCTCTCTAGAGGATAAACGACCTTTTCGACCAGTTAAAAGGGGCAGGGTGGTTCTCCAAGATTGACCTGCAGACGGGATATCACCAGCTAAGGGTGAAGAAGGGTTACATCTCGAATACTTCCTTCAGATGTAGATATGGGAACTTTGAGTTTGTGGTCATGTCGTTCGGCATTAAAAACACACCAGTTATGTTCATGGGGCTCATGAACTCCATTTTCTGGAAATACCTGGATCCGTTCGTAGTCATGTTTATTGACGACATTCTGATCTACTCAAGATCAAAGGAGGATCACGCTGAGCACTTGAGAATGATTTTAGAGGTCCTCCGATAACATCAAATCTATGGGAAGTTGTCCATGTGCTAGTTATGGATGCGAGAAGTGCACTTCCTTGGGCACGTGGTGTCCGAGTAGGGAATAGAGGTTGACCCATTAAAGGTAGAGGCGGTTGTTTCATGGGCAGCGCCCAAGGATGTGGCATAAGTTCATATTTTCCTTGACTGGTAGGATACTATCGAAGGTCCGTGCCCAATATCTCTCGAGTTGTGGCACATTTGATAGCCTTGAACAAGAAGGACCAGGCTTTCATTTGGAATGGGAAATGCAAGGAAGCCTTTAGCTATCTGAAGGAGAAGTTGGTAAGTGCCCCAGTGTTGAGGTTCCTAGAAGAAGGGGCGACGTATGAAGTATTCTATGATGCTTTAGGACAAGGCCTCGGGTGTGTGTCGATGCAACTGCAAGGGGTGATCTCTTATGGGTCTAGAAAGTTACATCCTCATGAGCGTAATTATGCCACCCACGACCTGGAGCTTGCAACGGTCATTTTTTCACTAAAGTTGTGGCGGCATTACCTCATCGGGGAGTGATTCGTGGTCTTCACGGATCACAAAAGAATGAATTATATTTTCACCCAGTGGGACCTGAACTTATGAGAGCGAAGGTGGATGGAGTTCCTCCAAGACTACGACTTCATGATTTCCTATACCTTAGGAAAAGGTAATGTGGTGGTTGATGTTTTGAGCAGGATGTCGCAGAAGGATGTGGTTCGAGAGTCGGAAGATGCTTGGAAGGAGATGGAGGAGTTGGCTACCCTTCACCTGGATGCGAGGATGGATAGGGGTATAGGTTTCCAATATCAGGTGACAGTGTATTATTCTCTGTTGTGGCAGGAAGAGGAGTCTTAATGGGGAGATTCAGAAAGTGAAGTGATGTGTGACCGGGTTAACCAAGGCGACGATCTGGAAGGGTGGACAGAGGATGGTTAGAATCAGATGCTTTTCCAAGGTAAGTTGTTTGTTCCAGAGGCGATGCGCGAGAGAGTTCTTGGTGAGTTCCACAACTCACCCCTAGCAGTGCACCTCAGAGTTTGCAAGATGTACCAGGGTCTGAGGAGCCAGTTTTGGTGGCCCGGGGTAAAGCGGGCGGTGGCAGAGTTTGTGGCCAGGTGCCTGGTGTGTCAGCAGTTGAAGGCTGAACACTGTGTTTCAGGTGGCTTTTTTCACCCTTTAGACGTCCTCGAGTGGATGTGGGATGAAATATTGATGGATTTCATTACATGTCTACCTAAGGTTCAAGGAGGTTGTGACGCTATCTGGGTAGTGGTGGACCGGT
Source organism: Viscum album (assembly GCA_963277665.1). Taxonomy (NCBI): domain Eukaryota; kingdom Viridiplantae; phylum Streptophyta; class Magnoliopsida; order Santalales; family Viscaceae; genus Viscum; species Viscum album. The sequence goes on along the minus strand of OY728140.1, from coordinate 2,086,868,187 downwards.
TGACGAAATCGGCTAACTTTCTGGCGATCAAGGAGTCGGGAGCAGTGGATGTCTTAGCACGGAGGTACGTGGATGAGGTGGTATGGTTTCTTGGAGTTCCGAGGTCCATAGTCTTGGATAGGGATGCATGGTTTACCTCATGAATCTTTAGAGGATTTGCAGCATGCCTTTGGCACCCAGCTACGTCTTAGCATTGCTTTCCATCCCCAGACAGATGGGCAGACAGAGCACACCATCCAGAAAATAGAGGACATGCTATAGGCATGTATTCTGTATTTTGTGGGATTGTGGGTGCGACACATGCCTCTGGTGGAGTTTGACTACAATAATAGCTATCACACTACCATTGGCATGGATCTGTTTGAAGCCTTGTACAGAAGACCATGTCGATCACCCGTTTGCTGGACCGAAGTTGGGGAAACAAGTGTTCTTGGCCCGAAGGTGGTGCAGAGCACAATGGAGAAGATTCGGCTTATACGGGATATGATGAATGCGGCTCAGGACTGGTAGAAGTCATCTGCCGATAATAAGAGAAGTCCCTTGTAGTTCGAGGTTGGGGACCACGTATTCTTGAAGGTCTCCCCTCAGCGTGGACAACGGAGGTTCGGCAGGGGGAGTAAGAATTCTCCAAGGTTCATCGGACCCTTCGAATTGTTGCAGCGGGTCGAAGAAGTAGATTATCATCTAGCGCTACCACTGCCGTTACTGAGAATACATGACGTCTTATATGTATCTCAACTCTGACGGTATCTACATGATGATTCACATGTCCTCGAATGGGGAAAGCTGTATATCGAGGACGACGTGACTTTGGTGGAAAGACCGGTGAGGGTCGAGGATCGCGAGAAGAAGGTGATCTGTGGATGAACCATTCCTTTGGTTTGTGATTTGTGGAGGCATGGCGGGCTCAAAGAGAGTACCTGGGAATGGGAGGCACAGATGCGCGCCCAATACCCAGAGTTGTTTTGAGTTTTGTTCTATTATACTTGTTTGTGATGGAACACTTTAACTTGTTAACTATGTAATGTATATTTTTCCTTATTATCTAGATACATGTGAAAAGTATTGACTTTGGGGAGTGGAGGACCTGATCCCAAATCAAGATGCATTAAGGTGGATGCGATTAAACCTGTGCGGGCGAGTTATTGCCACCCAAATCGGACAGTATCTTAACATGGAGGAAGAAACTCCCTAACCCATATGACTGGACAGCTTGACCCTTTAATGTTACATGGTTTCTTAGGGGGGGTGTTCCTATATGTCGAATATGTTCACACCTGAGAGGTATCTTTCAGGGTGGTTTTTCGGATAACCTCTTTCCTTCGGGTCTGGTTTTGATTCTTGAGGGCAAGAATAGTTTGAGAGGTATCTGATGTAATGGCCCAGACCCTCATGGCCATCCCTTTTCCAAATTTCGGATCCTAATGGTGGTGCCTCGGTGGTAGGGTGTCATATCGGTGTGTCGTCGATCGGTGTGATCGATCGGTGTGTCGCTGATCGGTTCCATCAATCAGTGTCTCGGCGATCAGTGTGACTGATCGGTGTGTCACCGATCAGTGCAACCGATCAGTGTGTCGTCGATTGGTGTGACCGATCGGTGTGTCTCCGATCGGTGTGACTGATCGGTGTGTCGCCGATCGGGGTGACTGATTGGTGTCACACATCCTTGTCGAGTTTTTCTTCTGTAGATTTTCCTGTAACGCCACTTTTAAGCCATTTTTAATTTTTGGGAAGTGGTACAAGTCCGTCTTTATCCCCATAATCAATATTTGAATTCCTAAGAGTGGGGAGACCCTCAACGGACCCATCTGTGTGTCCGCATAACGTTTCCCCTCTGTTTATATAAAATCATTCAAAGTCACTGTTGTTAACACCTTTTAGTAGTGGGAATGATTAAATAAAAATTAATTCTATCATGTAAAACTGCCCAACTACATGGAGAACCACGAACCAACTTTTAATTCATTCAAATTCTCATATCTCATAACAATGGGATCTCATCCTTATATCGCACGAGAATTTCTTCTTCTTCTTCCGCTTTTCCTCTCCTTTATTCCTGGTGTGTTTGGTGTTCCCCTTCCTGAGGCAAGTGGCGCGCCAGTGCCGAAGCTTTTCTTCTCACTCTTGGAGTCCTGACATTCCTCCCCTGAAAGTCATGCATTCCCCGTTCTTGGCGCGTGGAGAAGAACTTCGATCCTTGATCATCCAAGTAGGGATTTTTCCATCGTCTCTTCTTACTGTGTATCATGCCGCGTGGGTACTCTATAGTTTTTGTGGGAATGGATGAAAATAAACCTTAACAAAGATAACAAACAGACTTCTAAAGTATGAATGGGGGGTGTGATCGATGTTCTACTGCTTTTCCTTAACCTTGATTATTTATGTTGTGAATTGTGCGGGCCAATGCCCACTAAAAAGCATGGTCGTTGGTGGTATTTCTTTGTGCATTAATGAACCTCCATCTTCTGTGATGATTGAATGGATCTAACATGGGAATGTCGTTAATCATGTAAACTCGACCGATTAAAATGAATGTCTAGTGAACAACTAACCATGTGTGATCACCCCGTTTAACCAAAAAGAAAGAAGAAAACTTAGTGAATGATGTGTTTGAACCTGGAAGTTCCCTACTGTGTTTTGGTAGTAGGTGTGTTGTATTTTTTATTCTTGTGGGGTGATGTGGGTGAGGATGGGATCCTCTGTTGTATCATGGTTGTTGGTTGTGAATCTGAAGCGGTGTGGGGCTGTATCTCGAGGCTTGGTTTGGTTCCAGTACTTTGAGGGATCTCACTGATCCCTTCGTTTTTGTGACTTCACAGGAGAACAGGGTGTGAATGCTTAAAATGTTGTTTGGCTGTTTCACTTTCTCTGGTTTATGGTTATTCATGTGAGTTTCCCAGTAGTGTAGAATTCACCTAAATGGGATCACTTGAACATGAAAACAATAATGGTTATAATGGGGAACTGGTTTTGGGAATGAGTTGTGACTTGGCGTGAGTGTTGTGCCTTCTTTTATGAATGAATAGTAACAAGGGTGTTGTGCATAGGTTGGATTTGGAAACCCTAGGTTGGGATGAGTGCTTGTTACCTATACATATATCTGTAGTTTTTATGTTTCTCATTCACACTCCAACCAAGTTCAGAACTTTGTGCCGAACACCCCCATTTCATTTGGGAGGGTGTTTTTCCTAACACTCCTATGAGTGGTTAGTTATTATCATCTTTTCTACTCCCTTCCCTGAATATCCCAAGACTCTTCGAGAAGGCTGTGACGTCTTGAGGTCCATTATAGCCCAAGATTCATCGGGCATGGTAGTTGTGGTGGTTGGCCCAGGTGTGTGCGGGTAGGGTGTTTCCCAAGAATCTTCGGGATGAGGCCCAGGTGTCTTCGGGCATGGTAGTAGTTGTTCTAAACCAGGTGTTTTCAGGCGTGGTTATGCATGGTGGTTGTGGCCCAGGTGTTTTTGGGAGGGATGGTGGTTGTGGCCCAGGTGTTTGCGGGCAGGATGTGTGGTTGTGGCCCAGGTGTGTGCGGGCGGGTGTGGAAGTGGGATTGCGGTGAGAATGGCGGGATTGGTTCGATGCGTAGCATGTCTTCAATAACTAGTGGGAATGTGGTGTGGGGTACCCAGACATCGATGTGCTATTACTATAAATTACATGACATGCGTTATTTGGGGAGTGTTCATTGATGAGGCTTGGGTGGATAGTTTTCCCTGCTAGGTGCTTTGGTTATTTCCTTTCTCACAGTGAATTATAATGTCTCCCCACTTGTGCACGAGAGTATTTGGTTTTCCCTACTGAGTATACTTCTATGCTCACCCTATGTATATAAAACTGCTTTCAGGTTTCCAGAAGGACTTCAGGGATCGTGTGGGTCCATACTAGCTCGAACTTTGGGACATTTGCAGTTGCTGTTTTTTCTTTTCTTTAGTAATTTACCTTTGTAGTCTCCTTGTACTTTGTGGTATTTACTTTTGTAACATGCATATGGGAATGGTTTTATTTTTTCTTTACTTTTACCCATCAGTTTTGTGTTTTTGGGATTTACTATCTTATTTTTCGATCCTATTAAAGAAAAAGGGTAATTCCTTCCATCTTGTGTGTGATTATATACCCTTGGTGCTAGTCACCAATCCGGGACCTATTGAAGGCGGGTCTCGGGGGTCATTATCTCTTCTTTAACTTGAAGAAGGAAGGGTCTGGAGGACTTTTGTCCCTTCCCTCATCTTGGTGAAGGTGGTTCGTGACAACAAAGGTCACCTGGACTACCATGTAACTAGGTCTCTATGTTTGAGAACATTAGTTGAGAGTATAGATATGTACATAAACAAAAAGCATAAATATTGATAGGGAATGAATTATTTAATCAATCACAAACAAGTGAATGATAAATATAAATTTGGGGCCCACAAATCCAAAAATCTTTGATGATTTAGAAGACCATCGTTTCAACTTAAATTAAGGTATTAGGAAAAACATTTTATTTCTATGTTATTTTCCTAATGTTGGGTAATTATTTTACTACCTAAAAATATAAGGAAATATTATTACTTGATAGGTATTAATTTCATATGAACAGTCCTAACATTTGGTTTTGCTTTGATAAAATTCTGATTCAATCCTTTAAAACTAGAAATTAATTACCAATAATTAATTTTTATGCCTAATGTACTAAATGAAACTTTTAAAGGATCATAATGCCTATAAAATAATGGAATGTCTAACTATTTTTCTTTAAGTATCTTCTAAAACAAAATTTTTTATAGATTAATCTCTAATCCCCTAAAGTTATATTATTGGTTCATCATTAAAATTTATTCACCTAATTGTGTAACTAAAAATAAAAAAAAACATAACCAGGACATTGTGTAGTTCATGGGTTGGTGTGAAACCCTTATCATCCTCAGTCATGGGTTCAAGACCTGTGGCCTTTCTAGGTTTGATTGGTTGTCACTCGGCATACAATTTTTCCTTTTCTAAAACCATATTAATATAATTTACAAAAGAAATATGATGGACATCCTTAAAATTAGGTTAATAACTAAATAGACTTTCAACTAAAATTTTCAATAAAAAATTAATACATTAATACTTAATCCATTTTATTTTAACATAGGTCCTTCTTGTTGTAATGTAAATCCATAATATCAACTCAAGTATTTCCCAATTTGGACACCTTATTTTCAATCTAAAACAGCTTAGGTTTAACCTAGGTTATTCACTTTAAAAATCCTTCATAGTATATTTAAATAAAATGTGAATTGTCTTAAGTATATCCCCCATGAGTTCAAACTAGGTGCAAAGTAAAGATCATTGTCTTATACCAGGTTACCCTGAGTTAGGCTTAGAACACCTTTCCATAGCTATTACTCTAAGGTACGTCTGTTCTAGAACCACATCTACTTGTAGTATCCCTGAAAGGATATATTTATAGGAACAGAAACATAATCTCTACCTTAACAAAATTATAGGATGTACTTATATACATATCCTCAAATTATACCTTATGGTTATGTTCTCTAATAAATTTTTTCCTAAATCTAGTTCCCAAGGTTGTTACTAAACATTCCTTTGATACCAACTGTAGTGACCCAAACCCAGATAGCTCGGAGTCAGTGTCTATTTTACAATAACATTGGCATCATTACAAGGAATCAATAACCTAAGTACTGAGAGTTTAGTAGTCTTGGTAAACCAGATATATACCTAAAAAATAATACATTAATTACAACATATTTTTTATTCTTTCTAAATAAATAACATCAAGGGTAAATCTAATCCATCTAGTAAATCCATGTACATATTTCATAGTATTATTATTGGATTTCTGGGAAAAGAAATATAATAAGGGTGCTCAAATTCTCAGTAAGGGAAAAATATAGTGGAATAATAATGAATCAATGAGAATAGTCAATATTGAAATGTAAATAACTAAACACACATGCTATGTAAACATTAATATGACAACCCTTCTTTTTATTACAACTTAAACTTGATTTATTACATAAAACTTCACTTGATACAATAAAGAATATCAAGAGGTTTAGTTTCTTTGGGGCATAGGATCATTACATAAAAACTTAAAACATGAAATACAACATCTTTATTGAAAAATTCCTTTACATTACCACTATATTCCCTCGTACTTAGCATTGCATGGGATAACCTGAGGACATGCATAAGAAAAGGGTGAGTTATAAAGCCCAGTAAGGGAGTACACATGGAATAATATGAGGAGTAAAATACATGTTAGACAATAGGTATATCAATAGAGCATATAAGAAACATGAACATAAAGTCATGATAAAGCATGATAATCATAACATGGAAATGTGGAAACAACACTTAACATGGAATTAGAATGAGCCAAGGCTCATTGCACATAGAGCATGAGTAAATCGTCATTTCACATAAAACACGAGTAAACCCTCGTTGCACTTGAATTAGCATGAGTCAAAACTCATTTCACATGACGTATCATGATACTATACTTTACCCAATACATTGGAGCTCTATAAGGGTTGCCCCTTCTTAAACATTTCATTTCATGCATAAGTGTGCCACATGGATCATAAAACATGGATTCATAAAACATAAACATTTATTCCATGATAAAGAAATGTGGAATTCATACATGAAATTTTTTAATCAATATGTAAAGGTTCATAAAGGTGGATACCCTTGATGGAGAAATGTGAATTCTATCCACTACATAATGGCATTGGCTTAGAAAATCGGTGTGATTTCGGCAGTGTAGCGGCGTGACGTAAGAATTCAAAAAAAAGGTTGATGAGATAGAAAGGGGTTCCTCATCATATTTACATGTAATGGACAGAAAGGAGGTCATATAGATACATGTCCCATAAATTTTAATTGAATTTAGGTTCATGATACAAGAGTATTTCTTGAATGTAAAAGAAGAGAGAGAAGTTCCTTTCGGAATTTCGACATAGTAACGAGTGTACATGGGGGGAATTTAATGAGAGAAAAAGGGGTCTTACATCATTAAAACAATAAGAGGGTAGTATGGGGGTGGTTTGAAACCATACCCCAACTTTCATAATTGAAATTAAAAGGGTAATACAACTTAAAGAAAATTGCCAAAATGAGAAAGGATGAAAAAACCCTTACTTGGAAGTGTGCTTCCAAAGACTAGAGAGAGGCTTGTGAGAGGATTCTTGGGATCTTGGGGCACCTTGGGAGGATTCTAGAGAGAGTAGGGAAGAGTTTTGACGAACTCCAAAGGCTTTGAGTGAGGAGGAAGTGGGATCTTCTGTGGGTTTATATAGGAAAGGTGAGGGAATTCTTTATTATTTTGGTTTGGGACCCCTTATATTAAATTAATCCAAACCACAAACCATCCCATGGTTTTTTACCATGGTTTTTGGAAAAGGGAAGATGAAAACAATATTTTATAAGGCCAAAGTACGAACTTCTTAAAATATTAGGGTTGCTTATGTGGAGGTGAGTCACACTCCCATGGAAATTAATTTAAAAATGCAAGGTGTTGAATAAGTCTTGAGGGGTCCATTAATGCTTTTAAAAGTAAGTTAAACAAACCCAAAATCAAATTATTTTAATGTTAAAACATATATTGGTCGAATTTAAAGATTATAGTATTTTATTACATCACTATTGGGTCATTATGATGTCATAAAACACATTATATATTTAAACTGTATTTAATTTTTTCTCAAAAATTTGACTGTCTTAGAAAATTATGAAAAATTCACCGTTGGATAATTTCAACGTCCTGATTCCAAAAATAACATTTATTTTTTCTAAATAATTTTCTAAATATGTTAATTTTCACTTTTAAAATAAAAACTAACATTTATCAAAAATTCACAGGTTTGGAGAGAAATGGCTTTCAAAACATAATAAAAATTATAATTGCATTCATAAAATTATAAGATCATTTATATTTAATTAATTTAATAATAATAATAATTTTTTATTAAAATATTATTTAATTTAAAAATTCCATAATTTAATAAAATAGATTTATTAGTTAAATAATAACTAAAAACTCTCTTTGTACTTTAAAAACTATTTACAATGTATCACAAATGACTAGAAATTATATTCATTATTATATACAAAAAAAATAATGTACATGAACATAGTACTACATATTTGTTACATGACCCCTTAAAACAGCTGCATAGGACCTAAGGGTAAGGTGTGCGATGGTGACAGACTCTTGGGGTGGCTCGGATAGCATCGCTCGAGTGGTAATTTCTATCAACTTCCACTTTTCCCGTAGACGGTCATGTTCGAGCTTGACAAGATGAAGCTCAGCTTGGGCTTGGTCAAGGGCGAAGCCCAAAGACGCCGCCTCTTTTCCGAGCTCCGACAAATGGGCTTCGTACGGAGCAATTATACTGAACGAGGCCATCACTTCTTTTATCTAAGTAAAATTGGATGTGTTAAAGCCCTATATTTATACTAATCATGTGATCACTGTTCAACAGCTATAATAGAAATGGTTGAAATTCTTAACATAAAACCAATGAAGATGAGATTTTATATAAACATAAAGAGACATTTAATTAGATCAAGAGGGATTTCCATTAATGAAACTTTGGGTCGTTACAATATTCCCCCTTAAGAAATTTCTCCCTCGAAATTTTCCCTTTCCCACACTAAAACAAATGTGGGTAACTCAGCTTCATCATATCCTCTGATTCCCAAGTCACTTCTTAAAACATGTGGTTTCTCCAAAACACCTTGACGAGGGGCATTATCTTATTTCGTAGAACTTTTTCTCTATGATCTAAGATCGTCACTGGTTGCTCCTCATAAGAAAGATCGTCTTCCAATTGTACCACCTTAGAAGAGAGTACATGTGAAGGGTCCGGTATGTACTTCTTTAATAGGGATACATGAAAGACATCATGTACTTTGGCCATAGTAGGTGGAAGTTCTAGTCGATTGGCCACAACCCCAACATGATCAAGAACCTCTAAGGGGCCGATATACCTTGGACTTAACTTCCCTTTCTTTCCAAACCTCATGACCTTTTTCCACGGAGATATGCGTAGAAAAACCATGTCACCAACTTTAAACTCAAGGTCTTGTCGACAGTTATCTTCATAACTCACCTTCTCCACCATTTCCTAGACCATTTCTAGTCCAAGTAGCTTACGTTCAACAACCTCATCCCAACATGCCGGTGTTCTGCACCTTTTCCCATACAGGGCTTCATATGGTGCAATTTGGATGCTCGAGTGGAAACTGTTATTATAAGAGAACTCAACAACAGGAATATGTTGATCCAATCCTCCTTTAAAGTCCATTGAGTAGGCTCTCAACATATCCTCAAGTGTTTGGATAGTCCACTCAGATTGGACATCAGTTTGAGGATGATAGGTCGTACTGAAGTTCAGTTCAATATTCAGAGCATGTTGAAGACTCTTCCAAAACATAGAGGTGAATCTTGGATCTCGGTCAGACACAATAGATAGTGGTACTCCATGCAACCTTGCCACTTCCCTGATATATATCTATGCCAGTTGATCCAATGAGAAATCCTCCCGAATAGCAATGAAGTGTGTAGTCTTTGTAAGACGATCCACAATAACCCAGATTGCATTATTGCCTTTGGATGTCCTTATAATTCCGGTGACAAAGTCCATGGTGATGTTCTCCCATTTCCATTCTGGTATGGGCAATGGTTGCACCATCCCCTTAGACTTCTGCCTCTCTACCTTCACTTGCTGACACACCAGACACTTTGATGTATATTCAGTGATCTCCTTCTTCATATTATCCCACCAAAAGTTTTCTCAGATATCTCGATACATCTTTGTGCTCCCTGTGTGAATAGAGAAATTTGAACTATGTGCATCATCCAAAATTTCCTTCTTCAGCTCTGGACTTGATGGAACACATAATCTTTTCCCAAACTGAACAATTCCTTCTTCATTAATAAACTCTGAGGATTTCCACTCTTTGATAGCTTCCACTTTTTCCTAAATTCCAAGATCATCCTTTTGATCATCCTTTATCCTTTCCAAAAGAGATGGTTGAGCAATCATTTGTGAAAGGATTGATGATGTTCCCTTCTCTATGATTCCCATTTCCATCTTCATCAAGTCTAAAAAGATTTGATCCTTCTCAATTCTCATCATTGATAGAATCGTTGGATCCTTTCTACTTAGGGCATCTGCCACCTTGTTCTCCTTACCATGGTGGTAATGTATTGAATAGTCATAATCCTTGATGAGCTCTATCCATCTTCTCTGGCACATATTAATCTCTTTCTGTGTGAATATATATTTAATACTCTTATGGTCGGTATATATCTCACATTTCTCTCCATAGAGATAATGCCGCCAGATTTTCAAGGCAATGATCACAGCCGCCAACTCCAGATCATGTGATGGATAGTTTCGCTCATGTATTTTCAACTGCCTTGAGGCATAGGATATCACTTTATCATTCTGCATCAGCACACAGCCAAAGCCCTTCTTTGAAGCATCACTGAATACCACAAAAAGTTCCCCACTTGTGGGTAAAGTGAGCACGAGCGCAGTGATAAGCCTCTTTTTCAACTCTTTAAAGCATTCTTCACATTCATCACTCCAACCAAACCTTACTCCCTTCTGAGTTAGCATGGTAAGAGGGTTTTACAATCGTTAGAAATGTCTCACAAATCGTCAATAAAATCCAGCTAACCCCAAGAAGCTACAGATATCCGTTACCGATGTTGGCCTCAGCCATCCCTCAATTGCATCTGTTTTGGAGGGATCCACAGATATCCCATTGCTTGCGATGATATGGCCCAATAATGAGACTTCCTTCGACCATAACTCACACTTTTTGTACTTTGCATAGAGCTTCTCCTTGCGCAAAGTCTCCAGTACAGTTCTTAAATTCTCCTCATGATCCTCCTTGGTTTGGGAGTATATTAGAATATCATCTATAAAGACTACCACAAATTTGTCTAGGTAATCTCAAAAGACTCTATTCATTAATTCCATGAAGATTTATGGAGCATTGGTGAGTCTGAAAGGCATTACTATGAATTTATAGTGCCCGTATCTTGTACGAAAAGCAGTCTTGGGGGCATCTTCCTTCGTTACCCATACTTGATAATATCCTGACCACAAGTCCACCTTGGAGAAGTATTGTGCTCCACGCAGCTAATCAAACAAGTCATCGATTCTTGGGAGAGGATACTTGTTCTTTATCGTGATTTTGTTAAGTTCACGATAATCGCTGCAAAGCTGCATTGACCCATCCTTCTTCTTGACGAAGAGGACTGGTGCACCCCATGGTGAAGCACTTGGGCGTATAAACCCTTTATCCAGATTCTCCTGTAGTTGTTTCTTCAGCTCTTCAAGCTCAAAAACAGCCATTCTATATGGAGTCTTGGATATTGGTAGCTCCCCAGGTATAAGTTCAATTGAGAACTCAACATCTCTTCTAGGAGGAAGACCAGGCAGTTCCTCGGGAAACACTTCAGCGAATTCCCTCACAATAGGCATTTCTTCAAGGATGGTTTCTTCCTTGGAATCAATCATCTGAGCCAGATACGCATTCTCATAAGGCATTAATATCCATTCATGAGATGATGGAGCTAAAATAGATTCATCTTCTTCCTGACACTTGTAAAGAATCGGGGGTCGATTCTCCATATGGAGTGTGATTTCCCTCTCCTGACAATTTATATTGGCTCTATACAAGGAAAGCCAATCCATGCCAATAATTGCATCAAATTCCACCATAGGGAGTATGACGAGGTTCGCCGGGAAATTCAATCCACATATTATAACAGGGGAGGACATATATTCATGGGATGTAATGATTTCCCGATTTGTCGTACTCACCGACATCTTTACTTCCATGATTTGTGGTTGTGCTGGGATTGTTCTACTAAACTTTCGAGATATAAAAGATTGCGTAGAACCTAAAACAAAAATTATGTTCGCTATTCTTGAATGAATAACTAGTGTACCTGTCACCACTTCGTTGTCAGGGTTCACTTCGGTAGAAGTTATGGAAAAAGCTCTTCCTTGTTGTCTTGGAGGTTGTTGGTTGCCTCTGAAAACCCTTGGATTAGGGCACTGATTTGAAAAATGACCAGGTTCTTTGAATTTTTAGCATTGAACAACGCGTTGAGGTTCGAACGGAGCATTCCTCTCCTCTGTTGCAACCGTGGGTCTTTCTTGCTGACAGTTAATAGCTAGGTTCCCTTCTCTTCCACACCTAAATCATTTTCTCATCCCCTTAAGGCAATTTCCAGGGTGCTTCTTTCCGGACTTTTGGAAATTGAGGTGCTGGATCTTCTTAGCACCATTGGATTTATCCATCGGACCACCAGCATTGAATTCCACCTTACGCTTCTTGTCCCCATGATACCCCTGTGATTCCCCGATCTCCATTTCGACCTTGAGGGCACATCAGACAATTTCCTCATAGCTGTCGAAGTCACGGATCGCTAATGCTTTCCGCAAGCTAGGCTTCAGCCCACCAAAGAAGTGGTCAACCTTTCATTCGGGGGTAACGACAAAGCCGGAAGCGTATCATGCAAGACTTGTGAAGTTTTCCTCATACGCTCCAATAGATTATTCATCTTTTTTCTTGAGGGAAAGGAAGTCCCTTTACATCTTAAGCCGGAGGGTGCGTGGAACATATTTATTGAAAAACATCTTCCGGAAATTCTTCCATTCCAATGCCTCGATCTCCTCCTCAGGCTTAATATTTTTTATCAATGTCCACCATTGATCAGATTCACCCTCCATATGATAGGCAGCCAGGAGAACCTTCTCTTGTTCATAACATTGAAGGATGGAGAAGATCTTTTCAATGGATTTGATCCATTGTTTAGTGATCGTGGGATCAGATGATCCACTAAAAGTAGGAGGCCTTTGTCTCATGAAGCTCTCGATAGCGACTTGTTCTTTCTTAGGGGGGGTTTAACGTTCCTCTTGACCCATGTTTCTATTCAAAAGTTGAGTTATCTGAGAGATAAGCGTGAAAAAGTTCGTGATTCCCGATCCCATTGGATTTGGCATCTCATTAGTATAGTCATCACACTGATCTTCACATCGATTTTTAGCCCGAGTCCTCCTATTACCGGACATTGGCTGGAATAAAAGAAATGTTAGGGGTAACACATAAAGAGTAATCCAAAGACAAAAGTTTATGACTTATAAATAAACTTTCATTTCCTTAACTCATGAGTCTATAGGCTTAAATCTAGGCTTTTCATGATCTACTTTCTATCACATATTCTTAGGGGAATTTTTTCCCTTAATAAGGTTTCATACTAAGATTGTGAATTTATCAAAACATATCCCCCGGGAGTGTCGTAACCAAGAGTTAAGCAAGGATCGTTGTCGTGAACCAGTTCCCGTTCAAGTCTAGCTCAAAGTGGTGTTTCTGGGTTTTACCCCTAGGATACATCTGTGCCAAAGCCGCCACTACCTGCTCGTATCCAGACAAGAATGTATTTGTCTGATAAACCACTTACTCAGTACTTACAAAAAACATAGGGATATTTTTATTATACTTAGTATTATCTTTAAGGCTTTACAAGGGTTTCTTAATCCCAAAAATAACTAAACCTCCCTCTGATACCAACTATGACAACCTTGCTTTTTATTACAACTTAAACATGATTTATTACATAAAACATCACTTGATACAACAAAGAAGATCGAGATGTTTAGTGTATTTGGGGCTTCGGATCATTACATAAAAAACTTAAAACATGAAATACAACATCTTTATCGAAAACTTCCATTACATGACCACTACATTCCCTCGTACTTAGCATTGCATGGGATAATCTGGGGACATACATATGAAAAGGGTGAGCTATAAAGCCCAGTAAGGGAGTACACATGGAATAAAATGAGGAGTACAATACATTTTAGAAAATAGGTATATCAATAGATCATATAAGAAACATTAACATAAAGGCATGATAAAGAATGATAATCATAACATGGAAATGTTGCAACAACACTTAACATGGAATTAGCATGAGCTAAGGCTCATTACACATGGAGCATGAGTAAATCCTCATTGCACATAAAGCACGAGTAAACCCTCATTGCACTTGAATTATCATGAGTAAACACTCATTGAACATGACATATCATGATAATATACTTTACCCAATGCATTGGAGCGCTATATGGGCGCACCCTTCTTAAACATTTCATTTCATGCATAAGTGTGCCACATGGATCATAAAACATGGATTCATAAAACATAAAAATTTCTTCCACGATAAAGAAATGTGAAATTCATACAAGAAGCTTTGTAATAAATATATAAAGGTGCATAAAGGTGGATACCCTTGATGTAGAAATGGTCCTGGTATCCACTACACAATGGCATTGGCTTAGAAAATCGGTGCGATTTCGGCAGCGTAACGGCGTGACGTAAGAATTAAAAAAAAGGTTGATGAGAGAGAAAGGGGTTCCTCATAATATTTACATGTAATGGACAGTAAGGAGGTCATATATATACATGTCCCATCAATTGTAATGGAATTTAGGTTCATGATACAAGAGTATTTCTTGAATGTAAAAGAAGAGAAAGAAGTTCTTTTCGGAATTTCGGCATAGTAACTGGTGTACATGGGAGGAATTTAATGAGAGAAAAATTGGGTCTCCCATAATTCAAACAATAAGAGTTCAGTATGGGGGAGGTTAGAAACCATACCCCAACATTCATAATTGAAAATGAAAGGGCAATACAACTTAAAGAAAACTGACAAAAATGAGAAAGGAAGAAAAAACCCATACTTGGAAGTGTGCTTACAAAGGCTAGAGAGTGGCTTGTGAGAGGATTTGTGGGAGCTTGGGGCACCTTGGGAGGATTCTAGAGAGAGTAGGGCAGAGGTTGGACGAACTCCAAAGGCTTTGAGTAATAAGGAAGTGGGAGCTTGGGTGGGTTTATATAGGAAAGGTGAGGGAATTCTTTATTATTTAGGTTTGGGACCCCTTATATTAAATTAATCCGAACCACAAACCATCCCATGGTTTTTGCCCATGGTTTTTGTCAAATAGAAGAGGCAAATAATATTTTATAAGTCCAAAGTCCTAAATTCTTAAAATATTAGGGTTGCTTATGTGGAGTTGAGTCACACTCCCCTAGAAATTAATTTAAAAAGGCAAGGTGTTGAATAAGTATTGAGGGGTCCATTAATGCTTTGAAAAGTAAGTTAAACAAACCCAAAATCACATTATTTTAATGTTAAAACATATATTTTCCGAACATAAAGATTATAGTATTTTATTACAACACTATTGGGTCATTATGATGTCATTAAACACATTATATATTTAAACGGTATTTAATTTTTACTCAAAAATTTGACTGTCTCGGAAAATTATGAAAAATTCACTGTTGGATAATTTCGACGTCCTCATTCCAAAAATAACATTTATTTTATATAAATAATTTTCTAAATATATTAATTTATCACTTTTAAAATAAAAACCGACATTTATCGAAAATTCACAGGTTTGGACAGAAATGGCTTTCAAACCTTAATAAAAATTATAATTGCATTCATAAAATTATAAGATCATTTATATTTAATTAATTTAATAATAAAAATATTTTATTAAAATATTATTTAATTTAAAAATCCATTAATTTAATAAAATATAATTCTTAGTTAAATAATAACTAAAAAACTATTTTTACTTTAAAAACTATTTACAATGTATCAAAAATGACTAGAAATTATAATCAATATTATATATAAAAAAATAATGTACATGAACATAGTACTACTTATTTGTTACATAACCCCTTAAAACAGCTACATAAGACCTAAGGGTAAGGTGTGCGATGGTGAAAGACTCTTGGGGTGGCTCGGATAGCATCCCCCGAGTGGTAATTTCAATCAACTTCCACTTTTCCCGTAGACGGTCACGTTCGAGCTTGACAAGATGAAGCTCATATTGGGCTTGGTCAAGGTCGAAGCCCAAAGACGCCACCTCTTTTTCGAGCTCCGACAAATGGGCTTCGTACGGAGCAATTCTACTGGACGAGGTCATCTCTTCTTTTGTCTAAGTAAAATTGGATGTGTTAAATCCTTATATTTATACTAATCATGTGATCACTTTTCAACGGCTATAATAGCAACGGTCAAAATTCATAACATAAAACCAATGAAGTTGAGATTTTATATAAACATAAAGAGACATTTAATTAGATCAAGAGGGATTTCCATTAATGAAACTTTGGGTCGTTACAATTAAAACAAATGGAAGTTTGTAAATAATCTAGAAAGGTAATAACTAAAAACACATTCCATTCAAACAACTAGATAGGTAAAAATAAATATGGACTAGTAAGAAACTAAAACACATTTAATTTAATCAATGAACTAAAAATAAAATGTATCTATAGATATATAGAGTAAAAATATCATGGATTAATAATAAATGGAACTAATATGAGGGAAATAATTTCCTGATGTATTTCATCTCTAAGTCACATGAAAACCTATACCATCAAGACCTTTCACAAGATATATTAGAACAATGGATAGAAACCCATTTAATTTGAACAACTAATTTATTATCATGAGAACCTATCGATGCATTGAGGATAAATATAAATTCTGAGTTATACCCTCCATTTCCATTCCAAATCGTTCCTTGGATCGAATAATCAAAAAAAAATACCTTATCAAATATCCATGTTGAATAAAGAATATGAAATTATTAATATTTCCCCAAATAATAAAATAACTATCAAATTAGACAATGTATGTAAAATGGTATATAGTTTAAAAAATAGTAATATCCATGATAAATTAAATGGATAATTAGGTGAAATTCAATGTTCAGTAGTCATAAGAGATTGAATATTTCAAAGGGAATAATAAATTATTCAAGGAAGTTAATGTGAATATTATTCCTTCCCAAATTAATAATAAACCATCTAGGGGTACAATAAGGATTGTATCAATACAATAATCCCAAGTGGAGTAAAAATAAAGTGTTGTTGTTTTTTATGAATATAAATACTATAAAACGATCTTTTAAAAACATTCTTGATGAAAATATCCTTTATTCTGAAAAACATTTTGAAATAGATTTTCATTGACAATAAATTTTAAAAATATTTTCTTTAAAAATTAACCTTTTAAACTTACAAAGTAACCCTCAAATAAATGATGGTGGGTTGATCTATACAATCTATACAAGGTAAAAAGAACAATCCTTTTACACTATTAAATGTTAGAAAAATGCCTAATTCAAAAAGTGATAAGAAGATTCCTTTGAAAGAATTGAAAATATAAAAAATGGGTAAAATTTATTTTCCAAAATCATTTTAATTTAATTTTGAAAACAGTTTAATAAAACATGGTTTTTAGAGTAAAATAGGTTCTTCGACTAAAGATAAAAATAAAATCAGGTTTTATCAAAAACTTTTTCTAAAACTTTTTTATTACCAATGAGTGGAAAATGGCACTAAAACTTGAAAATGACCATGAATAACTAGATAATTGAAATTGAGAGGGTTTTATTAAATAATTTTTATATAATTTACATGAATGGAAATACCATTGAAGGATCATTAAATTTATCATTGAGGAAAATAATCTTTAAACATTTAAAAGTTTCCCATACCACATAGAAATATTTTAAATCATAATCCTTATATAGGAATAACATCAAATGAAAGTTTAAAATACAATGAAGATAAAATTATTGATGATATAATATAACAAAATTGGTGTTATATACACCACATAAAATATGTAAGTGGGGAAAATGACATTTATCTCACGAATGTAAAATACGAGATGATAATCCATTACCTTGAGTTTCCTTTCAGGTGAATGTACTTTAAATTCTTGTATAATAAGCATATGTTAATTTTATAATTTATTGAGATCCTTTTTAATGTTTATCCTCACTATTATTTAACTTTTTACTATTTTTTATTCTAAAACTGAAATAATTATGTTTACATCGTGTGTTTTGAACAAATTCAGTTTATATTTCAAAAATAACTTTGGTAGGTCAACTATGGTCTAAGGGTTCATTACATAACTTATCCAGAATAATAATAAAGAAATAATTATCATATTTATAAAAAAATTATACTTTTAAAATAAATAATTAAATTTGGATATAAAAAATGAACTAATGTTACAATCATGGAGGCAGTAGGTCATACGTACGCATGAGTAACGTTCCTATTTTTCAATTATTGTTATGGAAATAAGGTAATTAACACTATATATTTACATAATGATCAATATAACATAAATAAAATATTATTTAATCATATATACTTATATATGTATAATTATTGTGATGTAAAAGGAATCACATCATGTCGAGGAGGTGGTGGTCCACATGTCCATGATTGATGTTATCACTTTTGAAGTGTGTTAAAGGGTAATTATGAAAATGAGATATATATATAGTATATTTACAAAAATTTAATTATTTCATAAATATCATATTGAGTTTTTTATGTCAAATATTTTTAATTGAAACTATACTTTATACGTTCCATGTACAGTGTGAACGAATCACATCGCTTCATGGGTCAGTAGTCCACACTTCCTCAAACAAGGTTATTGTATTGACGTAAAATGAAAAGTATTGATGGTATGTGTAATTAAATGATTAAATAATTATAAAAAAAATAATAAATAAAATATATATCATATATAAACAATGTCTACATCGTAATGGCCACCATAATAGGTGGTAAAAGAAAAAAATGAGTAATCATCGCTTCATGAGGTAGTAGTTCACCATACATTGAAACAGTATGTCTACTACCCATTAGAAGGAATTGTGTGTATGTGTAGTTATAACCCTTATAATAACAAAATACTAGTATATTTAGTATATTGTTTTTTATAAAAGCATAAAATAAAAGGTTTTATTGGTTGTATATTAGAAGTAAAACTAGAGATCGTGAGAGAATACATTACCTCTTAATCAGGTAACTTCTTTTAGTTTGTAACGAAAGGATTATTTGAATTGATTTCTTCCCAAGAGGGCGATTTTAGGATAAGGGGATATATTTTGAGGATCTACTTGGGAAGATATTTTCCAATCAAAATTTTCTTGAGAGGTGTGAGTAAGTGAAAGTAGAGGATTTATTTTAATAGTGGAGGAGGAGTGGCACTCCTGTAATATTTCGACGAAGTAATTCAATGTAAATTAATTTTTCATGTTCAAAGGGGATACAATAATGGTAAAATATAGATACAAGAGAGTATAGGGTCTAAAAATTACCAAAACATAGGTCTTGGATAACTGTATAGGTCATTATGGGCCTTAAGGTTAAGGTTTTATCCCTTAATAAGTTAATTTAACCTTAATCATTGTAATTAATTTTAATCACTTTCTGTAATATTTTTGGTCAAAAACAAAGTTGGTCTTATTATAAATTATTAATTATTATAATTCAAAATATTTAATACATTTTTCCAATTTCCAATCATAGATGTTTTAGAAATTGATTTAAATTTTGTCCCGCGGGTGGGATGACAATACAGTCTATTAAAGTAAAAACTTTTGAAGTTTTGCTATGTTTTTATAATAAATTTCAAAATGAAATTGATTTCAATGACAAAAATTGTTTTAATTGATAATAATATTATCTAAATAAACTTTAAAACCAATAAAATATAAGGTAACTTTAAAAATAAATTCGATGAAAAAGAAGTTCTGAACTATAATTTAGTATTTTTAACTATTCATTAAAAAATGAAATGTTTAGAGAAATAAAAAAATTCACCCTAACTTGTTATTATGATTCAATTTAAAATGTGAAGTTTATTCTGACATATTAAATAAATTAATGTGTAAAATAGAGTTTGTTTCTATCTTATGTCTATCAAAACTAATGGATGAATATAGAAAATATTTAATTGAATATAATATATATATATATATATTACATTACTATTGCTCACTAATTTTAATTAATTTAATCTATCAGCATAAAACAATATTTTGAGCATATTAATAGTTTTCTATAAAAATATTCACTTTATATTCAATTGCTTCTTCAATTAATTTCTAATTAATTTGATACCAATTAATTAATAATATATTTGTATAAACCATAATTTTCATAATTTAGTTCTTAATATTCATAACTAATAATTTAATGTCTAGTTTATATCTCATTATACATTAATAATATATTATTATTTGATAAAAATAGATCTTGTGTGTGCCACAAGACATAGAGGAAGGTCACTCTTTCACGTAATGCATCTAACTCAGTGTTACATATATAGAATAAATTTTAAATAGTAAAAATATGATGAAGTATTTGGATTTTATATTACCTTTCATTCTTTGTTTCGCGTGTCATACATGCTATCGAATACAAGGTTCGTAATTTAGATCTTCAGGGTGTCACATACTTATTGTTTATCCATTTAATTAAATAACTAATGATATGATGGATTAATTTTATGCGGTATTTGAGATGAAGGATCTTGGTATGGATAATTGGATATTAGGGATGAGGATTGTTAGAGGCATAAGTTCAGGTGCTCTATACCTAAGCTCAATAGATTATGTTTATAAGGTGGTGGAGCACATTGGCATGAGTGAAGTGAAACATTAAACCAAACCCAGGTCATGCACTTCAAATTGAGAAAGTAGAAGGAATCTTGAATGGAATTTTAATTATGTTACATTTAAAATATTCCAAATTCATAAATATTAAAAACCCTAATGTATTCCATGATTTTTTCTCATTCAAACATTTCACAAGCAGTGGGTGTTGTCAACAGGTATATGTCAAATCCCAAAAATGAACATTGGGATACTATAAAGTGGATTATTTGGTACTTGAAGGGTACTATAATCTTAGAAAATTTCATTGTAATATATTATTCATTGAAATGATATATTGGCTCTGATGTAAGTATAGAAAGAAACATTGGGAAACACTATGTAACACCCTGAGTTTTTATGAATTATTTTTTTCATATAAATTAACATCATTTGATGGATTGTGCTACATAATAGCATTTATTTTTGCACAAAACAAGTTAATATTTATTTAAATGAAACACTGATTCTATCATGTGGTACACACAACAATAATTTGGTCTTTTCTAGACACAATATCGAGTTTTACCGAACTATAATATACTATTATTATTATTATTTAATATGATATTTATATATTAGCTGTTAGAATGGAGAGAATGAATAAGATTAAATAAATTAAGAAAATATATAATTTTAACATTTTTGATAGATATATTTTTATTATAAATAATATAATAATCATTTATAAGAAAAATAAATGTTGTAACACCCCAAGATTTCATAGTAAGTTATTTTCTTTAAAGTAATTCAATAGCTTGCGCTACATGCAACAACGATTTTGAGTGCACGACGACTTACCAAAATAGCCATTCAAAAAAATAGTTATGAATATTATTAACTACATTTTAAATTTTATAAACTCCATATAATTTTAATATCCATATTATGTGTTTCTTAGACATAATATAATAACAAATTCAATTTTTCAAATAAAAGATGTATTTTTCATAAATTTCTATTTTAGCGCCTTTTAATGGAGAAACCTTTTTAAATCCAATATTTGACACATTTATATATTCAATTTGACAAAATAATCTTCTTATTTGGAAGCGGGACATAAAAATTTAGTCTGGATAAATTTTTTGTGCTATTTGGATAACTTTCATATTTTGATGAATAGTGAAAAATACTAAATTTTAATTGAAAACAGCTTTTTTAATAAAAATAATTTATAGTGTTATATTATACATTTGAATGGTTTTGAAGTATAATTAGATTATATTTTTATCAATTAATCCAATTTTGGTCATTGGAAGAAATTTTACATTTAAAATGGACATAAACACATATAAATCTTTTGATAGTTTTTACTTCTCAAAAATCGGCTTTCTGGTTTTGACTGCGGGAATATCTTTTTAAATTAATTAATAAAATTTATATGTTTTGAATTTGGTAAAATAGAAGTCATTTTTTAATTTTTAATATAAAAAATATCTATGGGTTTATTTTTGGTATTTTTATAAAAACATTAAATTTTTATTGAATAGCAAAAAACACAGCATTATTGTTTAAAGAGGACTTTTTATTTAAATAATTATTTTTAATTTAAATTAATTTTAATGTCAAAATAGATACATAATAACTATATTAGTTCAATTTAATTCATATAAGTTATTTTATAATAATATTAGAAATACAAAATTTTATTGAACTTTTTACCGTCTTTTACCCAACTTCTAGGCACATCTGCAAATTTCAATAAAACATAATTTTACCGCTTATTTGAATTTAATTTCAAAAATCAGAGAGATATGGTTGATATAAGTAAGTAAAATTTGGTTCAATGTGAAGAAAATAATTTTGTGAATAGTAACTTTTGAGTTTTATTTACCACAGTTAAAAGTAAATAGGGTAATTAAAGGTAAATATTATATTATAATTACAAAAACAATATGTCCTAATTATATTTGATAAGTTTATTTAGACCAAAATAAAACTTAGGAATAAAATAGGATCCCTTTTTATCTACTAGGTTCATATTAGGATATTAATTTTTATTTTATTTAAAGAAGAGTTAAAAGTTTTAAATTCAAATTTTAATAACTAAAACATTTTCAAGATAGGGTTATACATAAGATAAATTTGACAATAATTATTCTTTAGAAAACTAAAAATATCTCCTACATCATGGTATTTTATTTATAATTTTTATACAATAAATAGTTAAATTTATTTATGACACAATGATGATACATTAATTACCTTATTAATGAAATATTAAAATAATTGATATTATAAGTATCTAAATAAATGTAAATTGAACCTTTTGATGCATTAAAATTATTTTATAGGTTAATATGACATTTTAGGGTTTATTTAATTAATTTTATTTAAGTAATAAAGTTTTTTTGACTTTCACAAAAAAACAAATACTATATAGTGTCAAAATTGACATAAATAAGTATTTAAAACAAATACTATATTATTAAATGATATAATATTCCTAAAAATATATGGTTTGTCCAAAGTAATTATATAATTATATATATGTCACTAATTAACCACTTGAGGTTCTCTTTACAATTTATAGTTAGTTTATTAACCATGTAATATAAAAATACTAGAAGACATGGTAAAAGTTAAACTATTTAACTAAGAATTAAATCTAAAGGATAAGGTTAATATGGTGACCTAAAATTGTCTAAAACCTATTTTTTGAGAGTATTTCGACCCATATATACCTTATCCTAAAAATAAATCCATTTTGAGCCGTTATAAACCGAAATATATTTTATAATAAAATAATATTTCAATCTTTTCTTAAAGTGCCCCTCACCTCTCTTATAAAAGTGTACTTCCCCTCCTCTCAAAATCACACCTACAAAGCCATTTTGATTGGCTAAAACCTACTCAAATATCCTACCAACTACCCTAAATTAAACCTAGAGGCCTTAATTTTATTATAAAGCCAACCTAAAAATCCCTTTTGATCAAATCAAAAGGAAGCACCTGAAGAAGATGTAATAATTTCATCACCTCTTTCAAAGATCTTTTCTTCTTCCACTTCCTCCTTCATTATTGTTTCCATTACAAAATAATAACTCTAGTAACTTATTCATACTATGATGTTATTATAAATATGGTATAACTATATTCATTATTCTATCCATCCTATGAATGACAAATTTACTATACATGTGTACGCACGGCTTACAGTCTCCACATCGTGGTGTAGTTTTTTATTAAACACTTAATTAGTTGAATGGGTATAACAACGAGTATAACTGATTTAAATAATAAATATTACATTTTAATTATTTTTTATATATAAAATACCATCAAATTACATATGTTTTCCCCACTAATAGATTGATATTTTCGCTCGTGCATACGTACGGCTTACCGTCTCCACGACGCGATGAGATTTCATTCTCCATCATAACCATTCAAGAATAATTTTCATTTGATGACTAAAAACAATGTATAAGAACTTAATATAATTTTGGATATGAATAAAATTCATCCTATTCATAACAAACATTACTTACATAACCAAACATATAATGGAAAATGAATCGGTTAACACTCAAAACAATGATAATACTGAAATATCACTAACAAAGAAATATTACAGTATCATATATGATATCATATTTATGTATGTGGTCATTGTATAATTTAAAAACAATCATTTCACCATTATAAAAAATATTAACCTAGCATCTACAAAAAAAAGTACAAGGTAAGGTGTTTTCATCTCACTTCTTATTCATGTGATATTTATGCTATATTTCCATTATTTTCTTTTGTGTTGTGTATGTACTTCCCATGATTATATTATTTGGGTAATATAATTTAATTTTTGGGTATTTACATCTTCATTTTATGATCATTATTTAATGGGGTGTATGTTTTTTAAGTTTCATAATCGGTAAGGGAATTTCTAATTTCAATTTCCGCTCATTGGGTTTTACGTAAAATTAAATGATTATTTTACTCCAAGATTATGTGTGAAATCACTATTTATTTATGTATGTATTAATTTACACTCCCCTTTGTTTGGTATAATTTTGATACACATAATAACTCCATTGATAAATTCTCAAGTCATTGATATTAACTTGATAAGAGTTATCTTAACTCAATTTCCATTCATTGAGTTAAACATCCAAGTCATTGGTTTTGTTTTTACAAGAAAATGTGTGAATTTCCTCTGATTGATTTACACTGAATATCTAATAATATTGAGTGTATTTATATCTGTCACACATAATTATGTCATATATTTATCCTTAACCTAAGGATACGGTATTTATAAGGTATTTCATCTCAATTTACATTCCATTGAGGCTTCTTTGTTGTTATATTACGATTCACTTTTATGTGGAGTGCATACTGTACTTTGACATAGAATATCATGAATCCATTTATTCTAGTGATATTAAAATGTTTTTATAAACTCAATTATTTGTATTCAAGCATCTCTCATTGGTTATAAACTCTAACTAAAATATCATTTTAAATGTTTTAAATATTTATTCTTCTAAATATTACTCATTAATGTCCATGTTTTAAAAATGGTGTTAAGGATTTATTTATATGGACATGAATGTTTTAAAATTAAAATTACTTTTATAATTTTCAAAGTTTTATGGGGAACATTGATTAAAAAATATATTTTTAAAAGCATCATGAAAAATAGTGAGACTTTTAAATGTTTTCAAGAAAAAAGGATATTTCTCTGAAATAGTTTTACGGATTATTTTCATCTATGTAAATATCCTCCTTTATTCTTGATTGAGGTTGATATATTATAATTAAATCTGCCACATTTTATTTAATGGGTTATGTTTTACTATGAATGGGATATTTTTATATCATTCTAGGTTTATAGTTAAAATATTGACATTTCGTGTGCTAGTTTTAATACGAATGTTTAGATTATGTTTCAACCTTTTCATATGAGGAATTAATTGGACTTAGTAAGTGACGGGTGGAGCCCACTATAGCTCCTCTAGGAATCGGTAGTTATCATGAGACAAACTAGTGTCTTGGAAAAAGTCCTTGAACAAATCTTATTTGTAGTCTTGGCACGAGGCTTTGACTTTGTGGTGATGATGTCTGGCATTATGTATTCCATCATTATGAAATTAGTTATTGATATTACATGTGACTATTCTACTAGTAGAATATCCATGTGAATAAGTAAATGGAATTATTTGATTTATCATTTCCATATTATGCTTAAGTATAAGTTTTAAAGGCTTGTATTTTAGTCTTATTCATTACCTTAAATGTTTTTGTTTTCTTATGATAGTTTATGCTATATTGTTTATCCTTACTGAGTATATGAGCTCACCCATTTCTTATGATTTATTTTCTCAGGATGCCAAGAAGTGTATTATGTTTTATATATAGGTTTAATCTATGGGAATAATGAAATTCTTAAAGGATTATCTATGTTGTATTTTATGTTATAAATTGTAATGTGAAGTTCATGTATGTATTCTATTTTCCAAGAATGCTAAACTGATTGGACCTTCAAGACTTGATTCCTTGTAAACATGTGAATGTTATGTAATAATGCACCAAATTTGGGTAACTACATTTGGGGTGTAAAAGTTGGTATTAGATAAAGTTTAGATCAACCCTTGGATGCTAGAATTAGACAAACTCTGATTAGAAAACACTACCCTATGATAAAATTTAAAGATTAGTATATAATAACATCCAAAAAAATTACTAATATAAATATTATGTGGGTTTTCCAAGAAATAAATTGTTGTATGGATATGATCAGGTAGAGGAAGCTATGGAACAGATGTACCTAAGGGTAAAACCTAAAAACACCACTTTGAGCTAGGCTCAAACAGGAACTGGTGCACGAAAATGGGCCTTGATACACTCTGTGTTATGACACTCCCAGGGGATATGCTTTGGATAATTCCCATTTTCATTGAAAACTAAATTGATTTATTTTAATATAATATGATAATAAATAATCTTGGTTAATCCTAATGTATTTTAAATTTATAAGAAGGTATCATGATATTCACTAAATGATTCTTCGACTCACACTATGCTTCCTGGTTTTAGTCAATGGTTGGATTCCAAGGAACTCATAGTTATATGGAACATGATGTACAAGGTGGGAATGATAATGTAAATGAGAAACTAAGTGGAATATTGATAGGCATAAGAGACATCATGTTCATTCCAAAGCAGGTTTCCAAAAATATGATCAAAAACATATACATTAACCAACGCTTAAAATCAACAATGAAGGTAAAGGCGGAGAATGATAAGAGATCTAGCAGTGGAGACCATGGAGAAAAGAAATCTCAATTTATATCATGCAGGAAATGTGGAAGAATACACTCAGGAAAGTGTCTGAATAGAATAAATAAATGCTTTATGTCTGGGAAATAATGACATAAAGTAAAGAATTTCTAAGTAAAAATGAAGATTACTATGGGAGAAAATAAAAATGATCCAAAGAGTCCATTTATAGTAATTTTTCGTAAATATAGGGGACCTTGGCATTACCCATGTCAATTCCCTATTTTATAGGATAATCACTATGTCAAGTAAGAACCTACGTAGACATAAATTGATGGAGAAATGTTTAAAAGTATTAATGATTTTTTATGGGATTACTTTGGAAGACTATTCTCTAGTATGTGTAACCTTGTACTTTATCATGTGAAGATTCTATTGGAGGAGTAATTATCTCTTCTTTTTTTGATATAGTTATAAAGAACCATTTGGGTTTATATAATCCTTGAATTTGAGGCAATTACAGGTTATTAATTTTTGGGATAAAAATGCAAGGTATGAGATAACATTTGTGGTTAAATTATGTTATGGTTATTTTGAGAAATTTATCTCATTTTGAGATTGTTATAAAATATAGTTTTTGAAAATGGACAACACACAAACCATGTGACAACCCGTCGCGTCGGAAAAAGCTGTGGGAATCAATTCCACAACAAAAGTGTGATTAGGATTTATCGCCTACCACTGGACTACGTGAAGTCCCTGGTTAGTGTGACTAATTATTTTTAGTTAAATGATTTTATTGATCAATAATAAGTTGATTTTGGATCTTCTATTTTATCAAATGGATATCCTTAGTATAGGAAAATGATTTAGTGATTTAGTGATAAATATTATTTTGGAAGATGTTTGCTCTGTTGGGATCACAATATGCCTAAGAAAAATGCAATAATATGGGATTTTATTTGAGGAGTAATGGTGTATTTCTTTTATTTTGGATGAATATATGTTTTTTTATTTATAGAGATTCAGGTTATTAATGGAAATGATTAAGTTATCATAGAGAATATGTGATTTGGTTAATTAAACTTCTGTATGATATTTTAAGAGTAGTTTATGTTATTTCGAGATAAATGTTAAGATTTAATATGAAATACTATGTGATTAAATTCTTCTGAGTTTTGGGTTTCAATCTTAGTTTGGATTATATTGAAGGATTTTAAGGACAATTGTTTATTGAATGGTCTTTATTGAACTTTGGGTATTATTTGTTTAATTTTGGAAATTGAGATTAGTATTTATTTCTATAAAGGATTATCCATTTTGGGTATCATATGATATTTTACTAACCATTTGGTTTTGGTTAATCTCTAAAGACAAGTGAAATATATAGTTCATACTTTTTGAATTATGTGATTTTTGAAACGCACGGCCGATTGTCGCATATCGACCGGTCAAAGTTCTGGTGCTCTGCTAATGTGTATTGCAGCACTCGGGTCGAATCCTCGGCGATGGTACTTCGTAATAGTCGATTGTTTTTAGTTGATTGTATTTTGATTGGGGGGGTTTGTTTGCAGAGCTTAATTGAAATGTTTAATGAATGATGTTTAATTTAACAAGTTGATAAAGATTGGGGTGAGTTCATCATTAGGTTAGTTAAGCTTGTGATATCCTTGAGCTTTGCTTTATATTGCATTTAAATTAACACCCATGACACAAGATGATGTTGATTAGAATTCTTAAGTGTTAAGGCTTTAAACCAAGACTTAACTTAACTTAAGGTTATAATCTCAATCAGATCTTATTTATGGTTGTGTATTTATGGTTCCAATAATCCATGGAAACCACATGTTAAACAAAACAAGTCATTAATCCATGACATGTTAAGTCCAACATACACAATGTTAATTCAAAGAATATTCATCGAGCAGAAGCTGTCAATCACTTAACATACCTAAATTATAACTCACCCCAATGATAGATTTACTCAGCCATTATGATGTTTATTAATCTGGTAATATATGTTTATGGTGATGAATTATAAAGAGAAGAAAAAGAAAGGGACAAGATAAGAGTAGTGTGCCGAACACACACACGAAATATTTTGAGAATCAAAAAAAGAATTTCAATTGAATGAGGAAGCAAGATAAGGTACTGTAATTTAAAATGATTAAAACTATTTTAAGACCATGAATATTATACTACAGAAGGTGGAGGAGAATAAGAGATATTGAAGAAGAAACTTTCATTAAAACAGAATTACAAAATAAAGGACTTACAAAATTACAAAAATGAAGATCACAAAAGTAAGTGAAAAGAAAGAGAGGAGGAAAGGTCCCTCAAGTGTAAACTTGAGTATGGCAGGTCCTCCCAAGCCTTTGGAAAATCTTTGGTCGTGCCAATATGATCTCCTCTCTTCTGAAATGCCAACCCCTCTCAAGGAGAGAAGGAGAGAGTATTTATAGCCCAAGGAGTGGACTGTTTGCTTTCCCAATCTGTCCCTCCACTTACATATCCAATTGAGCTATTCAGACAGCCGAATCTTCGAATAGCTCCTTCTTCAAAGTTGTAGATAATAATGTTGGACGACTACTCTCAAAATTTGGAGTCATTTGGACTTAAGTATAAAAGGTTATGGCCGGTTTCTTAAACAAACTTAAACTGTCCATTTCAATCCAGTCTTTTTGAAGTCCATAATGTGAAAGGGTTTTTGAATATGAATAATCCTTCAAATCCGAATTGTTTATTTAACAACGGCGGCCACCTATATCTCCTCTTTCACACTGCAAAACCTCAGCTCGCTTGGATGATTACATCAGGAGATATGTCATGCATACTATACTGATTTTCATTCTCGACCAGAATGGTGGGCTGGACTTCAAAAATTTATTTGGGCCCCTTGTACTTGGATTTGGGCCATGAAATTTTTATACAAGATTAAATATAGTGTCCCCCGAATTATGGTGGAGAGTTAAGGTTTTTGAACTTCTGGATTGAGCCCAGTAAATCAATCTTCATGAATAGTCCAGTTTCTTCACAGATTCTTTGGTCTTGTTTGTGAGGACTATATGACCCTTCAAATGGCAGAATGGGATCATGGTTCCTTCTAATGAAATGTTGTATATTGAAAGGATAATCCTACAAAATAAGAAACACACAATTTGGATCAGTATAGTGATAGTTATAAGTAAAACATTAAACTGACTCAATTTGACTACTTCTAAAAATGCTCAAATATTATACTTAATATTAAAACATTAATATTTCACACAAATTATGCACATTTCATATAAAATAAGTAAAGGGGGAATATAATAAGTCATGAAAATATTAATAAAATCAAATCCCCCACACTTAGATTTTCATGTGTCCTCATGTGCAACAAATATAAAAACATGACAAAATCATTTTCACTCACCAACAAATATTAAAATTTTGTTTTCTCCAATCAGGGGAGGTTTAGACTATTTCACTCATCCATATTGAATTACATCACAAGTTTGGTTCACAATAATGCATCAGAAACAATTCATTTTTTCATGTTCAAGGTTCGAATTATAAAATGTAGGCACTCAAAACTTACTCCTCTCAAGATGATAAAAATGTATTTTAGGAGGTTCACTCATTCACCAACAAAAAGTGAAAATCAAGAGTTTGTAAGAGCTCTCAGCTTCCATTCCCAAATCTAATGTGTACAAGAATCAAGAGGTCTTTTAAGGGGTTTTTCAGTGGCTATGGGACGGTAGGTATATAATGTCCAAAGAAAAAGAGGGGTTAAAAACACCAATATGGAAAAATCAATGCACATTTTTTTTTAAATTTGATTTGAAAGGAAATAGAAACACATATTTACAAGGGCATGAATGTGTGATGAATGAAAAGTGAGGGAGATAGAAAATGGAATAGGGTGAGATGATGGAATATGTACAACATGGAAGACTTCCAATAATGGCACAATACAAGATGATTCAAGTGTTCTTTTTTTTTCTTTTTTTGCTCTTTTTTTTCGAAAGTTGTGCTTGAAACAAGTCTCACAGTCATCTCCCAACCCATGCTTGATCTCCACATGGAAATAATTTATAACACGATCAAAGGTTGATGATGAATGATTTTTGACCCACCCAAGACACAACCCATTCCTTTTTTTATTTTTTTCATTTTTTTTATATAATTTTTTTTCATTTTTTTTGAACACTTTTCAATGACTTTTGTACAAATGAAAATTACACATATACACCCCAAAGCTCACAGAATTACAACCTCTCCCCCACACTTGAATGGAAGCTTTCCCTCAAGCATATGATGACACATTGGAAATCAATGAAAGTATGCCCAAAAATGAAGTCTATTCCCCCCACACTTAAATTTCAATAAATTGTACAATGAAAATCCATGAAGATTTTGGGTGGGACAAGGTATTAGGATTGTAATGTGGCTATCAAAAGAAAGGGTTTCATAGGCTCAAAGGGGCTTTCAAAAGTAGGATCAATGTAAGGGTAACGGGAGGCTATTTGGCTATTCTGATTCTCATGTGGCATAGAAAATGCCTCTATCATATTAATGCACACAAAAGATGGAAATTCAGCTCGAAGGTCCACAAACTCAAGACTCACAATCAGTGGTGAAGACACACAACGAAAAAGATGGCCATAGATGACCTTGGCATGAAGGCTAATGTTATTCCTCACGGTAGGGGAGAATCATTTTCCACCAAAAATTGTTCATTCAAAATGTTTGTTATTGAAACAATATTGTTTACCCAAGTTTGAGATAAAAATTCAATATATTTGAGTTTAAAACAAGCCTTTTGACTCCCCAAAATGGTTGGACAAAATTTCAATATTGAATGATGAGTAATTATGACACCCCTTTTTTTCAATTTTCATTTGTGTTTAATTATTTTTTTTAAATTTTTTTATTTTTAATGACAGATCCACACAAAAGAGAAAATAGAAAAAAGGTTGTGGAAGAATGTTGTAAAAAAAATGAGAGGGAGAGAGGAAGAAGAAGAAATAGAGAGAAGAAGAGAGGGAAGAGAGATTGAGGAGAGATAGAGTTAAAGGGAAAGAGGTGCCCCCTGGTTTGGATTTGGCGGGTCTCCATCCAGTGGTGGTTCTATTGAAGTGGATGGGGTTTCGATGGAAGTCGACGTGGTTCCTGGATTGTGAGACCTCTTATGGTGATGCTTTAACCGGTGTCCATTTACCGTGAATGTTCTTTTTGAAGAAGGTTCTTGGACTTGCACTGCACCAAATGGGTAAACGTTAGTAATAACAAAAGGACCTTCCCAACGAGAATTAAGCTTACCTGGGTGAAGTCGAAATCGAGAATTGAAGAGCATTACCTTTTCACCTTCATGAAATACCTTTCGAAGAATGTTCTTGTCATGGAGTGACTTTGCCTTTTATTTGTAGAGAATGGAGTTCTCATACGAATTGAGTTGAAGCTCCTCCAATTCAGTCAACTACAACAATCTTTCTTCACCAGATTTTTCACAATCAAAATTACAAGTTTTGACAGCCCAAAATGACTTATGTTGGATTTCAACTGGTAAATGATAGGCTTTACCAAAAACTAGCCTAAATGGAGACATCCCAATGGGTGTCTTATAGGCTGTTCGATAGGCCCAAAGTGCTTCACCAAGTCTATCGGGACAGCCTTTTCTTGTGGGCTTAACAATTCTTTCAAGCACTCTTTTCACTTCTCTGTTAGAAAGTTCAGCCATTCCATTTGTTTTAGGGCGATATGCAGTGGATGTTTTATGTACAACCCCATTCTTTTTCAAAAGTGACTTCATGGTTCTATTACAGAAATGAGTTCCTAAGTCACTTATCAAAGCACGTGGTGTTCCGAATCGATGGAAGATATGGGTTTTGAGGAACTCACTCACAGTTTGAGCATCATATTTCCTAGTGGGTTTGGCCTCGACCCACCTAGAAACATAATCAACCGCAAGAAGAATGTATGAGAATCCATTGGAAGGGGAAATGGTCCCATGAAATCAATGCCCCAAACATCGAAAAGCTCACAGAAGATTAATGGCTTTTGAGGCATTTCGTTTCTTTTGGAAATTGTGCCAAACTTTTGGCAAGTGGGACATGATTGACAGAACTCGTGTGAGTCCTTGAAGAGTGAAGGCCAAAAGAACCCAGAATCTAGGACCTTTCGAGAAGTCCTTTGTGGTCCAAAGTGGCCACCTCCAGGCATTGAGTGGCAAAATTCCAAGATGGAGGATTGTTCAGTTTCATCAACACATCTCTTAATTACCATGTCAGCCCCGGTTTTCCAAAGTTTATTATCTTCCCAAAAATAATGCTTTGAATCACTTTTCATCTTTTCTTTTTGTTCTTTTGAAAAATATTCAGGGAAAACACCGGAAACCAAGTAATTGACAATTGGGGCATACCATGTTAACTTTGGAGTGAGAGAGGAGAGGTGTTCAGTTGGAAATTCAGGATCAATTATTTCAGAATGAGAAGAATTAGAAATTCTACTCAGGTGGTCAGCCACAGGGTTTTATTTTCCAGGTTTATCTTTTATCACAAGTTCAAACTCTTGGAGCATTAAAATCCATCTTATTAGCCTTGGTTTGGAATCACTTTTCTTAAGTAAGAACTTTAATGTTGAGTGGTCCGTGAAGATGATGATTTTGGCACCTAAGAGATAGGGCCGGAATTTATCCAAGGCAAAAACCACAGCTAAAAGTTCTTTTTCAGTCACAGTGTAGTGTGATTGAGTTTCATCCAATGTTTTTGAGGCATAAAATATGACATGAGGAATGTTTTATCTTCTTTGACCAAGAACATCCCCAATGGCCCTATCAGAAGCATCACACATCAATTCAAATGGTAAGGACCAATCTGGGGGTTGGATTATTGGAGCAGATGTGAGAGCAGATTTGAGTTCAATGAAGGCTCTCTTGCAAGCCTCATCAAAATTGAATGTGACATCATTTTGAAGTAAACGAGTGAGTGGGAGGGAAATCTTGCTGAAGTTCTGAATGAATCGCCGATAGAAACCGGCATGACCAAGGAAGGACCGAATGTCTCGAACTGATTTGGGTTCAGGAAGTGATTGGATCACCTCAATTTTGGCTGGATCAACTTGGATACCCTCTTGAGAAATTATGTGCCCTAGAACAATCCCATTTGAAACCATGAAGTGACATTTCTCAAAATTCAGCACAAGGTTGCACTTGACACACTTTTGAAGGACCAAAGAGAGTGAATGTAAGCAAGATTCAAATGACTCACCATAAATGGTAAAGTCATCCATGAAGACCTCCATGCAATTCTCAATGAATTCAGAAAAGATACTCATCATACACCGCTGGAATGTTGCAGGAGCATTACAAAGGCCAAAAGGCATTCGCCTATAGGCATAGGTTCCAAAGGGGCAAGTGAATGTGGTCTTTTCTTGGTCTTGAGGTGCGATTGGAATTTGGAAGTAGCCAGTGTAACCATCAAGAAAGTAATAGTGTGACTTTCTGGCCAATCTCTCAAGCATTTGGTCAAGGAAAGGAAGTGGGTAGTGATCTTTTCGTGTTTCAGCATTCAATTTGCGATAATCGATGCACACACGCCATTTGTTTTTCACTTGAGTTGTGACCACTACTCCATGTTCATTTGTGACAACTGTCATCCCGCCCTTCTTAGGAACGACTTGAATTGGACTAACCCATTCACTATCAGAAATTGGGTAGATAATACCAGCTTGAAGAAGCTTGGTAATCTCTTCCCTAACTACCTCAAGTATGAGTGGATTGAGTCTTCTTTGAGGTTGCCTAATTGGTTTGGATGATTCCTCTAGATGGATGTGATACATGCAAAGGGCAGGGTTGATTCCTGGAATATCCTCTAGGGTCCAACCTAAGGCATTTTTGTTTTCTTCTAACACTTGAACAAGTTGGGACTCCTCAGTTTCAGAAAGTGAAGCAGAGATAATGACAGGGTAGGAGGGATTATGGAAAAGGAATGCATACTTGAGGTGTGAAGGAAGTGGTTTTAGATCAGTTTCAGCCTTGATTTGAGAGCTAGACAAGTTAGGAGAAGGAGAAGGGATTCCAGATGGGTTTGGATCATTTTCCTCAACACTGTCCAAGGTGGAGCAGTAGAGATCAGAGTTGATGTGGGATTCAAGAGAGTTTTCAAGTTCCTCCAGATTTATGGAGTCTATGAATGAGAGGTCCACATCAACTTCACCATTTATGACTTTGTTAATCATGGTGCAGATTTCACAAGATCCTTTATCATTATAACATGAAGAAGATGGTGGATTGGGGTTCGATTGAATCTTAAAAGTGTCCTCAAAAGAATGGATTGAGAATGCAGAGTGATCCTCAGATGGGTATCGCATGGCTTGGAAAATGTTGAACTTGACCAGTTGGTCACCGAATTCCATGGATAAGATGCCTGAATGGACATCAATCTTTGTTCTCGGAGTCATGAGGAATGGTCTTCCTAGAATTAGGGGAGATCGAGAAGAGGTCGTCTCACCTTCCATGTCAAGGACATAGAAATCAGCTGGGAAGATAAGATCATTGACCCGAACAAGAACATCCTTAATTATCCCCTCAGGACTGGCAGTGCTTCGATTGGCTAATTGAATGACAACACCCGTTGGGTGCAAGGGACCTAGACCAAGGTTGGAGAAAATGGATTTGGGTATGACATTTATTGAGGCTCCAAGGTCTATGAGTGCATCATCAAAGTTGGAACTCCCTATTTGACATGGAACCGTGAAGGTCCCTGGATCTTTTCACTTCATGGGAATGGACTGTTGGGTTGAAACATTTTCAATGTTCATAAGTTGCCTCTTATGGGTGCACAATTCCTTAAGAAACTTGGCATACTTAGGGATTTGTTTGATGGCATCTAAGAGGGGGATGTTCACTTCAACACGTCTAAACATGTCAAGCATTTCAGGATCAGGTTCAAAGGACTTCTTAGGCTTGGAGATGGCTTGAGGAAAAGGAATTGGGTTCCTTAGAGGAATGGAAGGAGGTGAAGGAGTGGATTCAAGTTCCTTTTCCAGCTTTTTGTTCTTTTCATTTTCTAGATCAACATCGAAAGGGGAGGTAGAGAAATCAGCATGGGGCATTGCAATTTGCTTTCCCGATCTAAGTGCAATTGCACTTACATTACCCTTAGGGTTGGGTAATGGTTGAGCTGGGAGTTGGGATGAATTGGATAGTTGTTGCTGGCTAAGGTGGGATGCAAGTTGACCTATTTGGGTTTCAATGTTCTTGAGGCTAGAACGGGTGAAGGAAGCAAGATCCTCTACAGCACTTTCCCATGGTTGTTTAGAAGAAGAGGCTTGTCCCAAATTGGGTTGGCCTTGATTTTGGTTCTTGGGAAAGTGATTGTATTGGGTGGGGAATTGGGAAGGCTCGTTAGGATAGTGGAATCCAGGAGGAGGATTGTTCCTTTGGGGTTGAGGAACAAAAGGGTAAGGTTGTTGGAAGTTACCAACACCTTGACTGTATTGAAACTGGTTTGGGTTTTGAGGAGGGAATTGCGGAGGATGAGAAATGGGATTACCATACCTCAGAGGTGGGTTAAAGGTAGAAGAGAAGGGCTCAGAGTGGGGTTGGTTGAAGTTTCTAACAAACTGACCTGATTGTTGAGGGTTGAAGTTTCGCTGAGCATATGCCACATTGAGCTCCATTGGACTAGATGAATCAGATGGATCATCTTGAAGTTGTGGACATGTGTCAGTTGGATGAGATGGAGAGTTGCAGATTCCACAATTCTTGATAGGTCCTGGGAATAGTGACTGTTGAGAAGATGAGGTTGGGGCTTTGGTAGCCACCGCTAGTTGACGCACAAGACCTGTAAGTTCACTCATCCACTCGGTCATCTTGTTGGGCTCTATGGATTGATTCTCTTGGGCTTGTTTCACTTGAGCATGTGCTCGAGTATGGAATTGCTGCGTGTTTGCATCCATGTTACTTATGAGATCTCTTGCAGCTGCAGGAGTTTTTTCAACAAGAGCACCGCCACTTGCGGCATCAATGAGAGTTCGCTCCATAGCCAATAACCCCTCATAGAAGTATTGGATCAGGAGTTGGTCAGGGATTTGATGGTGTGGACAAGTTGCCACAAGCTTTTTGAACCTCTCCGAATACTCATGGAGTGATTCATTAGGGAATTGACGGATGCCGCTTATTTCCTTTCGGATAGAAGCTGTTCGGGAAGCGGGAAAGAAATTCTCAAGGAAAAGTCTCTTCATGTCAACCCATGAGTTTATGGAACCAGGTGGGAGGTAGTAGAGCCAAGACTTGGCAGAATCCGCTAGGGAAAAGGGGAAAGCTCTAAGCTTGATTTGTTCTTCAGAAACCCCTTGAGGCTTCATGGTAGAGAATACTACTTGGAACTCTTTAAGGTGAAGATGTGGATCCTCACCGGCTAGCCCGTGAAAATGAGGGAGAAGATGAATCAAACCCGATTTGAGTTCGAAGTCAGCTTCAATGTTTGGATATTGAATTCCAAGAGGTTGGTAATTC
The DNA here is from genome assembly GCA_963277665.1 of Viscum album. Classification (NCBI taxonomy): domain Eukaryota; kingdom Viridiplantae; phylum Streptophyta; class Magnoliopsida; order Santalales; family Viscaceae; genus Viscum; species Viscum album. The sequence continues at coordinate 2,086,830,879 of OY728140.1, read as the reverse complement.
ATATCAGGGGTAGCAAGTTCTTTTAGGGTTTGTTCCCTAGGATTGGCCATTTCAATTTCAACTGGTTGGATGAGGACTGGTTCTTGAATTATTTGAGTATCTCTTATGTTCCTCCTAAGTTGGCGAAGTGTTCGCTCAATTTCAGGGTCAAACAAATCCGAGGGATTGTTTGGAAGGCTACGGGGCATTCAGAGAGATTTTGGAAGAAAGAGGAAGACGGGTTTTTCTTTGTATTTTTTTTTTCAGTTTATGATTTTTAAGAGGAAGACGGGTTTTTCTTTGTGTTTTTTTCAAATTGTTTTTTAAACTTTTGTATTTTTTTTTTGGGGTTTTTTTTACAATAACCAGAAACTAATGAATACTTAAAGCACCATACCCGGAAAAGGCACCATTTGAAACGCACGGCCAATTGTCGCCTATCGACCGGTCAAAGTTCTGGTGCTCTGCTAATGTGTATAGCAGCACTCGGGTCGAATCCTCGGCGATGGTACTTCGTAATAGTCGATTGTTTTTAGTTGATTGTATTTTGATTGGGGGGGTTTGTTTGCAGAGCTTAATTGAAATGTTTAATGAATGATGTTTAATTTAACAAGTTGATAAAGATTGGGGTGAGTTCATCATTAGGTTAGTTAAGCTTGTGATATCCTTGAGCTTTGCTTTATATTTCATTTAAATTAACACCCATGACACAAGATGATGTTGATTAGAATTCTTAAGTGTTAAGGATTTAAACCAAGACTTAACTTAACTTAAGGTTATAATCTAAATCAGATCTTATTTATGGTTGTGTATTTATGGTTCCAATAATCCATGGAAACCACATGTTAAACAAAACAAGTCATTAATCCATGACATGTTAAGTCCAACATACACAATGTTAATTCAAAGAATATTCATCGAGCAGAAGCTCTCAATCACTTAACATAACTAAATTATAACTCACCCCAATGAGAGATTTACTCAGCCATTATGATTTTTATTAATCTGGTAATATATGTTTATGGTGATGAATTATAAAGAGAAGAAAAAGAAAGGGACAAGATAAGAGTAGTGTGCCGAACACACACACGAAATATTTTGAGAATCAAAAAAAGAATTTCGATTGAATGAGGAAGCAAGATAAGGTACTGTAATTTAAAATGATTCAAACTATTTTAAGACCATGAATATTATACTACAGAAGGTGGAGGAGAATAAGAGATATTGAAGAAGAAACTTTCATTAAAACAGAATTACAAAATAAAGGACTTACAAAATTACAAAAATGAAGATCACAAAAGTAAGTGAAAAGAAAGAGAGGAGGAAAGGTCCCTCAAGTGTAAACATGAGTATGGCAGGTCCTCCCAAGCCTTTGGAAAAGCTTTGTTCGTGCCAATATGATCTCTTCTCTTCTGAATGCCAACCCCTCTCAAGGAGAGAAGGAGAGAGTATTTATAGCCCAAGGAGTGGACTGTTTGCTTTCCCAATCTGTCCCTCCACTTGCATCGCCAATTGAGCTATTCAGAAAGCCGAATCTTCAAATAGCTCCTTCTTCAAAGTTGTAGATAATAATGTTTTCCGACTACTCTAAAACTTTGGAGTCATTTGGACTTAAGAATAAAAGGTTATGGCCGGTTTATTAAACAAACTTAAACTGTCCATTTCAATCCAGTCTTTTTGAAGTCCATAATGTGAAAGGGTTTGTGAATATGAAGATGCCTTCAAATCCGAATTGTTTCTTCAACAAAGTCGGCCATCTATATCTCCTCTTTCACAATGCACAATCTCAGCTCGCTTGAATGATTACATCAGAAGATATGTCATGCATACTATACTGATTTTCATTCTCGGCCAGAATGGTGGGCTGGACTTCAAAGATTTATTTGGGCCCCTTGTACTTGGATTTGGGCCATGAAATTTTTATCCAAGATGACATGTAGTGTCCCCAGAATTATGGAGGAGAGTTAAGGTTTTTGAACTTCTGGATGGAGCCCAGTAAATCAATCTTCATGAATAGTTCAGTTTCTTCACAGATTCTTTGGTCTTGTTTGTGAGGACTATATGACCCTTCAAATGGCAGAATTGCATCATGGTGCCTTCTAATGAAATGTTTTATATTGAAAGGAGAATCCTACAAAACAAGAACCACACAATTTGGATCAGTATAGGGATAGTTATAAGTAATACATTAAACTGACTCAATTTGACTACTTCTAAAAATGCTCAAATATTATACTTAATATTAAAACATTAATATTTCACACAAATTATGCACATTTCATATAAAATAAGTAAAGGGGGAATATAATAAGTCATGAAAATATTAATAACATCAATTTTCTATAAGTTGATTCTAGTTATTTAGGTGTGACCAAGTCATCATGAATACTCATCGTTTGGATAAAAGACGAGTTAGTGGTAGAAATATATTAAAATATGAAACTCTACTTAAAAAGTAAGTATATAATTTTATGTTCTCAGTAAATGTCATAAATAAATTCCTTAACTTTATGAAATGGAATGTAAAATGACAATGTTTTATGTTTACTTTTCCTACTAGGAAACTAATGACTGTTTATCCCATCACATGTTTTTGGTTTTCTTATTTTTAACTTTCTACTGATCATGTTTTCTACCACTATTCATTACAACATGATAGTTATTTTATCTTCCATATCCATGTTTAACTACATGGAATCCTAGTATGGGTTATCTTAGGTGACCTTTGTACTTCTCTTTATTTCTTTTAAAGTGGTCGTTTTATTGACTCTTTTACCGATGTGGGACTTTCAATGAAGTTCCCAAGCCCAATTTTAAAAATTTTGACAATGAAATTTCCAAAAGGGGGAAGAATGTAACACCCCAATATTTCATAGTAAGGTATTTTTTTTAAATTAATTCAATATCTTGCGCTACACACAACAACAAGTTCTAGCGCACCAAGACTTACCAAACTAGTTGTTCAAAAAAGTAGTTATGAATAATATTAACTACATTTTAAATTTTATATACTCCAAATAATTTTAACATCCATATTTTGTGCTTCTTATACATAATATAATAACAAATTCTATTTTTCAGATAAAAGAAGTATTTTTCTAAAATTGAAATTTTACCACATTTTAAATGATAACCTTTTTTAAATCCAATATTTGACACTTTTATATATTAAATATGTGAAAATAAACTTCTTCTTTAGAATAGGGACATGAAAATTTATATTGGATGAATTTTCAGTGTTTTTCTAATAACTTTCATATTTTGATGAATAGTGAAAAATACTAAATTTTAATTAAAAACAAAATTTTTAATCAAAATAATTTATAGTGTTAAATTATACATTTGAATGGTTTTGAAGTATAATTAGATTATATTTTTATAATTTAATTCAATGTTGGTCATTTTAAGTAATTTTACATTTAAATTGGACATAAACACATATTAATCTTTTGATAGTTTTTACATCTCAAAAACCAGCTTTCTGGTTTTGACAATAGGAATATTTTTTAAAATTAATTAAAACAATTCTATGTTTTGAATTGGGAAAAATAGACATCTTTTTTGAATTTGGAATATGAAAATTAGATTTGGGTGAATTTTTATAATTTTTCTAAAAACATTCAATTTTTTATGAATAGTTAAAAACACTACTTTATTATTTAATGTAGACTTTTTATTTAAATACTTATTTTTAATTTAAAATTATTTTAAAGTAAAAATAGACACATAAAACCTATATTAGTCAAATCTAATTCATTGAAGTCATTTTATAATAAGATTATATATATAATGTTATTGATCTTTTTACCATCTTTCCCCAACTTCTAGGAACATTTGTAAATTTGAATAAAACATAATTTTACTGCTTATATGAATTAAATTTCAAAAATCCAAGACACATGGTTGATATTAGTAAGTAAAATGTTGTTCAATAGGATAAAATTCTTTTTTTTGAATAGTAACTTTTGAATTTTATTTAATATAGTTAAAAATAAATAAGGTAATTAAAGGTACAAATGATATTATATTTACCATAAAACATGTCCTAATACTATTGAATAAGTTTATTTCGACCAAAATCAACCTTAGGAATAAAATATGATCATTTTTATCCACATGGATTAGATTAGGATATTTATTATTATTTTATTTGAAGAAAAGTTAAAAGTGTTAAATTCAAATTTTAATAACTAAAAAAATTTTAATATAGGGAAATATATACGATGAATTTGACTATAAATAATCATTATAAATATAAAAATATTTCCTACATCATTGTATTATATTTATAATTTTTATAAAATATATGATTAAATTTCTTTATAACACAATGATGATACAATAATTACCTTATTAGTGAAAGATTAAAATAATTGATATTATAAATACCAAAATTAATGTAAATTGAGACTTTTGATGCATTATAGTTATTTTATAGTTTAATATGACATGTTAGGGTTGATTTAATTCATTTATTTAGAATTAATCAAGTTTTTTTGACATTCACAAAAAACCAAATACCAAATAGTGTCAAAATTGACATAAATGAGTATTTAAAACAAATACTATATTATTAAATAATATAATATATATAAAAATATAAAATTTATCCAACGGACTTATATAATTATATATATGTCATTAATGAACCACTTGATGTTCTCTTGGCATTTTATAGTAATTTTATTAACCATTTAATATAAACATACAAGAAGACATGGTAAAAGTTAAACAATTTAACTAAGAATTAAGTCTAAAATACAAGGTTAATATGGTGATATAAACATGTCTAAAACCTATTTTTTGAGATTATTTGGACCCATACACACCTTATCCTCGAAATAAATCCATTTAGATCCATTATAAACCGAAAATTATTTTATAATAAAATAATATTTCAAGATTTTCCTAAAGTGACTCTCACCTCTCTTATAAAAGGGTAGTTCCCCTACTCTCAAAATCACACATCCAAAGTCATTTGTATTGGCCAAACCCTACTCAAATATCCTTGAAACTACCATAACTTGAACCTAGAGGTCTTAATTTTATCATAGAACCAACCTAATGATCCCTTTTGATCAAATCAAAAGGAAGCACCTGAAATAGAGGTAATAATTTCATCACCTCTTTAGAAGTTCTTTTCTTCTTCCACATCCTCATTCATTGTTTTCTCCATACCAAAAATAATAAATAATTTACCTTATACATATTGTGATTTTATTATAAATATTTTACAACCATATTCATTATTATATCCATCCTATGAATTACATAGTCATCATACGTGTGTACGGATGACTTATCGTCTCAACGTCGTGGTGTACTTTGTTATTCAACACTTCATTATTTGGATGGGTATAATAATGACTATAACTGACGTAAATAATAAATAAAAAGTGTTAATTATTTTTTTTATATAATATACCATCCAATTACATACGATTTCATAACTAATAGAATCATATTGTCACTCGTACATACGTACGACTTATTGTCTCCATGACGCGATGAGATTTCGTTCCCCATCATAACCATTCAAGAATAATTTTCATTTTTTGATTAAAAATATTATTTAAAAAATTAATATAATTATTTATAGGAATAAAATACATACTATCCATAACAAACAATATTTACTTAACAAAACATATAAAGGAAAACAAATCAGTTAACACCCAAAATAATGATAGTACTGGAATATCATTAACAAAGCAATATTAGAAGATATTATATGATATCATACTTATGTATGTGGTTCTTGTATAATTTAATAACAATTATTTCACCATTATATAGGAGTTTAACTAACCCTATACAAAGGAAAAGTACAACGTAAGGGGTTTTCATCTCACTTCTTATTCATGTGAGATTCATGTTATATTGCCACTATTTCCTTTTTCTGTGGAGTAGGTACTGCAAATGATTGTATTCATCATATAATATACTTTAATTTATGGGTATTTAAATATTAATTGTATGATCCTTCTTTAATGGGGTGTATTTTTCATAATTTACCTCATCGGTATGCGAATTTCAAATTTTGACTTCCACTCATTGGGTTTTACGTAAACTTCATTGATTATTTTACACCAAGATTATGTGTGAAATCACTATTTATTAATTTATGTAGTAATTTCCACTCTCCTTTATGTGGATATACTTTTGATACACATAAAAAATCCATTGATAAATTCTCAAGTCATTGATGTGAACTTGATAAGAGTAATATTAACCCAATTTCAATTAATTGAGTTAAACATCCAAGTCATTGGTGTTGTTTTTACAAGACAATTTGTGAATGTTCTCTAATTGTTTTACACTGAATATGCAATAATATTGACTGTATTCATATTTTTCACATGTAATTAAATCATTAATTTATCCTTAACCTATGGATATGGTCATTATAAGGGATTTCATCTCAATTTACATTCCATTGAAACTTCTTTGTTGTTATATGACAATTCACGTTTATATGGTGTACATATTGCACATTGACATAGTATATCATGAATCCATTTATTATATATATATTATAAAGTTTTTATTACCTCAATTATTAGTATTCTATCATCTCTCAATTTTTTTGTAACTTTAACTAAAATATCATTTTAAATGTTTTAATGATTTTTGCTTCTAACTCATTCTCATTAATGTCCATGTTTTAGAAATGGAGATAAAAATTTATTTATATTGACATCAATGTTTTGATATTAAAATTCATTTATAATTTTCAAAGTGGTATGGGAAAATTTTATTAAAAAATATATTTTTAACAGCTTCTTGATAAATAGTGAGACTTTTAAATATTTTTAATAAAAAGGGGGTATTTCTCTCAAATAGTTTTATTGATTATTTTCATCTATGTCAATATCATTAATTATTTTTGATTGAGGTTGATTTATTATAATAAAAACATAAATTTTGTATTGAATGAGTTATGTTTGACTTTGGATGTGTTATATTTATATCATTCATGGGTTGTGGTTAAAATATTGAAATTTCATATGCTAGTTTTAATACAAATGTTTAGATTATGTTTCAACATTTTCATATGAGGAATGTGTTGGACTTAGTAAGTGATGGCTATAGACTACTCTAGCTATTTGATGCATCGGTAGGTGTCATGAGACAAACAAGTGTCTTGGCATAAGGCCTTGAAAAAATCTTATTTGTAGTCTTGGCAAAAGTCCTTGACTATGTGTTTATGATGTCTGGAATTATGCATTCCATCATTATTAAATTAGTTATTGATATTACATGTGATTAATTGACTAGTAGAATTATCAATGTGAATCATTAAATGGAATTATTTGATTTATCATTTCCATATTATGCAGAAGTTTAAGTTTAAAAGTCTTGCCTTTTAGTCTTAAACATTTCTTTAAATGTTTATGTTTTCTTATGATAGTTTATGCTATATTGCTTATCCTTACTGAGAATCTGAGCTCACCACTTTCTAATGTTTTATTCTCTCAGGATTCCAATAAGTGTATTATGTTTTATATGCAGGTTTAATCCAGTAGAATAATAGAATGCTCAAAGGATTATCTATGTTTTATTTTAAGTTAGAAATTTTAATGTGAAGTTCATGTATGTAATCTATTTTCTAAGACTCTTAAACTGATCGTCCCTTCAAGGCTTGAGTCCTCATAATCATGCCAATGTTATGTAATAATGCACTGACTCTAGGCAACTAGGTTCAGAGTGTTACAATTGGTATTAGATTATGATTATTTCAAACCTTGGATGCAAGATTTAGAAAAATTCTGATTAAAAAACTCTACCCTAAGATATAATTTGAGGATTAGTATAGAAGAACATAAAATAAATGTTGGTAATGTATATATTATGTGGGTTTTCCAAGAAATACATACCTGTCTAGATATGAGTAGGTAGAGGAAGATATGGCACAGATTTACCTAGGGGTAAAACCAGAAAACACCACTTTTAGCTATACTCGAATGGGTACTGGTGCATGATAACGGGTCTTGCTACACTCTTGGTTACAACACTCTCGGGTTATATGCATAAAATAATTCACATTTTTATTACAAACCAATTTTAAGGATTTTAATATAAGATGAGAATAAATAACCTTGGTTAATCCTAAGGTGTTTTACTTTGAAAATAAGGTGGCATGATATTCTCTAAATGATTTTATGACTCACACTATGATTTCTAGTTTTAGTTAATGGCTGGATTCCAAGGACGTCATAGTAGTATTAAACATGATGTACAAGGATGAAACTATGGTGTAAATGATCAACAAAATGGAATTTTGATAGGAGTAAAATATATCATGTTCATTCCAAAGCTGGTTTCCAAAAATATGATCAACAACATATACATTAACCAACTCCCAGATCTAATAAAGAAGAGAAAGGCGGAGAAAGATAAGAGCTCAATAAGTGGAGACCATAGAGAAAAGAAAGATCAATTTCTCTCATGCTGGAAATGTGAAAGGAGACACTCAAGAAAGTTTTTTAATGGAACAAAGAAATGCATCATGTGTGGGAAATAACGACATAAAGTAAAGAATTGTTGAGGAAAAATGAAGAGTACTATAGAATAAATTAAAAATTATCCTAAGAATCCATTTATAGTCATTTTTCATAAATGTAGTAGACCTTCATATTAACCGAGTCAATGCCTTGTTTCATATGATAACCATTATGTCAAGGAAGAACCTATGTTGAAATAAATTGATGGTGAAATGTTTAAAAAGAATTAATGCTATTTGTTGATGAGATTACTTTGGAAGACTTTTCTCTTGTATGTATAACCCTATAGTTTGTTATATGAAAATTATTTTTGAGGAATAATTATCTTTTCTTTTTTGGATATAGTTATAAAGAACCACTTGGGTTTATATGATCCTTGACTTTGATGCAATTATCGGTTATTAATTTTGGGATGAAAATGCGAGGTGTGAGAAAACATTTTTGGTTAAATTTTGTTATGGTTATTTTGATGAATTTATCTCATTTTTTACAATGTTATAAAATATAGTTTTTGAAAAAGTACAACACACAGACCATTTGACAACCCATCGTATAGGACAAGGCTGTTGGAATCAAACCCACAACTAAAGTGCGACGGGGATTTATCGCCTACCACTGGATCCTGGTTAGTGTGACTATTTTTTCTAGTTAAATGATTTTATTGATCAATAATTAGTTTATTTGGGATATTAAGTTTTATAAAATGGATATCCTTAGTATAGGAAAATTATTTGGGGATTAAGTGATAAATGTTATTTTGTAAGACGTTCGCTTTTTTGAAAATACTATATGCCTAAGGAAAATAGAATACTATGGGATTTCATTTGAGGAGTAATGGTGTATTTTTTTTATTTTGGAAGAATATATGTTTTGGTTTATTTATAGAGATTCAGGTTATTAATGGAAATGATTGACATATCATAGTGAATATATGATTTAGTTAATTACACTTCTGTATGAGAATTTAAGAGGAGTTGATGTTATTTAGAGATATATGTTAAAATTTAATATGAATGACTATGTGGTTAAATTATTCTGAATTTTGGGTTTCAATCTTAGTTTGGATTATATGTTGAGTCAATAAGGTTTTCCTTATGACTTTTCCATTCCTTCTTGTTTGTAAAATCACAAACACCTTATCATTAATGAAAATTGCTTTTATAAGGAAAATTGCTTTTATAAAGAAAATAGCTTTTATAAGGAAAATCACTTTTATAAGGAAAGTTTCTTTTATAAGGAATATCGCTTTTGTAAGGAAAATTATCCTTATCATATTTTCATTATTTATATCCATATATTTCTTAAGTATAAGAATCGGATTCATTTCTATATTCTCGGAATCGTTTAAAACTTTGATATGAAGCATTCTATTTTAGGCTCCAAATTCTGGATGAGAACTGTAATAAAGTTCCACTCTGAATTCTGGATACGAACTCTGATAAAGTTATACTCCGAATTCTGGATACGAACTCTCATGAAGTTTGACACTGAAATATGATGACAAATCCTGATTACGAATTCTCATTAAGAATTCTGATGACGAATTATCATTCCAAATTCTAATTCTGAATTCAACTATTAAACAGAATCTGATCATATTTTATTTATACACTCCGAATTTATTTAGAATCCGAATATCATTTTTTGTTAGACTCCAAACATTCATTTTTCTTACACTTTTATAATTTGTCTACTCTTTGACATTTTGTTTACACTCCGAACTTTTGAGTTAGACTTAAAACGATGTCGTACATTCTGTTACACTTGTTTTGTTATAAAACGATGTCGTCTATTCTGTTATAAACTAACCGTTGGTTAAGTGACATGTGTACAGGTCCCTATTATTTTTAAGGAAGATATGACCATTGGAAAGGAGGTCGACCATGCCTATAAATAGGAGCTCATTTGAAAGAGCTCGAGACTGAAAAACAACTTCTTCGACATTGTTCACACATGCTGTTGAAGTGATTTCTAGAGAGAGATGATCTTATTAACTCTCAAAGCTTGTGCAAATCCGAATGTTGGTGATTACATTCGAGGACTTCTGGGGATAGGAAGATAGAGGTGCCGACTAACTTAAAGTTCGAGGGCTTCCTTCCTGAGGAAGACAGAGGTTCCAACTACCTTGAAGTTGAGGGCTTGTGGGGATAGCAATACAGAGATTCTGATCTTCGTATCTAGGGATTACCCTAGTGTGGGTAAGACAAAGTTGCTTGAAAGTATAAATCAAGGGACATTTATCCAAGGTTGTTGGATACCCTTCTCTTTGGGTTAAAAGACTTATATCTTGTTACTTTTAGTTTTACTAATTGTTTGTTTCCGCTGCACATTGTATTGTAAGGAAAGTATAACTTTCTTATACTTCCCTACTTGTACTCTGTTTCATTTAGATTCTATACGCTTTAGGGTAGAATCTCATATTGTAATCTTTAGTTAAGTTTCAATTTCCGGATCCATAATTCCGGAACCTACTTTCGGAATCTCTTTCCAGTTTTAAGCAAGTACATAGAACTTGATGTTTATAACTTCTTTCCTTATTCTGTTTTTTCAATTGGTGTTAGAGGTGTTGTGAATTTTCTTAGTTTAACTTTGTTAAACTTGTCTCTTTCCTTTGTTAAAGGAAATTTTTAAAGTATACAATTCACCCCCCCTCTTGTATTTTGAGCATCTACATCATTATTTCGATCCTACAATTGGTATCAGAGGAGGTCTCTGAAATACTTATACTCACGTATAAGTTTTTCTCGTTCATTTTCCTTTATTCTTCATACATTCTTAGAAAGTTCTTTGTCATTCCAAACTTTTTCATTCCGAACTTTGTCATTCCGAACATTGTCATTCCAAACGTTTTCATTCCGAACTTTGTTATTATGAACTTTTTCTACTAACAAGATTGTGTGCCGAAGGTTATTTTAAGTATGGCAGGGGTTAATGTTGGTTCCATTGATAATCTAAATCCTACAAGACCACCAATCTTTGATGGTAATGACTATGAGTACTGGAGAGATCGAATGAAGACTTTTTTTATCAATACTGGAGTGGATAACTTTATTATGCTTACTGGAGATGATAAAATCTCTGATAAGGAAGTTAGAACTTTCACTAACTAGGAAAAGAAAGAGTATCAACTCAATTATAAGGTACTCAATACATTACTTTGTTAAATGACTAGAAATATATATAGGCAAATTTCTTCTTGTGAAGCAGCTATATGTATCTGGAAGAAGTTATAAATTACACAATTTGGCACTTCTAAAGTAATTGAGACTAGGAGAGCTATGCTTAGAGCTGAATACCATGGCTTCAATTTTCCATTTGGATATACAATCTGCAACGTTCAACAGAGATTTATGACTATATTCAACAACTTACAGTCTAAGGGAGAAAAAGGGTTAGATGGTGAAGCACTTTTGGATAAGATAATTGATAGTATGCCCAATGAATGGGAATCAAAGAGAACTGTTATAGATAAGAACAGGAAGGTCACTCAAATTTCTCTTGATGAGATATTTGGTACTCTTCTCCAACATGAAACCATAATGAAGAGAGATGTTGACAATATCAAGAAGAAAAATGGAAATGGCACTGTTGCTTTTACAACAACATCAAATCAAATGAAAGATAAGACTCCAGAGAGAGTAACCAGATCCAAGTCTAAGAAAGTTATTTTCCAATCTGAATATAGTGAAAGTGAAGTCTCTGAAAATGAGTTAGCAAATCTTGCTCGAAGGATGAACAAGATAGTTGTCCAAAGAAATTTACAATCCAAGTATATGGAATAAAGGAAATAAAGGCATTCATACAGGAACAGAAAGAAGTATTATAAAGCCAAAGCTAAGAAATTAATGAAAGCTAATGACACCTGGAGTGCCAGTGGTGGTGACTCTTCAGATGAATCTTATGATTATGAATCTTCAGGATAGAATAATCTTGGTCTTATAGCCAGACTACCTATTAACAATCATTGTTTTATGGCTAAGGTACGAAATGATGAATCATTGACCAATGTTTCTTTAAATTCTAATGACAATGAGTATTATAACTCTTCTGATGAAGAATCATCTTCTGATGAAGAAAATAATTTACCTACCTATAAAGAAGTTTCTTGGTTTGCTGAACTTCTTGAAATTGAGAATTCTAAACTCAATAAAAAACTTGATAAGGCAAACTCTAGGAATAATATTCTTATGAAAGAAATATCAGATCTTTCTAAAGATCTTGATAGAAAAAATGATTATTTTGAAAGTATTTCAAAAAATATTAAGGAAGTAAGTTCTGAGAAGAAAAAACTTTCTAAATAGTTAGAAAAAGTGATTTCTAAGAAAAATGTTTTCGAGCCTAGATCTAGTTCTAAAACTAATGATTTTGAGGATAAAAACTTGGTTATAAAACTCTAGTCCGAAATTTTTTCCTTAAATAAGTGTTTATCAAACTTTACCCATGGTAAGGAAAATTTTGATAATATTTATTCCCAAATACGACCTTAAGAAATAAATCTGGATTTGGTTATACCCATGCAAAACCAATCTTTAGTAACAATTATTTTGTTCCTCAAAGTGCCCCATTTTGTACCAAGTGTCAATGTGGTGGTCACTAGGCAAAGAATTATTCCTTAAACAAAACCCAATCTCTAGGATTTCACAAAGCTTATTTCTCTAAGAAGATGTTGGTACCTAAAATTTTGTTATCTGGAAATATCGGATCCAAACAAGTTTGGATTCCGAAAGTCTAATTCTCTTCTTGATTTCCGGAAAATAAAGAGAGTACCACCAGCAACACATGGTACATGGATAGTGGATGTTCCCGGAATATGACTGGTAACAAAAGCTATTTTGAATAGATTATCAAGACGAAATGAGGAAAGGTAACTTTCAGAGGTAATGCTAAGGGAGAGATTATTGGTATTGGTAATATTCTTCTTCTAGGTAAAACTTTGATTTCAAATGTTCTTTTTGTTAAGGGTATTAATCACAACTTCATTAGCATAAGTTAGTTATGTGATGAAGGTTACCTTGTGAATTTTAGGAATGATAAGTGCTTAGTTCACAATTCCAAGGAAGAATTTATTCTCTCAGCCAATAGGAATGAGAATGTTTACACCTTAAGTTTAGAAGACCTCATGAGCCAAGATTTAATTTGCCTAAGCGCAATGGAAGATCATTCCTGGTTATGGCATAGAAGACTAGGTCACTGTAACCTTAGAAACTTATGTAAACTCTCTAAGAAGAAACTAGATAAGGATCTACCAGAGCTTAGATTTGATTCTTCTAAAGTTTGTGATCCTTGTCAATATGGAAAGCAACATAAATATAGTTTTAAATCAATCGGTGAAGTCTCAACAACTGATGCATTATAGTTAGTTCACATGGATCTTTTTGGTCTAACACAAACTAGAAGTATTGGAGGAAAATACTATGTGTTTGGTCTAGTTGATGATTACACTAGATTTACTTGTGTTTATTTTCTAGAAAATAAGTCGGATGCTTTTTCTTATTTCAAAAGTTTTAGAGGTCAAGTTGAAAATGAGAAAAACCTTCCATTGAAAACTATTCATAGTGATCATGGAGGAGAATTTCAGAATTCTGATTTTGAAACTTTTTGTAGTAGAAAATGTATTACTCAAAAAAATTTAGCACCTCTTACTCCTCAGCAGAATGGTGTAGTTGAGAGAAGAAATAGAATTATTCAAGAGATAACTAGAACCAAGTTGAGTGAATATTCTATAGCTAGACATTTCTGGGCTGAAGTTGTAAGTACTACTTGCTATACTATAAATCGAGTTTTGATTAGACCTTTTCTTAATAAAACTACTTATGTGTTATGGAATGGTATAAAACCAAGACTTTCCTACTTCAAAGTTTTTGGTTGTAAAGTGTTCATTCTGAATACTAAAGAAAACTTACATAAATTCACACCAAAATCCGATGAAGGAATTTTCTTAGGTTATTCCACAACTTCTAAGGCTTATAGAGTTTGCAAATAAAAATGCTTGTACTGTTGAAGAAATAGTACATGTAAAATTTGATGAGTCTGATCCTTTTGTTTTTAAACCATCCCAACCAACATCCTTGGATGTGTTATCAAAAACTGATTATTAACCTTTGATAGAAGATCCTTCTGATAAGGAAAATGTTCAAGAAGATACTTCTGAAACATTTACCCCAGAAGACTTTCTACCCTATGTTGATGAACAGGCTTTTCAAAACCCAAATCAGGTATTTCTTAAGAATCATCTCAGTTATAGTATCATTGGTGATGTAAATCAACCAGTAAAACTAGAAGTTCCTTAAGAAATGAAGTAGAACATCTAGCATTTCTTTCCTAATTAGAACAAAAAATCACTGATGAAGCTTTAGGTGATGATGATTGGATCAAAGCCATACAAGATGAACTAAATGAATTTGAAAGGAATAAAGTCTGGACATTGGTTGAAATACCTAAGGAAACTTCTGTTATTGGAGTAAAGTGGGTCTTCAGAAACAAATGTGATGAAAATGGAGTCATATTAAGAAATAAATCTAGACTCATTGCTAAAAACTATAATCAGCAAGAGGGAATAGACTATGAAGAAACCTATGCTCCAGTAGCTAGACTTGAATCTATCCTTATTCTACTTGCCTATGCAGCATTCTTTAATTTTAAACTTTTTCAAATGGATGTGAAATGTGATTTTCTTAATGGGTATGTTCAAGAGGATGTTTTTGTTGAACAGCCTCCTGGCTTTAAAGATACAAAACATCCTGATCATGTTTTTAGACTTACAAAAGTTCTGTATGGTCTTAAACAAGCCCCACGAGCATGGTATGATAGAATTACTGGATTTTTGCTTCAAAATAACTATGTTAAGTGAAATGCAGATCCAACCCTTTTTATAAATAAATATAAGAAAAATGTTTTTATTGTTCAAATTTATGTTAATGACATTATATTTGGTTCAACTCAGCAATCTTTAACTGACTCTTTTGCAAGTCTAATGAAATCTGAGTTTGAAATGAGTATGATGGGTGAGTTAAATTTTTTCCTTGGTTTTCAAATTTCTCAAAAACCAGAAGGAATATATATATCTCAACATAAGTATATTAAATATATTCTCAAAAAGTATGGTTATGACAACACTATGATTATAAGTACTCCCATTGGTATCTCAAACTCTTTAGATCTTGATGAAGCTGGGAAACCCGTAGATCAAACATCTTTCAGAGGTATGATATGAAGTCTAATTTACTTAACAGCTAGTCGACTAGAATTAATGTTCTCAGTATACTTATGTGGAAGATATCAATCCAATCCTAAAGAATCTCACATAAAGGAAGTAAAAACAATTTTTCGCTACCTTAAGGGAACCATGGATCTAGGATTTTTTTATACTTCTGGAAATGATTTTGTTCTAAAAAGATTTTCTGATGCTGACTTTGGTGGATGTAGAATGGATAGAAAGAGTACATCCGGAACTTGTCATTTCTTAGGAGATTCATTAGTTTCTTGGTCCTGCAAGAAGCAACATTCTGTAGCACTTTCCACTGCTGAAGCCGAATATGTAGAAGCTAGAAGTTGTTGTGCTCAAGTGTTGTGGATGCAACACACACTCACAGACTATGGCTTGAGTTTTACTAAAACTCAAATTTTGTGTGATAACACAAGTTCCATTGCCCTAAGTAAGAACCCTGCACATCACTCACGTGAAAAACACATAGATATTAGGCATCACTTTCTTAGGGATCACACACTAAAAGGAGATATTATTCTTCAGTTTATCGGAATACAAGATCAACATGCTGATATTTTCACAAAATAATTGCCTTCTGATAGATTTGAATACATTAAACAGAAGTTAGGAATGATAACCGTAAGTTATTCTTTCTTAATTAACTTTCTATTGAAAAAGTATCCTTACAGAAATAAACTTTTTTTCATAGGGGGAGTACATTTTATTGTTAGAGTAACTAAATTTTTCTAAGTTAGTTTTTCAAACTTTTCGGAACTAACATTTCCAGAATGGGAATTTCCGGAACTAAAATTTTACAGAATGGATTTTTTTGTATAGAAAACTTCTGGAATGGAAATTTTTGTATTGAAAACTTCCGGAATGGAAAAATTCGTACTGGTGTTTCCATAACGAGATTTTCGTACCGAGACTTTCATAATGAGCTTTTCGTATTCAAACGTTTCTAATGAAATTTTCATGCTAAAAATATGTACTGTTTTTTTTCGTTTTCTTTGTTGAGGTTTTCGTAGTGAGTATTGCGAACTTAGTCTTTTCATAGTAAATATTTTTTGTTGCTAATTTTTCTTCAAGAAGAAGAATATTACCCATTACGAATAATCCTCCTAAGCCAATCTGAAAGGTATTATTCCCCTACTCAAGTTTTCATAATCATACTTTACTTGCTGATATTTTATTATATTTTGTTTTCAGTTTATAAGTTTTCCTAAATCCTTGTTTTAATAAAAACCTCAAAATATCGGATTCAAGTTTTCTTGAGAATTGGTTTTCAACTGTCAGATCTGATCTCAGCTCTTTACAACCGTTTGATCAACCGAGGAAGATGAACCGTCATTTCGTTGCCTATATAAAGGGGACCCAAATGGTCATCCCACATCGGTTTTTCAATCTCCATCATCCTGAAGCTCTGTTTCTCTGTGTTAAGGTCGTTCCTATCTTCAGAAATATTCGTTCCGAACTTCTTAGAAGTCTTCAGATCTGAATGTCTGTGGAAGCATCTTCTCAAGACATGTCAACCTCTAAGCCGATTTCCAAGTGGTTAGTATATAGAGAAAGGTTGGTTCATCCTGATTTCTTCCACAAGTATGATTCTATTATATCCAAGAACATAAAGCTTAAAAAATGGGAAGATGTTGCTCTGTCTAAGCCTAGAAATCAAGATGAAGTATATTTGGAGTTTCTTGTAGAGTTCTATGAGACAGTTTCCTTCTTTAAGGAAAATGATAGGGAGAAATTTTCAGTTAAGTCTTATGGCAAGACTTATAAGCTTTCTTATGTCAAGGAAGCTCGCTTGGTAGGGATGACCTATGAAGGAGAAGCTGAGTTCGTCTCTCATGTTTTACCATATTCAAAAGGAAGCTTCAATAAGGAAAAGGCATTGGAAACTCTCGGACTGGCAGATGACAAGGCTCCGAAGATTGCTACTCTGTCTACGAATTTTTGGATTCTAGAATTATGGGTACAAGGCTTTATTATACCGAGAAAAGGTGACAAAGACAGTTTGAAGAAGAGAGATATATATATTCTAGATTTTCTGATAAATCTAAGGAAGTTTAATATGATGAAACACATTCTTATTACCATTGAGAATGTTAAGAAAGGGAATCTGAGAGCTCAGATCATAATGTATCTAGAAATCATCTCGAAGTTAATAGTTCTGTGCCTTGAGTCTTTCAAGGATTCTTGCTAGTCTAATCCAAGAGTTTGCAAAAATATGTTGGTGAGTGATGGTACCCTCAAAAGGATGGATGTTTCCTTCGACCAGAAGACTGGTGAGTTATTTGATATGCCAGTTCAAGAAGAATCGGTTCTGAAAGTTTCTAAACCTGAATCTTCTAAGCCAGTGAAGAAGAGAAAGTTGAAAGAAGTTGAAGTTGAAGCAGGGAATCCAAAATCTAAGGAAGTTCATTCTGCACCTCCAAAACTGAAGAAGAAGAAAGCTTATCCTGATGAGGTAGTTTCTAAGTGGAGGAAAATCAAAGAGAAGAGAGTGCAAGGGGAGCCTCAGTTTGGCTTGGATCCTGCAGAGGCTAAGGCCTTGAAGGAAAAAACAGTGGATGATCTAGAAAAACAAATGAAAGAAAAGAATCTTAAGAAGAAGATGTCTGAAGCTGAGGTAGCTCAAACTTTGTTAAAGTTTAATGATATGGTATCCGGAAACATTCCCGTTCCAAGATCTTTTTCTTTGGAATCTCTACCTGAGACTCCAAGAAGAAACTATGTCACTCTAGAGGAGGTAGTTTCTAAGCATGTTGAGGATGTTGAGCAAATTGAGCAAGTGGAAGAGGAAAAAGCGGTTGTTGAATGTGGTTGTGAGACCGGAGATCTTTTGAAGCAAGTAGATGATTATAAGGGGACACCTTCGGAACATTTGTCGCTCCGAACTTCAGAAGCTGAGTCCTCTAAGTTAGTCACTCCAGGAAAGGATTAGGAGAAAGGAGAACAAGAAGTAGCTTATCATGCAGAGAAAGAACAACTTTTACAAGATATTGCTCAAATGGAGAATATAGAGGATGGTGCTCAAAAAGTTATTAATGATGAAGAGAATGTTGTTCAATTGTCTGATAGTGAAAAGAGAACTCCGGAATAGGACTCCATTCTGAAAAAGGACAAGGGAAAGTAACTCATTGTTGATACCCCGAGCTTAGTGGCTGTAAATAGAAGGGAAGTTGGTAGTTCTTCAAAAAGAAAGCTTGAGCAAATTGAAGAAGAAAATTCTCCAAGAAAAGTCTCGGATTCAGATTCATCTTCGTTGGGGAATGACTTTGTTGTTCATTCATTAAAAAAGTTGGTGGGTTCTATTCTGACCTTCTCAAGTATTGATTCAATATGCAAGATGATTCAACATTCTTTGAATCAGAAAACAAACTCTGTATCCATGGTTATGGAAAAATGTGTTGAGATGGAGGCTCAGTTCAAAACTTTTTTTGTCGGTTATGAAGACCACAAAAGGTCTTGTAAGAGAATGACTAGTTGGTCGAGGAAAACTGTAGAAGAGATGAGGCTCTTTGTTGAATTCCAAGATAATGTTAAGGATGATTTTTAGATAGAAGACAGGAAGTCAATGAGCTTACTTCATCCTTTTAAGAAAAGTTTACAGCTAAGAAGAATTCCTGGATTCAAGAAGACAGAGATCTGAATGGGAAGCTGAATTATGTTGCTCAAAAATGGAGGTATGAAAGGGATCATCGGATTGAGTTTGAAGAGAAGTTGTTAAAGCAAGAACAAGTTTTGAAAGCTCAGGAAGAAAAGATTAAATCTCAGGAAGAAAGGATTGAAGCTCAAAGTGCAAGAATAGTTGTGTTAGAGAAGCAAGTCGAGGAAGACCATAAAGACTTGAAGAAGATAAAGACTATTCTTAAGGGTCTTATATCAAAGGAAAAAGAACCAAAATAGACAAATCCGATCTTTTGTTGTATCTTAGATTTCCTTGTTTTTGAACTTTCAAACATAATGAAAATTTTTCTTGCTCATCTCTTTTGTTGTTGTTACTAATTTTTCAGGTACTTTATTATATTTTCCATTCCCTCGAATTCTTTTTGAAAATCACAAAGGGGGAGAAGGAAAAAGAACCCTAACAAAGGGTGAGAAAGAAAAAGAACTCTAATATAGTTTATCTAAGGGGGGGTTTTTCATTAAAGAAGACATTCTTATTCTTAATTAAATATCATTCCAGAAATCTTGAATATGATCCTTAGAGTTTCAAAGCCTAAGGGGGAGTTAGTCGTATTCATCAACATCCATAAACAAAGGGAGATAAGCCTTAATGTTTTCTTTCTTCTTAGACTTTCTTTTTCATAAGGATGTTTGTGCTTTCCAAAAAGGGGGAGATTGTTGAGTCAATAAGGGTTTCCTTATGAATTTTCCATTCCTTCTTGTTTTGAAAATCACAAACACCTTATCTTTAAGGAAAATCGCTTTTATAAGGAAAATCTCTTTTATAAGGAAAATCGCTTTTATAAGGAAGATCGCTTTTGTAAGGAAAATTATCCTTATCATATTTTCATTATCTATATCCATATATTTCATAAGTATAAGAATCAGATTCATTTATATATTCTAGGAATCGTTTAAAACTTTGATATGAAGCATTCTATTTTAGGCTTCGAATTCTGGATGAGAACTGTAATAAAGTTCCACTCCGAATTCTGGATACGAACTCTGATAAAGTTCTACTCTGAATTCTGGATATGAACTCTCATGAAGTTTGACACCGAAATCTGATGACAAATCCTGATTACGAATTCTCATTACGAATTCTGATGACGAATTTTCATTCTGAATTCTAATTCTGAATTCACCTATTAAATAGAATCTAATAATCTTTGCTTTATACATTCCGAATTTATTTAGACTCTGAATATTATTTTTTTTTAGACTCTGAACTTTCATTTTGCTTAAACTTTTTTTAATTTTTCTACTCTTTGACATTTTGTTTACACTCCGAACCTTCACTCTGAACTTTTGCGTTAGACTTAAAACGATTTCGTACATTCTGTTACACTTGTTTTGTTATAAAACGATGTCATCTATTCTGTTATAAACTAACCTTTGGTTAAGTGACATGTGTACAGGTCCCTCCGATTTTTAAGGAAGATATGACCGTTGGAAAGGAGGTCGACCGAGCCTATAAATAGGAGCTTATTTGAAAGAGCTCCAGACTGAAAAACAACTTCTTCTACATTGTTCACACATGATGTTGAAGTGATTTCTAGAGAGAGAGTCTCTTATTAACTCTCAAAGCTTCGTGCGACTCCGAATATTGGTGATTACATTCGAGGACTTCCGGGGATATGAAGACAGAGGTGCCGACTACCTTAAAGTTTGAGGGCTTCCTTGTTGAGGAAGACAGAGGTTACAACTACCTTGAAGTTGAGGGCTTGTGGGGATAGCAAGACAGAGATTCTGATCTTTGTATCGAGGGCTTACCCCGGTGTGGGTAAGACAGACTTGCTTGAAAGTATAAATCAAGGGACCTTTATCCAAGGTTTTGGATACCCTTCTCTTTGGGTTAAAATACTTATATCTTGTTACTTGTAGTTTTACTACTTGTTTGTTTCCACTGCACATTTAATTGTAAAGAAAGTATAACTTTCTTATACTTTCCTACTTGTACTCTGTTTCATTTAGATTCTATACACTTTAAGGTAGAATCTCATATTGTAATCTTTAGTTAAGTTTCAATTTTCAGATCCATAATTCTTGAACCTACTTTCGGAATCTCTTTCCAGTTTTAAGCAAGTACATAGAACTTGATGTTTATAACTTCTTTCCTTATTCCATTTTTTCAATTGGTGTTAGAGGTGTTGTGAATTTTCTTAGTTTAAATTTGTTAAAATTATCTCTTTCCTTTGTTAAAGGAAAATTTTAAAGTATACAATTCACCCCCCCCCCTCTTGTATTTTGAGCATCTACATCATTATTTCAAACATATTGAAATATTTTAAGGATAATTGTTTATTGAATGGTCTTTATTTAACTTTGGGTATTTTTTGTTTAATTTTTGAAATTAAGATTAGTATTTCTTTCTGTAAAGGATTATCCATTTTTTGGATCATCTGATCTTGTACTAACCATTTGGTTTTGGTTAATATCTAATGAAAAGGGAAATATATAGTTAATCCTTTGTGGATTGTGTGATTATATAGAAGTTTATTCTAGCACTTCAGGTGTGACCAAGCCATCTTGAATACTCATCATTTAGAGAAAAGATGAGTTAGTGGTAGAAATTTATTAAAAGATGAAAATATACTTGAAAATTAAGTATATTTTTTTATGTTCTTAGTCAATCTCATAAATAAATTCCACAACTTTATGAAATAGAACTTAAAACAAAAACTTTTTCCGTTTACTTTTCCTACCGGGAAACTAATGACCGTTTAACCCATCACAAGTTTGTGGTTTTCTTATTGTTAACTTTCTACTGGTTGTGTTTTTTATCACACTCCCTCATAACTTGACACTTAGTTTATCAACCATATCAATGTTTACCTACATGGAATCCTAGTATGTGTAATCTCGGGTGACCTCTGTACTTCTCTTTCTTTCTTTTAAAGTGATAGTTTTATTGACTCTTTTTCTGATGTGGGACTTTCAATGAGGTTTCCAATCCCAATTTTAAAAATTTTGAGGATGAAATTTCCAAAAGGGTGGAAGAATGTAACCCCCCATGATTTTATAGTAAGCTGTTTTCTTTAAAGTAATTCAATAGCTTCTGCTACATACAACAATGAGTTTGAGTGCACCACGACTTACCAAACTAGCCGTTCAAAAAATAGTTATGAATAGTATTAACTGCATTTTGAATTTTATATACTCTATATAATTTTGACATCCATATTATGTGTTTCTTATATGTAATATAAGAATAAATTTAGTTTTTTAGATAAAAGAATTATTTTTCAAAAATTGAAAATTTATAGCCTTTTAATGGAGAACCCTTATTAAATCCAATATTTGACACTTTTATATATTCAATTTGAAAAAATAAACTTCTTCTTTATAAGTGGTAAATAAAAATTTAGTTTTGGATAAATTTTCAGTGCTTTTCAGATAACTTTCATATTTTGATAAATATTGAAAAATACTAAATTTTAATTGAAAACAACTTTTTTAATCAAAATAATTTAGAGTGTTAAATTACAAATTTGAATGGGTTTTAAGTATAATTAGATTATATTTTTATCATTTAATTCAATTTTGTTCATCGGAAGTAATTTTACATTTAAATTGGACATAAACACATATCAATCTTTTGATAGTGTTTACTTCTCAAAAACCCTCGTTTTGGTTTTGAAAACAGGAATATTTTTTAAATTAATTAATAAAATTTCAATGTTTTGAATTTGGTAAAATAGACATCATTTTTTAATTTGGAATATCAAAATTATAATTGGGTTAATTTTTGGTATTTTTTTAAAAACTTTCAATTTTTGATGAATAGTGAAAAACACTGCATTATTTTTAAAGAAAATTTTTTATTTAAATAATTATTTTTATTTTAAATTTATTTTAAAGTAAAAATAGATAAATATACCTATATTAGTTCAATTTAATTCATTGAAGTCATTTTATAATAATATTATATATATAACGTTTTATTGAACTTTTTACCGTCTTTTACCCAATTTCTTGGCACATTTTCAAATTTGAATAAAACATAATTTTACCACTTATGTGAATTGAATTTCAAAAATCCAATAGAAATGGTTGATATCAGTAAGTAAAATGTGGTTCAATAGGCTGAAAATAATTCTTGGTGAATAGTAACTTTTGAATTTTTTTTACCAGAGCTAAAAGTAAAAAAGGGTAATTAAAGGTAAATATGATATTATAAATTCCACAATACATGAACTAATTCTATTGGATAAGTGTATTTCGACCAAAATAAACATTAAGAGTACAATATGATCCTTTTTTATCCACATGGATTAGATTAAGACATTTATTATTATTTTATTTCCAGAAGAGTTTAAAGTGTTAAATTCAAATTTTAATAAATAAAACATTTTTAATATAGGGTTATACATAAGATAAAGTTGACTATAAATAGTAATTATAAAGATAAAAATATTTCCTACATCATGGTATTTTATTTATAATTTTTATACAATAAATAATTAAATTTATTTATGACACAATGATGATACATTAGTTACATTATTAATGAAAGATTAAAATAATTGATTTTATAAATATAAACAATAATTGTAAATTGAGACTTTTGAAGCATTAAATTAATTTTATAGGTTAATATGAAATTTTAGAGTTGATTTAATGGATTTTTTTCAAAGTAATCGTGTTTTTTTGACTTTCAAAAAAACAGATACTAAATAATGTCAAAATTGGCATAAATGAGTATTTAAAAAAAATACTATATTATTGAATGATATAATATTCCTAAAAATATAGTGTTTAGAAAAAGAACTTATATAATTATATATATTTCATTAGTGAACCACTTTAGGTTCTCTTGGCATTTTATTGTAATTTTATTAAACATGTAATATAAAAATACAAGAAGACATGGTAAAAGTTTAACTATTTAACTAAAAATTAAATCTAAAAGATAAGGTTAATATGGTGAACTAAATTTTTCTAAAACCTATTGGTTGAGTTTATTTCTACCCATAACCACCTTATCCTAGAAATAAATCCGTTTGGAGCTATTATAAACCAAAAATTATTTTATAATAAAATAATATTTCAAGCTTTTCCTAAAGAGACACTCACCTCTCTTATAAAATGGTACTTCCCCTCCTCTAAAAATCACACCTCCAAAGCCATTTGGCTCAGACAAAAACTTCTAAAATATCCTCCCAACTACCCTCACTTCAACCTATATGCCTTAATTTTATCATAAAGCTAATCTAAGAATCTCTTTGATCAAATCAAATGGAAGCACCCGAAGAAGAGGTAAAAATTTCATCACTTATTTCAAAATTCTTTTTTTCTTACACTTCATATTTCATTATTGTTTCCAAACCAAAATAATGACTTCAGTAAATTATACATATTTTGATGTTATTATAAATATGGTACAATCATATTCATTATTCTATCCATCCTATGAATGAAAAATTTACCATTCGAGAGTATGTATGACAAACCGTCTCCACGTCGTGGGGTAGTTTGTTATTCAACACTTCATTATTTGTATGGGTATAATATTTAGTATAACAGATGTATATAATAAATATGAAGTGTTAATGATTCTTTATATATAATTTATCTTCCAATTACATATGATTTCACCACTAATAGAATGATATTGTCACCTGTGTGTACGTATGGCTTACCGTATCTATAACACGATGAGATTTCATTCCCCATCGTAACCATTCAAGAATAATTTCATTTGATGATTAAAAATAATGTTTAAGAACTTAATATAATTATGTATATAAATAAAATACATCCTATCCATAACAAACATGACTTATGTAACAAAACATATAAAGTAAAAAAATCAGTTAACACCCTAAACAATGATACTACTGAAATATCATTAACAAAGTAATATTATAAGATCACGTATAATATCATATTTATGTATGTGGTTCTTTTATAATTTAAGAAAAATTATTCCACAATTATACATGAGGTTAACTAACCCTATACTAAGGAAAAGTACAAGGTAAGGGGTTTTCATCTCACTTCTTATTCATGAGATATTCATGCTATATTGCCACTATTTCCTTTTGTGTTGTGTATGTACTGCCCATGATTGTAATCTTTGTCTAATATAATTTAACTTATGGGTATTTACATCTTCATTGTATGATCCTTATTTCATGGGGTGTATGTTTAGTAATTTACCTAATCGATAAGGGGATTTCTAATTTCGATTTCCACTCATTGGGTTTTATGTAAACTTCATTGATTATTTTACTACAATATTATGTGTGGAATCACGATTTATTTAATTATTTAGTAATTTCCAATCACCTTTGTGTGGATATAATTTTTATGCACATAATCACTCCATTGATAAATTCTAAAGTCATCAATATGAACTTGATAAGAGTAATCTTATCTCAATTTCCATTCATTGAGTTAAACATCCAAGTCATTCGTGTTTTTTTACCAGAAAATGTCTGAATGTCCTCTAATTGATTTACACTAAATATCCAATCATATTGAGTATATTTATATTTTTCACACATAATTATGTCCTTGATTTATCTTTAACCAAAGGATATGGTCTTTATAACGTATTTCATCTCAATTTACATTCTATTGATATTCTTTGTTGTTATGCACCAATTCACTTTTATATGGTGTACATACTGTACTTTGACATAGTTTATCATTAATCCCTTTATTCTCTTGATATTATAATGTTTTTATTACCTAAATTATTTTTATTCAAGTGTCTCTAATTTGGTTAGGAACTCTAACGAAAATATCAGTTTAAATGTTTTAAATATTTATTCTTCTAAATCATTCCCATTAATGTCCATGTTTTAAAAATGATGTTAAGGATTTATTTATATGGACATGAATGTTTTAAAATTAAAATTAATTTTAAATGTTTCAAATTGGTATGGGACACTTTGATTAAAAAATATATTTTTAACCGCTTCTTGATAAATAATGAGACTTTTAAATGTTTTGAATAAAAAGGGGTTATTTCTCTCAAATAGTTTTACCGATTATTTTAATCTATGTCAATATCATTCATTATTCATGATTGGGGTTGGTTTATTAGAATAAAATCTTCTATATTGTGTTGAATGAGTTATGTTTGACTATGGATATGCTATTTTTATATCATTCATGGTTTGTTGTTAAAATATTCACATTTCATATGATAGTTTTCATAAGAATGTTTAGATTATGTTTCAACCGTTTCATATGAGGAATGAATTAGACTTAGTATGTGATGGGTGGAGCCCGCTATAGCTCCTTGATGCATCTGTAGGTATCACGAGACAAACTACTTTCTTGGCACAAGGCCTTGACAAAATATTATTTGTAGTCTTGGCACAAGGCCTTGGCTATGTGGTTATGATGTCCGTTATTATGCATTCTATCATTATGAAATTAGTTATTGATATTAAATGGGATTATTAGACTAGTTGAATATCCATGTGAATAAGTAAATGGAATTATTTTATTTATCATTTCCATGTTATGATGAAGTTTAAGTTTAAAAATATTATTTTTTAATCGTATACTTTGCCCTAAATGTTTATGTTTTCTTATGATAGTTTCTGCTATATTGTTTATCATTATTGAGCACCTGAGATCACCCATTTATTATGTTTTATTTTCTTAGGATTCCAAGAATTTTATTATGTTTTATATGCAGGTTTAATCGAGCAGAACAATTCAATTATAAAAGGATTATCTTTATTGTATTTTAAGTTAGAAATTGTAATGTGATGTTCATGTATATAATCTATTTTACCAGACTGCTAAACTAATCATCCCTTTTGGACATGATTCATTGCAATCATTTCAATGTTATGTAATAATGCACCGACCCTGGGTAACTAGGTTTGGGGCATTACAAATGCTTTCTTAAAGCATCATATTTTATAAAAGATGGTTTCATTGTGTTTAGCGCACATAATTTAATATTAATTTTTACCAATTTTAGAAAATTTATAAGAAAAATAAACTTCATTTTTTAAATTTTAGTATCAAAATTAGATAATGGTGATTTTTTATTTTTTTGAGAAGTTTTATTTTTGGATGAATATTGAAAAATGCTGAGTTTTAATTGAAAACTTCATTTTCATTTAATTTATTTATAAATTTAAGATATATTATATATTAGTTTTAAAGTATAATTATTTCCATTATAAATATATTAATAAATTTTTTTTCATTGAAATAATGTTCATATTGAATTTAGATATAAAAACATTGAAAACTTTTGAATATTTTCACTTTGAAAGCATGCTTTCTCATCACGTTTATGGGATTTATTTTAAATAAATGATTTCCAATTATATGAATTGAATTAGGAAAATTTGATTCTATATTTTCATTCATAATAAATTATAATTTCTAATAACTTAAACTTTATTTGTGACTATAATGATTATTGAAAATAGTTAAAATTAATTATAGCAACTAAGGAAAAAATGTGTTTACTTAGTGTTTGAACGTAGAATATATGGTTTAATAATAACTTAAAACATTCCCAAACCCCATTTTATAAAAATATATAAACCATTTTAAAATTATTGTCTATATTTATGTGTTTTTGTAACACTTTTATATGAAATTGGATCATATGATAAGTTAACTAAAGAAAAAGGAAAAAATGTACCTTTATTCCTTTTAAATTTTATAAAGATTTGGAATAGGGTAAAACTTTATAGTTTTTTTTTATAAAAATATTTTTTAATATAAATGATTTTAACATCATGATAATTAATTTTATTTTTTTTAGAAATTATATAATTACATTAAATTCTTAACAACACTAAATCGTGAATTATTTAGTTAATAATTAAATAAATCAAATGATAATAAATACATTAAAAGTGATTCAAATTGAATAAATTATTTCAAAACATTATGTTTTTAGTTTAGTATATAATTTTACATAGGTTTGAAACTAATTTATTATATTTACATTATTTTATTTATATTTTTCATTTAAATTAAATTCATAATTACAAAATTGACATTAATGTCATTTTATAGTAAATGCTATTTTATTAATGAATTTAAAATTACTAAAAATATTATATTCTATCTAGTGATTTGAAAATTTTAATAGACATAAATTAGGGTCCATTAATGTAAAAACATTTCTATTATAATGTCTGTATTGACTGTTAAATAGTAAAAACTTGGTTAGCATGGTTACAGTTAAAGTGGTGCTTTTATACATTGCATGAACTTATCTTAAAGTTAATTTCCAACACACATAAGATTTATAATTTTAATATTATGTATCATATTTACAATCATTTATTCCAAATTATCTAATAATTATTACTCTAATGTAGTCTTAAAGAATAAATTACTTAGGTTAGAAAACTAGTTAACATAATGAAAACCCAAAATGGTAAAATAAGGAAACATAAGTGTTAGGGAAAAAATTGTTTAAAAATGTGTATAAATATGTTTTGGAGGCGTGGATAGACCATATAATCCCTGTAAACCATTAAACTTTATTTTTTAAGAAACTATAGGTAATCTTTACCCCCCAATA
This sequence comes from Viscum album, assembly GCA_963277665.1. NCBI lineage: Eukaryota > Viridiplantae > Streptophyta > Magnoliopsida > Santalales > Viscaceae > Viscum > Viscum album. The sequence goes on along the minus strand of OY728140.1, from coordinate 2,086,801,997 downwards.
GTGAATACTTTGAGTATTTACAAGAATGTCACTCCTCAACTATAAAAAGGCATTCACTCCCCGCACTTCTTCACACCTCTCAAGATAATTGAATTCAAAAATATCTACCAAAATAACTTCAAAAACTCCCTACCCTGATTCTATACGCCATATTTTTGGCATAAATCAAACCTTTCAAGTTTTTATTAAAATCCAATGGAGGATACCTGAAGTCAAGGTAATGTTCTAAAAAAAGTTTTTTTATTTGATTCCCTTCTCCACATACATAAAATTATATTATAACATGATTATATAATACCCTTGGTATCTTCTATTTACTGATATTTTATTATTTTAAGGGTACAACCTACAAATTCAAACACTTTTATCAGATTGGTTAAAAAATCATTGTTCATTGGTGTGGTGGACTATCGCCTCGTAAATCAATGTCGTTCATTTTTCTATTAACACCTTTCATGGTTGGAAATAATGATATAAATACTAATTATACATGATATATATTATATTCATGATGTATTTATCAAACTAAAATTATTATATAACACATACCTTTTTGCTTTCCATTTTTTCGGAATATTATAATGTCGTTCGTGAGTACGATAGACTACCACCTCGCGAAGTGATGTGATTCATTCACACTTTACATGGAACGTATAAAGGAAGAGTTTAATAGAAATATTATATATATATATATATAATAAAAAATTATACTGTAATTATAATATATATATATATATATATCATTTAATTTCCTTTCTTTTAATATGATAAGAAAATGGAAACATCGTTCAGGAGTACGTACGGCCTATTGCCTCTATAAATGGTGTATTTGATTTCCTATAAATATATTTAGGGATTAAAATAAATACATATATACTGAATATATATTATATTTATATAAAGGTTATAATTCAGGATATAAGGAAATCATGATCTAAGTGAGAGGACCAACAAGTCAAAACATATACAAAAAAAAAGTGGTTATTACCTGAAACATAACTTTAACATGGAATTATTAATAAACAGTTCATATAAAGTCAAATTAAATAAATTATGGTATTATATATATTAATATGGTTTTTTTATATATTTATATTAATTTTATATTTATTATAAATGATTTTTTAATGAGTACGATGAGATTCAAGACTTGTGGTAAGAGATTTTTGTCTCACTTTTTACTTTTGTGAGACACATTCTATATCCACCATATCTTTAGTTGATGTGGTGCATATACCGAACATGAATTTATTATATGATTTTTTTCCTAAAATTTATTTCTATTTACATATCCATTTTAGGATCTCTCTTTTATGGTGTTTACGGTTCAAAATTCCCCAAATCGGTAAAGGATTTTTTTCTCCATTTTCCATATTTAAGACATATGTTATGATATACACCTATATCCATTCATGAGGTGCATAGAAATACCATTTGACATGAAATATCATGAATTTATCTATACTCGTGATATTTTCAGTTCCATTTTATGTTATTACTTCATGGGGATTATGATTCAAGGTTACCAAAGTGGTAATAATTCAATATTACAATCTCATTATTTATGGGGACTATTTATTATTATGATTACAATGATAAAAACTAATGATCTAACTCTCAATAATTCATATTAATTTTATTATACTCTATTAATTAAAGATATATTCAATTAATGTAACCATTTTTTAACTCTTTGGTACTTAATATAGTAGAGAAAGTGTTTTTAAGAAAACCTGACTTCATCTCTCTCTTTGGTCGGAAGCTAGATTTATTTCAAAACCATGTTTCAAAAAAATATATTTTAAAAAATACTTTTAAATGATTATTTTATATAAATTTTAAAAAAAAATTTTGAAATTTTTTTATGTTTTATGTTTTCTTTTAGATTATTTTTAATAGTTTTTTGTAAGTTTAAAAGCTCATTTTCAAATATATGGATTTCGAAAATGTTTTATGTTTTAATTTTGTTTTGAATTAATTTAAAATATTCCTTTATAAATTTTCTAGTTTATTTTCACATAAATTTATTTTAAAAATGGTTTTATATTTTAAAAATTATTTTAAAATAAAATCTATTCTTTTTAAGAAATGTTTTAAATGATCGATCAAAATAATTTTCCATCTAATATCACATCAATTGATGTTACCTATGACTTACTGGGGATACGATCCAAGGATACAATTATTATTCTTTTATGAATGGTTTATGTTTAGGATGTCATGATGTTTATGAAACATGTTTTTATTAAATGGGTTAAACCATTATATGATTCTTATAAAACCTCCATCTTTTTCATTAGGTTATTATATGACAATTATAATACCTGTATCTTTTCAATGGGTTATGATATGATTAAATGTTTATGAAACCCCATTCTTTTCATGGGTTATGATGAGGTGAAATATCCTAAAATATTTCTTAATAAAATTAATAAGAAACATCTTTTACATTAAATTAAGCCTCTTTATGAACTTATACATTAATCAAAACCATGATATAAAAAATATTATTTTATATTTTATAATGGTTTTAACTATAGAATTTATAATAACTGTGCTTACATTATGTCTGAAAAAATTATTTGATTTATTTGTTTCTTTATATTGATGAAATTCTTGTAATTTATAGCAACACAAGTTTTATTAATCCTGTTAAATTTTAGAATAAAGTTTTTATAAATGAAAATTATTGGATATTATACGACTATTTTGGTTATGAAAATTGTTAGGGATAGATAAAAATTATTCTTTAAATAATATTTTACTTATGTAAATAAAGTTATATAACATTTCATGTTTAAAAGTATTAAAGCAATTAATGTCCCTATTTCCAAACATTAAAATGTTTCACTGACTAATTCATTAATTATTTAATTACATAAACTATCTATGAGTATCTTAAATTATGATAAATTTTATCTAAGATAAATTTGTTGAGTCAATAAGGTTTTCCTTATGACTTTTCCATTCCTTCTTGTTTTGAAAATCACAAACACCTTATACTAAAGAAAATATATATTTTACCTCGATAAGGAAAATTTTCTTCCATAAGGAAATCTACCCTAACCTAGATTTTCTTATACGTAGCAATATTTTTATTAAGTACAAAAACCAGATTCTTAGCCAAAATCATGGATTCATATAATGTCAAGATTTGGAGCATTCTATTTCTAGGATTCGAATTCTGGATGTGAACTCTTAAGTAGTTCGACTCCGAACTCTTAAGTAGTTCGACTCCGAACTCTTTTGAATTTAGACTCCGAACTTTCATGAGTTCGACTCCGAACTCTTAAGTAGTTTGACTCTAAATTATTATGAAGTTCGACTCCGAACTTCCATGAGTTCGACTCCGAACTCTTAAGTAGTTTGACTCCAAACTCTTATGAAGTTCAACTCCAAACTTTCATGATTTAGACTCCGAACTCTTAAGTAGTTAGACTCTGAACCCTTATGAAGTTTGACTCCAAACTTTTTCTAGTTCTACTTAGAACTCTGTAAGTTCAGATTCCGAACTCTGATAAAACCAGACTCCGAATTTCCTTAAAAATTTAGACTCCGGACTTCTATAGATTTCAGGTTCCAAATTCCTATAAAACAGAATATGAACATTTCTTAACATAGACTCCAAATTTCATTTTGGTTAGACTCCAAACTTTTAATTTTCTTACACTCCGAAATTTTGTATGGCTTTTACTTGTATATGCTTCATTGCAAAATGATGTCGTGCATTTAGTTATACATGGTTTGTTATTAAATGATGTTGTATATTCTGTTTCAAACTAACTGTTGGTTGAGTTACACGTGTACAGGTACCTCTGAATTTCATGTAAAATATGACCGTTGGAGGAGGGAGCCGACAGTTGGAAATTTTCATATAGATAGGAGCTCATTTGAAAGAGCTCAACAATAAGTTGATCGATCTAGAGACCACATGTTGTTAAGGTGATTTCTAGAGAGAGAATCTTTTCATGCTTTGTAAGTACTGAACCACTCGTTCAAATTGCTTCGTGTGACTCCGAATGTTGGTGATTACATTCGAGGGCTTCCGGGGATAGGAAGACAGAGGTGCCGACTTCCTTCAAGTTCGAGGGATTCCTTGCTGAGGAAGACAGAGGTTCCAACTACCCTGAAGTTGAGGGCTTGCGGGGATAGCAAGACAGAGACTTTGATCTTCGTATTGAGGTCTTACCCTAGTGTGGGTAAGATAGACTTTCTTGAAAGTATAAATCAAGGGACCTTTATCCAAGGTTGTTTGATACCCTTCTCTTTGGGTTAAAAGAGTTATTGTTTGTTACTTGTAGTTGTACTACTTGTTTGTTTTTCTGCTGCATATTGTATTGTAAGGAAAGTATAACATTCTTTTATTTCCTTACACATGTACTCTGATTTATTTAGATTCTATATGATTTAGGGTAGAATCTCATATTGTAAACTTTAGTTAGGTTTAAATTTCCAGATCCATATTTTCGGAACCTATTATTCAGAATCACTTTCCTGATTCAAGCAAGTGTGTAAGAATTAGAAGTTTGTAACTTCATTACTTATTCCAATTTCCAATTGGAGTTAGAGTTGTTGTGAATATTCTTAGTTTAACATTGTTAAACTTAGATCATTCCTTGATTAAGGAAATTTTTAAAGTGTACAATTCACCCCCCCCCCCCCCCTCTTGCATATTGAGCATCTACATCATTATTTCGATCCTACAAAATTAATGGATAACTAAGTGAGGGAAAACATATAACATTAGAAAATATGGAAATTAATTATTTTATGAATCGTAAAAAATATCAAGTGTTTCATGGTAGTTCTAATAAAATTGATATAATTATTTAGAATGTTATTGATACTAAATAATTTTATGTAAATAACATACATACTGATGTGAAATTGATTGACGTGTTGACTAAAGTAATTTTTTGATTGTATTTTAACACTTTTTAGTTATATTAAACAATGGGTTGATACAATAACATAATTACATGAACTTTTCAAATAATAAGAGAATGTATTTTAATTTTCAAGATGAATATTTTTGGAACTTTGTTTCATGATTTAACGAATTAAATTCTAGATTATTTATATAATATTTTAATACATTTTATATGTTTTATTATGTATAAAATACTATCATAATTATTTCTTGTGCTATGTTTAGAATCCTGTTTAGTTCATTTTATATACACCTCCCTTTTAGTTTATTGGTATTAATAGTGCGGGTTACCCCATCATGTTTAAGAGTTATTCATTAAGTTCTTTTATAATTATTTTAGTATTTCCATGTACATTTTCAGTTAATTCAATCCTCTTTTAACTATGAGATTGTTTTCATTCGTCAACATTACTCTAATGGTTTTAGTTCATGCATGTTGTGTTTCTTAGTTGTATTTTTTTACCCTCACATGGTGTTTATGGAATGTTTATATCAATTAACCATTACTTCCCACATATATCACCATTTACAACCCACAAATTTATCTATTTGATTATTTAAACCATTAATTTAATTGTTCTTATTTGATCACCTTAGGGTTGAAAATTTCCTCATTGATATTACTTGTTTTTCTCCTATAAAAATTTAGTTAATTCTATTTTGGTTTCTCTCTTGAGATGTCTTGAGTTCTTTGTTGTTTCCCTCTCTATTTACTTTGGTATTTTTAATCTTCTCTACTGATCAACCTATATTCTTGTAAATGGACATTATAATTAACAAAACTTATAATAATATATTTTACAACACTTTCACATAAAATTAATAAAAAGTTAATATAAAATAAATGTCTCATAACATAAACCTGTAATGTCTTCAAATATTATTACATAATAAATGATCTAAAACATGAAAACAATGAAATTTATTTAAAAATTCATAATAAAAATTTTAAAATACATTATAATCCCATCACTACATGTAATTCTCAAATAGAATACATTTAAATAAAGTGTGATCTAAAATCTCAGTTATTGGATTGTCAAAAGTAAAACATGAAGAATGTAATTAATGGGAGTATCAAGAGATCATCGAGTATATAATGAGATTTCATAATAAGAGAAACCTAATACCTAACAAAGAAACATGGAATGATAATTTGAATATCATAAGAATATAGAACAAATATAAAACATGTCATCAAAAGAATAAATCAAGGCTCACAGTCAATGCGTTAAGAAATGTTGTGTTAGGCTCACTGACCATGCGTCATATATAACATCTCATGTGATATAAGAATTACTGAATCAATTAGGGTTAATATAATTCTAGATCTACTAATCAGGTCATAATATGTACAATAATATGTTCATGATGCATAATTATAAATAAAACCCAATTATGCATACAAAAAAAATGAATACATATCAACATATCCAATAAAATATAAATGGGTTACATATCAAAATTTTAAAACATGATTAAATCATAAATCGGAAAAAGAAACATTAAATCATTAAAAATAACGAGGTTTGAATATTTATAGATATTAAAGGTATTATATTAAAATATCATATAATAAATAAAGAGACTTATAAGATGGATAAGGAAAGTAAAGAAAGAATCATGAAGGAGTTTGGAAAAAAGTCTCAATACAACATTATAACGTATAGACCTAAACATTGATCAATATAGAGATGATAAAGAGACTTTTCAATTACAAAAATCAAGAGTAAAATAGAATAACATATTTTAAAATTATGAGATATAATTAATATAAAATTATAAATAAAAGATAGTAATATTTTATGGAAAATAGAAATGATACAGATGATTTTCTATTACCTGAAGTCCAAATTAACCATACCTCTAACTTTCTATATAATTAAACATAATTTATTATTTTATTATTTTAAAAAAATCATATGAATTTAATTTATTATTATTCCTTAATATTAATTTTATATTCATTTATTAGATACATTTTTCTCATATAGGTTATCGAGAGATGTTTGTTTAATAGTTCCAAAGTTGTATCGATCCAATAGTTTTTATTGTATTTATTTGTATCAGGGCCAATAAAATCCAAAAGGTACATGGTAAAAAATGTAAGATAAAATATTAATTCAATATTTTCATAGTTTTTACATAATATATGAAAACAAATTTTATAAAATAATATGTTTCATGGTATATTCATTTAAGCGATTTTACCATCCATAATAGATTAATTTAATATAATTATTATGATATTACTTTTATAATTTCATAAAATTAATAATGTAATAAACTAATTATTATTATTTTTTATTTAATAATAAAATAATAGTTATATGTAGTCCTAAGATATGATGATTAAAACGATACAACATCATTCATAGGATAATATTATGTTACCTATTTTTTATACTCTTTCATTATGTGATTGTTCCTTATAGACTTGTGTTTTGGTGAGACCAAAACCCCTCCAACATATATTAAACTCTTAAAGTAAGTATTTGGTAGAGTTTAGTTAAAGGAATTATTTTCTTAATTAGATATATATGGATAATAAAGGACAATATTTATAAGTGAAATAGGATAGTGATTTTGAATAAAATATTTAGAAAATAATTATTTTTTATTCAATACTATCAATAATTATAATTTTTTTACTCAATTATAGCACTCTAAATAAATTAACCTAGATATTATGGTTATCTTACTACATTTTCACAAGATATAATATAGTTCATCCCTAAGGATTGAATAGTTTAGTAGTCTTGGGAGACTAGATACATACATTATTCTCACATTATATTTGAAAACAACAAATATAAATTAAAATAATTATGAGAATGCTATTATTTCTTATAGTATGCCCATGGAATCATTCATAGATCCATTCTTAGTATCCTAGATAAAGGAAAAGATAATAAAGTTTTATCTCATATTCTTAGTAGGGGAATGCATATAATGAAAAATATCATAGAATAAATAAAGGATGAATAATATAGAAGAAATAAATGATGATAAAATGATGCCAAAAAATCACATTGTCTTGAAACATATCCATGGATATCATAACTAATCAAATAATCACATAAAAATCAATAACTTATTTTATTATTGGGGAATAACACATTTTGGACATCTTAAACTTGTTGTTTGGGCCTCATGCTAAGACATCATATATAAATGGGTAAGGTGTATGCAAAATACCCAACCTATATTGTGTCATGATAACTATTTAGGAATCAATGGGATATATTATTTTGGGCCCCACCCTTCACTTAATTGTTACAATGAATTAATCATATGAATAAATAATATAACTTAATCAACATACCTTAATAATCAATAAATATTTTTATTGAACGAACTAGCATACAAAATGACAATAATTTCCATAGTCAAAATGATCATAATCCATATAGATAAATATGATAGATGATATAAATATATTATATCCCTTGTAAATAAAAAGTTTCATCAAAGGATATTATCATAGATGAAAATACTTTTAAAATATAATCAAGACATTTATTGAGAAAAATACCCATTTTATTTTGAAATCACTTATTTAAAATGAAAAACAAATACTTAATATTAAGAAAAACTTTTATGTGAAAAGAACCATATAAAATTTTAACGGAATCATCATGGAAAATAGTACTCATGATGGTGGGAAAAGTCATTCATGAAGTAAGTGTTAAAATAAATATTTTATCACTCCATTAAAAAGTGTCACAATTGGGAAATGAAAAGAAGATTCCTTTTAAATATTTCTATAGAAATTAAAAAAATCATTGAAAACAAATTTAATTAGTCATTATAGAAGTGTAAAAAAATTATTTAAAAAACTTAAATAAAACATGAACATAGAAGAAAAATATTTTTGGACGAAAAGAAAAACAAAGTTGGATATCCTTAAAAACGTTCTTTTATACTTTTGAGTACATATAGAGATGATAATGAAAGGAAAACTTGTAATTTATAAAAATAACCTTAGGAGAATAAAATATATGGGGTTTACGATATAATTATCATATAATTCCACTAAGGTAAACTTAAATATAAAAAATATTGAATAAGGACGAGATTCTGAAATAAATCTTTACCGCTTTGGTAACCTTTCATTCATAACCCCTTGAAAGAAATGACTTAAAATAAAACTTTAAATACCATTAAACTATATATATTAATGATATAAAATATAAAATTCATAATATAAACACCACACAAAAGAAACAAGGGGTGAATATGACCTATATCTCATAGAAATAAAAGTCAGATGAGAAACCATAACAAAGAATGTAACATTGAAGTGATAATTAATAAATGAAGTTATTATGAGTAAAAAATGTAAGTCCACTTAAATATTTTAAATATAGATAATAAATAAATAATATTATCCGGTAAAAATAAATTGAGTTATGAAACCCCTTACGTCGAGTCCAACTCACCATGTGTATACTTTATCTCCTATATAATAAAATTTTATTAATTTTCTCCTTGATTAGGAACCTATTTTGGGTTTATTTCTTTATTATTACATATTTTATTAAATTTTTAAACATTCTTTACATATTTATTGAATCAGTAATGTTCATGTCATATGTTTTGAGGATGTTCGGTTCATAATCACGGAACAACTTTGGTAGGATGACCATGGTCAAAGGGGTCATGGTTCCATCATCTCAAAAATATTAATCATGATATAATTGTATTTTTTATACATTAAATATAATTTTATAATCATATATGAAAGTATTAAATGAAAAAATAATTTCATCATCTCTTGCAAGTGGTAGTCCACATATATACACAAGCAACATTGTCATTTTGTAATGGGTGGAAGGGTAAGAAGGTAAGTAATATATTACATTAATAGAATAATAACTATGTCATGAATATAATATATATTAATTAAATCAATCATAATAACCAACCATAAAATATAGTTTCATAAAAAGAATCATATCTCCATGTGAAGTGGTAGTCTGCACGTACGCATGAAAGATACTTCCATTTCCCATTTGATGGAAAGGGGTGGAAAATGGTTCTCTTGTAATCATAATAACTCTTAAGTGTTTTTATGATATTTGAATAATTAAGTTAAGATATATACAATAATTTTATAGTAATTCCTAATGTCAAGTCATGGCTCACTCTATGAACCCTAACTGGGTTGGTTCACCACATGACCTCAGGCGCACCTCCCCGTACGCCAGTGGTTGTCGACTAATATCAGGGGTCTAGGGTATTATCATGGTGAGACTATGACCTCATATAAATGTTCACATATTAAACAATTAAGAAAAAATCATATATAGAGGTAAATAATCAGAGTATAAAGAAACAATAAATAATAACCAATAATAAATGTAATGTGGAAGCAGTACAGTCATACATGGGAGATCTCGCACTAGGCTGATCACATATGCAAAGAAAAGAATAAAATATAAATAAAATAAAATTATATAATTCCCATATATATAAATTATCCACTCCTCAATCCCCATCTATAATCCTAGTTGATATTCACAACTTTATCATACAATATCAGGGCTTAGCCCAACCTTAACTTGCAACAAAGCGAGAGGTCTACTCAGGTACCAATTTTTCATGGATTCCCAAGTAGGATGTGAGTATATAACTCAGTAGGGAACCAAAAAAATAACATAAACAATAAATTTAGTGTATGTGTATGTTACATGATCAACTAAAAAAATAACAATAGAATATAAGAAAAATAAACCAATAATACCTTCTTTTCCTAGATAATAAAATGTTTCTGAACATGTCATACTAACTATTTTAGACATTACCTCAGTAGATCCAATAAACATATATATAATATGGTCCAAAACCAATATCCATCATTAATCATCAAGTCCATGACCTCTATCAACCATATCAACCTCATCCAACGTCGGGATTATAACACCCCAAGATTTTGTGAAGTATTTTTTCCAAATAAATTGAATATTTTTTATATTTTAATGAAACAAAAAAAATGATTTTTCTTGTGTTACACACAACATCATGTTTAGCTTATGTTACATGAAACACTGAGTGTATCATGTGCTATACGCAACACTATGTTTAAATGAAACATGACATACTATAAAAATATTATTATTTAATATGATAATTATCACTGAGTCATTAGTGTGGTGGGTATGAATATTATTAAATGTATTATGTAAAAATATATTCTACCCAGGTATTTAAAATTAATTCTTTTATAACCAATTAATAATAAATGAAAATAAAAACTATTTGAAAATAAAAGAAATATTTTGTTAAAAATCTACTTTTATGAACATAAACCCATTTTACTATAAATAATTAAAAAAATAACTTTTTTGAATTATTTTAATGAAATTTATATATTCTATATACAATAAAATATTTAACATTCAATATTTATGTTTTCTATACATGAGGAATGAATTAGTCCAATTTTGTTCATCAAACTATATTTTTCTAAAAGAGAGTTTTGTTGAATTTTTCATTCATATTATAAAATTTATTATTTAAACTTTTAAAAAACATTGAAAAAAAATATTAATTATTGGAATAATAATTTCAAAATTATCTTTTAGTTAATTTTTTAGAATTTTCTAAGAAGTTAAATTTTTCAATGAACAGTGAAAATGATGGCTTTTTTACAAATATCATTTATTTTATACAATTTATAAACATAAAAATTATTTTAATATGGTTTTAAATGTAAAATTTGTTAAATTAAATATATATTAATCCAATTTAGTTCATTTTAATCAATTTCATATTTAATTTTTATATAAAAACTTTTGAAACTTTTGAAACTTTTCTTTTTCGAAAACATTTTTTTCGTTGCATCTATGGGATTAATTTGAAATTAAATTTTTCCACTTATGTGAATGGTATTTTGAAAAATAGATTCCATATTTATAATAATAATAATAATTTATATTTTCCAATAATGTTAAAATAATTTTTTTACCATAATTACTAGTAAAAATTGTAAAAATAAATTATTGTGGTTAAGGTGAAAATGGGTTTACTAGGGGTTAAACTAAACAAATAAGGCATTAAACGACCTATAAACTTGTATAAACCCAATTTTATGTTAATTTTTAGAACTTATCACCTCTAATGTTCTATAATGTCCCATTTTGGAGACATTTTTCAAGTAAAAAACTTGGGTACACGTTTTTCTTTCCAAAAATTACAAGTGTGCCACTCACCTCACTAAAGATACCCCCTCTCCTCTCATCTTTACACTTCCAAAATCCTTTTTTCAGAAAATATCAACACAAATAAATTCCTTAATTCCCAAATATCATACTATAAGCATTATTTTGGTAAAAAATACAACCCCGAAAGGATTTTGGTGAAAACCAAAAGAAATTTTCTTAAGAAGAGGTAACACCTCTAATCGAGCCTTTTATTTTATTTATTCCTCTACATCCTTATATTATTATTAACCCATTATTATATAATAAAATAATTTTCTACAATATAATTATATGTTTTTATGTTAATTTAATTTCCTACAACCATCTTCACATCCATAAAATAGGATATGAAATCATCACTCATGTGTACGGCGGACTACCACCTCGTGAACTGGTGTTATTCATTTTATATCACCACATCTCATGACTAGATATAATTATTTATTTTTTTATATGTTATATTAATGATATTATTATACATATGATATTATAATCCAATATATACCTTTTTACCACCAAACACACTGGAAAATAATAATGTCACTCGTGTGTACTGTGGACTATCGCCTCGTGAACTGATGTAATGTGTTCTTCATTTGTATTTTAATTGGATGGTAATGAGGATATATTAAATAAGTATATATGATATTGGTAATATATTTATACTTATTTAATTATGATATCACATATACAAACTTACTTTAAATTCTATGGGAATATAATAATGTCACTTGTGTGTACTGCGGACTATCGTCTCACGAAGTGAGGTAATTTGTTCATCACATATCATTATAAGGAAAGTAATAATGATAGGTTAAAATAATCATATTATATATATATATATAATACATAGATATTATTCAATAGTTTTAATATATTATTTATCAATCTTTTTTTTAATATGTTGAGAAAATAGAACATTGTTCATGCATACGTACGACCTACCATCTTCATTAATGGTATATTTTTTTCCTTCTCTAATAATTATATATTACTGTAAATACGTATATATTGAATATATGTTATATTTATATCATGTTCAAAAGTTTTGGTATTATGTAACCACGATCAGATTAATAGGGAAGAAAATAACAATTCAAAATATATACGAAAAACAAAGAAGTTAATACCCAAAACGTGATTTTAACAGGGAATTGTTGATAAAAGTTTAATAAAAGGTCATTATAAAATCATATGTGGTGTGATAAATATTATTATTTTAATTTAATATATTTATAATAAACCTATATTTATTATACATGAGTTTTTAATATTTATAAAGAAATTATAGACTTATGGTAAGGGATTTTCGTCACACTTTTTACTTCTTTAAGACACATGAAATATTATAAACCTATTTATTTTATGTGGTGTATATAATTTCCATGAATATATTTTTGGATTATTATCTATAATATTAAATTCCATACAATAATCTCTATTCCACATAGTTTATTTTTCAAAAGTGACCATAGCGGTAATGGATTTTTGTCTCAAATAGCCTTATTTGGGTCATAATTAATGTTATGCACCTATATTATTCTATGAGGAGTATATAATTTCCTTATGACATTTTAAATCATTAATATACTTTTTTTAATTATATTAAAAGTATCATTTGATGTTATTCTTTAATGAGGCTTATGATTCAAAATATACCAAAGTGGTAATGGTTTTATGATATAATCTCATCGTTTAAGAGGATTGATTATGTTTATGCTTTTAATGATAAAATATTATGCTATATCTTTCAATAAACTCATTTATTTTATTATTATATGGTTATTTATATAGGTTACACGTTTTACCATCATTTTCCACTCCTTTTGTACTCAAGAGTTCAAAATAATGTTTTTAAGAAAAATAGTCTTTATTTCTCTCTTCTGGAGAAAATCATTTTTCTTCCAAAACTGTGTTTTCTAAAAAAGTTTTCAAATTTTATTAACATTTTAAAATGATTTATTAATGAAATTTTTACCCATTTTTTACTTTTTAAAAAATTTAATGGAATATTCATTTCATTTTCCAAATAATACATGTTTGTCTTCTACCAAAAATGTGAAAAGAACTGTTTTCTTAACATGTACGACAATAATGTAATTTCCCATAGTCAATACCGTTAATTTCTTTCAATATTAATTTATATGTTTTCAAGTTTATTTTCAAAGACAATTATTTTTAAAATATTTCTCGTCTTAAAAAAATCCAAGCAGAAAGGATATTTTCCTTAATAAATGATTTAAATAATTTTTAAAGCTTCCTATATAAGTTATGAAGGTTATTTTTAGAGAAATGTATTTCCAAAATATTTTATGAATTTTTAGTTTTAAAAAATGATTTTCATATAAAATTTATTTTCCCCAATAAATGTTCCAAGTGATCTTTCAAAATAATTTTCCATATAATACAGAATCATTTTATATTACTTATGCTTTATTAGGTATGTAATACAAGTAAATTATTCTTATTCTCTCTTTGAATGGTTTGTATTTATAATGAAAAGATATTTACAAAACTCATTTCAATTTCATGGGTTATACCACAATAAAATTATTATAAAACCTTTTTATTTTTTATGGGTTATAATTTGATGAAATGGTGAAATGATTGGGAAACTTATTTCATTTATATATGTTATGTTATGGTGAAATATTTTTAAAAGCCATTTATTTTCAGGGGTTCTTATGTAATGAATGTTTTATAATCTTGATCAACACATATTTATGATTTTAATAATGTGATGTTGGTTATGTTATAAGCAATTATGGTGGTTATGTTATAACCAAAGATGTTTGGGACCAATATCTCCCTCCAAGTCATTGGGTAAAGATTTATATCTCATGAGATAAAAAAATGGAATGGGATGTGAACCCAGTTAAGTAAGGAACTTTATCCACTATGATAGTATTGGGTGTTAACACTGGTTACTACGACGGTTTGAGAAGTGAACTCATTACACTATGGTGTTTTTGGAAATTATCCATGACTAATAAGGAAATGATTTCCAATATTTATGTGTATGCCACAATTCAATGTCTTATGTTAATATTATGCTCTCATTGAGCATGTTCTTTGTTTTCATTATTAGTTTTGTATTTTGAACTACCAATTTTTATTCCATGACTCATGTTTATGATATAGGATATGTAGTGTATGGCTTTCAAATTTTAATCTCATGTTCTCATACCAGTATACTTATGTTATATTGATATCTCTCTTATGTACCCCTACTAAGAAACTGATCTCACACATTATTATTTTTCCTTTTTTAAGGTTATGAAGAATTGTTTTATGTAGTATATATATATATATAAATAATACTAAATTTGAATATATTTTTTGGAAACATCAAATATCCTTCACTAAATTAAAATATTATGTACCTAGTCTCCAAAGGCACTAAACCATTATGATCCTCAGAATGTGTTTGTGTAATGTAATTAATATTCATCTAAAATATGTAATATCTAGGTATGATATGTTTGGGTCACTGCAGATGGAATCAAATGATATTTTTAGTTGAACTTTTGAAACTATAATAGGAAAATTTTGGTGACAACTCTAAGAAAATGTCTAAGTGTAAGAACATGCACTAGTGCAGAAAACGTTTTTTACGTCGGTTATTTTTAATTTTTTACATCGGTTTCTAGCCGATGTTAATACGTGCGACGTTATAAATAAGGTTTTTGACGTCGGTTATTTAAAAACCGACATCAAAAACATAAAATCGCGATGTTTATCACATCAGTTATTTTAGAACTGACGTGATAAAGGGCCTGGAGAATGGTTTATCACGTCGGTTATTGAATAACTGGCATGATAAATGGCCTAGATAATGGTTTATCACGTCGGTTCTTAAACAACCGACGTGATAAACAGGGGCGAGGGGGTTTATCACGTTGGTTCATATAAAACCGACGTGAAAAACCGGGGGAGGGGGGTTTATCACATCGGTTATTCTATAACCGCCGTGATAAACTGGAGGGAGGCGGTTTATCACATCGGTTATTCAATAACCGACGTGATAAACCATTGTCCAGGCCGTTTAGTACGTCAGTTGTTCAATAACCAACGTGATAAACCATTCTCCAGGCCCTTTATCACGTCGGTTATTAAATAACCGACGTGATAAACCATTCTCCAGGCCTTTTATCACGTCGGTTATTAAATAACCGACATGATAAACTATTTTCCAGGCATTTTATCACATCGGTTATTAAATAACCGACGTGATAAACCAATTTTTTTTTAAAAACAGAATGCAGTCATCTTCTCTCCAACAGAATCAACCAGAAAACAAATCAAGAAATCGTACCACAAAAACAGAAGTACATCAAAATTAAGCATGTACATAGATAACATATAAAACTTACCCCCTAGACAGCATCCACCCTCATTTATACCCCATGGACAGCCCTCCCCCACCCCGTTGGAGCCCTCACCCTCGTGTATACCCCCTGGACAGCCCTCCCCCACCCCATTGGAGCTCCCACCCTCATGTATACCCCTTAGACAACCCTCCCCCACCCCATTGGAGCCCCCACCACACTCCTGGACTGCCCCCCGACCCCCGGACACCCCCAAACACCCCTCGACAACCCCCCCCCCCCCACCTGCCTGAACAACACCTCCTCACCCCCTCACCCCACTTGACAGCCCCCACCACACCCCTGGACAGCCCCAAACACCCCTGGACAACCCCCCCCCCCCCCACCCCTAGACAGCACTCCCACACCCCTGGACATGCTTCCCACACCCCTGGACATCCCTTCCACCCCCCAAGACTGTCCCCCCACCCCACCGGATAGCCCTCCCAGACCGCTGGACACCCCCCAACCCCACTGAACACACCCCCACACCCTTGGAACCCCTCCCCCACAGACCCAAATCCATACCATAAAACCATCAAAAGTATACCCAAATAAGAAGTAGAGAAAAATTAAACAGTCACTTATATAACATTCAAAACTTACACTGTCAACTTCAAAAAAAAACTAAATACAACATAAACAACTACCAAATACACAATTAAAACGACAATATTCAAAATTACATTTTACATTACAAACAACTAAAATTCAATCAAACCTATAAAATAATTTGACCACTCCACTTGTACGTGTTTGATATCTTCAGCAGTATAGGGTTGAGGGTCATCAAAAAGCTCCAAATGAAAAATAAGATAGTTAACGTGTATAATGAATAAATCAAATTGAAATATTATTGGAAAAGTTTAAGAGGAAATCGTACCAGGTCAAAATTCACAACGGTCCTAGTTGTTATTATTTCATACATAAATCTTAACATATAATATCCACATTCGATGAGGCCTTGTTGTTCATGACAATTCTGTTTTGAATGACTATAAATTCAATATATTATTTTTATGTAATAAATCAAAAAGTACAAATTATAAATGGAAATTTACCTTCGCATTTACATATTTGATCATTGCATTTCTTTTCTTTGTGTTTTTTCAAAAGTAGACCCATGCACTGTTTGAAAATAATACGAATGGGGTAAATTTAAAATTCATTATAATATATAAAACTATTGAGAAATTGAAACTTACTTTTCCAATATATTCTTATAACTTTCCCACACATCACCATGAACAGAGCATATCCAATAAAGAGATTTCTCCCTTGGGCAAAAAATCCCTAACATCCAATGATCACTGATAAAAGGAAATTTAATGTTAGTAGTTTTTTATGTTAAAAAATAATTAACTCTTTGAGAGAAATGTGTTTCATACCTCTCACAAAAAAGGCATCATCCAACATTGTCTGATTATATTCTTTTCAAATCTTTCAGCAATATAAACAATTCTTTGTTCCTCAGTCAATGCACATGCTTCAGGGGAAATCAATTGCGGGTCCATGAATCCATATACTTCTGTCAGTTCATTCCTCTCACAAATTTTATAAATATACCTAATACAAAACATACATAAGTATACATTTTTAATAAATATAACGCAGGGAAAAGATGTTAAGACTTACATGGAAAAAATTTGCACCACGTTTATGCCCAACTTATCTCTAGTAACAAGCTCCATGATATCAGATTTTGTAATCCCCACACTTATTTCATGTCCACAAACATGAGATTACATTGGAAACTCATAAAAACCCAACAACAAATGTGAATATCTTGACAATCTGTCAAGACCACTGGAATCTGTATCTGATGTCATAGCATGTTGTCTTTATTGTTGTCTATACAGTATTTCATTACCTTTGAAGTATTCTTGTGAAAAAAAATTGAGAAATATAGTAGTTTTTAAATGATAAAAACAACTTTAATAAAAAAATAAAATAAAAGATATAACATTCATACCTCTATGGTAATGAGTCGAAGAAGTCTGGATGGCCAAACTAAAAAATGGCCGATACTCTATCCAACTGTCGCCACCTCATCTGTAGGTATTGGTACCCTAGATGATCTATCTATAATATCCTGTACAGTGACCCTCTGATTCTCTACCTCTAATTGTTGATGATGAACTATATCTGCTATACAATATACCAACCCGTATGCTACTATATGATGTTGAGAATCATCAACATACAACTCGCAATATGTAGGAAGCTGCGGCGGAGGCATATGATAAAAAATGGGGTCCGCAGGCTGAGGTGGGGGAGTGGGAGCTACTGGCGGAGGTGGAGGATAAATAATGGGGTCTGCATGGGGAGGTGGAGGAGTGGGAGCTGCAGTCTGAAATTGTCTTTGTATTTCTGCAAACATAGACTGCACCGACTCTCTAATCTTGTATTCCATCGTCGCATTAATATTTTGAACATCAGCCTCCAAGGATTCTATTTTTTTTTATAAACCCCCTCAATGTTAGAAGTTAAAGAACGTGGAAACACTTTTCTTACCGATACACCTGCCGGATATCCTCTTACACAACCAGGATGTTCGGGCCTTCCCAATGCTGCAAATAAAATATCTTCCCTCCCAGTAGCTATAAATGTCCCCTCTGAACTCTGCTCCTCAAGAGAGTCCTGTATTAATTAATTGAACATTTCCGTAATGATTGAAACTTATATGAAGAAAAAAGTTAACTTAAATAAATTAAATAGATATCTTATAATCCTCTCAGCTACGATTCTCGATTCTTCCGAAAGATATTGCCCTTTTTTCCCTTCCGAGCTCTCTTCCATTTTTCATGTCTAGATGGAGGGGATGGAGGGGCCACCTCTCCAGAGCTTGAAGACTCAGCTCTTAGTTGTTGAAATTTTTCCACCATCATTTTTTCTTCCAATAATGTATACCCTCCCCGAGATAAACTATGAGGGTATACATTTTTATATTGGATCTCCTGATGAGCTTTCCTTGTTTGCTGTTATTTAAGAATAATAAATCATTAACAAAACATTAATAAAATCATTTATATAAGAAAGTTTATAAAATTTTACATTGCCCTTACCAGAAATGAATCTTTTTTTCTACTTTCAAAAAACTTTCTCCATGTGTCTTCATCTATAAAAGGATATATACGACATGGATTGTCATGACTCCTATGACCATAAATGAAATCAGATGAGAGGGTTGATTTGAAATCCCTCCATCTCCTGGCAGCCAACGATAATCATTTCTTCCTGACTCCTCTAGTGTCTGGAATATCAAATGTCATCTGATAAAGAAGAGGTTAAACATATTATATATACTAGAAACATTAAAAGAATTTTCAAACAATGACAAAAGATCTTACCAAAATAGTCTCCCACAACTGAGAGATAATCACTTTATCCACACCTCTCAAATCATCATACAGAATGCTTACTTTGTTCTTAGCCTGAGTTGCAACAAAACTCTTAAAATCTTTGGCATTCGGACCTCTAGGAATATCATCATCATCAAACTCAACTACTATCCTCTGATCCTGCGTACGGGCAAGTGATAATTTTGGTAAACGTGTGCACCCGCGTTTACCAACCTTTGAACTCTTTGTCGAAATAGGAGCATGTGAATGTTCATCCCCAGAGGTATGACCAGCAATATGCTCCTCTCCAGAATCATGTGGTTGATCATCTGAATGATCTGTTATTATCCTTCAAATCAAAAAAACAAACGTCAGTTCACAAATATACAAATTCAAATATTTTAATACTACTGTAATCAAAAATAGAAAAGTGTACTAAGTTACATAATAGTAAACATTGGTAATATGGTAAGCATTTTAAACAATGGTAAAGATGGAAAAGATGGTCAAGATGGTCAAGACGGTAAAAATTGAAAAAATGGTAAACCTGGTAAACATTGTAAACATGGTAAAGTAATTGTCAGTGAACAAATATACAAATTCAAATATTTTAATACTACTGTAATCAGAAAATAGAAAAGTGTACTAAGTTACATAATAGTAAACATTGGTAATATGGTAAGCATGTTAAACAATGGTAAAGATGGAAAAGATGGTCAAGATGGTCAAGATATTAAAAATGGTAAAAATGGTAAACCTGGTAAGCATTGTAAACATGGTAAAGTAATTGTCAGTGAAAAAAAATAAGCATTTTAAAATTCATGTAATGGTTATAAACATGATAAAGTAAACTAAACAAACTTAAAACAAACAAAAAGATATACTTATTTTATTTTAAAACATGTTTTAATAAATAAAAAAACTTACGATATCTAACATTTATGGAAAAAATAAATGTAAACAAGAAATAAACATATGTTACCTGTAATTTTAGGAATGTACAGATGGATTGGTTTCCCAAATTCCTTCGTCATGATCGTTCCTTATGGCACAAACTATGTATTCAACATGATCGTCATTATGTTCTGTTAATATTTCCATGGAAGTAGGGATCTCACATAAATCAGCATATTCATCAAGTTCATCCTCACCAACATATTGTTTTTTCCCTTGTAAAACAACAGCCCACTGCATATCTGATTGATCTACTACATAAAAAATTTGTTTTGCATGTGTTTCCATTATAAAAGAATCAGTTGTGTCTTCCAATCTATTAAGATTAACAAGTGTCATTCCAAATTCATCGTGTCTGACACTGTTGTTACCGTTAAACCATTTACAGTTTAAAACGGGAACTTTAATTTTAAAGTAATCAACCTCCCATATGTCTTCAATCACTCCATAATATGCATTTGATGCAGAAATTGGGTTTTTGTCCTTAGCACTCGAAAAATGCATTGCTTCTGCAAACACCAATACACCACTATTTAGAACTGCACTTCTGTTTTCCTGAGCTTTTGTATGAAATGTATAACCATTAATGTCATAATCAGACCATGTTATCACATTTAAACATGGACCACCCACTATCCATTTTAATGTCTCTGATACATCTGATCTACCAAGAAAAGTCTTATTAATCCATGACAAAAAAGTTTTGATGTGCTCATTCAAAATCCACATTTCTTTCTTCTTTGGATGACATTATTTCAACTCATTAATATGAAATGTGATATACGGTTGAGCATCAGCTATGTTATTCAAGATGTATGATTCTAACTTCTTCATCTGTTCAGCTGACAATGATTTGACATTCAAGCTACGAATCCCCTTTCCCTCATTATTAACTCGTTCATGGCGAGATGGAGGCAAACCTATGTGTTGCGCCGCAGCCAAGTAGCTCGTACAAAACTCTGCTACCTCCTCAGAAATATACTTTTCAATAAAGGAGGCTTCAGGTCGATATAGATGTTTAACATACCCCTTTAATATTTTCATATACCTTTCAAAAGGATACATCCAACGAAGATATACAGGTCCACAAAGCTTTATTTCTCAAACCAGATGAATCATTAAATGCACCATTATATCAAAAAAAATTGGAGGAAAATACATTTCCAATTGACAAAGTATAAAAATTGCATCCCTTTAAAAAATGTTCAAAGCATTCACATCAATCGCCTTGTTACAAATTTAATTGTAAAAATAACACAACTTCATTATAGTCTTTCTGACACGAATGGGCAATATTCCACGCAATGCAACTGATAGAATTTGTTGCATCATGACATGACAATCATGTGATTTCATACCTATCAACTTCATGTCCTTCAATGAGACAAAATTTTTTACATTAGAAGAATAACCTTGAGGCACTTTGGTATCATGAAGACACTGACAGAAGCTAATTTTCTCCCTCTTTGATAATGTATGACAAGCCGGGGGAAGAAATGTTCGTCTTCCTTTAGGAGTGGGAGCTAACTCCAAACGTATTCCCATTGATAGTAAGTCTAATCTTGCATTCAACCCATCTTTAGTCTTTCCTTTAATATCTAACAATGTTCCAATCAAAGAATCACAAAAATTCTTCTCCACGTGCATGACATCAATATTATGTTTAACTTCATGATACCTCCAATATGGTAGCTCAAAAAAAATTGACCTTTTCTTCAAAATATGTCTATCATTACCAGATTTATGTGTCTTTCCCAATGTCACGTCAAGGTTTTTCACCCTCTCAAAATACAGATTAGGGGATAAAGGTTTTGGAGCAGTATCAAATTCTTGTGAGCCATTGAATGCCTTTTTTAGTCTTCTATAAGGGTGTTCTATAGGCAAAAACTTTCGATGACCCATGTACACTGTTTTCCTCCCATGATGCAATTGACAATAGGACGTCTGTTGTTCGCAAATTGGACATGCTTTATGCCTTTTAACACTATATCCAGACAAATTTCCATACGCTGGGAAGTCATTTATAGTGAACAGAAGCACTGCATGCAGTTGAAAATATTCCATTTTATAAGAATCATACACCCTAATACCATCAGCCCATAATAGTTTCAAATCATCAATCAACGGTGACAAGTAAACATCAATATCATTACCGAGTTGCTTTGGACCAGAGATCATTGTACTCAACATGACATATTTTCGCTTCATACAAACTTCAGGAGAGTGGTTGTAAATTACCAATAAAACAGGCCATGAACTATGTGTGCTACTGAGTGTTCGGTATGGATTCATTCCATCTGTGCACAACCCTAGTCTGAGATTTATAATTTCATTTCCAAATGTAGAATACTGCGCATCAATTTTCTTCCATTTTGTACAATCAGCTGGATGACGTATTTTTCGATCACATACCCGCTCTTCAGCATGCCATCTTAACCTTTTTGCATCATGTGAATTAGCAAATAAACGTTTGAAACGATTAATTATAGGAAGATACCAAAATACCTTTGAAGGGAGTTTTGTAATCTCTACATCACCCTGTGATTTTTCTTTCACCTTATACCATGATGTCCCACATTTAGGACACTCTGACAGAAATTCATATTCCTTCCTATATATAATACAGTCATTTGGATAGGCATGTATTTTCTTGTATCCCAATCCCATCAGGCATAATATTTTATTGGCTTTGTAATGTGAATCTGGAAGATCGTTATCTTTTGGAAGAATGTCTTTCATCAATTGTAGTAGCTCTATAAAACTTATGTCACTCCATCCATGCTTCGCCTTCAGGTTAATCAATCTTAACACCACCGAAAAAACCGTAAAATCTGTACAACCTGGATATAATGGTTTTTCAGCATCACCATATAGACGCGCAACTATCGGTTCTATCTCAATTTGTTCTGCTACAATATCACGAATCATTTCTTCAATTCCATCGGAGTTACCATCTTGCGAATCATCATCATCAGTGACATTCCGTCGAGTTTCACCATGCCAAATCCAAGGGCTGTAACTCGGATTAAAACCATGACAAATCAGATGATATTTTATCTCTCTACTTTTCAACTTCTTCATATTCAAACATTTCAGGCATGGACAGAAAAAAATGTCACTACTTGGAACATTTTGTTTTTCAAATTCCAAAAAGGCATCAACACCTTCCTCAAATTCATTGCTCATTCGATTTTCCGTAATCCAACTTCGACTCATTACTACCTATAACAAATATCAACAAAAAATATATATTTTTAAGATAATACAAATACATGTTTATATGAAAAAATCATAATTTGAATGTAAAACAATTTAAAATATAAAACAAATCTATAGGTATTTAAAAAAATATGATTGAATATTATTTTTAAAACAAAATATAGTTAGATATAACAGTTTTAAATTTCATTGAATCAAAGAAAACCATAACGCCTACATAGTTTAATATTGATTGCGGTTTTGATGTTTTAATATATTAGATAAACAACCTATTTTAAATGGCGTGCAGACCTTGATATTGGTCTTCATCACCCTTCGGTGTGACTGGAAAAAAGAGGTCTACCAGTATGTTATTATTTTATCAGCAATTCACTCATTCTTGTTTCTGATGATCGTTAATTGCATTGGCAGGCTGAGAGGGCCGCCCAGCGCATCCAACACTGGTCTGCTCAGAATAACAATAGTCCCACTGATTCGGTTTAATCCTTTATTTCTGATTTTTAATCCCATGTAACATATCTTGTGGGGATTTTATTTTGTACTTGGCCTTCAACTTTAACAGTTATCAATCAAAATAAAACTCGACTAAAAACTCTATTTATTTTTGGTTTTCAAAATCCAAAAACGAAAACAAAACAACCATGGACAAAAACTGAATTCCAATTACAGGAAACATGTTCAGAAATTCTAAACACCAAGAATTAACAAATATCAACAACAATAGTGAACAGCCTGGCAATTACAAGACTATACAATTATTCAAATGCAAACTGCTTATATTAATTCTCATAAAAACAGAAAACAAAAATCTGTAAAAAAACTAATTCAACCAAAACAGAACCAAAAAACATAAGAAATAATTTCCAGATTAGGCAACATTTATATCCAGAACCATAAGCATGTTCTAGCACATAATGTAACCATAATAGTGAGCAATATTAAATAATGTCACCAACAATCAGCATCTATTTACATAAATTCAACATAGTCTGTTATATCAACAAAATACAAATAACCATTTTCAATAACAAAAAATTCAATGAGATTCTCAACATGATTAAATAGAAAAGCATATCTGATGCAAACAAATTACATCAAGAATCGAAACAAAAACGAACGAAATAAATTCGTGGAAGGCTTACTTGAATGTTGCGAGTTGAGATGATAGATCCGAGAGGAGTGAAGAAGATAAACAATGAAGCCAAAATGAGTTTAACACAGGTCGATCGACGAGCCGATTAGGGTTTACCGTGCGAGAGAGACGAGCCGGCGGACTGTCATCGAAAAATCATAAATGACAGTCCACGGGATTTAATTTCTTTAAAAGTTTTATAACGTCGGTTAATATATAACCAACGTTATAAACTATTTTTTAAATTTATAACGTCGGTTATTTTAAAACCGACGTAAAAAATCTCCTGCGCTTTTGTTTTTTACGGTGATTATTTTATAACCGACGTAAAAAACGAGATATTTACGGGTTTTTTACGTCGGTTATTTTATAAACGACGTAAAAAACCCCCCCGTGCTTTGGCTTTTTACGTCGGTTATAAAATAACCGACGTAAAAAACGCGTAGATATCTCGTTTTTTATGTCGGTTATAAGATAACCGACGTAAAAAACCAATGCGCGGGGGGTTTTTTACGTCGGTTATTTGGAAACCGACGTAAAGAACCCGATATCTACGCATTTTTTTACATCGGTTGTTTTATAACCAATGTAAAAAACCAAAGCACGGGGGGTTTTTTACGTCGGTTATTTGGAAACCGACGTAAAAAACTCGATATCTACACCTTTTTTACGTCGGTTATCAAATAACCGACGTAAAAAACCAAAGCCCGGGGGGGTTACGTCGGTTATTTTATAACCGACGTAAAAAACCCCGCGCTTTGATTTTTTACGTCCGTTATTTGATAACCGACGTAAAAAACGCGTCGATATCGGGTTTGTTACGTTGGTTTCCAAATAACCGACATAAAAAACCCCCCGTGCATTGGTTTTTTACGTCGGTTATAAGATAACCGACGTAAAAACCTAACAGGCGCGATTTGTAACGTCGGTTATTAAAATAACCGATGTTAAAATTCTACTCGCCGCATTTTTACGTCGGTTATATATAACCGACGTAAAAAATGGTGATGTAAAAAACGATTTCTGCACTAGTGTCGGTTCTTATTTTTTAGGTACGAGTTTCTACTTTTCCTTTTTCATTAAAGTGTTTTTGTGAAAATTAGGAAAGTGGGTAAAATACCAAATTTTTTGACTACATGTCGTGTACTTTTCCACACATCGTATACTTTGGCCATGTGGAATGAGTACATAGGGTGTGTAGACCTGTTGGTAATGAAACATGTAAAAAACTGATTATACACCGTGTATAGGGTATTTAAATGTCATGTATTCAGTTGGAAGGTGAACAGTAAGGTGGTGGAGTTAGTCACCACCGGAGCGACAGTACACGCCATGTAATCAGGAATACATGTCATGTACTCGTGTCGACGGATGAACAGTGCCACGGTGGAAAGGAGTCGCCAGAGGAACAGTTTAAAAAAATGAAAAGTACACATCATGTACTTGAGAGTGCTCACCGTGTAGTTTTGCTTCTACTTAAAAAGGTCAGTATCCTCCTCTGTTCATGGAGGAAGCTTAGAATGTCATTTGGAGCTATGGAGGACGGCCGGAGCATCGTAGATCAGCTGACTGTGCACCGGGAATCTGTTTCTGCTTCTGTCAATCACATTGGGACTGTACGGGTAATCCCTCCCTTCTCCTTGCACTGTTCTTACCAATTCTTCCTCTAAGGGGCGTTATTTAGGTTTGAACGGTAATTCTCTTATCCTAGATCTATGTCGTTCTTGGATGATTCGGGAGGCGTCGTTCACGTATGTCGATCAGAGACGATCGAGGTAGGTGGTCTGGTGTTTAAATTTCAACGGTTGTGTGTTTTGTGTACCACTGTGCTAGGTGACCATGTTTGGGGTGTCTTATGCCTGAGGCCTTGCATAATTAAAAACCTAGAATTTCATAGGTAGTTTAATGAATATGTATAACTATTGTTTGCGATCACTTCTTGGATCCAAGACCACCCCAGGGGTGTGTTCCTCTGTTTATCCATTTGGACAGGATACCCAAAGGTATGCCATGATTATAATGCGTATTGAATTGCCTTGAGAGAAATTACATATAAATTTCTTTTTAATGCTTTGGGCTCTTCCCATTTACTTGTTCCTGAGGGAAATATTATTTTCAGCCTGAGGGCATTGTTTTTTTAGCCTGACGAAAAGGTACTACTTAGCCTGATGGCAATATCCTATTTCTCCTGAGGAAAACACTTCTTATGCCAGAGGGAAGTGACTTTTTTTCCTAAGGGAAATATCTCGTACTCCTGCGGGCAATATTCGATAGCCTGAGGGAAAGCCTGAGGGCGTGGTTTTATTAAATTAACATGAGGGAAAGGTTCTGATTGGCCTGAGGGATTGGTTCTGATGATTACATAATGTTATTAAATTGATCTGTTAAATGAATATTAAAATGGAAATATAACTAGTAAAGTTAGTTACTTTTGAGTACTGCTTTGTCTATTGCATTTACCACTGCACACTATTGTTACACATTTTCACTGACAGTTGGGCATGAGCCTTTGGTGGGTTCCTACTGGGATTTATTTCTCACACCCTATTTGGTTCATGTCTTCGGCCCAAACAGATTAAATTTTTGCAGGTGTGGATAGGGTCAAAGGTCCCTATACAGGTACATGATTGTAGTAGAGGAGTAGGAGATCATGGGATCGAGCTTTGGCTTGTGATGATGCTGTGTTCTATTTACTCTGATTAGTTTTGTTTGGTTGTACCTTGTACTTTGATTTGTATTGTATTGTATTACAGTGTATCATGTTCTAACTTCTTTCGTAGAATTAGTGACATGCTTCATCTTTATATATATGACTGTTGGTTCTCTTTTATTTCAGTTGCATATTTTTTACTGCTTCCGCATTTGTATGTTTACATATTTTATTCTACTGCGCTACACTTTGAAAAAATGAGGGAATAGTTTCCCCATTATTAGTCCTTGGCACTCGCTGCTAGTCGGCAGCCTCAGGAGTTTGGGGAAATGCGCTTGAGGCCATGTGACCAACCGGGTTCAAGTCACCCGTTGAATGGCACCCTGATCCAGGACGTTACAAAGTGGTATTAGAGGCAGGTTCTTTTCATTGACTTACTGTTTGGAGCCTTAGTCAGGGATAGTACTGAAATGGTATTTGGTAATAAGTTGTGCCCGGGAGTAGCTAACCCGTGTATAGGGTAAATCCAGTCTACCTCGGTTATTGCAATTTTTATAATTTTTCAATTTTACTTTTGATTTGATTTTCACCGTTGGGTGATGCACTTGTGGTGTGCTGTTTATATTTTATACATGGTTTCTATTTAGTCGAAACCTGGTGAGATGAGGGTATTCCATCTCATGCATCATTTCGGCAAATTCTAGAAATCACTTTTCATGAATTCTTCCATGTCAGGTTGGTGTATTAGAAATTTCATGTTGTTGTGATAGTTGTTGTGCTAGAAAATCATGCTATTTTGATAGCTGCTTTGATAAATACTGGCTATTCAATAGGTTATTTTTGTGTGAGGTTTTGATATAATGAATACCAAACTTTGGTTTTTTGGGGAGTATGGGCCCTCAATAACCGGAATTTGGTGGATCATTGACATGTTTATTTTGTTATAACAAGTGTAAAATGCCAAGATTTGATTCGTAGGAGGTGTGGGCCCTCACAGATAAAAATTTGGCACTTAGGTGTTGTATTCAGTGTTTCTGAGTTCCGGAGTAGTTTCTAAGGCTTGTTGTCCAGAAAAACCCAGAATACACACCATGTAGTTTTGAATACATGCCTTGTATTCTTCTGTTTAGGAAGAAAGGGAAAAAATTGAGTACACACCATAAAACCTAAGTACATGCCATGTACCCTAAGTACACTCCTTGTAGTAGCTAACCTTGTTATAGGACATGTGGGAAGAGACACGGGATAGGTAAGTTCTAGAGGGAACATGTCGTGTAGTTATTTCACACGTCGTGTTGTGAAGACCATATGTCCGCCCATGTAACTAACAACATAGATGGAAGAAATATTTTCTTGTACACGTCGTGTCAATGATGAACACACCGTATAGTGTGACCTAGGGACCCGGCTGTGTAGCTAATAAACACGGGTCGGTGTTACCTCTTCTGGATCATGTCGTGTACCTATGGGGAACGCCGTGTAGTCCTTACCGGGGGAAAGACCGTGTGGACTTGGCCATGTGGCTGGAAAGACAGAGATGTGTACATGCTGTGTGTGGGTGTCACGTGCCGTGTAGTGTCAGCTGAGTGGTCAGCCTTGTCTCTAACAACACGGGCAGTTGGAAATTAATTTTTACACGTTGTGTCTATCTGGGACACACCGTGTAGTTTTTTTCAAAGGAGAGCTATGTTTCTAAGCCATGTGGAAGGACTCGGGTAGGGAAAGAGGATTCAAGTACACTCTGGGTCTGTGGACAACAGGCCGTGTGTTTGGCGTGTTACCTGACCAGTTTAGCTGGAGTACACGCCCATGTGGATGGCTTGTGAGAACACACTATTTAGTATTTATACACGCCATGTAGTTAAGTTTTATAAATCTTGAATTCTTTCATTCTCCTATTCTCTTCTTGGTCTCCATTTTTTAGTCTTTGATAATCTTGATTTAAGGCATGTGTTTTACCTTTAAAAGTCATGCTGCTGAGACAACCTCGAGTTTTTATCCTGGAGAGCAGCAACGATTATACTCTAGAGATGGTAGTCCATGGGCTACCAATGGATCCTCCAACAGAGCCAGATGCGGTGCCAGCCGTTATACTAGACACAGGCGCGGAGGCGCAATTCCGTGAAGGTCTCATGCGGTTTATACAGACCTTCTAGGGAGCACTGTAGGCCGCCACGTCTATGGAAGAGCTAACTCATATCTTCCAGCAGCAGAATCCACCTATGTTTTCAGGGGATGGAAAACCACAGGCTACATATTCATGGCTGGATTCGATGCAGATGATATTCAAGCATCTTGAGATGCCTCCATGAAGGAGGGTCAAGCTCACGACTTATATGTTGTGTGATTCCGCATAGAGGTGGTGGGATGTCACCACCCAGTCTGAGCATCACTGAGACATGGCGGGGGAAGATTTTCAGGCAGTCTTCTACGACTTCTTCTTTCCTGAGATGCTATGAGCAGATCGAGCCTGAGAGTTCATGAATATGATGTAGGGAGCTATGTTAGTGATGCACTATTCTATCAGCTTCACCAAGATTCAGCGTTTTTCTCCTGTTCTGGTGGGATATGAGACATTGAGGGATCGACACTTTGAGGATGGTATTCGATATGACATCCAAGCACTGGTGAAAGTTTTTAGGTTGCCTATGGTACATGCTATTGTGAACTAGGGACTGATTACTGAGAGGAACCTGTGGAAATCTAGTGGTGCAGGTCAGGGCAGTTCAGCACTAGTTTCTAGTACTATTTATACTAGGAAGAGGAAGAGACAGATGATTTTCTCTCACGGTGGCAGTACTAGCCAGGAGATTAATTTAGGTGGCCCGGTCATATTCTACCAATGTGGTAGAGAGGGGCACAAGAGACGTCAGTGTACCTGTGACCTAGTGGAGTGCTGAGATTGTGGCAAGATGGGTCATCTACAGCGCTTTTGCAGGGCATTTCCACCAGTGGCTAGTGAGAGGACTTCTGTGCAGACTTGATCGTACGATGATTCACTATGTCATTTTCACCCTTACATCATTATATTAAACTGAATTTCTATTGTAATTTCCAAAAATAATAACAAATTGAATTCCATGTTTTAATAATTTATTTTGTGTTTATATCTATTAAAAAGGCCCAATGTTACTTTTCATTAAAATTTCATTGAAGGTGAAGGTGATTTGGAGGGCCCATGATGATGTCTAAGAAAAATGGTCCAAACTGCGCAGAATCCAAGCACACTAGTGGATTAATCCGCACACTTCTACTAGACCATTCATCCAATTGGGCTGAATTTTTTTTCTGGTCTAGAACTAATTGGGATACATTTCATAAGAAGAAACCGAAGACTCATTCGGCCATATGATGGAATTTTACACCTGATCTTTCCAGCAGACCAAATCTACATGGATTCAAAAGTGGTGTGTTGTGATCGGTCCATATCTCGAGATATAGGTGTCCAAATTGTGATAAACATTTGGTGAAGACATCCAAAAGGTGGGGCTACAACTTTTTTATTTTCTCCACATCGAGATAAGGCTTTTTGGATGTTGAAACACCTATGAAAAGTGGTTTTAATAATTCTGTGTGCTCAAAACCACCTTCCCATTTTCCTATAAAATGGAACCTTGGGCTTCTCATTTTCAAGTTTGACCATAAGGAAAAGCTCTGGTATTTTGGAGACCCAAATGAGTTCTATCCTCATACTTGAAGTTCTGGTGGGCCCTATCCTCATACGGTAATCAAGGATGAAGAGGGAGTTCCACCCGTGTCTCCTCCTCCTCTCGATGGCGAGATAAACGGTAGACGATAATTTCGAGGGAGCTACACATATTTGGCAGGGAGTTTCGGCACTTGATACTCTACTGGTTTTTTGTAATTTTATTGTGGATTATTTCACTTATGTCTTATCTAAACATATTTCTCTTATGAGTTCATTTCTTGGGTTTTATTAAGTGAACCTCTTTTCATTTCAACACTGATTAGGTTGAAATTTCAAGTGGGAAACTTGAGATGTTCCGATTGGGAAACACGAGGATCCTCTTTCTCTCACACATACAAAAGATATTAGTATGATTTGGTATCCTTTAATATGTTCTTGAAGTCCAAACCTTGACAACACGATCGTTGTTTCGAGGGTTGGTACTATGTGCAATGTTTAGAGAGGCAAGAGGGGAATCAAGATCTTCACAGCCTTCAACCAAAGAATTAAACAAAACCATGTGACATTTTCAGAACAATGAACTACCCAATAAGTTAAGTGAACTTGAAGTTATACCCTTATCTCATAATTCTTAATCATCCACCTTATTCTTTCAACTATTAAACTCTTTAAGTTATTTTATTTTCTTGAAACTGTTTTCAAAATCACCCCCCCCCCCTCTTTTAGTAATCTTTATTAAGAATACACACTATAAGCCACCAACGCTCCTTGAGAGATGACCTATGGTCTTCCCTAAACTATAAATAAACCTTAAAAACATAATCAATTTGACATGTTATGACAACGTGGTCAAATTTTGGTGTCGTTGTTGGGGAGCGCTTTGGTTTTTAGTCCATTTTTTTAAAAGATTTTTGTAAAATTTTGTGAATATTTATTTGTTATATATTATACCTTTACCTATATCTTTGTGTTCTGATATATTTATTGTGTAGGTTTGGTGCATCATGCATTCTAATATGGGAAATTTACCTCCTTTCGAACCCGAACCATAGAGGATCTTATGTCAGTGGCCCCGAGACGCCCAAGAGAACCCATCGAAGGAGGACACACAAAACACTGACACTATTTTTTATCCTTCCTCCTCTTCTTCTATAACCAATATAAAAACTGAAATAAAGTTGAATAATATGGCTGAAAACAACCGAACATTAAAATAACTAACCTCTCCGGACCTTGATATCCAACCCACCTATATTCAATTACAAGGTGAGGCACCCAATTTTGAACTAAAATCTGGCTTAATTAATCTATTATCAAGATTCTATGGACTTTCTGGAGAGGATCCACACAAGCACTTAAAATAATTTCATATTTTTTTTTCAACATTAAAACCTACTAATGTGGATTAGGAACAAGTAAATCTTATAGTATTTTCATTTTCTTTGGAAGACATTGAAAAAGATTGGTTATATTATGTTAATTCTCTAATAAGAGGCTGGGTGGACATGAAATGCGTTTTTCTTGAAAAATATTGCCCAGCCTCTCGAACTGCAATAATAAGGAAATAAATTTGTGGGATAAGAAAATCTCAAGGGGAAACATTACAAGAATATAGGGAACTTTTTAAAAGGTTATGTTCAAGTTTTCCACACCAATAAATAAGTGATCAACTTGTAATTCAATATTTTTATGAAGGTTTAATCCCTATTGATCGAAATATAATCAATGTTGTAGCAGGTGGTGCGCTGGTAGATAAGACCCCAATTGCTGCAAGGAACTTAATTGAGAACATGGAAAAAAACACTCAACAATTTGGTACAAGGTCTAGCGTACCCATTCGAGGTGTCCATGAGGTGCAAAGCACTGAATTCGAGAAGAAGGTGGACACAAAGTTTGAAGAGGTAAGTACCCTTCTTCAAAAACTTTCCCTTTCCCAAGGGAAATCCCAATCTCCTCCTCCCATCCATTGTGGTATATATTCTTCTAACACCCACTACTCATACCAATGCCACCAATTGAGAGAAAATTCTAAAAGTTATGAGGCAATCTTCCCAGGACGGCCATATAACCAACTCTTTAAGCAAGAACCATACTATACATCCAACTCTGGGTGGAAGGAGAACCAAGACTATAGGAAAGGGGGGTATTCAAACAAACCTCAACAACAATGGAACCAACTAGGGCAAAGTAGTCATCAACCACCACCACCACCTAGAAACCCTCAGCCACCCCAAAGGCCTTTCCAACAAACCCCTCAAAAACTTGATCCTAGCCTAGAAGATATGATGAAACAAATGGCTGCTAACAATATCCAATTCCAACAAACCACTCAGGCAGCCATACAAGACCTCAAAACCCAATTAGGCCAACTAGATAACTCAGTGGGTGAAATTCAAAGTCATGGGTCAGGTAAACTTCCCTCTCAACCAGTAATTAACCCTAGGGATAAATGAAATGTTAGTTAAATCACCCTTAGGAGTGGAAAACAACTAGAAAGTAAAATGAATCCTCTATTAGAGTAATCCCCTCCTGAGGAAACCTCCCTCCCAACCATTAATAATGTTCCAAATGTTTAAAAACCTTGTCCTGAGATGATCCCTTCTAATGGAAAGAGTGTGAATATTTATGAGTCACCTAGCCCAACCATTCCTCTTATATTTCTTCAAGGCCCCCCTAACCAAGAAAACAAAAGGAAACTGAACTTGATAAGGAAATATTGGATATTTTCAAGAAAGTGCAGGTTAACATCCCATTGATTGATGTTGTGAAGAAAATTCCACGGTACGCTATGTTTATAAAGGAGATGTGTACAAACCAAAGGAAACTTTGAGGTGATGAGAAATTGAGCTTGGGAAGGAATGTTCAGCATTGATAGAGCCATCACTTTCCACCAAGTGCAATGATCCTGGAACATTCTCAATTTCACGAACCATAGGGTAGTATTCTTTTTCTAATGTTATGCTTTATTTAGGTTCCTCTATAAATGCAGTGCTTCACTCTATTTACTCTACATTGGAGGTCGGGGAACTGAAGCCCACTAGAATTATTGTTCAACTTTCTAACAGGAGTACTGCACACCCCTCTGGTGTGTTAGAGAATGTTCTTGTGAGGGTCCAAATTCTAATTTTTCCTGCTGGATTTTATGTGCTTAAAATGGAGGATGATAGGATGAATGGACATGCTCTGATTATATTGGGGAGACCTTTCTTGAAAACCACCAAAACCATAATTAATGTCCACAATGGTACATTATCTATGGAATTTGGTGGTGACATAGTCCATTTCAAGATCCTTGATTCCATGAAGCACCCCCCAGAAGAACATTCCTCTCTCTCTATTAATTCAATTGATGTACTCCCTACCCCTAAAAAAATAACTTTTCTTTCCCCTGATCCCCTTTCTGAATTTTTTTCATTGATAGAAATGATAGAAAATAATTCATACATTATTTATTATAGTGGTATAGAAAAGTGTCATGCATGTTCATTGATTGATGATTTGTTGAACACTGATGATCCACTGACCATCGATGATACTTCTAAGCTTGTAAAAGCTCATTCATTATCCAAAGTTGATACCAATGAGCAGTTAGATGAGATCAGTGACCTCTAACTTTTACACACACTCCCATCAATCCAAAATCCACCTGAATTGGAACTAAAACAACTGCCTCAATATTTAAAATATTCATATCTTGATAATGGAAACAAGTTTCCCGTCATCATTGTTAGTTTACTCCCTCCTGAGCATGAATTGCAATTGCTTAAAATTTTGAGGGATTATAAACAAGAATTGGGGTGGACACTTTCTGACATTCCTGGTATTAGCCCATCAATTTGCACACATCATATTTTGTTAAATAATGAGGCTAAACGAGTGAGATAGCCACAACATCGAATGAACCCAAACCTCTTAGAAGTTGTGAAAAATGAGGTAACAAAATTATTGGCTACTGAAATCATTTAACCCATCTTTGACAGCCAATGGGTCAGTTCCATTCAAGTAGTTCCTAAAAAGACTAGCCTTACAGTAATTAAAAATGAAAACAATGAATTGGTTCCAACTTGTGTGCAGAATAGTTGGCGTGTCTGTATAGACTATCACTGACTAAACCAACACATGAGGAAGGACCATTTCCCTTTGCCATTCATTGACCAAATGCTAGAGAGGCTAGTGGGTAAGTCCCACTACTGTTTCCTTGATGGGTATTCTGGATACTTTCATATCCATTTTTCCCCTAAGGATCAGGAAAATACAACCTTCAAATTCGTCTTTTGTAACACCCCAAGCTTCCACGGTATACTTCTCTTTGAAAAATACAGTAGTGTGTGTTGTACGCAACTTTGAGTTCTAACACACACCACAACCAATCAAACTAGCCGTTATGAATAGTAATACCCACTTTTTGAAATTTTATAAATTTTATCTTTCAAAATGATCTTCATTTTTGGATTTTGAAAATCAAAATTAGCTTAGGGTGAATTTTTGGTATTTTTCTGAAAACATTAAATTTTTTATGAATAGTGAAAAAACAATAAGATAGAGTTTAAAACTAAATTTTTATTTAAATAATTATTTATTTTATTTAAATTTAATTAAGTTCAAAATAGATACATAATAACTTTATTAGTTCAATGTAATTCATTGGAGTTAGTTTATAATAATTTTAAATATATAAAAATTTTATTGAACTTTTCACTGTCTTTTACCGACCTCCTAGGAGAATTTGGAAATTCACATAAAACTTCATTTTACTGCTTCTGTGAGTGGAATTTCTAAAATCTGAGTGGCATGGTTAATATCAAGGAGTAAAATGTGTTTCAATGAGATGAAAATATTTTTTTGTGAATAGTAACTTTTTACTTTTATTTACCACGGTTAAAAGTAAATAGGGTAATTAAGTGTACAAATGATATTAATATTACCCTAACACATGTCCTAATTCTATTGGACAATTGTATCTCGACCAAAAACAATATTAGGAATAAAATATTATCATTTAGGTCTACTTGGATTAGATTAGGACATTTATTATTATTTAATTCAAAGAAGAGTTAAAAGAGATAAAATGAAAGTTTAATAACTAAAACATTTTTAATATAGGATTATACATAAGATAAATTTGATTATAAATATTCATTATAAATATAAAAAGATTTCCTACATAATCGTATTTTATTTATAATTTTTAGACATTAAATAATTTAATTTATTTATGACACAATGGTGATGCATTAATTACCTAATCAATGAAATATTAAAATAATTGATATTATAAATATCAAAATAAATGTAATTTGAGACTTTTTATGAATTCCAATACTTTTCTAGGTTAATATGACACATTAAGATTGGTTATATAAATTTTTTCAAAGTAATAATGCTGTTATGAAATTATCAAAAACAAAATACCCAATAGACTCAAAATTGACATAAAAGAGTTTTTAAAACAAATATTATATTATTAATTGATATTATATTCCTAAAAATATAATTTTCTGCCAAAGAACTTATATAATTATAGGTGTATCATTAATGGATCACTTGGGGGTCTCTTGGTGGTATATAGTATGTTTATTAACTATATAATATAAAAATACAAAGAGACATGGTAAATGTCAAACTATTTCACTAAGAGTTAAATATAAATGATATGGTTAATATAGTGACCCAAACCTGTCAAAAATCTATTGGTTGAAAGGATTTAGAACCATACCCACATTAACCTTTAAATAATCCTCTTTGGAGCCATTAGAAACCGAATATGTATTTATTATAAAATAATATTTCTAGCTTTTCCAAAGGTGCCCCTCACCCCTCTTATAAAAGGGTACTCTCCCTTCTCTCTAATTTACACCTTCAAAGCCTTTTGGCTCGTCCAAACCCTACCCAAATATTCTCTAACCTTCCCTAAATTCAACCTAGAGTCCTTATTTTGATCATAAATCCAAATAAGAAGCCCTTTTGATCAAATCAAAATGAAGAACCTGAAGAAGAGGTAATGTTTTCGCAACCCTCTTTCAAGTTCCTTTCTTCTTCAAATTCCTATTTCTTTGTTATTTTCATTCTAAAATAATAAATCCAGTATCTTTTATATACTGTGGTATTATTATAAATATGGTACAACCATATTCAGTATTCTATCCATCCTTTGAATGACATGTCACCATACGTGCGTACGTACAGCCTACCATCTCCACGTCGTGGTGTAATTGTTATTCAATACATTATTATTTGGATGGGTATAAAAATGATGTGTAATTCAGGTAAATAATATATATAACATGATAATGATTACGTATATATGATATAACATCTAATTATATATGATTTTAATATCAAAAGAATGATATTGTCTCTCGTGCGTACGTACGAACTACCATCTCCACGAACGCGATGAGATTCCTTCCCCATCGTATCCATACAAGTATAATTATCGTTTTATGATTAAAAATAATGTTTAAGTACTTTATATAATTATGTATATGAATAAGATACAACTTATCCATAACAAACAAGACTTATGTAACAAAACATATAAAAGAAAATGAGTAAGTTAACACCCGAAACGACGACAATACTAAGATATTATTAACAAAGCAATGTTAAAAGATCATATATGATATCATATTAATATATATTATTCTTTTAAAATTCAATAACAATTATTTCACTATTATACAGGAGGATAAACTACTCTTGAACAAGGAAAAAGTACAAATTAAGGGGTTTCTTATCTCACTTTTAATTCTGCGAGATTCGGGCCATATTGCCACTATTACCTTTTGTATGGTGTATGTACTTCCCATAATTGTATTCTTTGTGTAATACACATTAATTTGTGTGTATTTACATATTAATTGTATGATACTTCTTTCATGGGGTGTATGTTTCGTAAGTTACCAAATTGGTAAGGGTTTATTTTACAATCTCATTATTATCTGAGGTTGTTTTTACGTAAGTATCTAATGCGACATATTTATTATCCATTTCCATGTTTCATAAAAGAGATTTCAAAGAGATTATTTTAAGGGACTTTTTACTCAAAAATTATTTTAAATGTTTTAAATATTTATTCTTCTAAATCATTCTCATTAATTTCCTTGTTTTCAAAATGGTTTTTAAGGATTTATTTATATGGACATGAATTTTTTAAAATGTTAATTACATTCAAAAGATTCAAATTGGTATGGGACACTTTTATTTAAAAATATCTTTAAATTTCTTCCTTTATAAATTTTTGTGACTTTTAAATGTTTTCATGAAAATGGATATTTCTCTCAAATAGTTTTACAAATCATTTTCATCTATGTCAAAATCCTTTAATGTATTTTAAACATGTTTTGAAATTGATTTATTATGATAGAAATATTCCATATTTTATTGAAGGTTTTGTGATATGTTTGACTATGGATGTGTTATTTTTATACAATTCATGGTTTATTGGTAAATTATTGACATTTTGTATTCTAGTTTTAATGTCAATGTTTATGTTATGTTTAAACCTTTTCATATGAGGAATTCATTAGACTTAATAAGTGACGGGTGGAGCCCGCTATAGCTCCTTGATGCATTGGTAGGTCTCATGAGAATAACTAGTGTCTTGGCACAAGTCCTTAACAAAATCTTATTTGTAGTCTTGGCACAAGGACTTGACTATGTGGTTATGATAGTCTGGAATTATGAATTCCATCATTATGAAAGTGGTTATTGATATTGCATGTGGTTATTCGACTAGTAGAATATCGATGTGAATAAGTAAATGGAATTATTTCATTTTATCTTTTCCATATTATGCTGAAGTTCAAGTTTAAAAGGCTTTTGTTTTAGTTATACATTGCCTTAAATGTTTATGCTTATTTATGAAAGTTTCCAATATATTGTTATCCTTACTGAGCATCTGATCTCAACCCTTTCAATTTTTTATTTTTCCCAGGATGTGAAGAAGTAATTTATAAATGACCTGCAGGGATAGTATGAGGGGATCTGAAGACAAGATGTTGTTTTAGTTTTTTTACTTTATGATGTAATGTAAGAATTATGAATATATCTATTGTTTCCAATACTACTAAACTAATCGGTCATTCGAGTCTTGATATTTTGTGATCATGCTAATGTTATGTAATAATGCACCGACTCTATGTAACTGGGTTCAGGGCGTTACATTTGGTATTAGAAGAAGTTTAGTAAAAACCTTGAAAACTAGATTTAGATAAAATCTGATTAGGGAACATAGCCCTAAGATAGACTTTGTGTATTAGTATAGAAGAACATCCTAGAATATTGGTATTGTATAGATTTTGTGAGTTTTTTAAGCAATAAATCCCTATCTGGATATGAGCAGGTAGAGGTGGCTCTAGAAAATATGTACCTAGGTGTAAAACCCGAAAACACTGCTTTGAGCTAGACTCGAACGGGAACTGGTGAATGACAACGGGCCTTGCTTCACTCTTGGTTATGACACTTCTGGGAGATATGATTAGGTTAATTTACATTTTCATTACAAACCAATTTGAATTATTTTAATATAAGATGAGAATAAATGACCATGGTTAATCCTAAGGTGTTTAAAATTGAGAATATGGTGTCATGATATTCTCTAAATGATTTTATGTCTACTGTTACTCACACAATGCTTTCTGGTTTTAGTCAATGGATGGAGTCCAAGGAAGTCATAGTAACATTGAGAATGATGTACAAGGTGGGAACGGTGGTTGAAATGAGTAAAAAAATGGAATGTTGATATGAATAAAAGATATCATGTTCATTAAAAATAAGTTTTCCAAAATTATGATAAACAACATATATATTAACCAACACCCAGACTCAACAAAGAAGAGAAAGGTGATGAATGATAAGAGCTCCAGCAGTGGAGACCATGTAGAAATGAATCCTAAATTTCCATCATGTAGGAAATGTGGAAGGAGACACCTAGGAAAGGGTCTCAACAGAATAAAGAAATGCTTTACGTATAGGAAAGAAGGACATAAAGTGAACAATTGCAGAGAAAAAATGAAGAGTACTATGGAAGAAAATAAAAATGGTCCCAAAAATCCATTTATAGTCATTTTCCATAAATGTAGGGGACCTATCCATTACCCAAGTGAATGCCCTATTCTAGAGGATATTTTCTTGGTCAAAGAAGAAGCTATGTGGAAATAAATGGTTAGAGAAATGTTTAAATGTATTAGTGCTCCTTGTTGATGGGATTACATTGGAATAATTTTCTCCTGTATTTGTAACCCCACAGTTTTCCATGTGAGAACGATATATGAGGAAGAATTATCTTTTCCCTTGTGAATATAGTTATAAATAACCATTTGGTTTTATATGATAATTGGGTTTGAGGAAATTACAAGTTATTATATTTTGTAATGAAAATGCAAGGTATGAGATAACATTTCTGGTTAAAATTATGTTATGGTTAT
This sequence comes from Viscum album, assembly GCA_963277665.1. Taxonomy (NCBI): domain Eukaryota; kingdom Viridiplantae; phylum Streptophyta; class Magnoliopsida; order Santalales; family Viscaceae; genus Viscum; species Viscum album. Next base: position 2,086,761,122 of record OY728140.1, on the reverse strand, counting down.
TTTGAGGAATTTATCTCATTTTGGTAATGTTATAAAATATAGTTTTTGAAAAAGGACAACACGCAGACCGTGTGACAACCCGTCGCGTCGGACAAAGTTGTGGGAATCGAACCCACAAATAAAGTGTGATTGGGATTTATCGCCTACAACTGGACTACGTGAAGTCCCTGGTTAGTGTGACTAATTATTTTTAGTTAAATGATTTTATTGATCAATAATAAGTTGGTTTGGATTATTATGTCTTATCAAATGAATACCCTTAGTATAGGGAAATGATTTGGTGATTAAGTGATAAATGTTATTTTGGAAGATGTTCGCTTTGTTGGGAACACTATATACCCATTGAAACTAGAATACTATGGGATTTCATTTGAGGAGTAATGGTTGATTTTTATCTACATTTTTATTGTGGATTTATAGTGATTTGGGTTATTTATGGAAATAATTGACCTATAATATAGAATATTTTATTAGGTTAATTACTTTTAAGTATGTGACTTTAAGAGTAGTTTATGTCATTTGGAGATACAATTTAACATGGAAACTACATAACCAATTTCTTCTATGTTTTGGGTTTCAATATTATTTTGGATTATATTGAAGGATTTTAAGGACAATTGTTTATTGAATGGTGTTTATTTAACTTTGGGGTATTGTTGGTTTAATTTTAGAAATTAAGATTAGTGTATCTTTATCAAAAGGAATGTACTTTTGGGGGATCATTAGATCTTGTACTAACCGTTTTGTTTTTTATTAATCACTAAAGACAAGGTAAATATATATTTTATCCTTCGTGGATCATGTGATTCTATAGAAGTTTATTCTAGCTCTTCTAGTGTGACCAAGTATTCTTGAAAACTCATCGTTTAAAAAAATGAGTTAGTGGTGGAAATATATTAAAGAATGAAACTCTACAAAAAGTAGGTATATCTCTTTATTTTCTTAGTTAATCTCGTAAATGAATTCCTCATCTTTATGTAATATAACTTAGAAAAAATGTTTTCTGTATACTTTTCCTACTGGGAAACTAATAATCGTTTGTCCCATCACAAGTTTGCAGCTTTCTTGTTTTTAACTTTCTCCTAATCATGTTTTCTATCCCTCTTTATCAGAACTTGAAACTTATTTTATCTTCCATATCCATGTTTTCTTCCATGTAATCCTCGTATGAGTTATCTTGGGTTACCTTTGTACTCCTCTTTCTTTCTTTTGAGGTGATAGTTTTATTGAATCTTTTTTCGATGTGGGAATTTCCATTATATTCCCAAGCCCAATTTTAAAAATTTTGAGGACAAAATTATTTTAAGGAGGGGAGAATGTAACACCCCAAGCTTCCACGGTACGCTTCTCTTTGAATAATACAGTAGTGTGTGTTGTACGCAACTTCGTGTTCTAACACACCCCACAACCAATCAAACTAGCCGTTATTAATAGTAATACCCACTTTTTGAAATTTTTTAAATTTTATCATTCAAAATGGACTCCATTTTTGGATTTCGAATATCGAAATTAGCTTAGGGTGAATTTTTGGTATTTTTCTGAAAACATTCAATTATTGATGAATAGTGAAAAAACACTGAGTTATAGTTTAAAACTGAATTTTTATTTAAATAATTATTTATTTTATTTAAATTTAATTAAGTTAAAAATAGAACCTAAAACCTATATAAGTTAAATGTAATTCATTGGAGTTAGTTTATAATAATTTTAGATATATAAAAATTTTATTGAACTTTTCACCGTCTTTTACCCACCTCCTTGGAGAATATGGAAATTCACATAAAACTTAATTTTACCACTTCTGTGAGTGGAATTTCCAAAATATAAGAGACACAGATAATATCAATGAGTAAAATGTGGCACAATGAGATGAAAATAATTTTTGGTGAATAGAAACTTTTACTTTTATTTACCACGGTTAAAAGTAAATAGGGTAATTAAGGGTAAAAAGGATATTAATATTACCCTAAAACGTGTCCTAATTCTATTGGGAAAGTTTATCTAGACTAAAAACAACCTCAAGAATAAAATATTATCATTTAGGTCCACTTGGATTAGATTAGGACATTTATTATTATTTAATTAAAAGAAGAGTTAAAAGAGATAAAATCAAAGTTTGATATCTAAAACATTTTTAATATAGAGTTATAAATATGAAAAATTAGATTATAAATATTCATTAGAAAGATAAAATTATTTAATAAATAATGTTATTTTATTTATAATTTTTAGACATTAAATAATTTAATTTATTTATGACACAATGGGGAGGCAGTAATTACCTAATTAATGAAATATTAAAATAATTGATATTATAAATATCGAAATAAATGTAATTTGAGACTTTTTATGAATTAAAATAATTTAATAGGTTAATATGACATATTAGGATTGTTTATATAAATTTTTTTCGAAGTAATAATGCTGTTATGAAATTATCAAAAACACAATACCTAATAGTGTCAAAATTGACATAAAAGTGTTTTTAAAACAAATATTATATTATTAATTAATATTCTATTCCTAAAAATCTATGGTTCAGCCAAAGGACTTTTATAATGATAGGTGTATCATTAAAGGACCACTTGGGGGTTTCTTGGAGGTATATAGTAATGTTATTAGCTATATAATATAAAAATACAAAGAGACATGGTAAATGCCAAACTATTTAACTAATAGTTAAATATAAATGATAAGGTTAATATAGTGACCCAAACCTGTCTAAAATATATTGGTTGAAATGATTTAGACACATCCCCACCTTAACCTTTAAATAATCCACTTTGGGGACATTATAAACCGAATATTAATTTATTATAAAATAATATTTCTAGCTTTTCTGAAGGTTCCCCTCACCCCTCTTATAAAAGGTTACTCGCCCTTCCCTCTAATTTACACCTTAAAATCCTTTTGTTTCATCCAACCCCTGCCCAAATATTCTCTCAACTTACCTAAATTTAACCTATAGGCCTTGGTTTTATCATAAATCTAACCTAAGGAGCCCTTTTGATCAAATCAAAAGGAAGAACCCGTAGAAGAGGTAGTGTTTTCACAACCCTCATTCAAGTTCCTTTCTTCTTCAACTTCTTCTTTCTTTTTTATTTACATTATAAAATAATAACTCTAGTATATTTTATATACTGTGATATTTTTATAAATATGGTACAACCATATTCAGTATTCTATCCATCCATTGAATGAAATGTCACCATACGTGCGTATGTATGGCCTACCGTCTCCACGTCATGGTGTAATTGTTATTCAATACATTATTATTTAGATGGGTATAATAATGATGTGTAATTCATGTAAATAATAAGTATAAAATTATAATGATTATGTATATATGATATACCATCCAATTATATATTATTTTAATATCAAAAGAATGATATTATTGCTCGTGTGTATGTACGGACTACCGTCTCCACGAACGCGATGAGATTCATCCCCCATCGTATCCATACAAGTATAATTCTCATTTTATGATTAAAAATAATGTTTAAGGACTTTATATGATTATGTATATGAATAAGATACAACTTATTCATAAGGAACATGACTTATGTAATAAAACATATAAAATAAAACAAGTAATTTAACAATCGAAACAATGATAATACTAAGATATTATTAACAAAGAAATGTTAAAAGATCATATATGATATCATATTAATGTATATGATTATTTTATAATTCAATAGAAATTATTTCACCAATATACAGGAGGATAACCTACCCTCGACCAAGGATAAAGTACAAAGTAAGGGTTTTCTTATCTCACTTGTAATTCCATGAGATTCATGCCATATTGCCACTATTACCTTTTGTGTGGTGTATGTACTACCCATAATTGTATTCTTTGTGAAATACACATTACTTTATGTGTATTTACATATTAATTTTATGATAATTCTTTCATGGGGTGTATGTTTCGTAAGTTACCAAATTGGTAAGGGTTTATTTTACAATCTCATTATTATCCGAAGTTGTTTTTACGTAAGTATCAACTGGGACATATTTATTATCCATGTCCATGTTTCATAAAATATTTTCAAAGAGATTATTTTTAAGCGAATTTTTACTAAAACATTATTTTAAATGTTTTAAATATTATTCTTCTAAATCATTCTAATCAATTTCCATGTTTTCAAAATGGTTTTTGAGGATTTATTTATATGGAAATGAATGTTTTAAAATGTTAATTACTTTCAAAAGTTTCAAAGTGGTATGGGAAATTTTGATTCAAAAATGTCTTTAAATGTCTTCATTTCTAAATTTTTTGACTTTTAAATGTTTTCATGAAAAATGTATATTTCTCTCAAAGAGTTTTACAAATAATTTTCATCTATGTCAAAGTCCTTTAATGTATTTTAAACTTGTTTTTAAGTTGATTTATTATGCTACAAATCTTCCATATTGTATTGAAGGCTTTGTGATATGTTTGACTGTGGATGTGTTATTTTTATACCATTCATTGTTTATTGGTAAATTATTGACATTTTGTATGCTAGTTTTAATAAAAAAAATATGTTATGTTTAAACCTTTTCATATGATTAATGAATTGGACTTAATAAGTGAGGGGTGGAGACCGCTATAGCTCCTCGATGCATCAGTAGGTCTCATGAGACAAACTAGTGTCTTGGCACAAGGCCTTGACCAAATCTTATTTGTAGTCTTGGCACAAGGCCTTGACTATGTGGTTATAATAGTCTGGCATTATGCATTACATCATTATGAAAGTGGTTATTGATATTTCATGTGGTTATTAGACTAGTAGAATATCCATGTGAATAAGTAAATGGAATTATTTCATTTTATCTTTTCCATATTATGCTGAAGTTAAAGTTTAAAAGGATTTTTTTTAATTATACATTGCCTTAAATGTTTATGCTTATTTATAAAAGTTTCCACTATATTTTTATTCTTACTGAGGATATAAGCTCACCCCTTTCAATGATTTATTTTTCCTAGGATGTGAAGAAGTAATTTATGAATGACCTGCAGGGATAGTATGAGGGGATATGAAGACAATATTTTGTTGTAGTTTTTTTTACTTTATGATGTAATGTAAGACTTATGAATATATCTAGTGTTTCCAAGGCTACTAAACTAATCAGCCTTTCGAGACTTGATATTTTATGATCATGTCGATGTTATGTAATAATTCACCGACTCTAGGTAACTGGGGTCGGGGCGTTATAGTTGGTATCAAAGGAAGTTTAGTAGAAACCTTGGAAACTAGATTTAGATAAACTCTGATTAGATCCCATAACCCTAAGATAGACTTTGAGGATTAGTATAGAAGAACTTCCTAAAATATTGTTATTGTATTGATTTTGTGAGTTTTCCAAGATATACATCCCTATCTAGATACGAGTAGGTAGAGGTGGCTCTGGCACAGATGTACCTAGGGGTAAAACCCGAAAACACCGCTTTGAGCTAGACTCGAATGGGAACTGGTGCACGACAATGAGCCTTGCTACACTCTTGGTTACGAAACTCCAGGGGGATATGCTTAAGATAATTTACATTTTCTTTACAAACCAATTTGAAGTATTTTTATATAAGATGAGAATAAATATCCTTGTTTAATTCTAAGGTGTTTAAAATTGAGAATATGGTGTTATGATATTCTCTAAATGATTTTATGACTACTATTACTCACGCAATTCTTTCTGGTTTTAGTCAATGGTTATAGTCCAAAGAAGTCATAATAACTTTGAGAATGATGTAAAAGGTGGGAATGGTGGTTGAAATGAGCTACAAAATTAAATGTTGATAGGCGTAAAAGATATCGTGTTTATGCCAAATCAGTTTTCCAAAAATATGATAAACAATATATATATTAACCAACTCCCGGACTCAACAAAGAAGAGAATGGTGATGAATAATAAGAGCTCCAGCAGTGGAGACCATGGAGAAAAGAATCCTAAATTTCCATAATGTAGGAAATGTGGAAGGATACACCCAGGAAAGTGTCTCAACGGAACAAAGAAATGCTTTAAGTGCAGGAAATAAGGACATAAAGTGAAGAATTACCGAGGAAAAATGAAGAGTACTATGGAAGAAAATAAAAATGGTCCCAAAAATCCATTTACAGTCATTTTCCATAAATGTAGGGGACCTGGCCATTACCTGAGTGAATTCCCTATTCTATAGGATATTTTCTTGGTCAAAGAAGAAGAAATGTGGAAATAAATGGTTAGAGAAATGTTTAAATGTTTTAGTTCTCTTTATTGATGGGATTACTTTGGAAAAAATTTCTCTTGTATTTGTAACCCTCCAGTTTGCCATGTGAGAATGATATTTGAGGAAGACTTATATTTTCCCTTGTGGATATAGTTATAAATAAACATTTAGTTTTATATGATCATTGGGTTTGAGGCAATTACAAGTTATTATATTTTGGGATAAAAATTCAATGTATGAGATAACATTTCTGGTTAAAATCATATTATGGTTATTTTGAGGAATTTATCACATTTTGGTAATGTTATAAACTATAGTTTTTGAAAAAGGACAACACGCAGACCGTGTGACATCCCTTCACGTCGAACAAAGCTGTGGGAATCGAACCCACAACCAAAGTAAGATTGGAATTTATTGCCTACCACTGGACTACGTGAAGTCCCTGGTTAGTGTGACTAATTATTTTTAGTTAAATGATTTTATTGATCAATAATAAGTTGATTTGGGTTCTTATATATTATCAAATTAATACCATTATTATAGGAAAATTATTTTTTGATTAAGTGATAAATGTTATTTTGGAATATGTTCGCTTTGTTGGGAACACTATATGCCCAAGGAAACTAGAATACTATGGGATTTTATTTGAGAGGTAATGGTGGATTTTTATCTATGTTTTTATTGTGGATTTCTAGTGATTTGGGTTATTTATAGAAATGATTAACCTATAATAGAGAATATTTGATTAGGTTAATTACTTTTAAGTATGTGACTTTAAGAGTAGTTGATGTCATTTAGAGTACCATTTAACATGGAAGACTACATAACCAAATTATTCTAAGTTTTGGGTTTCAATATTAGTTTGGATTATATTGAAGGATTTTAAGGACAATTGTTTATTGAATGGTATTTATTTAACTTTGGGGTATTGTTGGTTTAATTTTAGAAATTAATATTAGTGTATCTTTCTCTAAAGAAATATCCTTTTGGGGGATCATCAGATCTTGTACTAACCATTTTGGTTTTATTAATCACTAAAGACAAGGTAAATATATTGTTTATCCTGGGTGGATCATGTGATTCAATAGAAGTTTATTCTAGCTCTTCCAGTGTGACCAAGTCTTCTTTAATACTCATCATTTAAAAAAATGATTTAGTGGTGGAAATTTATTAAATAAATAAACTCTACTTAAAAAGTAGGTATATCTCTTTATTTTATTTGTCAATCTCGTAAATGAATTCCACATATTTATGTAATGTAACTTAAAAAATTTTGTTCGTATACTTTTCCTACTGGGAAACTAATGACCATTTGTCCCATCACAAGTTTGTGGTTTTCTTGTTGTTAACTTTCTCCTGATCATGTTTTCTTTCCCTCTCCATTAAAACTTGAAACTTAGTTTATCTTCCATATCCATGATTTCTTACATGGAATCCTAGAATGAGTTATCTTGGGTGACCTTTGTACTCCTCTTTATTTCTTTTAAGGTGATAGTTTTATTGAATATTTTTCCAATGTGGGACTTTCCATTATATTCCCCAGCCCAATTTTAAAAATTTTGAGGATTAAATTATTTAAAGAAGGGGAGATTGTAACATCCCAAGGTTCCATGGTACGCTTATCTTTGAATAATATAGTTGCATGTGTTGTACGCAACTTCGAGTTCTAACACACACCAAAACCAATAAAACTAGCTTTTATGAATAGTAATAACCAATTTTTGAAATTTTATAAATCTTATCTTTCAAAATGGACTTCATTTTTGGATTTGGAATATCGAAATTAGCTTAGGGTGAATTTTTTGTCTTTTTCTGAAAACATTCAATTTTTTATGAATAGTGAAAAAACACTAAGTTATAGTTTAAAACTGAATTTTTATTTAAATAATTATTTATTTTATTTAAATTTAATTAAGGTAAAAATAGATACATAATACCTATATAAGTTCAATGTAATTCATTGGAGTTAGTTTAGAATAATTTTAGATATATAAAAATTCTATTGAACGTTTCACCGTCTTTTACCCACCTCCTTGGAGAATTTGGAAATTCACATAAAACTTAATTTTGCCACTTCTGTGAGTGGAATTTCAAAAATCCGAGAGACGCGGTTAATATCAAGGAGTAAAATGTGTTTCAATGAGATGAAAATATTTTTTGGTGAATAGTAACTTTTTACTTTTATTTTCCACGGTTAAAAGTAAATAGGGTAATTAAGGGTAAAAATGATATTAATATTACACTAAAAAAATGTCCTAATTATATTTGACAAGTGTATCTCGACCAGAAACAACCTTAGGAATAAAATATTATCATTTAGGTCCACTTGGATTATATTAGGACATTTATTATTATTTAATTCAAAGAAGAGTTAAAAGAGATAAAATCAAAGTTTAATAACAAAAGAATTTTTAATATAGGGTTATACATAATATAAATTCAATTATAAATATAAATTAAAAAGATAAAAATATTTCCTACATAATGGTATTTTATTTATAATTTTTATAAATTACATAAATTAATTTATTTATGACACAATGGTGATGCAGTAATTACCTAATTAACGAAATATTAAAATAATTGATATTATAAATATCCAAATAAATGTAATTTGAGACTTTTTATGAATTCCTCTAATTTTATATGTTAATATGACATTTTATTATTGGTTATATAAATTTATTTCAAAGTAATAATGATGTTATAAAATTATCAAAATCAAAGTACCCAATAGTGTCAAAATTGACATAAAAGAGTTTTTAAAACAAATATTATATTATTAATTGATATTCTATTACTAAAAATATACGGTTCGTCCAAAGGACTTATATAATTATATTTTTATCATTAATGGACCACTTGGGGGTCTCTTGGAGGTATATAGTAAGTTTATTAACTATATAATATAAAAATACCAAGAGACATGGTAAATGTCAAACTATTTAACTAAGAGTTAAATATAAATGATAAGGTTAATATAGTGACCCAAACCTGTCTAAAATATATTGGTTGAAAGGATTTAGACCCATACCCGCCTTAAAATTTAAATAATACACTTTGGATCCATTAGAAACTGAATATGAATTTATTATAAAATAATATTTCTAACTTTTCCAAAGGTGCCCCTCACCCCTCTTATAAAAGGGTACTCCCACTTCTCTCTAATTTACACCTTGAAAGCCTTTTGGCTCAGACAACGCCTACCCAAATATTCTTTCAACTTCCCTAAATTTAACCTAGAGGCCATATTTTGATCATAAATCAAATCTAAGGATCCCTTTTGATCGAATCAAAAGGAAGAACCTGAAGAAGAGAGAATTTTTTCACAACCCACTTTCAAGTTCCTTTCTTCTTCAACTTCTTCTTTCTTTGTTATTTTCGTTCTAAAATAATAACTCCATTATATTTTATATATTGTGATATTATTATAAATATGGTACAACCATATTCAGTATTCTATCCATCCTCTGAATGGCATGTCACCATGCGTGCGTACGTACGGCCTAACGTCTCCACATCATGGTGTAATTGTTATTCAATACAATATTATTTGGATGGGTATAATAATGATGTTTAATTAATGTAAATAATAATTATAACATGATAATGATTATGTATATATGATATACCATCCAATTATATATGATGTTAATATCAAAATAATGATATTATCGCTCGTGCGTACGTACGGACTACCGTCTCCACGAACGTGATGAGATTCATTCCCCATCGTATCCATACAAGTCTAATTCTCCTTTTATGATTAAAAATAATGTTTAAGGACTTTATATCATTCTTTATATGAATAATATACAACTTATCCATAACAAACATGACTTATGTAAGAAAACATATAAAAGAAAACGAGCAAGTTAACACCCGAAACAACGATAATACTAAGATATTATTAACAAAGCAATGTTAAAAGATCATATATGATATCATATTAATGTATATGATTCTTTTATAATTCAGTAAAAATTATTTCACCATTATCCAAGTGGCTAACCTACCCTCGACCAAGGATAAAGTACAAAGTAAGGGGTTTCTTATCTCACTTTTAATTCTGTGAGATTCATGCCATATTTCCACTATTACCTTTTGTGTGGTGTATTTATTGCCCATAATTGTATTCTTTGTGTAATACACATTAATTTATGTGTATTTACATATTCATTGTATGATACTTCTTTCATGGGGTGTATGTTTCGTAAGTTACCAAATTGGTAAGGGTTTATTTTACAATATCATTATTTTCCAAGGTTGTTTTTACGTAAGTATCTACTTGTACATATTTATTATCCATGTCTATATTTCATAAAAGAGTTTTAAAAGTGATTATTTTTAAGGGAATTTTTACTAAAACATTATTTTAAATGTTTTAAATATTTAATCCTCTTAATCATTCTCATTAATGTCCATGTTTTCAAAATGGTTTTTAAGGATTTATTTATATGGACATGAATGTTTTAAAATGTTAATTACTTTCATAAGATTCAAGGTGATATGGGACACTTTTATGCAAAAATGTCTTTAAATTTCTTCGTTTCTAAATTTTGTGACTTTTAAATGTTTTCATGAAAAAGGGATATTTCTCTCAAAGAGTTTTACAAATCATTTTCATCTTTGTAAAAATCCTTTAATGTATTTTAAACTTGTTTTGAATTTGATTTATTATGATACAAATATTCCATATTGTATTGAAGGTTTTGTGATATGTTGGACTGTGGATGTGTTATTTTTATACCGTTCATGGTTTATTGGTAAAGTATTGACATTTCATATGCTTGTTTTAATACAAATGTTTATGTTATGTTTAAACCTTTTCATATGAATAATGCATTGGACATAATAAGTGGCGGTTGGAGCCCGCTATAGCTCCTCGATGCATCGGTAGGTATCATGAGACAAACTAGTGTCTTGGCAAAAGGCCTTGACAAAATCTTATTTGTAGTCTTGGAATAAGACCTTGACTATGTGGTTATGATAGTCCGGCATTATGCATTCCATCATTATGAAAGTGGTTATTGATATTGCATGTGGTTATTAGACATGTAGAATATCCATGTGAATAAGTAAATGGAATTATTTAATTTTATATTTTCCATATTATGCTGAATTTCAAGTTTAAAAAGATTTTGCTTTAGTTATACATTGCCTTAAATTTTTATGCTTATTTAAGAAAGTTTCGGCTATATTGTTATCCTTACTGAGCATCTGAGCTCACCCCTTTCAATGTTTTATTTTTCCCAGGATGTGAAGAAGTAATTTATGAATGACCTGTAGGGATATTATGAGGGGATATGAAGACAAGATTTTGTTGTAGTTTTTTTACATTATGATGTAATGTAAGACTTATGAATATATATATTATTTCCAAGACTACTAAACTAATCGGTCATTCGGGACATGATCTATTGTGATCATTCCAATGTTATGTAATAATGCACCGACTCTAGGTAACTGGGGTCGGGGTGTTATAGTTGGTATCAGAGGAAGTTTAGTACAAACCTTGGAAACTATATTTAGATAAACTCTGATTAGAGAACATATCCCTAAGATAGAATTTTTTGATTAGTATAGAAGAACATCCTAGAATATTGGTATTGTATATATATTGTAAGTTTTCCAAGCAATACATCCCTGTCTGGATATGAGCAGGTAGAGGGGGCTCTGGCACAGATGTACCTAGGGGTAAAACCCAAAAAACACCACTTTGAGCTAGACTCAAACGGGAACTGGTGCACGAAAACGGGCCTTGCTACACTCTTGGTTATGACACTCCCGGGGGATATGCTTAAGATAATTTACATTTTCTTTACAAACCAATTTGAAGTATTTTAATATAAGATGAGAATAAATGACCATGGTTAATCCTAATGTGTTTCAAATTGAGAATATGGTGTCTTGATATTCTATAAATGATTTTATGACTTCTGTTACTCACACAATGCTTTTTGGTTTTAGTCAATGGCTAGAGTCCAAGGAAGTCATAGTAATGTTGAAAATGATGTACAAGGTGGGAACGGTGGTTGAAATGTGCAACAAAATAGAATTTTTATAGGCGTAAAAGATATTGTGTTCATGCCAAATCAGTTTTCCAAAAATATGATAAACAACATATACATTAACCAACTCGCGGACACAACAAAGAAGAAAAAGGTAATGAATGATAAGAGCTCCAGTAGTGGATACCATAGAGAAAATAATCCTAAATTTCCATCATGTAGGAAATGTGGAAGGAGACACCCAGGAAAGTGTCTCAACGGAATAAAGAAATTCTTTACATGCGGGAAAGGACATAAAGTGAAGAATTGCTGAGGAAAAATGAAGTGTACTATGGAAGAAAATAAAAAAGGTCCCAAAAATCCATTTACAGTCATTTTCCGTAAATGTAGGGGACATGGCCATTACTCGAGTGAATTCCCTATTCTATAGGATATTTTCTTGGTCAAATAAGAAGATATGTGGAAATAAATGGTTGGAGAAATTTTTAAATGTATTAGTGCTCCTTGTTGATGGGATTATATTGGAATAATTTTCTCTTGTATTTGTAAACCCGCAGTTTTCCATGTGAGAATGATATTTGTGGAAGACATATCTTTTTCCTTGTGGATATAGTTATAAATAACCATTTGGTTTTATATGATCATTGGGTTTGAGGCAATTACAAGTTATTATATTTTGGGATGAAAATTAAAGGTATGAGATAAAATTTCCGGTTAAAATTATGTTATGGTTATTTTGAGGAATTTATCTCATTTTGGTAATGTTATACAATATAGTTTTTGAAAAAGGACAACACGCAGACCATGTGACAACCCATCTCCTCGGACAAAGATGTGGGAATCGAACCCACAACCAAAGTGCGTTTGGGATTTATCACATACCACTGGACTACGTGAAGTCCCCGGTTAGTGTGACTAATTATTTTTAGTTAAATGATTTTATTGATCAATAATAAGTTGATTTGGTTTCTTATGTCTTATAAAATTAATAACCTTAGTATAAGAAAATGATTTAGTGATTAAGTGATAAATGTTATTTTGGAAGATGTTCACTTTGTTGGGAACACTATATGCCCAAGGAAACTAGAATACTATGGGATTTCATTTGAGGAGTAATGGTGGATTTTTATCTATATTTTTATTGTGGATTTATAGTGATTTGGGTTATTTATGGAAATGATTAACCTATAATTGAGAATATGTGATTAGGTTAATTACTTTTACATATGTGACTTTAAGAGTAGTTGATGTCATTTGGAGATACAATTTAAGGTGGAAGACTACATAACCAAATTCCTCTATATTTTTTGTTTCAATATTATTTTAGATTATATTGAAGGATTTTAAGGACAATTGTTTATTGAATGATATTTATTTAGCTTTGGGGTATTGTTGGTTTAATTTTAGAAATTAAGATTAGTGTTTATTTCTCTAAAGGAATATCCTTTTGGGGGATCATCAGATCTTGTACTAACCGTTTTGGTTGTGATTAATCACTAAAGAAAAGTTAAATATATAGTTTATCCTTTGTGGATCATGTGATTCTATAGAAGTTTATTCTTGCTCTTCCAGTGTGACCAAGTGTTCTTGAATACTCATCGTTTAAAAAAATAAGTTAGTGGTGGAAATTTATTAAAGAATGAAACTCTACTTAAAAATTAGGTATATCTTCTTATTTTCTTAGTCAATCTCGTAAATTAATTCCTCATCTTTATGTAATGTAACTTAAAAAAAATGTTGTCTGTATACTTTTCCTACTGGGAAACTAATGACCGTTTGTCCCATCATAAGTTTGTGGCTTTCTTATTGTTAACTTTCTCCTGATCATTCTTTCTATCCCTCTCTATAAGAACTTGACACTTAGTTTATCTTCAATATCCATGTTTTCCTACATGGAATCCTAGTATGAGTTATCTTGGGTGACCTTTGTACTCCTATTTCTTTCTTTTAATGTGATAGTTTTATTGAATCTTTTTTTGATGTGGGACTTTCCATTATATTCTCAAGCCCAATTTTAAAAATTTCAAGGATGAAATTATTTGAAGGAGTAGAGAATGTAACACCCCAAGCTTCCACGGTACTCTTTTCTTTGAATAATACAGTAGCATGTGTTGTACGCAACTTCGAGTTCTAACACACACCACAACCAATTAAACTAGCCATTATGAATAGTAATACCCACTTTTTAAAATTTTATAAATTTTATATTTCAAAATGGAATTTATTTTTGGATTTGAAATATTGAAATTAGCATTGGGTGAATTTTTGGTATTTTTCTGAAAACATTCAATTTTTGATGAATAGTGAAAAAACACTAAGTTATAGTTTAAAACTGAATTTTTATTTAAATAATTATTTATTTTATTTAAATTTAATTAAGGTCAAAATATATACATAATTCCTATATAAGTTCAATTTAATTCATTGTAGTTAGTTTAGAATAATTTTAGATATATAAAAATGTTATTGAACTTTTCACTATCTTTTACCCACCTCCTAGGAGAATTTGGAAATTCACATAAAACTTAATTTTACCGCTTCTATGAGGGAAATTTCAAAAATACGAGAGACACGGTTAACATCAAGGAGTATAATGTGGTTCAATGATATGAAAATAATTTTTTTTGAATAGTAACTTTTTACTTTTATTTACCACGGTTAAAAGTAAATAGGGTAATTAAGGGTAAAAATGATATTAATATAACCCTAACACATGTCCTAATTCTATTGGACAAGTTTATGTAGACCAAAAACAACCTTAGGAATAAAATATTATCATTTAGTTCGACTTGGATTAGATTAGGACATTTATTATTATTTAATTCAAAGAAGAGTTAAAAGAGATAAAATCAATGTTTAATAAATAAACATTTTTAATATAGGGATATATAAGATAAATTCGATTATAAATATTAATTAGAAAGATAAAAATATTTCCTACGTAATGGTATTTTATTTATAATTTTTAGACATTAAATAATTTAATTTATTTAGGACACAATGGTGATACAGTAATTACCTAATTAATGAAATATTAAGATAATTGAAATTATAAATATCCAAATAAATGTAATTTGAGAGTTTTTATGAATTAAACTAATTTTCTAGGTTAATATGATATATTAGTATTGGTTATATAAATTTATTTCGAAGTAATAATGCTTTTATAAAATTATCAAAAACAAAATACCCAATATTGTCAAAATTGACATAAAAGAGTTTTTAAAACAATTATAATATTATTAATTGATATTATATTCCTAAAAATATAATGTTCGGCCAAAGGACTTATATAATGATATTTGTATCATTAATGTACTACTTTGGGGTCTCTTGGAGGTATATAGTAAGTTTATTAACAATATAATATAAAAATACAAAGAGACATGGTAAATGTCGAACTATTTAACTAAGAGTTAAATATAAATGATAAGGTTAATATAGTGACCCAAACTGGTCTAAAATCTATTGGTTGAAAGGATTTAGACCCATACCCACCTTAAGTTTTAAATAATCCACTTTGGATCCATTACAAACCGAATATGAATTTATTATAAAATAATATTTCGAGCTTTTCCAAAGGTACCCCTCACCCCTTTTATAAAAGGGTACTCCCCCTTATCTCTAATTTACAGATTCAATGACTTTTGGCTCGGCAAACCCCTGCCCAAATATTCTCTAAACTTCCCTTAATTCAACCTAGAGGCCTTATTTTGATCAGAAAGGCAACCTAAGGAGGGATTTTGATCAAATCAAAAGGAAGAACCCGAAAAAAGAGGTAATGTTTTCACAACCCTTTTTCAAGTTCCTTTCTCCTTTAACTTCTTCTTTATTTGTTATTTCCATTCTAAAATAATAACTCCAGTATATTTTATATAGTGTGATATTATTATAAATATGGTACAACTATATTCAGTATTCTATCCATCCTTTGAATGACATGTCACCATACGTGCGTACGTACGGCCTACTATCTCCACGTCGTGGTGTAGTTGTTATTCAATACATTATTATTTGGATGGGTATAATAATGATGTGTAATTAATTTAAATAATATGTATAACATGATAATGATTATGTATATATGATATACCATTCAATTATATATGATTTTAATATCAAAATAATGATATTATCGCTCATGCGTACGTACGAACTATAGTCTCCACGAACGCGATGAGATTCATTCCCCATCGTATCCATACAAGTATAATTCTAATTTTATGATTAAAAATAATGTTTAATGACTTGATATAATTCTTTATATGAATAATACAACTTATCCAAAACAAACATGACTTATATAACAAAACATATAAAATAAAATGAGTAAGTTAACACCCGAAACGACGATAATACTAAGATATTTTTAACAAAGCAATGTTAAAAGATCATATATGATATCATATTAATGTATATTATTCTTGTATAATTCAATAAAAATTATTTCACCATTATACAGGAGGCTAACCTACCCTCGACAAAGGAAAAAGTAAAAAGTAAGGGGTTTCTTATCTCACTTATAATTTCGTGAGATTCATGCCATATTGCCACTATTACCTTTTGTGTGGTGTATATACTGCCCATAATTGTATTCTTTGTGTAATAAACATTAATTTATGTGTATTTACATATTCATTGTATGATACTTCTTTCATGGGGTTTGTGTTTCTTAAGTTACCAAATTGTTAAGGGTTTATTTTGCAATCTCATTATTATCTGAGGTTGTTTTTATGTAAGTATCTATTGGGACATATTTATTATCCATGTACATGTTTCATAAAAGAGTTTTCAGAGAGATTATTTTTAAGGGACTTTTTACTAAAACATTATTTTAAATGTTTTAAACATTTATTCTTCTAAATTATTCTCATTAATGTCCATGTTTTCAAAATGGTTTTTAAAGATTTATTTATATGGACATGAATGTTTTAAAATGTTAATTACTCTCAAAAGTTTCAAAGTGGTATGGGAAACTTTGATTCAAAAATGTCTTTAAATTTCTTCCTTTTTAAATTTTGTGACTTTTAAATGGTTTCATGAAAAACAGATATTTCTCTCAAAGAGTTTTATAAATCATTTTCATCTATGTCAAAATCCTTTAATGTATTTTATACTTGTTTTGGAGTTGATTTATTATGATAAAAATCATCCATAATGTATTGAAGGTTTTGTGATATGTTTGACTGTGGATGTGTTATTTTTATACCATTCATGGTTTACTGGTAAAGTATTGACATTTCGTATGCTAGTTTTAATACGATTGTTTATGTTATGCTTAAACCATTTTATATGAGGATTGTATTGGACATAATAAGTGATGGGTGGAGCCCTCTATAGCTCCTCGATGCATCGGTTGGTCTCATGAGACAAACTAGTGTCTTGGCACAGGTCCATGACAAAATCTTATTTGTAGTCTTGGCACAAGGGCTTGACTATGTGGTTATGATAGTATGTCATTATGCATTCCATAATTATGAAAGTGGTTATTGATATTTCATGTGGTTATTTGTCTACTATAATATCCATGTGAATAAGTAAATGGCATTATTTCCTTTTATCTTTGCCATATTATGTTGAAGTTCATGTTTAAAAGGCTTTTGTTTTAGTTATACATTTCCTTAAATGTTTATACTTATTTATAAAAGTTTCCACTATATTGTTATCCTTACTGATCATCTGAGCTCACCCATTTCAATGTTTTATTTTTTCCAGGATGTGAAGAAGTAATTTATCAACGACCTGCATGGATAGTATGAGGGGATATGAAGACAAGATGTTGTTGTAGTTATTTTAATTTATGATGTAATGTAAGACTTATAAATATATCTAGTGTTTCCAAGACTACTAAACTAATCGGTCTTTCAAGACATGATCTTTTGTGATCATGCCAATGTTATGTAATAATGCACTGAATCTGGGTAACTAGGGTCAGGGCATTACACCTTTGGCACATTTTCATATAAAAGGATTCTATTTGGTATGTGCAATGCTCCGGGTACTTTTTAACTATGCATGGTTAGTATTTTTTCATATTACCTAGAGAATTGCATGGAAGTATCCATGGATGATTTCACTATTTATGGGTCTTCTTTTGATGAATCTTTGAGTAGTCTTGGTTCAGTCCTACATCGCTATATTGAAAATAATCTTGTATTAAATTATGAGAAATGTCATTTCATGGTGTGGCAAGGTATAGTTTTTGGGAATTTCATTTCTGAGGATGGTATCCAAATAGATATATAAAAAGTTGATATCATTTATTCCCTTCCATTCCCCAAAAGTATATGGGATGTGCGATATTTCCTAGGTCATGCTGGATTTTACTATTCTTTCATTCGTGACTTTACTAAAATTTCACTCCCCCTCTCCCGATTACTCCAAAAAATAAAAAAGAATTTGTTTTTGATAAAAAATGTGAGGAAGCTTTTAATAAGTTTAAATGGAGTCTCACCTCACCCCCGGTAATCAAACCACCTCAGAGGGATTTACCATTTGAGATCATGTGTGATGCCTCTAACTATGCAGTTGGGGCAGTTTTGTCATAAAGGGTCGACTGATCTCCACATGTCATAGCCTATGCCTCATGTACTTTGGACCCTTCCCAAGAAAACTACACCACAAATGAAAAATAATTCCTTGCAATTTTGTTTTCCTTGGAAAAATTCAGGTCATATATTTTGGGGTCCAAAGTCATTGTGTTCTCAGACCATGCAGCCCTCTAGTACCTCCTTAAGAAACCAGAATCCAAACCACGTCTCATTCGTTGGATGCTCCTCCTTCAAGAATTTAATCTAGAAATTAGAGCTAAAAATGAGCAGAGAATGTGGTGGATGATCATATCAGTAATATTCCACCATCCTCAAACATTGACTCATCCCCCTGTATTCTAATAAATGATATGTTTCCTAATGAGAAATTGTACTGAGTGAAAGATGTTATTCTTTGGTATGCTGAAATTGTAAATTATTTTGTATCATCTTGCATTCCTACTGATTTCAATAAACACAAATACAATCATCTAAAAAATGAGTCTCGTTGGTACATTTGGGATGAATCCTACCTATTCCGTACATGTAGTGATCATTTCCTTAGGCGTTGTGTTCCCGATAGTGAGTTTTAGTCCATCCATAGATTCTATCACACTATTTCTTGTGGGGGCCACTTTGGTCCCCAATGGACTACTTGTAAAGTCCTTGATTCTGGTCTCTTTTGGGCAACACTTTTTTGGGATGCCCATGATTTTTGAAAATCTTGTCATCATTTTCAAAGAATAGGGAATGTATCTAAAATAAATGAAATGACACAACAACCATTTCTCTTTCATGACATTTTTGATGTTTGGGTCATTGACTTTATCGGTCCATTTCCCAATTCCTTTGGAAACTTGTACATTCTTCTGGCAGTTGATTATGTGTCAAAATAGGTAGAGGCATGAGCTACAAGGACTGATGATTCTAAGGTAGTTGTTGATTTTTTGATAACCCAAATCTTCTGTAGGTTTGGCTTACCTAAGGTCATCATCAATGACCAAGGTTCTCATTTCTGCAACCTAACAATGCAATCACTTTTGTGTATGTATGGGGTCGGTCATCGAGTGTCTACTTCATATCACCCACAGACCAATGGTTAAGCCGAGGTGTCAAATAGAGAGGTAAAACAAATTCTTGAAAAAAACATTTCAACCCAATAGAAATGATTGGAGTCTTCGACTTGATGATTCATTATGGACCTACCGTACTGCTTTCAAAACTCCCATTGGAATGTCACCCTATCGTCTTGTGTTTGGAAAGAGTTGTCATATCCCTGTTGTGATTGAGCACCTAGCCTACTAGGCCATCAAACAATTAAATTCTAATCATTATGGTCTAGGTTCTCAAAGTACGTTACAGATTTAAAAGTTGGAGGAATTGAGAAGAGATGGATATGAAAACTCCAGGATTTATAAGGAGAGAACCAAGTCTTCCCACGACCATCTTATCCTTCATCGTCAGTTCCACATTGGGCAGAAGGTCCTCCTTTATAATGCAAGGCTGAAGTTGCATCTAGGTAATCTTTATTCCTGCTAGTTTGGACCGTACACTGTTACTAACGTCTCTCCATTTGGTGTTGTCCAGGTTCAAAATGAAGAAACCAAGAAAAACATTCACCGTCAATGGGCAGCGACTTAAACACTTCTATGAGGATTTTATGAATAATCTGGTGGAAGAAAATCCACCTTCTCGATGAATCATACCAATAAAACACACCAGGTTTTATCCATCCTTCTCATATTCTCAATAATTTTAGTGAGAAAACTACACATTCTAGGTGTGGGGGTGGATACATTCCTGGGTCAGTTAGGAATTTTCATCATTTTCTCTTTTCTTCTCTTTTTAGCCATCTTTATGGTATTTTCATTTTTCCCCATCAACAATTTTTAAGTTCCATGATTTGGTGACCAGAATGGGGGGAGAGTAAAAATACCATAACGAACGATTAAAAGAATATTTGTATGAATTTAACATCAGGGAGTGATTTTTTTAGTGAATTGGTCTTTTTTCAATGATATAAATGGTTGTATAACTATGAAACATTTGAGATGATTGACGCCCCTTGTGTGAGTAGTTTTGGGAAAACTATGTCACTAATATCTCCATACATTTTTTCACCAAACCATGAAGTATGAATATTTCTTACTTAATATAAGGTGAATATATGTTAGGTTAATATTTTTCATCTTTAAATGATATTTTCATACATTCTTTCCTTATCTGATCTGTTTCATTACTTTACTATATTGACCAATGCGTGTGTACCTAATGTCTGACTATTGTACGCCCTAAAAAAAATTGTGTCTTGGGAAGTTCAAAAACCACTCCTCCTCATCCTTTTATCTTATTATAACTATTGCAATTATTGTCATGAGGAGATCAAAAAAGGGTTGAGAGATGAGTGTGAGATTTGTTCCAAATGAAACTTCAAAAAAATATAATAAATGAGGGGAGTGATGAAATGTGCAATATATGGGGATATCTAGGTTAGGATCTAATGGTTTGACTTCTAGTAATGCTTAAGTGAGTGGGTCTTGAAATGTGATTGCAAAGGATGTAGTACGTGTATGGTGTAAAATCATTTAAAGATAAATAATGTTAAAATAACCTATATTTATTTGATATAAAGTGGAAAGAATATCATGGAATGGTTTTCACACACACACATGGAGAGTTAGTGGAATGGGTTACTTTTGAATTCATTTCTCATATTGGTGTCATGAATCTCATTGAATTTTATTGTGATATGATTTATGAGACATCTTTTTTCATTTTCACTAGGAAGAACTCCTTGGTGTGGTTTGTGCATTGATCACATTACTTTAGTGAATTAAAATTTCCTCAAATGTTAAATCTCCATGATGTTGGGAATATATATTAATTCATCATATTATTTGGATATGTGACTTTTCCCAAGAGTTCAAATGTTTAGGTGTGGGGGTGTGATCATACAACAATTCACTATTTCATTTTCACCCTTACACCATTGTATTAAACTGAATTTGTATAGTAAATTCAAAAAATAATAACAAATTGAATTTGATGTTTGAATCATTTATTTTTTGTTTATTTCTATTAAAAATCCCAATGTTACTTGTCTTGAAAATTTCATTTAAGGTGATGGTGATTTGGAGGGCCCATGACGATGTCCAAGAAAAATGGGCCAAACTGCGCAGGATCCAAGCACACCAGTTCATTAATCCGCACACTTCTACTAGAAAGTGGATCCAATTTGTCTGAAAGTTTTTGGCCTAGTCCAAAACTCCTTGGGATACATTTCATATGAAGAAACCAAGACTCATTCCGCCATCTGATGGCCTTTCCGACCTGATTTGTCCAGTACACCAAATCTGCATGGATTCAAAGGTTGTGTGTTGTGATATGTCTATATCTCGGGATATAGGTGTCCAAATTGTTCAAAAAATTATATGGAGACATCCAAGAGGTGGGTCTATAACTTTTTTATTTTCTCGAAATCAAGATAAGGCTTTCTAAATGTCAAAACACCCGTGACAAGTGGTTTTAATAATTCTGTGTGCTCAAAACCACCATCCCATTTTCCTATAAAATAGAACCTTGGTCTCCTCATTTGAAAGTTAGGCTAGGAGGAAAAGCTATGCTATTTTGGAGACCCAAAGGATTTCTCTCCTCATACATGATGTTCTGGATGCCCCTATCTTCATAGGGTAATCAAGGATGAAGAGGATTTCCACCCGAGTCTCCTCCTCCTCTCAATAGCGAGCTAAATGGTGGACGATCATTTCGAGGGAGCTACACATACTTGGGAGGGAGTTCCGACACTTGATACTCTACTATTTTTGTGCAATTTGTTTGTTTATTATTTTACTCATGTCTTATCTAAACATTTTTCTCCTCTGGGTTCATTTCTTAGGTTTAATTAAGTGAACCTCTTTTCATTTCAACACCAATTGGGTTGAAATTTCAAGTAAGAAACTTGAGTTGTTCCGATTGGGAAACACAAGGATACTCTTTCTCTCACACATAAAAAATATATTAGTATTTTTTTGTAGCCTTTAATCTGTTCTTGAAGTCCAAACCTTGACAACACAATTGTTGTTTCAAGGGTTGGTACTTTGTGCAACGTTTAGAGAGGCAAGAGGGGAATCAAAATCTTGAAAACCCTCAACCAAAGAATTAAAAAAACATGTGAAATTTTCAAAACAATGAACTATCCAAGAATTGTAGTGAACTTGAAGTGATCTCCTTATCTCATAATTCTTAATCCTTCGCCTTATTCTTTCAACTATTAAACTCATTAAGGTATGTTATTGTCTTAAAATTGTTTCAAAATCACCCGCCTCTTTTAGTAATCTTTATTAAGAATACACACTATAATCCAAAAACTCTTCTTGAGAGACGACCTAGGGTATTCCCTAAACTATAAATCAACCTTAAAAACATAATCAATTTGACGTGTCATGAAAACGCGGTCAATACTCCGCGTGCGGGAGCAGGACCAGTAGCTTCTTACCAGTCGGGGAATTGGGATACGTCATGACATACAGGCAGAGGTGGTGGTTGTGGCCATTGTAGCCAGACACAAGGATCTCAAAGGCAGCAGGGTGGGATAGCTTAGGGTAGCCAGGCTATGTCACAGGGTCGTGGCACTGGGCAGGCATATGCAGTGCAACAGACCCAACAGGAGTAGGATCCCGGACCTTCTACTGTCAGAGGTACTATTCTAGTTGCTTATGTTTTGTCTTTTGTACTTTTTGATATAGGTTCTACCCAAGAGATTTATATATGTGCCCATTGTGGAGAGCCTTGGGCTCGGTGTTTCTTCTTCTTCTGATGTTATGACACTCGACACTCCTTTGGGAACTAGAAGGACTGGTGTGCGTCAACGCATGGAGTGCCCCCTAGAGGTTGGTGGGTGTCACATTCTATGGGACCTCAATGTCTTAGAGATGAAAGCTTATGATGTGATTCTCAGGATTGATTGGTTGGTACCCTTTCTGGACTTTGTAAATTTCTATCACAACATAGTGAGTTTCACGTCACCAGAGGGCGGAGAGTTTCTATACAAAGGTGAATGGGATGTCCAGGTGAGCTGAGCTGGACCTGAGCATCGTGGGCGAGGTGGTGTGATAGCCTAGATTTCGAGTTTATATCAGGATGATCAAGGGACTTTTTATAAGGATTTCCCTCCAGTGGTTGATCATTTCTGGGATGTCTTCCCGAATGATTTTTCGGATCTACCTCCAGATCGAGAGGTGGATTTATCTATTGAGCTTGTTCTAGGAGCAGAACCGGTGTCCATTCCTCCTTATAGGATGGATACACCAGAGTTGGAGGAGCTCAAGAGACAGTTAGAGGAGTTACAGGAAAATGGTTTCATCCGACCCAGTACTTCTCCTTGGGTTCTCCTGTCCTTTTTGTGAAGAAGGCGGACGATACCCTCAGACTTTGTGTGGATTATTGAAATGTGAACTAGTTGATGGTTAAGAACCAATATCCCTTGCCGAGGATTGATTGTCTTTTTGATCAAATTCGAGGATCATGAGTGTTCTCGAATATTGACTTGAGATACGGATATTTTCAGTTACGCGTTAGACCATCAGACATACCATTCAAAGCTTTTCGGAGCGAATATGGTATATACGAGTACTTGGCTATGCCGTTTGGACTCACAAACTCACCAGCAGTTTTCATGGCTTTGATGATTTGTGTGTTCCACCCTTATCTGAACTCTTTTGTGGTAGTCTTCGTGGATGAAATCTTGGTATACACTGACACTCGACTCAACCATTCCACCCATCATGAAATCGTACTGAGTACACTGAGGGAGCATCGACTATATGCTAAGCTCTCGAAGTGCCACTTTTGGATGGACCAGATACACTTTCTGGGTTATATCATTTAAGAGGCAGGAGTTGCAGTAGACCCAGAGAAGGTGAGAGCAGTAGTGTCTTAGGATCAGCCTAAGAACGTGTTTGATATATGGAGTTTCTTGGGGCTGGCTGGTTACTATAGGCGCTTTATACAAGACTTCTCCCGCTTAGTAGTGCCATTGACAGGTTTGACTAAGAAGGTTGTGAAGTTCGTTTGTTCTGAAGCTTGTGAGAATCCTTTCATGAGCTGAAGGGGAGGTTGACATCAGCACCAGTCTTAATACATCCAGAGCAAGGGAAGATCTATACAGTTTACTGTGATGCATCAGTTATTGGACTGGGAGCTGTGTTGATACAGGGTGATCGAGTAGTTTCATATGGGTCTCGGTAGTTGAGGCCACATGAGAGGAATTACCTGATGCATGATCTCGAGTTGTCTTCAGTTGTTCATGCATTGCGTTGTTGGAGACATTATCTCTTAGGACAAATTTTTGTGGTTTTCACTGACCACAAAAGTCTCAAATATATCTTTACCCAGCATGACTTGAACCTGAGACAGTGAAAGTGGCTCGAATACCTTCAGTACTTCGACTTTGAGCTTGCCTATACACCTGGTAAAGATAATCCAGTAGCTGATGCACTAAGCATGAAGAATCAGATACAGGCAGTGAAGGAGGCCAGTGGCGAGTGGCGGCTTATGGCTTTGTTCTCTGAGATTCATTTGGAGGTGCACGACAGTCAAGGGTAGACATATCTTTCTTATTTAGTTGTGACCTCTACCATCTTGGATAGAGTGAGCATGAGGCATCTATCTGATTCATAAGGCCTAGTTCTAAGGGAGTCAGTGGAAAGTGAGGACCCTCCACCTCGATGGACGATAGACGATGATGAGGTGTTGTGTTTCCATGGATGAGTTTTGGTTCCAGGGGATATACGCGAGGAGCTGATGTAATGACCCGAAATTTTAAATAAATATTGTTTCCTAATTTTATGTGTTATTTTTATACTCAACAAAAATGTTTCATTTGGTAACATGAGTATAATTAAAATGAGACTGTTGGGTTTTGACTGTTATTTGACCATTGGTCAATATGACTGCTGGAAACTAAACGTTTTGACTATTGTCTCTAAATACAAGAAATCTTGGTTAATTAATATAGAAAGAAGATTCGATGGCCTCACCCAGTAGTCTTGGACCGATCGAAGCCCATCTAACAGATCTTGGGAAGGAGGTAGCACCACTGGGCTTTGCTCTAGACCAAACCCAAGCTGAACTTCATCGTATAAAGCTAGAACGGGATCGCATTCGCGAGAAGTTCAAACTGATAGAAATTACAACTCGTGCGATGTTGGCCGAGCCTCCCTCAGATTCTATCACCTTAGCACACCTTACACTTAGGTCTTATGCTGGTGTGATAAGGGGCTATGTAAGGAGACCATAACTGTCTTGTGTAATCCTTTGTTTTAAATAAAAATTTCGATTTCTTTTATGAATTTTCAAATGACCAGAAAAATATAGTATGCATATTTTTGATGAATTTTAGAAAAAGGATATTTTAAATATGTTTATGTAAACCCTAAATAATTAAAAATGTGTAATGATTTTCAAAAAATGGTCTTCTACAATTATGTTCAGTACGAAATTTAGAGTCTAATAAGATCAACATGATTTTTGATGAATAGTAAATTATGAATAGTGATTTTATGATTAGGATTAATAATGTGTCCAAATGGATTAGTAATCTCACTTAAAGAAAGTATTAAAATGAGCTAGGCACTTTGATTAAGTAATGTGATTCAATAAAATGGTTAAATAACGGTTTCATAAATTATTATTTAAGTATTAGTTTTTTCGGATGAATAGTGTTTTTTAATTAAAATTTTAATTGAAAATTATTTTGAAAATTATTTTTATAAAATGGACTTCATTTTTGAACTCAGAGCATCGATATTATGTTAAGGTAATTTTTGGGGATTTTTCTGAAAAAATAAATTTTCGATGAATAGTGTTTTTATTTAAAAATTAAATTAAAAATATTTAGAAAATTATTTTTATAAAATGGATTTCATTTTTGAAATCAGAGCATTGATATTTGGTTAAGATGAAATTTTGGGATTATTCTGAGAAAGTTGAATTTTCGATGAATAGTGAAAAGATAGTTTTTAAGTTACGGGTGTTTAATGACATCATTAAATGATGTATTAAGTATATATTCACTATGTTCGAGTTATGAATAGTAAGATAAGGTATGAGGTGTCCCAAGTGGCCAATACCATGGGCAAATACCATGGGCAAGCCCATGGTTTTGCCAAAACCACTAATGAGGTGTCCCTTGGCCATTAATGCCTTGTCCCCTCACTTTCCCTATAAATACCCACCCTTTCCTCTTTTAGTTTTCACTCCCAACTCTCCCCCAACGAAGTTCTGGTCTCCTTACCTCTCAAGGAGTCCTCCCAAGGTGCCCCCAAGCCCTCAAGGTCTAAACCTTTGAGTTTTAAGAGTTACGTTTTAAGGTAAGGGATCTGACCCCTCTCTTTCTTTTCAAGTCATCTCTTTTATGTCATTCCTTTTATGCTCCATGTTCTTATGTTGGAGGATGTTCTTTTATACTCCTCTTACTGCCCTTTTTATGTTAACATAATGAGAGATCCCCTCTTACTATCATTATTTCGTTTTATGAAGTTTTAAGTGGCGTCGTTAGGCTGCCGAATTTTTAAGGGATTCTTTCACCCTTCTCTTTTTCAAAGTTCTACTTTCATGTCAAGTCTTTCAAGTTCCTTTTTATTATGTTGGGGTATGATCTCTAAATTTATCATACTGATATTTTATGATCATATTATGAGAGACCCCATTTGATCTCTTCAATTCAGTATTTTGATGTTTTAAGTGGCGCCGTTAGGCTGCCGAATTTTTAAGTGGTTCTTCACCCTTCTCGTTTTGAAGTTCTACTTTCATGTCAATTCTTTCAAGTTACTTTTTATTATGTTGGGTTATGATCTCTAAATTTATCATACTGATATTTTATGATCATATGATGAGAGACCCCATTTGATCTTTTCAAATCAGTATTTTTAAGTTTTAAGTGGCGTCGTTAGGCTGCCGATTTTTTAAGGGATTCTTTCACCCTTCTCATTCTTTTCAAAGTTCTACTTTCATGTCAAGTCTTTCAAGTTCCTTTTTAATTATTTTGGGGCATTATCTCTATATCTATCATACTTAACTCTTATGTTCACATGATGAGAGACCCTATTTGATCTTTTCAAATCATTTTGTTGAAGTTTAAGTAACGTCGTTAGGCTGCCGAACTTTCATAAGAGAAATCTAATTTTTTGTCTTCCTTCCATGTTTTTCATTTCAAATGGTATGTCCTTGAAATTTCATTACCATGATCATGTATCCTTCTTATTATGTCCATCTACTGTTTTATGGGTCATTTATGAATGTTTGACCCATTTTCCCTCTCTTTTTAATGTCTTCTAAAACCTCGTAACATAGCCGTTATGCTGCAGAATTTCTGTCTCAAAATGTCTCTCTCTTTTTCTAAAGTTTGTTTATATTATTGAGTGAATACTCAAAGCTCTTTCTTCTAAAGGGGTATTCACATATATACCAAAATGTTCTATTTTAAATTCTGGGATTTACATACATGAGACCCACCTTCCTTTTCTGTGGGTTTTAAAGTGACGTAAAGATCATGTCTTTAAAGCAGTTTTTAAAACGTTGTGATTATGAAATGAAACCCATTTATTTTATGCTATATGGGTTATTTATGAAATGTTTGATGATTATATATGTGGCTCAAATGATAATAAAGGGAAATTTAAGGGTGTGCCCTGATAGTGCTCCAATGCATTGGGTAATGATGTAACCACTAGAGATTACAATTTTCACGATACCTTGGTGAATAACCTTGGTAATTTTCAAATGACACCTTGGGGATGGACCTTGGTGATATTTTCATGATTGTCTATGTTAAATGATGTAGCCACATTTTCAAGTTATGAAAAATGTTATTTTTATTATGATATGCCTCCTTATTTCATTCTCATGCCTTAAAGTTCTTTTTCATGACTTTATTGATGTATCTCAAGTTCATATGTAAAATGTATCACTTGTTTCCCTTGCTGGGCCTTCTGCTCACCCTTCCTTTTGATGTATGTCCCCAGGTTATGAGATGCAGTAATGAGCCTAGGGTGAACATGAGGAGAAGCTTTTCAAGTGTTTAAGAAGAATGTTTTTTTTTGTTTCATGTTTTATGTTCCTTGTTTCGAAGACACTAAACCTTAAAGATCCTCAGTTCCATGTAATGGAATGAAAGTTATGTTATAAAAAGACGGGATGATATAGTTGGTATCAAAGGATGGTTTAGTTATTTGTGGAAATTAGGATATGAAAACTCTTGGAAGAACCCTATAGAAAAGTTTAAATATAGGAAATCTTCCTGGTATTTTGGTGAGTATTGAGTAAGGGGTTGCCAAACAAATACATCCCTGTCTGGATACGAGCAGGTAGAGGTGGCTCTGGCACAGATGTACATAGGGGTAAAACCCGAAAACACTGCTTTGAGCTAGACTCGGACGGGAACTGGTACACGACAACGGGCCTTGCTGCACTCTTGGTTACGACACTCCCGGGGGATATTCTTTGGTAAATTCATAAGCTTGGTATGAACCATTGTTAAAGGAACAAATATAAAATAAAATAAAGATTCACATAAGAATATATGATCATGGATAACCTAGATGGGAACCTAGTGGATCACAAGTTAGGGTATACTTTTCTTCTACAAGTTATCCTTATATGCTTTAAGTTCGTTTTCATGATTATTAGTTAAGTATTTAAGCCTCTAATTATACTTTCTCTTCTAAGTTAATGGTGGGAAATGGAATAACGTGTCCCAACAACCAATGTGATAGGAAATGCGACAATTTCCGTATTAATATGACAGAGATGATTAGGGGATTAAAAGATTATTATTATTTTGGAAGATGTTCACTATTTTGGGGACCCTATATGATCGAGGTAAATTGATTACTATAGTATTTTCATTGAGGAGTAAGGTTGACTTATATTTTGAAGAATTGATGAATTTAAAGTGGACTTATAGTAATTTAGGTTACTTATGGGAATGATTAACCTATCTTGGGTAAAATATGTTTAGGTTAGCTACTGTTGTTATAATATGTTAGGAGTGGTTGATGTTGTCTGGAGATGAACAATGAAGTTGTTTTGGAAGACTATGTTATCAAATCCTTCTTGTATTTGGGTTTCAATCTTAGTTTGGTTTATTTTGAGGAATTTTAAGGACCGTTATTTATGGAATGGTCTATGATGAACTTTGGGTAGTACCATGGAACATTGAAGATTTAAAAGTAGTTTCCATTCCTATGGGATTCTTTCTTTTTGAAGAGTTGTTTTACCTTAACCTTTCTGTTTTTGGGATAATGTTTAAAGATAAAAGAAATAGATAGTTAATCTTTTGTAGATTATGTGATTCTCTAGAAGATGATTCTTGTGCTTTTATGAGACCAAGTGTTTTTGAATTCTCATCATTTGGAGAAAAGATTAGTGTTGGTAGGGACTTATTAAAGGATGAAACTCTACTTGAAGGTAGGTATATTTTCTTATGTTTTTGTTCTATGTAATAAATGAATTCCTCAAAATTATGAAAAGAAACGTAAAACAAAAATGTTGTTGGTTTACGTTTCCTACTAGGTAATCAAAGATCGTTTACACACATCATAAGTTTGGGATTTTCTCATGGTTAACTTTCTCCTAATCATGTTCTCTATCACTCTCCCTCAGAACTTGACCCTTTGTTTTATCCTCCATGTCCATGTTTTCCTACATGGAATCCTAGTGTGGGTTAACTCGGGTGACCTTTGTACTTCCCTTTCTTTCTTTTAAAGTAATAGTTTTACTGACTCCTTTTCGGATGTGGGACTTTCAATGAAATTTCAAAAACCAATTTTAAAAATTGCAAGGACACAATTTCTTAAGGGGGGAAGATTGTAATGACCCGAAATTTTAAATAAATATTGTTTCCTAATTTTATGTGTTATTTTTATACTCAACAAAAATGTTTCATTTGGTAACATGAGTATAATTAAAATGAGACTGTTGGGTTTTGACTGTTATTTGACCATTGGTCAATATGACTGCTGGAAACTAAACGTTTTGACTATTGTCTCTAAATACAAGAAATCTTGGTTAATTAATATAGAAAGAAGATTCGATGGCCTCACCCAGTAGTCTTGGACCGATCGAAGCCCATATAACAGAACTTGGGAAGGAGGTAGCACCCCTGGGCTTTGCTCTGGACCAAACCCAAGATGAACTTCATCATATAAAGCTAGAACGGGATCTCATTCGCGAGAAGTTAAAACTGATAGAAATTACTACTCGTGCGATGTTGGCCGAGCCTCCCTCGGATTCTCTCACCTTAGCACACCTTACACTTAGGTCTTATGCTGGTGTGATAAGGGGCTATGTAAGGAGACTGTAACTGTCTTGTGTAATCCTTTGTTTTAAATAAAAATTTTGATTTCTTTTATGAATTTTCAAATGACCAGATAAATATAGTATGCATATTTTTGATTAATTTTAGAAAAAGGATATTTTAAATATGTTTATGTAAACCCTAAATAATTAAAAATGTGTAATGATTTTCAAAAAATGGTCTTCTACAATTATGTTCAGTATGAAATTTAGAGTCTAATAAGATCAACTTGATTTTTGATGAATAGTAAATTATGAATAGTGATTTTATGATTAGGATTAATAATGTGTCCAAATGGATTAGTAATCTCATTTAAAGAAAGTATTAAAATGAGCTAGGCACTTTGATTAAGTAATGTGATTCAATAAAATGGTTAAATAACGGTTTCATAAATTATTATTCAAGTATTAGTTTTTTCGGATGAATAGTGTTTTTTAATTAAAATTTTAATTAAAAATTATTTAGAAAATTATTTTTATAAAATAGACTTCATTTTTGAACTCAGAGCATCGATATTATGTTAAGGTAATTTTTGGGGATTTTTCTGAAAAAATAAATTTTCGATGAATAGTGTTTTTATTTAAAAATTAAATTAAAAATATTTAGAAAATTATTTTTATAAAATGGATTTCATTTTTGAAATCAGTTCATTGATATTTGGTTAAGGTGAAATTTTGGGATTATTCTGAAAAAAGTTGAATTTTCGATGAATAGTGAAAAGATAGTTTTTAAGTTACGGGTGTTTAATGACATCATTAAATAATGTATTAAGTATATATTCAATATGTTAGAATTATGAATAGTAAGATAAGGTATGAGGTGTCCCAAGTGGCCAATACCATGGGCAAATACCATGGGAAAGCCCATGGTTTTGCCAAAACCACTAATGAGGTGTCCCTTGGCCATTAATGCCTTGTCCCCTCACTTTCCCTATAAATACCCACCCTTTACTCCTTTAGTTTTCACTCCCAACTCTCCCCCAACGAAGTTCTGGTCTCCTTACCTCCCAAGGAGTCCTCCCAAGGTGCCCCCAAGCCCTCAAGGTCTAAACCTTTGAGTTTTAAGAGTTACATTTTAAGGTAAGGGATCCGACCCCTCTCTTTCTTTTCAAGTGATCTCTTTTATGTCATTCCTTTTATGCTCCATGTTCTTATGTTGGAGGATGTTCTTTTATACTCCTCTTACTGCCCTTTTTATGTTCACATAATGAGAGATCCCCTCTTACTATCATTATTTCGTTTTATGATGTTTTAAGTGGCGCCGTTAGGCTGCCGAATTTTTAAGGGATTCTTTCACCCTTCTCTTTTTCAAAGTTCTACTTTCATGTCAAGTCTTTCAAGTTCCTTTTTATTATGTTGGGGTATGATCTCTAAATTTATCATACGGATCTTTTATGATCATATGATGAGAGACCACATTTGATCTCTTCAATTCAGTATTTTGATGTTTTACGTGGCGCCGTTAGGCTGCCGAATTTTTAAGTGGTTCTTCACCCTTCTCATTTTGAAGTTCTTCTTTCATGTCAATTCTTTAAAATTACTTTTTATATGATGGGGTATGATCTCTAAATTTATCATACTGATCTTTTATGATCATATGATGAGAGACCCCATTTTATCTCTTCAAATCAGTATTTTGAAGTTTTAAGTGGCGCCGTTAGGCTGCCGATTTTTTAAGGGATTCTTTCACCCTTCTCATTCTTTTCGAAGTTCTACTTTCATGTCAAGTATTTCAAGTTCCTTTTTAATTATGTTCGGGAATTATCTCTATATCTATCATACTGAACTCTTATGTTCACATGATGAGAGACCCTATTTGAGCTTTTCAAATCATTTTGTTGAAGTTTAACTAATGCCATTAGGCTGCCGAACTTTCATAAGAGAAATCTAATTTTTTTTCTTCCTTCCATGTTTTTCATTTCAAATGGTATTTCCTTGAAATTTCATTACCATGATCATGTATCCTTATTATTCTGTCCATCTACTGTTTTATGGGTCATTTATGAATGTTTTACCCATTTTCCCTCTCTTTTTAATGTCTTCTAAAACCTCGTAACATAGCCGTTATGCTGCAGAATTTCTGTCTCAAAATGTCTCTCTCTTTTTCTAAAGTTCGTTTATATTATTGAGTGAATACTCAAAGCTCTTTCTTCTAAAGGGGTATTCACATATATACCAAAATGTTCTATTTTAAATTCTGGGATTTACATACATGAGACCCACCTTCCTTTTCTGTGGTTTTTAAAGTGACGTAAAGATCATGTCTTTAAAGCAGTTTTAAAAACGTTGTGATTATGAAATGAAACCCATTTATTTTATGCTATATGGGTTATTTATGAAATGTTTGATGATGATATATGTGGCTCACATGATAATAAAGTCAAATTTAAGGGTGTGCCCTGATAGCGCTCCAATGCATTGGGTAATGATGTAACCACTAGAGATTACAATTTTCACGATACCTTGGTGAATAACCTTGGTAATTTTCAAATGACACCTTGGGGATGGACCTTGGTGATATGTTCATGATTGTCTATGTTAAATGATGTAGCCACATTTTCAAGTTATGAAAAATGTTATTTTTATTATGATATGCCTCCTTATTTCATTCTCATGCCTTAAAGTTCTTTTTCGTGACTTTATTGATGTATCTCAAGTTCATATGTAAAATGTTTCACTTGTTTCCCTTGCTGGGCCTTCTGCTCACCATTCCTTTTGATGTATGTCCCCAGGTTATGAGATGCAGTAATGATCCTAGGGTGAACATGAGGAGAATCTTTTTAAGTGTTTAAGATGAATGTTTTTTTTGTTTCATGTTTTATGTTCCTTGTTTCCAAGACACTAAACCTTAAAGATCCTCAGTTCCATGTAATGGAATGAAAGTTATGTTATAAAAAGACGGGATGCTATAGCTGATGTGGGAGTTTCATGCTTCATCTTAGGTAGTGCATCCTGGAGTTACCAAGATGTACCATGACTTGGGAATTCAGTATTGGTGGTCAGGTATGAAACAGGATGTAGCTGGTTTTGTTGCAAGATGTTCCACCTGTCAGCAAGTGAAGGTGTAGCATCAGAGGCTAGCTGGACTGTTACATCAATTACCCTTTCCGGAGTGGAAATGTGATGATTTCACGATGGATTTTGTGATATCATTGCTAAGGACACCTCGGGGAAATGATGTTGTGTGGGTTATTATGGACAGACTCACAAAGGTAGCTCACTTTTTGTCGATCAAGGAGACATTTGGTGTTGATGATATCGGGAAGTTGTATATCCTAGAGGTATTACGTCTTCATGGAATCCCTCTTTCTATCTTTTCTGATAGGGAGGCATACTTTATGTCTCGTTAATGGCAGAGTTTTCAGAGGGCACTGGGTACACAGGTGCTTCTGAGCACAACTTACCACCCTTAGAATGATGTCCAGTGAGAGCATATGACACAAGTTCTTGAGGACATGCTGCTCGCATGTGTCCTAGACTTTGGGTGCTCTTGGGAGAATCATATACCCCTAGTCGAGTTTTCCTACAATAATAGTTTTCTAGCAACTTTTCAGATGGAACCTTACGAGGATTTATATGGTAGGCCATGTCGATCACCTTTGTGCTGGATAGAGGCTGGTGAGGCAGCTTTTATGAGACCATGTCTTGTGTAGGAGACTTCAGAGCAGGTCCAGTTGATTCAAAAGTGGATGGAAACCTCATAGTCTTGTCAAAAATCTAATGATGATCGTCGTAGATGACCCTTGGAGTTCGTGGCCGGGGATCAGGTTTTCTTGCGTGTTTCACTGAGGCTGGGACACATGCGGATTAGGAGACAGGGTAAACTTTCACCGAGTTATGTGGGGACATTTGAGATTCTGGAGAGAGTCGGGCCAGTTGTCTATCGATTTCAGTTACCACAGAGGTATCAGTCCATACACGACGTCTTCCATGTATCTCAGCTATGTCGTTATCATTCAGACCCATCTCGCATCTTTCATTCTGAGGAGGTTGAGCTTTAGATCAATGTGTCCTTTGAGGAGCATCTGATTAATATTGTTGATAGGAGCACGAAGGTTCTTCGAGGCCAGTCAGTTCCTCTCGTACTGGTGCTATGGCAGCATGGCCGAGTGCAGGACGAAACCTGGGAGCGGGAGATCGATGTACGTGCTCAGTGTCTAGAGTTGTTCTGAGCTTTATCTTCGCCACCATTATAAGGGAAATTCGGGGATAAATGATTTAATGGGGAATTTTATAAGAACCTGGTTTTTATTTTTGAGGTACGGGTTTCTTATTTTCCTTTTTACTTAAAGTGTTTTTGAGAAAATAACGAAAGTGGGGAAAATCCCAAAATTTCTGACTACACGTCGTGTACTTTTCCACACACCATGTACTTTGGTTGTGTGGAATGAGTAAACAGGGCATGTAGACCTATCAGCAATGAATTGTGTAAAAAACTGACTACACGCCATGTATAGGGTATTTACATGTCGTGTATTCAGTCGGCAGGTGAACATTAAGGCATTGGAGGTAGCCTTCAGTAGAGCAACAGTACATGCCGTGTAATCAGGAATACACGTTGTTTACTCATGTCGACGGATGAAAAATGCCACTGTGGAAAAGAGCCTCCAGAGGAACAGTTTAAAAAAATGAAAAGTACACGTCATGTCCTTGAGAGTACACGCCATGTAGTTTGTTTTTTTTATTAAAATAGAAAGTAGCCTCATCTATTCATGGAGGAAGCTTATAACGTCATTTGGAGCTCTGGAGGATGATTAGAGCTTTGGAGATCAGCTGACCGTGCACCGGGAATCTGTTTCCGCTTCGGTTGATCACGTTGGGATCGTACGGGTAAACCCTCCCTTCTCCTTTTGATGTTCTTACCAATTCTTCCTCTAAGGGATGTTATTTAAGTTTTAATGGGAATTATATTATCCAAGATCTGTGTCGTTCTTGGACAATTCGAAAGGCGTCATTCACGTATACCGATCAAAGACGATTGAGGTAGGTGGTCTGGTGTTTAAATTCCAACAGCTATGTGTTTTGTGTACCACTATGCTATGCACCCATGATTGGGGTGTCGTGTGGCTGTGGACTTGCGTAATTAAATACCTACAATTGTATAGGTAGTTTAATGAATATGTATAAATATTGTTTGGGATCACTTCTTGGATCCAGGACCACCCCAGGGGTGGGTTCCTCTATTTATTCGTTTGGCCAGGATACCTGAAGGTATGCCATGATTGTAATGAGTATTGAATTTCCTTGAGATGAATTTCATATAAATTTTTTTTTATGCTTTGGGCTCGGACCGGTTACTTGCGCCTGAGAGAAATATTCTTTTTAGCATGAGGGCATTGTTTGTTTAGTCTAAGGAAAAGGTACTGCTTAGCCTGAGGGAAATGTTCTATTTCGCCCGAGGGAAACACTTCTTATGCCTGAGGGTAGTGACTTCTGTGCCTGAGGGCAATATCTCGTACGCATGAGGGCAATATTCGATAGCCTGAGGGAAATCCTGAGGGTGTGGTTTTATTATATTATCCTAAGGACAAGGTTCTAATTGGTCTAAGGGCTTAGTTCTGATAAGCATAGAATGTTATTAAATTTAATAGTTAAATGAATATTAAAATTGCAATATAACTGGTAAAGTTAGTTAATTTTAAGTACTTCTTTGTTTATTTCATTTACCACTACACACTGCTGTTGCACATTTTCCCTGACAGTTGGGCACAGGCCTTTGGTGGGTGCCTACTGGGATTTAATTCTCACACCCAGTTTGGGTCATGTCTTTGGCCCAAAAAGATTATAGTTCTATATGTGTGGATAAGGGTAAGGGTCCCTATACAGGTACATGATTTTAGCATAGGAGTAAGAGAGCATGGGACTGAGCTTTGGCTTGAGATGTTGTTGTGTTCTGTTTACTCTGCTTAGATTTGTTGGGTTATACCTCGTACTTTGAGTTGTGTTGTACTGTATTGTACTGTATCCTATTCTGACTCCTTTCATAGAATTACTGACATACTACATCTTTATATATATGACTGATGGTTCTCTTTTATTTTAGTTGCAGATTGTTTACTACTTCTGTTGTTGTATGTTTACATATTTTATTCCACTGCGCTACACTTTGATAAATGAGGGCATAGTTTCCCCACTATCAGTCATTGGCCCTCACTGCTAGTCGGCAGCCTCTGACATTTGGGGAAATGTGCTTGAGGTCATGTCACCAACTGTGTTCGGGGCACCTGTTGAGTGGCACTCAGATCTAGGACGTTACACTAAGGATCTCTCTGAGGATAATTCTAAGGATCTATCTGAGGATAATAAATTTTCATGTAATTTTTTTTAATGGATATAGTGATTAGTTTCCAAGAAATTACATCCCTGAATGGATACTAAAAGTTTATTGGCTCTATAATAGTGGTACCTAGGGGTAATTACTATGAAAAATGCACATTGACTTGGACTTGGTCATCACTTGGTTCACGAAAATGGGCTTTGTTGCACACCTAGTTTAACACTCCTAGATTATATGATTTGAAAATTCAAAAAATCTTATGAACCATCATAGAGGATTTAAATAATGACAATGAATGACCTAGGTTAAGATAATGATGTCTAGATTGAAAATAAAGTGTCATGATTTAGACATCCTATAAGTTATTTTTCATGATTATATGGTTTCCCACTATCAATATTGTTACTCAAACTATGTTTTTTAGTTTTAGTGAATAAATGGAACCATAAAGAACTAGATTAGGATTGAATATGTTAGACAAAGTTTTTTTAGAAACTAAATAGTATGGTGACTAGAGTGAAGGATATTGTGATTTCTCATAATCAATTTTCAGGGTATATGATTAATAACTTGAACCTTAAATAACTCTCAGACTTACTAAAAAAGAGAAATATAGTGTTTGTGGAGATTTTGGGGGGTGGAGACCATGGAGGAAAGAAGATTATTTCTCTTATATGTTAAGAATGTCGGAAAAGCACCCGAGTGAATTTCTCGAAGGAATATAAAGATATTTATGAGTTTGAAAAAGAAAGACATAGATAAATTATAATAGAGAAAACATGAAAAGTGTAACACCCCAGTTAAATAAAGAATATGAAATTTTCATATTTATCCATATTTGTGAATAAAGTATTAATATGACTTTAAAGAGGACGCTATGCTCGATGGCATACCCAACACACAACAACGAGTTTCTTGGGAATCTTACGTTGCACTCTAATAATAAAATAATATTATTTTAAATGGTAGTTAACATGTAGCCGTTGTATTGGCGGGAATGGATAGAAATAACTAAAATATGATTATACATGTTTTTAAATGTTTTTACATATATCCAAAAAAAGATAAAGGCTTAAAATATGGAAAGAATTCAATTTTAGTCGTATATGCCCTAGTTTTCACTAAAGGTTCACTTATCGCCTTTTGATGGTGAACCATCATTAAATATAGTTTTTCTCACTCTTATACATTATATTGGACAAAATAAAACTCTTCTTAAGAATCGGGACATCAAAATTTACTTTGTGTAAATTTTTGGTATCTTTCCGATAAAGTTCATTTTTTAATGAATAGTGTAAAATGTTGTATTTTAATTCAAAACCTATTTTTAATATAATTTATTTATATGATTAGATTATCTTCTGAATTGGTTTTAAAGTGAAATTAGAATATATTTTTACCATTAAATCCAATAGTGGTCATTGGAATTAATTTCACTTTGAAATCAGACTTAAACTAGTGCCAATCTTTTGATACTTATTGTTTTATAAAAACACGCTATTTGCTCTGACAGCGGGAATTAATTATTAAATTAATTAATGTGACTTATATGTTTTGAATTTTGTAAAATAGACTTCATTTTTGAATTCGGAATATCAAATATAGCTTAGGGTGAAGTTTTGGTAATTTTCTGAAAAACTTCAATTTTTGATGAATAGTGAAACCACTAAGTGGAACTTATAAAAACTGATTTTCCGTTTAAATGAAATTTTGCCATCATTGTGTTTTGAATTTCAAAACTCTGACATACATGGTTGTCATTAAGAAGTAAAATGTGGTTCAATGAGATTAAAATAATTTTTTGGTGAATAGTAACTTATTAAGTTTTTAATCGCGATTAGTGGTAATTAGTGTAATTTAAGGTAAAAATGATATTATAAAAATGTGAAAATACCATGACACTTGTCCTACCCCTATTGGATGAGTCATGGACGACCAAGACAACCCATGGGTCGATTTAGGTGACCCTATGGAGCCTCTTGGGTGAGATAATGACTTTAATGCCTTTTTTTAAAAATAAAGGTGAAAATGACACTAACATAAATTGTTTTACTAAAACAATTTTTAGAAGGGGTTATACTAATCATAATTTTGTATATAAATACTCTTTGGAAATATAAAAAGATTTAATCCATCAGGATAGTTTTTTTTTATAATTTTTAGACATTAAATAAATTAAATTAATTATGACATCATGATGATGCAACGATGAACTCATTAATGAACAGTTTAAATAAAATGAAACGATAATATAAAATCTAAGACCTACACTTGTCCAAAAACTATTGGATGGGAATATTTCGAAGCCTTATCATCTTATCTTCTAAATATATCAATGTGGGACCTTAGAAATTCGAAACACTTTTGAAAATAAAATAATAGTTTCATGATTTCCAAAAGTGCCCCTCCTCTCCTCTTATAAAAGGCCCCCACCTCCTCCTCATTTCACACACTCCTAAAGCCTTTGGATCGGAAATCCCCTTCCCATTTACTCTCTCCACATCCCTCTCCTAATTCTATAGGATTCCCTTTGGGCAGAATCCTTTCAAAGGAAGCCTTTAGGCTCAAATCAAAAGGAGTTACACTTTTAAAGGTAATTCATTCTCTCATGTTCATTTGTTTTATTTTGCTTCTCCAACCCCCTAAACTCTTTTTATTTACTTCTTTTGTAACAACACCAGTATCTTAAATATACTAGGATGTTGTTATAATATTTATTTGAGCTACACTCTCACACAACTACATCAAATGGTTAAAGAACATACGGTTTCCGTGGATGGCGAAATTATGCCTCCCGAAATGATGATTGTTCAATACTCATTTAACACCTTCAAAGGTGGCCATTATGATGTCACTATTTTTATATATGATATATAATATGTTTATTCTTTCCTTAAGCTTATGTATTTTTCATTTACGGCATACCATTATTTTTTCCATTATGGGTAAACACGATATCTTCATTTTAGGAAGTGCGGACTACCGCCCCCTGAAAGTGATTTGATTCGTTAATACCATATGTGGGATGTGTAAAGGATAAAGTTAATGATATTATATATGTTATTATACTGGAATTATAATACACTCTTATATAATTATGATTCCATTCCAGAAAATACGAAATAGAAATGGAAGTAGCGTTCATGCGTACGTACGGCTTACCGTCTCCATGAACGGTACATTTCATTTCTTATCTCAAAATGTTATGTAATACTATAAGTACATATATATAATGGATATATATGTAATATATTAAATCAAAATTATGGATATCATTCTGGAATTATAACATATATATATCTCTCTCATTTTGTTTTAATTCCATTAATATGACAAAAAAATGAAAGTAGCGTTCATGCGTACATACGGCCTACCGTCTCCATGAACGATGCTTTTTGTTTTTTATCTAAAAATGATATGGAATAGTATGAAATGAATATTTACTGGATATATATGATTTTTTAATCATTAATACTATTCTGTAAATTAGTTACTTATAACTACATGGGAAATCTTTTTTCAAACAAGTTCATTTTTGACTCATTTACCAAACATCGGCAAAAACGTCTGATATGAACTAACATTATTAAACAATTATTATAACATTATAATATGTGATATGAACTGAATAATAATCTCTAAAGGAGGTACTTAGGCGATTATTAATTGAACAATGTTTATTATTCAGGAATATAAAGAAACAAACAAGACAAGTTGGACTTGAGGTAAGGGATCCTACTCCACTCTTTCTTTTTACACTCTTTTATGTCATTCCTTATAATCTCATCTTTATTGTGATTGGGATGTTCTTTTTTATTACACTTAATGTAATTTTTATGTTCATGTGATGAGAGAACCTATTCTCTCTCATCAATCCATTTTGGATGTTTTGAGTGGCGCCGTTAGGCTGCCGAATTTTCGTAAGAGATCTAACCTCTCTCTTTCTCTTTAAGTACTCCCCTTTATGTCACTTCTTTTATGCTTCTATTTGTTATGATGGGGGATGTTCTTTAATATTAATCTTTCTTTACATTTTATTTTAATGTGATGAGATACCCTATTTGATCTCATCAATCCATTTTTGGAAGATTTAAGTGGCGCCTTTAGGCTGCCGAGTTTTCGTAAGTGATTTTTCATCTCACTTTTAATCTCGTGAGATTTATGCTACATTTGCCACAATTTCCTTTGAGTGGTGTTTTTATTGCCCATTATTCTATTCTTTGTGTAATATAATTTCGTTTATGATTATTTACATCAATGATTTATTGTCCTTCTTTCATGGCGTATATGTTTTGAAAGATACCCAAGTCGGTAAGGGAACCTTTCACCCACCTCTTTTTTTAAAAAGACTTCTTTTGTTGGGTCTTTTAATTTACATATTTTTATGTTGGGATTTGTTCTCATATATCCTTATTGATGTAAATTTTATGTCCAAGTGATGAGATACACTTTTCATCTCTCATCAACTCATTTTGATGTGACGCCGTTAGGCTGTCAAGGGAACTTCTTAACCCAATTTCGATTTCTTTGGGTTCAACATGTAGTTATTGAATATGTCATCCTTTGAATATGTGTGAATGACCTTTGATTATTTTAAACTTAATATCCACTTATATTTGGTGTATTCGTTTTTCACACATAATTATGTAATTGATTTATCCTTAATCCAAGGATATCATCTTTGTATGGGACTTCGTCTCAATCTCCTTTCATTGAGGCATATTTTATTTTATATACAACATTATTTTATATGGTGTATAAACCCCATTGACTTTTAAGTTTATTCAAAAGGAATCTTTTTTATACGAAGCGTTTACTAAATGACAAAAGGGAATGTGTTTGTCGTACGTATGCGGCGACAACGACTTCTCCGCCTCCGTGACCATTATTTGAGTTTCATCTTCCTCTACAAGCCATACCATCTTTTTAAAATAAAAATAAATACCATGTTTTACTTTTCTTTTGTTTTGGTATTAAAAATGGTTTTCATAATGTTTTTATATCAATGTTTTGTATTGATATCTTGTGATTGAAATGTGGAAATGTTATGTTTCCTTTATGAATGTTTTATGTGATACGATTATGTTGAGGTTCTTGGGCATTATTATGAAGACGGGTGGTTCTGTGATAAACTAAGGGCGGGTGAGCCTGATATAGCTCTCCAATGCATTGGGTAATGCGAAGGATTGAAACATTAATATTTATCTGAAGAGATTTAGGGAATATACTATGATGGGTATTCCAAATGTAACCAAGAGGGTTACTCCCTACGTAAGAAAGTTATGAATGCCTCAGGTAACCTTTTATGTCTTATGATTTCTACGATTTATTCATGATTTGATGAGGTATGTTAAAGTGGCTATGTTTTATGGGTAAAGTATTATTTCATTCTTATGTATATATGAACACATGTTTCCTTTCCATATTTTTTATAACCCTTACTGAGCTTTTTATGCTCATCCCAAGTTTTTGAAATGTTTTTCACAGGTAAAGGGAAAGGTACATGACGTGATGATAGTGTCAAGGATGTGTCAAGAAAGAATCCGTGTTTTATTTTTAATATGTTTCCGTTGATGGGAAGAATGAATACTGTCTTTTATGTAACCACTTTGTTTAAATGTGGAATGAAATGAATGTTTCATGATCTAATTCTCTAAAACTCTAAACCAGAAAATATCTTCAATGTGTAATCTTTTAATAACTCAAGATTAAGTAAGGTTTAAGGTTGGGGTCTTATAGTTGGTATCAGAGGTCGGTTTAGACAATTTTAGGGATTAGGAGTTCTTTTGAGACACATTATTAGTCCCTATATCTATTATTTTAGTTAAATCTTTGTTTTATAACTTTAATTTTTTCAGGTCAAGTAAAGTCGGTTACGAATGGAAGGAGAAGGATCTCAAACGAAATTCCTATCTCTTCCTGATGACATGCTTGCAATAATTATTGCAAAGTCATCTTCAGATGATTGTGAAACTTTTTCTAGCATACAACTCACTTGCAAGTAGTTGTTTGAGATATCAAACTCCTCCACTATACCTCGTTATCATCGTGGATCATGGGTTGTTTTTAGACAAATACTATTTTCACAATATTCTCATATTTTCAAGAAAGGTAAATATTATCAAGGTATTTTCAAATATTTTACCTTATCACAAGAATTTGAAGCATATTATGATTTTAGAAATGGTGCTGGGGAAGGAGACCCTTGTGCAACCTATTTATATTTGCTTTTAAAATATAGTCTCACATCACATACTTATGGTATTTTAAAAGGACCAATAATAGAAAGTTTCAACTCAATTTCGGTCCAACTATTTTATAGAAATCAGGTTTTATCAGATGTTTTGGAATTATATGTCATACGTGATTATTTTCCAAAACTGTTTTTCTGTGAACACCCATATGACCCATAAGGTGTATTTGGATGGAGGAAGCAAATGATTTTGAAGGATCTCTAAATCATTGTTGTAATGCATGGGACTTCTACCTACGTGAGCAAGATGATGATGAAACCAAGTGGACGCCATTATCAAGGTATGATGTTATTCATTTTGGGAATCGTTTTATTTTATCTTATGGTGGTGAAATAAGACTTCAAGAATTAAGATGTTGAGATCGTAACGAATTCGGATGAAAATTAAAGGTATAAGGAAACGATTGAGGTTAAAACATGTTAGGGTTATTTTTGGAGTTTTATAAAAAGGACAACACGCAGACCGTGTGACAACCCGTCGCGTCGGATAAAGCTACGGGAATCGAACCCACAACCAAAGTGCGACTGGTATTTATCGCCTACCACTGGACTACGTGAAGTCCCTGGTTAGTTTGACTGATTTTTTTAGTTATATGATTTTATGAA
Source organism: Viscum album (assembly GCA_963277665.1). Classification (NCBI taxonomy): domain Eukaryota; kingdom Viridiplantae; phylum Streptophyta; class Magnoliopsida; order Santalales; family Viscaceae; genus Viscum; species Viscum album. Next base: position 2,086,716,898 of record OY728140.1, on the reverse strand, counting down.
TTAAGAGTAAGTTGATTTTGGGTTATTTATGAAAATTATTAACCTATCATGGAGGATATGTGATTATGTTAATTACTTTTCAATACGAGACTTTAGGAGCAACAGATGTTGTTTTGAGATAAATGTTACGATTTAACTTGGAAGACTATGTGACTAAATCCTTCAAATATTTGGGTTTAAATCTTATATTGGTTTACTTTGAAGAATTTTATGGAAAAATTGGTTATCGAATGGTCCTCGTTGAACTTTGGGTTTTATTGGACAAATTTTGGAGATTAAGCATAGATTTTCTTTTTAAAGGGTTATCCTTTTCTGGATTATCTGACCTTGTATTAACCTTTTTGGTTTTGGTTTTGGTTAAAGCCTAAAGACATGGGAAGTATATAGTTATCTTTGGTGGGTTAGGTTATTCTCTAGAAATTGATTATTGTACTCTTAATGTGAACAAGTCTCCCTAAATACTCATCTTTTGGAAAAAATATGAGTTTGATTAAGGAATCTAGTAAAAGTTGGAAGTCAACATGAAAAGTAAGTATGTTTCCTTATGTTTTATTTAAGCTCAAAAATAAATTCCTCAATAAAAATTTACTTAAAGCAAAAATGTTTTCTATTAACTTTTCCTACTGGGGAACCCAACACCGTTTAACCCATCACAAGTTTGTGATTTTCTTATTGTTAACTTTCTCCTAAACATGTTTTCTATCACTCTCCATCAGAACATGACCCTATGTTTTCTCCTCCATGTCCATATTTTTCTACATGGAATCCTAGTATGGGTTAACTCGGGTGACCTTTGTACTTATCTTTCTTTATTTTAAAGTGATTGTTTTACCGACTCTTGTTCCGATGTGGGACTTTCAAGGATGTTTCCAAGCTCAATTTTAAAAATTACGAGGACGCAATTCCCAAAAGGGGGGAAGGATGTAACACCCCAGGTAAATAAGTAATATGACATTTTCATATTTATTCATATTTGTGAATAAAGTATTAATATGACTTTAAAGGGTACGCTATGCTCAATGGCATACCCAACACACAACAACGAGTTTCTTGGGAATCCTACGTTGCACTCTAATAATAAAATAATATTATTTTAAATGGTAGTTAACATGTAGTCGTTGTATTGGCGGGAATGGATAAAAATAACTAAAATATGATTATACATGTTTTTAAATGTTTTTACATATATCCAAAAAAATATAAAGGCTTAAAATACGGAAAGAATTCAATTTTAGGCGTATATGCCCTAGTTTTCACTAAAGGTTCACTTATCGCCTTTTGATGAAGAACCATCATTAAATATAGTTTTTCTCAATATTATACATTCTATTGGACAAAATAAAACTCTTCTTAAGAATCGGGACATCAAAATTTACTTTGTTTAAATTTTTGGTATCTTTCCGATAAAGTTCATTTTTTAATGAATAGTGTCAAATGTTGTATTTTAATTCAAAACCTCTTTTTAATCTAATTTATTTATATGATTAGATTATCTTTTGAATTTTTTTTAAAGTGAAATTAGAAAATATTTTTACCATTAAATCCAATAGCGGTTGTTGGAATTAATTTCACTTTGAAATCAGACTTAAACTAGTCTCAATCTTTTGATACTTATTGTTTTATAAAAACACGCTATTTTCTCTGACAGCGGGAATTAATTATTAAATTAATTAATGCGACTTATATGTTTTTAATTTTCTTAAATATAATTCATTTTTGAATTCAGAATATCAAATATAGCTTAGGGTGAATTTTTGGTAATTTTCTGAAAAACTTCAATTTTTGATGAATAGTGAAACCACTAAGTGGAACTTATAAAAACTGATTTTTCATTTAAATGAAATTTTTCCATCATTGTATTTTGAATTTCAAAAATCCGACATACATGGTTGTCATTAAGAAGTAAAATGTGGTTCAATGAGATTAAAATAATTTTTTGGTGAATAGTAACTTATTAAGTTTTTAATCGCGATTAGTGGTAATTAGTGTAATTTAAGGTAAAAATGATATTATAAAAATGTGAAAACACCATTACACTTGTCCTAACCCTATTGGATGAGTCATGACCGACCAAGAAAACCCATGTGTCGATTTAAGGGACCCTATGGAGCCTCTTGGGTGAGATAATGACTTTAATGCCTTTTTTTAAAAATAAAGGTGAAAATGACACTAACATAAATTGTTTTACTAAAAAAAAATTTAGAAGGGGTTATACTAATCATAATTTTGTCTATAAATACTCTTTGGAAAGATAAAAAGATTTACTACATCAGGATTTTTTTTTATAATTTTTAGACATTAAATAAATTAATTTAATTATGACATCATGATGATGCAACGATGACCTCATTAATGAACAGTTTAAATAAAATGAAATGATAATATAAAATATAAGACCTACACTTGTCCAAAAACTATTGGATGGGAATATTTCTAAGCCTTATCATCTTATCTTTGAAATATATCAATCTGGGACCTTAGAAATTCGAAACACTTTTGAAAATAAAATAATAGTTTCATGATTTCCAAAAGTGCCCCTCCTCTCCTCTTATAAAAGGCCCCCACCTCCTCCTCATTTCACACACTCCTAAAGCCTTTGTCTCGACCATACCCTGCCCATTTAATCTCTCCACATCCCTCTCCTCATCCTAGAGGATTCCCTTTGGGCATAATCCTTTTAAAGGAAGCCTTTAGGCTCAAATCAAAAGGAGTTACACTTTTAAAGGTAATTCATTCTCTCATGTTCATTTGTTTTATTTTGCTTCTACAACCCCCTAAACTCTTTTTATTTACTTATTTTGTAAAAACACAAGTATCTTCAATATACTAGGATGTTGTTATAATATTTATTCGAGCTACACTCTCACACAACTACATCAAATGGTTAAAGAACATACGGTTTCTGTGGATGGCGAAATTCTGCCTCCCGAAACGATGATTGTTCAATACTCATTTAACACCTTCAAAGGTGGCCATTATGATGTCACTATTTTTATATATGATATAAAATATGTTTATTATTTCCTTAATCTTCTGTATTTTTCATTTATGGCATACCATTATTGTTTCCATTATGGGTAAACACGATATCTTCATTTTAGGAAGTGCGGACTACCGCCCCCTGAAAGTGATTTGATTCGTTAATACCATATGTGGGATGTGTAAAGGATAAATTTAATAATATTATATATGTTATTATAATTGAATTATAATATACTCTTATATCATTATGATTCCATTCCAGAAAATACGAAATAGAAATGGAAGTAGCGTTCATGCGTACGTACGGCTTACCGTCTCCATGAACGGTACATTTCATTTCTTATCTCAAAATGTTATGTAATACTATAAGTACATATATATAATGGATATATATGTAATATATTACATCAAAATTATGGATATCATTATAGAATTATAACATATATATATATATATCTCATTTTGTTTTAATTCCATTAATATGACAAAAAAATGAAAGTAGCGTTCATGCGTACGTACGGCCTACCGTCTCCATGAACGGTGCTTTTCGTTTTTTATCTCCAAATGATATGGAATAGTATGAAATGAATATTTACTGGATATATATGATATTTTAATCATTAATATTATTCTTGAAATTAGTTACTTATAACTACATGGGCAATCTTTTTTCAAACAAGTTCATTTTTGACTCATGTACCAAACATCGGCAAAAACGTCTGATATGAACTAACATTATTAAACAATTATTATAACATTATAATATGTGATATGAACTGAATAATAATCTCTAAAGGAGGTACTTAGGCAATTATTAATTGACCAATGTTTATTATTCAGGAATATAAAGAAACAAACAAGACAAGTTGGACTTGAGGTAAGGGATCCTACTCCTCTCATTCTTTTTACACTCTTTTATGTCATTCCTTCTAAGAACATATTTCTTGTGATTGGGATGTTCTTTTATATTACTCTTACTGTAATTTTTATGTTCATGTGATGAGAGACCCTATTCTCTCTCATCAATCCATTTTGGAAGTTTTGAGTGGCGCCGTTAGGCTGCCGAATTTTCGTAAGAGATCTAACCTCTCCCTTTCTCTTTAAGTACTCCCCTTTATGTCACTTATTTTAAGCTCCTATTTTTTATGATGGGGGATGTTCTTTCATATTCCTATTTCTGTACATTTTATTATAATGTGATGAGATACCCTATTTGATCTCATCAATCCATTTTTTTAAGATTTAAGTGCCGCCTTTAGGCTGCCGAGTTTTTGTAAGTGATTTTTCATCTCACTTTTAATCCTGTGAGATTTATGCTACATTTGCCACAATTTCCTTTGAGTGGTGTATGTACTGCCCATTATTCTACTCTGTTTGTAATATACTTTCGTTTATGAGTATTTAAATCAATGATTTATTGTCCTTCTTTCATGGGGTGTATGTTTTGAAAGATACCCAAGTCGGTAAGGGAACCTTTCACCCACCTTTTTTTTTAAAAAGGCTTCTTTTGTTGGGTCTTGTAATTTACATATTGTTATGTTGGGATATGTTCTCATATATCCTTCTTGATGTAAATTTTATGTCCAAGTGATGAGATACACTTTTTATCTCTCATCAACTCATTTTTATGTGACGCCGTTAGGCTGTCAAGGGAACTTCTTAACCCAATTTCGATTTCTTTGGGTTCAACATGTAGTAATTGAATATGTCATCCTTTGAATATGTGTGAATGACATTTGATTATTTTACACTTAATATCCACTTATATTTGGTGTATTCGTTTGTCACACATAATTATGTAATTGATTTATCCTTAATCCAAGGATACCATCTTTGTATGGGACATCGTCTCAATCTCCTTTCATTGAGGCATATTTTATTTTATACACAACTTTCTTTTATACGGTGTATAAACCCCATCGAATTTTATGTTTATTCAAAAGGAATATTTTTTATACGAAGCGTTTACTAAACGAAAAAAGGGAATGTTTTTGTCGTACGTATGCGGCGACAACGACTTCTTCGCCGCCATGACCATTATTTTAGTTTCATCTTCCTCTACATGCCATAACTTCTTTTTAAAAGAAAAATAAATACCATGTTTTACTTTTCTTTTGTTTTGGTATTGAAAATGGTTTTCATAATGTTTTTATATCAATGTTTTGTATTGATATCTTGTGATTGAAATATGGAAATGTTATGTTTCCTTTATGCATGTTTTATGTGATACGATTATGTTGAGGTTCTTGGGCATTATTATAAAGATGGGTGGTTCTGTGATAAACTAAGGGAGGGTGAGCCCGATATAGCTCTCTAATGCATTGGGTAACGTGAAGGAGTGAAACGTTAAGATTTCTCTGTAGAGATTTAGGGAATATACTGTGATGGGTATTCCAAACGTAACCAAGAGGGTTACTCCCTACGTAAGAAAGTTATGAATGCCTCAAGTAACCTTTTATGTCTTATGATTTCTACGATTTATTCATGATTTGATGAGGTATCTTAAAGTGGATATGTTTTATGGGTAAAGTATGATTTCATTCTTATGTATATATGAACACATGTTTCCTTGCCATATTTTTTATAACCCTTACTGAGATTTTTATGCTCATCCCAAGTTTTTGAAATGTTTTTCACAGGTCAAGGGAAAGGTACACGACGTGATGATAGTGTCAAGGATGTGTCAAGAAAGAATCCGTGTTTTATTTTAAATATGTTTCCGTTGATGGGAAGAATGAATACTATCTTTTATGTAACCACTTTGTTTAAATGTGGAATGAAATGAAAGTTTCATGATATAATTCTCTAAAACTCTAAACCTGAAAAGATCCTCAATGTGTAATCTTGTAATAACTCAAGATTAAGTAAGGTTTAAGGTTGGGGCCTTATAAAAAGTGTGGTTGATGTAATATATGAGAATAGTGGTCTCCCTAAGACATATTTGATGGTTGAATGTTCAAAATGTGGAATGTATGAGAACTATGAAAATCAATTTCATAAATGGAAATATAATGAGGAGAATAAGAAAGTATTTATGAGTAATGGTTATATTGCTAGTGGTAAAGAGACTACAAATGATATATTAAAGGAAATAAGTTTTAAGGAATAGCATAATGAATCATGGTTAATGGTGTGTCAATAAATTATATAGATTAATGTGTTTATGTTTTGTGATTTAATTAATTCTATTTTTATTAGTGGTATTTTGGTTATTACAATCATGAAACATAATTGGATTGTTCCACATTTATTTTACATTAATGAGTTATAAGAATATGTTAAATCATACTGATAGCCTAGAAAAGTGATTTAATGTAAAGGTGAAATTTTGATTAAGGGAAGATAACAATTAATATTTTCTTGATGTTAAGGAAATTTTGTTTAGTTTGGAAAAAGATATTATTGATATGGATAAAGTAAATTAGACAGTATTGATTAAATTTGAACTAATTAATGATTTGATGAAAATTTTATTTATGTTATCAATTATGGAGTTTACAACATTTTTGGATTTATGGAATATTTTCAATTATCTGTGATTTTATTTTAGGAATAAGAAATGTTTTAATTTTTTAAATTATATATGTTTTTGTTAACATTTTATGGTAATTAAATATTTTACCATGTTTTAGGATAATATATTATTAATATATTCACATAATTGGTATTTGATATTAAGATATGCTTAATATATTTTAGGGATTAATTTTAAGTTGATTTTTTGAAATTTAGTGACCTTATTTATAAATTTATGAATTTCGGAAGGTTCATATGGTTAACCATTTATAAAAAAAATTAAGTTGAACTTTTGTTGAGGTTTTAAACATTAATGTATTATTTTACAATATGACTATTTATTCATAACCTATTCTAACCATTTTTTTATTTATAATAACTAGTGATAGAAAGAATGTCTTAACTTTATTTTATTGATATAATTATTTGTTAATGCTTCAAACATGAAAAATTCATCTCTTTGAGTAAGAGATGAAGTGGAAATTAATTAAGGCATTACAAAATCATGAAATTTTTCTTGTGAAATGGACAATAATCAAGTAATTATATATTCTCATGAAAATTTCCTAACTTTAGAAAAATGATATTGAAATAAAATTTTGTCTAATTTTCATCTATTAAGATGATATCAATAACCCTTTATATACCTTTTTAGTTTATGGTTTTTTGGTTTTTTATTTTCACATGATTATTCACTTTCTTCTAATGAATGATCTTAGTCACTCTTACTCGTTATTTGGACATTATTCTTTTCTTCTATGTCTAAATATTTACCTCTCACCTATGTTATCCTATTTCTGAACCTAGTATGTGTTATCCTAGATGACCTTCACACATCCCTTTCACTATTTTCAGTGGTAAGTTTTATTAACACTTTTTTACAATCTGGTTTCCCCAAAAGGTTATTTTCAAATGTTAAAAACTTTTTTCTAAGCACAAGTTCAAATTCTGTGGATGCAATTTATTTATGGAGGTTTGAATGCAAAACCCTGAGATTTTTTGAAATATTGTTTTTCAAATAAATTTAATATTTTTGATATTTTTCATTATTGAGTTTATGTTATGTTACTTACAACACTATTTTTATCTTATTTAACATGAAACACTGAGTGTATATTTTAATACATGGAACACTGGTTTTAAACAAATTGTGACATACTATTAAAATATTATTATTTAATGTGATAATTATTACTTATTCATTAGAGTGGAGGATATGAAAAGGATTAACTAAATTATTGAAATATATGATTTACACATGTATATAAAATTATTTATTTGGTGACCAATTATTTACAAATGAAAATAAAAACTTTTTTAAAATAATGGAAATATTTTTTTGAAAATCTATTTTTATGCAAAAAAATGTGTTTTACCTTAATATATTAAGAAAATTAATTATTTTAATTAAATTTTAATATTATATAATAAATAAAAAAAATTTATATTTTTCTTATGTGTTTTCTATACAATATATTATAATTAATATAATATTTTTCTTTAAAACAGCATTTTTCTAAAAGACAGTTTTATTGCTTTTACGCACATATTTTAAAATTAATTTTTTACAATTTTAAAAAATTTATATGAAAATATTAAATTAAAATTTTAAATAATCATTTCAAAATTATCTTGGATTTAATTGTTGAGAATTTTTTGAAAAGATAAATTTTTCGATGAATAGTTAGAATATTGGTTTTTATTAAGAATTGTCATATATTTTAAATAATTTAAAAAATTCCAAATTATTTTAATATTTTTTTAAAAGTAAAATTAGTTCAATTTTATGTATATTAATTTAATTTAGGTCATTTTAATAAATGTAATATTTAATTTTTATATAATTATTTTTTAAAATTTTGAATCTTTTCTCTTTGGAAAACTGTTTTTCATCACATCTCTGGGATTTATTTTCAAATTAAATTTTCCAATTATGTGAAATGAAATTATAAAAATGGATTTAATATTTCTAATAATAATAATTTATATTTTAAAATAAGTAAAACTTAATTTTTTACCACAGTGAATAATAAAAATTGTAAACATTAATTACCGTTGTTAAAGGAAAAATGGGTTTAGCGGGGAATTAAACGAAAAATATAAGGGTTAAATGGGCTAGAAACTTCCCTAAACCCATTATATGTCCATATTTAGACCTTATAACCTTTTAATTTTTATAATTATCCATTTTGGATCCTTTTTTCTTGTGAGAAACGTGGGTACACCTTTTTCTTTCCAAAAATTACTAGTGCACCACTCAACTCACTTATAGAAGGCCACCCCCTCTCCTCTCCTCTCTACACTTACATAAAACATTTGTTTAGAAAATAAATACACAAATAAATTAATTAATTCTATCATATCATCCAAGAATCCTTATTTTTTCATAAATCCATCCTTGGAAGGATTTTGGGGAAAACCAAAGAAGTTGTCTGAAGAAGAGATAATGTCCCCAACCGAGCATTTTATTTTACTTCTTCCTCCACCTAATTAAATTATTTTTAAACCATGAAATTATAATAACCATAGTTTATTAAATATACTGAGACGTTTTTATGTTATTTTCATGACCTAAAACCATCTCCACTTCCCTCAAATGGGATACAAAACCATCTCCTGTGTGTACGGAGGGCTTCTGCTTTGTGAACCAATGTTATTCATTTTCCATCAACACCTCTCACAAATGGATATAATGATGAATTTAATTTTTATATATTATATTTATGGTATTATTATTACTATTTAAATATAATTCCACATATACCTTCTTACATCCAAACTCATTTGAAAACAATAACGTCACTCGTGTGTACGATGAACTATCACATCGTGAACCGTTATGATGTTTTTTTATTTCTATTTTACTTGGATATTTATAATAATAGATTAAATAAATATATATTATATTGAAAAAATATTTCTACTCATGTAATTATGATGTAACATATAACTCCTTGCTTTCCATTCTGTTGGAATACGATAACATCGCTTGTGGGTATCATAGACTACCGCCTCATGAAGTATAGTGATTAATTCTTCACATATTCCTTAAATTCATGGAAATAAGGATAGTTTTAAATAAACATATTATATATATATTAAATAATAATTATTTGGTAATCTTAATATATTATTTACTTTTATTTATTTTAATCCATTGATAAAATGGAAACAACATTCAAGCATACGTATGGAATACCGTCTCCATGAACGATGTATTTAATTTTATCTCTATAACTTTTATTGATTAATATAAATAAATATATAATGAAAATATATGATATTTATATATTGTTTAAAATTCTTTATATAATGTAAATGTTATCAAATTAACAGGATCTAAAATAAAAATTTAAAACATATATGAAAAACAATGTAATTATTACGCGAAATAATATTTTAACAAGGAATTGTAGATAAACAGATAATGAATGGTCATAATTAAATCATATTTGTGATATTATAAATATGAGTATAGTTCTATGATTTATTTTTAATAAACTAAAATTTATTATAAGTTTCTTTCTAACATGCACTAAGGAAGTTGAGACTTAAGGTAAGTGATTTTCATCTCACATTTCACTTTTGTGAGACACGTGCCATATCCCACACCTATTTCTTTTATGTGCTGTATATAATACGCATGAATGTATTTTAGAATTATTATATTGTAAATTATTAGTATTTAAATATCCATTTTATTATCTATCTTTCATGGGGTTTATGGTACAAAAGTTACCAAACTCGTAAGGAATATTTGTCTCGAATTTCTTTCTTTGGAACATAAATTATATCATGAACCTATCTTATTCTATTATGTGTATATACTTACCATTTGACATTTTATATCATTAATCTCATTATTTTCATGATATTAAATGTTTAATTTTATTTTATTCTTTAATGGGTCCTACGATTCAAAAGACACCAAAGTGGTAAGGGTTTTATGATACATTCTCATCATTAATCCAGGTTGTTTATATTTATGCTTATAATGATGATATATTATGATATATATCTCAAGAAAATAATTTACTTTCTCTTAATATAGTTATTTATAGATAATATATGTTTCCCTTCATTTTATTATAGTTATTTACTCAATATTTCAAAAGAATGTTTTTATGAAAAATCTTCTTTATTTCTCTCTTCGATCGAAAACAATGTTTATTCCAAAAATAATTTTTGTAGAAAGTATTTCAAGAATGTTTTGAAAACTATTAAAATTATTTATTGAATATATTTTTACCCATGTTATTATTTTTACAAAATAATTTAATGGAATTTTCATGTCATTTTCTAAATAATTTTCATTTGTATTTTACCAAAAATATGAAATAAATATTTATTTTGAGGTGTACAGCAAGAACAGAATTTTCTTTTATCATGAAAATTATTATTTTTTGAATATTTATTAATAATTTTTTCAGGTTATTTTCAAATAAAATTATTTTTAAACTTTAATATTCTTTAAAAAAAAATCAATGAGGAAAGGATACTTTCAACAAGAAGTGTTTTAAATTATTTTTAAATATTCTTTTATAAATTTTTAAGGTTATTTTAGATGAAGAAAAATTCAAAAATATTTTATGAATTTTTTGTTTTAAAAATTGATTTTCCAAGAAAAGTTATTTTCCACAAGAAATGTTCCAAGTGATCTTTCAAAATCATTTTACATTTAAGACAACATCTTTTGATATTAATTATACTTTTTTGGGTTATGATCCAAGGATACCATTATTATTCTTTCTCTATATGGTTTATGTTTATGAGGAAAATATTTTCATGAAACCTATTTATATTATATGAGTTATACCATGATAAAATAATTATGAAACCCATTTATTTTTTAAAGGGTTATGCTTTGATGAAATTATTATGAAACCTGTTTCTTTTCTATTGGTTATGTTATACTAAAATGTTAATTTAACCCATTTATCTTCATGGTTTATGATATGATGAATGTTTTATGATATATTAGGACAAGTATTTATGATTTTAATTATATGAAAGTGTTTGTGTTATAACCAAGGATGGTGTTTATGTTATAACCAAAGATGGGTGGGACCTATATCTCCCTCCAATTTATTGGGTAAGGATTAATATCTGAGGAGATAAATAGGACTGTAATGGGGAGTGCACCAAGTTCAGTAAGAGACTCTATTCACTATGATAGTCTTGGGAGTTATCCTTGACTAATATGATGATTTATGTATTGAAACCATTTAACTATAATAGTTTTGGAAACGAGCCTTGACTAATAAGGAAATAATTTTCTATGCTTATGTATTTGGAACTATTTTATTTATTATGTAAATGTTATGATATCATGGATCATGTTCTTTGATTTCCTTATGATTCATGTCTTAAGAAATTCAAATATTTATTCCATGACTCACCTTTATGATCTATGATATGCAGGGTATAGTTTTAAAATTTTTCTATCACGTTCTTATTCTCATATGCTCATGTTATATTGATATCTGTCTTGTTTAACCTTACTGAGAATTAGATATCACCCTTTATAATGTTTCATTTCCCAAGATCATGAATACAGATTTTAATTAATATATGTATATAAATATTACTAAATGGGAATATATTTGTGGGAAATATTTATGAACATTCTCTAAATTAGAATATTGTGTACCTAGTCTCTAATGGAACTAAACTATTTTGAACCTCAGGCATTTGTTTATATAATTTAATTAATATTAATATAAAATATTTAATATCTATGTATGAGAAGTTTGGGTCACTATAGGGATGTCTCTATGTTTGATAATCTACTTATAGTAACCCTTGTCCAAACCTTGGGGATCCCATGCTCACACCTCCACTGAGTATTAGCAAAACCCGGGGGCATCATTAGGCATCCCTCATCTTCAATACCTCATTATGAACCATACGGTAGTACCTAGTTATTCTCGATGTGAATTAAATGACTTATTACTATTAGGGTAGGCCCAAGGAAATCCTATACATCTAGGTGTGATTGATTATTGGTTAAACCATCAAATCAAATGGAATACCATCTCTGGATCCCTCGGTTAATATCATAGGCATCAAATAACTTATGTATTCTCTTCCAAAAGATCAAGTTTCCACCCAATACTAGGGGTATCATAGTCATTAATTGAGGAGGTAAAAAATCACCCTGTGGATATCTGACATTCATTCACATGGATATATTCCCACCTGACACCTCATACCTCCATTAGAATCTTTGGAATTGTGGGAATTCTCAATGGTCTACTGGGAAGTTACACTTGGAAGATATCCTTAAGACTATTCCCTTTTCTAGGTTTCTTAGGTTGGTCCCAACACCCAACCCATATTCTAGTCTTAAAAAGGTCTAACCACCCAATAAATTACATCCTAGTGGGGTAGAAACACTCTTCACACAATAATATCAATGAGCATGATCAGTATATTGTATCTATCATAGATAATCCCGTTTTATATACATACTTAGTCATCACCCCTATCTCTTATAGTTCACTATGTAACCTATAAATATGGCCACTAAAACCTATAAATTATAATTTATGTCCTTGTCTATTGTCATTAAAGATTCCAATATGATAGAAAATGGTCTATCTGGGCTCTCATCACCTTATACAATTCAATATTAGATATTTTTTATTTAAAAACATAATAATTTTTTAAAGAGTCCCAGCACCTAAAGTTTGGGGGAATACCCCATGAATAAAATAAATTCATAATACCAAAATGTAGATAAATAAAGACCACATACCTAATTTTTAATTGAAACCCCTTTCCAAATATTCTTAGTAGGTCTCACCCAAGAATGTCCCAGATCATTTGGTTACCATAGTTTCTTGAAAGGCTCTAACTCAATCCAAGTAATCCAAAAAAAATTAATTATAAAGAATAATAATTAATTAAAATTATTTTATTTAAATAGGCTTCAATTAATAAAAATAATCATTTATCCTCATCGCATTGAAACCACGATCGACGTGTTGTTGTCCACTCTTGATGAACCCCTAAATCTAGGCTCCAAAAAACTAATTAATATCACCGATTTAACTTTTAAATAATTTAATTTAGATTGAAACCCCATAGAAAATTATAAATATCTAATTAACTCAACACAACAATGAATTATAGTAGGTAGAGGTTGTTTAAGTTTCCCCTCTTCTTAGACTACATGAAAATTCTAAAGAAATCAGGAGATTTTACCATTCTCTAGTAAAATCACCATTTTCAACATAAAACAAAATATCCCCCAAATTAGTGATACTGAGAGTGGAGAGGAAATGGGAAAGTATGGGAGGAATAATTTACCCTCCCACATTGTTTGATCATAACCAAAATCACCAATAATGGTGAAGGGTGGGAAGAAGTTGTCGGTCATCAGCACTCTGTGTGATGCATTCATCCAAGGAACGAATGTGGGATCCCCCTATTTAATTTTAAAAAATGAGTATGGAAATTTTCAAGATGTGATGGTAGGATTAACACCATGATATTTTGGGTAACAGGCTAGGGCACCTCTTCTAATCCCTATTCATGTCTGGAAACATATTTCAAAGAGTTGGGTAACATGATCACCTTTCTTTGAGATACCTATATTTTCTTACACATTATGCCTTCTTAGGATGGTATTAGTAGAATAACATGATCTCTAGGGAGTGGATAATAAATTTGGGAAGGAATTATTGTAGGTCTTGGATAAGTTAGAGTTTTCAAAAATTGCAAATAAAGGAAAAGAGGAGGTTCCCTTTTATATGTGAGTGAAAGGAAACACTTGGAATTACATAAAATCGTTAAATATAATATATATCATAATCATGTAAAGTGGAACCAATTAGCTATAATTTCAAATGTATGACATGATAAGGTAAAAATACCTTTAAAAAATAAAATTTATACATGTATAAGTTATATTTTAAACCTTGTCTTTGGTTCAAATCCCCCCTCATTAAAAATTTATAACTGTAATCATGGTAACATATTTTTTAGAATTTAAGGGTCATAAAATCTGTTTTAAGGTGAAAGTAGCTAAAAATGGTCCATAGATGATATTTTCAACATTTTCCCATACCAATTTTCCTCTTTTAGTATTTATTTTATTTTTAAATCATTTAACTAAATATTATCTATCATAAAATATCATTAAAGTCATTTTAGGGGCTATTCATTTAAATTGGCTTCAGAGACATCAAGAATGAAATTTAATTAGAATATAATTGAATTTACCATTAATTATACTTTTTAATTACATATAAAATTAATTTAATTCCTTAATTCATTGAAAACATGTGGATTTTATTTTTTTAAAAATAATTTACCTTTTTTTATACTTGTTGCACAAGAACTATACTGACATAGCATAATATTTAAGGTATTTATATCATCACTAAAATTAAAAAAAATATCATAATAGTGATTTATTAAAATTAAAAATAAATTTTCATAAATTTTCATAAATTATTCTTATTTCAATGAAAATATATTATAGATATTAAAAATAAAGAAAATCGTATTTTTATAATTTTTTTAACTAGAAATAATATAATCTTCATGATAAAGGGAAATATAAAAACCTTGGAAATGATAGGATAAATCATTTTTATATTTGTTATTATTTATAAATTATATATTTATATTCATTATAAAAACATTCAATGATTTTTAAATAAAAAAGGAAACAATTTTATTAAAATCTTTTCATATAAGGTTTTATTTCTAATTATAATTACCAAATTATAGTTTTTTGGATTTGAAAATTTAATTTAATTTTTTTTCATAAGGTTAAAATTATATTAGGATTAATTTTTTATAACTTTATAAAAAGATGAATTTTTTAATCAATAGTGAAAAGTTCTGATTTTTTTAAAATTGTATTTTCTTTTTGATTATTTACAAATTTAAATTCTATATTAGATTATATTTAAAATTTAATATTTTTATTTTTATTTAAAATAATCCAATTATATTTTGTAAAATGAATTTTATACGTTAATTTAGTATAAAACATTTTATACTTAAAAGGGTATTTTTTGAAAACCCATTTTTTATCACGTTTTTTCTTGTTATATTTTAAATTAAATTTAGACAAATATATGTTATAAATTTTGAAAAATGGATTCCATATTTGGAATTAGTGGGTTTAAATTTGGTAAAAATTTCCCTTTTATTTTTGGATATTATGAATAGTAACCTTAGTAATTTTTATTATCACGGTTAAGAGTAAATTGAGTAATTATGGATAAAAATAAAATCAAAATGAATAAATAATGACCCTAAAACATGACATAATTTCCCAGCATGAGTATATACCATCCATAATCATTCATAAGTCAAATATATATCCTTTTATTTCCATTTTTACATGATTTTGAGCTTTATAATGTTTAAGTGAATATAAAGCAAAAAATATCACACTCTTTCTTTTAATAACTATAATATTTTTTACATGGGAATAAATAGTGGATATTTTCACCTATAAAAATTAATTTTAATAGTAAATTATTTTTTTATCATGCTATTTTATTTTAAGTTTTTTTATAAATAATTTCCTTAAATGCATATGCAACACAGACATGATGCTTGTCTGAGTAATAATAAAATCGATAAAATTATTTTTAAAAACACTAAAAATAATATTATTTGAGTGATTTTTCATGTTCCATGATTTTTTAAATAAAAATCACATATTATAGATTATTTTATGAATTATATGAAAATTTATTTATAGTCTTTATGTTATTAAATTCAATGTAAATGAATAGTTCTAAAATTGAAATTAATGATATTTTAGAATAAATAATATTTTAAAAAATGATTTAAAATTAAAAAAAAAAATTATATTCATCCAAGTGAATAAGATATGATTTATGAATTTAAAAATTTTCTATTTATGTTCCTTTAATTATTTTTTAGAAACTATGTTAACCCATTGAGAGTAAAAGACATTTATATCACTATAATTATCAAAAGGTTTAACGAAGAGTTAAAACAAAAAGATAAGGGTAAAATGTGATCTAAACTTGTAAATATTTTATTTTATAATATTATTTAAAATAATAATCATTTTAACTTTTAATATTAACAATTTGGGTAAATATTAATATCAAAAATAATTTATATTAATTTAATATTTTTTGAAATTCTAAGAGTTCCCCTCCCCTCTCTTATAAAAGGGATCCTCTTCACATTTTTCAAATTTAAAAATCCTTTAAGTTCGAAAAATATAGAACCGAATACATTTATTACATTACTACTCCTATCTTAGAGTCCTTTTTTATTAGAAAAACTAACCTTGGAATTCTTTCTTTGTAATCCTTAATAGGTTGTCCAAAGAAGAGGTATAGTTCATAACTATGAGCTTTTGTTTATTTTGTCTTCCACATCCATAAAATGTTATTAAAACATTATGAAATAATAACACCAATATATTTCTTATAATTATATTGTTTAATTTAAATGTAACAACCTATATTAATATGCTTTTCATCAAGTGGGAAACAAAACCATTGTTCTTGTGAACATCGGACTACCAGCTCATGAACCAATGCTATTCGTTTTCCGCCACCGTCTCTCTTGAATGGTTATAATGAAGGAATTTATATTTATATTTGATATTAATTTCATATTTATCATTCTTAAATGATAAAATATCATTTAATTTCTTACATTTCCATTCACTTAAAAATGATAACATTGTTCGTGCATACGTGTGGACTACCACCACCACAAAGCGATGTGATTCATTTTTTATAACCACATCACATGGATGATACATATAAGTATATTTAAAGAAAAAATGGTATTTATGATATAATTATCATTTTATAATTATAAAATAATACATTCCTTATTTCTATAATGAACATTGAGAAATGGAAATGTTACACATGTATTTGTATGGCCTACCGTCTCAAAGATTGTAACGTAATTAATTTTTCATGACCATATTCCATGGTTGGTTATAAAATAATAATTGATTTTTAAAAATTATTTTTATTTTTTATATGATTTAATAGTTACCTCTTTTACCATAGTCAACATACTGAATTCTTTTAGGATATATGAGTCAAATATCTTCAAAACTTCTAACATGAAATTAATTGATTAAGAAATTGGTTATAACTTGGTCAAAATGAATAATAAAATGGAAAATTATTCTTAATAAACTAAATAATTAGACTAATTGTTTTATTTAGGAATATAAATAACATATGTGATGTGTTGGCCTTGAATTAAGGGGTTTAATTTTAAAAATTATCTTTTAAAGTTTCCCTTTCAACTCTTTTTCTACCATGTCCATGATTTTAAAAATATCTTAATAATGAATTTATATGGACATAAAATAATTGTAATTTAAATTTTATATTCCTTTTTAATTTTTTTTTAAAAAATAAAAATGAATTTTTTATTTAATGTTTTTAATTTCATTAAAAAATAAAAAAAAGGATTTTTTTTATTTTAACATATATAGTGATAACTACTCTTCCCACCACTATAACTGTTATTTTATTTTTAACATACTTTACATGATATTATGTTTTACTAAAAGAAATATAATCTTTACCTTCCTTAGGGATATTTTAGTTTTTAAAATTAATTTTTAATATAAATGGTATTTTAATATCTGAAAATAAATTTCATATTTTTTAAGGAGTTTTTCAAAGGTTTAATGAAGAAAACTTTAAAACATGATATGTTTTATTAATGATATAGTACTTGATAATTATATATGAGAAAATTGTGATCTATATATATCTTTTATGATTAGTTTATCCCTATTATAGATCATGAAAAATGGGTGATCCCAATATATCTCATACAAAGGATGATCCTTGTTATATTTCTCATATGAATTGGGTAATGTTCCATGTCATCAAAGACAAGAATGATGAATTTAACCAATGTTCTTTCTCCTATAAATCTAACTGGGATACAAATATTTCTAACATGGGTTAAAATAGATTATTAATTTGATCCAATAAGTTTCCTAAAAAGGGTTTTTAATTACTATCAAGGGGTTTTAAAGGTTTTCTTTGAGAAAAAGGTGTTTTTTTCTTGTAGAAATGATTTCTTTAATACGTTCTATTTATTATCTGATACTGGTAAGTGTTTTATGGATTTTATTTTTTCACTATACAAATGGATTTCTTCTTTTTATTTCCTGTAGTTATATTTTTACACTCATCCCACATTTTAAATTTTTTTCCATTAGGTTTTAATGATTAATTGGGAGAAGGATGAGGTAAAGATAAAAAATGTGAATATAAGTCCTGAAAAGAAAAAATGCTTATTTTTAAGAGTTTTATATTATGAGAAAATTGGATACTAAGTATAATTTTTCCTTTGTAATGTAATATTTAATTTTTTTAATGGTGATGACCTAATTCTTTATAACTCTAAACCTTAAAGTTCATTGGGAATAAATGAAAATTAATTCTTGTCTAAAGATACTAGAATACGTATTACTTAATTTTGGGTCCTTATAGTTAGTATCAGAGAAAGGTTTTTGATAAATTTATAGTTAGGATAGTGTTAGAATAATACCCTTGAAATATTCTACTTTATTATTAAGTTGAAATGAAATAGTATTTGAATATTAGATTGTTGAATTAACTAAACTATGTTTGTTCAGAACGGTTTTCTATAGAGGATATAAGGATGTTGTAGTTGGAAGACACAAAGAGAAATATGTCATTCCAAATCATCATACAAAAATAGTTGGGATTTAAACGGAATAGTTTTTTACCATAATGGCTCAGTTGTCATGGGCTATAAATGGTGTTTTCATCCATGTTAGAGAGAAACCATATTTTACATAGAGGAACCAGTTTATAGTTAAGAATTTCATGAAACAACACCATTATAATTTAGTGGAACTTCAGATCCAGTGGTTGCTGAAGGATGTACCAATTCCCTGGAGAAGGTATTTTAATTCATGAGGTGTTTGGAATTTAAAAAGGTAACTCTTTCTATTTATATTTTTAAATAATAAGTTGATCGATGATGTTATTTAGTTAAGAATACCATAGAGAAAGTTGATATTAATTCTATGTAATGGGAAATATTTAAGAATATTTTACATGAGAAATATTTCACTAGGGTTTTTTGACTCATGGTGGAGAAATAATTCTTGGAATTAAACAGAAATGATGAAGATTTAGTTGTTATATTAGAAGAAAATTCTTAAATATTGGCTAGGTACATGACATATTTTATAGAGGACATTGATAGTGGAAGTAATTGATTTTACTCAAGATTGAAATAAATTTTATGAATATATTTTACATCATTATATTTTAAAAGTTATGATAAATTCATTCATTATAATTATAAATTTGAGATAGAGTTTTATGACACTTATGTTCCCCAAGAAAAAAAAGTAAGAAACGATGAAGGTAGAAAGAACTGGAGAATCAACCAACTAAGAATTCTGGAGGTAAGCCCCCAACATCTTTCAAGTGTGGTAAAATACATTTTATGGAATGTTTGATAGGATATGCAATGTGTAACTAGTGTGGTAGGTTTGGTCATAGGGGTTTTTAATGTAAATAAAAGAGTCCTAAAAAACCCATGAATGAGGTAAAATATATTCATCCATATATGAGGTTTTTTAAATGCAATGAGTTGGGGAATTATTCTAATATGTGTCTTAAGTAAGTTAATTCAGGTGTAAATCATCATGATTGAAAAAAATAGTGTAGAAAAGTCGTTTTCTACTAAAATTATTGATGTTTGTATATATAATCAAGTGTTGATGGGTATGTTACTTATTTATTTGAATTATTACAATGCGATGTTTGACTCTGGAACTTATAATTCCTTTATTTTGATAAATTGGTAACAAAAATGGGAACATAACCTCATGGAAAGAATATATAACTTTTGGTAAAAACTTCATGTGAAAATATTAAAGGAGTCATGACTTATAAGAATCTACCTATTATTATTAGTTGGATGGTCTTTCATGTTAATCTTATTGAACATTCCTTGTAATAGTTTGATATTATTTTAGGTATAGATTGTATTTTATTTTATCATGATTAGATAGATAGAAAACCTAATATAATTATACACAATGATTTCATACCTTTTATAACCTACCAATAATTTGAGAAATTGACTAGAGATTGTAGTGAAAGTTACTAGTTCATGTTGTTGAAAAGAATGAAACTATTAAAATTATTGATGTCATGGTAGAAAATTAATATATTGATGTACTTCCTAATGATTTTTATATAGTTATTCCAAGTCAAAAGGTTGAGTTTATTAATGAATTAGTGCCTTATCTTAATCTAATTTAACCCCCCCCCCCCCCGTATTGAATATCTCAATTAGAAATTTTGTAATTGAAAAATTAGTTTCAAGAGTTTTTAGATAAAGGTTTCATTCAATCAAGAACTTAACTATAGGGTGCTTCTATATTGTTTGTTAAAAATAAATATGGTTCAATAATATTTTTCATTGATAATAGATCCCTGAATAACATCACTATTAAGAAGATGTATAATTTTCCTCATATCAATGATTTTTTTATCATCTTCAGGGAGCACAATACTTTTTGAATATTGATCTAAGTTCAGGGTTCCATAAGTTGGAGGTGAATGAGGGAGATATTCCAAAGACTGTGTTTTATACTAGATATTGGCCTTATGAGTTTGAATTTATGTCTTTGGGGTTGTATAATGGACTAGTTGTATTCATGGATCATGTGAATAGAGATTTCCATGACTTTTTAGATAATTTTTTTGTTATATTTATTGATGATATATTGTTATCATTTAAAATTCATAAAGATCATGAAAGAAACCTAAGGATTTTTTTAAAACCATAAAATAATTTAAATAATATGGAAAATTTAGTATGTTTGAATTTTTATTGAAAAATATTTATTTCCTTGAACATATTATTTATAAAGAAGGCATAATAGTTGACCATACTATAACTAAAGTTGTTAAAGAATGGTAACAACCGAAAAAAATCATAGATATTTATAGTTTTCTTGGTTTAGAATGTCACTATTGGATGTTTTTCCAAAACATTCCTCAATTTTCTATCCCATTAACTTAATTAACTTAAAAGGAGTTAAATTAATCTATATAAAAAAGTGAGGATTATTTTAAAGAAGACCGGTGAATGATCTAGTTTTCCCCTCCCTATAGAAATGGGGAATTTTTCATCTATAGTGATTCTTTATTAAAAGTAATTGGTTGTGTTTTCATGCAGAATGATTAGGTAACTTCTTATGTTTCAGGAAAACTAAAACCCCATGAGTTAAATTATACTATACATGATCTACAATTATTTGTTGCATTTTTTTATTAAAAATTTTAATATATAATTTATATGGAGTAAAATGTTAAATATATATTGATCACAAATTTTTAAAGTATATATTTACTCAGATTGAGTTAAACATGTGGTAGAGAAGATGGTTGGAGCTGATTTCAGATTATGACTACATGATTTCTTATAATTATATAAAATAAAATAAATTAGTTTGTGGTTTGAGTTAGAAAAATAATGCTACATTAACCATGTTACATTTGGAACATGACCCATTGGTTATTGATTAGATGAATTTGTGCTTATAGGTTGTGGATACAGGAACTTCCTTTGTTTTGATTTAGGTGTCAGTATAATTGTCTCAGTTATAATTAATTAAATAAGATCAAAATGAATACTATGAGTTAAAGGAAAAGTTAAAATTTTCTAAGAAGGGTATGTTTCATTAATTTAATGTTGAAAAAGAAGGTGTTATTTGATTTGGATAGAGATTATGTGTGCCTTTTGATTCTCATTTGAAAAGATTATAGCTAACTGTAGTACATAGTTCTATGACTTCTATTCATCCTGAAATCACTAAGATATACAGATACATTCAGGAGTATTTTTGGTGGGTTGGAATGAAAATATATATTTCTGAATTTACTATGAAATGTTCAATATGTAAATAGGTTAAAGAAGAATGGAAATTACAAAATGGGATGACTCAACCTTTTCCAATTCCAGAGTGGGTACAAGATAATATATCCTTGGATTTCACACTGGAATTTCCAAATATTTCTTGATATAATAATGTGATTTGGGTTATTGTTGATCAATAAACTAAATCTACATATGTCATTCCCATTCAAGAAATTATGTCTTTAGATTAGATTTCTAAACTCTATCTCAAGGAGATAGTCAGTTTACATGGAGTTTCTATCTCTATTGTATCTAACCATGTTCTCAGGTTAAATTTAAATTTTTGGAATGTACTTTATAATTAATTGGGTATTAAATTAAATATTTGTATAGATTTTCATTCTCAATTTGATGCGAATGTTAATAAAATGATTCAAAAAATGAAATTCATTATTCATTATTATTTAACTGATTACTATGGAAATTGGGATTATCCTCCTTCATTAGTTGAGTTTTCTTGTAATAACATATTTCTTTCCAATATATATGGCCCCTTTCTAAGATTTATATGGAAAGTGATGTCAAACTATAGATTTTTGGGACTAAGTGGGAGAATTAATGTTAATGAGAGAATAGTTGGTTGAATGAATGTTTAAGAAGGTGAAGATGATTCAGCAATATATGAGGATGGATCAAAGTAGGCAAAAACATTATATAGATAATTATAAGAAATATATTTCTTTCAAGGGAGGCGATCATGTTTTTCTTAAAGTACCTCCATATGAAAGAGTGATGTGTTTTGGTAAAAAATGGAGAAAAATCCATAGTTCATTGGACCATATCAAATCCTGAAGAAATTTGGATCCTTTTCTTACTAATTATCATTTCCATCTAGTTTATCTTAGGTACACAATGTATTTCATTTTTTTATGTCAATAAAATATGTGTTGGATTCATTTCATGTATTGATCACTTAAGTAGTTTGGATAGAATAAAACCATTATTATGAGGAATATATAATTCATCTTATTAAACATAGAGGTAAAGTTTTGTTGAATAATGTAATTCATCAAGATATGTTTTGTTTGGGAAAATCCATATGGTGGAAGAAGCAACATCAGAATCTCAAAACGCTATGAGAGAAATATATCCACACTTTTTTGATAAGTGAATAAAATTGAGAGGACACAACTTCTAAAATGGATGAAGAATGTAACAACCCAGTAAATGATAGAATAAATAACTTTTATATTTACTATTATTCATAAATTTGATAGTTTTATTGATTATAAACCGATTAAGTAATTTTTAAATTCAAAAAACATTTTGTTGAACTCTTTTCTTATAAGGTTGTACTTAAAAGTACAATTTTCAAATTCTTTAATTTAAATTTTAAAAAAAATTAATTTAATTTTTTTCATCATGTTAAAATTATATTAGAATTAATTTCTGATAATTTTATAAAAACTTGTTTTTTTAATGAATAGTGAAAAATACAGATTTTTATTGAAAATTGTATTTTCTTTTTGATTATTTAAAAATGAAAAATTATTTTATAGATTATTTTTAAAATTTTATTAGTTACTTTTAAATTAAAATAATTCAATTATGGTTTTTAAAATAAATTTTATTCATTAATTTAGTATAAAAACATTTTATACTTAAAAAGGGCATTTTTATGAAAAAAACAGTTCTTCATCCCATTTTTCTGGTTTAATTTAAACATAAATTATTCCAAATATGTGTTTTAAATAATGAAAATTTTATTTCATATTTGTAATTATTAGGTCCAAATATTTTAAAAAGGTCCATTTTGTACATTGTGAATAGTGGCCTTAATAAGTTTTTATCACGGTAAAGGAAAAATCGGGTGATTAAGGTTAAAAATAAAATTATAATGACTAAATAATGACTCTAACACTTGAATTAGTTTTTATTTCATGATTATATTTCATCCATAATTATCCAAAAGATGAATATATGGATTTTTTCTATTTATATATGATTTTTAATTTTATAATATTTAAGTGAATATAAAACCAAAAAAGCCACACTCTTCCTTGTAATAACTATAATATTTCTAACATAAGTATAAACTTAAAAAAATTCATTTAAAAATATTAATTTTAAATATAAATGATTTTTTTATCTTGGAAATTTATTTTATATTTTTAGTGAATAAATACTTATCTTAAATGTTTATGCAACACTGACATAGTGCTTGTGCAAGTTGTAAAAAATCAAAAAAATGTTTATTAAAAACTCTACAAATAATATTATTTGAGTTATTTTTTATGTTAAATTATTTTTTAGATAAAAATTAAATATTATATATGTATTATGAATTATATTATATATCCTTTTTTTTATTAAAGTTAAATTAAATGAAGAGTTCTAAAATGTACATTAGTGATATTTAATAATAAATAATATTTTATTAAATGATTTAAAATTCATAAAAATATTATGTTCAACCAATTTAATTTTATAAGGTTTATTAAATCAACCAATATGCATTTATGAGCCATTTTTCAATTATAGAAACTATTTTATCTACTAAAGAGTAAAAACGTTGATATTATAGTAATTGTAACAAGTGTTAATTAAGGGTTAAAGTAAAAATATAAGGGTAAAAATGTGGTCCAAACTTGTAAAAATTTTATTTAATTTGATTATTTAAACTAAAATACATCTTATATTTTAATATTAATATTCTTTATTCATTTTTACATCAAAGTTAATTTATATTATTTTAATATTTTAAGAAATCCCAAGAGTGCCCCTCGCCTCTCTTATAAAAGAGAACCTCTTTTCCTCTTTTATTCAAAATTCAAAAGAATTTTGTTTTCTAAAATCCCTATCCAAAACTCTTTATTACAATCATAATCACATAATAGAGTACTTTGTTTTATCATAAATCCAACCAAGTAAGTATTTTGGTGTAAACCTTAATAGGTTGTTTGAAGAAGGGGTATAGTTCTTAACCAAGTGTTTTTGTTTTATTTCATCTTACACCGCCTTAAAATAATATTAAACCATTCTAAAATAACAACACCATCATATTACATATAATGATATTTTTATATGTTAATGGAACTACCTATATCATCTCCTATTATATCAAGTAGAAAATGAAACCATCATTCGTGTGTATGGAAGACTACCACATCACTAACCAATGTAATTCATTTTCCATCCCCATATATCGAAATTAGTTATAAATATTTAATTAATATTTATATATTATATTCATGACATACTTATCACTATTAAAATATAAAATATGATTTACTTTTTTACCTTACCAATCAGTGAAAAATGATATCATCGTTCATGCATGTGAGTGAACTTCCACCTCCACGAAGCGATGTGATTCATTTTTCATCACATCATCACATGGATGAAAAATATAGGTATATATAAATAAATAATATGGTATTATTATATAATTATAATTCTGGAAATAAAAAATAAAACTTACCTTCTATCCATAATGATCATTGAAAAATGGAGACGTTAAACATGTGTACGTACTCAGTACCATCTTCCTAATTATAATGTAGTTAATTTTCCATGATCATATTTCATGGTTGGTTTTAAAAGAATAATTTAATTATAAAAATTCTAATGATAACCTTATTATTATCCTAGGGATTATGGAATAATGACCTCTTTGACCATATTCAACCTACCGAAGTCATTTTGGACATATGAGCTGAATATCTTTAAAACTTTCAACATGAACTTAATTGATTACGTAATTGATTATTACATGGCAAAGAGGAAAAATGAACTCAATAAAGGTTATTAATAAAAAAAATAATAATAAAATTTTTATTATTTAATATAAAGAATATATGTGACAATTTGGACTCAAGGTAAGGGGCCTTCTTTGAAAAATTCTTTTTTAAAGTTTCCATTCCAACTCTTTATTCCATGTACATGTTTTTTAAAATATATTATTAATTTATTAATATGGAAAAAAAATAATTTTAAAGGAAATTTTATGTTTCATTATACCTTACTTTAAAAAATCATAATAAATATTTTATGGAATGTTTTTACTTTCTTTACAAAAGAAAAAAGTAACGTTCTATTTTAACATATACGGTGAAAATGAATTTTCCCTCCACTTTAACCATTTTTTGATTTTTGGATTCGTTTACAAGATTTCATGTTTTATTAAAAGAAAATAACAATTTTTTATGGGTATTTTATTTTAGTAATTGGGTTGATAAATTAAAGGTTATTTAAATATCTGACATTATTTTTTATATGAGTTTAAAGGGGTTTTAAAAGGTTTTATAATGAAAAAGTGAAGGAATAAAATGTTTTGTTCATAAAATAGTAATATATGAGAAATTGGTGATCCCAATACATATTATATGATGGGTTTAACCCCATTATATCTCATGAAAAATATGTGATCCCCATTATATCTCTTCAATACATTAGGTATTGTTCCTTGTCATCAAAAGTAAGGAGGAGGGAGTTAACCAATGTATTTTCTCCAATGGATTTAACTCGTCTCCAATTATTTCAGACACAGGTTTTAAAACTAACTATGAATATGATGTTCTAAGTTTCCTAAAAAGGGTTTTAAATTTATTTCTATGGGTTTTACATTCTATATTTGAGAAAAAGTTTTGTGTTTATTATTTAGAAATGATTGATTTCATATTCTTAAATTATAATGTGATAAAGGTAAGTATTTTATAGGTTTTTATGTCTTTCACTAAACTAATGGATTTTTTATTTTTATATCCCTTATTAATATTTTTTTCTCATCCTGCATTTTAAAATGTTTTTAATTGGGTTTTATGGATGAGTAGGGAAAAGGATTAACTAAATATCAAATTTGTGAAGATATTCCATGAAAAGAAAACACGTTTCTTTTTAAAAGTTTTATAATATGGGAAAAACATATACTAATTGGAACTGCCCAAGTTTTAATTTAATATTTATTTCTTTAAGGTTGATAACATAATTCTCTAAATCTCTAAACCTAAAAGATATATAAAATTCAATAAAATGATTTCTTATTTAAAGATGTTAGAAAATATATTTTATAAGGTTGAGTCCTTATAGAAACTGGAACCAAAATGCCATATATTAAAATTTATGATGGATATGGTAGAATTATTCTCATATAATGAAATAAATTAAATTTTTTGGAAATATTTTGAAAGCCTTATCAAAAATTTTTAAACATTGATAACCTAATTTCCCATTTTCCATGGTTAAAAGTATTTATCATAGTTACTATTCATAATGAACATAAATAAAAGGGAGATATTTACCCAATTTTAACTTCATGATTCTAAATATGAAATAAATTTTTAAATTTGGAATTTCTAAAATTTAAATAAAACAATATTAATATAAAATCATAAAATGTATTGAAAAAAAATTTAAAAAATGTGTTCTTTGTGCATAAAAATGAACTTATACCAAAATAAGATATAATGTTGATTTATAAGATATTATTTAAATTATTTTTAATAAAATAGATGAAATGTTACTTTAAAAATAAATCTAAAATATAATTGTCATATAAAATTACTTTATTTAAAGAAAAGAAATTACAGTTATTTAAAAATCGATATTTTTCACTATTCGCTGAAAATATATATTTTTATAAACAATTCAAAAAAACCATTTAAGATAATATTGAAATGGGGATTTAAAAAATTATATTCAGTCCCACAAACAAATTTTCTAAAAAATATGGAAATTAATTATAATATACACATAAAAAAATGCAATAAACCATTTTTGAAGATAACATATTTTTAATCCATAAAATGAGTTTACTAAAAATTGAGTACTTATTTATTATAAATTAATAAATTTATTTGACGTATAAAAAAAAATTTAACATATTTTTTATAGTGTTATTATTCTTATTTTATCTTTCAATTTAATGGATAGGTTATTATGGTCACATCTAAATATTATTATTATTATATTATATCAAAGTTAACTTAAAAATTGGTGTTTGAGGGTAAGAAATCTATCAACCATAGTATTATTTTATAATAAATATTTAGGGTTATATATTCCCCATATCCAATTAAAAAATTACACCCTTATAATTTTTATGCCGGCAACCAATGGTTCAATATTTGAAAATACCATTATTGAAAACTCACATCATAAAAATGGGTAATAAAATTTATATTGAAATGGGAAAGTGAAAAACATAAAGGATACCTGAAATAAGAAATTTTTGGGTTCCAAAATAAGTATAAAATTAGTGAGAATTGAAAATATTTACATGGAGAAGAAATATAATGTAAAAATAATAATAGAGAGTAATAGATAATATGGTCATGATAAATTTAATGACCAAAAATCCATAAATCATTAAGTGATAAATAAAACCATTAATTTATTAGTTTTGAAGTTAATATGACAATATTTTTTATTCAAGATCCTTTTGATAGAGTTTATGGATTTTTTTACCATAAAGGTAGAGAATATGAGAAAATATACTTATTTGATTTATTTCTATTACATAAGCATAGTTTCATCCTTTGGTTGTGTTTTGATCAATTTCCACTTATATTTTATCTCTTAATACAATAAATGAATATTTAGGTAAATTTTTCATGCCAGAAGAACTAAAATTAACTATTAAGGAATTATAGTATCCATTAAAGGATAAATATTTATTCCTCCTATTTCTAAAAGACCAAAATTATTATTATAATTGTATATAATATCTAATATAAATAAAAATTTATATAAATAAGTACTAAATTATTCTCCAAAGCATCAAAAATAACACTCAATGTTCAACTTAAATCATTCCATAAATAAATAACCCTAAAACTCTTCAAAATATTCTAGAAAAATATGAATCTCAAATATTAGAATGATTTGATCACATATTATTCCATTATTAACAAAAAATTAATCTCTAAAAAATATTTTCACTCATACATACCAAAAATGTGTATTCCCTGATCATATATTCTCCAAAATATGTTAATCATTTCCATAAATATCATGAATCGCCATAAAGTCATAATAAAATCATATATGCTTCAAAAAGATAATTGAAACATCTTTCCTCAAATAAAATCTCATATTAACAAAAATAAATAAATTTATATTAATTATATAGTGTTCCTAATATAGTGAACATAATCTTGAATAACTTTAATCTCTTAGTTATCAAATCAATTCTCAATACAATGGTTATTTATATGATAAAACATATATTTAAAAAATATATTACTCATTTATCATAATTAACCATATTTAAATAAAATATCAAATTAAACCTAAATATTATAAACACCTTTCATATTTTCTATAAAAAAATATAAAATAATTGTTCCTCAAATAACCTTTTCTTAAAAACACATATTAAACCAATGGTTTCTATTTCTTAAATTTCTATAACAATATCCTTAACCATCTTAAAATCCCATTACATAGAACCTAAAAATTGGTGCATATTCCTTTAATATTATGATCAATATTAGACTTATCCACCCATTAAACATTATGTTCATCCCATATCACTATAGAATATCATAGGTTTCCATAAGTTCTATCCTAGAGTTCATTATAATGGTTCGTAAAGAAAATGTGAATTAACCCAAGCATATCTACTAAGAGTCTCTAGCCTTATGTACAGTCATATGCTCATTCATTGAGAACTGGTGACTATCAAGTTAGTACGCAATTCACCTCTTCTAGAGTTGTTACCCCTGGGTGAAAAATTTTCATAGATTCATCATATTACCAGTATACCGATAGGGCTGCATTTACTCAGAAAACAACATAATATTTAGTTTACTCAAGTTTCATTATAAGACACTATATTTAGAATTATCTCTAGAATCTATCATAAGGTTATATTCTCTAATATATGTTTTCCTAAATCTAGTTCCCAAGGGTTTAATTGAACTTCTTTTGATACCAATAGTAACACGAAGACTTTGTTAACCGGAATATGGTGGTTATCTTAATACATTATTATAAGATACAAAATATCAGATCCCAAAGGAGAAAATAATTTAGTATTCTTGTGATATTATATACAAACATTATTCTCAAATTACATTTATAAACATTAAATAGAACTTAAAATTCTATTTTTAACATTTTTATTTTATCTAGTGTATCCATGTAATCATTTATAAATACTTTTTTGATATACTAGGGAAAGAAATACATAACAAATGGTCAGCTTAGATACTCAGTAATGGAATGTGTATAACATAAACTATCATAGAATAAATAAGGCATAAAAATATTTTAAGAATAAATGATGATCAAAGTATTCCATATAAATTATCTTGAAACTTATCCATATATATAATAACAAATTGAATAATCATATAGACTATAATAACTGATTTCATAATGATGGAATGCATACTTTTAGACATCTTAAACTTACTATTAAGGCCTAAAATTAATACATCATACATAAATAGGTAAGATATATTCCAAACACCCAACATGTATTATCTAAAGAGATGTATTGATGCATCATGGTGATTTATAATTTTGGGCCCTACTCATCACTTAATAATTCTAATACATTCATCACATGAATAAAAAATATAACATAAATAACATGCCTTAATAATCTATAACTATACATATTTAAATAAATAGTATGTGTAATGTCAATAGTTAACCCATTAAAAATGATCATAATCTATCTAGAGAAATTTGGTTGATGGTAACATCAGAGTATATCCCAATTAAAGAATACGAATCATCAAAGAATATTGACATAGATGATAATAATTTTAAAATATTGTTGAAACATTTCTTGAAGAAAATATCCTATTCATTTTGAAATAAATTATTTAAAATCTAAACAAATAAAAAATATTAGGAGAAATTTTTTTTTAAGAACCATGAAAAATTTAAAAGGGAGCATAATGGAAAATAATATTCATGGTGGGGGGAAATTTGTATGTACAACAAGCATTAAAAAATTAAACCTTCATTAAAAGGTGTCTTATTCAGAAAATAAAAGGAATATTACTTTTAAAAGTTTTTATATAAATAAAAATATGGGTAAAATGACTTTAATTATTCATTAGATAATAATAAAAACATTCTTGAAATTTTTTATTGAAAATATTGACCTGGTAGAATAAGATCTTTGACTGAATAGAAAAAAAAGGTTGGTTTTCCATTAAACAAATCTTTCAAACTTTTGAGTATATAGAGAGAGATAAATTAAAGGAAATATTTTAACTTCTAGAAATAACTATATGAGAATAAAATATATGTGGTTTATGGTAAAAATATCATATAATTCACTCAAGGTAAACTTAAACATAAACAATCCCAAATAAGGATGATATTGTGAAATAAACTCTTAACACTTTGGTAACTTTTGAATCATAACCCCGTTGAAAGAAATAACTTCAAATGAAAAATTAAATAACATGAATATAAATATATTTATGATATAAAATATAACATTTGGATTATAAATACCACAAAAAATAAACAAGTGGATAATATTTCATATGTCTCACATAAAAAAGTGATATGAGAAGCTTTTACAAAGATCTAAACATTGAATGAGAATTAATCAATGATGTGATTATCTGTAAAAAATGTAAATACAAATAAATAAAATTTAAATAAAATATAAAATAATCATAGGTCATTATACACATAATCTTGGTATAAAATTGACAATGAATAAGTAATATAACCCTATGAAAATATATTATCTTAAGAAACCCCTTACCTCAAGTCCAAATATCCACATACATAAGTTATATCTTGTATAATAAATTTATATAAATTTTATACTTGATTAAAAACTTTTTTAAGGAAAATTTAATTATTATTATCCCTTTTATTTTATTTATTATCATGACTTGTATTTTTATTAAATCATTTAAGTTCATGTCGAATGTTTTGAGGATGTTCAGTTCAATATCGTGGAACAACTTCTGTAGGTTTACCATGATCAAAGGGTTCAAGGTTCCATAATATCCAAAATTATAATAATGAAATAATTATCATTTTTATACATTAAATAAAATTTTATAATCATCTATGAAATGCATAGATGAAAAATGAATCACATCACCTCATGGAGGTGGTAGCCCACACATACGCACGAGCGACATTACCATTTTTTAATGGGTGGAAAGTTAGGAAGGTAAGTAATATATTATATTTAAATAATGATAATTATGTCATAAATATCATATATATTCATTTATTCAATCATAATAACCAACCATGAAACGTGGTGATAGAAAATTAACCATATCTCTATGTGGAGGCGGTGGTCCACACATATGCACAAGTGATACTTTCATTTCCCATTGGATGAAAAGAAGGTGTAAAATTGTTGTCCCATGATTCTAATAACATCTCCGTGTATTTATAATATTTTAATAATTTTTTATGTTTAGATAAAATAGATTTAAAGGAATTAAATAAGAAATAAAAATTGAAATATTCGGGTAAGACAATTACCCCTTATTTGAGAGACCTCATTTTACAAACACCTTAAGCCTTCATAGGATGGTATTAGGAGAATACCATATTACCTATGAAGTGTAGAAGAAAATTGAGAATCTATTACGGTATATATTGTATAATATATAGTGCTCAAGTTGTTTTAATATAGAATAATAGAAGGTTTCCTTTTATAAATGAGGGAATGGATGCACTAGGAATTACTTAAAGGATATCAATATAATATATATCATAATGATGTTAAGTGAAAAAATGGACATAATTTATAAGTTAAGATATTATAAGTTCTAAATAAATTTAACCAATATAATTTAGACAAGTATAAGTTACATTTTAAACCTTATCTTTGGGTTTAACCCCCTCGTTAACCCTTTTTAACATTATCACTGGTAACACATTTTTTTAAATCTATGGGTCATAAATTTACTTCTATGGTGAAAAGTGGAATAAAAATGGTCCATGGATAAAATTTTATACCATTTACCATCCAAAAATATCCTTTTTTAGTCTTTTTTATTTTTAAATAATTTAATTAAATTTTTTTAATCATAAAATATCATTAAAGTCATTTTTGTGACTATTTATTTGATTTGACTTCAAAGGAATCAAGATAGAAATGGAATTATAATAAAAACACATTTACTGTTAATTATAAATTTTAATGACCTATTAAATTCTTGGTATACCACGATCCATCCAAAAAATGTTTATTTTTATTTTTTTTAAATCATTTTCCTTTATTTTTCTACTACTTGTAGAAGAACTGTATCAATGTTGTGTAAGAATTTATGGTAATTATACCATCACTATAAATTTAAAATAAATTAATATCATAAAAAATTTAATCATATTAAAAATAACCAATTATAAATGATTATAAATTCTTTTTATCTTAATGAAAATAAATTTTAGATATTAAAAGAAAGAGTGAAACATTTTGAAAGTTTACACCTGAGAATCACCTAAGACATTTATAAAATAAAAGTTAAAACGGTGAAATTTTCATGTGAAAGGTATTTATATTCAATTTTAAATATAACTATTATTTTTTTATCAAGGTTAGTTATGGATTATGAAAAAAACCCTAGAGACATGTCTTCTTAGTTGAGCAAAGGATATTGGACATATCACCTTCATCATGCAAAGTATTTCAAAAATGCATGTTTGATCATGAAACACCCTGATGGAAAACTAATTAAAGAAATTCATAGGATTTATAAAATAAAATATAAAGAATAGGGTAACTTCATGAAAATATTAGTTACACTTTTTATGAATATCGATTATTCATTCTGTATGATCCGTTATTGACTACATAGAGCACTTTTGGAAATTCTTCCTCAATCTCCTAGAGACTCTCAAACATGTCAAACTTGGACATCATGATTCCCTTATGACAAGAAGCTTAATCATTCAAATTTCATTCAAAATTTCAATGTGATCATATATAATCCCTTTTAAATTATATGGTTTCAATAAATATGGAAATGATAGAGTGATCTTGTGGTTTTTGTTTATCAAGTGACACAAACATGGAATCATGAATGACCTTTGTTGGGATCATGTGAAATGCATGATATGACACTCCCTCCACTGACTCAAGCCCATATATGATATTTATGATACATGATAATCTATATAGATATAGGGTGTAGATTCCTATAAATCCCCCCAACAAAGAAAAAACACACACACAAGATCAAAGAGATGAAAGTAGACTTCTCAAAGTGGATAACCACAACATCACCAAAAAATTTCACTAGGTAAACCTAAGGAGAAAATCAAATTATTACGTGGTATGTTTATAAAATTCACATGATAACTCCATTGATCATGAGAAGAACTCTGTCTATGTTGGTCGAATCATGTGAATGAGTTTCTGTGTGATGACTTGGTCATGCAAGGCCTCAACAGTCCAGTGTCTGAAAAACGATAATAAATTTATAAAAAAAGAAAAAAATAATGGAATCTTCATGAGAAAACAGAGATTCTGATTTTTAGGTGATTGGTTAATGTACTTCACATGATATATTCACAAATCAGGTTCAAACATTTGGAAGTGTTACCTATGTTATGAAAATTCCAATGAACATGTCAGGTAGATCATGTGATGGCCTCTAGACATGGCATCCATGTCATGAAATGACCTCTAGACATGTCAAGAAGATCATGTGAAGTCCTCTAAACATGTCAGCTGGTTCATGATAAGTACTTTGGATATATTAGTTGATGCACCAGAAGTCATCTATAAATGTCAGTTTATTTATGGGAAGTCCTTTATACATGTCATTCAGATCATATGATGGCCTCAAGACAAGTCATCCAATTCATGTGATGGCCTCTGTACATGTCAGGAAGATCATGTGAAGTCCTCTTGACACGTCAACTAGTTAATACAAAGTTCTCCAGACCTGTCTTCTTGATCATGTGATATCCCTTGTACATGTCAGTTTCAATCACATAAAGACCCCTTGTACATGCCAAATAAACACCTTTGGACATGTTAGGAAGACACCCTAGGCATGTCAGGCTCAAACCCCCAAACATGTTAGCCTTGTCTAGTAGGAATACTTAATCATGTTCCCTCAAACCATGTGAACCCAAAACTATGATTCTTTGGTTGATAATTCCCCCTTAATATGGAAATCATCTATAATAGATGAGTTATGTTAACTCATTATGAGATATTCATGACACTCATGGTCACCACCCTATACTTATTAGAGTGTAAGGGTTGGATATCTTCTAATGGGCATCTGACATGGTGTAAGCCCCTCTATATCCCAAACACCATAGATCAAGGGACCCAAAACTCTCCTATGATTCTATCATCCTTATGTATCCATAAGAGGATAAAAAATGGGATCATAAATGGGTGTCCACTTTGATGTAAGTCCATTATATTTCATTTACTATAGTTCGTAAGACCCGCTCCCTATGGGTCTATCATTCTTCCTCATACATCAGTGGATTGATAAGCTTATTGAACTATGAGGACTCATATTCCTACTTTAAGTCAGATCAAACTATGAAGAATCTAATTCATGTTATAAAAAGGATGCATAGGACTCCCTTCTAAGGATTTACATCCATACCTGATGAATAGGTTCCCTCATATACATTCTTTCTACATGATGTTAAACTACAAGGATTAGACCTAAAATAACTACATGGTTTTTGAATTCTATTCTCACAAGATACATAGGATGATTCTTGGAGTTTCAATCCCATCCTCAAAACACCAATCCCATTCCTTTATGGTAGTAAACCTAATATTTCATGGTTATATGGATTTAAAAAACAAGAAACTTTCCACTGCTAATAAATAATGGGAAACATAAGGATAACCTCTGAACCATATAGATGGCCTTGTTAATAAAATCACCTTTACATGTATAAGGATTCAACACATGATCATTTTAATAGGGTAACCAATCCCATAATAGTATTTTGAGGATATTAAAAAACATATATTAAAACTATAAGAGAGTCCTAGAGTAGACAATAATTCCCCCTAGAAGTGTGGGTTGAGCCTGACCACCAATCCTCTCAACCAATGTCAATTCCTAAGGGTTATTAGGTTTGAAACCCTAAGAGATCACCTTATTTTGGAAATAAGGGCCATTTTTTATTGTATATTTTGGGAACGTTGGGAGTTTCCATGGGAGATGAAAGTTCTAAACCCAGTGTAAATAATTTTTAAACCATAATCAACCCCCCCCCCCCAATCAATCATCATCTCCCAATTTTCATCAAAATAAAGGATAGTGAACTTGATGCAAATCTAGATATAATAAACTAATATGAAATCTTTTAACAATACCATCACTTTAATAGGTTAAAATGGATAGATTTCCAAGTTACCATAAACCCATTATTCCTCTCCACCTTCAACAGAAACAAAAATGGTGAACCCAAAATGAATCTATTAAATAATGGAAACGATTGGTTGAACATGCATCAGGAAATTTTAATTTGTGTATCCAATGAAAAAAATGGTAATCCTGAAGTTAAATCCTTAAATAATATATTTTGGTTTCTAGGAAACAATCCATTATCACCATGAAAATTCTACATGGGAAAAATGATCAAACCGATAATAAGAATAAACAATTATGCTACCCATGCCTAGATAATTAATAATGTTTGACACTTATGATGATTAAATGATCGATGACCTTGTTCCTTGTTATCTTTATGACTATATAATCTTCTCTCACATGCACCACATTGCCTAGAGATCATTTCTTCATCAATTTAATGTTCTGGAACCTCAGTTACAGTAGTAACCTCCAATTATTATGAAACAACATCACCCACAAGATGCCCTCAGCTTATAGTGGATAACTTGATGGTTAAGTAATGACACTGATATGGTATGATTCTAACCATAGATGTTGCATGTATAGGTTTTCAAATGGTGAATCCAACAAGTCCATCTCATTCAAGGAAAGATGAAATGAAACTTGTGGCACCTGTCACCACCACCAACTTTTTTGTAATCTTATCCCCAAATTACTATAATCAACACCTTCCATACACTAGGAAGGTGGAACAATGAATTGAATATAGCTTTGTCACAGTTCAAGAGCTACCTAAGATAGCTCTTTTCAAGATTCATCACCATCATCGTCCCACCATTTTCCCTCATTTTCCTGTTGAGGGAACCAACTAATACATTTAAACCCTAGACACTCATGGAAAAGTACCAAGGATGTCTCTCTGGATGAAGAAAGCTATAGATAAATGAGAGTGGGGTCATATCCCCACTTACACTGATGAATCCAATCAGAATATTACAATGGTGACTAGAGGGCATGCTCATATCCCTAAACACTTGGATTAAGTCTCCATGCATTTTCCTGAAGCAGGCATAGGGGAGGAACATGTCCCTTCCCCAATTCATGAATACAATTGGCATATTCCAATGGAACAAGGAGGGAAAGAGAAAGAGTTTATCACCAATTTAATGGAAGACATCTTACAATATATCTTGGGGGTAGATAACCTATAGGCTTACATTCCTATACAAAATTTCATGAAGTGTCACTACATTCTAGCAATAAAAGAAGAGCTCTGCTAGCATATTCTGATATTGGTATAGATACAGGGATAGGAACATATCTCTATCCCAATAGTCAAAGCAGCATATCACCATGATAAATATGAACATATGACTACTGTAGAGAAATCACACATTCATTCTCATATCCTAGAATATTATCATCATATGCTGGGAAATGATGAGTCATGAGACTGATATTATATCCCTATTCTAACTAGGGATCACCAACTCAATTTGTAACATTCCTTGGGATATGTGAAAATTACTTTTGAATAAATCCAATGGAATACTCCAAAGTCATAGGACCAGGATCTAATTCAATTTCTGATTGAGGATCACCAACTCTATTTGGAACATTCCTCAAGACAGACACACATTCCTATCAAAGAAATATAGAAACATAATCCAAATAAATATGAAGAGGATCATATCCATACTCTAACAAAGGTTTGTTAGTACAATATAGATATCACTTTAGGGTAGGATTATATCCCCACAAATGAAGCTACTTAGCATATTTCATCAGCTTACAGAATCCAAGCTCATTTCCCTACTCCCATTGATGAACGACTGTATCAGCATCATTTAGATGATATATAGGAGGAGGATCATATCCATTATACCATTCTGAAGTTCCATTAGAATATTTCGATAGAGAATGCATATTTGAACTGGGATCATACCCCTTATTCAAAAAAATTTGACCAGCATATTTTGGAAACCACTCACATGCAGGTTTACATTCTTGATAATGATATAGAATCTCACCAGAATACTCCAATAGCTTCTTAGTAATGATATCATACCCCAATAACACTAGATGGTTATCAACATATTTCAGAAACTTCTTTTTAGCAGGATCATATCCCTGATCAACCCCAAAAGGTAGATCAACATATTCTTTTCACGATGCAAAGTGAGGCTTGTATCCTATATTTTATCAATGATAGTTTCTTTGAGGTTGTATGATGCATATCTTCAACAATTCAAGGGCTTGTGGACTCTTTAATTAAAAAAGTATATCATGACCTCAATATTCCTCTTTATGGTAGTGTGTAGATGGATCACATGGACTCTACACCAGATGTCCACAATGGACAAAATCCCCATGGTAATATCTCTC
Organism: Viscum album; assembly: GCA_963277665.1. Lineage (NCBI taxonomy): Eukaryota > Viridiplantae > Streptophyta > Magnoliopsida > Santalales > Viscaceae > Viscum > Viscum album. The sequence continues at coordinate 2,086,677,827 of OY728140.1, read as the reverse complement.
CCAAACAAGGAAATACTTCCCTTTCCCATAAACCTTTAAATAGATATGTTCTCAAAACATTGTGGTTAACCATATATAGTGCCTCATAAAATATCATAATAACTTCACCGTGGTCAATAGGAGACCCTAAGAAGTAAACTCTATGGTTTGGCTAGGTGGAGACATCTATATCTGATTAACAATATTTTTACATGGATATATGAAGAGGTTTATCCAAAAAAACCTCACAACCATGTTTTGTGCCATCACAACTTCTAACTATGAGATCCCTTATGATCTAGAGAAGTTGTTCATGTATTACACTAGAACTTATGGGAGAATCATCAGCGGTTGAAGGCTAGATACCTCACCTATCAAGGATATGATGGTATACTACATATAGTAAATACACTCTTTTGTGGACACGGAAACATTCTCCACAGCCCAAAACCCAGGATTGGAAGGGCATTAAAAACACCAATGGAGTGTTTTATCCATATCATAACAACTCTATATCAATTGGTTTCTAGATCCATATCAAAGGTATGTATCTAATAATGGGGAAATTATGGAGATTTTCACTTCACTATGTCCCTAGAATGAAAAATATCTCTAGATATAGAATCATTTAATGTTATACCTATATGATAAATCATAGGACAAGGTAAAATGTTAGCCAATTGGTCAATATAGTGATAATCCTCCTCTTTGAGGATGCAAGGACATCTAGAATAGATAGAGAACTAATTTTATAATCCTAAGTTAGTCCTCTCAGGTAAATGGGAACACATTTCAAACACAGAAGTTGAAGTTGTGGACTCCCTAACAACTTCCCATATGAAGTGACTCCCATCATAAGCTATCATTAAACTTGTCTCATACATGAGAACAATTGTTCCAAATAAAATGGATTGTAATAGTAGTCAACATAGAATCCATCTAGAAGCATACCCATCCCATAGGGAAGGGGAATTTTTAAGGACACCCCCACCCATAAGGCCATTAAACCCTAAGAGAATCCCAGAAATATTAGTGGTTAAAATCAAATATACCCATATTGTAGGGCTATGGGAATTTTTTCACAATAATCACCACTAGGTTCATCACACTAAAAGAGGATCAAAGAGAAATTGGTGGTGGTTTCAAATTAACCCCATCCCATAAGGCAAGTGGAATTTATATCACAATTTCCATCTAATAATCCATAATATTATTGAATAGAGTCCTATATTTTTAGAAACAAGATCATAAAGTTCTAATAGCATCCTCAATTCATACCTATCCCACAAGGATGGGGAATTTTTATCATTATCATAATCTTGAAAGGGGTTAGTCAACTCTTATTTAGGAGGAAAATATCTGTAGATAAAGTCATATTTGTTCCTCACAATAATAAATACACCACTTTCATTTGGTTCTACTTAAAATGTATAACTAGAAACTACCTTAAGGTCACTATTCATGGAACAAGACAAGGGTAATGTATAAAAAAGGTGGAAAACCTTGTAATGTTCATAATAAAAAATTGTCTAATATGACTAGGGTCATAGAAATGAACCTGATGCAACCCTTGAAAGAGGATTAAGCAATATGGAACCACCCTATTTCATGAGGAGTGATGGGGTAACTACTATTTCCTGATAAACCTCGATTAACATTATCACCATCAATCCAACAAATGATTTGGACTAAGATATAAATGAAAAGGTAAGCAACATAGAAACCATTACAAGATAGGTAGGTGATCTGGATGCACAAATTGAGGCTATATGTAGGTAGAATAAGAGAATGATCAAAAACCTAGGGCCTATGAATGATCAATTTACACCCCCTTGGAGGAACTGTACTAAAGATAAAGGGAAATGTGTGGCTACGTCCCGCTCTCCACCTAGAGGTAATAAAATTACCTCCCTTGAGGAATGGATGGCATAATATAATAATTAGGTATAGAATCTCAAACAATTCAATGAGGAATTATATAGAGGAAACATTCCCAATCAGTATCATTGTTAAATAGAGATAAACATACCTCATATCGTACATCATAAGGGAGATAATCTACCTGTAAGGGTGGAATTTGAACATTAGGTTGGCTCTAGATCTAGGAAACTGGTCCATATAAAAGAGTAAGTTTGTTAAGATCATGAATTTCTTCCATTATAGTAACACCCTCCCCTCCCCTATCAAGGTTATCATTTAATCCTAGCACAGATCAAGAATCAATGGAATATGAAAACTATTACAATGTATCAAGAATCACCCACTCCATATAGAAAGAAGGTGGTCTAGATAGAGGTACCTCCATAACTCCTCAATTCCATTGAATCAATGGTTACACAAATGGAATTCATGGAAGGGAAGAACGCACCTATGCAGCCTGAAAAGAATCCATAACCCAAATGGTTGGATAACACTTTTCCCCCATCCAATTTTAGAAATCACATCATCTCAACATTTAATGATGTGGGTGATCCTGAAAGGAATCTCACACAGTTTGTTTTTTGAATGAGTCCGGATGATGGTCCCTCGAGATCAGCAAGAGGCATCCAAATGACATGTTTTGTATAGACTCTGGTAGGTTCATCTTTCATTTGGTATATTAGCCTTCTAAAAGGATATATTGTGGGATAGGAATCCCTTTTTAATCACTTTCTTTATAATTTTATTTCAAAATTAAGAAAAATGATGATTTTTTACTTCACAATTTTCAAACAACATGAAAAATAGAGGGTTTCTTACTTTATCACCTTATAGAAAGGTTTAACCTATTCACTCATTATCCCTCTCTTGCAAGAGAAATTTATAGGGAATTTATGCTAAGGATCTTCTAGATGATATATAATCACATTTGATCATGATGAAGTATTCATACAAATTTTATGATTTCATGGAGCTGTAAAAACACCAAGAATATTCCATTTACCGAACCCATGCTGAATCTTAGCCCGCACCCATGGAATATGAAAAAGGCTTGGTAAGGTATAGACTTCTACTATTACCCTTGAATCAATATCAATTCCCCCTCAAGCTCCCATGTAGTACCTCAATCATCTAGAACCTCTCATCTAGTGGTAGCAGCAACAAAATCACCGTCATCGAGATGAAAAAAGAGATCATGGTCACCTGATATTTGAGGAGTGGATGAACAATGTTTATTTCTTCCAAAATGAGAATGTTCCCAATTATTACTTTCATCCATGAAAAATAACCTACTCAAGCTACGTAAACCTAGGAAACCCAATGAGTTTAACCTCACTGGCCATTCTGACAACTTTCCAGTCAATAAGATACTAGGTCACACCATCCAAGACTTATTTGTTTTTAAATATATTCTCCAGAGCATGTTTGATTCTAGATAGGTGATACTGAATAATTCCCTAGCACAATTTACCTATGTAACCATCACCCAACTAGAAGAATTATGTGAATATAAAGAAGTTCCAACTATGTGTGGATAGAAGTTCGATAACTGGATGAATTAAAAGACAGTTGATTGAGCACATGAAACCATGAGATAATAGCTTCATAGAACAGTAACAATCCTAGAATTTAGGGAAGAGTCATTGAATACACATCCCATAGGAAGAAATAATCATCAAAAATGGGAAAATACACAAGATAAATATTCATATCCAACCTGACTTAGGAGATGGTGGTTGAGGAAGTAGAAGCTAACGATATAGTGGGTGGCATGATTGTGGAAAACCCCAATATTTTAAACACATCCCCACTGAATCCATATATATGTGGATGATGCATACTTTTTTTATGTTTATTTAAATTAAAAACATAATGATTACACAATATTAAATGATTAAACTTGTATGTAATTGTTTTTTTTATTGTTTTATAGTAGGATAAAATAAAAATTTGTAAAATTAACAAAAATAATAAATTAAGCAGTATGAAGACTATTCGATTCACACCTCTTCACAATGTGGCCCGACATCGGAATTTTGAAGCTATATTAATGTTTAATAAATCTCAATGAAAAGTGAAGAACAAATTCTAAGTCTCAAAACTAAATATCCAAGTAGAAACAAAGAAAACCCTAGTGGAAACCAAAAAATCACATTGTGAATGTCATTCATGACATGAACCTTGAAGAATTATAAGATGTGAAGTCAATGCATGAAACATGTCCTGAAGAGTCTGACCCCTATATATTACACATTTTTAACATGATTCATAATATGAAACCCTTATAGTTTATGCAAAAATTGATGATAATTTATTCCACCACTACTCATTTATGACCCACGACACCCACGAAACCCTAGGATTGACCCAGAATGGTTTTATTTCTTCATTTATTAAATTCTTGACATAAAATAACTCTATAAATAAAGGTATTCTTTTATTGAGAAAGGTATTGATCAATTATTAAATATCTAGATAATGGCCTACTGTAGATTTATTTCCTTTCTTTCTATTTTTTTTACTTTCTTTCCATTTCTGTGATGTCTCATGTCTCCCGAATCAACTCAACTTCCCAATACCAATAGGGGTAGTTTTTTTGAGTGATCGAGAATGGGGGAGACTAGACCAATTTCTATATTTTAGTTTCTGTTCTTAAATAAATAATATTCAATCTTTCTTTATCCTAATGGTTTTTATTCTTATTTTAGTTTTTAATTCAAAAGGCATTTGTATTAGGGTTAGATTATTTTAATTTTAATTTACTTTTTAAATGATATATATCTCCCTCTAACTAATTATTATCAATATTATATATAATATTTTAGGGTTTAGTGGTGAGTTCTTGGTGATATCTATTCCATTCATAGGATTATGGAAAGAACTATTGATTTTTAGGGAATACCAATACACAATTTGGGATTCCATTAATTTATCAAAAGGATCAACTGTAACCCTACACACATAAGAAGGAAGGTAGACTGATTGATACTTTTATTAGGAATACCCTTAACTTTTCCATATGACCATGGGAGAGAGATGAATCAATAGAGGAATATCTCTCATATAAACCTGTGGAAGAAGAATTGATAAAAATTGGAAATAGTGATAGCATAGCACTCATTCTAGCCAATCTCTCTATGATCACCATATTTATCCATTAGTTTAAAATCAATAATTTAATCTTAATTTTTCTCTTGATTTCTCAAAATCAATTAAAAATAAAATTTTCCTAAAATCATCAAAAAGTGACAAAATCATTTTGTGAGCACTCCTCTTTCAGAGACAATGTAAGGGATAACTAACTATACAATAATATGATAATTAAAAAAAATCCACACCCAAAACTAGGTGTGAATGAAACTTGATTACATTGTTGGAGAGGAAGTTAATCAACACTCCAAAAACAAAAAATTAAATTAAATTTCATGTAGTTTAAAAAACAATTAATTAATTTTGTTCCTAAAATTGAAAGGAAACTAACTCACATGAGGAAAATAAAATTTCAGATAGAATTTAAATAAATAATTCTTTCATATTCAAGTGACACTCTCAATTTTAACTCCGAACCTAATGTTATAAATATAAATATCAACCAAACTTTTCATGATATCTACACACCATAGTTTTAAAATCAACAGAACCAACTTGTTGCACCTACTTTAGAGAATTATTTTGATTTGTGAATTACCATGATTAAAATTCTTCCTATATTATATGGTGTTGTATGAGAAGACCCAAAAATACATATTAAGTAATTAAAACACATATAATCTAGTTTTAGACCCTAAGGATTCATGGAAGAATAGGTAAAGTGGAGGGTATTCCCCTTCTCACATGAGGGAGCTTTAAGGGAATAGGGGTACAATCTTCATCCAGGAGAGGTCCATGACTGGGAAGACTCCAAAGATACTTCATGAAAAGATTTTTTTCACACATATAATATCAAATCTATCTAAAATAGATCTAATCTATTTTAAAATCAATTAGAGATAAGCTTTATGAGTATTAGGAGGGATTTAAGAATCTATGTGTCAGATTCTTGTATCTGACTATTGAGAAACACCTCTTCGTTATTTTCTCCTTTCAATGACTAATCAACAATTAATTAAACCTACTTAATTCCTAGTCTTGAGGATACCTAATTGATAATTCACCACTAGAATCTAGAGGTTTAATTGAGATGATTTTATAGAACTCATAGAAATTTAGAACTAGAGGTATGCGTGCGAGAGGCATCCAAAATGTATGAAATTCTAACTCATTATCTATTATTGAAAAAAAAATATTGATAGAATCACCTAGTTATTAAGAAAAAGGGATGAGACAAAACAAGTGAAAATAAACTTTCATCTCAGCTATGTGGTTTATGTGCTTTGCCTACTCATTTTACTAATCATTTCCTTGAGGTATAGGGAATAGATAGTTGTGTTGTGGCCTTTCAGCCATGAAAATTCCATCAGAATAATTCATGTTAACCCCAGGCTCAACTAGAATACAGCCAGATCAAAAAAATCCTTGATCAAACGAATCCCTACTATAAAAACAAATACCCTTCATGTCCTCCTTTCAAATAGAAGCAATATCAAAACCCACCTCTCTTTTAACAAGTCTTCCAACCACCACTTTTCTAGTAGAATAAATATGAGACACCTTCCACCATTACACTATAAACTAAAGAGAAATAGTTGTAGTTCAAGGTAGAAAGACTTGATGATAAGATAGATAAACTTGTATGACAATTTAGAAGTTTTATAAACTTCATTACTAAAAAACCGAGAAATATATCATCCCAAACGATTATGAATCCCAATGAGAATGTTATCATTATCACAAAACAAATTGGAAAAGAGATCCATACATACGAACAAATAAAGGTTGGATTTGAGAATAATTATGAAGACCCACCCACCTAGAAAATAGAAGAGTATAAGCTGGAATAAAATGTAAAGAATAGGTTTAGAAAATAAAGGACATAATTTCCTTTAAAGAATAATAAAATGAAAAATAAATATCTTCAATAATCATTATATTATTTCTTGGTTGAGTCAAAAAAAATTAAAAAAAAATCAACTCCGAAAAGGGATCCAAGAGACCTTTTAGAAGGTTGGAATTAATGTACCACTATTGGAAGTGATAAAAAAATGAAGTAAAAATAATAAGGAGTTTTCCACGAAGAGAATAAGACAAGATGTAAATGATTGAATAGTTTTATGCAGAAGTGTATCATCACTAAACACACTACCAATAACACAAAAATTTCATGATATAGGGACATTTTCTATTCCATGTACTATTTCTATATTAAATTTTACTGATTCTTTATGCAATCTAGGTACTTTAATAAATTTAATTCCTTACTCGGTGTTTTCTTATTTTCATATTGGAGAATTAAAAACAACATCATTTCTGGTACAATTAGTGAATAGATACGCCATTTTCCTTGTTGAAGTTATAGAATATGTACTAGTAGAAGAATGAGTACTTATTTTTCTAACTGACTTCTATGTATTTACCATGGAAGAAGACAGGTCATTAGGCCACTCACCCATCATTTTGGGGAGTCCATTCTTGAAGACACTAAAAACCATCATCAATGTACATGAATTTATAATTATAATGGAACTTAGATATATTACAGTACATTTCAACATACTGGATGCAATGAATTGTCTATCAGGTAGTCACTTACTCAATGTAATCTCTCATAAAGAAGTTACATAGTCGATTAAAGATTATAGTATGCTTTATGAATTCATAACATTAGGATAGAACTTTTATTTTGAAAATACCAATACCCAAAAACAGGGAAACATCAATTTCAAGTTTTAAGAATAGGGTACTTATAATATTTTTTATGATTAACTAAAGGTGACTAACAAGATACATGAGATCCGGACCTTATTATTAGGTAACCTTAACTCAATATCATCCCTTTAATATCCCTAATTATATATTTAAAACCACTTACAAGTGATTTAATACCTACCTTATGGAAGGAGAGAAACTTCTAGTAATAATTTCCAATAATCTATCTAATAACCAAGAAAAATTCTAAATTGACTTCTCAAAGGAAATTTCCAAGCCATAGGATGGAGTCTAGATAAAATCCTAGGGATTAATATTAAGGTATTCTCCTATAGAAGCTTTTTAGAAGGTGATTCTTGACCAGTGACATAGCCACAAAGAATATTATGTCCTGTTATCATGGATGTTGTTAAGAAAGAGATAGAAAAACTACTAGCAGATGAATTTTTTTACCCAATCTTTGATTCATAGTGGGTCAGCCCAATATATATAGTACCCAAGAAAAATGGTCTAATAAAATTCAATATTTAGAAAAATGAAGTGATCCTTGTGAGATCTAAATTTATTTGGGGGGAGTGCATAGATTATAGAAATATGAATCAAGTTACCTATAAATATCAATTCCTCATTCCATACATCGATCAGATGCAAGAAAGATAAGCTATAAAAACTCATTATTTATTTTTAGATGGTTTCTCAGGATACTTCTTGGTACCAATTGCACCAGAATACCAAGAGAAGATAAACATCGCATATCCTTTTGAAACTTTCACTTAAAAGAGGATGTCGTTTGGGATATGAAATTATCTAGGTACACTTAAATGGTGTACGGTGGGTATTTTATCAGATCATATTGAAGAATTATTAGAGGTATTTATTAATGATTTCAATATTTTCAGTAATTATTTCAATCATTTCTTAAGGAATTTATAAAAACCATTAACATTGTTCATTTAGAAAAAATATTGTTTTAAACATTGAAAAATTTAATTTCATGGTTAAAAAAGGAATAATTTTTATCCATATTATCTTGTAAAAAGTAATTGAGGTAGATAATTTAAAATTTTAAGTAATATACACATTTACAAATCTAAATTGTCTTAATAATGTTATATCAATTTTAGTCCATGCAAGTTTCTACAAAGGATTTATCAAAGATTTTAGTAATATTTCTCTACTTATTTAAATATTATTATTAAAAGAAGCTAATTTTAATATTGGTGATAAGTATATTAAATTGTTTGATTAGTTGAAATAATGGTTGATTATACCACCAATAATGAAACTAATAAACTAGGACCATTATTTTGAGCTTATCTATGATGCATAAAATCAATCTACGGGAGTCACACTATCAAACAGAATTGATGTAAAGCCTCAAGTCATCTCCTTAACATAAAAAATAGTGGATTCCACTCATATCAATTACATGAATACTAAAAAGGAGTTACTTATAGTCATTTTCACTATAGATAAATTTAGATCATACTAAATGGGAACTAAATTGTTTTTCTAATCATGTAGATCTCGGATATCTAATGAAGAAGGTTGATGCTAAGAAATGACATGTGAGATGGATTCTTCATTTATAGAAATTCCACCTAGAGATCATGTAAAAAAGGGAACCTAAAATCATGTGTTTGATCATCTTAGTAGACTACCTCATACTAATAAAGTTGAAATTCTATGTCTGGACCCACTCAATGGTCAACTCCCAAGAAAAAAACTTTACTCCATGGAAGGAAAAATATTTTGGTATTCCAAAATATTTAATTATTTAGTAACATCTTAGTTTAAATCTTGTTTAAACTCTAATTAGAAACAAAAACAAAAATCTAAATCTAGATTTTATATTTGGGAATACCCATTCCTCTAGATGATATACACAAATTAGGTAATTATAAGATGTTTACATGAAAGTGAAATTGAATTTGTTTTTAAATTATATCCCAAATTATCTTGTGGAGGATATTTTGGATTGAAAATGATTTCCATGAAAGTCTTGGAATTTTGAATTTATTATCCCATATTATTTAAAGACGCACATTGGCTTTGTAAAAAATTAAAAAATGATAGTTCTCTAAAAGTATCTAAAATATTCAAGAAATGACCCAAAAACCAATTACCTTCTATGAAATTTTTGAAGTGTGAAGTATATACTTAAATGAACAACTCCTAGTGTCATTTTTATATTATTATATTCTATTATATATGGATTATATATTAAAATGGGTGGAAAATCAACATAGACTGATAATTCTAAATTTATATGTGATTTTGTTAAAACTGACATATTCTGTGTGTTTGGAGTACTAAGAGCCATACTTAGTAGCCAAGGGAACTAGTTCTACTAAAAGAAAATATAAAATTTACTAAAATGGTATGGTGTGAATAATAAAACAATAAACCTATACCATCTGCAAACAAATAGAAATGTAGAAGTTTCTAAGAGAAAAATCATGGGAATTCAGGAAAAGATTGTTAAACCCAAAAAGAAATAATGGTGCCAAAAGTTGGAAAATAAATTATGGGATTATAAGAGAACCTATAATAAAACCATAAGATTTATCACCTTTCTGATTTATTTATGTAAATAGATAGCCCCTCCCCTATGGAATTGGAACACAAATCCTGCTAGGCTATAAGGCAGATGAATCTGGACCTTGAAAGATCTGGGAAAGATAAAAGATTATAGATTTGGGAGTTAAAGGAAATAAAGAGATAATATTTTAAATATTCAAAGATTTATAAATAAAGAATAAGGATATCATATGAACAGATAATTCAACTAATAACCTTCAAACATAAAGATAAAGTGTTGTTATATAACTCCAGACTCAAATTGATTTCAGGTAAATTTAGTTCCAGATGGGATGGACCTTTTACTATTATTCATGTATATCATTTTGGTGTTATGAATATTATAAGAAAATGAGGGTGAAAATAATTCACTATAAATGGGTATAGAATGAATAAATACCATGGGACCATACCTCAAGAACCAGTAGAGGAGATTACACTCCTTCATCCTAATTATCAATAAAGACCAACCAGGTTGTACCTTACCTTTACATTTGATTAAATTTAGTAATTTCATCTTAAATATACCTTCATGAAAAATCAATTTTAATTCATTGAGGAAACAAAAATGATTAATTGTGGTTGATGGAATATTTTAGTTCATATTTTTTTTAAAACATCATTTTCTAGTCGATCTAATGATGTTAAACAAAAGTTCTTCAGGGAGGAAACCCACATTTTATTCCTTAGTCTACTCTTCCCTTGAATCCTATTTGAGCATGATTGAATATTCATACGCTTTCATTTGTTTTTATTCATATTTTTTAGGTCCATAAATAAATTTTATATAAGGATGGAGAATAAAGAAACTGAATAGAATGCACACCATGAAATGGATACAAGTTGTGAAATTATACACATCATGATGTTTTTGTAGAACATAACCAAAGGAACATGACTGGTGAAACCCAACTTAAACGTTATTACTAAGGGTATTTTTTATTTTTTATTCATTATATTTTAAAATAACTACATATTTTTTTAAAACTTGTTAATGATCATTAAATTAAAATTTCATGCCCACAGTAAGATTTATTTCTTTACTTGACTGATATGGGATATATATTAATTTCATAGAAACCTCATGATTTTATGTGTTATATTTTAAAGATGATAATATTGAATGATTAAAGTGGAGTATTTATTTATTATATTTAATCATAGATATTGAATTAATGACTCATGATTTAATGGAATTAGGTTATTCGGGTAAATAAAATTTCCCTACCATTTTTACACTTTGAATTTCTAAAATTTATGTGGATTTTATTATTATTTTTATTTCATTCCATGAGTGATTTTCACAAAATACATGTTCCATTCCTGAGAAAATTTATAGACCAAATAATTTATATTCAAATTTTGAGAGTATTTCTTGATCTATCTTAGGACATGTCACCTTCAAGAACTTGTATTTGAACTCTTTGAAGTTATAACTGTGAAAACCCATATTTAAAATGATTGAGGAAATTTTTTGTTAATCCCTTATCCTTATACCCACCATGACATTAATCGTTCTTTATCCAATAGAATTTTTGAATAACCTCTCTATAAATGATTCACATTACAATATATTTTTATCCATTCCTACCCTGCTCTATTTATATTTCATGATATTTTAAAGTTTAATTGTGGGGGGTGAAGGACGTCTTAGAAGAAGGGATGCTTTATATTAAACAAGTGTGGGGGTACTATTTTGGGTATTGGGTAGGGATCATGTCACATTAATTTCACTCATATTTTTTCCCTTATTAAAAAGTGAAAAAAATGTGGGTTGTGTTTGGGGAAAATAAAAAATAACCTTTATCAGAGAGACAGTCATTTGATTGTATGTGATTATGTGGTGAAAGTGTGATTTTTTACAAGAATAAATTTTGAAAAAAAATCAAAATGGTGTAAATTTTTCATTATAATTACATTTATCACGACCTTACTCTGGGTTCTGGGGTTGGTAGATGACATTTGTAGGAGATATTTTCAATGCACTTTGATTTAGATTTCATACTGTATGACTTTGAGATAACCCTCCTTTTAAGCATTAATATTTTGAACATAAAATTTTACCAACCATATGCCCTAGAGTCATCAGAATATTTATTTCAAATCCCTCATGATTTTATGTTAATCTGGTATTTACATTGTATAGAGATTAGTTCCTTTGAAAGCATATGGAAAAGGATCATGTACTCATGAAAAGAATATAACTCTACTTGAATTTGTATCATGAGTGATGAGAGAAAAAATCCATTGTGAGGAAAATCATGACTAGCATGTTTGATAATAATTAATCATGATATATGAAGAAATGATAGGAGAATACCTACATGTTCTCAATAGGAAAAATTAAAATACTTGGGTTGATTAGTTTCTTTGAAGAGTGTGAAATTTAATTGATGGTTTATTTGTATCTTGAAATTTTGAACCCCCATTGATAATAATTTTATTTAATTACTTAGGAATTGGTAACATGGTGTTCTTATTTTATTTATATTGAGATTACATTTTTGAGGGAAATCAAGTTATAAGTGTTGGTGAATTGATAAAGAAATATTTTACATATTTATTTGAATAAAAAATATAAGGAGTGTGAAATATAAAATGATAAAACTTTTCAATATTGAGTTATTTTATTATTTCATTATTTCATTTTAGGATACCAAATTTTTTTTGAAAATGAACAAAAAGAATGAATTATATAGGATGAAGATAATTTTCATCGTACCACTTCACGGTGCGGTGTGACACCGAACTTTTAAAGATAGATTAAAGTTCCAAAAATGTTAAGAAAAAGTGAGAAACCAATTCCAAGGATCAAAACCAAATATTTAGGTTGAAATAAAGTTATACCTACTAGAAAACAAAAATTTAGGTCGTGAATGTCATTCATGAACTGAAACTTGAAGAATTAAAAGACATGAAGTCAATGCGTGAAAAATGTCATGATAATTTCATCCCTCATACATTACATATCATGAAAACTATTCATGATGTGAAACCCTCAGAAATAATACATAAATGTATAAGAATTTATGTCGTCGCTATTTATTTATGATTGGTGACACCCGTGCAACCCAGAGATTGACCTGGAATGATTTTATTTATTTATTTATGATATCAAGAGAATGACCTAAGCCTAAAAATGGATGGATATAGGGATTAAGAAAGGGATTTTTTTGATGAGGGAAACTCTGGATGATGACCTAAAATATATTTTATTCCTTGATTTCTGTTTCTTTTACTTTTTTTACATTTATGTGATGTCTCCCCTGTCTTAAATAAACTCAACTTCCCCATCCATAGAGGGTTAGTTTTTGTAAGTGATTAGGAAAGGGGGAGGATTGTCCAATTTTTTGTTTATGTTTCTAAGCTTAAATAAATAAAATTTATTTTTTCTTCTACCAACCAATTTCTATTATTATTTTAGTTTTTAATTATAAATTCATCTATTTTAGGTTTATATTATTTTAATTTGAATTTACTTGGTCAATGATCCATATCTCCCTTCATCCAATTCTTATCAGTTTGTTATAAAATTTATTAGGGTAGGGAGGTGAGTTCATGAAAATTTATAACACGTGCCTAGGATTGTGGTAGGAACTATTTATTATTAAGGAATAATAAGGCCCAATTGGGAATTTCCCTAATTTAAAAAAATTAATGAATATGAAACTATGAAATCATGAAGGAGGGTACACTAATTAAAACTTTTATTGGTAATACCCTCACCTTTTCCATCTGACCAAGGGAGACAGATGAATTAATAGAGGAATCACTCTCTTACGAGCCAGTAGAAAAAGAATAGATAAAAATTAGAACAATGATAACATAGAACTAGGTCTATCCAATCTTTATCTGATTAAAATATTTATCAATTGGTTTAAAATCAATTATTTAAAGTTATTTTTGATAATTATTTCTCAAAATAAATTAAAAACTAACTTTTCATAAAATAATAAAAAGGTACAAAACTAGTTTTTTGAGCACTCCACTTTCACAGAAAACCTAAAGAAAAACTAACTTTATTATACATAGGTAATTAAAAATTATTTTCTCATACCCCATGATTGGAATTAATTAGTGGGTAAGACCTATGGGAGGGTGCTTCGGTAAGCTCAACATAAGCATGGAGATTCCTCAAATACCTCCAGTGGTCATTCAAGCCTAGTCATTTTACAAAACTAACTAGTGGTGGTGTGATTGTCTGATTAGCCCAAAAAAAGGGGTAGGATGGTCGAAAATATTTCACTTTCACATATTCTCCCTCAACTTATTCTCAAGCACCAATCTCATCCACCTAAAACACCTCACCTCTTGAGCCATATGATTTGGATAAACCCCACCCTAGGAATTATAGGCATCTTGTACAAAAATATTGAATTCTAGAATAGATGGCAGTTCACCCAGCCAAACTCTAAATTTTTAATACTCTCAATATTTCAAAATAAATCAAATATGAATTAATTAAGTTCCTCTAGAGACCATAATAGTTTGAGAAAAAATTCACTACAACTGAAAATTTACAAGTAGAGACTATGAACATAGAATGTCATACCACCATCTTGTTCACATACCAAGATCTAAAAGAGGTCATCCAGGGAAATATCATACCCCTATATGTTTTAAGAAAACTTTATAATGTCTAAATCGAAATAAATATGGTTGAAAATATTTTTGGGATCAACCTCATCCCGATTTGGACCCTCATACATTTGGGATATAGTGAGGGGAACTTATATATAATGAAGTTAACCATTCAAGGGTACGATAAGAGATATAAAATATATATTGAGAAGATCAAGCTCAAGGATCAGTTTTGGTATCTAACAAATAATGCTAATTTCATGGTTTTCTAGTAAGACACAATATATAATTTCATTCTTGGAATACCTTGGCTTCATAGCAATGTGGCAGTACCTTCAACAATTCATTAATTCTTGTAATAACCTATCGATGGAAATGTTTTAATATTATATGGGATGAGTACCCTTATCAAGTATTGTGAAACAATAAATATTGAGGCTAGTTTCTAAAATAGGGGTAGAAAAAAAATAGTGGATGAAAATATGTAGTCTTTCACTCCCATTGGCTTGGGAACCACCCTTATGAATCCCTATAGAATTCTTGATAGTGACTATGTGTTTCCCATAAACTAGATTATGCTAGAATATTAAATTCCAATAAGTTGTCATGAACCACATACATCACTAGATCATGTCCATTTGATAACAATCATGTCAGTTGAAGTGGATTCATCAAAGGGTAGCCAGATAGATTCCCTGTTGAGATCCATAGATTCCCTTGCACATTAATAGATATTGAAGATTCCCCAAATGTATTCTCTATAACTAAAGATCTCCATATCTTTATTACCCATAGTAGAAATTAAAAACAACAAAATCTTCCCATAATCTCTCTGAGATGACTTTGGAAATTTAGGATGCCAATCTATGTTCTCATGGATTCTCTTATCTCGACAATGAAAAATATTCCCCCAGATTACCCATAATGTAAGAAAATTCTTCAATGGACATAGATATAGAATAATAATAAGAGGATAACCATAGTAATTCCCCTATTACATTTTGGGAAGGCATATAAAACATCATCAATGTTCTCAAGAAGTTGAATATAGGAATAAAAGAAAACCCAAAACATTTATTGATTAGTTCTTTCATTCCTCACAATAGTAGGATGTGTATATTCCATTTATAAATAAGTATGGATAAATGTTCACATGTAGTTATACAGAGATTTCATGGCTAAACCCTAATGTTGTTACTCATCACCTAGGATTTCTTGATGACCATCGAGGATTCAAGAAGGAATCCAAAATAATTCACCCTTCTCATGTTGCTGATGTAGAATTGTAATTTGAATAAATGATAAAAGATACCTTTTTCTAATATGTTTTGTACCAAAATGGCTCAGCAACATCGTCCCCACCAATAAAAATAATGGGAATATTGGGGTATTCATTGATTTTAAATAACTTACCTGACACTGTTTGAATGAAGATTTCCCATTTTTGATCATAGAACTTTTGATCGATGAAAATGATGGCTTGTAAGACCTTTCCTTCATAGATGGGTATTTAGGGTATAATTTGATAAAGATAGACCCGAAATATGATGAATCCATTGGCTTTAGAACACCTCAAGGGATATTTTTATACTAGGTTATTCCCTTTGGATTAAAGAACACTGGAGATACTTTAAAATGTGTCATGAATCATATATTTAAAAACTTATTGGGATAAATCTTGTAATGTTATTTCAATGACCGGGTGGTTAAATATTGATAGTGATGTGATCACCTCACTGATCATCAAACTGTCTTTAGGAAGATGTGGTGGTACAGTTCGAAGATGAATCCTATGAAGCATTATTTTAGAGTAAAATGAGGTAAATTCCATAGTTTTTTAATATTCCATCATGGAATTTAGTTTGATCCATAAAAATAATGGTGAAATCCTAGAATTTAAACCCCCTCAGAAGCTTATAGAACAGAAGGGGATCCAGGGGAACCTCTCTTCTATTCAATATTTCATATCCAAAAAATCTGGAAAATCCCTCCCCTTAACTAATTTAATGAAAAAGGAATTCACTTACTAATGGGATGAGGACTACCAAGAATTTCTTGAGAATATCAAGAAGTACCTACTATATACACTGGTATTGATGCTTCTCGTAGAAGGAAATCCACTTATCTTATATGTGTCTACCATGAAACAATTGATTGGTGCTCTCCCCACACAGAAAAATGATATGGGTAATGAAATAATCATCTACTATCTCTGTCTAATGATTCTAGGTACTGAGACCCGATATTCCAATATTGAGAATAACTTTCCATTACACGTATTTGTAGAGAAAAATAAGAGGCGTTATTTTCAGCACCACGAATTCTGCTTAGTGTATTGTATAAAACTGCTCAAGTAAATCCTTTTCCACAGTATGTTGAATAATAGTTTGTCCTAATTGTAAATTATCTTGAAATACTATGACATATAGTTCATGTCGCATGAGGAAATTAAATGGTATGACCTAGCTGAATTCCTTGTGAGAAATCCTGCCCTAGAAAGCATTCCAATGGACATCAAACTTCCATATAAAGATTTTTTTTTATTCCCATGAATCTCTATGAATGTGGGATATTTATTTTAATAGTGCATCCAAAATTTTTATTTAAAATATGAAGGAAAACTCAAAGCTCAACTGGGTTAGTCTAGGGATTGTATTTGTTTCCTTGGACAATGCAATTTTCCCCTACTCTTTCTCACTATCTGAAGCCTACACTATTAATGTGGAAAAATAGAAAGCCCTCATCACTAGTTTGTAGCTATACCTAGAGCTTCAGATGACCTTCTTGAATATTAAAGGAAACTCAGAGCTATTCATCAAATAAAATAAGGTTGATTATGCTATCAAGAAGGAATAATCAACACCTCTCATCACCTGTGTTATGGGATTAATTGTAGAATTCCCTTTTGATCCAACATTGTATCATTTACCTCAATCACAAAATTCTCACATGGATGCAATTATTTAATGCATCCACAGTCTTGGATGATCATGATCAAAATGAAGTGGTTTTTTACATCACACACCAAAGGGTGGTCTCATCAGTCATTGTCTATAACATGGAAGAAATAAATCTGGTCGACACATCCATGATCATGATAAACTAATTTCCACCTCTGGATGGATAGATCCCATAATATATTAAATCCAAAATGGAACCCTAATGACAGATCGATCCAAATGGGAACAGAATTGGTGTTAAGTAGAGAACTTCACCCTTAGGGATGTGAAAAATGAGAAATAATCCCTCTATAAATGTGAATTTGATGGATTCCTCCTTGGATTCATTGTAGAAGGAGTGATTCCCATTTTCATTAAAGAAGTCCATGTAGACACATGTGGAACTCATTAGTATGGGACTATAATTTCCCACAAAATTAATAGGTTGGGTTAATATTAGTAAATAATTATGTAGGATTGCATGGAATTCACCGATAAATTTCATACATGCCATATTAATTCAAAATTCATCCATCAACCCCCAGAGTTTTTATATACAACTATGTATTCCTAGTCATTTTTCATAAAGGGAATAGATGTTGGGGGTCTATATCCCCAAGCTATAGAAAATTAGTTTAATTACATCCTTGCTAATACTAACATCATTTAAAAATTGTTTGAGGCTATACCTCTCAAGGAATTTTGGATGAAAAATATCATCAAATTTTTAGAGTCCAATTTCATTACCATATTTTTCGTCCCTCACACAATACTGATGGTCAACAACACCAAATTTTGTTCTTTTGAATTAAATAAATTTTACCAGGATTAAAAAATCGAGTATAACCATTAATATTTATATCATTAATTGGAAAACAAGTAGATAGTGTAATTTACCATGATTCAATCAAATATACTCAAAAAAATGTAGGAAAAGAAAAATATGTTCTGGTCAAACAATATCATGAATTCTTTATGGGCATACTATAACACCACATGTACTTCCACACAAAAAATATCTACTCATTGGTTTACAAAACTGAAGAATTGTTTCCCATAAAATTAAAATTCCCCCACTATGAATATCTATCTATAGAAAACTCTTAGATGATGATTAATCACAAAAATGGTTGGGTGTTTTGGAATGAATCGATGAGAAAAGGATTCATAGACCGAACAACCTCAAACTTAATCAAAATTAGATTGCACAATACTTAAATAAAAAGGTTCACCTATGCTCTTTACTTTAATGAGAACATATATTGGTTATCAAAAACCCAATGATACTAGGAAAGAAACCTCTAAATTTGGAAACCAAGTGGTAAGGACCTTATGTTATATATAAGGTCTATTCCAATAGAACTTACTCATTGACCATAATGGATGGGGAATTCATTACACCGCACAACAATGTGGGGTTTCTCAAGAAGTATTTTTCATAACTATCATCAAGTATTTAAAGTCCTAACAGAAATTATTCAAATTTTGTATCATCTTACATCCTTATCATATGATATTAAATGGCATGGAAGACATCCTTACCATGTGACATAAACTACCAAAAAGACGCCCTTACCACATGAGATTAAAATGTGTGGAATAATTACTTACTATATGATGTTAAACTACATGGAATACATCCTTACCACATGATATTAAAATTTACAGAGGAGGGTACATTATGAATGGTTCACTATACATGAGCTCAATATTTGTGAAATAAAAATGAAGTACTCATTTCCCTATGTGTGAGTCAGATCTACATAAGGAATTTTCCATTCAAAAACTACATGTGTATTGATTCATATAATTATAGTTTATATAGTGATGCTCATATTTCCAATCCTAGGTCTAGACAAAATATAAAGGGAAAAATTCCCCCTCTCTGTGTATTAGTCAGACCTACGTAGGGAATTTTCCATTTCAATAACTACGTGTGGATTTATTCCTATTATAATAAGATATGTAATGAAACCCAAATATCCAATACTATTTCCAATCGTGATATAAAATATATCCCTTCCTTCTGTATAGGTCAGAAATGTATAGGAAATTTTCATACAAGAACTATGTGTGATTTTATTCCTTTTTTACATAGGATATGTAGTGATTCCTGGATCTCTAATCCTAGGTCAGGCCATAATATAAATGGAAAAAAATATTTCCGCCTGCTTATAGGTCAAGATTGTGTACGGAATTTTCCATTCAAGAATTTTGTGTGACTTGATGCTTATTTCTATTGAATACATAGTGACACCCAAATCCCAAATCTTGGGTCTAGCCACAACATATAAAATTGAAAAAAAGTCAACTTTCTATGTATGGGTTAGACCGACATTGGAAATTTTTCATTCTAGAACTTCATGTGTCTTGATTCCTATTTCTATTGGATATATAGTGATTCCCAAACCCCAAATCCTAGTCCCAACCATAATATATATAAAAATACACCCCTTCCAGTATATGGGTCATACCTATGAAGGAAACTTTCTCAAGAACTATGTGGAGCTTGATTCCTATTATTACAGGATATGCAGTGACACCCAGATCTCTAATATTGGGCCTAGTCATAATATAAATAGAGAAATACCCCCTCTGTACATATGGGTTATAATTTCATGGGGAATTTTCCTTCCAATAACTACATGTGGATTGATTCCTCATTCTACGGGATATGTAGAGACGCCCAAATCCCAAATCTCGAGCCCATCCACAATATGATAAAAATTCACTCTCTCCACACAGGATATCAAGTAATTTGGGGAATTTTACATCTAAGAACTACATATGGATTGATTATTTTCATAACATGATATGCAATGATGCCTAGATCCTCCATTCTAGGCCCAGCATGAGTTTCCATTACTCCCAAACATGTCCCTCCATGATATTCATATCCATATAGAGGTTATAGTCCATATTAAATTGTGAACACACCCATATATTCCTTGATGTTTTTTATCATGTAACTTAATCGACTACCCAGATATCCCTTGTTTCACATCTTGAGAATGACTCATGTGAGCTTAGGGAAACTAGAAAGACACTCTGGCTGGTGAAATTGATATATGCTTTGGATAAATAATAACATTCTAGTCACATAATGTTAAACTTAAAAACAAAATACTTGTCACATGAAATTGAACTATATGATAATAGTTCTTCATGATAAACTGATCATCCACATGATTACTATATATTCATTAATTTCATGTCATATCCATTCTCCCCAAAATTTATTTAGTACACATTGTAATTTTCTTTAGGGTTCTTGAACTCTTCTTGAATCTTAAGTTCCCCATGATCCAACTTCATATCTTCTATATCTGCATTGATACCAACCAATTTATCAAGTTTATATCCCTCTCTAGGAACCCAATATACCTTAGGATCTGGTTATCCCGGTTCCTCCATATAAAAAGATAGTAAATGGGACTAATTAATTCAAAGGGGAACCACTAGGATTCACTATTAAATAACACAATCTGTAAGATCTTGCACCTAGTGGGTGTTTTGGTCTCATAGGAGAGGCCCCCCTTAAATCCAGGTGTTATTTTCCTGATAGTTCACAATATAGGCTTATACCATTACTAATGGTTAACCCATAACCATGAGTCTCCATGTCCCATTGACTCAGATATTCTTGGGTTATGATTTAAACTTCTCACAATCCAACTATTTAGGAAAATTTGGATACTCTCAATGATACAAATTTTGCATCATACCCATTGTCAAATAAATATTTTGACATCACATTATTGTACCCTTTTCATTTTGGGATACAAATATCCTATGGATACCTAACATCCTTAAGCATTAAAATACCTTTGGACACCCCTGAGGACATGATGTATTTCATCCATTTTTTCCACAACCTGGAGATATCAAGAATGACTCGGTGGTTTATGAATTCATAATATAATTCTTGGAAGTAAGACTCTAAAATGCTCAACATTCATATCTGAACTATGTGTGTTTTGATTCCTATTATCATGGGATAAGTAGTGATTCTTGAGTTTTCAATCCACTATCTATCTACAATGTAATGAAAAAATTTCCCTTCCCTACACATGATCATAATCAGTATAGTGATCTTTCTTCCTAAGATTAGTATGTGGATTGATTCCCATACTATGGGATATGTAGTGATTTTTGGATCCTATATTTCAGGCATATCCATGAGTTTACATCACTCCCAATTATACCCCTCAATGAGAAACAAATCAGTGAGGGGATTTCTTATTGTACCAAAATGTGAATACCGCCATATATTCCCTATCATTCACTCTCACATGGCCCAATCAAATTTCTAATTCTATATTATTTCTCAAAATGAGAATGAATCATGTGATCAAAAGGAACATGGAATGTTTCTCTAGATAACATGATCGAGGTTTATTCTATCCAAATATAGAGAACCACATCCTAGTCACATGAAATTAAGCTTCATGACAACATTGTAGTCACATATCATTAAACTTCATGAAAATTTCATTATCACATGATGTTGAACTTCATGATAAGAGGTCTCCACATTGAACAGATCATACTCTATGATGATTGTGTACTCAATAATTTCATTTTTTATCCCTTCACCTCGAAATTTTTTCAATACACACTATCATATACATTAAGGTTCTCAAACACTTCATGAATGTTATGTTCTCTAAGAACCAACTTTATACCTTCGATACCTGAGTTGATACCAATTGATTCCTTAGGTTGGTATTCTTCTATTGGATCCCCTTGGACCTTGGGATCCAATACTCATAGTTCTACCCTGTAGAAAACTACTAAGAGAGACTGGTTAATCTAAATGGACACCATTAGGATTCGATGGTGAATAATGAAATGCATCAGACCTTACAACAAGTGGGTTTTTTGGTCCCAGGGGAGAGGCCACCCTTAAATCTGGGAGTTTTTGTCATGAATGCATGGAATATTGGCTTATTCCATTATCAATGGTTAACTTATACACATGATATTCCACATCTAATTAACTTAGATATTCTTGGGTTATGATTTACACTTCCCATAACCCCACAATTCAAGTAGATTCAGATACTCTCGATGTTACACATCTGTGAATTATTCCAATTGTCAAAGTAGTATTATAATATCTTTCTATTATACCCCTTCATACAAGGGTATAAATATTCTATGAAGACCCAATTTCTATGATTTAGTCACTTCTCTTGGTGATACATCATACTTTCAAGATGATAAACTATATGTTGATTTCTTAGTCACATGAAGTTAAATTACATGACATATGGTCCATATTGTAATACCTAAAAGTGTTTAGAGAAAGACTTCATATCCATTAATCTTTTATAGGGATAAATATTTCACCTCTATAACAAAATTAAATATGTAAATTCCTTTTTACTACATATAATCCTAATCTACGTAGAGTACCCCTTAGTTATCCATGATGTTGAGACTCACTAAGGGAAGAAAAAGACATGCCCATATCCCATGCATATGAATCAGATATATACAGAGGGATATCCTTAAAAGAACTTAATATGATATAATTAAAACCCAAAAAATATTCCTGGTGAAACCTAGGGAAGCCTTTCTATAATAGTTTCACATTACTATTCTTAAGGATGGTTGATTCAGATAGTCTCACTTTTCCTACGTATGAATCAGATCTATATATGGCTTGCTTGTGCATGAGATATATCTATGTAAGAAGAGCTCTAGCATATGGCTACCCACCAGTAAGTCTCTCAAAGGACAAAATATGCCTCTCACATCTATATTCCCCTTACCAGTCAAAATTATCTTTAATTACATATTTCATAGTTTTACATTGGTTCCTACATCCTTACTACATGACATTAAACTATAAGAAATACACCCTTGTCGCATGACATTAAAATTCATGATATATTTTTCCCTACTATAATACACTAAACTATATAGATCTTCATTTATCATCACTCCTTATCAAAGGACCAGAAGATCCTAAACTCGGTCAACCATAGTTTAGGATGATTCCATCATCTTTTTTTAGCACCTCAATCTATACACCACACATTTTATCTTGAGTTTCTTGAATTTTCAAAAACTTTCAGTTAACCATGGGAAAGTACACATAGATCCAAAGGACCCTTTGTTTGACTATGAATGTCCACCCATGGATCCTACATATGAACTCTTGGTTTTCAACCAAATGTGTCTTTTCCTTAAAAAAATTTTGATCCTTATGATCCCTGACATCATCATATTAGAGCTCACCACCATAGATTGATTCACTGTCATCCTTAGTATGATTGCCCCATTTCATCGTTCATGATTTGGGAACCTTGATCCATGAATTAAAAAAATTACATCTACTTATTGGGAATGTGTTGGAGTAATTATAAACTTGTAAATTTTAATTAAGTTGTTGTTTAATAATCCCTTAATATTAGGCCCATGTGCATCATGAACTTAAAATGCATGCAATTTGTTCAAAGTTATAAGTCCTTAAAATGTGTCCATTGATAGTCCAAATTTCAATACCCAAAACTGCTAGTGAAAGTGGCATAAAACTTATCCAGATGAAAACCCACCAAGGGGGATCTAATTAAAAGTTAGTACTTCACTCTCTAAACTATTCAAATTTAGATTTTAGTAAAAAAATAGAGTTTAAATAAAAAAAAATTAAATCACGTAGGGAAAATCTAATGGCCCTAGTAAAAGTCAATCTAAGATCGCTAGACACTTTTTTCTAAGAAAAAGTTAGAGAAATGATTTTTTTTCTTCTCATTATAGTGATAATGTGTTCCTTATTTGGTGATATAATTTTTAGGGTGCCTGGGCCCTTCTTAAATATTATGTTTTCCACAAATCACATTTATATATTTAAAGTATACTATGAAACTCACCAATTCCTTGAGTTGATACACTTCTCCTAGAATCCCATAGCCTTGAGTCATTTCTCTTAATTATTATCTATAGTTCATTGGTAATAGGTATTGACTGATCTGAAGGGTCCCCACTAGGATATTTTGGTGAATAATGCAATGCCTTATAGCTTAAACCTAGTGGTTTTTTGGTCCTGGAAGAAATTTCCCCTTAACTTCATGAGCTATTGTATCGGATACGTGTGATACTGGTTTCCACCATTAATAATGGTTTAATTATACCCACTAGACTCTATTTTCAGTTTACTCAGATATTTATATATCATTATTTACAATCCCCATAACAATAATATTCATGTGGATATGACATCATCGATGTTGTGTCCCTGTGTATTGTACCCATTCTCAAAGATAGAATGTGATATTCTATTCCCAAACCTTTTGATGGACCACCCCAGATAACCCAAAACCACATTTTCTAGGGGATGATCTTTTTACCATAAAATAAACTACCATAGGTTTCCATAACCCTTCTTGGATAGATTTGTTCTCTACATGCCACGTAATTGTCCAAACATTCGAATCTTCAAAAAAAATAATGACTCTTGGAAAGGATTGGAGAGCCCTCTAATTAACCATGCATCTATTCCCTATGGGTTCATACATAAGTTACTTTAACCTGTTAACTAGAGGCATCTTCTCTTTATAGAAAAAGATCTCCAATCCTTAAGATCCTTGGAAACATCACCTAAGAACTCGACATCTTATAATTTTTTGGGATCATCCCCAGCATGTATTCCCCATCTCATCACCTTCAGTTTAAAATTTTGGGTTCAGACTTACAAATCACATATTTTAACTATACAAGTGGATTTTTCATCCATAATAATATACCACCATACATCAAACTGGATATCAACAAGGATGTATGGTGTTACAACCCATCATAGATACCCATCCTTCATAATTTCTAGAAGAATGTAGGGTGTCAGAAAACTTTATTAATATTAATTATTTAGAATATCAATTAATAATGAAGGTATTATGATCTATTCATGGATAATAATTCTTTAGAATCCTAGAAAGGATTCATGTTTTTCAAACCATTCATGAATACCCATCCTTTACAACCAATAATAAAAGATCTGATCTGGAAGAGAATAAACTATAGCAACAGACATTATGAGCTGAAAGACCCTAGAAAACAACAATATACAATCTAAGCTAGAAGATCCTAAAATATAACAATATATGTAATGATCTAAAAGACCCAAAAATAAAATAATAGATAGTTCGAGCTAAAAGACCCTGAACTACAACAATAAATAGTTTAAGCTAGAAGACCCTAAACTGTAGTAGTATAAGGTATAATCTATTTTACCTAAAACTATAGAACCACATAAGTCAAATTCCTAAGTCCTTAAAAGTCTATTTGAAAGAGACACAATTATTGTTAGGATGAAAAACCATAAAGGAAACCCTAGGAAAAATTTGATTCTCTACTCGTTGGACATGCACATTGTGTGATCTAGGAAATATTGAGCACTCGTAAAATGGAAGAGACATAAAAAATTTCAGGTTGAGAACCTGTAAAGGGAAACCTAATAAAAATCCAATTCCATGCATGCTAATATTTTCCCATATAAAACTTAGGAAAAAATTAGGTAAATATATAAAAAAGCTACAATGATTATAGAGATC
Organism: Viscum album; assembly: GCA_963277665.1. NCBI lineage: Eukaryota > Viridiplantae > Streptophyta > Magnoliopsida > Santalales > Viscaceae > Viscum > Viscum album. Next base: position 2,086,651,465 of record OY728140.1, on the reverse strand, counting down.
ATTATCTATCCCTAATAAAAATAAATTTATTCTCACTATGTCTATTTACTTAGGAAAAATTTAGATCACTCTCCATATGGTATATATTCACTCAAATTATCCTTTTGAATCTGGTAATATTGGGATAATTGGAGAAGACACAAAAATGAGGATTCTTATGTCAATAATCATTCTTAGAAATTATAAAGAGAGCTATGTAATGATTCAATTATTAGAATTCAAGCATTTGGGTATAATTGGTATTATAAAAAGGATGGATTTATTTTATTATCTATATGATATTGAATTAACTAAATTCCATGAACATGAGGAAGGAAATAAAACCTAAAAATGACATGTAAAGTTCAGAATATTTTTTCATTGATAATGTGAAAAGGAGGGAGTAGTCTCCACATTATGGAGTCTCTATAAGGATCTATACAAAAAATGAGTAAATAAGAAACAATTGATTAATAAAGTTCTAAATCACCTAAATCATGTAAAGAAGCATTAATTTATCACTAAAATTTTGTCTTCTCCATTTCTTTTCTCCCCACCTGAGGAAGATGAGTCTCAATAAAAGAGGGTAAATCTTCACCTAATTTTTTAGTGATAGATAATAAGGATTATGACACCAAAATATGTAACATTACATAAGCTATTATCACTTCATATTCTTCTACATACACATTTATTTCATCCATTTAGCCACATAGTTGAGAGACTTTCTGATGTCTTTGTTCAATATCCTCTGAAGCTTCCATTATTAATTCGACTAGAAATCCCCTTCCATAAAATATGAGAAATTTCCTCTCATTATTAGCCAAATTTTTTCAAGAGAAGACCATTTTTAGCATGATAACATAAAATTTACAATGGTCAAATCCACCACCTCCCAAATTGAAAAAACGTTGTACAAGGAGCTTCTCTTGGTCAAAAATGTTCTCCAATGAGTCTCCATAATCAAGGCATGGATTTTCTACCAAATTAACCTTCATGGTACTGATCTCTCAATGACCGCTTGAGGGGGTTCATTAGAATTAAGAATCAATTGTGGCATATGTTTAGGTATAAATTTTTTTTAAGGAAGGATTGGATGAGATGATGAGGATTCAAAAGGATGATTCTAAGGATTTTGTTCACATGAACATCATTTAGTCATGTCAATCACATAAACCACATGTGATCATGTGATAGTGTAGACAGATCATGTGAAGTAACCCTATAGCCAAGGACATGCAACATAGTTTAATAAACTTACCATTAACCAACTGACAGTTCTATTTCATAGGTCTTCGTGATAAGGAGATCACATGAGGAGGTCAAGCGATGAGCTCATGTGATTGGGTCTAAAGGAAAGTTCTCAAAATGGGTTATGTTTAGTGTTTATGTAAATAAGTCATGTGAGGGAGGAATTATAAATAGATCTAGAGGTATAAATCATAAGTGAAATGGTTTTCCTCTTACTCTTCTATTTATAGGTCACTATGTAGAATGAGAAAGGTCTCCATAAAGTCCATCATTTGTCAGAACATCAACTAGTGGAATTTTAAGGGACTCAGGTGGGAATTTCCTTTCCTCAAAACTAATTTCTTATCTTTTTAGACCTCAATTATATGTGGTGGAATTTTTTGAATCCCTATAAATGGCCATCATCAATTTTAGGATCATAGAAATACCTAAATCATATGTATTATTTTGTCCCCAAAAGGAAGAAATGAGAAGCATGGATACATGGGGATTAGGTACATGTGTCATACAAATCACGTGACCCTAAGGACATCATGTACAAGATACATGTGCTTTTTGTGATTTTCCCAGGATCATACGAATCCCCTCAAACTATCACACCTATTCTCACAAAGTCTTTCAAAAAATTATTGATGATCATGCAAAGGTTTCAAGATTAGTTCCCTTAATCATGCAACAAGTTTATAAATAGACATCTAACAATCACCCTATCCCTTTATAAAATAAAAGCTAAAAAGGAGGGAGTTTCATGTGAAAGGGAGTTATATTGATTTTCATGTGGAATGATTATGTGGCTCAAAATTTTAGTTATAGATCAGGTGAAAACCCTTATAAACTTGTTGGATTTTTTAAGATATGGTTATTGGACATGTCACCTTTATCATGAAAAGGATTTCAGACATTTTTGTGGTACCCTAAAGGAAAATTGATGGATGAACACTATAGTATTTATAAATTAAATGCTAAAAATGAAATTACCTTCATGTGAATAGAGGTTATTCTATTTTTCATATGAATAGGTCATGTGCTCTATGTGATCCATTAATTATCACATGGAGACCTTCAGGAAAGTCTTCCTCGGTCTCACGGGGACTCCCAAACATGTCCAACATGGATCTTGCAAAGGAATACTAACATATTGGAAAATATCATAAAGGTTTTTTGATAGGTCAATGTGATCATAAAAAATATATTTTCCAATCCATGGGTTCAATATATTTCGAATTTACTTATTGATATCATGTTCTTTGTTTATCATGCAACATAAAGATCATGTCAGGGATAACCCATGACAAGTTTACATGAAACACATGATGTGATGCTTCCTCCATCAATTCAAACCCATATATGTTATTTAAGAATTTTTTATAGAAACTTAGATCTAGGGTGGTGATACCAATAAATTCAACCATGACATATAAATAACATATACACATAGGATCATAACGGTGTGAGTAGACATTTTAGAGTATAGAACCACACAATCACAAGAGTCTTCCACCATATAAACCCATGGAATGACTTAAGGTATTGTGAGGTGTGTTTATACACTTCGTGTGATCACTCTATTGATCATGTTAAGGACTACTGACAAGCCGTATAGATTATGAGAAGGAGTTTCTATTTGTTTAATTAGTCATACAAGGCCTCAATAGGCCAACGTATGAAAAAAATTAAGGAATTTATACAATAAAGGCTAAAAATGATGGAAGCTTTATGTGAAGATGTAAATGTTGATTTTTATGAGAGTGGTTCATGTGTTTCAGATGATCTATTCACCAATCAAGGGAAAAATTTTGGACATGTCATACAATACATGTGAAGTTCTTTGAATATGTTAAGTTGATCATGTGATGGCCTCTTGACATGCCATCCAAGTCACATGACTCCCTCTAAACACGTTAAGTAGATCATGAAAATTCTGATGAACATGTCATTTGGTTTATATGAATTCCTAAAAACATGTAATCTAGTCCATGTGAAGTCCTCCACAGATGTCATATAGTTCACATGAAGTCCTCTAGACATGTCATCCAGATCATTTGATGGCATCTAAACATGTCAGCCAAGTCAGGTGACTCCCTTTGGACATGTCAAACATATCATGTGAAGTCCTATGAACATTTAAAATAGTTTATTTGAAGTCCTACATACCTATAAACTTGATCACACTACATACCTTATACATTTTGTCTTAGAATACATGAATATCCCTAAACATGTGAAGAAGACACCTCTGGACAAGTTAGGAAAAGGCCTTGGATATGTTAAGCCAACATTTCCATACATGTAAAACTTGTCTAGTAGGAATATTTAGGTATGTTCCCTAGAACTATGTAAACCCCAGACTATGATTCTTGGTCTGATCATCCCCCATGAATATGGGACGTTTTGATAATATACTAAGGTTATTCACTCATTATGAGATCATCATGCCACTCATGGTCCACACCCTCTCTGAGTCAGATGGTAAGGGTCAAATATATTTTAATGGGAATCCACCTTGGTGTAAGACCCTCTATATCCCAAACACTCTAGATCATGGGACCCAAAAATCCACTATGATTCTATCATCCTTCCTTGTACATTAGTAGATAAGAAATGGGATAATGAATAGTTATTCACTTTGATGTAATCCCCAGATATTTCATTTACTCCAGTTTGTAAGACCCATACCATGTTGTTTTATCATTATTACTCATCCATTAGTGGATTGAGAAGATAATTGAATCATAAGGACTCTAATTTATGATATAAGTAGGGTATATATGATACCTTCATAAGGTTTAATCTCCATATCAAACACTCCATCAGGGAAACCACGTTGCATAAGTCCCAAGTCTATATACAGCGAGTCTGGTTACTTATTATCCCTTATTTCTTACACTGATCATGACTCATGTTGGTTAGGGATTTGAAAATATTGTATCTTTATCATCATAAAATTATCCCAATAAGGGAACCCTTAGTGTGTAAGACTTGTTCGATGACATGATGAAAATTCCTCCAAACAAGGGTGTCCACATTGGTGTATATCCCAAAGGAATTCCCATATTGGTAAACTCTGGGGAAATAACCCTCGTGGATAGTAATTATTTGTACCTTTCCATCATTAGGTTTATGGAAGACTGAACTATGAATACTTTGATTCCAATTATAAGTAGGATACATAGGATTCCTTCCTAAGGCTCGAGCTCCATACCTATTTCCAAAGTTCCCCCATATATTTCCTTTTCACTTGATGTTAAATTACATGGATTAGATCTAAACAAACTTTGTGGGTTTTGATTCCTATTCTCCCAAAATATGTAAGATGCCACTTGTATGTTTAATACCATCCTTGAAACACCAATCGCCTTCCTGGATGGAAGTAAACCCTAGAGTTCTTGGTTTTATGGCTTCAAAAAATAATCGCTACCCAATTTTTATGCAATAATGATAACCCGATGGAGAACATATGATACATACAAATGGTTTGTTAATAGACCCCCTTTACATGTATAAGGATTAAACACTAGATAATTTTACTAGGGTAACCAATCCCATATTAGGATTTATAAGAGATTCATGAACATATCTTAAATCTATAAGAGAGTCACAAAGTGGGAAATAATTCCCCCAAAAAGAGTATGATGAGCCTGACCTGCCATCCTCTCGGCCAATGTGATTTTATAAGTTTCATTGGATTTGAAACCCCATAAAACCACCTTCCTCTAGAAATTAATATTCTGATTCTTTGAGTATTTGGGTGTCATTAAAAGTTTACATGAGAGATAAAAGTGGTAAAACCAAAATGAATGATTGTGAAACCATAATCAACCCCCCCCACCCCACAATAAATCTTTAAACCCCAATTTTAATTAGAAGAAATGATTTTGAACTCGATGGGAATCTGAAAATAATAAATAGATATGAAATCCTTTAATAGTATTATCCCTTTCACAAGTCAAAAAGGGTATAATTCTAAAGTTTAATTGAGCCATTATTTTTCTCCACCTTCAATGAAAATAGTTACTTAAAACTGAATTTTAATTAATTTATTACATTTATTCATTTTTAATGAAGTTTCTTATCACATAATTGTTGTTCCTCTATATGAAATTTTTATTTGATAATATACTAGGAATATATTTCACATTGATAGGTTGTAGAAGTTCCCTGCTATGATGGAAAATTGGAGGTTCCATGATAGTATTCTTGAATAAATGTTTTATAACTAAATGATATAATTTGATGGGACACAAATTATATGAGCTATTTGGGGTGAATACATATATAACTTTGAGTCACCCACTCATGCTGTTCACCCTTGGTATTTTTTGTAGTAAGAAATTATGAGAATGAGACCCATCAATATGAAATACACATTTTATGTGTCATTGGATGTCCCTATCTGCAGATGTGTGTACTAATCCTTAAAATTTAAGACTATTGTTAATGAATACCATCAGTATCATGATTTTTATGGATGAAAATTGTGATGACATGCTCATGGTGATGTATGATATATTGGGCGTGTTACAAGTGATACTTCATTAATGGATAATATGATAAGGTATTTATCATTTATATCCATTGAAATAAATTTATATATTAGTCCATTTAATGGAATTGAACTTCCTGGAAAAATACATGGCCATGGTGGTAACACCCTAAGATTTTGTGAAATAATTTCCTTCAAATTAATTTATCATTTTGATATTTTTCATTTGACATGACACTGGAAATCGTTTATAAGTATATATATATATATATATTATGAAACTAAGTCAAACATTCCTTTCATCTAAAAAAAACTTGAATTGTGCTACACACAACACTTTCTTGTCTTGGGCTACACACAACACCGACTTGGCATGTGCTACATGCAACACCAACTTGGCATACATTACACGCAATACTAAGTTTCTACAAAACATTATTTTATTGTTATAATTATTTAAACAAGATAGTTATAACATAGCCATAAAAAATTTGTAATATGAATAGTAATAACTAATTTTAAAATAGTTTTATAATGGTTTTATATAAATAAAACTTATTGATAATGAAAAATATAATTTTTGTAAATTCTTTATATGTTTAAAAATACTATTTTCTCGAATCAACTTCTTTTCTGGTCATTCTATGAAGAACTAAAAAATTAATTTTCGAAACATATAGAAATTTAATTTGATAAAATAAACTTCATTTTTGAATTTATAATGCCTAAATTATCTTAGTTTGAATTTTTTTTGTTTTTTCTGAGAAACTTCATTTTTTGATGAATAGTGAAAAATATTGCATTTTACTTAATAACTGCATTTTCATTTAAATAATTATTAATGTTAAATTATATTTCATAATTGTTTTAGGGTCACATTAGATCAATTATACATATAGTAATACAATTTAGGTCATTATAATCAATTTTATTTTTAAATTGATATATAAAAACATAACAAATTTTTGAAAATTTTTCTACATTAAAAACCTATTATTTCATCCTACCTACATGGTTAGAATTAATATTAATTTTTTTATTTCTATGAATTGAATTTAGAAAAATGTAAATACACCATTTTAAAAATTATAATATTTATATTATAATTATATAATGTTATTTTTTGACTAAAATATTAGCAATGTGATTAAAATTAATCATAGTGATTAATGTCAAAATAATCTTAATTAGGGAATAAACCATAATATTAGGGGACCAAATAACCTATAAACTTCTATAAAACCCATTGGATAGAAATATTTCATACATAAACCGTATACTCTTGAGTTTGGTTGGTTTTTTTCACTATTTTTAGATAAGAACATGTGTACACCTAACTTGTCTTCAAAACATCCAAGTCCTTTTCCTTCCCTATAAAAGGCCACCACATATCCCTCTTTTTAACACCTCTAAAACCTCTTAGTTTCATCCAATATATTCCCAATAAACTTCTAATAATCCCTCCCTTCCTCATATAAGCCTATCCATAACAATAAAATAGTCCACAGAAGTCTTTTGGCACAAACCAAAAGGAGTTGCCTGATTAAGAGGTGACCTCTTCTCCCAAAATCCTTTTTATATTTTCCTTCTACAACCAATCCAATATCATTATTTCTTGATTTTATAAAAAAATATTATCTTAAATATATAAGTATTTTTTATTCTATGGTTTCTACCTACACTTACACACACATCCATCTAATGGGTAATGAACATACTATTTACGTGTACGGCAAACTACCGCCTCACAAAATGATGATTTTTCCTTTTTTTAACACATCTTATGCTGTAAATTATGATGTAAAATATGTTTATATATGTCATATATTATATTTATTATGTCTTTAATCTTATTAATTCATTTTAAAACTCATTCTTTTGTACTTTCCATTTGGTGTAAATACGATAATTTCATTTGAGGAAGTGTAGACTACTACCCCCTCAAAGCGATGTAAATTCATTCAAATACTGCATGAAATGTATTAAGGATGGGTTTATTGAACTTATATTATATAATAAAGCTAATATAATAATGATATATATATGTGTGTGTGTTTGTGTCTTTTTCTTTCTTTATTTCAGCACAGAAATTAAAAGGAAATAGCGTTCATGCATACGTACGGTTTACTATCTCTATGAACTGTGCATTATATTTTATACTTATATATTTTATAGATTATTATAATACATAAATAATGAATATAAATTATATTTAAATAATTTTTTATATTCTGTAAATAATTATATAATTATAAGGACCAATGATATAACAAATTAAGAAACATGCGAAAAACAAAGCGGATATTACCCGAAGTGAAACCTTAACATAGAATTATTAACAAGTGTGTAATGTAAAGAAATAATCAAACCCTATATGGTATTATAAGTAAAAATATGGTTATTCTATATATTTATAATAAATTGATATTTATTATACAATATTTTTGAATGAGTAGGATGAGAGTCAATACACAAGGTAGGGGATTCTCATCTCACTTTTTATTTTTATGAGATACATGCTTTATTCACCACCCATTCATTTTGTGTGGCGTATATACTTCCAATTTATTTATTCTATTATTATTATACACAACTTTATTATTTATTTACATATCCATTTCATGATATTTATTTCATGTAGACTATGTTTTAAAATTTAACTAATCGTAAAAATGAATTTGTCTCAATTTTCCATCTTTGAGACACATGAAATGTTATGCTCCTATATTTTTCTATGAGGTGTATATACTTCATTTGAAATGTTATATCATGAATATATTTCTATTAATTATATTTTAATTATATTTTAATTTCATTTTCTTAAATGGTGGTATGGTTCAAGGTTACCAAGTGGTTTGAGTTTATTGAAACGATCTCATTGCTTTTAGAGATTGTTTATGATTATGTTTCCTTTGATGAAATATTATGACCCATATCTCAAGAAAATTCTTGAATTTTATTATACTCTATTTATTAATTATTTCCTCATATATTTGTTCCATTTTCCCCAATTTTTTACATAATATAGATAATAATTTTTTTTAAGGAAGTCTGAATATACCTCTCTCTTTGGAAAGAAATCTAAGTTCCTTCAAAAAAAATTTTTATAAAAATAGTTTCCAAGAATATTATACTATTCTATTATAATAATTAAAAGACATTTTTACCATTTTTTATTTTACCAATTTCTTTAAAGTAATATTATTGTATCTCTCCAAAAAAAATAATTTTTCTTACCTTTATACAATGCAAATGGAATATCATTTTTATCTCGTATGGTATGTATGGATTTACCCATCATCATTTCTATGAGGCTTACTTTATATTATTAAAAGGTTAATTTTTAATAAAAAAAATTTAAATGTAGTTTTCAATGAAATTTGAGTGCAAAATGATTTGAATCTTCTTTAAAAAGTTTTCAAGTAAAACAATTTCAAAACATTTTCAAGCGTTCTTTATAATGTTTCAAATTATTTTCAATGAAATAGTTTTCAAAATACTTTCTAGATTTATTTTAATTTTTTCAAATTTTTTTCAAAGAAAAATGTTTTTAAAGATATTTTTAAGATTATTTTATAACTTTTTAGGGGAAAAAGATTTTAAAATTATTTCAAGTCTTCTTTAAAATGATTCAAGGTATTGTCTATGAAAATTATTTTCAAATGGTCTTATGCATTAAAAAATATTTTTCAAAGAATAAAGGTTATTATACTGAAGAAACATTTTTGAAAGATATTTCCAAATTATTTTCCATTTAATATGATATCTATTGATGTTACCTATAACTTTCTAGGAAATTATCTAAAGGTTCCATTTCTATTCTTTTTTTAAATGGTTTATTCTTGATGTCATGATATTTATGAAATCCATTTCTATTTCAAGAGTTATATATTTACGAAACTCATTTCTATTTCATGGGTTATATGTTTATTAAACTCATTATCTTTGATGGGTTATATATTTAGGAAACTTGTTTCTCTTTCATTGGTAAAATGCTTATGAAGCCTATTTACTTTCATAGGTTATTCTAGGATGAAATTATTATGAACCCCATATATTTTCCATAGGTTATGATATGATTAAATGTTTATGATACCCATTTCATTACATGGGTTATGATATGATGTTTAAGAAACACATCTATTTTTATTGGTTATGGTATGATGCAAGTTTTATTATCTTGTGGCATATATATGTATCATGTTATAATTTTATGGGTGGGACCTATATCTACCTCTAATTAATTAGGTAATAATTAATGTTTTATGTTCTCATAGGGTACACGGGAGGGAATCCCAAGCCCAAAACAATAGGTTATACAGGAGGAAATCCCAAGCCTGAAATAAGATGGTATATAGGAGGACATCCCAAGCCCAAAACAAGAGGGTATATGGGAGGACATCCCAAGTCTGAAACAAGAGGGTAAATAGGAGGACATACCAAGCCCTAAACAAGAGGGTAAACATGTGGACATCCCATTCCCAAAATAAGAGGTTATATGGGAGGCCATCACAGGCCCGAAATAGGTACATGGGTGATTAACCCAAGCCTAAAATGTTACAAATGCCTTGGTAGGATGACTTGACATCAGGTTTTTATATGCTTCTGTGTTTTCCCCAATTCCATGTTTTATTCCAATATTATTCATTCATGTCTTATGTTATTTATTTCCTTATGATTCACATATTATGAATATCCAATCTTTATTATGATCTCTAATATGCAGGTTATGGTATTCAAATATTTTACTCAAGTTCCATACCCTTTTTTTATGTTATGCTTATGCATTTCCTTTATTTACCCATAATTAACATCTGAGATCACCCCTTTCTTATGTTTCCTTTCCCCAGGTTATAAAAAAAATAAGTTAGAAGTACTAAAGGTGGATATATTTTTGGGCGATGTGGAAGATATTTCGCTATCATAGAAGTTTTTGTTTCCAAGTTTCCAAAGACACTAAACTATTATGGTCCTTGGGCATGTATTTTTGTAATGTACTAAATATTCATCTAAAATGATGTAATATCCATGTATATTAAGCTTGGGTCTCTATAGTTGATATCAATGGAAAGGTTTATTCAACCTTTGGAAACTAGGATGAGAAAACGTTAGTGGGATCCCTAGGTATATTTCTATGGATATTTTTAGGGATGTCTCTAAGGATAAGTATAAGGATGAGTTAATATTTCAGAAAATGTCTTGGAATTTTGGTAAAGGATAGAGTGGGTGGTTTCCTAGTAATACATCCATATATAGATACTACAAGTGGATACGGATCTGGAACAGATGTACCTAGGGTCAAAAACTTTAACAAGATGTTTTAGTCCTGACTCGGGGTAATCTGGTAGACGACAATGGGCTTTGCTACACATGTTGTTTGACATTCCCATTTGATATGCTTTGGGAATTAAAAAAATCTTCACAAACTATCATAAATGATTTAAATATAAGTTGGATATGAATAACCTAGGATGAACCTACTGTTTCATATATTAAGGAAGGTGTCATGATTTAGACATCTTATAAGTAATTATTTTCATGACTATGTGGTTTTCTTCTATGATAATTAATTCTAATTCTATGTTTTAGGTTTTATTCATTGGTGGGAACCAGAAGGAACTAGATTAATATTGAATGTGATGGAAGATTTTCTAATGATAAGTCAAGTGGGAGGATCATTAGAGTGAAAGATGTTGTGGTCATGACTAATTATTTTTCCCATAACATGATTAAAAATGTGTACCTTAACTAACTCTTGGACTCGCCAAGGAAGATAAATAAGGATTTCAATGAGTGTTTGGGAAATAGAGACCGTAGAGGAAAGAAGATTTGGTTTCCATTGTATTAATAATGTATAAATAATCACCTAAGTGAATGTCTTAGAGGAATAAGAAGGTGTTTTGAATGTGGAAAAAAAGGACACAAAGCAACTAACTGCAAGGGAAAAATGAAGAGTTTGACTGATAAAATGGATGAGAATATAGGCCTCCCTAAGACATCATCGAAGGTTATGTGTTTTAATATTGGAACAAACAGTCACTATGAAACTCAATGTCCCAATAGGAAATCTCCTGAAGAGAATCAGCAAGGTGGTATGAGTAATGGTTACATTGTTAATGATGAAGAGACTACAGATGAAATGTGGAAGGAAAGATCTATAATTTAATAGGATGAGGTATCCTTGTTAAAGTCGTAAGGATGAAGTAATCAATGTTTTTTTGTATTTGGATTCCAAAAATTATGTTATATGAATTGTGAAATATGCAAGGATTGTTCAATTTATGTTTTTATCTAAGGTTTTACAAGATTATGTTGAATGTTTTTTATGGAAAGGAAATGTTATTTAATGAAAAGTTTATATTCAGAGGAAACACAAGATTAAGGTAAATATAACCCTAAATGTTTTCCTAGTGTTAAGATTGTGATTTTTGAATAAGAGACATGTTGGATATAAATAAGTGAATGGGACAGTACTGATAACCCTAGATCTAATTATTGATTGGTTGAAAATTGGTCTATGTCATAATGGATAATGTTTATAACTTCATGGATTTAAATAATATATCCATTAATAATTATAATAAGTAAGAATGTGTGTTTTTGAAAATTATTTGTGTTTATTAATGTTATTATGTGTTTCAAGAGAATCTACGATAAGGGTATTCACATATTTGGAATGTGAAAACCAATAGTTACTTTGTGATTTATGGGGGATCAATGTTATTCTGATTTATTAAAATTCTTCTTAATGTTTTCTAATTTCAGATTTTGTAAGGGTTTTAAAGTTAACCATTTAGGGAAATATTATGTTAAACTTCAAATGAAGTTTGTGAGATTAAAGTGATATCTCACCATATGAGGATTTATGCATGTTGGATAACATTTTCTAACCATTTAACTAAGATGTTATGTGAAGTAAGATTGAATAACTTATCATTATATTTATGTATATCATGATATGTTGGTTCTTCAGGAATGAAAAATTCACCATTATTCACTGTAATAAGAGATTAAGTGTGAGTTGATCAAGGAAAAATCAAATGGTGATATTGTACATATGAAAATGAAAAAAATAAATTATTTATACTTAGTTTCCTATATAGTAAATTAATTAATCTAATCTATTAAAAGTATATTGAAAAAGATTTATCATATTACCTTTATTTCTGATAAATCAGATGGTCCCTTAGATCATCGTAGATTTATAGTTTTATGATCACCCACATCTACTACTCAATGTTCTCTATAAATCTCCATCAGATCTTGATTATTAGATTTTTCTTCCATGTATATGTTTTTACTTCCCACCAATGTTCTCCTATGTGTAAACCTAGTTACATGTTACTTTGGGTAACTGTTATGTTTCCAAATTTCCTTTTTTTAAGGAAGTTTTAGTATTAATTTTTATGATATGGGTTTCTATGAAATGAACTTTATTATTAAACCTTTGATAACCCAGACGAATTTTGAGAGATAAATTCATTTTAAGGGGGGTAGAATGTAACACCCCATTATTTTTTGAAATACTTTTTTTCAAATTATTTTATCTTTTTTATATTTTTCATTTCACGTGACACTAGAAATAGTTTATATGTATATTAAAACACTAAGTAAAAAATTACTTTCACAAGGCACCAACTTGGATTACAAAACATGAGACACTAAATTGTTTTTCACTTCATGCAATACTAACTTGGAATACGCTATATGCAACACTGACTTGTCATATGTTATACACAATATCAAGTTTCTATGAAACATCATTTTATTATTATAATTATTTAAACGAGTTTGTTATAACCTAGATGTTAAAACATAGTAATATGAATATTAATAACTACTTTTCAAATATTTTTATGAATTTTTTTATAAATAAAATATATTTATAATGAAAAATATACTTTTTGGTAAAGACTTCATGTGTTACAAAATATTATTTTCTCAAATGAATTTTTTTTCAAGTCATTCTATAAAGAAAAAAAATTAATTTTAGACAGATATAGAAATTTAATTTGGTAAAATATACTTCATTTTTTAATTTATAATCCTTGAATTATCTTCGGGTGAATTTTTGGGATTTTTCTGAAAAACTTTATTTTTTATGAATAGTGTAAAATACTACATTTTAGTTAATAAATTACTTTTTGTTTAAATAATTATTAATGATAAATTATACATTAATTTTTTTAAGGTCATATTAGATCAATTCTAAATCTATTAATACAATTTAAGTTATTATAATCAATTTCACTTTGAATTTCAATATAAAAACATTAAAAAAATTTAAAAAATTTCTACTTTAAAAACTCTTTATTTCGTCTTGTATGAAGGATTAACATTAATCTTAATTTTACCTCTTCTGTGAATTGAATTTATAAAAACCAATATAAACCATTGTAATCAATATAATATTTATAATCTAATTATATCATGTTAATATTTTACCAAAAAGATTAGTAAAAGTGATTGAAAATAATTGCAGTGATTAAGGTCAAATTATGCTTAATTAGGGACTAAACCTTAATATTAGGGGGAAAATACCTAGAAACTTGTAAAAAAACCCATTTTATGGCCATATCTAGGCCATAAACCGTACATTATTTATTTATTTTGGTTCTTTGTGGCATTTTTTAGGTAAGAACTTGTGTACACCTAACTTGTTTTTAAACATTCCAAGTGAGTCATTTTGTTTCCCTATAAAAGGCCCCCAGCTCTCCCATTTCTTATCATCTCTCTAGACTCTTAGTTTAAAACAATATCTACCCAATAAACATCTCAAAATACCTCCCTTACTCCTATAATCCTCTCCTTGGGAATAAATCAATCCAAGTAATCATTTTGGAACAAACTAAAAGGAGTTTCCTGATTAAGAGGTAACATTTTCTCTCAAGCTCCTTTATTTTATTTTCTTTCTCCACCCCCTCCACTCTATTTATTAGATGATTGTATAAAAACAAAATTATCCTAAATATACTAGGATTTTAATTCTAATTTTTATAACTATAATTAAACACACATCCATGTAATGGGTAACAAACATCCTATTTATCTGTACGGCAAACTACCGCCTCACGAAATGATGATTGGTCATTTTTCATTTACCGCCTCTCATGGTGGAAATTATGATGGAAAATATATTTATATATGTCAAATATTATATTTATTATGTATTTAATCTTCTATATTCCATTTAAAACACATACTTTTTTACTTTCCATTTGGTGTAAATACAATAAATTCGTTTGAGGATGTATGGACTACCGCCCCCCTCAAAGTGATATGATTTGTTCACATACAACATGGAATGTACTAAGGATGGGTTTAGTGAAATTATATGATATATATGTTATAATAAATCGACTTTAATAATTACATATATACATATATATACATATATTTCTTTTACTTTCTTTCTTTCAATACAACAATTAAAAGTAAATAGTGTTCATGTGTACGTACGGCTTACCATCTCCATGAACGGTGAATTATATTTCATAATTATATATTCTATGGATTATTATAATACACATATAATTAATATAAAATATATTTAAATCCTTTTTAACATTCTATAAATAATGATATAATTATAAGAACCAAATATATAAAAAATTAAGACACATGAGAAAAACAAAATGGATATTACCTGAAGTGAAACCTTAACATAGAATTGTTAACAATATGGTAATATAAATCCATAATCAAAACATATATGGTACTAGAAGTAAGAATATGGTTTTTTTATATATCAATAATATTTTTATATTTATGATATAGGAGGATTGAATTAGTACGATGAGATTTAAGATACAATGTAATGGAATCTCATCTCACTTCTTATTTCCATGAGACACATGCTTTATTCCCCACCCATTAATTTTGTGTGTTGTGTATGCTTCCCATAGATATATTCTATTATTATTATACATAAATTTTTGGGTATTTAAAAATTCATTTTATTATATTTATTTCTTAGGGACTATGTTTCATAAGTTACCAAATTGGTAAATGATTTTGTCTCAATTTTCCTTCTTTGAGACACATGCCATGTTATGCACATATATTTATATATAAGTTATATATACTTCCTTTAAAATTTTATATCATTAATCTATTTATATTCATGGTATTTTAATCATAATTTAATTTCATTTTATTAAATCTAGGTATGGTTCAAGGTTACCAAGTGGTAAGTGTTTATTGAAACAATCTCATCGCTTTTCAAGATTATTAATGATTATGTTTCCTTTGATGAAATCTTATAAACCATATCGCAAGAAAATTCATGACTTTTATTATCCACTAGTTATTAATTATATCATCATATATTGTTATCATTTTTTCACCCTTTGGTATATAAAATAGTTAAGATTTTTTTTAAGGAAATCTGAATTTACCTCTCTCTTCAGTCGAAAATCTAAGTTCCTTCAAAACCATATTTTATAAAAAGGGTTTACAAGAATAATATTCTATTATCTTCTAATAATAAAAAAATATACCCTTTTTTTATTTTACAAATGTTTTTAAATGAATCTTATTATTTAATTCCAGACAAGGTATTTTTCATAACTTTATACCATGAAAAAGGAATAACCTTTTTACTTCATATGGTATATACAGATTTACCCATCAACATTTATGTGAATATTCATTTCCATGTTCAAAAGGTTAATTTTTAAGAATTTTTTTAAAAAAAATTGATTTTCTATGAAAAAACTTTCAAAATTTTTTGAAGATTCTTTCAAAAAAAATTATGTAAAATGGTTTTTAGAACATTTTTAATATTTAATTATATGTTTTAAAAGTATTTCCAATTAAATGGTTTTTAAAACATTTTTAAGATTTATTTTAATGTTTTTAAAATTTTTTGAAGGAAATGTTTTTAAAAAAATGTTTTGAATCTTATTATATAATTTTTCAAGGATAAATGTTTTCAAAATTATTTCAAGTCTTCTTTAAAAAATTTCAAGGTATTTTCTAGGAAAATTATTTTAAAAGGGTTTTATTCCTTAAAAATCCTTTTAAAAGAAGAAATGATATTTTCGTCAAGAAATATTTTTGAAAAATATTTCCAAATTATTTTTCATCTCAGATGACATCTCTTGATGTTACTCATGCCATTCTAATAAATGAATTAAATATTGCATTCATATTATTTCTCTGAATGGGTTATTCTTGATGACATAGTCTTTATGAAACCCATTTCTATTTAATAGGTTATATGTTTATGAAATCTATTTCTCTTTCATGGGTTATATGTTTATGAAACCCATTATCTTTCAAGGGTTATATGTTTATGAAACCCATTTCTCTTTCATGGGTTAAATGATTATAAAATCTATTTCCTTTAACAAGTTATTCTAGGATGAAATTATTATGAACCCATATATTTTCCATATTTTATGATATGGTTAAATGTTTATGATATACATGTCATTCCATGGGTTATGATATGATGTTTAAGAAATCAATATCTTTTTTTGGGTTATGGTATGATGCAAGTTTTATTATCTTTTGGAACATGTATGTATAATATTATACTGTGACGGGTGGGACATATATATCCCTCCAATTCAATGGTAATTGATAAAAATTTTATCAGCTCAGAGGGTATATGGGAGGGAATCCCAAGCCCAAAAAAATAGGATATGCGGGAGGACATCCCAAGCCTAAAACAAGAGGGTATATGAGAGGACATCCCAAGCATGAAATAAAAGGGTATACAGGAGGACAACCCAAGCCCGAAACAAGAGGGTATATGAGAGGAAATATAAAGACTAAAACAATAGGATAAATGGAAGGACATCCCAATCCTGAAATAAGAGGTTAAATAAGAGTACATCCCAATCCTGAAACCAGATGGCACACATGAGGTCATCCCAAGCCCAAAGTAGGTACATGAGTGATTAACCCAAGACTAACATGTTATAAAGGCCTTGGTAGGTTTTCTTGACATAGGGTTTTAATATTATTTTGTTTTTTCCACAATTACATGTCTTATTCCAATGTTATGCTGATGTGAGATTTTTTGTGTCATGAAAGCCTCAGTCAATATTTTCCCTTTTTAAATTTAGCACAATGGTGACCATGGGGTTGTCTCTTGAGGAGGTTTCAATTTGAGTTAAAAAGTGTCAAATTTTTTTGTTTTAGCATTAAGATAAATTAGGGTATTTGAAATAGAATTAAAACTAATGAGAAAGAAATTTAATGATTGAAATAAATTTAAAATGGGTTTGAATTCAGAATTAAAACAGTCATCGCGGACTAGCTTCACCCTCTCAGACACTCCCCTCTTCCTTGTATACAAATATTTATCAATTGAATTTATAAATGAACCCCCAAGGATCCCCAGGTGAACAACCAAATTTATATAGATATCATATTAAGATCTTAATATGATTTTTCCCACCTAATGAAGTAATTAAATTACTTGAAGATCATCAAGAAATAAAACCAAATTGAAACCACTATGCTCACCAACAAGATCTTTCCAAAGAAGTTTAAATAGTGAAGAAAATTATTCTAATTCATAGGTTGAACAACCATCCAAAAAAATTCGTTGAACATATATTTTAAGATATAAATTAATCACACTTATTAAAGAAATATGAGTTCAAGATAAATTCAAAGAGAAGTTAAACATTAAGATCCAAACTCAGAAGAGAGTGTTTGGAGGGCGTCACCATCTGCAACCACATGGGGATTTGTTGCTAAAACTTGGGCTGAATCTATTATCTCTATTATGGTATAAAGGCATGGAATCCTCCTCATCATATTGATCTCCACCATAGTGAATGAGGACTATGGATCCTCCTCCTTCATTTCGCGGACTCCCAAGGGTGTGGTGCTGCTCCTCCCTGCCCAAACTCGTTTGGAAGAGTTGTTGAGGGATCAATTTATAGCCAAAATCATGCATCACACTTGCAGCGTCACGTTAATTTTTTAGTTTCCTGACATCATCATGATGTGTGAAGGGGGTACACATTATGTACTTCAGATCCTTTTTCTCCTCCACATCATGGTTAATCCGCGGATGATGCTTTTACGATTTGACCAAGTACACGACATGTACTGGAATCTCACATCATGTACACCCCTTTCACAGCCAAATATTCCTCTAGACTCTTCTTGAAACTTTTTCTAAATTTAATTCTATGATGAACCTAAAAATTTCAGATCATTTGGAAACTCTTTTATAATTATATTATTTAATTACCAAACATTACTTTTTCTACCTGTTTGTTTCCTAATTTTTTTTAAACGTTTAACTCTTTCAATGAATTATTTAATGGATGAATTTTTAATTAAAATAGATTCTCTAGGTTAGATTTCTAATCCAAGTGTAATAAATGAATTTAGATATGTTTATCTGGATTTATGGCTCCATTAGTATTGTGGGGTCCACCATGCTTTCCAAAAAAAATCAATAAATAATGATTTATTTGAGACCATAGATGTTTGATTCATGATTTGGTCTAGTTGACATATATTTAGAAGAAAATTAAGGGTTCCAAAAAAATTATCACAATATTGGGATTAAAATTGAAGAAGATATGATTGAAACACCAAAAACATAAAAATCTGTTAAAAATACAAAATTAGGACATTTTAGCATTTATGCTCAAAATAAGACAAAAACCTAAAAACATGACAAATTATCATTAAATAACATTATTGTGGGTTTAAAAACATTGAATTATAGAATAAAATATGTGAAAATATGAGCTTCATCAATCCCCCACACTTAAGCATTGCACTCCTGAGAAAATGAGCAGTAGATAGTCAAATTCGAAACACATACCAATGGAGTTTACCAATTTATCGCAAAGAATCAAAAGATACAATGCCTCATTAAAAAAATAAAATTCTCAATTCAAATCATTCAATCCATTTAAAGTTTTTTCTCTTCCCATACACACAACAAACTTACCTTACATTAATTTTCTCTCAAATCACAAAAATGGATTTTCATCAAGGATTTTCTCATCCAATGCATGCAATAATTACCATAGGATTGATAAATTTATACATCGCCATTGGATGTGAACCAAGAAAATGCTATTATCATGAGGAATTTGCAATGTTTTTCTATGGATTAGGGTTGGTTGGTTGCAAATGATAAAAATTCTAAGGCTGAATAATGATGGTTTGGCTCTTTTTGAAGAAAAAAAGAATGATTCTAATTTTCACTAAAATATGGTCACCTCCCTACTATTATATGAATAAAATCATCTCTGATCATCTCTTTTACATCCCATTCCATCAATATTTTAGCAGCATATATGATTGTTTTTTTCTTCTTTTTTTAGAAAGCTCTAAATAGGGCGCAACTTCATTCCATTGCAAGATCTAGATAGGCATAAATCCATTTCATTTGAGAGCTCCATATAGGAATAGTTCTCAATAAAATATATTCTAGCAGCACAAATATGTCTTCAATGTTTGAATGTCCTCCCAAAGCAGTACCAAATGAGGTAGAACATCGTGAGTTATCCTCCCCCCACACTTAAGTTCATCTAGATCATGCATTTATACTTCCAAAGTGGGATGGATAGGGAGACAGTCTTGTAATGTGGCTATCCTAACAGGTTGTACATAGATACTAAGGGATCAAGAGAGATCAAATGTCCCAGGCAAGCCAAAATAAAAATGATAATCATGAAAAGGGGGGATCGAATATCCAATCAAATTCCTCTATCGTTTTAATCACAAATATCTCAGTTCTCAAGTTTTTATAGAAATAAATAAACTTATGGTTCAAACAAGAACGAATTGGTTCTCTTGATAAAGAGGTGGATGTGAAAAAAATGTAAAACTGGGTCCATAGGACTCAAAGGAATGAGAATTTCAATAATAAAGATAGTGATATGTGGCATGAGATTCAAAAAACTAGAGGTCATTTCAAGAATTTTCCATGTTTATGAACTTGAAATAATTCTATTTTTCAGAATTCATTTATGTTTAATCTCAAATGATCAATTGGTTCACTCCTTATCTTGAGTTTTAAAAAAATCAAGAAATTCAAAAACCCTTTTTTTAAACACAATAAATTTGAAAAGAAAATGCATTAAATTTGAAAAGTAAACACATTAAAAATAGATAGAAAAAGTAAAACAAAAAATTTAAAATGAAATCTCATAAAATCCTAATCTAACCTACATTGGGCCTCCCCCCCCCCCCACACTTATTCTATGAAATTTACTCATTGTGTAGAAAATTTATTTGAGAATGAAATTTATTAAATTAAATACATAACAAAAATAAATGATAAGGAAAGACACAACTTGGAATTCAATGTATTCTGCATCATGAAGTTGAATATCCACCCCTAGAGGATCTTAAAAATTATCTCTAAATAGCTTAAACCTATTCCCATTGACTATGAATGGTGTTCTGTTGTCTGTTTCTTTTATCTATATAACACCAAAAGTAAAAAACATGAATAACAATGAATGAAACATACCATTTGGAATGAAATTTACCTTGGAACAACTTTAATATGGCATTGAATGGCCGAACTTTGTCTCTATCCTTGATGTTTTTGTTGAGAATCATCCCATCATTAAATTATTTGGTTCATTCTTTGTACAACTGAGAGTTTTCATAGACATTGTCTCTTATCTCCTCCAGCTCCAGCAAACAAAATTTTCTTTCTTTTCCAGCATAAAATAGATTCATGTTAAATGTTTTGACATCCCAAAAATATTTTTGTTCTAACTCAAGTGGTATGTGAAAAGATTTCCCATATACCAATCTAAATGGTAAAATGCCAATTGGGGTTTTGAAGTCAGTCTTATAAGCCCAGAGAGAATCATCGAGTCTTAAACTCCAGTCTTTTCTATTTGGGTTTACATTTTTTTCCTAGAATTTGTTTGATCTCTATATTGGATAACTCATCCATTCCATTTGTTTCTAGATGATAGGGTGCAGCGAACCTATGATGAACTCCTTATTTCTTCAAAAGATTTTTAAAACACCTATTGAAAAAATGGGTACCTTGATATTTAATCCATAAATTTGGGAATCCAAACCTTGAAAATAAAATTTCCTTCATAAATTTGGACACAATTTTTGAATCATCAGTTCTTGTGGGAATAGATTCTACCCACATGGACACATAATAAACATCCATCAATATGTAAAGATATCCAAATGAATTGGGAAAAGGTCCCATGAAATCCATTCCCCAAACATCAAATACATCACAAAACAAAAGTGGTGTTTGTCTCATCTCATTCCATTTGGATATGTTTCCTTGGAATGGATTGTTTTTACAGGTTCTATATAATTCAAAAGAAACTCTGAAGATAGTGGGCCAGTGAAAACCAGAATCAATCACTTTTCTTGCTATTCTTTGTGGGCCAAAGTGTTCTCCACAGCTTATAATGTGACAAGAAATGTTGGATGGATTGAAATTATGAATTTTGAATGCATCTCCGGAACATTTTACACTACCAATGTGTTATAAGTAAGGATCAAACCAAATTTATTTCATTGAATCACTTACTAATTTATAAATTTTTTGCTTGGATAACCAGTGTAAAAGTACATAATAATCCAAATAGTTCACAAGATTAGAAAATCATTTTCATTCAATTTGCAAAGAAAACAAATCCTCATCTGGAAAGGTTTATTTGATTGATGGACAGATCTAATGTTTTTCATTTAACATAGGTGGTATCCTGCTTAAATAATCAACAATCAGGTTCTCACATCCTTTATTATCTTTTATTTAAACATAAAAATCTTTTAAGAGCAAGTTCAATCTCAAAAGCCTCTGTTTTCCATCATGCTTTTTCATAAAAAAATATGATTGTATAATGATCGGTGAAAATGATCACCTTAGAGCCTAGAAGATAGATTCTAAATTTGTTAATAGAAAAGAAAACAGCCAACAATTCCTTTTTAGTTGTTTTTTAGTTTTATTTTACCTGATATAAAGTTATTGATGTATAAGAAATAACATGATATTTCTTGTCCAACCTTTCACTTAACACTACCCCCAAAAAATAGTCAGAAGCATCAGTCATGATTTTGAAGGGAAAGTCTCATTTGGGTGATTGAACAATGGGAGGGGTATTTAGATTTTGTTTTATCTCATGGAAGGCATGTTCACAATTTTCATCAAAGAAAAATGGGGAATATTTTTGGAGAAAACTTGATATGGAAGTGTGACCATGTTAAAATCCTTAATGAATCGTCTGTAAAAACCAACATTCCCAAGGAATTATCTCACATATATCATAGTTTTTTTGTGTGGTAATAAAGAAATGACCTCAAATTTGTATTGATCAACTTGAATTCCATTATGGGACACAACATGTCCAAGAACAATCCCCTTATCAACCGTGAAATGGCATTTTTCATAATTGAGAACAAGTTTCTTGTTAATGAAAGTTTTCAGAACACGTGCCAAACATTTCAAGAAACTTTTAAATGATGATCCATAGACAGTGAAGTCATCCATAAAAACATCCATTAATGTTTCAATATATTTATAGAAAATTCTCATCATACACCTTTGAAATGTTCAAGGTGCATTAAACAAACCGAATGGCATCCTCATGTATGCAAAGGTTCCAAATGGGCATGTGAATGTGGTTTTCTCTTGATCAACTAGTGAAATTTGAACTTGGAAATACCCATAGAATCCATCAAGAAAATAGTATTGGGTTTTCCTAACTAGTCTTTTGGGGACTTGATCAAGGAATGGTAATGGGAAGTGGTCTTTTCTTGTAACCTGATTGAGCTTCATGTAATCAATGCACATCCTCCACTTATTTGGAAGCCTGATAGGGACAAGATCACCAAATTCATTCCTTGTGATTGTAAATCCCCCTTTTTTGGGAGCCACATGGACCAGACTTACCCATTTACTATCAGATATGGGAAAAATAATTCCAGCAGCAAGCAGGGTGGTTACTTCTTTCTTGATAACCTCCAACAATGTCAGGTTCAATAGCCTTTGAAATTGTCTTACTGGTTTAGCATTCTCCTCCAGTAGAATTTTGTACATGAAAACTGAGGGACTGATTCCTATTAGATCCGAGAGTGTCCATCCTATGTCATTCTTGTGGGACTTTGAGACTTCCAAAAATTGGTTCTCCTATACTTTTGAAAAATCTTTTAAGATGATTACAGAGAATTATTTATTTATCCCTAAGAAGAAATACTTGAGGTTCTCCGGAAGGGGTTTCAATTCTATCTTAGGTGTGGTGGTTTCATTGATCACATGGAACTTCTCAGAAGTTAGATTGTTCAGTGAAGCTCCAAGTTCATCATAGAGATCTTATTCTATGATCTTAAGACTTGTTTTATGTCAAAAATTGGAAACTTCTCCTGAGATACCACTAACAGGTTTAGTGGTTTCATGAAATTTATCTTCATCAATTCTCAAATATTTAGTCCCGACATCCCAATACTCTTCATAGTCTTCAATTTAAACCTCTTGTTGATCTAATTTAGTATCATAAAAATTTCCATATTTTGACTCATCAGTTGGTATTTCATCAAAGAAAAAATATGGTAACATGTCAGAGGAAAACCAATCAATCATGTTTACATAGTGGTCGAATGATCCTCAAATGGGTGTTTCATTGAATAAAAATGTTGAAATGAATAGCATATCCTTCAAATTATAGTGAAATTGTTCCCTTGTGAACATTGATGATCTCTTTTTCCATTTTCAAAAATGTTCTCCCAAGGATGAGGGGAGCATGTGTGTTGAACTGGTTATCATCCATATCCAAAATGCAGAAGTCAACATGAAAAGTCAGGCCTCTCACCTGGACAAGAATTTCCTCTATAACTCTAGAATGTTTTTTGGTACTTTGGTTGGAAATTTTAATGATAATTACATAGGGTTTTAAGTCTCCAAACTGAAGAGATGAGTGTATAGAATGTGGCATGACATTGATGGAGTCCCCCAGATCAAGCATCACATCTTTAAATTCACATTTCCCAATGGTACAGGGAATGGTAAATGTTCATGGGTCTTTACACTTGATAGGTAGGGCATGTTTAATCATGGATTAAACATTCCTTCCTAATTTTACTTTTTCAACTTCTTTGAACTTCCTATTGTTGGTATACATATATTTCCTAAACTTAGCATACCTTGGAATTTTTTTTACAACATCGAGAAAAGTAATATTGAATTTGAATTTCTTGAAAGTTTCCAAAACCTTCTAATACAATTCTTTTTCATCACTTGGCTTCGGTGGTGGTTCACAACTTGGTTAAATAAGTGGAGGTTTGAATGTTTCTAGGGTATTCTGAGTACGGTTTGGAGAAACTTAAGGATGATAAATCCTCTTAAAATCATTCTTTATTCTTTCAATCAGAATTTCCTCTCTTGACATTGTGTTTCTATCAACTTCAGATTTTTTTCATTTTTATCCAGGGTAGGATTTTCATAAACAGTGTCGGTATCAGGCTTGATGTCCTCAATTTGAGGTTTGTTCAATTTTGTGCCACTCTTAAGTTCAATTTCTCTCACATTTTCCTTCCCATTATTTCTCAGATTTACTTGTGGATGTGAGGGTAAATCACCACACATTGGATTTGTTATGAAACTAATACCAGAGGAAAGTTGACACATTTGAGTCATCAAGGTATTCATTTTGTTCTCTTGTTGTTTTGATAAATCTTTTATTTCCCTCATTTCCTCTTGTTGTTTCCTCATTGCTTCTTCAAGGTTCCTCTCAGAGTTTTGAGTGGGAGGGGTAGGATAAAAGTTGAGTCCAAAATGAGCATTGGCTTTCTCATTGAAATATCTTGGTTGATAATTACTTGATTTTCCTTGGAAGAAGAATCTTGTTTGTTCAAGCCTTCCACAGGATTTGTCCTATAAAAGGAGGACTCTTCCACCCATCTCAAGCATTATGGGCAACGACCAGAGGAGTCCAAGAAACAACGCATAGAGGAGAGCAATTCTATGTATCCCTTTTCTTATAGTTTTGTTTTTTTTTTTGAATTTTTTTATTTTAGTTTTCTTTTAATATATTATACTTCTTATACATTCTCCCTTCCTCAAATTCTTTTCAATTTTGTGTTCCCCCATCGTGATTCTTCTTAACTCTCGATGGTGGAGGTGGTGGTATTTGATTTTCTCACATATTAATGATTTATCATGTTTTATTCTAAGATTTTAGTAGTGGTTATAATTATTTTGGTGAGTGTTATCCCCACTTTCTCTACTATTTCTTTATTCCTCCTCATTTAAACATTTCTCTTATCATCGATATCTAAGTCATTCAAACGATGGAGTTTGGATTAGGTTTTGACATGGAAGAGATTACTCCTACATGAAGAGATCATGGTGTAGGGTAAAAACATAAAAATGGGAGGGTGTAGAGAGAAATATTTGAATCCCTAAATTGAATATAATAACAAAAAAATATTTTTAATAACAATGATAACACCACCATGAAACCCCGAGAACAATGGTTTTATTCCACTAACTTCTTTGTTTCTTCTTTATTTTCATTATGTTATGAATTTTCATTATCATATATACTATATTAAATTTATTTTCATAATCTAAACCCCACATATATATTACAATACGTTTGTTTTATATTATTTGAATTAAAATAGTGATAATAGGAAAACAGTGCATGGAAGCGGCCTCCATGAGATCAACCAAAGGTTGTGCAACTATGGTACATTCTTAGGAAAATAAAATATTAATTGAATTGGGGAACGCGACTGAAAGCCCTACAATAAATTTGGGATGATACTTACTTATAGAACATTGGTAGTGATCAAATGATCTGAATATGCATTCTGAATTCGTAATTTCAATACATCCTACATTTATGTCACATTCTAAGTTGTGGAGGATACTTCGGCCCACAAATAATAGAAAGAAAAGTGGTTGATTTTGGATTTTGAGACTCGATGATGCTCTCTAGGCTTATAAGACTACCTTTAAAACCCTAATTGGCATGTCATCATTTATATTGGTATATGGGAAATATTGTAATCTTCCAATTGAGTTAGAACACAAATATTATTGTACCATAGTGCCACAACCTAGGGTCGATCTCAAGGAGGCCACTTACATGCACTATTTTCTTGTTGTCACTAATATAAAACTAACTTATCTAATATATATAGAGGGATTTGAAAATATGAATGAAATATAAATAATAATAATAATAATAATACAATGAAAACACAAAATAAAGTTATAATATGAAATTAAGGAATTTGTTCTTACAAGGTCACGGTGTTTGAAATCATTGTTTAAAATAATTCTCGATATTCAATTCAGTGAGGTGATCAAGATCTATCACACCTCACCTTCTCATTTGAAATGTGATTACCCCATACCTGGACCTTTGCATATGTGGAAATCCACTTCTAAACATTTTCTAGGATATCTATTTTCTAACCATCACAACCCTTGCCATACTCCATCATATGCAAGAATTAGATAGTAAAGGGAAGAATGATTGATAAATGAGAAGAATAATTTGGATGATAGAGAAAATAGATCGATCTCACACCATTATCAATTTAACCATCACCTAAATTATTCTAATTTAATAAAGAGATAAGAAAATTAAGCACAATATAACTCATTCAAAACACCACTCCCTCCCTCGAACATGATTTGATGTTAGTTATACATTTTTATTGGAGTTGAGAAGGGAGAAATAGTGGGAGAAAACATAAAGATAAAAATGGAAGAAAAAATGGATGAAGAAGATAATAATATATTAAAAGAAAAAAATTGTTACAAGATATAAAAAACACCAAAAGGTCTGAAAGCGTCCAACAACGACTATCTACAGCAACGTTTCTAGTTGATGTGAGAATTTTTGTGTCGCAAAAACATCAATCAATATTTTCCTCTTTTAAATGTAGCACAGTACTGACCACGGGGTTATCTCTCAATGAGGTTTCAATTAGAGTTTCAAAGTTGTCACTTTTGTTTGTTTTAGCGTGAAGAGAAATTTTGACATTTAAAAATAGAATTAAAACTAATGAGCAAGAAATTTAAATATTGATAGAAATTTAAAATGGGTTTGAATTCAGAATTAAAATAGCGGTCGCGGACTAGCTTCACCCTCACAGACACTCCCCTCTTCCTTGTATACAAATATTTCTCAATTTAATTTCTAAATGCACCCCCAAGGATCCCTAGGTGAACACCCAACTTTATATATATGTCATGTTAAGATCTTAATATGATTGTTTTCCCGCCTAATGAAGCGGTTCAATTAATTGAATATCTCCAAGAAATAAAACCTAATTGAAACCACTATACACAATCATAAGATCTTTCTGAATAAGTTAAAATAGTGAAGACAATTATTCTACTTCATAGGTTGAACAACCATACAAAAAAATCATTGAAAATATATTTTAAGATATAAATAAATCATATTTATTCAAGAAATATGAGTTCAATAGAAATTCAAATAGAATTTACACATTAAGATCGAAACTCGGAAGAAAGTGTCTGGCGGGCATTATCGTCCGCAACCACATGCGTATTAGCCACTCATCACTTGGGACGACTCCATTATCTCTATTATGGTATAAAGGTGTGTAATCCTTCTCATGATCTTGATCTCTACCATTGATAATTAAGGATATGGATCCTCCTCCGTCATTTTCCGGACTCCCATGGGTGTGGTGTTGATCATCTCTACTCTGACTGGTTTGGAAGGGCTGATGAGGGCTTAATTTATATCCAAAATCCTGCATCACACTTATAGCATCACATTAATTTTTATGTGTCCCAACATCATAAATACGTGTATAGGGGTAAACGTTGTGTACTTAAGATCTATTTTCTCCTCTACATCACATTCAATCTGTGGATGTTGCTTTGACAATTTCACCAAGTACACAACATGTACTGGAAGTTCATGTCATTTACACCCCTTTCTCAAGTGAATCTACTTCTGTAATCTTCTATAAACATGTTATAAATTTAATTATCTATTGAAACTAAGAATTTAAGATCATTTGGAAAATAGGTTCGAATGATATGATTTAATTACCAAACACCACTTTTTCGGCCTTTGTTTTCTTAACTTTTTTCAATATTTGACTCTTTCAATGAATTATTTAATGAAAGAATTTTTAATTGAAATTTAACATGGAATAGATTCCCTGAGTTGGATTTCAAATACATATGGAATCAATGAATTTGGAAATGTTTATCTGTATTTATGTCTCCATTAGTTATGTGGTGTCTACCATGTTATCCAGAAAATCATTCCAAAAAGAATGATTTATTTGAGGCCATAGATGTTCGATTCATGATGTGGTCAATTTGACATATATTTAGAAAACAAATTAATGGTTCCAAAAAAAATTGTATCATAATATTTGATTAAAATTGAAGAAGATATTATTGAAATACCAAAGACATAAAAATCTGTTAAAATTCCATAATTAGACCATTTTTGCATTTATGATCAAAATAAGACAAAAACCTAAAAACGTGACAACTTCCCATTAAATAACACTATGGTGGGTTTAAAAACATTTAATTATAGAATAAAATATTTGAAAATATGAGCTTCATCATATGATTTCATGGATTCTATTCTTTATTTACTTATGATTCATGTCTTATGAACATCCAATATTTATTATGATCTCTAATATACAGGGTATGATCTTCATATGTTGTTCTTAAGTCTCATACCCCTTTTCATGTTATGCTTATGCATTTACTTTATTTACAATTATTGAGCATCTAAACTCACCTCTTTCTTATGTTTCCTTTCCCCAGGTTATGAAGAAATGTTTTAGGTAGAAGTACTAAAGGTGGAGATCTTTATGGGATATGTGGAATATCTTTTACCTGGATAGAATATTTTTATTCCATGTTTCCAAAGACACTAAAATATTATGGTCCTCAGAAATATTTTTTTTTAATTTATTGAATATTCATCTAAAATGATGTAATATCCATTTATGTAATATTCTTGGTCACTATAATGGTGTTCTATGGGTAAGTTCATTTCCATAAATTCAATAAAAATACATCAAGAACATAGGTTGAAGACACTAGTATTCAGACTTCTTGATTTGAGATATCAAAATAATTGGATTATATTACACTGTAAGCATTTATAAAGGGTAATATGTCATTGTGACATTATCTTCTTTCTTTATGGGTGAATTTTCAGGTTTCTAGATTCTAACCTTGAACGTTAGGAGGTTTTTTATAGTGTCACTAAGAAAGAGGCCGATAGGGTCACATACTAAGTGTATATGCAACCATATTTATATTCCGTATTTAATTTAACAAGTTAGGATAAATATTATTCTTAATTTTAGGTTTGATATTTATTCAGGTTTGGTTGATCACCGAGATTTAATCACATGTTATTCGAAATAATTACTGAGTTAAATAATTTTTATTATTATTTATTTGTAAGGTTTGTAAAATATAATTTTTATTATATTTATTGACGAATAATGTAGTGATATTTATTTATTAAATAAATATACATTATTCGAGGATCAGTAAATGTCGAGAAGGATAAGTGGACTGAGTTTAATGATCTAACTATAAATAATATAAATGATATTTATTTATAGTTGATGCACATGTAAAGTGAATATTAATTATATTATTATTAAAACATTGGGTTCACTAAGAAATAAGGAATTAGAAAGGGGGTTATTTAAAAATATTCAACCCTAGACCTTCATTTATAAATATCTAATTATATCACTTTCCAAAAATATGTTGATTGTGAAAAATGGATAGAAAGAAGCTCTCTCAAATCCTATATAGAGTTATAGAGATATATATTATTCTCTCTCTTCATCTTATTTCAATACATTAAAAGAAAATAAATAGTTCCTTATCCTCATATAATAATTCTATTGAGATCAAATATGAATGATGCAAGTGATAAGGATCATCCATTCTAGCACCCAGTAATTCTATTAAATAAATTCATAAATTTTTTTACATTTATGGATCACCTCTAGAGGGATTATATAATTTCTATCATGTTGTGAAACAATGGTACAATAATATTGAGTCAATCATATCATTAAAAAATAAATAATTATAAGTTCAAGTAATTCTATATCTGCTCATAAATTAATTATAAATTATATGTGAAGATCCACCTATTCTAGTTCTAGTTTTTTAACAAGTAAAGTAATATATGATTTAAATCATTGGTAATGAAATAATTCATCATTTACAGAAATGAGTTTTCATAAATTAATACTAGAAATATGGTTTTCTCATGCCATGCAGGTGCTTCTATTATGCATGTAACCGACATATACTGCCTAAATAGTGATACATGGAACATATTATATAGTAAAGATAATTTTGGTGGAAGTTACAGTTAATGTGTCACAAATTCTATACAATTAAGAATCTAGAAGGGGTATATATAATTAGGTATTATATTTTTATTCTTCCCAAAACACTGTAACCCTCTTTCATAGATATATTCAATGAAATAATTTATCTTTAACATCTAACTCTATGTCTTGTTGATGATTATTAGTATCGATCTTCTATCAACTTTGAGTTACATTAATTTGTTGTTGAATGACTTGGACATTTTCTGTCATTCATTGTGTAAATTTTTTCCTCAATATCTTCTTCTGTCTAACTTCATCATAGAATTTTTAATGTATTTCATTTCTTTCCATATAAATATTTACATGGGTTCATTTTAATTATTTATTGAAAGTTATTTCTATATGATAACTTAAAAAGTGAAATACATTAATCTTAGTCTACGGTGAAGTTTATAGAGATATTTCTAAACATACCTTCTAGAGTCTAGATAGTCCTTTAATATTTACTATTATTCTGAGGATGATAGGTTGTACTGATTTTTAACTCCTTATTCAATGCTTGTGGAACATTCCTCTAAATCTTTCTAGTGAACCTCATATCTCATCCGGATATAATAAAAAGTAATGTTTCATACTATATCATCAATAGTTATATATATATATATATATATCATAGTAAATTGATCACATTAGAAGTTATATTAAATGGAAATGAAGTAAGATGAATTTTTAATCTAGTTCATCACTATAACACCCAAAGTTATGGAGTATAGATGGAATTGATAGTGGGTCAAATTTAAATATATTTAATTTTATGAGAGTTTGAATTTTTTTGATATAGAT
Source organism: Viscum album (assembly GCA_963277665.1). Classification (NCBI taxonomy): domain Eukaryota; kingdom Viridiplantae; phylum Streptophyta; class Magnoliopsida; order Santalales; family Viscaceae; genus Viscum; species Viscum album. The sequence goes on along the minus strand of OY728140.1, from coordinate 2,086,619,604 downwards.
TATAAAGAAGATCATTATTGATGTTTTTATAAGATTAAAAGTGAGTGTTTCGATATATAAATATTCATTGAAAATCTTGGAGAGATGATTGTTCATGATATATATGGAACCATACTTTGATGAGCTATTACATCTATTAGAATCCCATTGGATTGGTGATAGTTCTCTACCAGTATCACTGCCACTATAACCTTAGTGGCTAGTATTGGTGGATCCCAACCACTAATCACTACGGCAAAAAAGGAATTTAGCGGCAGTTTTTTTTCGTTTCGCGGCGGTTTAAACCGCCGCTAAATCGATTAGCGGCGGTTTTGAAAAACTGTCGTTAAATCGTGCGTCGGGAAACTATTCGCGGCGGTTTTCAAAACCGTCGCAGAACGTTTCGCGGTGGTTTAAACCGCCGCTAAATGATTTACCGGTAGATTTTTTTTTGTTATTTTTTTTTAATTTTTTTATTTTTAATTTTATATATTTATATATATATATATATATATATATATATATTTATTTATTTATATATTTATTTATATTTTTCGTATTTATTTATATATTTATTTTTATATTTATTTATATTTTTCATATTTATTTATATATTTATTTTTATTTTTATTTTTATTTTTATTTTTCGTATTTATTTATATATTTATTTCATATTTATTTTATATATTTATTTATTTATTTATTTATTTTATTTATTTTTCGTATTTATTTATTTATTTCTTTATTTCTTTATTTTTCGTATTTATTTTATTTTATTTTATTTTATTTATTTATTTTATTTATTTAATTTCGTATTTATTTTTTATTTTTTTTATTTCGTATTTATTTTATTTATTTATTTATTTTATTTCGTATTTATTTTATTTATTAATTTATTTCGTATTATTTTATTTACTTTATTTATCCATGCATGCACATCCCATGCACATGCACATGCACATGCATACCCATGCAATATAAAGAAATTCTGCATTGGGTGAGATTTGAACCCCTACCTCTTTCATATTTTCCAAAGACTTTACCACTCCAGCAAGATCATCATGTGGTTAATAAACAGAATTTAATATACTTATATATATTAATTGAAAAAACAAATAATACATAAATAATAGATATAAACTCAATAATAATAAATAATAAATAATAAATAATAAATAATAAATAATAAATAAGGAATAATAAATATAAATAATAAATAATAAATAAATATAAATAATAAATAATAAATAACAAATAATAACTAATAAATAATAACTAATAAATAAATAATAAATAATAAATAATAAATAATAAATAATAAATAATAAATAATAACTAATAAATAAATAATAAATAATAAATAATAAATAATAAATAATAAATGGAAAATAATAAATAATAAATAAATATAAATAATAGATAAATATAAATAATAAATAATAAAGAATAAATAAATATAAATAATAAATAATAAACAAATAATAAATAATAAATAAATAATAAATAATAAATAATAAATAATAAATAATAAATAAATAATAAATAATAAATAAATATATATAATAAATAATAAATAAATATAAATAATAAATAAATGTAAATAATAAATAATAAAAAATAAATAAATATAAATCATAAATCATAAATCATAAATAATAACTAATAAATAAATATAAATATTAAATATTAAATATTAAATATTAAATATTAAATAATAAATAATAAGTAATAAGTAATAAATAATAAATAAATATAAATGATAAATAATAAATAATAAATAGAAAATAATAAATAATAAATAAATATAAATAATAAATAATAAATAAATATAAATAAAAAATAATAAATAATAAATAAATATAAATAATAAATAATAAATAAATATAAATAATAAATAATAAATAAATATAAATAATAAATAATAAATAAATATAAATAATAAATAATGAATAATAAATAATAAATAACAAATAATAACTAATAAATAAATATAAATAATAAATAATAAATAAATATAGATAATAAATAATAAATAAATATAAATAATAAATAAATATAAATAATAAATAAATAGAAATAATAAATAAAAATAAATAATAAATAATAAATAATAAATGAATATAAATAATAAATAAATATAAATAATAAATAATAAATAAATATAAATAATAAATAAATATAAATAATAAATAATAAATAAATAATAAATAATAAATAAATATAAATAATAAATAAATATAAATAATAAATAATAAATAATAAATAAATATAAATAATAAATAATAAATAAATATAAATAATAAATAATAAATAATAAATAATAAATAATAACTAATAAATAATAACTAATAAATAATAACTAATAAATAAATATATATAATAAATAATAAATAATAAATAATAAATAAATATAAATAATAAATAATAAATAGAAAATAATAAATAATAAATAATAAATAAATATAAATAATAAATAATAAATAATAAATAAATATAAATAATAAATAATAAATAATAAATAATAAATAATAAATAAATATAAATATTAAATAATAAATAAATATAAATAATAAATAATAAATAATAAATAAATAGAAATAATAAATAAATATAAATAAATATAAATAATAAATAATAAATAATAACTAATAACTAATAACTAATTAATAAATATAAATAATAAATAATAAATTATAAATTATAAATTATAAATAACCAGTTACAAATAATAGATAATAAATAAATTAAAGTATATTATAAATAATAAATAATAAATAATAAAGGAAACACATGAAAAAGTATGAAAAGACGTGATAAGGAATGAAAAATCATGAAAACGCATGAAAAAAGATGGAGAAGCGTATAAAGAATGAGGCATTAGAAAAAATGAGAACGCATGGAAACTCGTAACAACTCTGGAAAACTCCTTAATAATTCAACATAATCATTATAATAACCCATAAAAAACCATTGATAAAGATAACAAGTCATGGAAACCCAAATAAACAGTAATAAATGGAGCTACCATTAAAACTCGTCAAAACGGTCATAAAGAGACAAAAACATTGGACTCACATTAACGAAGATAACTTATGATACGAGAGTCCGTTTTAGATCTGCGACCTGTCAAATCAAAGATCCTGAAACGCTCTTCAACCTGAAAGGTGAAAGAGTCCGAATGGACTGATGGATCAGAAGTTATGACCATTTAAAAAAATCTGACGGAGAACGGGTGCTAGAAACGAGGCATTGAAAAACATAACAAACCTGATACCCACTAAAAAGCCCATAACATATGATCTAGGAGTGCATGTGGGCACCGCGACCAGTCAAACTGAAGCTCATGGAACGAGCTATGATCTGGCAGGTGGAGGAGGCCAAACTGGTGCATAGCTCTCTTCGCTGGCTTTGATTTGATATGTGGTAGAGCCCAAACGGACACCCGGAGCGAAAGTTATGGCTGTTTGAAGTTGGAGAACTTTTTTCAACTTTCTTATAACTCTAATATCTTCCACACCTTAGACCGTCTCACGGTTTTGATTATATTTTCCTCTAGATCTCTTCATGAGCTTCGATTTAACTGGTCATGGCACTTCAACGGACGCCCGGATCAAAAGTTATGGTTGTTTTAGTGATTTCGGGGTTTCTCGCGTTTTTTTATTTTTTTCATTTCATTTAGCGGCGGTTTTATGGAAACCACCGCTATTTCATGGCAGTTTTTTAAAAAACCGCCGCTAATCCTTGAATAAATATAAAAAAAATAAAAAAAAAATTTTGCCGTTTAGTGGCGGTTTTTTGGCAGCGTTTCTTAAAACCGTCGTGAAATGGCAGCCCGAAAACGTGTTTTGCGGCGGTTTTTAAAACCGCCGCGAAAAAAACCGCTGCTAAACGGCAGTTTTCTTGTAGTGAATTTTGATTGGGGAAATTTTGTACTTTTAATAGCTCTACTTTGGAATCCCCTTTAGGATTTTAGTGTCCAATAGACTAAATAGATGGGGAGGACACCTATTTTATTCTCCTTATCCCTCATTCATCACTAGTCCATGGTGATCTCGGTGATTTTGTTCATTGGTCAGAGGTAGGATCCTCTCCTCTCTTCTTACTTCCCTCTTTTTCTTCCTTCTATGCTAATTTTTTTTTTCCTACTTAGAGATTTAGTGAAACAATTTACTAAATCATGGTGAAATACATGTGTGATGATATGGATTAGATTTTTGGTGGCTAGAAGAGTATAAAGAAGGATTAATTTATGTTTTTTCTTAATGTTTCATTGGTAATAAGACTTATGGTTGGTTATCCTTGAAATTTTGTATGGAATTGATGATTTCTCAGGTTATGAATTTGGGTATTTTTCTTGTAGGAGGATAGGAAGAATTCGATGGGTCAAATAAATTCATAAGTTATAATTGTGGAATTGTTACACTGTTTGATGAGTTTTTTGGGTTTATTATAATTATGTCATTTCATAATAAATTGTTTAGTGAATTATATATTAAGTATTTTAATATAATAGGTACTTGTTGGCATTGATTATTGTTAGTATGAGAACATATAAATAAATGGAATATTGGATGAGGTAGGTGGAATTTACTTATTGATTATATTGATTATTGTGTCTTGTGATGGCTTTTATAAAGGTTATGTTATGTTTTTTGAATGATTATTTTGATAATCAGCATGATTTTTCACCTCATATGAAACAATCAAATGGGACAGCCTTGACTCATCTTAACAATCACTAAAGGATGTCATGGCATGGTTAAAAAGTTTATTTGGTGGTTACCTAGTAAAAAAAGTGTTGGTGGCCCACAGTATTATTTTCATGGGTGGTGTGATTTAATTTATTTTTCTTTATTTTATAGAATAAAATGGTTTTTAATTTAAAAAGGAGTTATATAAAATAATTTATTTTGAAATGATATTTTAAATTTTTAGATATATTTCTCAAGATTTTATTTTGACAGTATTAGGTGTGTAAATATGACATGTAATGTAAGAAACCATATTTTTTCAGGTACATCCCTCTTTTAGTTTTACATTGAACCTATTTTGTTTGGGTATTTTTCTTCTTTAAATCCTGGTGGTCAAGTTCCCTTAAGGATGGATAACTTTTTATTTAGAAAATGACCTAAATTTTGTGAAGGTATATTTGTTATAATTAATAGAGTTCTGGTATAAATGTGTTAAAGGGGATTATGAGGGTTCATCATGAGTTTGAAAGGATTCAGAGGTGGGTTGGTATCTTTTGATAAGTTGGGATTAAATATGCCTATAGGGAATTTACACATCATGTTCCTATTATACAACATGAAACTGTTGTCTGGTAGATGTCATGAAATGGGTTTATTATGTAAGATTAATACACATTGTGAATCTGGTTCACATTATATAATTTTCAAGAAGGGTTATTTTAACCTAAGGTGACACTTCTTTAGCATAACTCAAAAATTAAGAAATCCACTACATGAAAGGATTATAAACCATGTATTTATTAGGATTAGTAATTTTAAATCCATGGCTCACATGTAATTTTATTCCATCTGCATGTATCCACTTATCCCTCAGACACTAAGTGTTTTCTATGTGATCTTGGAGTGCCTTCCTCAATTTCAAACATCAAGATCAAGCATCTAATCCCTAGTTATTTATTTCTCTTTAGTTTTTACCTCTCTTTCATTTCTCTCTATTTTAGTTGGGGAATATTTTGATCATGGTTGTTTTCGGTTTTTATCTAGGTCCTATATGATATATGTTTCTTCTTGTGATCTTCTTTGCCTTCATTCTTGTTTTCATTTCTTATTGAAAGAGTCGTGATAATCACTGGTTAAAGGTAGGTGGTCTAAAACTAAACTCATGGTCAATTTATGTTTTTAATTATGTGAAATATTAAGAGATTTAATAGATATAATGTGAACATTAATTAATTGGATAATGGGTGAATATAAATCTTGTATTGGATTATTCGTTGGATCCCTTAGATTTAATGATGTTGAGACCTGGTTTTTGGTTACCCATAAGGTGATACTACCCTATAATAATAATGAACTAGCTAATGTTTTAAAGTTTATTTATCATGACATGAGACCTCAGGTGATTACTTATGATAAATTCACCTTCAAAAATGGATTAACAATTTATTAAAATGGATTTGTTTTCTATTAAATGACTGGGTGAAAACTAGTATAATAATGGTTTAAGAAAAAATTAATAAATGAAATGGTAATTGAAAGTCAAACAGTAATTAGAATAATTAACCATTGTGACTTATGATATGATGTTATATTTGTTATTCTTTTTATTCACTGTTTGGTGTTTAGTGATTAAATAATTATATAGAGGCATATTCATGGTGATGCTAAAATTATTATATAGAGAGATTAGCCTGAATACTCTAATGATTTTATAGAGGACTTAGACCAGATGTTGTAATGTTTATTGGGATTTCCTAGTTATGCTAAAATGCTTATATATAGGGCTAGTCCCAGATACTAAAATGTGTATACATAGGGATTTTCCCGACTATGTGATTATGCCATGGATTTTTTATTATGGTTGGAATGGTTGTGATACATGCTTGGAGATATTCGAGCCTGGTTCTAAAGCAGTTTCATTTTTTTATTATATTAAGTTGATTAATTAATACACTAGTTTACCACTTTATTGCATGCACTTATTATCAGGCTATTTTTTTTTAGACATAGTGGTGTCAACCTACTGAGTTTTACTACCACCATATTCCGGCCTTCATTTGATACCTATCCATATTACATTAATGTAGGTTTGGACAAGGGCAAACTGCCATGGATTTGACTATTTCTTTCTATATAGGTTGGATCTTGAAGATGCGACCAACTTGGGGTTCACAGCTGAGTGTTTTTTTTCTTTTTTTTGTCTCATCTAGTTCATTTATTGCTATTACTTTTAGTTTGACATTTAAATAAATTTGATCCTATCATTACTGGATCACTATTATTTGGTTTATTAATTTCTCCTTTTAATTCTCAGTTGTATGTTGTATTCTTTCTTCTAATTTATATTACTATGATATTTGTTTTTTTATTGTAACATTGTACCATGGGGTATATTCTCCCCACTATATTATTCCCACCACCACTACAAACTAAAATCCACTAGCATACAAGGAGGTGCTCTTGAGGTCTTATAACCGGCCTAATTTTTTCACGTGAGAGAGTTTCAAATCAGGGGATGTTACATGTGACACATTTTTAATTGGTTATATGAGGTATTTGAATATTATTTTAAAGAAAGATAAGGAGAGTTTATTTTTATTAATGGTCTTGTATGATTAACCATGGGTAGTTGGTTCCCTTCTTAGAAATCATGATGCACTTTTTTCTCTCTTGAAGTGATATTTAATTGTATGGCCCTACCATTCCCATGTAGTTTCATTATGATGATTGATGATGTGTATTATTCTATATATTAAACCTTCCAATGTATAAGGATTAGGTTGGGATGTGATTTTTATTGAGTTCCTAATCGATCGTATGTTCATGGAACCTTGAGAGGTGGTCATGATAGAGTTCAGAACTCTTAGATTCCCCAAATTCTTGGAGCTAAGCCATGGGTTTTTAGTGAGTCTTCAATGTTCAATCACACATGGGTTGTGATCAATGTATAGGATTCCATATGGAAAGGTATGAGATACCTCATCTTAACTATGATATGGGTGATTGAATTCACCATCAACCTTGTGAAAAAAACCATACACCAAGTGAATATATTGAGTCATACATAAGTAAGAATTGGCCACCTTAACTATGATTATGAGAGACCTACTTATAAACCTCAGTGATAGACATGGGATATTTTCTTAGTGTCATTTTTTTATGACCAATGTCATAATCATGAAGTTAGTCCCATTGATTTAATAATTGATGGGTCATTTTAAAACTTGGGATTTGAGTGGAGTGGTTCCCTCATCATTGTAATATCTTATGTTAGAGCCTTAAGATATGATTGGAGTGGGTCCCTCATTATTATAAATTCTCATGATGAAAATTTGGGTTAAAAGAATAGTATATTACCTCCTTGTGATAATAGTTTATTTCTTATGTGAGATATCCTAGGAGATGATTGAGCTAGTACATGTTATATCAGGATGTCTGATACATGACATGTGATAGGAAGTCATGTTTAATGTGAGATAGGTTACATGAGGCCATTTTGTTTTACTAATTAGCATAACATGTATTTTTCATGTGATGAATGATTGAGAAAAGTATGGTTTTAGAGTAGATAAACTTGGTAGGAGGTATTATAACCTCATAATAATATATGATTATTAAATAAAAGTATGGATTTTATATTAAATCATAAATTTGAAATCCTTAAATAATTTAAATATTATAAAAATATGGTAAAAAATTGGACTAATATAAATTTTAAGACTTTAAGAATATATAAGAGTTTATATTATTTTCCACTAATTTTATAAAAAATTTCAAGGATGAGAGTGTATTTAAGTACAAAACATCTAAATACACCTCAAAATAATGATCTATCCAAGATGAAAGATTTCAAAATTTTAGATAGGAGTATTAAATTTTTTAATGGATTTTTATGATAAGTTTTGTATTTGTTATGAATAATTAATAAATTCAACATGTGTTGAGTATAGATAAAAACCCAATGAATGGGAAAATATGATTGAGTCTTAGCTTTCATTTTTTACAAAATACAAATTATACTATGAAGAATGAGAAATATAGATGAATGAATTATTGTTACCTTAAATACATGACATAAAGAATCATAAGAATAGCTTGATGAGTTTTAAAAGAAGTAGATTGGTGAAAGAGTTTTTATTATTAAGAAAGTTATACACATATATATGGGATTATTATAGAATTTTTGAAGTTATTAGTTATCTATGAATTAAATAATGTTACTATTAAATTTGATGCAACTTATGAACACTCAGGAGTTATGCCTCTAGAAAATACAAGGTGAAAAGAAAAATTGTAAAACCCTAGGATTTTAGAATATATTATCTTTAATAAATTTAATGTGTCTGATATCTTGTAAGGAATGTAACACAAACATTAAATGAATAATTATTTACTAAAATATGATATTAGATAAATTATTATATATTTAAATTAAATTGATAAAATATATGGCTTTGTAAAAAGGGTCAAATTCACTTACAAAAATACCATTAATTCTTGAGAATCTGTTGTGAACTGTTTTGTTGAATTATGCATTTTTATTAAGTTTAATAATTTTATAGAATAATATAAATAAACATTATTTATATAATTGATGTGATAATAAATAAAATAAATTAATTACATCCTCTAAATTTTTATTTAATGATAAGGAATAATAATCTAATAATTCTTGGTTAAACAAAAATGTTTCATTTACAAACATTAGTTTATTATATATGTTTTATTTAAAAGTAAATTTATCTTTTTTATAGTATTAATATTGTAAAAATGTTATTTATAAAAGTATAAAAATTAAATAACATTAATAAATTTATTATCTATTAGTTATAAATGAATATAAAATCATTTGAAGGTATATTTTGGTATTTTTCAAAAAATTGTTTTTTATGTGAACAATTTATTTTATCCTAATAAATTAAATTAGTCACTAATAATAAATAATTATAATTTAATTTTTACATAATATAGTTAATAAAATAAATTCAAGTTTATCATATGGATGTTACTATGAAAGGAATGATAACAAAATCATTTTTATTCTTAAAGATACTTTTTTCTAAAAATGGTTTTATAAGTGTGCATATATTAGAATTAGCCTATGAAGATTTTTTAAAATAAATCTAAAAAATTAGATTATATATTTGAAAATATCCTTTCCAAATTTGGTTATAATTTTAATTTCATTTTTTCCATAAAAATAAGATACAATGGTTAGAAAAATTATGTTAACGCAGTAGAGGTTAAAATTAGTTAAAACGGGTTGGGCTAAGGTATGAGGCTTCTAATATCATAAAAAATTATCTTTATCTAATTGTTTGAGTGTATTATTAACTTCACACTCCTTATATTTTAGATTTTTCTTATTTGGTTCCAATTTCTTATGGAAATGACTATATATTATTTTAAAGTTAAGGGAATTTTCAAGGGTATCACTCCCCTCACTTATAAAAGGGTACCTCCTATACTCACTTATTTACACACATTGAGAAACTTATCTCAACTAATATCAACTAAAATAACATATAAACTCTCCTCCCCAAATCCTAGAGTTTATTTTCTCATTAAAATACCTACCTAATAATACCTATGGTGTAATCCAAAGGAGGATACCCGAAGAAGAGGTATTTATCTTAACCAAACATTTTAAAGTTTATTTCTTATTAAAACTCCTCAAAATATTATATAACCATCATAAAAAATGAAATCATATATATAATATAATTAAATTTTTTATGTTAATTTTACAACCATTTTCTGTAGGACTTCCTTCCAATTGAAAATGAAAGTCTCACTTTTGCGTACATGTGGGATACCATCTCCATAAAGCGATATAATTCATTTTCCATCACTACCTCCAATGGATGCTTATATATATATATATTATTTATTTTAATGAATATTCATGATATTTAAGATATAAAAGTGATTCTATAAATAAAAATTATTATTTAACTTCCTTTATTTTCATCCATTGAAAAATTAAAACATCACCTGTGTATATGTGTGGACTACAGCTTCCATGAAATGATGTAATTCATTTTTCATATCCATTTTACATGGATAGTTATAAAATTTTATATAATGAGTAAATATAATATTTATTACATGATTAAGATTATTTAAATTATGAAACCATGACTAGTTTTCAAGGATCAAAATCTCTGAACTGAAACATGCATTGAAAACAGAACAGTTGAAAACCAAATATTGATTTTAATGAGAATTGTTAACAAATATATAATTTTAAATTATAAGGGAATCATATATATTAAGATAAGTATTAATATAAATTTTATATAAATTTATAATAAGTATAAGTTTATTATAAATTTTGTTAGAGTGTGTACAGAGTAAGTTAGATGATACAATATTACTTTTTATCAGGATTTTTTATGTTTCAATTTCCATTATAGAAATTGTGTATTATTTATTTACTAAACTCCATATATTTGATTATCCTATGGATATTTCTGGGTTTTTCAAGTAATATTTCTACTTTTACCCTCTTTGGTACACAAAACATGATGAAAAAAATGTTTTTTATAAAAGGAGGACCTTATTTCTCCTTTTCGTTTGAGAAACTTTTTATTCTATATTCATATTCTTCCAAATTATTTTAAAGAATCTATTATATAATTTTTATTCTATTTATAAAGTTATATTTCTAATATTTTTTATTTTATTTATAAATCTTATAAATTAATATTCTTTAAATATTCTTAATGGGTTATTTTTTACTTTCGTTATAAAAGTGTGAAAAGAAATTTTTTTAAACGTTTACAGCATGAATGGATTTTTCAAAAATCATTTAATTTATTCATCATGAAGATTAATTTACATGTTTACATTATTTTATAAAGAAACCCATATTCCAGTATTTATAGTAATTTTTAGTTTTTAAAATTTTCCAAAAGAAAAGGATTTGTTTTCTTATTTTTCAAGGTATATTTTTAAGGTTGTTAAAGAGTTTTTCATCAATGTAAACATTATTTAAGGATTATTATGATTCACTGAGGATATGAAATTATTATACCATTATATAACCTCAATTTTTATGTACATGACCCTTTATTGATGTATGATGATCTTATATAATGATTGGTATGGGTTTCAAGTTGTTTGAGAGGGTTTTGGCATGTTTTGGAGGCATTTCAGGAGGTGCACAGTTTTTTCATTATTAGTAAAAACTATGAACCACCTCCAAGAAACCATGAAACCTTTTGGGGCTCACAAGATAGGCACAAAATCGGTGCATGATTTGGAAAAACTATGTGGATTACCAGGATAAAATGTATTCCAAATAACATAGTGGAAAATAATGTTCAGCACATGGTTTTTCAAAACGTGTAAGCCCGCCATGTGAGGGGTGGAATAAAGGCAGTAACACTACATGGCTGGCATGTGTTTTGGAAAAATATGCTGCCTAACCATGAGATGTACAGTTAGAACCCCTTAAAATCTTGGATATAATCTGAATTAAACCCTATAACATGCATTAATCTATTATTCACTCAAGATCTTGAATTCCCTTTTCTCCTAAGTCTTTAATGACTTTAAATTTTGTTCTAGAAGTGATTCTTAGGAAAATAAAGATGCGTTAGAGATCCAGATTCATTGGTAAGTCATCATTCTTCTCTATTCCTATTAGATCTATTCATATACTCTCTCCTTAAATCATAGATCTAGTCTATTGAGGATGGATCTATGTTTTTTAGTGGGAATATTTATGAGATATGCTTAAATATATTAAAGGGAAGAAGATCTTAGCCTGGATATAGATAATTGTAGTGTTATTATTCGTTTTCACCAACCATTGATAGGTACGTGGATTCTCTCTCACCTCCACATGAAAAATAAATTTAAGGCTTATTTTTGTTTAAGTGAAATTCATGAAATTTTTGTAAAATCCATATGTGATTATTGATGGACCCATCATTTAGGTTATGGATTTAAAATTGTGGAAATTAAACAGTTTCTTGGAATATTCCCTTTAGTGATAATTTTAAAATGATGACTTTAAAATTATGGTTTTGTTTTAACACTGTTTCTGACGCTTTCGTCGGGGCGCGCGTGTCTGTCCGCTCGGGGCACAACAAGCGCGGCTTTTGTTTCCCCGCATTCTCGCTTTCCAAAGGCGGGCGGCATCCATTACTTATTCAAGGACGTCTGCTCCTTGATCGAAACAGGATGATGGGATTTCGGTTCCTTCTTCTGTGGATTCCTCCTCAGAACTTGTCACCTAGTCCGGGTCTCCATCATATTTTTAATACGTTGTTTGTGAATCTCATTCCCAGTGCCATGTTTTCATAGACGCCAGTTAATTACACTACTTATTTCAGGACATTCCAAGGGGTTAGGTTAGGGCAGCAACCTTCGGTTGGGGGAGTAGTCACGTCGATGCATCATTAACGTGTCTGAATGCTGGGGAATTGGCGTGTCTGCCTTTTGTCCCTTATTATAGGGCTTCTCGAGGGCGCGGAAGCCTGAGGCATCCCACATCAAATGCGGAGAATCATATTCCATAGGCATGTATCTGAGGTTTTCCTCAGCTTCCCATGTTTAACACAGGGTATGCCATAAGTTTAACGTCCAACGGAGACAGATCAGGATGATCAGAACACTAGCTGGAGTGGATCAGATTGAGGAACCCCTCTTGAGGGAACACCGATATCAGAGCCAGCCCGTGGGTGGCTTCCCGAATTTTGTGGGGTGGAATGGGGTGGAATGATCTCACCGGGATGTGGCGGCCTGGGTAAGGATCAGGATGGATGATTGAAAACTACGTGAAGTAGATAGGGGAATGAAATGGATTCGTCGTGGAGATGAAGGTGGTGTTGGGATTGAGTCTCGTAGAGACTTCCTATGTATCCCCGTGGCAGGGAATCAAAGTCCGCGTAGTTTGGAATGAATGTGTCGGTATTACACTCTAGGCCACCCAAGGTGGTGGGAGAACTGACGTCAATGAGGATGGAATGACCGGGTGGTGGGCTTGAACCTCAGGGAGGCTTCCTACGTACCATGCCTTAGCATGGATCAAAGTACACATAGTTCGGGTTGGACGTCGGAGAACCGACATGAAGAAGGACCTTGGTCCAACGGGTGGTGGGACTTGAACCTCAGGGAGGCTTCCTATGTACCATGCCTTGACATGGATTAAAGTCCTCGTAGTTCGGGATGGTGTACAGTTTAATGTCATGCGGGACGGGGGTGAACCGACGTGAATGAGGTCGGAATGACCAGGTGGTGGGCTTGAACCTTAGGGAGGCTTCCTACATAACATGCCTTGACATGGATCAAAGACCACGTAGTTCAGAAAAAAAGGGGTTGTTGAACTGACATGGAGGGGTGTCCGAACAACTGGATGGTAGGGTCACAACGGCTTACCGCTGGATTGGGATGCAGTTTAACATCATGTGGGATGGGGGCGTGTCGGAGAACCGACGTGAATGAGGACCTTTGTCCATGTGGATGGTGGGCTTGAACCTCGTGAGGTTTCCTACGTACAATGCCTTGACATGGATCAAAGACCACATAGTTAAGGTGAAAATGGGGGCTTGGCACACTGACATGGAGACGGTTGGGGCCAGTTATTGTTGGGCTTGAACCTTAGGGAGGCTTCCTATGTACCATGCCTTGACATGGATCAAAGACCATGTAGTTCAGGTGAAAATGGGGTGTCGACGAACCAACATGAAGAAGGACCTTCGTCCGATGGGTGACGGGGCTTGAACCTCAGGGAGGCTTCCTACATTCCATGCCTTCACATGGATCAAATACCTCATAGTTAGGTTAGGGTTTCCACCGGTGAACCGATGTGAAGGTGAACCCGTGGGTCCACTGGTAGTCAGCTTGAACCTCATGAGTCTTCTTACGTACCATGTCTTGACATGGATCAAAGTCCCTATAGTTCAGGTGTGTCATTTGACGTCATGCTGGACGAGGTCATACAGTTTAACTTCATGCTAGACGAGGGCATACAGTTTAAAGTCATGCAGGACAAGGGCATTATCATGGTCGATTCTTACTCTAAGCCCACATGAGTCGTGCTCGGTGTGAGAAATAAGAGGCAGCAGAGACCTAACGATCACATCGCGAAGGGTGCGTCCGTGAGAAGCGAAAAGGGGCTTACGTGTCAGGCAGCCCATGGTGCTGGGACTTACTCCAGGATGGGGGCCCAAAGTGCGGCAAAGCGCAGAGGGAGAGGGATTTGGGACCGAAGAAAGGAGGTGCCTCATTCCCTATCACGCCCCCCACTGACCCTGACAGTGAGGAAGTACAGAGGTGCATGGGTGCTACCTTTCTCAATAAGGGATAGGGGACTTACACCAAGGTGGTTTCCATTACCCGCAGACAAACGCCACTCCCAGAAGGAGGATATCATCCCCTTTGGGGACCAGGGGGCATAAATAATGTCTGAGCTGGGGGACCCTGCACGTGAGGCATAGGGTCGGGTCACAGTTTAACGTCATGTGTTGAGGATGAGTTGTTTGGAAGTTTAACATACTGCAGCTCAGACAAGTTGGGTTTACTCTGCACCCCTAGGGCCTACATGACCGGTACCCTCTACTCCTTGTGGGAGGGAAGGCATCGGCAACGCTGTGTAGAAGGGGGTCGCAGAGCGAACCATCGAGGGGTTCATGTTATCGTGGCTATGCGAAGAAGAAATAGCCATTAGCGTTCCTATCCGAATAAGCATTTGGTGAAACAACGGTAAGGGTAGTGTCATCTAGGGTACTTTTAAATGACATCGTGCAAACCTGGAGGGTCGTACGGGAAGTGGAATTTCCAAACAGAGGGGCCCGCAGGCAGGGGCCTTGCGGAGCTCAGTTGCTTTGCATAGTGGAGGATGCTTGCGAAGGGGTGCGCTTCGCGAAGTGGAGTGCCTTGGCCTTATCATGGGGAATAGGTGCGAGTGGGAGGTGCTTCGTAAAGTGTAAGGGTGTTCGCGGAGCATAGCCTCGCGAAGCAGAGGTGCCTCGCAAAGCAAGGTGCCGTGAAGAAGTGTGCTTCACTTAGCATAGTAACCCTTCCTTGGCATGTGGATCACATGTATAGGATGGGTGTTTTGCGAAGCATAAACGCTACGCGACTTCCTGGGTCCCATTGGGGATCCCCTTTCTTTGCGAATTCCCTTAGGCTTCGCGAAGGGAATCCCTCTCGGATGAGGGGCTCAAAACGAGACAAGACGGAGGCCTCTCGCGAAGCAAAAATACCTCGCGGAGCTCATGATTCCAAGAGAGAAGAGTGTTTCACGATTTGAAAGTTGAAAAGACAAAAGGTTGGATTTCCCGTCCAAAGAGCTCAGGGGGAGCTCAGTATTTATAGGAAAGAGGTTCCGCGAAGCAGAACTTACGCGGTGCGAAGGGGGATTCAGTGCTTCACGGAGAGTCGCGAACGTCAGCCGGATTTACAGAGCATTACCACCTCTGGTGCTTCGTGGAGGGCTCGTGAACGTCAGGGCATTCGCGGAAAGTTACTGCCTATGTTGCTTCTTGGCGGGCTCGCGAACGTCATGGAATTCGCGGAGGGCAGATGCGGTGCTCGGGGGATTCACGTCTTGGCTTCATGAGGCAAGGCGTGGGGCCTCTTTTTCTTCGTTCTTTTCGTCGAATATTTTTTCGCCTACAAATTCCCCCCCTCAGACTTGGAGCCACAGAGGGATGAAGGATCAAAGTCTGAGGAAAATAGCCAAAATTTGCAGTATTTCGCGGTGATGACTTGTGAAGAGGGCGCGCGGGGCGGACGGGGGTCGTGTGGTCTGGTTGCGCTACGAAGCTCCGGGAAGCCTGAACATGCAGTGAAGCTCCGGGGTCTCCTTACTATAAATAGGTGGGCTGGCCTCTCTTTTTTCCTTTCCCTTCTCCATGACTTTGTCCTTTTGTGATCTCGATTCACGAAGCTCCGCGTACTCCATGTCTGCTCACCGCGAATCGAGCTTCGCAGCGAACCGTGAGTCTCTGACTCCGTGACTATGCCAAGCGAACATCTGCTTGCAAGCCGAGGCCAGGCACCATGTCTTGGATTTACGCCCGAGCTCCGTGAACGGGCTCCGCAAATGAGATTTGCGGTTAGACCTGAAATTTTTCCAAGTTCTAAAACCCGATGGCCCATCAAGAAGCTGTGTTGGGGGTGCTTGCAGACGCCGCCCGGAGGGATGAGATGACCAACTTTCTGGGCCTGGGGGAGCTAGTATGAAGCCACTCGGATCATAATTCTTTGATGGAACTCTTTTAAGAGAGCCAAAAGAACTATATGATGTGCAAGAAGCTACCCTTGTATGGCTTCGGGCTGAGGGATGACGTCTTCATCCCTGAGGCGAGCGGAGATGAGCCAGCTTGCTGGTTCAGGAGCACGTCATGTCAGTGCCAATGGTTCGGGGTGGCCGATGGTCATGCACGGGAGGACTTCACACTTGTCACCGCCGATTGTCTGTACAACCATCTGAACAAAATCGATGGGAAGACATTGCAACCGGAGTTTTCCCCTCCCATGTACCGCACCATATTGAAGGCACCTTTGGGGGATTTGAAGAAGGGGTGGTCCGATGAATGGGACCTGTGCCAGGGTGGCAACTTCACCAACGATTGGGCATGGGCCTACTGGGTAGGTGCCACATGTGAGGAGTTTGGGGCCGATCTGAGGAGAGTGGGCTTGTATGAGGCATCATAGGCCTCCCAATTCCACATTTATCAACTGAAACAGCTGATGTCAGAGTTGTTGAGGAGATGGTCATCTAGGACCAACACTTTTCACCTGCACCATGGGGATCTTGGCATCAGTCTGTGGGATGTCCATCAGATCTCGGGGGTCCCGATATTGGAAGCCATGTATGATGAGTTCCTCCCCATCATGAGCACGTGGGAGGATCTGGAGTAGATGTTGCAGCTGGAATTGGCATTGATGGGACTGGTCCTCGGAGATGACAAAGAGGCAGTGAGAGATGTCAACTTTAAGAAGTGGTTCAATAATTTCTTGAACCTCCCGGTGGACCGCGAGTTTCCCATGAGGCCTCGAACTTGTCCGAAGGGGGATCAATGGGGCAAGGAGAACTCGTATTGGCGGATCTTGGAGGAAATCCAACGGAAGACTTGGGGTTTTAGTGTCAATACTGAATAACAGTCGATAGTCAGGCTGGCGGTGTTTATCGCAGCCCTTATCTGTGGTTGGATCCTACCAGTGAGGGATACCAACATGGGGGTGCGGCCCAGGTCGTTCATCATGTCATCCATGATAGCCATAGGACGGTGGGTCAATCTATGGATTCCAATGCTCGCCAGATTGTACAAGATGTTGCGGCACATTAGCGAGGGCAAGAAGTCGCTGAGGATATGTGGACCCTTCCACCTTCTGTATGGGTGGATCACGGTGCACGTCAGGGGGGTTTACGAATACCCAAACCCTATCTCGCCACCGGGGTCGAACTTCCGCCCCTCCATTCTAAATACGGTCGGGAGCTTCCCAGTCAAATTAGCCATACCGATGGTGTTGAATCGGGTGTGGAAGGAAGACGAGTTTAACTTCCACCCATTTCCATTGCCGATGAGAGTACTCACCGATGATGGTCAGGGAATAGAAGAGAACCGGGCTTATCTCCTGGCCTTTCGAGGTGGAGTTTTGGTGGAACAGGTGGACTGTGAGCCGCTCTGTGAGCCGTACACCCAGTATCGGTTCGTGAGTCAGTTCTGGCGCCTGCAGCGGCTGACCCCACAGGTCTACTGGGAGGTGCGCCATGAGGAGCACCCGTGTGTGATGAGGAAATTGGGGATCATGTTCACATGGGAAGACGAAAAAATGCCAAATGCATTGCCTCCATCCACTGCTGCCTTCGGACTGGTGAAGGAGTATGCCATCAGCTGGGAGGCAGCTTATCTGGGGGAAATGTTGAAGCAGCCAACCATTCGGGCTAGCGACGGCGAGCCTCCCCTATCCCAAGGTCGGTGTCGGAGGGAAGCAAGGGCCTCTTGTGGTGGTGGGGCTGCTGTGGTGGTGAGACCTACACCGGCTGAGGATGAGGCAGCAGCGGTGTATCCGGTGCTCCCGGAAGAACAGACCCATCCAGAGGGGCCGCTGTAACAGCCCAAGATTTTATAAAAAATATTCTTTTTAATTTTATTAAAGTATTGTGTTGTAAGCTACACCAAAAGGAGCTTGCACAACACGCATCCTTGACTTGCCTTGCATTACACGCAATCGCAACCTTCCTCGATAGCGTGTGTGGTACGTAATACTGAGTTTCACGAAACAATGATATGCTATTAAAATATTATTAAAACTAGCCGTTATGAATAGTAATAACCACTTTTTAAATTTTAGAAATTTTAGCTCTCAAAATGGACTTCAGTTTTGGATTCGGAGTATCGAATTTAGCCTAAGGTGAAATTTTGGTACTTTTCGGATAACTTTCATATTCTGATGAATAGTGAAAATTACTAAATTATAATTAAAAACAACTTTTTTAATCGAAATAATTAATAGTGATAAATCATTAATTTGAGTAGTTTTAAAGTATATTTAGAATATATTTTTACAATTTAATACAATGTTGGTCATTGGATGTAATTTCACATTTAAACTAGACATAAACAAGTGTCAATCTTTTGATAGATATTGTTTCTTAAAAACACGCTATTTGTTTTAACAGCGGGATTTAATTATAAAATTAATTAATGCAACTTATATGTTGGGAATTTTGTAAAATAGAAATCCTTTTTGAATTCGGAATATCAATTATAGCTTAGGGTGAAATTTTGGCATTTTTCTGAAAAACTTCAATTTTTGATGAATAGTGAAACCACTAAGTGGTAGGTTAAAAACTGAATTTTGCATAAAACTTAATTTTACCGCTTCTGTGAATGGAATTTCGAAAATCCGAGAGACACGGTTAATATCAAGGACTAAAATGTGGTTCAATGAGATGAAAATAATTTTTGGTGAATAGTAACTTTTTACTTTTTTTTACCGCGGTTAATAGTAAATAGGGTAACTAAGGGTAAATATGATATTAATATTACCCTAACACATGTCCTAATCCTATTGGACAAGTGTATCTCGACCAAAAACAACCTTAAGTGTAAAATATTATCATTTAGGCCCACTTGGATTAGATTAGGACATTTATTATTATTTAATTCAAAGAAGAGTTAAAAGAGTTAAAATCAAAGTTTATTTACTAAAACATTTTTAATATGGGGTTATACATAAGATAAATTCGATTTTAAATATTCATTAGAAAGATAAAAAGATTTACTACATGATGGTATTTTATTTGTAATTTTTAGACATCAAATAATTTAATTTATTTATTACACAGTGATGATGCAGTAATTATCTTATTAATGAAATATTGACATAATTGATGTTATAAACACCAAAATAAATATAATTTGAGACTTTTTATGAATTCCACTAATTTTCTAGGTTACTATGATATATTAGTGTTGATTTAATCAACTTGGTTCGAACATATAATTCTGTTATGACTTTCACAAAAATCATATATCAAATAGTGTCAAAATTGACACAAAATAGTTTTTAAATCAAATATTATATTATTAATTGTTATTTTATTCCTAAAAATCTAAAGTTCGGCCAAATGACTTAGATAAGGATATATGTATTAATAATATACAATTTGGGGTTCGTTTGGCATGTTATAGTAAGTGTATTTACCATATAGTGAAAGAAAACAAAAAGACACGGTAAAAGTTAAATTATTTAACTTAGAGTTAAATCTAATTGATAAGGTTAAAATAATACCCTAAACTTGTCTAAATCTTATTGGTTGATAGGATTTCGACCCATACCCACTTTAGCTTCGAAATAAGACCCTTTGGAACCATTATAAACCGATTTTGACTTTAATATAAAATAATATTTTGAGGTATTCCTAAGGTGCCCCTCTCCTCCCTTATAAAAGGACACCTCCTCCCCCTCCTCCTCACACCAATTTGAGCACTCAAGCTCGGCCAACCCCTGCCAAAATCTCTTCTCCACTTCCCTAGCAACATCCTAGAGGTTCTGGTCTTACTCAAAGACCAATTTTAGTTCCCTAAGAGGAGGTCTCCAAAAGGCGCTTCAAAGAATAGGTAATTACCGTTACCAATTCTTTCATCTTTATTTCTTCTTCCACTTCTTCTTCTTAGGTTGTTTCATTATGAAGTAATAACATCAGTATAAATCATATACTGATATGTTATTATAAGTATGAAACAACCCTATTTCACCATCTATCCATCCTACGGAAAAAGAAATCACTGCGCGTGCGTACGTACGGAATACCGTCTCCACGCCGTGGTGTAATCTATTTTCCACCACCACCTTACATGGATGGGTATAATGGTGTAAAGAATAACTATACATAGTTATTAAAACATCATATTGATTCTGATATATTGTATAATCCACTCCAATTCAATTCAATATTTATAGAAATGATATCATCGCTCGTGCGTACGTACGGACTACCGTCTCCACGACGCGATGAGATTCATTCTCCATGTTAACCATTTAAGAATGATTATAATGTATATATAAGAAATAATAATGAAATAAATTACATTATAAAACTACTGGATTTATGTATATATATACATATGTATGTCATCTACTTACTTCCATTTCAAGACAATAAGGAAAGGAAAACAGCGTTCATGCGTACGTACGGACTACCGTCTCCATGAACGGTGTTTTTCATTTTATTTATCTACCTATTATATATATATATATATACTGAATATATATGATATATAAATCATATTTTATATTCTGGAAGTGAGTAAATCATGATATAAGTAATAATGATGTCAAGAAAAACAAGTCAAAACACCTACGATAAATGGAACGATTTTACCCAAAACGCTTCTTTAACATGGAATTTACAAAAGAACGGGTAATATAATGTCATAAGTGAACCATATATGATATCATAACAATGAATATGATTCTGTAATAAGTCAATAACATGATTTAAATCATTATACAGGAGGTTCGGACACGTACAAGCAAGTCGGACCTAAGGTAAGGGAAATATCACAATCTCATTTTTATCCGAGATTGTTTATTCGTAAGTATTTACTAGGGTGTATTTTATCATCCACATCCATGTTTCATCAATATGTAATATTATTTCCATCCACCTACAATTTTTTAAATCCATTTTTACCCTTCGGTGAGTTTTTAGTAAAAGAAATGAAAGGAATCTTTTGATGTTTTTCGTACGAGGTACTTTTTGACTTTTCCGACAAAAGTACGAAGAATGTTTTTTTTAACTTATACGGCACGAACGGATTTATACTGTTTTATAAAGCCTTATTTTCATGAAGCTTCCTCTATAATATTTCATGACTATTTTCAATAAAATCTCTTTCTTTTAAAATTGCATGATGTTTTTTGAAAAGAAATTGATTTTGAAGAAGAAAGGATATTTTCCTCAAGAATTCAATTCAAGTGTTTTATCAAAATTATTTTCCATCTAAGATAATAAAGGGTTCTGTTTCTATCCATATTTTTACATTGATTTGACTATGTTTTGATGGAATTATGTTTATGAATTCCTTTATCTTATATGAATTGATTTATGATGTCATGATGTTTCAAGAATCCCATTTTTGTTACATGTGTTATGCGATGATGTATGTTTTATGATTATGTGGCACACATAAGAAAGGATTCATTATAAGATGGGTGGGACCTATATCTCCCTCCAATGCATTGGGTAAAGATTTTATATCTCATGAGATAGACAGGGCTGGAACGGTAGGTTATACCGGTTCAGTGAAATAGGACTGAAACGAGGGTTACTCGATTCAGAAAGGGACTTTGTCCACTAAGATAGTCTTGGAAATTAGTCTTGACTAACAAGAAATGATTCTCTATGATTATGTGTGTATTCCACAAAGTTTCATGTTTTAAGTTATGATTATTGGGATTACTTTTTCACTGCCATGATTTATCCCATGATTATGAAATTATGCTCTCTTTTGCAGGTTATGATTTCCAAAATGCTATGTTCTTATGAATATGATGTGATTGATATTTATTTTTTTTACCCTTACTGAGCATTTGAGCTCAGCCTTTTATGTTTTCTTTTCCCCAGGATATAAAGAAAGGTTTTAGGTAAAAAAAAAGGAGGAAGATCTTTATGGGAGATTTTGAAGATCTTTCACCACGATTAGAAGATTATAGTCCGAGTTTCCAAAGACACTAAACTATTACGGTCCTTATGTGTGTGTTTTTGTAATGTACTAAGTATTCCGCAAAAGTAATGTAATGTCAATGTACGTCAAGATACGGGTCTCTACAGTTGGTATCAGAGGAAAGGTTTAGTCAACCTTTGGAAACTAGGATGCGAAAACGTTAGTGAGATCCCTAGAGATATTTCTAAGGTATGTCTAGGGATGCCCCTAAGGATAAGTATACGTATAGGATATATTCCTAGAACTATGGTAAAGATATTAGATTAAACCTAAGAAGTTAGTTATTGAGGATACTTTCCCTTTACTATGTTGTTTTCTCTAGCATGATTTTTGATTCTCACAAAATTATTTTTGTGTTTTAGTTAATGGAGGGAACCAAAAGGAATTCAATTAACATTGAATCCAATGGACAAATTGGTGACTATGAGCAACAAAATTGTGTAATGCCTAGAGAGAAATATGTTGTGATTATTCCGAATCAATCATCGCGATATATGATTAACAAGGTGAAATTTAGTGGTATGCCTAATTCATCAAAGAAGAGGAAGATAGACTATTATGCATGTTCGCATGTTGAGGATCATAAAGAAAGGAAGATTGAGATTTCTAAAGAAGGGAAGAAGAACCTTGAGGAATACCTCAAATGGAGGGACCGATGTTATCTGTGTGGAGAAAAGGGTCATAGAGTGACAGACTATTATGGAGTTCAATGTCTTATTTGTGGAGAACATGGGCATTACCCAACTCAATGCCCTGACCTAAAAAGTTACTTCTAAATCAAGGAAGGACTTATTCCAGGATAATCATTGATGTGGATGGACTGAAGTGTTTTGGTATTCAAGAATAATGTTGTTGAGGTACTTTTATGGTGTGTTGAAATATTTAAGTATTGGTCTATTGTGGTTTTCAATAATTTTAAGGTACCGGTAACTATGAAAAGTGATTCAAATATTTTGGAAAGTAGATGATAAGTGCATAATGAAAGGATAAGAAGATAATGAGATGTTTGATTGTATTCATGAGCTCATGATTGATATAAGGACTAAGTGATATCATGGTGTTAGTATATAGAATTTTTAGGATTTTGGTATGTGGAAAGAGTTAACTTTTAATAGAATTCGTGTTTTCAATAAGGTTCAATGGGTATTCAAGAGAGTACAAGATTAAGGCCTTTGAATGTTTGGAATGTGACCAACAAGATATATCTTATGATATATGGGGATCAACGATGGTATTAAATCTCTGGTAATCGTTTTCACTATGTTATGAGAATGGACTGCAGTATTATGGATAAGCCTAAAGATTGGAATGGATTATGTTGGACATAAGTTAGTATTGTTTAAGGATAGAAGTTTTTTCGATATTATTGATGGGATGTTATAGTAATATAGTTTTAGAAAAAAGACAACCTGCAGGACGGGCGACAGCCCATCGCTTCGGACAAGGCTGTGGGAATTGAACCCACAACCGAAGTGCGACTGGCCTTTATCGCCTACCACTGGCCTATAGGAAGTCCCTGTTTAGTATAAACTAGTTTTATTATATTAAGAAGTATGATATATGAAGTATAAGTCCATTTTAGGAACCATATATGATTAATCTCACTATAGATCGACTTATGCATATAATTTTTGCTAACCTTTTGTTTGAGACAGATGGAATGACCCGTCATTCTATCACATGATCTGCTAACACTTCATGAATAACAAATTCAACTTCATTTATTTAAGAGATGAAGTGGAAATTGTTCAAGGCACGAACAACAGTGAGATTGTACCAAAATAAAGTAAGTATTTATTCTAATTCAAATTTTCAACTTTAGGGAAATGATCTTGAAAACCAAAAATGTTGTCCTAGTGATCTTATACCTGATGAATCAGATGGTACCTTATATCATCACAAATCTATGGATTTGTGATTACTGGCTTTTCCATAGCCATGTTCTCTACCACTCTCCATCAGAACATGATGGTTAGATTTCTCTTCCATATCCATATTTTCACCTATGTGGAAACCCAATGATTAGTTTATTTGGGTAACCGTTACGTTTCATACTTTTGTTTTTAAAGATTGGTTTTCATATTCCTTTTTACGATGTGGGTTTCTATTAAAGAAACTTTCGAATAGTAAACCATTTATAACCCCGACGAATTTCGAGGGCGAAATTCATTTTAAGGGGGGTAGAATGTAACAGCCCAAGATTTTATAAAAAATATTCTTTTTAATTTTATTAAAGTCTTGTGTTGTACGCTACACCAAAAGGAGCTTGCACAACACGCATCCTTGACTTGCCTTGCATTACACGCAATCGCAACCTTCCTCGATAGCGTGTGTGGTACGTAATACTGAGTTTCACGAAACAATGATATACTATTAAAATATTATTAAAACTAGCCGTTATGAATAGTAATAACCACTTTTTAAATTTTAGAAATTTTAGCTCTTAAAATGGATTTCATTTTTGGATTCGGAGTATCGAATTTAGCCTAAGGTGAAATTTTGGTACTTTTCGGATAACTTTCATATTCTCATGAATAGTGAAAATTACTAAATTATAATTAAAAACAACTTTTTTAATCGAAATAATTAATAGTGATAAATCATTAATTTGAGTGGTTTTAAAGTATATTTAGAATATATTTTTACAATTTAATACAATGTTGGTCATTGGATGTAATTTCACATTTAAACTAGACATAAACAAGTGTCAATCTTTTGATAGATATTGTTTCTTAAAAACACGCTATTTGTTTTAACAGCGGGATTTAATTATAAAATTAATTAATGCAACTTATATGTTGGGAATTTTGTAAAATAGAAATCATTTTTCAATTCGGAATATCAATTATAGCTTAGGGTGAAATTTTGGCATTTTTCTGAAAAACTTCAATTTTTGATGAATAGTGAAACCACTAAGTGGTAGGTTAAAAACTGAATTTTGCATAAACCTTAATTTTACCGCTTCTGTGAATGGAATTTCGAAAATCCGAGAGACACGGTTAATATCAAGGACTAAAATGTGGTTCAATGAGATGAAAATAATTTTTGGTGAATAGTAACTTTTTACTTTTTTTTACCGCGGTTAATAGTAAATAGGGTAACTAAGGGTAAATATGATATTAATATTACCCTAACACATGTCCTAATCCTATTGGACAAGTGTATCTCGACCAAAAACAACCTTAAGTGTAAAATATTATCATTTAGGCCCACTTGGATTAGATTAGGACATTTATTATTATTTAATTCAAAGAAGAGTTAAAAGAGTTAAAATCAAAGTTTATTTACTAAAACATTTTTAATATGGGGTTATACATAAGATAAATTCGATTGTAAATATTCATTAAAAGCTAAAAAGATTTACTACATGATGGTATTTTATTTGTAATTTTTAGACATCAAATAATTTAATTTATTTATGACACAGTGATGATGCAGTAATTATCTTATTAATGAAATATTGACATAATTGATGTTATAAACACCAAAATAAATATAATTTGAGACTTTTTATGAATTCAACTAATTTTCTAGGTTACTATGATATATTATTGTTGCTTTAATCAACTTGGTTCGAACATATAATTCTGTTATGACTTTCACAAAAATCATATATCAAATAGTGTCAAAATTGACACAAAATAGTTTTTAAATCAAATATTATATTATTAATTGTTATTTTATTTCTAAAAATCTAAGGTTCGGCCAAATGACTTAGATAAGGATATATGTATTAATAATATACAATTTGGGGTTCGTTTGGCATGTTATAGTAAGTGTATTTACCATATAGTGAAAGAAAACAAAAAGACACGGTAAAAGTTAAATTATTTAACTTAGAGTTAAATCTAATTGATAAGGTTAAAATAATACCCTAAACTTGTCTAAATCTTATTGGTTGATAGGATTTCGACCCATCCCCACTTTAGCTTCGAAATAAGACCCTTTGGAACCATTATAAACCGATTTTGACTTTAATATAAAATAATATTTTGAGGTATTCCTAAGGTGCCCCTCTCCTCCCTTATAAAAGGACACCTCATCCCCCTCCTCCTCACACCAATTTGAGCACTCAAGCTCGGCCAACCCCTGCCAAAATCTCTTCTCCACTTACCTAGCAACATCCTAGAGGTTCTGGTCTTACTCAAAGACCAATTTTAGTTCCCTAAGAGGAGGTCTCCAAAAGGCGCTTCAAAGAAGAGGTAATTACCGTTACCAATTCTTTCATCTTTATTTCTTCTTCCACTTCTTCTTCTTAGGTTGTTTCATTATGAAGTAATAACATCAGTATCACTCATATACTGATATGTTATTATAAGTATTAAACAACCCTATTTCACCATCTATCCATCCTACGGAAAAAGAAATCACTGCGCGTGCGTACGTACGGAATACCGTCTCCACGCCGTGGTGTAATCTATTTTCCACCACCACCTTACATGGATGGGTATAATGGTGTAAAGAATAACTATACATAGTTATTACAACATCATATTGATTCTGATATATTGTATAATCCACTCCAATTCAATTCAATATTTATAGAAATGATATCATCGCTTGTGCGTACGTACGGACTACCGTCTCCACGACGCGATGAGATTCATTCTCCATGTTAACCATTTAAGAATGATTATAATGTATATATAAGAAATAATAATGAAATACATGACATTATAAAACTACTGGATTTATGTATATATATACATATGTATGTCATCTACTTACTTCCATTTCAAGACAATAAGGAAAGGAAAACAGCGTTCATGCGTACGTACGGACTACCGTCTCCATGAATGGTGTTTTTCATTTTATTTATCTACCTATTATATATATATATACTGAATATATATGATATATAAATCATATTTTATATTCTTGAAGTGAGTAAATCATGATATAAGTAATAATGATGTCAAGAACAACAAGTCAAAACACCTACGATAAATGGAACGATTTTACCCAAAACGCTTCTTTAACATGGAATTTACAAAAGAACGGGTAATATAATGTCATAAGTGAACCATATATGATATCATAACAATGAATATGATTCTGTAATAAGTCAATAACATGATTTAAATCATTATACAGGAGGTTCGGACACGTACAAGCAAGTCGGACCTAAGGTAAGGGAAATATCACAATCTCATTTTTATCCGAGATTGTTTATTCGTAAGTATTTACTGGGGTGTATTTTATCATCCACATCCATGTTTCATCAATATGTAATATTATTTCCATCCACCTACAATTGTTTAAATCCATTTTTACCCTTCGGTGAGTTTTTAGTAAAAGAAATGAAATGAATCTTTTGATGTTTTTCGTACGAGGTACTTTTTGACTTTTCCGACAAAAGTACGAAGAATGTTTTTTTTAACTTATACGGCACGAACGGATTTCTACTGTTTTATAAAGCCTTATTTTCATGAAGCTTCCTCTAAAAGATTTCATGACTATTTTCAATAAAATCTCTTTCTTTTAAAATTGCATGATGTTTTGTGAAAAGAAATTGATTTTGAAGAAGAAATGATATTTTCCTCAAGAATTCAATTCAAGTGTTTTATCAAAATTATTTTCCATCTAAGATAATAAAGGGTTCTGTTTCTATCCATATTTTTACATTGATTTGACTATGTTGTGATGGAATTATGTTTATGAATTCCTTTATCTTATATGAATTGATTTATGATGTCATGATGTTTCAAGAATCCCATTTTTGTTACATGTGTTATGCGATGATGTATGTTTTATGATTATGTGGCACACATAAGAAAGGATTCATTATAAGATGGGTTGGACCTATATCTCCCTCCAATGCATTGGGTAAAGATTTTATATCTCATGAGATAGACAGGGCTGGAACGGTAGGTTATACCGGTTCAGTGAAACAGGACTGAAACGAGGGTTACTCGATTCAGAAAGGGACTTTGTCCACTAAGATAGTCTTAGCAATTAGTCTTGACTAACAAGAAATGATTCTCTATGATTATGTGTGTATGCCACAAAGTTTCATGTTTTAAGTTATGATTATTGGGATTACTTTTTCACTGCCATGATTTATCCCATGATTATGAAATTTTGCTCTCTTTTGCAGGTTATGATTTCCAAAATGCTATGTTCTTATGAATATGATGTGATTGATATTTATTTTGTTTACCCTTACTGATCATTTGAGCTCACCCTTTTATTTTTTCTTTTCCCCAGGATATAAAGAAAGGTTTTAGGTAAAAAAAAAGGAGGAAGATCTTTATGGGAGATTTTGAAGATCTTTCACCACGATTAGAAGATTATAGTCCGAGTTTCCAAAGACACTAAACTATTACGGTCCTTATGTGTGTGTTTTTGTAATGTACTAAGTATTCCGCAAAAGTAATGTAATGTCAATATACGTCAAGATACGGGTCTCTACAGCCGCCACCGAGGGGATTCCGCAGGATATCCACACAGGCTCCGTGGAAGCGGTTGCGCCATATCGACATGCCAGAGAATACTATTTTCCTAGAGGCCTGGGACATTTGGGATGTTAACTGGCAACACCTTACTCCACCCGATATATGGGAACACATAAACTGTCTTGGGATGGTTTTATCGGGTATAGGCCCTGTCCAGACTGGTTTCATGGTGTCTTCGGCGGAGGCAGAGTAGTATCTGGATGAGCTGGAGGACTATGTACATTCCAATGGTGTCCCATTCCCAATGACAGACCGGGTGAGGATACTGGTGGATCGGACGGTTCCCCTATAGCTGTCGGCCTCCGAACTAAGTGAGCGCTTCCCCCTGCCAGAAGAATCAGACAAATACTTTGGGGAAGACGAGGCCGGTGGAGGGAGCCCGTTGGAGGATGGCGAAGTCAGTGATCAAGACTCGGATCTCGACGATTTCGTAGAGGCTCTCGAGGTAACATTTCAATTTTCCTTCTTCAGGGTCCTCTCTTAGGACATTATGGAAATCTTAAAAACATCTGAACCGTGCAGGAAGAACTTGTACGCAGACCTCGTTCTCTCCCCTCGGTGGGTGATAACACAGGACCGTTAGAACCAGTGCCTGCAGCTGCGTCCAGTTCTATGTCTGGCGGGGTTAGAGCACCCGAGGTGGCTCCTCCAGAATCTCCAGACCTTCCGAAAATATACGGAGGACCACGCCTCAGGGTTCCGTCAGCATCGACTCAGGAGAAGCACCAGCATTTTGATCTCTATAAGTCTTCTCCACTGAATTCATTATCTGGCGTACGTAGATCATGCCAACTGATGTCCATGCCCTTCCCCGTCACGTACAGTTCTACAACTAGCATGGGCCACTGCGGCGAGGCAGGTCGGGATGTCTGGTGGCATCCCTCCTAGGGGCATGCTAGTGATAGTGGAGATAGTTACCCCATCTACCCGAGCTGCAGCACTCCCTATCATTGGTGGGACCACAAGTAGGGTCATTCCTGCGGTTATTGAGGTGGATTCCGATTATGAGGATCGGTTGGTCGACCCAATTCCCGCCACACCTTCTACGGTGCCAGATGTCGTGCTGGATTCAACGCCAGATGCAGATCCTGCTAAAGATTTCTTACAGGCGTATCCTACATACGATCCTGCCAAACGCGCGGACTGGGACGAAATGGCCTCCGATGAAGAGGACAGTAAAATAGTCTGCCACCGATCATGGAAGTTGATCACGCGCTTCATCAACGACACCCCCAAGCACTTTGGTTGAATGATATGGACAGACTCCGCTCGTGACTGTGTGAACTGTGCGCTGGGGGAGTGGATGCCCAACGCCCTCATACGATCATCTGAGATCTCATGGAAGAGAAGATCCGAGAGTATGATCGCGGGCTCAGTGTGGGCTGGCAGCAGAGGAAGGCGATGAACATCAACAAGCTCCAGGAGGCTGAAAATGAAGTCCAACACCTACAAATCCGGGAGGATGAGTACTCAGCCTCCCTCAATGCATAATCTGAGCTGATCTCACGATTGAAGGCCCATCTGGCAGAGGCAGAAGAGTGTATGAGGCAGGCTTCCGGAGAGATGGCTGCCATTTAGGCTGACATAGAGAGGGCTCAAGCTGTAGCTGATGAACTTCACCCCATCGCTGCTGGGGAGGAGCAGGAGCTGAGTCGGTGGAAGCAATTCCTAGATGCCACAAGTTAAAGGGTGGTGAAACTACAACGCTCTTTTGATGGGGTCAATCCGTCCATGGGGGGAGTGTACCCTCGGGTACTGTAATGAGTACAAACCCTTAAATGTACTTTCGTGCTTTAATTTTTTTTTAAATTTTGTAGAATGCACGAGTTCCGTTGTTTTCACTGGTTCATTTTTCATCCTTACAATGTTTTTGGGACATCCAGCGACAATTCCCTAAGCTCACGTGGGTCGGGCCCGATGTAAGAAACAAGAGATAGTCGTCTCATAGTCCCATCCAAACATAGGAGTGTAAACCAAGCTTCGGGAATCCGGGGTTTGGATAACCGGTCCGGATTTCCAGGAAATAGGAGAGACCTGGTCGGAGAAGGATGTTCTCAGAACAGCCAAATTACCGTTTTTTTCAGCGCGCTCCTGTGCACGAATGGTGCAATGCCATGGGTGCTAAAATCGGTCCGAACAGGTGGTAATGGGAAGTGTGAATCATGATACCCAAGATTCGGAACATTGTGAGGGTGACGTGACAATAAAGGAAAACCATTAACCATGGCAGAAAAATGGTATCCTTACTGCGTTAGCCTGAAATGGGGAAAATAAATGAGAGTCGACCATTGACCATGTTCGCAACACAGGGCCTAACACAAATATCATCAATTAGTCTTCGGAGACTTTGGCCCAGGACAGCAGGCGGACCATAGATCGAGCATCCATATTGTTAGGGGGTCCCTCCAAACATGACCAGTCTTCTGGAATTTTGGCCCAAGACAGTAGGTGGACCATAGGTCAGGCATCTATACTGTTAGGGGGTCCCTCCAGATGTGAAAGAGGATGAGGATCTGAATAAAGGGAAACACAAAGCATGGGATTTGGAGTGATGGTTTGTTTGAACAGAATCCAATACTCTTGAAATTACGGCACTGTGGTGGGAGTACGCTAGATGGGCGCATCAGTTTGATCATGGACCATTCCTTTCAGACAGGACCTCTCTGGAGAGGGGGTTTGTCGCTTCCCAATGTCATATTGGGGCATCCTGGACTTGTTCAGGGAAGATTTATAGTTTGATGGTTCCCCACGAGGGGTCAGGCCATGGGCTGGAAATGGGGAGGAACAGGACTTATGATTCCTATGGGCTGGACCCTAGGAAAAATACCAGGGTGTCTCTACGTATCCCATGAGGATGGGAATCAAGCGACACATAGTTCTAGAAGCACAGTTTAACGTCATGTGGGACGAATAGAAGCCTGGTTGCGCCAGTACACATCCAACCAAAACTACTAAGCCCATGGGAGTCATGCTTGGTGTGGGAAATAAGAAGTAATGGAGAACTTTCTCGACCCAGGAATGGGAAGGTTAGGGTGAAGGGACGCTCGGTTAATATTGGCCCAATGACACTAACATGTCCATGTGGCACACCTAGATGCGTGAAGAGGTTGAGCCAAGTATGTTGGAATTCCACTTGAACATGATGAAGTGGAAATGTGTGAATCATGATGCTCAAGATTTGGATCACAATGATGGAGGCGTGACGATGGAGGATGACTGTTGATCGTGGCGGAAACGCAGCATCCATATTGCATTAGCCTGGAATGGGGATAGACAAATGAGGGTCGACCATTGACCATGTTCGAAATATAGGACCATGTCACAAATGTCGTTAGAAATCCATAGGGATTTTGGCCCGAAACGTTTGGAGAGGCCTTAGGCCCAACATCCGTAGAGAGCCCTTAAGCCTAGAATCCATGTCTTCTGAGGGTCCTTTTGGATGTGGAAGAAGATGAGGATCCAAATAGCGATCTCAGGAAGCTTGGTCATGGGACGAGGGGAATGTCCCCATGAAAATCCCACACTCCGGGATCTTTTTCAAAACGTATCTAAATATGACAACGAGACATATTAGATAGAGGGAGTCGAGTCCCTTCCCATAGAGAGATCTTAGTTTAGGGTCGTAGAATTCAGACCATGGATGGGAGGAAACACAGGAGGCACGTGGCGGGTAATTACGAAAAACCTGACGTGAATGGGAACCGGGGATGTGTACGGTGTGGTAAACAACCCATCGTGAATGGGTACATAATCCCATAACACATCGTATAACCTCCTTGAGAGAGGTTTTAGGTCAGGGGACCGAAAACGATAGTTGATCTAGGCCTAATCAAAGTAAAAAGGCATTCCTATGTACCCCATGGGGATGGGGATCAAGTTGCATGTAGTTCTTGAAAGGGTCTTAGTTTAAGGTCTTAGAACTCGGACCATGTAGGGGTAAGGAGAGCAGGGGACACACGGTAAGGTGGTTACAAAACCCAACGATGGGGACATAATCCCTACTTACCATGTGCTCTCTGGGGAAGTGCTCGAGTCGAGGGACCGAACACTGAAGTTAGGTTGGGCCAGCGGGGAAGTGCTCGGGCGCTCCTACGTATCTCATAAGGATGTGAATCAAGTCATACATAGTTCTAGAGGGTGGCACGGTAAGGTACCAGTGCCAGGGAAAAAAAGGGGAGTGCGGGCGTGGCCCTTGCACTAAAAGAAGCATAATTTGATAAATCTTGTTTGTCCTTTAAGGTGAGTGGTTTTTTTTGTGAAGCGATAGACATAGGGGAGAAATTCCTGGTGTCTCCACAAGAATAAAGTTGTAGTAGGCATTGAAAAATGGTATGGAACGTGACCAATACCCAATGTGATTTCCTCTACAATGAGTTCATCACAATGTAGTGTCGTTTTTCGTCGTGCGGCCAGGACGATAATGTCACAGTTTTGGGTCGTGTGATAGGACCGAGCATGCATTTGAATGTTATGCAGCATAGACGTAGTAGAGACGATGCTAGGTGGGGAATTTATATGGTGTCATGTGACATGACCGACATGGATGGGGACATGATCCCACATCACACCGTACGCAGTTCCGAGATAGGAACCTTGGGCCAAGGGGCCCAAATTAAGGTAAAAAGGAAAGAGGCATGAGGAACTAGCTCCCATCTAATCTGGACTCGGAGACAAGACGTCTGGGTGACCCATTTCATCCCATGGGGATGAGGATCGAGCCGCACATATCCCTTAATGAGGATCTTAGTTTATGGTCTTAGAGCTCGGACCGTGGGAGCCCCGAAGGACGCTGTATTGCAGCTTTGTCCCCCTGACGTGAAAAGGTGCACTGAGGGATAGTGCCAAGGGTGTCGAGATTCCACATGGACATGATGGAGTGGAACATAACATGAATCATGCAACCAACATTCGAGGCCTTAATGGGATGGCGTGACGACGGAGGATTACTGCTGACCATGTTCGCAACACAGCATCCTGTCACGTTAGCCTAAAATGGAGACAAAAAAATGAGCATCGACCGCTGAACATGTTCGCAATGCGGGATTTGTATTAATTTTTTGTATGAAACCCTCAGGGGTGTTGGCCCATAACGGTAGGAGAGCCCTTAGGCGTGGTATCCAGGTCATTATTGGGGGTCCCTCCGGGTTTGAAAGATGATGGAAGCCCGAATGAAGGGGAGAAAAAAACTTGACAAGTGGAAGGAACTTGACCAAGTTGAATCTGACACTCTTGGTCCTAGACTAGAGTACTCTTAACACGTGGGAGAACCACTACAAGGGGTCGAGGGACTCAACTTGAGGGCATCCAAGAGATGGAAGGGTCCTAGGACAAAGGGTGGCAAAGTGCCAAAAATCTTGTACCATACCTATGTATCCCCCTCTTGGAGAGGGACAGGACAAGGGGCCTACGTGACCGGGAGATCGAGATATCTCTAAGAGGTGAGGCTAGACCCAAAGTCTAGATATTCGGGTGGTCCTATGTATCCCATAAAGATGGGAATCAAACCATACGTAGTTCTAAGGGTGCCTTTTAATGTCATGCGGGATAGAAAATAGGAGGGATAATTCTTAGAATGGGGTGTGTGTGGTGCAGCTATTGCAAACCTGACGTGAATGAGGACGTAATCCCACACCACGCCACATGGTCCCGTAGTCAAGGTCTCGAAGGCAGGACAGAAGAGACAAATTATTTGAACTCAAACTGGACCCATAGACAGGAGGTCTATGCATTCCTACGTATCCCATGAGGATGGGAATCAAGCCAGACGTAGTTCTTATAAGATATTAGTTTATGGTCTTAGAGCTCAGACCATGGTTGGATGGAAACTTTACAAGTAAGCGCATACATTGACCCGATCCCTAATCCCATGTGAGTTAAAATCGGTGTGGGAAACAAGGGAGGAAGATCCTTATCACAATACCTGGAACGTCCATCGAGGGGAAGTCGGTGAAGAGCCCCTAAGGAAACCTTTAACGCGGCTTTATTCCCCTAACGCACAGATGTGTACTGAGTAATAATATCAAGAGTTTCGAAGCTCTACTTGGACATGATGGGGATGGAGAAGGATGTGAATCATGTAACCGACATTTTGGGATTAATGGGTTTGGCATGGCGATGGAGGGTTACTACTAACTGTGGCAGAAAAGCAGTATCTATATCACATTATCCTTAAATGGGAACAACAAACGAGCATCAACCGCTGACCGTATTTTCAACGTGGGATTTTTATCGATTTGTTGCCAAAAACCCTCGGGGGCGTTGGCCCGTAACGGTAGGAGAACCCTTGGGCATTGTATCCAGGTCGTTCATGGGGGTCCCTTTGGGTGTGAAAGGTGATGAAAGCCCTGATGAAGAGGAACAAAAAGCCTGAAAAGCAGGTGCGGACGTGTCTGAGTAGAGTCTGACATTCCAGGTAACTAAACTAGAGTACCCTTAGGCACATTGGTGAACAGCCTAAAAGGGGCGACAAAGTGGCTCAGGAGGGAGAGGTACATGGCCTAGTCATTACAAGCCTGGCGTGAATGAGGACATAGCCCCACAACATACTATATACTCCCCTATCCGGGGAAGGGTAGGCCAAGGGGCCAAGGTGGGATGGAGATTTTCGGAATATGGGGCTAGGCCCGAAGCCTAGACATTCGGGTGGTCCTACGCATCCTGTAAAGATGGGAATCAATCCATACATAGTTCTTGAAGATACCCAGGGGCAGGATACCCTAACGAGGATGTGTATGGCATGGTGAGTAACCCGACGTGAATGAGGACATTATCCCATTCTACGTCACTTAGTCCCATAAGAGAGAACTTGGGCCAGGGCCCCGAAAAGGCCAAGGGGCCTGAGGCTAGGCCTTTGGTTAGGAAGGCCTGGCCCACTCGCAGTTTAACATCTTGCAATGAGGACGAGGGTCGAGGAATAGTATTCCCTGGACAGGAGAGGTGTACGGCACGACGGGTAACCCGACGTGAATGAGGACGTAATCCCACACCACACCATACACTCTGGGTACGAACTTGGGCTAAGGAGCCCGAGAAGGCCGAGGGGCCTGAGGCTAGGCCTCGTTCAGGAAGGCCTGACCAACTTGAAGTTTATCGTCTTACAGTAAGGACGAGGGGAGGGAAAAGTGTCTCATCCAGGGATGTGTGTGGAATGGTAAGTAACCCAACATTAATGAGGACATGATCCCACACCATACTGCATAATCCCATCATAGAGAATCTGGGCCAGGGGCCCGACGGTTGGCCCTGACCGGAAAGAGTTCGACACTTCGGGACGGGGCATAAAGAATCACTACACTTAGTGTTTGGGACATTTTGGGGTGGACCCAAAGATCCAGGGCGGTTGTTGATCATGTTCAAAACATAGCGTCCCTATGGTGACCCGAGATGGGAGCAATAAATGAGCATCGACCACTGACTACATTCTAAACGCGGGACTTGTATCGGCTTGTTGCTCGACATCATCGAGGGCGTTGGCCTGAAGTGGTAAGAGATCTCTTATACATAGAATCCATACCATTCAGGGGCCCTTCCAGACAAGGAAAGTGATGGAATCCCAGTCAAGGAGTGGGTGGAGCATAGCTATACCCATCTACGAAAGAGGTAAACATCTCCAAGGAGGGGGGCGTACAACCGGGTCGAGGCTAACTTGATGTGAATTGGGGTGAAAATATGCTCCCTGACATATGTCCTGACCCGAGGGGAATAATTATGGATTTTGTGCTGGGCCAACAGACGAAATGTCCGGGTGTTCCTACGTATCCCATGAGGATGGGAATCAAGCCATATGTAGTTCTTGAAGGCCATGTAGTTTAACGTCGTGCGGTGAAGACGTGGGAGGATAGAATAACGGTAGTGGGCACATGGTGAGACCATTATAATCCTCATATGAGTGGGACTAAGGAAGCCTACTCCTCATGCGAGGACCCTCCGAGGAAACTATACCCAGGGGGATAGTCAAAGAGAAAAGCTCAAAGTTGGGCTCAAGACAAGATGTATGAGCATTTATACATATCCCATGAGGATGGGAATCAAGCCATACATAGTTCTAAAAGCGTAGTTTAACTTTATGTGGGATGATATGCAGTTTAACGCCATGCGGGACAAGGAAGCATCTTGTCTGGGGATATGCATAGTCTGGTGAGTAACTCGACGTGAATGAGGACATAATCCCACACCACACCATACAATCCCACAAGGGATCATGATTCATGGAAGGTCAAGGGGCCTGAGGCTAGTCCTCGGTCAGGAAGGCATGACCAGCTTGCAGTTTATCATCTTGCAGTGAGGACGAAGGAGATATTATTTTAAGGTCATAGAGCTCAGACCATTTTGCATTTTATTGTCATGCAGGACGGTGGTGTAGTTTAAAGTCATGCGAGACCGTAATGTGCAGTTTAGGGTCATGAGGGACCGTATAGTTTAAGGTCATGTAGGACCATGGGGATCAAGAAAATTATTGCTTGAGGAACTTGGCATTGGTGGGAGCAGTTATGTGCTCACCATCCATGGTCACCAAGGAGTATTCTTTATTAGGGTAAACCTTATGAATGATGTAAGGTCCTTCCCATTTGGGCTCCATCTTGGGTGGTTTCCTACTAGAGATCATTAGCACTCGGAGGGACAACACCAGGTCGCCTTGCAGAAAAGAGTGAAGGCGAACCTTTTGGTTGAAGGCTATGGATATCTTATTCTGATGTCTTTCCAGATTGTGCAGGGCATGAAGCCTGTTCTCGTCCAGTGCTTCCAATTCAGCTAGACGGATTTCGGCCACCTTATCTGTCGCCTTCTGGTCATAGACTGTAGTGTGTAACAATGGAAGGTGTATCTTGATGGGTAAGACAGCCTCAGCCCCATACACCAGGGAATGCGGAGTCACCTGAGTAGAATTACGAGTCATCATCTGATACGCCTAGAGGGCGTTGGGGATCTTGTACGGCCAACTTTTCTTATTCTAAACAACTATTTTCTGCAGTATGTTAGAGAGAGTTTTGTTGAATGCCTCGATCTGCCCATTTTCCTTTGCATGATAGTGAGAGTTATGGTTCGAACGGATATTGTACTTGGCATACAATTTCTTCAGCTCGGCTGCTTGGAATTTGGTGTCGTTATTAGTGAGGACAGTGTGAGGGACTCCAAACTGGTGGATGATATTGGAGCTCACGAAGTCAATGATGGAATGGGCCTTGACCTCTTTGAGTGGAACTGCCTCTGTCCACTTGGAGAAGAAATCTGTAGCAGTTAGGATGAACCTACACTGACGACCTGTTGCCGGTGGATATGGTCCCACGACATCGAGTCCCCACACCCAAATGGCCAAGAGTACTTGATGGAGTGGAGAGGCTTTGGTGGACAACGTAGGAAGTTATCATGGACTTGGAACGCGTGGAATCTCTTGGAAAACTCAATAAAATCATGGATCATAGAGGTCCAAAAGTACCCAAACCTTCGAATCTGATGGGACATCTTGCGCCCAGCCTGGTGGGCACCGTAGAAACCAGCATGAACCTCTTACATGACCTGAGAAATCTCGACTCCCTTAATGCAATGGAGGAGAACACCATCGAAACCACGCTTATAGAGGATCTTCTCAAGATTAGGACCACTCTGGAGGGTAAACTACAATGCGTGATGTTAGATTCTCTCGCGCTCGGCCTGATCATCCGGAAGGCAACCATTTAGAAGATACTTGATGAAAGGTGCCCTCCAGTCAGAAGTGGCCTAAACCACTGCATCTGAAGAATCTGGGGCTCCTGACATGGAGGTTCTGGCGGTAAGATGGCTTACCTGCAAGCCGAAGTCATCCTCTAGGGTGACGGGGGCGATGAATCTCTGGTGTGCCACATGTATGATCAAATCATCCTGCTCAGGTTCTGTGAGTGACGCAGCTAGGCTGGCCAAAGCATCTGCTCAACCGTTCTGTGACCAAGGGACATGGGTATCCTCTAGTCGAGAAGGTAACTAGGCTAGTAGATGGAGGGTTCACTCCAATAATGGTATGAGATCCGGCTTCCTGACAACATAGTCGCCATTGACCTGCTTGATGACTAGTTCGGAATCCCCTTTCACATGTAGATGGGGCACGTCAATCTCAAGTTCCATCTTGAGGCCAGTGATGAGAGCCTGATACTCCTCCTCGTTGTTTGTGCAGCCTTATGACAATAAGAATGAGTACGGAAGAACGGCTTGCGCTAGGGTGATGAAGACGATACCCAAACCCACTCTGTTGATCTTAGGATCGTTGAGCCTCCTACCGATGGGGCTCTGGGAGGCACCGTCGAAGTGCATTTTCCAGCATGATATGGCATGATCGACCGATAGGATTGCCTCATCATGAAAATACAGGTCCATGGATTGATCCGCGGAGGTTGGATGGGCAGCTAGAAAGTCTTCCAATGCCTGTCCTTTGATAGACTTCTGAGGCACGAACCTGATGTCGAACTGTTGGAGGATCACCACCCACCGTGCTAGTCGGCCAGTCAACATGGGGCGGTTCAGAATGTACTTCAGTGGGTCTACCCAAGAGATCAACTGTACCTCATGGTGCTGCAGGTAATGCCGCAATTTCTGTATGGCGAACCCGAGCACAAGTCATATCTTTTCGATGGGGGAGTATCTGGTCTTCGTATCGAGGAGCATTCGGCTGAGATAGTAGAGGCTGTTCTCTGTCCCCTCATTATTCTTCTAGGAGAGAAGCGTGCTGAGGGACCATTCCAGGGAAGTCACGTAAAGGACCAGCGACTTTCTGGAGATTGGTGGCATCAAGAGCGAAGGTTGGAGCATATACTGCTTGATTTCCTCGAAGGTGCTCTGACACTCTTCATCCCATTCATAGGTGGAGCCTTTATTCATAATCCGGGAAAAAGGCTTACACTTTCCATCCAGATTCGCAATAAATCGGCGTATGTAGGCTAAGTGTCCTTGGAGACCTCGAAGCTCTCGAATATTGCTCAGGGGAGGCATTTGGATAATGGTCTTGATCTTCTCAGGGTTGATCTCGATGCCTCAGTATCTAACAAAAAAGCCAAGAAACTTCCCGGAGGTGACCCTGAAGGCACACTTCAGCGGGTTCATCTTTAGTTGGCGGGAATAGAGGAAGACGAACACTTTCTCAAGGTCCTTGAGATAGTCCCAGCACTGGTGAGATTTGACCATCAGATCATCCACGTAGCATTCCACCAGTGTCCCGAGAATCGGCTTGAATATGCGATGCATGGCCCGCTGATAGGTGGAACCCGCATTTTTCAGGCCGAATGGCATAACCTGGTAACAAAAGGTACCTTGGGAGCCCTAAAGGAAGTGGAATCCTCGTACTCAGGGGCCATCTAGATCTGGTTGTACCCAGAATACCCATCCATGAAGGAGAGGGCTTGGAACCCTGTCATGGAATCAATCAACAACTCTGTCACTGGGAGGGGAAAATCATCCTTCGGGAAGTGGCGATTGAGATCGAGGAAATCGATGCCGACTCTGATCTGTCCTTTCTTCTTCCCGACTGGCACAATGTTGGCTAGCCACCTGGGTTACTAGACTTTTTTGACAAAGTTGGATTTGATTATCTTACTAACTTCGGCCTCAACCATGGCACCATGATAAGGGTACATCTTTCTGGGAGGCTGCTTGAACCCATGATGGTTCATCGGGAGACCAAGGTGGTGGAAGGATACATGGGGATCTAGCCCTGGAATCTCATCATAATTCCAGGAAAACATGTCATGGTGCTGTTTGAGAAATTCCATGTACTCTTGCTGCTCCTCGAGGTGCATGGCGGCACTGATCAATGTGGGTCTCAAATCTGCCTCGCTACCAAGGTTTACCTGTACCAGTTCATAGACCATGGTAGAAACGCCTTCTTCAAAGGCAGGGGGAGCATCCTCTAGGTCCTCTTCTCCACCTGAGGAGGGATCTTCCATGGGGGGAGTCATTCCCGAGACACCAGACTCTGATGGGAGGATGGTGCTAGCCTGAGTGGTAGTGGTCATCACGTCAGGACACTCATGCGCCACTGAGACCATAGCGATGAAGGCAGTCGATCCAATCTCATCTGGCCTTTGGCCCAAGGGGCCACACTTAATGACATCAAAGCAGTAGTGACGCGTCGTCATGAGCTGGTTGATTCCAGCCCGGTGGAAGAGACACATATGACGTACCACCATTTCCATGATCCCAACATCCTGATACCGTACAGTGGTAGGAGGTTCCGGGATCACCTGAGCCTGGTTGGTGTAGGAGTACGAGGTGATTTTCTACCGTCGCTTGGACCTGAGAATATGCCTTCCTCTTTTACCCGAAACAACAAAACATTGCCCCATGTCAGGGGTCGTGGCCTCCAACCGATGGATCAAGAAGATATAGGTGTCATCCATACCTACCCAGAAATCACTTGTGACCGGGGTGGGTTCATCCTCGCTTGCCAGGATTTTCTTATCCTTGCTCTTGTAATAGTCAGCATCCAGATAGCGGGCTTCATAAGAGGAAAAAGAAGACACATCTCTTTGGAGAACACCGACTCGACCATTGAGGGAGTATTTGAGGCACTGGTGATACGAAGAAGGGACCACTGCATGCAGATGGAGCCATGGCCTGCCCATGAATGCATTGTACGCAGTGTCTTGGGAGATGACCATGAACTCGGTGCTGGAAATTAGGCCACCGAACTGGGTCTTCAAGAGGATCTTATCGACCGGGGATTGCTCGGTCCTGTAATATCCCTAGATTATGAGGTCAGAGGGAGTTAAATCATCCTCAGACAAACCCATCTTTTGCGGTGTCCGAGTCGGGATTAGGTTAATCCCAGACCCTGTGTCAACAAGGCAGCAGCGGACTTCCACGCCCTTGAACTGACCATTGATGTACAATGGGAGAATGTGCCCCGGTATGGGAGGGTCTTCATATTCACTAGAGAATGAGATAACTGTCTGACATTCGGCATTCTCAATCGCCTCAACGTGAAAGGCTTCTGCAGCTGCTACCTCCGTCTCAAACTGGAGGGGGCTCCTTAGGGCATCGGCAAGCGCCTCACGCATTTCAGACGACTGGAGAAGAGCCTCAAGGATAGAAAGCCTTGCTGGAATTCCAGAAAGGTGCTTCGGAACATCATACTTCTGTGCCAAACGTGAACCTCTGCTTACAGAAGGTCGCACTACAATTGGAGGCATGGAGGGCCCTGATGGCTGGACCGGTGGCTGGCTGGTACTGGGTACATCCCACTGCCTGCTAGTTGATGCCTGAAGAGTAGCTGCTGGATGAGGACCGGACAATTGAGATTGGCCTGTAGCAGGGCAATACTGGTTGTGGTAAGAACGAGGGGGCTCTTCCTGATCTAGTAGCACAAACGGCGGTGGAGGTAGATATGAGGGCACCAGATGAGGTTGCGCGTACTGAGCTCTGCGTTGGGCCTGCTGTCTGGTTTCAGTAGCGTGCATGGCCTGGCTGAAAGCACCCACTATTGTGCCTTGATGACCTATGTGTTCGTGGTTCCACTGACGTTGACATTTACTGGGGACATTGGGAAGGCTTTCCTGGCATTCCCCCTCGTCGGGAGTCATATAGGGATTTACCAGCTCCATGGTGTTAACCGAAGCATACCCCTGGATGTCGCTTGACGAATCATCCACCACTGGGTGGATTCTAGGGGGAATCCCCATCTATGAGGCCATGAAATCACCAAGAGTGTGGTCTGATGATGGCAGTGGTGGAGCGCGTTGCTTCTTCTTGCGTCGTTGCTGCTTGCCTTTCTTGGAAGAGGTCGGCTGAGATGACGACGCAGAGGTACTGGTCGCATCTTCTGAAGGCTCCGGCTGATTCAGGCATGCCCAGATGATACCATGGGTACGGGTGACGGTATTATAGGTCATCCAGTCATCATACTTCTGGGACCCATGGCAGGGAACCTGCTGCCACTCGCCTTCGTCGTCGCTACTGCTTTCCGACCATACAAAAACACCCGCCACTTGTGTCGGGGCTAGGCCCAACCTGACTGTGTTTTTGTCGACCTGGTCTTGGATCCAGTCTTTAAACACATATCACTGCTTGAGGGTGTGCCCCAGGATCCGATTATAGGGGAAGTAGTTGGGGCGATTGGTGAGATTCACCTCTGTCGACCTTCTGCACTCGGTTAAACACACAATCCCCTGCTCTAGGGCGCTACGGAAGTAACCGGGGACCTGATTCTCACTGAACGAGTAAGTCTGGTGCCTTCTTTCTGGATAGGTGGCCCTGGGAGCCTAGACCTGACAAGGGG
Source organism: Viscum album (assembly GCA_963277665.1). Lineage (NCBI taxonomy): Eukaryota > Viridiplantae > Streptophyta > Magnoliopsida > Santalales > Viscaceae > Viscum > Viscum album. The sequence goes on along the minus strand of OY728140.1, from coordinate 2,086,576,043 downwards.
CCGGAGGGTCCTACCGAGGAGGCGGATCCTGATTGTCCCGCCTAGGCGGTGGTGGCGCATTGCGCGGGGGAACCTGTCGGTTCTGAGGCGGTCGCTACTAGGCTGGAGCCTGTGCCTGAGGTGGAGGTACCCTGTGAGGTTGCGGAGCCAGTGCTACTGGAAGCAACTCTAGCTTCCTGGGGGCTTCTATTTGGGCCACCGCAGCGGGTTCGGCTCTGGAAGCCCTCCTAGCTGGGATCACAGGGGGCAGCAGACGTGCCTAACTATCCTGTTGCAGAGCTTCCTTGAGGCGCTGATCCTTATTTGAGAAGTCCCAGATCCCTATGGGGTAGTTCTGGGTGATCATGGAAGGAACCAGTTCTGTTTTAACATTCCCTACGCACATTGTCAGTAATTTCTCATGAGTCAGTGTCATGTAAAGGGAGTATGTAATCCCCTTCCACCGGGTGATAAATTCCGCGACTCGCTCATTAGGCCTTTGTTTGCACTTGAGGAGGTCTGAGATGCTGGTCTTTCACGTGGTGGAGCTGAACTGGTATAGGAACTGTCGGCGGAGATCCTCCCAGCCGATCACCGATGCGATAGGGAGCTGTCTATACCATACAAATGCAGGTCCCTCCAATGTATGCACAAAACATCAGATTTTGGCAGCTTCCTTCTGTGTCGGGGTCCCCAACATGGGGCCACACCTAGAGGAAAAGTGGGCTAGGTGCTGCAGCGGGTGCCATGTCCCGTTAAAAGGCTAGAAAGTGGGATTCCCAAAACCCGAAGGTGTAGGCATATCATCCACCCATGCGGAATACATCTTTCCATCTGGTGGGACTGCCACCTGCCGCATTTACAATTCCTTGAGGTGGGAAATAAGTGCCGCTATAGGATCATCCGGGTGGGGGTCCCTGTCTTTACGGGGATCCCTAACCAAGAGTGAATTTCCGGGCTCTTCGACATGGTAAACGACTTCAATGGCTCTTGAAACAACTGGCGAAGTAGCCTGAGGGGAAGCTAGAGGAACCCGGGCCGGATTCCTCAGATTATCGTGCCGCTCAGGAGGGTTTGGTGAGACATATCGCGCCCTATTTCCCAGAGTTTTGGCTTCTACCCTATCTGTGGGAGTAGCATGATCAGGGTTTCCCGGAGGCATCTCGTCAAGGGGAAGTTGTTCCTTCCATAGCTTAGGATCACCATAGTCGGGTCGCCTCTCTATGGCACACTCAGCTAAGAGTTCATCGACCAACCTCTTCTGCTCAGCAAGTTGCTGGCGCAACGTAGCCTTTTTGGGGTCTTCGTCCGTCTTCTGTACTGAGGCGGACGGGTCGGAGTTCTTGACAGTTCTGACATGTTCTTAACTCTTACCGGCATTCCGACTGAGTACCAGTGACTCGGTGGGTGCAGGGAGGCCTAGAAGATTCCTCTGTTGATGATTAATCCTCCATGATGGGTCCAGTAGCAGTGGTACACCCTCAGGGGGTAAGTCTCCATCAAGAAACTCCATCTCGTCCTCCTTGTCCACTATATCATCCATGTGGACCACAACCCTTCTTGGGGGCATGTCCTTAATGTTGCATAAGGAATTGGGCTACTACCAGATAGGACTGAAGATGAGGGCAGCATACTATCCCCAGCCATGGAATTACATGTGGGGGGTAGCTTCCTTGATGATTTTGTGGAGTACCTTGAAACTCTGAACGCATTTTTATTGGAGGGAGCTCTGGCGACCTGGTGACTCAGGGCGCTGGGCCACGGGGAGTGCAGCCAAATCAACCAGACGGCTTTGATCGCCAATTTTATCAAAGTGCACTTGTCTCCTAGGGTACAACACCCGATGATAGTAAAGATGAAAGTGCATCCCCCATAGGGTTTGACGAAATCACTCGACTTCCTCTGAGGTGATGGATTCTGGTGCATAAAAGTTTGACGCTGCCTTGGGCCAAAACTTCTCTGGGAAGTGATCCACTGCGAGAATGTTCCAGAAGATCCTGGGCTTGGATTCAAGGTCTGGCCCTATATTTCCCCACTCTTCAACCGGAGGTGGCTGAGGAACCAGTAGCGGTACTGAGGCGGACCGCTGGGATAACAAGCTGGGAGGCGGAGAATAAGCGAATGAGCCGACTGGCCGCCAAATTCCGGGTCATCCTCTGAAAAGTGTAGTGACCTGACCACAATGTCATGATACGATGGGATGATAGCCACAACTTCTGGTTCAGGGATCGCGGTTACCGTTGATGGGTCATGCTATTGCTCAACCGCCATCATTCCCCAAAATAGATCTCCTTGATCTTTGGTCGAGGTAGAGGGTGCTTCTGGTGATGACAGTGGTGACCGCACGGTCGGAACCTATGGGTTTTCCACAATTTACTCCTCCTAGATGTACCTATGAAGAGAGGTAGGAATCCGGTAGACTTCACATTCTGGAAGGATGAGGCTGACATGCCTTGTTCTTGCCCCGGTCCTTGACACAGAGGACCGAGGGGAGGGTTCTACCGCTGAGACACATTCTACTTCAGAATCCGAGAAGCAGGCCGGTTTGATCTCCGCTCGGACCTTCCCAGGATTCTTCTTGTGGTGGCGACGACCCGACCTCTTGCTCCCTAAATGGCTCTTCGGGACAAGGTTGATTCCCCACATATAGTCTTGGGGACGTGCAGGTGCTAGGGCAGAGAGGATTTCCTATTGAGACAACCGGGGTGTGAGGGCACCAGGGAAAATGTCGAAGGTAACAAGGGGAGGACCTCCATGAATAGCACTTGAGCGGGAGAAACCTCTGTTGTAACCGGCGGGAGCATGGGGAGGACCTCCATGCTTGGTGTGGGTGGATCGAGGTAGACCTTCACTCCTTTGGTTTCCAGGGCGAAGAGAACCTTCTCCAGTTGCGGAGAGAACGTACGGAGGATCCCCATGCTGGAGAGGGACCGAATGGGCAATGCCTTCATATCGACGGTCGGGGGCAGGAGGAGGGACTCCATACCCGGTGTGGTGGGCGCGGGAGAGGCTTCCGCACTGAGTGTCACTGTCGTGGGCCAGGTCTTCATTCGGGTTGGGTGTAGCACGGGGAATACCTCCATGACAAGTTTTGGAGCGGGGAAGGCCCATGCTTTGTGGATTAGTGGAATGGGGAGGACCTCCGTACGGGGTGAAATCACCATGGGTTGGTTTGCGGCGATCACCACTCAGGCCTACGACCCGGAGATTCAACCCAGCCTGCTCGTGGGGAGGTTTGGGCCTCAATCCCGGTTGGGCATAGAAGTGCCCCTGATCAGCGTGTGCAGGGACTTTGTGATATGCGTCGGCGGTGGCTCGGGCCACAGTAGCTGTCAACGTTGATGCCCCTTGGCGGGCATCATCAGCTCGGGTCCAACGCTGGTGTCGGGTCAGGCAAGCCGGCGCGGGTGGTACAGGGGCATAGCCTACCTGCTCCTCTGGCAAGGCCGTACGGTGGCGCTGATGCGACCAGATGGGGGATCTTTCTTGGAGTCCTTGGATCGGGACTCTGACCGAGCTGAGCCGGACATCACCAACCTCATCAGCGTAAGGCAGGGAGTCGTCAAGGCATTCCGGGGACAGGCTCCCAAAATGGTTTAATGTTGGGGTGGGGAGCAGGGGCTCCCTGAGCGGCCCTCGAGGGCGGCGTTGATGGCGGGGCCTAGATGCCTCCAGGTCCAGGCAGGCCATATCCCGAGTTGGGAATATTCCCTCCTCCTCATAATGACGTACGAGGTCATTAATCACCCTTAGTTGGATGAATTCCGATGGAGAGAGGGGGCATGGGCGCCCCACGTTCGTGGATGCAGACGTCGTTGTCGCAGTAGTGGAGCCACGCGAAGCGGCTGTGCTGGTATTTCCCCTGCCCCTGTGTCGGTGGGTGGGCGGCGATCGTGTCTTTGTAGTAGCAACCTGATTCCTGAGAAGCAGGGAGATTGACTTATCAGCACTGCGAGGAAAATAAATCGACAACCAGTGCCCCAGGGCCATTCCATCTTCCATGGCTGGTAAGAGGAATCCATGCCGAAAACGTTGCAGAACGGAATTCCCCACGTTCTACTGCCCCAACTTTTGGTGAGTTTCACGCCAGGCCTGCTTTTTGCTTGGCGGGACCCGGCGTCGGATATCTGGATCTGGTGACACGTCAATCTACTGATGTATCGAACACTACTAATCTCCACATTGAGAAGAAGAGATTCACGTAGGGTTCACCATTTCTGTTTCCGATGCTTTCGCCGTGGTGCGCACGTCCGTCCACTCGGGGTGCGATAGGCGCGGCTTTTGTTGCCCTGCATTCCCACTTTCCAAAGGCGGGTGGCATCCATTACTTATTCAAGGACGTCTGCTCCTTGATCGAAAGGGGATAATGGGATGTCGGTTCCTCTTTCCATGGATTCCTCTTCGGAACTCGTCACCTAGTCCAGGTCTCCCTCATAGATTTAACACATTTTTCATGAATATCGTTCCTGGTGCCATGTTTTCATGGACGCCAGTTAATTACACTGCTTCTGTCAGGACATTCCAAGGGGTCCGGTCAGGGCAGCAACCTTCGGTCGGGGGATTAGTCACATCGAGGCATCATTAATGTGTCTGAATGCTGGGGAATTGGTGTGTCTGCCTTTTTTCCCTTATTATAGGGATTCTCGAGGGCACGAAAGCCCAAGTCATCCCACATTGAATGCGGGGAATCATATTCCATAGGCATGTATCTGAGGGTTTCCTCAGCTTCCCATGTTTAACACATGGTATGCCACAAGTTTAACGTCCAACGGAGACGGATTGGGATAATCATAACACTAGATGGAGTGGATCAGATTGAGGAACCCCTCTTGAGGGAACACCGATATCGGAGCCAGCCCATGGGTGGCTTCCTGAATGATGTGGGGTGGAATGGGGTGGCATGATCTCACCAGGATGTGGAGGACCGGGTAAGGATCAGGATGGATGATGGAAAACTATGCGATGTATAGGGGGGAATGAAATGGAGCCATCGTGGATATGACGGTGGTGTTGGGCTTGAGTCTCGAAGAGACTTCCTATGTATCACCGTGGTAGGGAATCAAATTCTGCATAGTTTTGAATGAATGTGTGGGGCTTACACTCTAGTCCGCCCAAGGTGGTGGGAGAACTGACGTGAATGAGGTCAGAATGACCAGGTGGTGGGCTTGAACCTCAGGGAGTCTTCCTACGTACCATACCTTAGCATGGATCAAAGACCACACAGTTTAGAAAAAAAAATGGGTTGTTGAACTGGCACGAAGGGGTGTCGGAACAACTGGATGGTAGGGTCACAATGGCTTACCGCTGGATTGGGATGTAGTTTAACGCCATGTTGGACGGGGGCGTGTCAGAGAACCGACGTGAATGAGGACCTTGGACCAGGTGGATGGTGGGCTTGAACCTTGTGAGGTTTCCAATGTACCATGCCTTGACATGGATCAAAGACCACATAGTTCAGGTGAAAATGGGGCTTGGCACACTGACACGGAGATGGTCGGGGCCAGTGATTGTTGGGCTTGAACCTCAGGGAGGCTTCCTACATACCATGCCTTGACATGGATCAAAGACCACGTAGTTCAGGTGAAAATGGGGTGTCAGTGAACCGACGTGAAGAAGGACCTTGGTCCGATGGGTGACGGGGCTTGAACCTCGGGGAGGATTCTTACGTACCATGCCTTAACATGGATCAAAGATCTCATAGTTCGATTAGGGTTTCCTTCGGTGAACCGATGTGAAGGTGAACCCGTGGGTCCACTGGTATTGGGCTTGAACCTCGTGAGGCTTCCTACGTACCATTCCTTGACATGGATCGAAGTCCCCGTAGTTCGGGGGTGCAGTTTAACTTCATTATAGATGAGGGAATACAGTTTAACGTCATGCTGGATGAGGGAATATAGTTTAACTTCGTAATAGATGATGGCATTGTCATGGTCGATGATTACTCTAAGCCCACGTGAGTCGTTCTCGGTGTGAGAAACAATAGGTAGCAGAAACTTGATGATCACATCGCGAAGGGTGCATCCGTGAGAAGCGAAAAGGGGTTTACACAATAGGTGGCCCATGGTGCTAGGACTTACTCCAGGATTGAGGCCCAAAGTGCGGCAAAGCGCAGAGGGAGAGGGATTTGGGACCGACGAAAGGAGGTTCCTCATTCCCTATCACTCCCCCCGCTGACCCTGATGGTGAGGAAGTACGGAGGTGCATGGGTGCTAACTTCCACAAGAGGTGATAGGGGGATTACACCAAGGTGGATTCCATTCCCCGCGAACAAACTCCACTCCCAGAAGGAGTATATCATCCCCTGTGGGGACCAGGGGGCGTAATGAATGTCCGAGCTGGGGGAACCCTGTGTGCAAGGCATTGGGTTGCGTCACAGTTTAACATCATGTGTTGAGGATGAGGTGCTTGGTAGTTTAACGTCCTGTAGCTCGGACGAGGTGGGTTTACTCCGCACCCCTAGGTCCTACATGACTGGTACCCTCTACTCCTTGTGGGAGGGAAGGCATCGGCAAGGCTGTGTAGAAGGGGGGTCGTAGAGCGAACCATCGAGGGGTCCACGTTAGTGTGGCTATGCAAAGAAGCAATAGCCATTAGCGTTCTTATGCGAAGAAGAATTAGGTGAAGCAACGCTACAGGTAGTGTCATCCAGGGGACTTTGAAATCACATCATGCAAACCTGGAGGGTCACACGAGAAGAGGAATTTCCAAGCAGAGGGGCCCGTAGGCAGGGGCCTTGCGGAGCTCGGTTGCTTTGCGTAGTGGAGGGTGCTTGCGAAGGGGTGTGTTTCATGAAGTAGAGTGCCTTGGCCTTATCATGGGGCATAGGTGAAAGTGGGAGGTGCTTCGCAAAGTGGAAGGGTGTTCGTGGAGCATAGCCTCACGAAGCAGAGGTGCCTTGCGAATCAAGGTGCCGTGAAGCAGTGTGCTTCGCGAAGTACAGTGACAATGCCTTGGCATGTGGATCAGGTGTACAGAATGGGTGTTTCGCGAAGAAGAAACACTCTGTGACTTCCTGGGTCCCCTTGGTGATCCCATTCCTTCGTTAATTCCCTTAGGCTTTGTGAAGGGAATCCCTCTCGGAAGAGGGGCTCAAAACGAGACAAGATGGAGGCCTCTCACGAAGCAAAAATACCTCGCGGAGCTTATGATTCCCAGAGCGAATAGTGCTTCGCAATTTGGAAGTTGAGAAGCTGAAAGGTCGGATTGTCCATCCGGAGAGCTCAGGGGGAGCTCAGTATTTATAGGCAAGGGGCGCCGTGAAGCAGAGCTCACGCGACGCGAAGGGGGCTTCAGTGCTTCGCGGAGAGTCATGAACGTCAGCCGGATTCATGGAGTGTTACCACCTCTAGTGCTTCGCAGCGGGCTCGCGAACGTCAGGGCGTTCACAGAGAGTTACAACCTCTGTTTCTTCGCGACGGGCTCGCGAACGTCAGGGCATTCGCGGAGGGCAGTCACGGTGCTCGGGGGATTCGCGTCTTGGCTTCGCGAGGCAAGATGTGGGGCCTCTTTTTCTTCGTTCTTTTTGTCCAATATTTTGGCACCTACAAACACATGGAAAATATTTTTTGAAATGATTTAAAGTAATAATGGATTTTTATGAAATGTTTTTACATGGAATTTAGCATAAATGGTTGGTTTGAGTGCCTTTATATATGTGACCTGGTAGAAGGGGTGTGTTTTTTTAGGGAACCTGTTATTGTTAACCTTATAGAGACTTGGTGAATCAAAGAAAGACTACTCATGGGTATGGAATTGTGACCTAGGAATTCATGGGTGCGTGTGTGGAGACATGTTTATGGTTATTTCAAATAATTGAGAAAGGTTCTATGATTTATCAAAAATACCTTGGGAACTTGTTTACTATTTTGATATAAACTATTAATATTATTTTAAAACTATATCATATAAAATGTGTTGACTAGTTATTTTCTAAGTGTCTTGAGATGGAAAGTATTTGGGGAAATCATATTTAGTTTAGACTCATCACCTACTTTATCAATATTTTTCATTTTTATATTTGTTCTATCAATACATATGTAAAGTCAAGGTATTACGATTCTTTATTGATGATTCTTAATACTATGGGCATGGTATGTGGAGTTAGAGCTTGGAGTGGGTTGGGTTTTTTTGCTTCATTGAAACTTGTGTGTTTTGAAGTTTCATGTACTTTTGGTTCTTTGCAAGTATGTTTTTTGGTTTCCACTTGTACACTAATTTTTTTTAATTTTTAGGTTATGTATTGAGTTGTATTATATACTCATGCATCGTATAGATGATTGGATGTTTATTGGTTATGTTGTCTGGGTGTTTCCTCTTTAAAAGGGAAAATTGTACCCTAATTTTTGTGATGTAATTGGAATTTATTTCTAACATTTAGTGTCTTAGATAAGTCCCCTAAGGCCTAGTATCACTTCCACCTCTTCTCAAGCCAATAAAGAGAGGAGGTATATTTCAAATGGTGTCATCATGTTCAGTACTTGAGTTGGAAATGGTATTAGCTTGTTTAGTCCTTCATTTGGAAATGGTATCAGTATATATTTTAGAAGGTATTAAGTAGATAGTATCATCAAAACTCTAAATTTATAGCTTAAAAATATATAGCAAAAAAATTTATATTGAAATCAATTTACAATGGTGTTTCAGTAAAATATTTCTTTAATAAACTTCTAGGTGAGTTGTCATCTTATCATTGTGGGTTTATTTGATGATAATTTCATTGAATAGATTTATGGTAGGACTTACAAATAGGACTATATTATTCATTCTAAGTTGAATAGTTTAGGAAATGGTGTAAAATATTGATTTTAAAAAAAATAGCTAAATTGGTTGATTTTAAAAACAATGGTTGTAGTATTTTCAAAAATGATTAAAATACTGAAAATGGTTGGATTTTGGAAATTTATGATTGTGACATGTGTGTATGTGGTAAATTGGGATTATTAAGCCTTAAATTGAAAATGGGTGATGACTAAATGGAGTTTTTTCTATATATAGAGAATGGAACCTAGTACAAATTATAGGAATTAACCAGAAGATGCTTCTAAAAATGTCATTGCACTTTATCCACAAGTGAACCAACAACGGGTCCAAAGAATTGTCCAAGATTTTCAATACATGGATAGAAATAATAGGAATGATGAGACTTGTAAATAATACCATTACTTTTAGTTCAAAAAAAATAATCTACCCATATTCTTAGTGGATTTCGAGTTGGTGAAAGAGAAAGTTTGGTTTAATATAATGAATAAAAAAATTTAATTCTTGGGAACACCAACTGAGTTGAAAGTTAAGTTGGAAATGTATATGTGGGAGGATGTATCATTCCAATGGTGGGATTTATTATTTCATGATAAATATGACCAAGGAATCATGTGGGAATATTTTGAGGAATTACTCAACAAAAAATTTTGTTATTATGTGTTCCAAGTTTCTAGAAAAACATATTTATTTAGTCTAAAAAAAGGAAACTCTTGATGATAGAGTATGAAGATAAATTTATGAATTTAGTCTTATTTACCCTAGAAATTTCATCAAGTAAATCCTTGAAGGATCACATTTTTTATTCAAGGTTAGGAATGGATATTTTCTCGAATATTACCATTATTCTTATTACAAACTGCACTAAAATGTTCAATATAATGAATGTGGAAGAAATGGATATCTAGGGGAATGTGGTTGGAGGGAGCATGTTTATACCTATGAGAATAGATGGTAAATCTAATGCTATTAATAAGTGGAAGAGGGAAACCTACTTCAAGAGTGTTATGATATCTTATAATTATACTATAGGATCAATTAACATTCCTCCTCAACCAAAAATTAATCTATGAAATTTTCAATCTGGTTATTTTGAGCATATAAAGAGATATTGTATGGAACCGCCTAGTGTTTATCACAATTTTAATCAAATGAGGCATATTCAGTGATATTTTCATAGAGCTCCAAGGTTTGGTCCCAGTGACACATCTCATGCCTCTCAAACATTATATGATTGGATTAGATGAGCTTAGTAGAATAACTCTCTTCATCAAAACTGAGCAATCCAAGTTGATTCTAGGAACACCATGACTCCTCAACCTATTAAATCTCAATAAGTTAATAAAGATAAAATTCTAGTGAGTAAGGAATTGTATGGATCTAATAAAGTGATCAAAGATGATCAATCAGGTCCTTTGACTATGATATGTACGATTCCTTTTTAATTCTAACCTTATGAAATATTTGTTTGATATGGGAATTTCCCACTCATTTATTAATTCTAGTGTTATTGGTCATATGGCTATTCATGTTGAGATAACTCCTATTTTGAAACTTCAAACTCCACTTGAACAAAGAGAGTGTAAACCCTTGGTGTATAAATATTGTTCTATAGTGATCAATGGGGATGAGTTTATTTGTAATTTCTCTATGCTTGATATGGATTTTTATGAATTGATTTTGGATATGGATTGGTTGACAACGTTCAATTCTAACATCTATTGTTATTCTTGAAATGTTAGTTTCATATCTCCTGATGTAACAGAGAATCTATTTAGAATATATCGAGATGTAAAGGTATGTAGAATAGTACTTTGGGAACCAATGGTTGGAAGAATCTTCTATTAGTTGGTACTGTATAATTTAGAATCTATTGATGAGATTGGGAATAGAGATTTTTAAAACATCATTGACCAATTTCTTGATAGTTTTCCCAAACATTTCTTAGGGTTTCCACCCAGAAAAGAAGTATAGTTTATGATTTATCTCCTACCGGGGACCAATATTATTTAACTTATGATTTATAGTATGGAACCAACATAAATAAAGGAATTTAAAGTTAATTTGGAAGAGTTGGAAAGTAAAGGGTTCATTCGACCAAGAATGTATCAATGACCAACACCGGATCTTTTTATGAGAAATGTGAATGGAACTCTTAGAATTTTTGTGTATTATTATAATCTTAACCAAGTTACAATAAATAATTGGTATCCGATTCATAGAATTTACTAAATTTATGATCAATTGAGGGTATCCTAGTGGTTCAGTAAAATTTAATTATGATTGGGATATCACCAAATGTGATTTTAGAATGAGGATATTCTAAATAAATCTTTTAGATGCAGATATAACCATTATGAATATGTGATTATGCCTTTGGTTCTTACTAATGCACTATCCATATTTATTGAATTCATGAATCAATTATTTTAGACGTATCTAAATTTATTTGTGGTGGTGTTTATTGATGGGGTATTCTAGTGAAAAACTCATATCATAAAATATAATTGTCTATAGTGTTGGGTATCTTGTAGGAGCATCACCTTTATGCTAAGTTATAAAATTTTTGATTTCTATATACAATAGGTGAATTTCCATGGCCAATTAATTTCTCAAAAAAGAATTTATATGGATCCTAGAAAGATAGATGATGTTATCTCTTAGAAACCATTTAATAACATCTTTGAGATATGTAGTTTCCTTGGCTTGGTAAGATACCACAGACACTATGATCATGATTCTCATGTTTGGCCTCACCAATGAAAGCTTTGATGAGGAAAGTTATTACTTTCAAATATAATGATGAATTCTATAAATTATTTCAAGAACATAAGGTTAGACTTACATCATTACCTATCCTCACTTTTCTAGAGTCTGGACAAGGCTATGGTGTCTATTTTGATGCATCGAGACCTGGTTTGGGATTTATTCTCATAAATGGATATCATGTTGTTTCTTATGTCTCACGAAAGTTATAGATGCATGAGAAGAACAACCCAAAACATGATTTGGATTTGGATACTATAGATCATACCTTAAAGACTTTGTGTCACTATCTTTTTGGTGAGAAATATATGGTGTATACAGATCATAAAATATTGAAACACATTTTCTAACTAACATATTTGAACATAAGGAAAAGAATATGGATGGAATATCTTCAAATGTTTCACATAGACTTGTTTTATACACTAAGGAAAAGAAATTAAATAGTAGATTCCTTGAGTAGAAAGTCATATTCTCATTTTCCTAAAGAGTATTCAGATCAATGGTAGATTATATCAGTCATATATGATTTACACCTATATTATACAAAACAAGGTAATCTTGTAGTTTTATTTTTGGTTTCTATTATTCTTTATTTGGTTGATCAAGTTAGAATGGTTCAAATATCTGATCCCAAATATGTTACCATGAGTTCAAAACTCAATAGCGGGGAGAGAATTGAGGTATGGAAGATGAGTGGGTGTTTATTATTATGTTTCAGTGATCAGATCATGGTAACTTTGTCTTATTAAGAAAAACTTATTTCTACCTACCACCATTCAATTTGGGTTTTACATCCTAGAATTCAGAATATGTATAAATCTTTGAGATTTTAGATTTGGTGGGTTGGCATGAAAATAGCTATATAATATTCTGGCATGAAAATATATTCTCTTGTTTATCCAAACTAATATGGTGGAATACTTGTCCAAAATTTACATTCAAGAAAGTTTAAATATGTTTGGTGTTCCAGTATCAATTATATCTAAGAAAAACCCTAGGTTTACATCTCTTTTTTTAGAAATCCTTACAGAAATCCCTTGGAACCCAATTGACTTTGATTGTGGATTTTCATCCTAGAACTGATGTACAATTTGAAAGGATGATCCAAACATTAGAATAAATTCTTAAGGATAGTGTGATATATATTTTTTGTCTTAGTAGAGGATCATATACCTTTAATAGAGTTATCATACAATAAAATTTATCATTCCTCGATACATATGGATCTTTTTGAAGCATTGTATGGTTTTCCTTGTCATTATCCACTCTTTTGGGCGGAAACAAGTGATTCTTAACTAATTGGAACCATATTATAGTAAGAGATAATAGAGAAGATTTATTTGAATATAAAAAAGGATGGATATGGCTCAGAGTCATCAGAAATCAAATGTAGATCATTTTTGGAAACCATTGTCATTTGAGGTGTGTGATAATGTCTTCTTTATAATCTCTCCAAGACATAGGAATCATAATTTTGGTAAGAATAGAAATGTTTTCCCATGGTACATAGCCTATATTGAGATACATTAATGAATTGGTGAGGTGGGATATCAGTTGGATTCTCCAATAAGGTTTAGTCCAGTTTACAATGTATTTCATATATCTCAATTTAAGAAGTACCAACTTGATCCTAACCAAGTGATTCGATGGGATCATGATAACCTAGAGATGGATGTTACATTGATTCATGGTCCTATATAGATTTTGGATAGGCAAGAGAAGATATTTCATCGTAAAATCATTGTTCTAGTATGGGTTTTATCATAGCATGGTCAGATTTAGGAAGAAACATGGGAGTATGAAAAAGAAATATTAAAAAATTAATCCAAAATATTATAGGAAAACACGAGTTTTATACTTTATAGGGACAAAAAACAATATTGGGAAGAATGTATCACCCCTAGTTTTAGGTATATGAACATTTATCTATGTAAATTGATCTTACATAATTCTTGGTTTGAGTTTCAATTGGTCCATGAGGGTTTTGGAATTTTCTGTAGAATTTATGGATGTGAATGGTTTGTGAAAGGTTAGTAGAAACCATGCACCACCTCTAGGAAACTATGAAAACTTTTTGAGTGGTTATTGGGTAGGTACATGGTTGGTGCATGGTTTTTACAAACCATGTGGATTCCCAAAACAAACAGTGTTCTATGTAATATAGGGGAAAATCATGGTTGGTTCATATATTTTCAAACCATGTGATCCAACCAATTGAGGGGTGTCCTTAATCTGGTATTACAACACAGTTTGTGCACATTTTTCAAAACTTTATGGCCTAACCGTGCAATGTATAGTTTACACCCCCAAAATCTTGGATATAATCTAAATTAAACCATGTAACCCTCATTAATGCTCTATTCTATTAGGATATCAAATTCCCTTTTCTCTCAAATATTGAAATACATTTTCTTTTGACATGGAAGGGATTATTAGGTGAATCAAAGAACATTGGAGGTCCATATTCATTAGTAATTCATCATTCTTCACTATTCCTCTTAGATATATTTTTCTCCTCTGTCCCAAAACCATAGTTATAGTCTGTAGAGGATAGATATATGTTCTTTTATGGTAATATTGATGAGATATTCTTGAATCTATTGCAGGGGAAAATATTCAAACCAAGATCTAGAGAATTGTAGTGTCGTTATTTGTTTTCTCTTACCATTTAGAGGTTGGTGGATTCTCTCTCATCTCCACTTGACTTAGAACTTGAAGGATTGGTTTTCATTAAATTAATTTATTTAAATTTTATTGAAATCCTTGTATGATTCTTAATGGAAACATCTTTTTTGTGTCTTTTATATTGTGTAAATTGAATGTTTTCTGGAAAAATTCCCTTTGGTGGTAATTTTAAAAAAGTTGATTTTAAAATTATGTTTTTTTTATGTAAGGAACAAGATTGAAATGATTTAAAGAAAGAAATTTTTTATATAGAAAAATATTTCATGGAATTTTTAAAACATGGTTTGTGTGAGTGAATTTGTAGATGTGATCCTATAGGTGTGTGTGCCTTGGGGAACTTGGTATTGTTCACCTTGTGATGACTTGGTGGATCAATGAGAGAACACTCCTGAGTATAGAATTGTATCTTGGTCGGGCATGGGTGTTTGTATAGAGACATGGTTATAGGTATTCCAAATAATTTAGAAAGGTCTTGTGCTTTGTAAAAATATTTTCCTTGGAACTCATTTATTGTTTTGATATAAATTATTTATCTACTTTTGAAACAATTTTATATAAAATATTCTAAATGGTTCTTGTCCTAGTGGTGTGAGTTAGGAATTATTTTTGGAAATTCTATTTATTTTAGACTCACCCCCTTCTTGGGAACTATTGTGAATTTGAATATTTTATATATTGAGACACAAGTAAAGGAAAGTTATCTCATTTATTTAGTTATTCTTACTGATATCATGGGAATAACATGTAGGGTTGGATATTAGAGTGGTTTGGGTGTTTATTTCTTTATTACCACTTGGGTATTTTCCAGTTTCGTGGCCTATTTGTTATTTTTAGTATGTATTTTGGTTTCTAATTTTACTCTAATATTTTTTAATTTTTTTTATGTTTTGAGTTGAATTATGTACTTATGCATCATATAAAGGACTGGATGTTTGTAGTTTATTTTTTCTAGGTATTTAATATTTAAAAGGGAAAATCATTCCCCTAATGTTCTTGAGGTCCTTGAAATTTATTTCCTACAGTTGGTGTCTTGGGGATGTCACCTATGTCCTAATATCACATCCACCTCTTCTCTAGATAATGATGAGGGGTGAGATGTTACAACCATCCACTTCCTTTATCTGGATGGTTTACGATGATGATGTTTTCAAAAAAAATTCATGAAATTTTTTTTCCCCATGGGTTAATTAATCTATAATTAATTAATTAATGTTTTAATGATCCTATATAATGTATATATACATATATATATACAGTTTATCAGTTTTTGATGGCTGGGTCTATTATAAACCTCCAATGCATTAGGTAATTTTTTATATCTCCTAAGATCAAAGGGTACATGGGAAATTAGCCCAAGGAAAAGAGGGTATAAAAGAAGTTATCCCCAGACCAAGAGGGAATATAGGTAGTTATCACAATCCTTATAAGGTAAATAGGAATTTATCTCAATCCTAAGATGGTTCATGGGTGGTTACCCCAAGCCCAATAAGGTACACAGGTGGTTAGCCTAAGCCTAATATGTTATGAATTTCTTAGTAGGTACCATTGACATATTATTTCTATAATTAAGTGTATTCTATAAGCTTATGTATTATTCTTATGATATGATCTCATATCTCCTGATTAATTATTAATGATTCAACACTCTTATGACTCGTGTATTTTATTATGAAAAATCCTTATTCCATGTCTCATGATTTATGGTCTATGACTTGTTGGGTATGAAGATTTAATTTATGGACATGTTTTCATAACATTATGATTATATTAATCTCACTTATAATAATAGATTGATATATCTCATTTTTACCCTTACTGCGCATCTGAGATTCTCCTTCTTTGTGATTCTATTTTCCATGGTTATGAAGAAAGTTTTTAAGTAGTATGTGTCTAACAAGGGTAATATATGAGAAGAACTTTGTGAGGTATTTTGATGATATTTAAAAAAATAAGATGATTATGTATCAAGTCTATAAATACTCAAAACCTTTGTAGTTCTTGGAAATTTATTATTGTCATATGTATTGAATATTTATCTAAAATGATGTAATATTTTTGTAAGTGGTTCTTAGGACACCTCATTTGGTGTCAAAATAGGGTTTAGTTTTTTTATTAGGATTATAAAATATTAGTGGGAAACCTATAGATAAGTTTAAATATATTAAATATTCTAAAATTTTGGTAAATTATAGAGTGTTCTATTTTTTAGAAATGGAATACCTATCAAAATAAAAATTAGTAGATACATGATCTGGTAAAAATTCCCTTAGGGGTAATAACCCTAAAAAAGGTTTGTTGGGTATTAATTTAAACTTTAATCAATGAATGATAAATATTCCTAACTAAACACTTGGTTTGACACTCCTAGGGGATATGTTTTAGTTAATTAATATTCTCTTTGTCAATCATTATGAGGGATTTGAATATATTTATGTTAGAAATCCTAATATAATAAGATCATGAAAAAATTAAATTGAAAACTAAAATGTCTTGGAATGAATGAAGGAGTCATAAATTAGGATTTATTGGGAATTCTATTCCTTATTATATGATTTCTCACTCATATTATTGATGATTGATACTCACAATATTATTTTTTCACTTTATTCAATGGTTGGAACAAAGAGGAATCATGTGAAAAACAAAAGTGATTTTCAATGAAATGACCATCCTCATGAGAAACCAAATGGAATAGAAGATGGGATGTAAGATATTATAGATATGATCACCCAACTCTCTCAATCTATGAATAGTAACATGAATCATGATTAACATACAAACTTATAAAATAATGAATGGCTCACCATTATGTATTTTATGAGGGAACATCCACCTTCCTCCAGTTGGTCCTCTAGTCCACTTATTGATGATTAATGTATCAATTATACAGAATAGATATTTTTCAATATCCAGTGATCATACCACGATAAGGTTATTTTGGTTGTGTATAGTTTGGAAGTTGAAGAAGATCAATGGTAGAACCATCTCAAGAATAGGAGGTAAGAAGAAGAAATTTCTTTATAATAAGAGAATACTTTAATAAATAATTTTAAAATATGTATTTTCTTCTAACTCTTTTCACTAAAATGGAGAGGTAATTTTTGGAACTAAAGTAGAAGGATGATTAATACATTTGTACCTATGAAGAAAAATTCACTAAAAAGGGTATTCTTTTAGTTTTATCATCAACCATGAACTAAAAATTGATTGATTGGTTGGTGGATTAAAATAATGTCTCTAAAAGTCATTTTTGATAAGAGACTTTTATATATATGATGAAATAATTTTATGCAATCTCAAAGTATAAATGGAGAGTATAGACTCTAATTATTTTTTGGGTTTTTAGGATAAGAAGGGAAAATGGATTTTATTAGAAATTAAATCTATAAAACCCATGGAGGAAAGAAAATTTAGATTCCTTTATGCAAAAAATGCAAGAATATGCATAGGGGAAATTGTATCTAAGAGAAAAATAAATCCTTAAATTTTATAAGAGAAGGTCATCAAGAATATGAATATTCATGAGATATGGGTGAAACAAAATCTCAACCAAATGTTCCACCCACACTTAAACTCTATAATTATAAAGAGTGAGAATTATGAGAACTTATACACAAAACCAAGGTTTAATGATGAAAATCAGTGTTAGTAACCTCCTTTCCCAAATTAAAAAATGGGAAGGCTTATGCAATCACAACTATTAGAGATGTTCAGAAGAAAGAAGTGGAAGGTACACGTATCACTCACTCTAGAACTAAAAATTTCTTATTTGATTCAAATTATACCCACTCTTTTATATCTAAAGAATTTAATAAGATTATAAGAATACTACCTCAATAGTTAGATATTAATTTATTAATGAAAACTAATAATGGGATGATGATTGGATCTCAAGTCTATAGATTCTCTATGATATAAGTGTATGGGAATTTTCTTCCTGCAAATCTATTTATTCTCCCTATATTTGAATTTTATGTGGTTTTGGGAATGGATTGGATCTATTTATATAGATACCATATCAATTTACAAAGTAGGGAAGTTAAATTTTATATTCTTAATAAACCTATGATCGTATATCAGTGCGAAGATTGATATGAACTTCTAGTGGAAATAACTTCCATTATATGGGTCTTACTACCCATTAAATAGGGGAATTTATCTCAAATGTTTGGGGATAAACTCAACATTGAAAATATGCATATTTTTTAGAAATATATATATAACAACCTAGACTCCAAAAACACATATTTGGTGCTTACTTATTAAATTGGTAAAATATACAAGGGATTATACCACCCAAGATAAATCGGTTTATTATTATTCGAAAACTAGATACATACATGAATTATATTTCACATTGGAAATTATCATGAAAATATTTCTTTCATTCTTGAAATTATTCAAAGAATTATTCTTCATATCCTAGGGAAAGGAAAAAAATAAAGGTTGATCTTAGATACTCATTAAGGGTTTTGTATAAATGAATCTATCATGAATAAGTAATACATAATCAATATGGAAGAGTAGATAATTAAAATACATGTAATTCAATAAAAAACATGAATTAAAAGTAAATCCATAGATAACGTCAATATATAAATCACATAGAAAATGAAAAATGAATTATCAATAATGGAAATCATAAATTCAGACATTCATGATATTTCAATTAAGGCCTTATCCATGTTATCATAAATCATATCATTAAGGATTCTATAAAGACATCATTCTTAATAAATGGGTAGGTGTACACTAGAAGACCATATAATACGACATGACTTATATTTTTTCTCATGAGATTTTTCGATGCATCGAGGGGGTATCTATAACCAATCCCCACCCATAACTGTCATGTCTTATGCATTCCTCATAATTCATTCTCAAAATTATTTATAAATAAACAATTATCAATATTGAATCAAGAATAAAGAACATCAATATTTCCCTGATAAATGAAATAACTTTATTACAAATATTCCATAAACTGATGTTGTATATATAAATGGTATAAAATTAAGATAACAACAATGTAGTGGAAATTATATTTTATAAATTCCAGATACTTTATGTTGACAAAGTGTTGTTTTCAAAAAAACTCTATACTATTATGATTAGGGGAGATTATTGAGCATGTATTGTTTCAACAATACTCTATCTTTTTATGATAATTTTGATGCTCAAAAATACCCTTGTTTTTTATTCTAAGGATTTTACTTTGAGTATATTTTAGGAAATTAATATTCTTTATATTTCTATTTTGGAATTATATTAAAGTGTTTAATTTGTGTGTAATATTTGGCAAAGTGTTCGGAAATAATTTTAGCATGTTTTGGAAACATTGTTCATACCCTACGTTGAAGAGCATAGCATAAGGATAAATTTCTAAATTTACCTTATGGGAGTTTTGAAAAGTATGGTTAATCAACCATACGTTATCGGAAAAGTTATGGTAAAAGAACCTTACGCTTGGAAGGAACCTTACATTTATAATATCAGAAAATTATAGAAGAAGAACCTTACGTAAGTATGGAACCTTACGTTTTCTTCACAGAAGTATAGATCATCAACCTTACTTTTATAATGAACCTCATGTTCAATTCAAAAGTATGGATCATGTATCTTACATTTTTCTAAAGTGTAATTCATGGATAATATACCATACATTTGAATGTTAAAGAGAAAAGTATGGATGATCAACATTACATTTGAGATCAACTTTAAGCCAACGAGCTCATACCCAAGTGGTAAGGGCTCCTGCTTGGAATCCAAGAGACCCAGGTTCAAAACTGGGTAGAGGAGAATTTTCGGGTTACTATAGCAGGCACTGTATCAGGCAATGTTCAGTACTGTAGTAGCCGGAACTATTCACCCGATTTGGGCTTTCGGACCACCGGTTTGGGCCTACGGGTCTCAAGGGCCTTCGGGCCACAGGGCCCTCAGGCCATTTAAGACCATGAAGTAGCCCAGTTCACACAGATCAAGCCCCAGAAGAGGATCAAAGCACCAGTAGTAGTCACCAAGAAGCAGAGCTAACCGTATTGGAAGAATGAGAGGGTATGGCAATTGCCATCGGGACCAGCCACCATGCGGCTTTTTACGGGGCAATGCTAGCTGATTAGAAATGCAGGTGGGGAGCTAAAGGTGATCAATGAAGCAGAATTTGGGGAGGGGCAGTTCTAGTGGGATGGGCCTACGGGTCATGTTATGGGCATGGTATGCCTCTTGGCCTTCGGGTTATGTATTACGGGTCATGTCGGGCCTTTTTCCTTGGGCCTACGGGTCATGTTCGGGTTCCTCATCAACCCTTAAAATGGGGATTATCTATAATAAAATAAAAAATAAGGCCTTCAGGCCATTCAGATGAGATAAACCTTAAGTTTCAATAATAGATCATCAACCCTTCGTTTAGCATAGGAGATTTAAAATACTACTTTATTGTAAAATGGTCTTTATGCAGAATATCAGGCTGATTTCAAGCCAGATTCAAAGACTGATATTAAAGAACCTCTTTGACTGATTTAAAGCTATTTATTTGGCATTCAATGGATTGATTTGAGTGGAGGATTTCATGACAAATATTAAGGGAAGTTATGTATTATTTTTTATTCAAACATTTGAATATCATGATTCTTAAGGCGACATTTTTTGATCTATATTTGAAATAAAAATGCTCATCTTTATTCTTTATATATCTATGTTATTTTTAATTACATATAAAGAGACAAATCATTGTGAAAAAAGATAAGAAGAACAAGCTCACGAGTTTTTTTACTATAATTTTTACAAAGTTATATGAGTCACACAAAACTGCTTCTACCAAGATCTTTCATACTCTATTTTTCTGAAGAAAAGGAAAACTATTAAAGATTATTATTCTAAATCGAAGATCTATCATGAATATATTATTGTTAAAGTTGATGATTTTATTTTAATATATATTTGCAAATGGATTGACTCAAAACTGCTCTTACCTGAAGAACATCTTTTCTAAAGATTGTGATCCATCTACTATCAGTTGTGTGCTGATAAAACTATGAAGAACAATAGGAAAGTATTTTTAGAAAAATACAATTTTCATTTTGAGTAATTGGCTACTTGTACTAAGTTGTGTATTTGGTTCTGTGTATGAACTAGAAGGATCTATTTTCGCCTTAACTTGTAAAGGTGTCAACTGCCTGCACTCAGTTGTGGACGGTCTATTGATAAGAGGACCATATAGAGAAAATCACCAAGCTCGTGGAGTAGATCATTGATGGAGTGGAGTAGGGGCCTTCTATTCCCCGAACCACTGTATATTTGTGCATCCTTTAATATTTTTATTTTACACTACATAAAAATTATGATAAAGTTAAAGGATGTATTTGGAAATTATCACAATTCTTGAAGAAATTATAAAAGTCACAATTCACCCCCCCCCCCCTCTTGTGCATATTTGGTATAACCCGATCTAACAATTGGTATTCGAGGTAGGGATTTATTACGATAAATCTATAACAAGCTGAAATTTTCAAAGGATTATACTCAAATATATTGATGGATGATACATGAGAGGGAATGTCAATGGTTTGAGCTCCGTACTTCAATGGTGAAAACTATGGATGTTAGAAGTTGAGATTGTTCATCTATCTAAAAAATCTCAGATACAGATTCTACTAAAAAATCTTACTCCTTATAAAATTCCTAAGAAACCTAAAACATAGAGTGCAGCTACTAAAGTAGAGAATGACATAAATTCAAAAGCTATGAATGAAATCTTCTGTGGTCTAGGACCAGATGAATTCAATCAAGTATCTCAATGTCCTACTATATATATGATGTGGAAGACAATTTCCATTGCCTATAAAGGAACTAAAAATGTCAGAAAAATGAGGTATGCCAGAGAAAAATTAAAATTTGATACATTCAGAATGTTTGAGGGTGAATGAATCACTCAAATGAATGGAAGGACCACAAATATTTTCAACAACATCACTGCCTTGGGATATCCTATCAAACAAGAAGATCAAGACTTAAAAGTACTAAGAGTACTACCACCCAGATGGAATGGGATATCGGATTCCATTAGGCAATCATCACCAGTCAAAGATCTAACTATGAGAGAACTAATTGGAACCCTAATGATGTATGAAGGTGAGATAAAAGATGAATCTACTGATTATAAAGTTTTAATAAAAAGAGAAAATACAGCTCTGAAAGTTACATCTCATAAGAAGAGAAGAAATATGAAAAAAGAAATCAAAAAGAAAGAAAGTTCTCACTCATCTAATTTCTAAATAGAACTGGCACATATGGCCATAAAATTCAGAAAATTTTATAAGAAAATGAATGGATTCAGAAAATCCTTCAAGAGAGATGAGAAATATCCAAAGGAAGTCAGATGCTATGAATGCAAAAAAGATGGCCATAAAATTCCCCAAGCTCGTTTTGTTGGAGGTAAATAGGTTCAGTGAAATCCTCAGCATCAGTTTCCAGTGATACTATTTCAACAGCAAGGGAAGTAGGCTTATTCTCCACTAATTGGATATAAAGTAGGAAGAGGCTGACTTTAAGATGTTCCACATGTTAAGGGACATCAAACTATGCATAGTCATGTAGGTGTATTTTTGTATCATTCTTCCCTGAGCACCACTCAATAGTTCCCCCAGACGGTGGGCTATATGACCTCAAGCGCATCTTCCCAAATTCCAGAGGCTGCTGACTAGTAGTGAGGGCCCAGGGTGTGTCCTTGGAGGGATTATTCCCTCATATATATGATTATTCATAGTAGTTAATAATAAATAATAAATATAAAAGGAATAATAATAATCATACAGTAGTGGAAGTAATGAAATAAACCAAGAGGAATCTGAATAAATAAATGGATACACAAGATGATGTCCATTTTATGATTCCATACAAAAATGGGGGCACAAGGTAATATGGGATATAATCATATACTACGTTCTATAAAAAATGATAAAAATAAAAAAATTGCTACACAGTATCTTGAGCATAAGACCAGTCTTCTTCCCCAAAATCCATCCCAAACAGTATGTCAATAAAGCATAAAAATCAACATGCTTCCCTTTATCCATATCTACAATCATAAATTCTACTTGGGTACCAAATGATGCTCAAGAAGGATGTGAGATATAATCTCTGTATGACAACACCCATGGTGTTTAAGATGATCCATTTTTTGAAAAAAATATACAACAATTTTATATATATAAATAAAATCATAACATTAAATAATTAAAACCTGTAAACCATGGTTTAGGTTTCTTAAAGGAATCCCAACCTATACCACTTTCTTCAGACAATACTTCAAGTCTGAAAAGAAATACTTATGCCAGTCGTAATATGTATACAAGATCCAAAGTAAACAAGGAAACCCAAGAAATCATACCCCTAATCTTATGCTTCATCTTAGGGTATAATTTAAATTTCATCATACAAGTTCTAATAATAATGACAATTAAAAAATATACATCACAAATGAAGTGAGAAAATAAAACTATCCATAAATTCTCATTATGGAGTATGATCCCATCCAAGGCAATATAAACAAAATCACAAGGGTCTCTATATAACATCCAATGTAATAAATCTCGTCGAGTCCATCCAAGGAAACTCATATTTCATCCCTTGTATCACTCATGAAATGTTGACTCTGAGTTCATACCAAATATCTCACATAGGGGACTGGGTATCACCCAAGGCATGGCATAGCCATATTTCCAATAGGACCATCCTCAGTTTCTCTCCTAGGGAACCAGTGTCACTCACAATTATAAGTTAAACCTTCCAATGATATTTTACCTGGAAAGCCAAAGTATCTCTCCCAACATGTCAAGAGTATCCAATAAAAACACCAAGTCTATCTATGGAATCCTTAACTCAAGACCCATTTTCACTCCGAGTGTGTTGCAAGTGAGCCATATAAAGCAAGGAACATCATGATACAAGGAATATATTTATAATTACATTCCATAAAATAACCATATCAATACCACATTCTCACCAAGATAACCAACTATGCAATTTAGTCCAATAACACTGATATGGTAAGTCGTGGAGCATTTAATAAGAGAAATGCATGGAATGACGCATAAACCAAAATGAATTTAAAGTTACTATACGCATGTTAATAATGTAATTTCAATAGTACAAGCTAATAATCTTGTCCAAACATAGAATTTAATTCAAGACAATAAATTTTGGTATAAGGTAAAGAACAAGAAACCATGTAGCTAGCTCAAGGTATAAAAAACATGGAATGACAATTGTATAGAACATGGAAAATATGTTTCAATAATTCTCATAATGCATCAAGCACAACCACAGAAATAAGGCACAAGGAACTTCATGGAAAATGGAAATTTGAATTTTGAACTAGGATACTAAGTAACAAAATATATCAAGGAGTGTGATCAAAGTCATATGGAATTACACATGGGGCCAAAATGGGAATTAAACATAGGTTTGGCCAATGGAATCCAAATCATGGTTCACCATTCATCTAATTCAATTTATCAATTTAAAACATTAAACCAAGGTGAAACACACACACCCAAGGTGAAACACAACTCAAGGAATATGGGTAATTTAGTCCATTAAGAATGGAACGCCCAAAGGGGTGGCTAAGGTCAAGACAAACACCCTTGGATGGGTTTCTTTATAAGCCAGGGACACTAATGAAATGAGGGAACCATTGGATTAAATTATTAAACAATTTTGAATCACAACTGGAAGGTTCTTGCATGTGGCACAATAGCGCGACAAATAAAATGTGATGAAATCAGTGGTAAAGGCATAGATCCCCTACCTCAAGGTAGTAGTGCACTATTCATCTATTTGTAGACCTTAATTCAGCCTAAAATGGAAGAAATCAAAGGATTGTTCAAATTCTGAGAAATAGGGAAAAATTCACCAAAATAGTGAAACTGATGGAAGAGGAAACTAGAAATAGATGGGTACATAAGGTAGATCTTACTGAGATGGATCTGTAGATTCCAATAGTGAAAGATTTGAGTTTCAGATGAAAGAGATACATCAAAACCCCATGGATAGGGAGGAGTAGCTCTACACATTAAGGGAAGAGAAGAAATATATTGGAGAAGGAAGAAAATAAATTAGGGGGATAAATAAATCAATAAATAGGTTAAATATGTAATTTCACCCATTTTTACTCTACACGCGGTTTGGCCACACAGTTGGAAAATTGTGCACCAACTGTGCACCTAGTTCTTCTCCAAGGGGCACCCCAAATGGGATGGCACATGGTTTGACTAAACATGCACAAACCATACATTTGGGCTCCATCAAAAAACCTACATCCCTCACACATCTGTACCCCCTTGGTTGCACAGTTTCAGAAAAACCTTGTTGCCGAGTCGGTTCTTCCCTTTTTGGGGCTTTGAGATATAAACAATCCCTAGATGCACCCAAAACCTCCTTTAACCTCTTAAGAATAATTACAAGGTCTGTTTTAAGAAATTAAACTTGAAATTAAATGGTTTGTAACTTTGGATAAATTCAGGATGTTGCAACCTCCCCACCTTAAAACAACTTGTCCCCGAGTTTCCCTTCTGAGGGTGGTAGAACATCATCTGAGTAAAGCTCCAACCACTACACATGCACATCAGCCTCTCGCTCCCAAGTCTCATCCTGTACATGTCCATGTTTTCATAGAACCCAGACCAAAGGAACTAACCTACCTCAAAGAACCTTCATTCTCTGATTGATGATATGAATTGGATTCTCTTCGAAGGATGCATCCGCCTCCATCTCGATATCCTTGGGTTCGAATGAATAAGACAGTTTTGTATGATACTATTGAATCTATGATACATGGAAGATTTCATGCAATGCATGGTACCTCTGAGGTAATATAAATTTATAGTCTACCATCCCAACTCTCTCCACTATCTCGAAAGTACCAAGATATATCAGCAATAACTATTCATGTCATGTAATTCATGTATGTCCCAATCTAAGTGATACATGTAGGAACACCCAATGTCCCAATTCAAACCATAGAGTCTTATGGTGATGATCAGTATAATAATTCTTCCTTGACTAAGCTGTATCCATACACTTATGAAATAGTTAGACTTGCTCTGAAGTCCCTTGAATGAGATGAGGACCCAGTAGAGCTGCATCACCTGCCTCAAACCAGCATAAAGGTGAAAAGAACATTCTACCATAGAGGGCCTCATATGGATCCATTGGAATTTTTTCCTAAAATATTTTATTGTAGTTAAACTCAAATAGAGGAATATAATTTTCCCAAGAACCTCCAAAATTAAGTATATAGGGCCGTAGAATATCCTTTAACATGTTTATGGTCTGCTCAGACTGCCCATCGATCTGAGCGTGATATGTAGTACTCAAGAGCACATTTGAACCTAGTGCCTTCTGCAACCATTTTAATAATCGTGATGTTTATTGGGCTTCTTGGTTCCAAATGATATAATGGGGTATTCCATGAATTCACACTATCTCCCATATGTAAATCCTTCTTAACTCATCAACTGATAAGGATTCTCATATCAGTAGGAATTGTGTGACTTTTGTTAGCCTGTCAACAATCACCCATATTTCATCCCTGCCTTGAGGATATCTTAGAAGTATTATCTCTAAATCTATAGTGACATCATTCCATTTCCACTCAACAATGGATAGAGGCTGTAGAATTATAACAGGTCATTGGTACCCTGTCTTTACCAGATGATAGGTGGAATGTTGAGTAATGATGCTTGTTATCTGCCTCTTCATAACTGGCCACTAGTACTGATGAATTATATCTCTATACATCTTAGTAATCCCAGAATGAGCTCCCCAAATTGAGACATGTGATTCCCTCATTAACTCTTCATGTATATTTGAATTCACCCAAACACACTCACAGTAGATCAAGGTCTCACTGCGAACAACAACCCATCCAGGATGTGGGTTCTCTCTTATGATGCTCTCCCTCAAAATGATGCCCTCATAATCTGATAACTGAAACATATTAACCCATTATAGAAGAGAGTATTTCACTACTAGAGCTATTAAGACCAGTTTCCCATGTCATTCATAAACCTTTATATGAAACTCAGAAAACATAGTCATCATCTACCACTCACGTCTAGCCACCTTGATGGCGTGTTTCTGCATTTTCCAACTCAAGGCATCAGTCACGATGTTACCATTACTAGTTGTGTAATCAATATCAATGTTGAAAGACTATGGGTATTTCACCCACCTGTGTTGCCTCATATTCAATCCCCACTTAGTGGATATATATTTGAGACTTTTATGATTCGTTTAAACAATTTATCTATCTCCCAATATATAGTGTCTCCAACAGAACAGATCATGAAACATGGCTACCAACTCGAGGTTTTTCATAGTATATTTCTTCTCATGAGGCCTCAGCTAGAGAGATTCATACACTAAAACCCAATCAACTTTCATCATAACTACACCCATACTAATCCCTAAATCACCATAGTAAATTATATAACTTCTACCTGGCTTAGGAAGAATCAAAATCAAAACTGAAGTGATTATTCCCCTTAACACCTAAAAATACTTCTCACAAGCTTCATACCATAGGAACCACACACCCTTCTTATATAGGGCCTTAAGATGTTCTCCTAAGTAGGATAAGTTCTAGATAAATCACTTGTGATGGCCACCCATCCCTAAGAATCTATGTATATCAAAAATATTCTTAGGATCTATGAGAAAAATATTATGCTTACCTTCTCTGGGTCAAATGATACGCCTTCTTCAGATATAATATGCCCCAAGAAGTGAAAGTTTCTAATCCAAATGTGGAATTTACTGAGATTTTCATATAGATGGTGCTCTCTTAATGTACTCGGCATGATCTCAAGATAATTGGCATGGTTGTGTCTAGTGTGTGAGTATGCCAATATGTCTTCTATGAATACTAACACAAAGGAATTAAGGTAAGGGTGGGAAAATTGATTCATTAAGTCCATGAAGACTTTTGGTGTGATCATCAGGCCAAACAGCATAACCAAGTACTCGTACAACCTGTACCTACTCCAAAATTCTATACATGGTATATCTAATAGTCTCATAAGAACCTAATGATATACCAACCTTAAATAGATTTTGGATAAAATAGTGTCTCCTTAGATCTGGTCAAATATGTCATCTATACAATGTAGGTAATAATGATTCTTCACTGTGAGTTGGTTCAACAGTCTATAATCTATGCACAGTCAAACGGTATCATCCAAATTCTGGGAGAAAAGGACCAGTGCACCCCATGGTGATGTGTTGGGTCTGATAAAAACCCTTAGCCTCGAGATCTTCAAGCATATTTTTTAGTTCTCGGATCTCTATAGGAGTCATTCTATTTGGAGAAATACACATTAGTGTTGCACCCAACACTTGATGTATAGTGAACCCAACCTATCTCATTGAAGGTAATCTAAAGAAGTTTTCAAGGAATAAATCCTTAAAAATATCCACTACATGAGGGAAATACACTAACTATATTCCTTTATTTCTCATAAAGAGACTCACCAACTGAGATGTCACTCTACCAAGCCCAGTATCTTTGGGTCCATCTTGATCTTCTAGGGTATCCCATTCACCCTTCTGGATATATGAGTTTACCTTAGGTGATGTGAATGACAATCGACAGTGATAGTAATACAATTGGGCACGATAAGTCATAATCCATTCCATACTGATAATGACGTTGAAGTCGGTCATCTCAAGGATAAAGAAACTATAGATAAAATGAAACTTGCCTATTTCAAGGGGGAACTCCTAATATTAGTGTATTACCTCTATTATAACCCCTAACAGCATGTTGAGGTACATGACACCCAAAAAGTACTCTATTTCAAGACCAAGACTCTCAAAAACAGCAACAGATATGAAGGAGTGTAAAGAACCTATATTGAAAAGGGAAGAAACTAAATTAGAGGTCACCAGAATAGTACCTCTAACCATAGATGGCCCTAGACTCTGGTCTTATAGTGTTGGATTCACTGCATACATATGGCCTAAACCTCAGCCCTAAGATTCTTCCTATAAATCCTGAGTAGATCCACTCTATTAATGCTAAAGACTTGGGGATTGACTACCTTATCCATGACCATTACCACCTCGGATTAATCGACTGGTAGAAGACCAAATTTCATCCTGACGTAGATCCATGAATCCCATACCTAATAGAGGTGATGGTATAGATCCTATACCACTATATGCAAGAGTAAAATAATGGAATAAGTACTATAGATGAAACATCCTGTCACATGCTCGGCATTCAATTGGGTTCCTCATTCACTGAGGCTTATTATGGCCCGGCCTTCCATACTAGTGAAACACAATAGAACTACCAGTGCATTTCACCTAGCTGGAACCACCCCAACAAGAACCCTCAAATGGATCTTTCTACTTCCAAAAGAACTGTCACCCTATTTCGAAACTGAATTTCCCTGGATCACATATCCATATTCTCTAATATTTCATTCCATAATCAGTTTATGGTTCACTATCTCTACCACGGTAGTCAAACAGAAGATGTTCTCCTATTATCAGACAGTATTTCCAATCCCATCATCAAAATATCTCATAGTATTCAGATCATCACTGGTCAGAGATGGAGTGAAACACTAAATATTGGTAGAGCAATATAAATACTCTAGCACTATCATGGATCCCTACTAATGATTCATAAACTCCTAGTCTCAATCTTCTATCAAGGTTTGTGGGAAGAATTGATCAAAGAAAGTCATCTGGAAGTATTCTCAGAACATATCTTGCTAATTATCTGACTGAGATATGATGTCCCACCAATTCTTGGTGAAATCAAGTAACATATAGGTATCCATCTTGAACCTCATTTGTATAGGTGTCTCAAGATATTCAAATATATAAACTATTGCCTCTAACCATGAATCTTCAACATGAGAACCTCCATCCCCTGAGAAGGTAGGAGGATTCTGATGTTGAAAGTCCTATGTCAGCTCTTCCATAGTCGGGACAGGTCAAGGAGCACCTAGAAAAGACTACATAAACCTGTGAAAACTATCCATGAACTCAGCATCAGTGCCCAGTGGAAGATCAATAGAAGTTGCATCAAGTGGCACTATAGGATGTATTATGGGTGGCTCAAGGCCCACCACCTATAGAGTGTGCTCATCACCACTCTCTTAGCATAAAGCACAAGTATGTAGTGGTGTAAAATCTCTAAAATTTCCAATAACACTCCTCAAACATAATTTATAATAGATAAGGAAAGCAGATAAGAAAGTGACAATAAGGACAAGTACAAAGTCTGCCTCTGAGCATAACATAACTGATGGTCTTATCCTAGATCCAAGCTTATATAAGAAGAAAAAATACATCAAAAGGATCATAATAGATATGTACTACATCCCATTGATAATATATGAACAAGTTCAATGTCTCATATTTCTTATATAAGGTGGAAATTTTATTTTTAAGGTGGTATTCGTTTTAACTCATTCATGTATTTAAGCCCCTTTCTAAGAAATTGGATTAGGAGGATCATCGTCCCAATTTAAAAGGGACCATACACCTTATAAATTGAGATTGGGTGTCCACTTAATCAAATTATATAACTTACTCTTTCAAGGTAAATTGGAACATTTTTATAGAACTGAAAAATCATGAACTGTAAAACACTACAGATAGGTACAACATCAATCACATGCAGGCAGACAATGCATGCTGAAGTAGACATGGTATTGTAATATGCATGAAATTTCAATTTCTATAGTTCCTAGTATGATGCATGTAATGTATTTTCCTAATTTCCTTGGGATAAAGTAGTATAAATCATCACCCCAATAGAATCAATATAATAACATCATAAAATAGGTGTGTCACCCAACGGTGAAGTCATATCAATTATAAATGGAATAATCAATAACTGCAATTCCCTAACCCAGGTAATTTTGGTTTCCCCTATACATGGGTTAGCTACATCCAAGAATAGGGTAAATTCAAAATACCAATGTCCTAATCTCCTTTATAAACCCAAAAAATAAGACAAAGGAAAAAATCCACTCTGATACCACTTTGTAGGGTCCCGCCCCGAGCGTCACTCAATAGTGCCCTAAAACGGTGGACCACATGATCTCAAGTGAATCTCATTGAATGCCAAAGGATTCTGACTAGCAGTGAGGGACTAGGGTGTGTTCGTGGGAAGACTATGACCTCATATATCTTAATATGCATAGTGGTAAACAATAAATAACAAATAGGGGAAGCATAATAAAAATAAGATAGTAGTAGAAGTAAGAAAATAATCCATGTAGAATAAATAACCAAGCAGAATCTGAATAAATAAATGGATACACAAGATTATTTCTATGTCATGATGCTATACAAAAATGGGATCACAAGGGAATAGGGGATACAAGAATATACTTCATGTTATACAAACTGACAAAAGGACAAAAAACTGGTACACAACATCTCGAGCATAGGCTTGGCCCTCTGCCCCAAACTCTATCCTAAATAGTACATCAATCAAGCATCAGAAGCAGCATTCTTCCCTTTATCAATACCTTCAATCATAAAGTCTACCTGGGTACCAAATGGTGCCCGAGCAGGGTGTGATATATAATCTAAGTAGTTTGGCACCCATGGTGTCTATGCCAATCCATTTTATACTGAAAATATACAACAATGTTTCATGTATAAATAATGGAATAGCATTGAATAATTAAAACCTTTAAACCTTGGTATGGGTTCCTAAAAGGACACCCGGCCCATACCACCTACTTCGGCCTACACTAGAAGTCTGAAAAAGAGTACTTGTGCAAGGTACAATATGTATACAAGGGCCAAAGTAAACAAGGAAACCCAATAAATCATACCCCCAAGCTTGTGGTTCGACTTGGGGTCTAATTTACATGTCATCATACAAGTTTTCATAATAATGACAATTACAAAAGATGCATCACATATAAAATGAGAAAATAAAACAATCCATCAATTCACTACAACAAAATAGGCCTTTAACAGTGCTTGAATTTATCAACTCTAGCAAAAAAACATTGATAAAGTCCATCTTTATTAGTGCTAAAATAAACACTAATAAAGGTTAACCTTTATCAGCAATTTCTTTTAGCGCTGATAAAAGGTATCTTTTATCAACAATTTATTTTTAGCACTGATAAAAAGTACCCTTTATCAGTGATTTATTTTTAGAGATGATAAAGGTTATCCTTTATAAGTACTTTTTTAGCGCTAATAAAGATCCTGAATAAAATGAAATAATTAAAAAAAATAAAAAAAATTAACAGTTTTATTAATTAAATAATTATTGTTAAAAATGAAAAAATTGAATATGCATATATAAAAATTATAAAAATTAATAAATACTATATATGAAATATATATATATATATATATAATGAATAAAATCAAATAATTAAACAAATAAAAATTAAAAATGTGTAAATTAAGAAAAATATTAAACATTTTATTAATTAAATAATTATTGATAAAACTGAATAAATTTAATATACATATATATAGATTATAAATATTAATAAATAGTATATATTAAATATAGATATATAAGATGAATAAATTGAAATAATTAAATAAATTAAAATTGAATAAATTACAAAATTATTTAAAAATTTATTTATGAACAAATTATTAATAAAAATGAATAATTATAATATATATATATATATATATTAATTATAAATAGTAATAAATAATATATATTAAATATAAATATATATATATAATTAATAAAATGAAATAATTAAACACATATTAATGACATTCATTTTTAATGTTGTTTGATTTTTCAATTTAACATATATCAATCATCGTGTGTTACATTGATTTCACATACATGTATATAATTAATGAGTTTTTATATATAGTGCACACACACAAATATTTAAGCAACTAATGAAATTTTATATAGAAACACAAACACCTAATATTTATGTAATTTATTCAAATTTTTTGTATATTTTAGAATTTCATGATAACATGATACATTTAATATATTATTTTTTAATCATTCAATTTTATTTATTTATTTTTAATATTATTATAGTTAGCTATTATTTATTCATTTTTAATATTTTTTTGTTTTTTATTTTTTATTTTATTTTTTAATTTGATCACATTTTATTATTTATTTAGATATATTTATTTACTATGTTTTAGAATTTTCAATATGTATTTATCTTTAATTAAATATATATATCCATATTGTTTTAATAATTAATATTTAATTATTAAAACTTATCCATTTTATCAATATTTTTAAAGTGTACTCACTTTGAAATATTCAATTTCACTAATTTTTAAAATTCATTTATTTAAGAATATATCTCAATTAATAATGTTAAAAATATATTTTTAAATAAATATTTATAAAAAAAAATTGTTCATAAATGTATGATTACTATATTTATAAATTTATATATTTATAATTATTATAAATAAATAAATATTATTTTGTAAAAAGTATTTATATAATTGTAAATAAATAAATATATATATATATTTAAATAATAATAAATTTATAATAAATTTATTTAAATAATATACTCGGAGAGACTTGAACTCGAGACCTCATCAAGACCCACAGGGGAAGATACCATTGAGCTGCACCTTAGGGGCTGTATATATATAATTATATAAATATATAAATATTATTTTTTAAAAATTATTATTCATATATTTAGAAATAAATTATTATATATTTAAATAATTGTAAAATTATAATAAATATATTTAAATAATGAATATTTTCATATTTATGTATATTTATGATATATATATATAATTATATCAATATATATAATGATATAAATATAATTATAATTATAAAATTATAATAAATATATTTAAATAATGAAAATATATACTATATTTATATTTATATATAGTTATTAAATATATATATATATAATGATATAAATATATTTATAATTATATAAATATATATAATGATATAAATATATTTATAATTATAAATAAGTAATTATAAATATATTTATAAATGTATATTTACTATATTTATAAAATTATATATTTATAATTATAAATAATATAATATAATTTTTTAAAAAATTATTAATGTAATTATAAATAAATAATTATATATTTAAATAATTATAAAATTGTAATAAACAAATATATAATTATATATAAAAAATTACAAATTTTTTTATTTATATTTATAATTATAAATCCTTTATCAATGCTAAAGTTTTATCATTGATAAAGGTTGATTTTATAATTTTTTTTAGCACTAATAAAGATTTCTTTTATCGGTGATTTTTTACTTCTGATAAAGATCAATCTTTATCAGTACTAAAAAAGGGCTCATAAAGTTACCTTTTATTAGGGCTTATCAATTTAGCACTGATAAAGAGTCTCTTTATCAGTGATTTTTAAAAGTGATGATTAAATTGTTCCCAATATATTTAATATAACCCTAACTGTGACTCATTCAGTCATGATTCTCAAGCTCTCATGAAACTCCCCAACTGCAAGCACTACTCCTCTACGTTCTCTTGAACGAATCAAGGTTAGAATCCTAATGTATGTTATTTTCTCCTTTTCTTCTCTCATTGTATAGTTTTTTTGGGTTCCATGGTTTTCATTTTTGTACTGTTCTTAACCATGAATAACCTTACTTCTCATATCTCTCACTCTTACTTACCTATACCTACACAATTCCACCCCTACTCTGTAAAATCATCCCAACAACATACGAGACCACTACAAACTGCATGTCCATCCGCTGTTGCAACTGATGCTTCTTTTTTTATGTTTATGTTATATTATTTCCTTTTAATTTTTATATAGTGTGGTTTGTCATTTTTTTAATCTTTTCTCTATAGTATTACATACACATGAAGATGAAAAAAAATTATCATTATATTGTACTTATTTTAGAGGGAATGTTCTTTGATATGAATAATATAAAGTGGGTTAATATTGTTTTAATGTGAATGGATTAATCTAATTTAGGGGACTAAAGTTTAAATTTTCCCATTTATATTTTTAAACATCATCAATATGTTATATATATATAATTTAATAAGTAAAAAACTATTTAAATTTTCATTCAAATTAAAATAATCATACTTTTTCAGTTTTTTATTTAATCCAAACTCAAATGTTGTGATTTGTTGTCAATAAGAGTTGTGTTTATAATTGATTGATAGGTTCTTAATATTAGTACATTTACTAAAAAAATATTCACTAAAACATTATATTTATGAGAGAATTTGATATTCAGTGGTTTAGATAGATTATTAAAGGAGATAGCATTTATTTTTAATATTAATGAACGGTTTCCAATAATTTCCCATGTCCTTTAAAATTATAACTAGTTAAAATAAAGTTATAATTTTTATAAACTAATAGTAAATATAATTTATTAATTTACTTTTTTTACATTTATAAATGAAAACATGTCATAGCATAACACACCAGATTATATTCTAGTAGAAGAGTTTATATATGCGGCGTCATCTATAGTAGATGTTTTATATGAGTTTACTTTTCTATCAAATTATTTTATAAATAAATTTCTCTCTAATAATTAAGTGCTTTTTGATGAAGTGACCTAATTTAAGAAAATTTATTTTCTTTATTTTTGTGTGTGTGTTATCTTGTCAATAAATTTCTCTTTAATAAAATGGTAACATCACAATATAGTCTAACTATTCATAACCTGACCTGAACTGAATAAAAATGTTACTCAAACCTTAAAACCATCAACCAAATTCCAAAGTATTGATAATAAATATGTAGCGCTCAACATGATCCATGATAAATGGTTTAAAAACCAACTCAAATCACAATTTCATCTGTGTAAAAGAGTACACAATAAAATCCCATGAATATAAATGCCTACAGATATAAAAAAATAACAATATTCTAAATCCTAGGTAAATATAAAACCATATATGAATAACCAACCTACGATTGATGACAAAAACTCCACAAGTCTACACTAGCTATCATTTCATATGTTATCCCTTCAAATAAATAATCAATCCTTCCAATATTAAACCCATGGAAACATCAGCTACATGTGCACCAACATTAACATAGAGTGGCTAAGTAAAGTAACGAGGTATTTTTTCTCTGGTGATTTTCCATTCCCTTGAACCACATGAAAACAATGTATCTAATTTTTATTTTATGAAAATATTCTTAATATATGATAATTGAAAGAATTATACAATACATAATAGTCCTCCTCAAATCGTTTTTTTTTATATTTTCAAAAGCCACTATTGGGTAAGTGGTAACCTCACAGAGATTTCAAAATGCAAACCATATCATAGAACCAAATTCAAATGAAAAACATGAAAAAAGTTGCAAAGATGAGATGGAAATCATAGAGGTCAAGACTGCCATCCTGAGTAGACGCCAACTATCAACTCGACCCACACAATCCATCACTGGAATACACACATCATAAGAGACCATTGATCACTATAAACCCCAAGAAGATGAATCCAAAAATGATCACCACCAGCAACAAAATAATAGTGCCTCCAAAATTTGAAATTGTCATCACCGGTACTGAAGAAACAGTGCACCATAACCAAATTTATCTTTCAAAAATAGAATCAAAACAAACACGAGCTTCATAGAAACCAAAACCACATCAGAATGAAAAGAAACTATCCATCACGAACAGAACCATACACAAACAAAAACAGCATCACAGAGTAATGAAACCTCAAATAAGCACAGCAATAGACACGAAAAAACAAGCCCAGTGGGGATCCAAAAGTAGTTATTAATCCACCACATTAGACTCCTTCGATAATGTTGTCGACCACTCGAACCCACCTCCCAATACACCTTAAAAAATCACTACATAAATCTGTATTGGAGAAGATCAGGGGAGTTCTAGAGAAAGATCATATTAAAGAGTGGAAAAAGGCCTCAACATCAAGCACGTAAGACCATCAAAATCTACCTCGGATCCATCATCAAGTGAATAGAAAAAAAATGATACAAAAATCATATATGACCAAAAATATAACATGTCATCGTCATCATGGAGGAACCCCAAAATCAAAAACCAAAGAAAAAAAATGAAATGTTGAGAATAATCTGAGACCATAAAGGGGGGGAGAAAATGGTAGAAACGGATTCGGGAGATGCGAGAGCCAGAAAAATAGAACCCTAGAAAATCAGGACTAGAAAGAAAGAGGGAGAGACTCACTGAATGCCACCACCAACAGAAGCCCAATTCACCAGAGAAGCATCAAGTAAACCCAAGGTGGGGTTTATTTTCGATGGTTCGAGAAACAAAAGTGATGGTTGTAGTGGGATAGTTCCAGGAGGAGGACAAGGGAATGAGAATGTGGGAAGAAGAATCATTTCGTAGATAAACCTTTCACCATAATGAGGATGAAGAGAGGGTGGAAGTAGTAATGTTGGGAAGGAACCCTAGAATGAGGGGGTGGATGGAAACCCGGAGATTGGGGAGCCATCTCCAAGCATAATTTTCCCATACAAAACATAATAGTCATAATCAACATAAATAACTTTTCACAAAAAAGGACCACAGGTTTCACAAATAAGTTTGTGTAAATATGTATTAATTTTGTTTTGACAGATATACAATAAAATACACTTAATGCATAAAAGTCCACATTTTCATGCATCTTTCATGAAAAATGTTACTATCTTAAATAGGGATATAATACTTAAATACTCTAGTACAACTAACCTTCACTACCTTTATTAAATCTATCCTTAGATGCTTAATCTTGATTATTCATTAGACTCCCTATTTCAAACTATCCTTCCTCCCATCATTGTGGTTCTAAAGTTCCTTGATGACATACCTCTCACTCAGATTGTATTGAATAATATCCATCAAATACACTACCGTGACTTTGAATACTGCATCTCCCAACACATTATTGAAAATGGAAGCCAATATCATGCATCACATTGGCCAAGAAAAATTCTGATCACCAGCCCATCCTGTTTTGTTTTTTTGTTACTGAAAAGAGACAACCTCTTCCATTCAGATTCAATAATGCATTGGAAGATCTCCCTAAATGTTCAATGATTGTTCAAGACTCTTGGAAATTGAACATCTATGTTGTTAACTCCTTATCTTCCATCCCCATGCTCAAGATTCTTAAGGCTAAATTCAAGGTGTGGATCAAAGAAACTTTCATTTCTATTGATGCAGAAATAAATGAACTTTAATTTGCTTTGCATGAAATTCAGCAATCAATCATGAAGTACAACTTTTATGGAAACCTTGACCAATAAGTTGAGACATCATCAAAGATACAAAATCTGATCAAAGTATGAGACAACATCCATGAAGACATCTTTAAAGTTAAGTGTCTTGCAGATGGGGATCGAAACACAAAATTTCTTTAATTCTCTATAAAGGACCCAGAGAGCTTGCAAAACCCTTTCCCTTCTCAAATATGGGGACTGAA
The DNA here is from genome assembly GCA_963277665.1 of Viscum album. Taxonomy (NCBI): domain Eukaryota; kingdom Viridiplantae; phylum Streptophyta; class Magnoliopsida; order Santalales; family Viscaceae; genus Viscum; species Viscum album. Next base: position 2,086,537,389 of record OY728140.1, on the reverse strand, counting down.
TCATTGAAGAAAAGCCGGATATTGAAAGTCACATTGTTTCCTTCTACATGAACCAGTTCAATGGTACCCCAATTAATGAGATGCTCAAAGAGAGAATCATTCCTAAGTTGGTAATATTATAAGACAACTCTCTTCTCACCTCCTTGACACTCAATATGGAAATCAGAGAAGCAGTTTTTGGCCTCAAGAAAGATAGATCACTTGGACCAGATGGATTCACAAATTATTTTTTTCAAAAACTATTTGGAAATAGTGCAGCATGATGTAGCCGATCTTGTCAAGCAATTTTTTAAGGATGGGACCTATCCTCAAGGTTTCAATGCCCAATTTATATCCTTACTCCCTAAAGTGAAGAATGCTAGTGACATTACCCAATTTAGGCTAGTGGTTCTTATCAATACCATGCATAAAATTATTACAAAGATTCTTTCCAATATACTCTCTTGAATTTCAGACAAAATTATTTCTTGGAACCAATTTGGATTTGTGAAAGGAAGTAACATTCAAGACTGTTTACTCATAGCCTCAGAGTGTGTCAAAATCCTTCAAAATCCCACCTGGGGAGGCAACATTGCTCTCAAACTGGACATTAAGAATTCCTTTGAAACCATTGACTGGACCTTCATCAAAAAAATTCTTCTGGATTTTGGTTTCAATAATCAATTTGTAAGATGGATAACAATCCTCCTTGAATCTTCCAAAATTTCTATTCTTATCAATGGTGCTCTAGAAGGGTACTTCCAATGTACGAGAGGGATCAGAAAGGGTAACCCACTCTTAGCTATACTCTTTTCCATCGCGGAATACTATATTAACAGGCTCTTCCTTCACATAGCAGATACTGAAGAAATGAAAACCATCAGAGAAGATATAGGTTTGTCTTCCCCCTCTCATCTCTTTTTTGCTGATGATATTATCATTTTTACCCAAGGGGATAGAAGGAATATCAACAACATCAAGAATTATCGCTCCCACTATACAAGAGTGTCTGGGAAGGAGATCAATTGGAGCCAGTCATCTATCTACTTTGGGAAACACATTCCAGATGCAAGAAAAAGGATCCATTATGAATGAACCTAGTATAAAGGAAGGATCCATCCATTTTATCTACCTCAAGGTTCCCATGTTTTGGGAAAAACCAAGAGGCTAATACTTCTTCAACATAGTCAGCCAAATTAGAAAGACTCTCACAGCTTGTAAAGGAAAGTCTCTCTCAATGGTAGGTCGTATATGCCTACTCAATCATGTAGTGGTTTCAAAGATGTTTTATTCATTCGTGGTTTAATTTTGGCCTGTTGTGGTTATCAAATCTATTAACTCCATGATGAGAAACTTTGTTTGGAGTGTAAATGTGATGGAAATATTATATAATCCCCTTGGAATCAGTGCTTCTTTACCCATGATATTTGTAGCCTAGGAATAAAAATCCTATCTCTTTTTAATTAGTCCCTCTAGGATAACTTCATATGGAGGTTAGTCGACAATAACCTATCTCCATTTCACTTTCTTAGATCCAGATTTGTTCCTAATATTCTTGTAGAAAATTTTTATTATATGGGATCTTCCATCTAGCCTGGACTAAAAATGATTTTCCAGAAAATCTATAGATAGTACCATTGGATAGTTAGTTTTAATTACTATATTAATTTTTTGCACACAAATTTTCTTGGTGAACCTATGATTAATCAGTTCAATCCCTTGGATATGGACATTAATAAAATCATACCAATCAAAGATTAGTTATAAAGAGTTGATTTACTCCCTTATGATGTTGCTGATATTGTCACATCCCAAGATTTCATTCATCAAGATGACATTAAAATTTGGGACCAATCCCTGAATAGACATCTTGACTCCAAGAATTTCTATAAATACATGTTACTGGTAGAACATAAATGGATTAGCAACTTTAATAAAACATGGATCACTCCTTCTAGATTTACTTTTCTCTGGAGACTATCGCTGAATAAGGTTCTAGTTGAGGTGAACCTACAAAGAGTTAGAATTTCTCTCTATTCCAAGTGTGATTTATGAAATAAACATCATGAGGACGTCGATCATCTATTCTTGAGTCGTAAAACAGCCTCATATCTTTGGAAAGAAATCTTCAATCTTTTCAAGCTGCATCTGCCCTTGGTGAACTCACTGTCTTCCCTCGTGCAGGCGGTTCTGGATTTTCGACTCTCAAAAAAGATTCATTCCCTTCTCAAAGTGTCATGCGTAAAGATGTTACATGTTCTATGGAAAGTCCAAAACGCAGCAATACATACCAACACTCACTTCAATAAAAATTTGGTGACATCTTCTACCATCATGGCTATTCAGAATGTCAATTTGACCCTTATCGCCTTCTATAGTAACTCAATTATTGATCTCATCATACTTAGGTAGCTAAACATTAAAGGTAACTACCCCAAACATCTTGGTACTGTTGAAACATTCCGGTTCCCATCCTTCATCAGATGGCTTAAATGAAACACTGACGGTGCCTCGAGGGGGAACCCGGGACCATCCGGCTATGGTGCTATTTTTAGGGACCACAACGGTGACATGGTTGAATGTATTTATGGCCCATGTGACAATGTCACTACCTTGGAAGCAGAAATATAGGGATTTATTAGAGCTTTCACTCTTTCTTATCAGTGAGTCTGTCTTAACTTATGGTTCGAATGTGACTCAAGTAGAATTGGTCAAGCCACCAAGATGGGGATTATTCACCTCTCATAGAAGCTAATGGAAAAATGGTTGAACTACCTGGAAAATCTTTCTTCAATAAATTCTATCATCACCTATACCATTTGGGAGTCCAACCTACTCACATATGGACTTGAAAACAAAGGATTATCTGAGGCGAGACATGTATGCTCTACTACCCTTCCTTCTAATCTATTGTAAATCCATGTAAGGGAAAAATGTAAATTTCCCTCTTTCTGACTCTTATAATCTCTCTTTTTTTATTTTCATTAAAGATACTTCATTCTCACCTTCCTAAAAAAAGTTAAGCATACTTGGATGATAATACCGTTATGTGGTTGACCTCTTGAAAATACTCATGTTGCACATTTCTTTGTGAAAAAAAAACATGCCAAATGCACCTTTTGATTCTCTTCCCCTTCAACCTTGATAAATTTAAAAGTGTGCCAATATTACTCTCAAAGGTATTCATCCCACAATGATCAGAGATCTTCGGCCCTGCTTCCGACTTTATTTACAGGATACTTTCTCTTGAAATCTTAGATAAATGGAAAATTTTCAATCTCTCCCATCCTCCTCACACCAATACCACCACAAGTTTGTATCTCCTCTAATCCTTACCAAAAAAGAAATATTTCAAAGGAATTGGAAAATAGTAAATGTTTGTGAGTGTAATTAAATAACTGTGAGTGGGAGTCATGTGGACTTGATTGTTTATTCCTTCATTTTTGAAATTTAATATGTTAGAATCCATAATTAAAATTACATTTATGTTATTTTTTAACCTCATATAGCGCTCTTATATTTGAGATACATGTGAAGAAAAGGGATTATTAACATAGTTTAAAGTCGGTCCAGCTCAGTGGGGATGAGTTGATGTTCTCATAGTAGTGTCAAGGACCTTTAATCTTATAAATAGTTATTATTTAATTTTTTTTATTGAGGCACATTCCCATATATTCTATATTTTTTGAACTAATCTAAGTAGTAGTCATAAAAAATGATCACCAGTACGTAGTGTGGGGTAATTTTTAGTTAGATTAGTTCAAGAAACATAGGTTTATGTCCAAAAAATATGGGGGTGGATATTAAGCAACAAAATGCAATAATAACTATTTAGGAGGTATGACATCAAGGAACTTTGGAACCAAAATGATGGGAGGAATGAAATATTGAAATAGGGAGTCTAATACGTCATCAAGATATGGAAGACAATCAAGAATCTAGGTAAGGATTAAATAAATGTATTGGAGATCAGATGTAATATAGTATTGAATAATTATATATTTGTTCAAGACAGTAACAATTTTCATGTAAGATGAATGAAAATATGGACTTTTATGCATGGAGTGTATTGTATTGTTGTTATTCAATACAAATTAAATGTTTCAATACTCAGGCAGACAATGTATTCTACACATGATGATGTTACCAATCCTAAGGAATAATAGGATGTTAATAATGAAACTTTAAAATTATTAGGGGATAAATAGCATGTTAATGAAAAAAAAACAATGACATAGGATCAAAATGTTGAATAAAATTATCAAGGTCAGAAGTCAGGGTAGAAAATTTGAGGTTGGTTAGAATCAACACGACCAACCTATTGACCCCAATAATTCGATATTCATTAGTTATCTTGGGGTAACAACAAGGATGAATGTGCCTATTGATATTGATTCATGGTGAGATATCTAACCTGTAATGAAGGAAATACTTTAGAATGATATAACAGTAATGTTAAGATATACTTTCTCTATTTTTCTAAAAAATTATATAATTAAACATTGATTTAATTTTCTTTATTCCTTTCATAGTTTATTTATTTTATAACATTTCCATAATAAAGTGGTCTTAATGGATACTGGAAAATCCCATAGAGTCTTCCAGACTCTTCTTATGAAGTTATATATTAGGTATGCTGAAGGAAAAGTAAATCCCCACCCACTAGTTTGTTATGAACACATTATAAAGTAGGAAACATGGGATGCTTTCATCAATTGTCACAATGAGAAATTATTTCAAGTGCATTTTTGTTGAAAATATATTATATGAAATTATTTAATTTATCCAACATGATTAAAAAAATTAATTTAGGAAATATAAAAAGAGTGTTGAAAATAAAGTATATGCATCAAAACCAATGTACCCCTAACACAAAGTAAGGATGGGGTATGCTTCATTAGAGAAGAAATTGGTATATATTTTTAATCAACAATAAAAGTTTAATTATGTGATAGTAAACAACATATGTTCCTTTGTTTATAAGTAGATTAATGAATCAAAATCTGAAGCCACTTCCATCCCAAGTCATGTCTTATGGAAGGAGAATCATTTAAATAAGGAGGGTAAATTAGTTGGTGAAAACATAAAAACAGTATGGGAAACATGTGTAAGTATAACATAATTGTAATTTTTTATGATTTATAACAATATTACATAAAAATATCTATTTATTTTCATATTTTTTATATTGTTTAGATATAAGAATCAGTAATGACTATACCATAAGAAAAACTACTTTAATTAGCCTTGAAGCGGCCTGAACAATATGGTCACATTAGAGGATTAGGTTTTGCAGTATCTCCTTGAACATATTTCAAGAAGATAAAACCACATAAAGATATATATAATATTGTGAGATGATTGCATACACAAATAGATTCACTGTAAGATATTATTGTTCAGTCTCATTTGGAAGACCAATGTATGAGAAAGGATTAAAGAGAACCAGCGGTGGAGAAAAAATATGCACATGAACCAAATGATCCCACTATATTTGAGGCTAATCATTCCCTCCAACCACATACCATACTCATGGTAATAAATTTTCTCATTACTATTTCTAATAAATGTGAATAAAACTTCCAATAACTTTATATTACTAAAATTCTATAGGGTATAGTTGTATGTGATTTTTATCTTTCAACACCCACAAACTACCGTGGTATGATGAGAATAGTGTATAATATCCTGGGAGATATGCTACGCCATCCATACATCTCAAAAGATCACATTATATTGGGGATTAAGGTTTCTCATGAGTTAACTGTTGTGTTTCTTATTCCACTTGATGGCCCAAGTATTAAAAAGGTCAGTGATTCCATTGGAGTTTTCATATCATATCCATATAATCTTATAAATATAGAAGAGGTATGTCTTTAACAAAAAAATTCATACGAAAAACCTGTAACATTTGATTATAAAAGGTCTAAAATGAGGTATGATATTACATATGGATAAAGTGGTTATAATGCTCTGACCCCAAAATCCTGGAGCCAGTGCATTATTTTAATACATTGGCATGATTACAAGGAATCATGTCCCGAAGGACCGATCAGTTTATCAGTCTTGGAAAATAGATTACATACAAGAACTTAACATTAAAATTTATAAAATAGAATAAAACATAGATAATCATTTGATAATTCCATTATTCCCCTAGATTAACCCTACATATCAATCATAATAAACTTCTTTGCATCTTAGGAAAATAAAACATAAGAAAGGGGTGAGCTCATATGGTCAGTAAGAGTAAATAATTCAGCAGAAGCTATAAACTTTTAAGGAAATATGTATAATAAAAACATATTCCTTTTAAACATAAACATAAACATAATATGGAAAAAATAAATCAAACATTACCATTAAACATGCACATGGATATTCTACTAGTTGAATAATCACATGTAATAACTAATTTTATAATGAGGGAATGCATAATGTCAGACATAATAACTACTACATCAATTCCTTGTGCCAAGAACATTCACAAATATTCTATCAAGGCCTTATTCCAAGACACTATTTTGTCTCATGAGACCTAACGATGCATAGAGGGGTTATAGTAGGCCTCGCCCGTCACTTACTAAGTCCAATAAATTACTCAATGGAAAAAGGGTGAAACTTAACATAATCATTCGTATTAAAACTAGTATACAAAATGTCAATACTTTAACCATAAACCATGAATGGTATAAAAATATCACATCCATAATCAAAGATATCATAAATCATTCAATACAATATGGAAGATTTTATTATAATAAATAAACCTCAATCAATAATGATATCCAGTAAAAGATGTTGACATAGTTGAAAATTATTAGTAAAAGTCTTTGAGAGAAATATCCCTTTTTCATAAAATCATTTAAAATTTCCAAAATTTATAGTCATTTAAAAGATATTTTTGAATCAAAGTTTACCACACCACTTTAAAACTTTTTAAAGGAATTTACATTTTAAAATATTCATGTTCATATAAATAAATCCTTAAAATCATTTTGAAAACATGGACATTAATTAAATATATTTAGAAAAATAAATCGTTAAAGAATTTAAAATGATGATCTAGTTAAAGAGTACCTTACATAAAACCTTAAAATATTACTTTTGAAAAAAAAATTATGAAACATGGACATATATGATAAATTTATCCCAGTAAATACTTACACATAAACAATCTCAGATAATAATGATATTGAGGAATTAACCCTTACCTTAAATCTAATACTCTTTGTACGACTCTAAAAATAATTTATAATGTTTTTAAATATATTATTAACTTATATTAGAATCATAACAATATTTATGATATAATATATGATTCTTTTATGGCTTTATATTACCCATTTATTAACAATTCCAAGTTAATGCAACATTTCGGGTAATATCGCTTTGTTTATCATACATGTTTTGACTTTTTATTCTTGATAATGTTACTTAGATCATGATTTAATTACTTATAGGATGTATAATATGATTTATATATCATATATATTCATAATATAAATATATGTAATAGATAGATATATAAAATGGAATACACCGTTCATGGAGACGGTAGGTCATACGTACGCATGAACGTTGTTTCCGTTTTCTTATCATATTCAATGGAAGTAAGTAAATGGAATATATGTACATACATATATATATTTCATTATATTAGACTTATTATGTCATTTATTTCATAATTATTAATAATATATTTTTTATAATCATTCTTGGATGGTTAAAGTGGAGAATGAATCTCATCATGTCGTGGTGACGGTAAGTCGTACATACGCACGAGCGACAATATCATTCTATTGATGGTGAAATAGTATGTAATTTGATATTATATTATATATAAAAAATAATTAAAATTATATATTTATTATTTTCCTCAACTATACTCATTATTATACTCATCTAAATAATGAAGTGTTGAATAAAAAACTACACCACGACGTGGAGACGCTAAGCCGTACGCACAAACGTATGGTGACTTTGTCATTCATAGGATGGATAGAATAATGAAAATGGTTGTACTATATTTATAATAACATATCTGTATGTATAGGGTACTAGGTTTATTATTTTATTATGGAAACGACAAAGAAAGAGGGAGTAGAAGATGAAAATAACTTTGAAAGAGGGGACAAAATGGTTATCTCTTCTTCGGGTGTCTCCTTTTGATTTTCATGAAAGGACTCCTTAAAATGGATTTATGCCCAAATGTTTTCATCTAATATCAATTTAGGGAATTTGGTTAGATATTTGAGCAGGTTTTGTCCAAAACCAAGGGCTTTGGAGGTGTGAATTAAAGAGAAAGGGAGGTTCCCTTTTATAAGAGAGGTGAGGGGCACTTTAGGAAAAGCTTAAAATATTATTTTATTATAAAATTATTTTTGAATTATAATAGCTCCAAATTGATTTATTTAGAGTATAATATGAGTATGGGTATAAATCCTCTCAACCAATAGATTTTAGACATAATTAGGTCTTAAAATTAACCTTTTCTTTTATATTTAACCCTTTGTAAATTAAGTTAACTCATACCATGTCCTCTTGTATTTTTATACTAAATGGTTAATATCATTACTATAAAATGCCAAGAGAACCCAAAGTGGATAATTTATAAAATTGTTATCACTATAAAATATTTTTGGCCAAAATTTATATTTTTAGGATTTTTATATCATTTAATAAATCAGTATTTGTTTTAAATACTCATTTATGTCAATTTTGACATTATTTAGTAATTGATTTTTGTTAATGTCATAACAAATTGATTCCTTCGAAAAAAAGAAATTAACTCATCCATAATATGTAAATTTAATCCATAAGATTATTTTATGGCATAAAAATGTTCAAATTACATTTATTTTAATATTTATAAATTCGTTTATTTGAATCTTTCATTAATGAGGTAATCCTTACATCATAATTGTGTCATAAATATATTTATTTATTTTATGTCTAAAAATTATAAATAAAATTTCATGATTTACGAAATCTTATTATATTTTTAATAAATGTTTATATTCAAACAGATCAATTATATAACCCTATAAAAAAATTCTTTTAGTGAAAGATACATGTTTATGTAATATTTTTCTATACTTCAAATTAATTCTTATAAAATGCCATTTTCACACCCAAGTGGCTCCATGGGGTCCAAAAATAGACCCAAGTAATCCCATGGTCAAACATATCTCATAAAATATTATTAGTACATGTGATAGGTAGTTTAATGTTATTATAATATTATTTTTGTACCCTTATTTACGAGATTTACCCTTTAACCATGGTAAATAAAATAATCACTGGAGTTACTATTCATAATGTCAAAAAATAAAAGGTACCTATTTGAAAAATTTGGGCCTTATGATTCCAAATATGGAATCCATTTTTTTAAATTCAAAACACAGAGTTGGTAGAAATTAATTTAAAATTAATTCCTTTTGTCAAAACCAAAAAGCGGGTTTTTAAGAAGTAAAAAATATTAAAAGATTGATATGTGTTTGTGTCAAATTTATATTTAAAAATATTTTTAATGACCTAAATTATATTAAATTATAACTATAAATTATTTTGATTTAAAAAGTTTTTTTCAATTAAAATTTAGTATTTTTCACTATTCATCAAAATATGAAAGTTATCAAAAAAGTACCAAAATTTTATAAAAACTAAATTTTTATGTACCTATTATAAATCAGAATTTAATTTCATCAAACTAAATATATAAAAGTTTCAAATATTATATTTAAAAAGGGTTCACCATTAAAAGGCAGAAAAACTGCATTTTTTTAGAAATACTTATTTTATCTAAAAAATTGAATTTGTCCTTATATTATGAATAATAAACACAAAATATGAATGTTAAAATTATATGGTTTATATAAAAAATTAAAAATGTGGTTAATACTATTCATAACATCTTTTTAAACGGCTAGTTTGACAGGTCGTGGTGCACTTGATTACATGCTATTGAATTATTAAGAAGAAGTGTACCATGGAAGATTGGGGTGTTAAATTTATCCCCCCTTCAATAAATTGCATCCCAACAATTTAAACTCAAGATTGAAAACTATGGGTTTGACATTTCAAAATATCTTAGTTGAAATCTCGCGTCTTAAAATGGATTAATGATACCTCTATTTTAAAATATAGAATGGTACCTATGAAGGTTATCAGAAATAAAACATACTAGGGTTTTATATAGAAAAATATGGATATAGAAGAGAGAAAAATCCATAAAGTTATTATGGATACTGATAGAGAACATGATCAAGAGAAAGTTAACAGTCATAGAGCTATAAATCTGTGATGATCTAAGGGACCATTTGATCCATCACAAAAGAATGTATTGGGAATTTTTTTTTGGTTTTATGATCCTTTAACTAGTGTTGTATAATTAATTTAATTCATATACTAATAAAACAAGTAACCATACTTAATTTACATGTATAGTTTCATCCTTTAATTAATTCCTACCACAAACTCATCTTTCTCTTCAAAAGATAAAACTCAAAAAAATATTCTATTTATCTCAATTGTATAAGGTTACAAATATACACATATACCATTTAAATGAAGAAAAATATTTTATAATAACTAGGGATATCTTGTAGGCTAGTGGTAGGCGATAAAGCCTTGTCAGACTTTGGTTGTGGGTTCAACTCCAGCAGCTTTGTCTGACGCGATGGGTTATCGCCCAACCTGTAGGTTGTCCTTTTTCTAAAACCATAGTATTTTAACATTCCAAAAATAATAATAAACAATACTATCTAATGTTCAGCTTAATCCATCCCAACCTTTAGAGTTATCCAAAATACTACTATCCAATATCAATCTAAAAGGTCTCTAATTTTCCAAAATCAATTGTAACATCATATTCACCTAACAATGTAATGATGATCTTATTGTCACATAATGAATATATGATTACCTTCAACATAATAAAACCTTAGTGAAAACAAAAATTAGTGCAGTATAATACTTATATATATCACATTATTCTTATAACCAGAATATAATTCTTGAATCCAAAAACACAAATACATTAATTATTCCACTTCGACTATAGTAAAAACATAATCTTGACCTTGATCCATTTTATTTTTCTAAGCTATATTTCCTTGATGCTTTAGAGAATAATTTTCATAATGTACCATATCATTACAATTATAACATTGAAAAACTTCTTTATGTTACTTATAATCACAAGCTTGGTGACCTTTTTCTCCACATTTGAAACAAACTCTCATTCCTTTTAGGCAAGTACCAGGGTGTTTCTTCACACAATTATCACATAGGGGAAGTCCTTATTTCCCTTTTTCTCTTTATCTATAACTTTCTCCATCATTCTCTTATTATATTTTTTAATTTAATGTCATAAGACTTATAGAATTACTTTTCTTTCTTGATAGAACACGAGAATATATATTCGTATGATGAGAAATTCTGTGAGACCAATGCCCATCAGAGGAAAGGTTTTAACCCATCAAATAATCAATCAATCTTACTTATTGGGTTGTGTATGTTGTCTGTATCGTGCCTTTCTAACCTTGTGAAGTTAGCCTCATACTTTTCAACATTCTCATCCTCCTTTTTCCTCATGATTAAAAATTTTCTTTCCATATCATCGCATTGTTCATGAGGAAAGTATTTCTCTAGAAAAAGTTCTTTAAACTCCCTCCATTCCATATTTCCCACTTCTTCATCATTATTTTTGTTTTGAATTAATGACCACCATTTATCTATATCTCCTAAGAGTCAATAAACTTCCATGACAACCTTTTCCCTTTCGTTACTTCCCAAAGTAAGAAATATTTTCTCTAAGGAACTTATCCACTGATCAGTTACAAAAGGATTTGTAGTCCCATTGAATTTTGTAGGATGTTGTCTCATGAAGTGGTCTAACATTGATCCCCTATGTTGTGGATCAAGATGCTTCATACAAGTAAGGTTATTATTCATAACCAGAGTCAGTTGTCCCAGTATAGTTATAAGTTGTTCAGTACCAGTTGTATCACTAGCTCCACTATCATTGTCTTTCATAGGAGTGAAATATATACATGGATTACGTGCATTGATAAGATTTATATTTCTTCCATTAGGCATCATTTCTAAATAATGGAATACACTAGATTGGGTTATGAATCATAATGAATAATTCTAAACAAATAAAATACTTAACATAAAGTGAAAATTTTATGCATATATAATCCGTAATCATAAATATGGTTCCTTTGAGGAAATATTTACTAATAAATCATTCATAATGGTTTTTAAAAAAATATAAATTATCCTAAGAATATCCCTCAGGATTATCAAACCAGGTGCGTAGTAAGACCCATTGTCATGTACCAGGTTAACCCAAGCTAAACCCGAAACACATTGTCGGAGTTTTCACCCCATGGTATATATGTTCCAGAACAACATACACTTGTAGTATCTATACAGGGATATACTGCTCGTAATATCCACATAATCTCTACTTTATCAAAATTCTAGGTGGTTCTTCTATACTTATCCTCAAAGTCTATCTTAGGGTTATGATCCCTAATATAAGTTTTCTAAATTTATTTCCAAGGTTGTTGCTAAACTTCATCTGATACCAACTGTAATTCCCCGACCCCAGAAGCCTAGATCTGGTGCATTATTTTAATACATTGACATTATTACAAGGAATCAAGTTCTAAAGGACCGATCAGTTTACCAGTCTTGAAAAATAAATAACATACAATAACTTAACATTAAAATTTCTAACATAAAATAAAACATAGATAATCCTTTGAGAACACCATTATTACCCTATATTAACCCTTCATATCAATCATAATACACTTGTAATCTTGTGAAAACAAAACATAATAAAGGGGTAAGCTAATATGGTCAGTAAGAGTAAATAATTCAACAGAAGCTATAAAATTTTAAGGCAAGATGTATAATAAAAACAGAAGCCTTTTAAACATAAACCTGAACATGATATGGAAAAAATAAATCAAACATTACCATATAAACATTAAAAAGTATATTCTACTAGTCTAATAATCACATGTAATAAATAATTTCATAATGAGGGAATACATAATGCTGGACATAATAACTACTACGTCAAGGCCTTGTGCCAAGACCGTTCACAAATATTATGTCAAGGAATTGTGCCAAGACACTAGTTTGTCTCAAGAGACATACTGATGAATCAAGGGGATATAGAAGGCCTCACCCTTCACTTAATAAGTCTAATGCATTACTCATTTGAAAAGGTTGAAACATAACATAATCATTCATATTAAAACTAGTATACAAAATGTCAATACTTTAACCATAAACCATGAATGGTATAAAAATAGCACTTCCACAGTCAAACATATCATAACTCATTAAATAAAATATGGAATATTTTATTATAATAAAGTTTCCTCAATCAATAATGATATCTAGTAAAGTATGTTGATATAGTTGAAAATGATTAGTAAAACTCTTTGATAGAAATATCACTTTTTCATGATATCATTTAAAGTTCACATAGTTTATAAAGGAAGTCATTTAAAAGAAATTTTTGAATCAAAGTGTCCCATACCACTTTGAAACTTTTGAAAGGAATTAACATTTTAAAACAATCATGTCCATATAAATAAATCCTTAAAATCATTTTGAAAACATTGACATTAATTACATAGATTTAGAAAAATAAATCCTTAAAAAAATTAAAATGATGATCTATTTAAAGATTAAATTCCCTAAAACCTTAAAACATTAATTTTTAAAACATCTTTATGAATTATCAACATGGATTATAAATATATCCCAGTAAATGATTACACATAAACAATCTCATATAATAATGAGATTGAGGAATTAACCATTACCTTAAGTCTGATACTCTCTGAACGACTCTAAAACTCATGTATAATGTTTTAAAACATATTATTAACTTATATAAGGATCATAATAATATTTATGATATCATATATTATTCTTTTATGATTTTATATTACCCATTTATTAATAATTTCAAGTTAATGTAACATTTTGGGTAATATCGCTTTGTTTATCGTACGTGTTTTGACTTGTTATTCTTGATCATATTACTTAGATCATGATTTAAATACTTCCAGGATTTATAATATGATTTATATATCATATATATTTATAATATAAATATAGCTAAAATATTTATATATAAAATGGAATACATCGTTCATGGAGACGGTAGGTCATACGTACGCAGGAACATTGTTTCCGTTTTCTTATCGTATTGAATGGAAATAAGAGAATGAAATATATGTACATAAATATATATATATATATCATTAATTTATACTTATTATTTCATTTATTTCATAATTATTAATAATATATTTTTTATAATCATTCTTGGATTGTTAAAGTGGACAGTGAATCTCATCGCATCATGGAGATGGTAAGTCGTACGTACGTATGAGCGACAATATCATTCTATTGATGGTAAAATAATATTTAATTGGATGTTATATTAGATATAAATAATAATTAACATGTTATATTTATTATTTAAATCAATTATACTCATTATTATACCCATCTGAATAATGAAGTGTTGAATAACAAACTACACCATGTCGTGGAGACGGTAAGTCGTACGTACGAACATATGATGACTTTATCATTCATAGGATGGATAGAATAATGATTATGGTTATACCATATTTATAATAATATCTAAGTATGTATATGGTACTGGATTTATTATTTTTGTATGGAAACAACAAATAAATCGGGAGTAGAATAAGAAAAGAACTTTGAAAGAAGGGATAAAATGATTACCTCTTCTTCGGGTGTCTCCTTTTGATTTGCATGAAAGGACTCCATAATATGGATCTTTACCAAATTATTTGTCTCTAAGATGAATTTAGGAAATTTTTTAGGAGAAATGGGTAGGTTTTAGCAGAACCAAAGGGATTTGGAGGTGTGAATTAAAGAAAAAGGGAGGTTCTCTTTTATAAGAGATGTGAGGGGCACTTTAGGAAAATATTGAAATATTAATTTATTATAAAATTATTTTTAGATTATAATAGCTAAAAATTGATTTATTTAGAGGATAATGTGATGATTGGTCTAAATCCTATCAAACAATATGTTTTATACAAGTTCATGTAAAAAAATTAACCTTATCTTTTAGATTTAACCCATTGTAAAATAAGTTAACTCTTATCGTGTCCTCTTGTATTTTTATACTACATGGTTAATATCATTACTATAAAATTCTAAGAGAGACTAAAGTGGATAATTTATGAAATTTTTATCACTATAAAATATTTTTTCCAAACTTTATATTTTTATTATTTTTATATCATTTAATAAAATAGTATTTGTTTTAAAAACTCATTTATGTCCATTTTGACACTATTTAGTAATTGATTTTTGATAAAGTCGTAAAAAATTGATTACTTTGAAAAAAAGTAATTAAATAATCCCTAATATGTCAATGTCATCCATAAAATTAGTTTATGGTATAAAAATTTTCAAATTACATTTATTTTAATATTTATAAATTCATTTATTTGAATCTTTCATTGATGAGGTAATCTCTGCATCATAATTGTGTCATAAATATATTAATTTATTTTATGTATAAAAATTATAAATAAAATTTCATGATGTTTGAAATATTTTTATCTTTATAATGAATATTTATAGTTTAATATAACAATTATATAACCCCATATAAAAAATGTTTTAGTGAAACATACATGTTTATGTTATATTTTTCTATACTTTAAATTAATTCTTATAAAATGTCATTTTCACAACCAAGTGGCTTCATTGGGTCCAAAAATAGACCCAAGGAATCCCATTGTAAAACATATCTCATAAAATAGTATTATGACATGTGTTGGGTAGTTTAATATTATTATAATATTATTTTTGTACCCTTATTTACTAGATTTACCCTTTAACCATGGTAAATAAAATAATTACTGAAGTTACTATTCATAATGTCAAAAAATAAAAGATACCAATTTACACAATTTGTAACTTATGATTCCAAATATGGAATCTATTTTTTCAAATTAAAAACACATAGTTGTAAGAAATTAATTTAAAATTAATTCTTGTTGTCAAAACCAAAAAGCTGGTTTTTAAGAAGTAAAAACTATCAAAAGATATATATGTTTTTTTGTCTAATTAAAATGTAAAAATACTTCTAATGGACTAAATTATATTAAATGATAAAAATATAATATAATTATACTTTAAAACAACTCAAATATATAATTTAACACTATAAATTATTTTGATTGAAAAATTTGTTTTCAATTAAAATTTAGTATTTTTCTCTATTCATCCAAATATGAAAGTTATCAGAAAAGAATCAAAAAATTATCAAAACAAAATTTTTATGTCCTGATTATAATTAATAATTTAATTTTATAAAATTTAATATATAAAAGTTTCAAATATTTTATTTAAAAAGGGTTCACCAATAAAAGGAGGGAAAACTACATTTTTTGAAAAATACTTATTTTATCTGAAAAATTGAATTTGTCCTTATATTATGTCTTATAAACACAAAATATGAATGCTAATATTATATGGGACATATAAAAAATTAAAAATGTGGATATTATTATTCATAAATTCTTTTTAAATGTCTATTTTGATAGGTTATGGTGCGTTTGAACTTAGTGTTGTGTACATCGCACGCTATAGGTTTATTAAGAAGAAGCGTACTGTAGAAGCTAGGGGTGTTTCAGTGGTAGGGAAATAGAAGGTAGAATCAATAAAAGCATTGAATTATCCAAAAAAAATGACCTTCCAAGATTACCTTCTCCCAACCGATTCCAGATCAACATTTATTATCATTAAAACTTCAAGCAGAGGCCACATTTAAAGATAAAACTATGTCATATATTGAATATAAAGAAGAAATATTTGGAAATTCCATAACATATGTAATTAGTCTTGATAATCTAAATGAGATTCTCAATCATGAATTTTTGGGTGTCTCAATTATGAATACTTATATAAGGTACATTTTCATAATACGTCTATTCAAAGAGTGAGCTAATATGTTTATTAAAATTAATAACTATTCATATTTTCTATAGGATTTTATATTAAAACTATATAAAGGGAATATTTTGTGAATCATGATTTGGAATCATTAATCCATGTATCATTTCTTTGTAAAAACATACTTTAGGTGATGAAGAAATTATAAATAAAAAATATTAGTTACTCAAAGTGTTTAATAAAAAAGTATCATAAGACATAATTTTTTTATGACTATAGTGAAAAGGTAAAACTCTATAATCTAATCACATAAAAGATATTTTTAATTTTTTCATTACTTAATTGTTTTTATTTCTTTAGGGAGAATTATATGTTGATCGCAATCAATCTGGACACCCTCAATATTTATTTTTTGGATCTAATGCATGGATATCTAACCAAAAAAACACACATGATATATATTGTAAATTTTTAATACACTTTAATCAATATTTTATAAATAAACTTCGAATTACAAGTTTTAGTCTATGTTTTAACAAGAATTTTTGTTGTTATAGGGTGATCCCTAAATATAGGCTAAATCATGTCATGAAGTTAATGTTCACTACTACAAATATGGCTTTTATCAGCGCTAAAAATGACCTTTATCAGCGCTAGAAAAGCGCTGATAAAACCGGCGAAGATAAAGGGGGGGTCCCCTTTATCAGCGCTCCAAAAAGCGTTGATAAAAGCGGTCTTTTATCAGCGCTAAAACGAAGCGCTGATAAAAGGGTCTTTTATCAGCGCTTTCTTTTTAGCGCTGATAAAATACCCCTTTTATCAGCGTGTTTTTTAACACTGATAAAAATAAAAAAAAATTAAAAAAAAATTAAAAAAAATACGGCCAATCTCGGGGGGGATTTTTACAGCGCTTGAGCCCCCCTTTATCAGTGCTTTCATGCACCTCCAGTGCCCTCCCGCACCGCCTACACCCTTTATCAGTGCAATCCCTTTAAATCAACCTTGCGCGCACACCCGTTCCTCCACCCGGATTTGATCTCGAGACCTCCCCCCTGCGTAACTAAAGCCTTTGCCACTACCCTATATTGATTTGTTCTCTTATTCATGATATATCTATTTATTTATATATATATATAGTTATATTTATTCGTATAGTAATATATATTTATATTAATATATATATTTATATTAATATATAGATATAGTTATATTAATATATATATATATATAGTTATATTAATATATACATATAGTTATATTAATATATGTATAGTTATATTAATATATGTATAGTTATATTAATATATAGTAGTTATATAAATATTAATATATTGGTATTTTAAATAAAATGTATATTAGTTATTATTTAGATAAAGCTAATATATTTTATATGTAAATATGTTTAATTATTTATTTAAAAATTTTAATTTTTAGGTATGAATATATAAAAAAATTGTACATATAGTTATATATTTGATTATAAATAGCAGTGCATTATAAAAAAAGATGAAATTTCAAATACATAATATCAATATGAATGTAATAACTTGGAATAAATTCAATCCCCACCAAAAAAATCTAATAATACCCCCTTAATCGAGGCTGAAAATCCACAAAATGTTAAAAAATCTAGGTACCCCGACAAAAAACTCAGTTTTGGAGGCCTTTTGGGCCTCTTTTGGCCTTTAAAAACGCTTGACCAAGGTCCCCCTAATCACAATGACATAGAGATCGTTGCAGGCTTCGATTTGATATGTGGTAGAGCTCAAACGGACACCCGGATCAAAAGTTATGGCCATTTGAAGTTTGAGTTGCGTTTTAAACATATTTTGGATCTTTTTTTTATTTTTTTTATTTTTTATTCTTAAAATTGTTATTAAATGACTATTACTCCATAATAATTGTCAAATTATTAATTAAAAATATTTTTTTAATTAATTAAGAATCCATTTTCACTGAATATATTATATATTAAGTATATTAAGTGTAAATGTACATTTATAATTATATAAAATATATTTAAAAATTATATATTATATTTATATCAATATAACTATATAACTATATTTATATATTTATATATATTTTTTTTAAAAAAATTTGAAGTCGACCCTTTATCAGCACTTTTTTTAGCGCTGATAAAGACACCATTTATCAGTGCTTTTTTGAGCGCTGATAACCCCCCCCCCTTATCAGCAATTTTTCGTTAGCGCTGATAAAGGGGTGGCGCTGGCCTTGCCCAGTTTTTTGGTAGTGGTTTGATAACATAAAGCCTATAGATTACTAAAAATAAAAAAAATTAAGGTATATATAGAAATATTTAACTATCAAAACATTTCAAAACAATTTAATTAATTTGTTCAGTGTTTCTATAGTGTTTGAAACAGTATAACAACATCGATTATGGATATTATTTTTGAAAATTTATGAGCGAGATTATAAAGCATGAAAAGACTAGAATCCCCCAATAGGTAATTTCCAAATGTACTTACATTCTCATTAAATATATTTCATAATAATTTTTTCTATATTTTAGTATTACTATTAAGATTTTTGACAACCTATATACTCAAAAGAAGAAATAAATTTTTTTAGAGACGAGTGGGCAGTGTACTTTTTGACAGAATGTATTATGATAAAAAACAATTAGGTGATTACCTGTTATTTTTTTGATCTAGTATGAGTTATGAACTTCAAAATATATTTTATGTGTGAAGAATTAGTTTCAGAATTCTTATATATTATTTTTTATCTCTTTCTTAAGGAGATGTATAATGGAGGAAATCAATTTGTTTAGAAGTGTTGACTAGAAAACAATAAAATTATTGGAAAATGGAGGAGGAAGAGGAAGAGGAGGAGGTGGAGACCGACATGGAGGAGGAGGCAGAGACGGAGACTGAGGAAGAGGAGGAGACAAAGAACTTTCTTGAAAGAAACAAAATTGTTAGGTAATGAATTATAATGACAATCATACCAAGATTGTGTTTGAGAACAATTATTGAAAAGTGCACACAACACTTGTCACTTAAGATAAGAGCTCATGTGCAAATGTTTCTGGTGGGCTTTTAAAATAATATTTTTCACCACTTATTTAAGTGGTTTTATATAGGGTAGTAATCTACCAGTAGGATCATTTTATGTTAGAAGCTTCAATTTATCCACTAGTGTTATTAAATCAACATTTTTACAACTCCCAAACATAAAAAAGTAATATAATCCAACTTAAATGGTTGAATAAATATGTGTGTAATCAATCAAAAAATTCAACAAGTGTATGAGATAACTATTAGAGGGAAACCAACATTGATATATCGTGGTCATAAAGAAGGGTTGCTGTCAAAGTGTTCGTTATCAGTTTAAAATTAACATTTTAATACATAAAGTGTCACTCTCTAAAAACTAGGAAAAATCCCTAATATTTTATTAATAATTTAGTACAATGATTCATAATTCGTTTTTATGGGTATGAATCAGTCTCATGTCAAACCCATACATGATGAGACATGTATGACTCAAAGTGAGTGTTTCTAGTTTAAAGTGACATTTTAGTAAAAAAATAAAAGTGGCATACTCAAAAATGATGAAATAGATTTGGATTATTTTCATACTTTATAAAAACAATCCATAAGTTTTTTGGGACTTTTCCAAATTAGCCTCACCTCAATCTGACGCATTGTGTGACCGATATGACTCTAGGTGCATCTTTTTATTCAAAGTTGACATTAAATTTAGAAAAAAAAAACTAATATAATAAAAATAGATAAAAATAATTTGGATTGTTTTGGTACATTATGAAAATGATCCATAAGTCATTTTTGATATGTATGAATCAGCATCACCTAAATCTAAATCACAGTGTGACCGGTATGACTCAAATTGACCGTTATCATTTTAAAATTGACATTTCAATACAAAAAAGTGTCACTCAATAAAAACTAAGCAAACACACTCATAATGTCTTTATAATTTATTAAAATGATTCATAATTAATTTTAGATGTGTATTAATCATTCTCAAGTCAAAACCACACACGATGTAACCTATATGACTCAAAGTTACTCTTTTCAAAATAAAATGACATTTTAGTAAAAAAACACTAGTGGCATACTCAAAACTAAGTAAATGCATTTGTATTGTTTTTATACATTATTAAAATTATCTATAAGTCATTTGAGATGATTTTGAATCATCATCACCTTAATCTGACACATGGTGTAACTGGTATGACTCTAAGTGCATCTTTTTGTTTAAAATTGGTATTGATGTTAGTGAGAAAAACAATCAACAACTCAAAACTAAGAAAATGCATTTATATTGTTTTGGTATTTAATAAAAGTGATCCATAAGTCATTTTTCATGTATAGGAATCATCATAACTTCAATCTTACTCTTGGTGTGACTGGTATGACTCAAATTGTCTATTATCAGTTTAAAATTGACATTTTAATACAAAAAAGTGTCACTCACTAAAAATTGAGAAAACATGATCAAATTATCTTGATAATTTATTAAAATGATTCATAATTTATTTTTGATGTTTTGGAATCAGTATCATTTAAAACTCATACATGATGCATCCTATATAACTCAAAGTTCTTGTTTCCAGTTTAAAATGATATTTTTAATAAAAAACACAAGTGGTGTACTCAAAACTAAGGTAACGCATTTGAATTGTTTTTATACTTTAGGAAAAATATCCATAAGTAATTTTAGACTCTTCATAATCATCCACGCCTCAATCTGATTCATGTTGTTACCAGTATGACTCCAAGTGCATCTTTTTATTCAAAATTCACATTAATTTTAGTGAAAAAACAACTAACATGATCAAAATAAAGAAAACGTGTTCATATCATTTTGGTACTTTATAAAAATGATCTATAAGTCATTTTTCACATCTAAGAATCTGTCACACCTTAATAAAACTAACGGTGTGACTGGTATGACTCAAATTTTTCATTATCAGTTTAAATTTAACATTTTAACACAAAAAAGTGTTACTCACTGAAAAATGAGACAACACTCTTGGATTATATTGATAATTTAGTACAATGATTCATAATTAATTTTTTATGTGTAGTAATTATTCTAATGTAAAACCCACATGTGATGCAGCCTATATGACTAAAAGTGCATGTTTTTTAGTTTAAAATGACATTTTATTAAAAAAACACAAGTGAAATACTCAAAAATAAGGAAACACATTCATATTATTTTGATACTTTATAAAAATGATCCATAATTTATTTGAGATGTGTCGGAATTCGAAACACCTCAATCCAATGCATAGTGTGACCGATATGACTCTAAGTGTATCTTTTTATTCAAAATTGACATTAATTTTAGTAAAAAACAACTCACATACTCAAAACTAAGAAAACACATTCTTATTGTTTTATTACTTTAGGATAATGATCCATAAGTCATTTTTTTTGTGTAGGAATTAGCCTCATCTCAATCTGACTCATGGTGTGATCAGTATGACTCCAAGTGCACCATGTTATTCAAAATTAACATTAATTTTTGTTAGGAAAAAATCCCTCAAGATGCCATATTGATATGTTTGGGGTTTGATTGTGTTTTTTTTACAAATCCAGATGACTGCGAATGAGTATGGTTGGTATTTTTCAAAGATAGGTTGTTAAGGTGGTGCAGTTTCCTAGTGTTTTCTAAATTTTTGGGCCTCAAAATCAAGAATTTTTTTTGGAAAATGAAGGTTTTCATCATAAGAGTGAATGGTATGAAGAACTATGAATAAAATTGGAAAAATTAGGAAACCACGTACCTCAGAACATGGTCCACATACCATGTACAGGAATGGTTCGCAGACGCATATCAGGCAGTGGGATTGGTACTCAAAGTAGGGGAAATGGTATACAAAATGGTTCACGGTGAAGGGATCATGGTATACGAAAGGAATGTAGGTTAATGGAATGGTCTTCCCTATAGTAATAGTTGCAGTACACAGACCATGGTGGAAAAATGGTTTGCGGGAAGGCTTGTGGTTTGTAGCAGGAAAAGGAGTGTGTGGTGAAGGTGGTTCTGCATTAAAGATTTCGTAAATCACGATTTAGCAGATTAAGCAGTTATCTTTGCTTATATAAGGAGAGATAATCCCACCAATTAGATGGGAAAGAAATTTTCATTAGAGAATATCTTTTCTCTGGGAATTTAATAAAGTCTGAAAGAAGTTCATGAGGGAGAATTCCATGAAGTCTGAAGTGGTTCACGCAGAAAAAATATTATGCTGGAGGTTTTTGTGGGAAACTATATCCCGCAAAGGATGTGGTACGTGGAGAAAGAAGGAACAGTACATAGGGAAGTCTGTGAAGGATAATTAGTTTGCGAGGAGGATTCTGCAAAGGAGAAGTGGTTCATGAGGAGGATTTCATGAAGGAGAATTGGTTTGTAGGAATGGATTACACAAAGGTTGAAGCAGTCTATGGAATCAATTACATGGAATGTTTTTGCGAGGAACTAAAGCTTGTAAATTAGGAAGAAGTAACTTTTCATAAAGTACGTAGAAGTTGAGGAAGTGCGCAGAAGCGGTTCGCAGAGGAGATTTACGAAGTTGGTACGTGGGGGTGGTATGCGACAGCAAAGGCAAAGGTAGTTTGTGGGTGGAGGGTGGTTCGTAAAAGAGACAATGGTATGCATAATAGGATTTCCATATAGAAAACCTGCTACACAGTACGCGGGAGGAGCAAGTGGTTTGTGTAATACACTTGGAGGCTTTCAAAAGCTTCAAATCAGTTTGAAAAAGTCATTTTCGTTACCTAACAGTACGCAAAAAGGTGGATTTCATCTACAAGTGAAAAAGAGACTTCAACATAGCATCTACCTATAGTTGAGGATTCATGAATTCATGCAAATTAAGGGACCTACATTTCCATAAACTATATTTTACCTACAAGTCTATAAATTGTGAGTAGATTCCTTTCCAAGAGCAGTGAGCGAAGGAAGAGGAATACGGTGACCCTTTCCACCAGTAGTGAGCTAGAGAAAGAGGCACAGGGAGTGAACCTTGGGAATGCAGTGAGAAAACCATAAACCTTGAAGGCAGTGAGCCTCAGCATAGAAGATCTATCCCAAACCTTGTACTCATTATTGGGAGTGATCCTTAGTGAATTTTTCTCATCGTCAAATTGTTGTTGTATGCTCCTTGGATGTAACCCAGTGACGGTGAACCAAGTAAAAATTTTTGTGTGTAAATTATGTTTATACTTTGAAATGGGAATGAGAGAGAATAGAATTTTGTTTAACAATGAAACAAGATTTTAAGGGGAAGAAATTTTAATATATCATACCTTCATTCACCCCCCCCCCCCTAGGTTATTAAACCTAGTGGACCTAACAATTCGTATAAGAGGGAAAGGTTGAAAGTTAGTGGTTCTCTCTCAAAATAAGAAATAGAGGTGCTCAATCATAAAGGAATTCTGATCTTTGACAGAAATAATTTTTAACTATGTAAGAATTGGATGCAACACTACTTATGATCATTAAGAATGGATGTCTTCACAATAGCTATGCATGAAATATCAGTTGACATCAATAGTGGTTATTTATCAAAAGTTAAAATAATATAATTGGATGCTAATTCTAAAGGTATCAATTATTTAGGGGGATCCCTATAAAATGAAATTTATATGAATTTGATGTTATATAAAACATTACATGCTATGTGGGGAAAAATTTTGAACATTTATGAGGGCCACACAAAATTCTGAGAAGCAAAGCTAAAGGTTCTATGGAACAGGTATGAGGATCTCATAATGAACCCCAATGAGACTTTTGATGCATTATTCGATAGGGTAATTATTATTGTGTAAGAAATATGGGGTCTTGGAGAAGTCATTGAAGATATAAACATTGTGAAACATATCATGAGGAAACTTCCATCGTGGTTCAATCTAAAATTTTCAATATTGGAAGAAAAAATATTGGAAATTATTGACATTGGATAACCAATATAGTACCCTTTTAGCATTTGAAATGCGAAACAATGATAGCGATGTAGTGGAAAAAGGGAAGTAAAAATAAGTGGAATTCAAGTACATGAAGAATCTATCTGTTGTAGATAGTCTTGAGGAGAACAATTTGGGTGATGTCATGTCATTTCTCTCCTCAAATATACAAAGGGGAAAGTGAATTTCAAAGGTAAACTTTTATTTTCATGATTTCAATGTGGAAATATTGGGAATTTTTCAATAAAGTTTCCTAAGAAGTTTGATGATGACAATGAAGACAATGATGAAATTCCCTAAAAGAAGTATTCATCAAATATGAAAGGTATGATAAGTATAATAATCTACTTTCAAAAGAAGATGAAAGTTCAGAATAATATGAGGCAGAAGAGTTGGAGGACTGCAAGGATCATAAAGTAGATGCTTTGGTGGCAGTTGTTATAAATTCTTTAACAAAAGAATCAAGTGACAATGAAGAAGGAGAAATTGAAGGAAGAGTTTTTCTTCAGGCTAAATTATAAGCTGCCCTTAATGCTATAGATATTTTGAGAGCCAAAACATAGAAATATAACAAAGTAATTTGTGATGAAAAATCTATATGCAAAAGCAGGAAGAATAGAATTTTGTGCTGAATGTAGAAATTGAAAAGTTTAGGTCTTCAATGCTAGAAATCTCAGAAAAGGTGGTTGAGTACGAACTCAAAAATTGAAGAAAATAAAATAGAAATCGATATTTTGACTGAAATTGGAAAAGATCAAATCAAACATAATGAATAACTAGAATAGGAAGTCTTCGGTATGTGACGAACAGTTAAATATCAGGATAAATTTTTAACTCTTGGTTTGACATCAGGAAATAAGATCATACAGGAAACAGAGAAGATGAAATTTGAGTAGAGTGGTCCAACAGAACAGAAGCAACAATCATCTATGAATGATAAGTTTGGTATGGGGCTTGATCTAAAATAGAAAGTAGTTACAATTCGAGTCAAAACACAAGCACCCACTCCAAGATTGAATATTGATTTGGAAACAAAACATAATAAGAATATCTGGAGAACCCAAGGTATAACTAGTGGTGCATCATTACCACACAGTAATGTACCTCACATAAGATGTTATTGTTGTGGTAAGATGGGACACTCTCAAAATGTATGTTCCATAAAAAAGAGGTACCAAAGGGAACAAGAACAAAAGAGGTGTTTGTACAGAGCTTAATATTCTAGGTCATCATTTTATGGTATTTGTTTCAAGTGTAAAGGACTTGGACATATGGAAAGATATTTCACATAAAAAAAGTAGAGGAATGTGTCGAGGAAGACTGAATTTGTTCATAAGAAGCATCCAAATGTATCATCAAGATATCTGAAAATTCAAAATTTATTTGCAGCTCTACAAGTTGAATTTGGTCCATCATATACCAAGGAAAATCAAGATTATCATTCCATGTCAATTATAAATTCAAATACTTGGTTCAAAAATAAAAGGGTTGAGCAGGCAGTGGTTGCGGAAATTGTGTTCAAGGCATCAAATTGCACTGGGATATGGATCATTGATAGTGGATGCACTTCCCATATGATAGAAAATAAGTATTTAGTGATCGGAATTAGGTACAATAAATAAGGTATCATAATAATTTGTAATGATGAGGGCTTAAAAATTATTGGTTCAGTAAAATCCAAGGTTAGAGGAAAAGACATGAGATGAGCTGATGTCTTGGTTGCTGGAGGGATTAGTCACAACTTACTTAGTTTCAGTCAACGGTGTGACTCAGGGAATGAAATATATTTTGTCAATAAATTATGTATCATCAAGTAAAATTATGGTGTTTTTTAAGGAAAGCATAGAAAACTGAATCTTTACCTCGTGAGTGGAGAAAGAGATATGTGCTTTCTGTCCAAGGATAAATAAAACAAGTTATGGAATAAGAATCTTGTCCACATAATCCAAATTTCCTTGGAATATTTGGTAAAATATGATTCTTCTTGATATCTCCCTAGATTATCACATGATCATACTCATACATGTGATTCCTTCTGACAATGGAAGATCATTCGAAATACATATAAGCCAAAGGATAAAAAGTCTACAAGATTTATTGAGTTGGTGTATATTGATGTGTGTGGGCCAATTTCATGAAGGTCTATAGATTAGAGTTGATATTATGTTCTCTTCATTGATGATTATAGAATAATGGAATGGGTTTCTATAATCACCCAAAAATCTGAAGTATTTAGTTTCATTACAAGATGTCGATGAGAATTTGAAGTGATGCTTGGTCAAAAAATACATATGATTCAAACAGATAATGGAACAGAGTTCACAAAAATCCAAGTAGAGTATTATCTTGAGAAACATGGGATAAGGCATTAAGTTCTAGCGGTAAAAACTCCACAACAGAATGGAGTAGTTGATATAAGAAATCAGATTGTCAATAACATGTCCAGAACAATGCTCATTGAGAAACACCTTATAGAGAAATTTTAGAAAGAAGCAACGATGACAGTAGTCTACATTTCAAATAGAGATTTACTTTTTCCAAAATAGTAGAATACATCATACGAGTTATGGTATAGAATGAATCCTTCATTGAATTACTTTAAAATATTCGGAAGTAAATGTTTCATTCTCAATAAGGAGAAACATAGGAAGTTTGAATCCCATGGGGATGAAGGGATATTTCGTGGCTACTCAAAGAAAATAAAAACATATAAATCCTTCAATAAGTGGCTAGGAAATATAGTTGAAAGTTATGATGTGACTATAGTGGAGAATGAATAGAATCTTTATCAAATACATGATCAAACTCAGGAGGATAGTGATGAAGATATGAGTAGGTTAGGAGATGCTTCATCTACATAGGTTGATTCAGATTAAGACTCAGATGATGAGAATATATTAGTTTCTACCCAGAGATGAGTGAGAAGAGCTGAAATTGACAGGATGAATATAATTGGTCATTAGATAGCACCAGTGTAGACAAGAAGAATAAATACTCTAAAACAAGCATCATATTTATCACAGGTGGAACTTAAATGTTTTTATGGAGCATCTGGATATGAGAACTGGGTTTAATATATAAATGAAGAGCTTGACCAAATTGAAAATAATCAAACATGGGAGATTGTTTTGAGACTAGTAGAAAATAATATCATAGAGAGGAAATGGGTCTTTCACAACAAAATGAATGAATATAGTGTTGTGATTTGAAAAAAATCATGACTTGTGGTCAAAGGGTACTCCTAAATAGAGGGTATAAATGTTGATGAAACGTTTTCACCTATTGTGAGGCTAGATACAATCAGATTATTCATGGCCATAGTAGTGCAAAGAAAGTTCAAGGTTTTCCAGATGGACATCAAGTCAGCATTTCTGAATTAAGTACTAGAATAAGAAGTTTACATTGATAATACAGATGGTTTTCTCATTCATGAAGATGAGAATAGACTTTTTCAGCTAAATAAATCTTTATATGTTTTGAAGCAAGCACCAAGAGCATGGTATTCAAGGTTTGACTAGGTTTTGAAGAAGCTCAGTTTCTAGAAAGGTGGAGTTTATTACAATATATATTTCAACAATGGAAGTAATAAAAGGATGATGTTGCTGGTTTATGTTGATGAAATAATATTTTTTGAATCAAATAAAGCACAATGCAGACAGTTTTCCAAATTCATGAAAAATGAGTTTAAAATGTTAATGAATGGTGAACTAATGTTTTTCCTTGGTTTATAGGTAACATATAGAAAGAATGTCACATTAATTTCTCAATATAAATATACCAAGTAAGTTTTAATAAGGTTTGGAATGGATAATTACAAAGAGATGAAGACTCTAAATGCTACCCGGTTGAAACTATCACAGGATGATGAAGGCAAGGTAGTTAATATCACAGAATACAGGCAAATCATTGGAATTTTGTTGTATCTGACAACAAAAAGGACTAATATTTTATTATACACATGCCAAGAATTGAGTTATCAAAGCAATACCAAGGATATCCACATGATTTTAGTGAAAATAATACTTCATTATATCAAGGGCACCATGGATTTTGGTTTAATGTATAATGAAAAATCCCAGCCGAAGTTATTGGGATATACAGATGCAGATTGGGCCATAAAAATAGATGATAGGAAATCAATTTCTATAGGTGATTTCTATCTTGGTGGATTTTGTATTTCTTTTTTGATCAATAAAAAAGATTTCATTTCATTAAGCATTGTATAAGTTGAGAACATTTTGGCTACTCAATCATGCACAGAGTTACTATGGATGAAGCAGTGGCTTGATGATATGGGAGTTGAAGTGAAGTATTTGATTGGAATCCATTATGGTAATTCAAGTTATATAAATGTGATAAAAAAATATATTTCATCACTCAAGGGCAAAAAAAATTGAAATCAAATATCATTTTATCAAGGATAATGTGGATCATGATCTTTTGAAATTGAAGTGTGTGTCAACATAACAACAAGTTGTAGATATTCTTATGAATTCATTACCCAAAGAATCATTTGAAAGGAATTGACTGGCTCTAGGAGTCTAGTTGACTCCCCTCACTTGAAAAATTGTGGATTTATAACCCCTTCTCCCCGAGGTATGGTGTGTTTTCCCTAATGTACTGATATGTGTTCTTTACCCTGTTGTAGAAAACCATGAAGTGTCCTTCGGGTTCATTGACAAAGGGGGAGAAAGTGTGACTATTACAGGGGGATAAAAGACACAGGGAGAAGCTATTAAGTGGATAAAAGATATAGGTGGATTTGAATTTTAAGTTGATCTAAAGCTATAACATAGGGGGAGTATTAAATTTTATGATGCTAGAAGTGATCGATCAAAGATTACATATCATGACAACTGAGGTTTTTGATTAAAGAAGTTGATTGGTTTCAAGAGTTGGTGTTAGGAATGAAGTGATTCATTGATGAAATTTTAATTATACTCTTGTTATTCACACTGAACATGGATTATGTTGGCTTAGATTATGTGTTGATTAAATCTTTGATCGTTATCTTAATCACAAGAAGTGAATGGTGATAAAAGATGGAAAAAGATTTAATGAGGCATAAAAATGTAAAGAATTGTTATGATAAGAGTTGCATCAAACCCAAAGGAGGATATTTTTGGGAAAAAATACCTCAATATATTCTCTCAGTATGTTTTGGGTGTGATTGTGTTTGTTGAAAAAGCCATATGGTTGTAAATGAGTATGGTTGGTGTTTTCCAAAGAAAGGTTGTTAAGGTGGCGCAGTTTCCTAGTGTTTGCCAAATTTTTAGGCCTCAAAATCAAGATTTTTTGTTTTGAAAAGTAATTTTTTCATCATATTAGTGAATGGTATGAATAACTATGAATAAAATC
The DNA here is from genome assembly GCA_963277665.1 of Viscum album. Taxonomy (NCBI): domain Eukaryota; kingdom Viridiplantae; phylum Streptophyta; class Magnoliopsida; order Santalales; family Viscaceae; genus Viscum; species Viscum album. The sequence continues at coordinate 2,086,507,105 of OY728140.1, read as the reverse complement.
AACAAAATAATGGAACCACGTACCTCAAAACATGGTCCACATACCATGTCCAAGAATGGTTCGCGGCTGCATACTAGGCAGCAGGATCGGTACTTGGAGTGGTTGAAATGGTATAGAGAATGGTTCTAGATGAAGGGATCATGATACGTAGAAGGAATGGAGGTTCCCATAATGGTCTTCCCTACAGTAATAGATTTAGTATACTGGCCATGATGGGAAAATGGTTTGTGAGAAGGCTTGTAGTTTGCAGCAGGAGAAGCGGTATACAGTGAATGTGGTGTTGTGTTAATGATTTGGTAAATCTAAATTTAGAGGATTAAGCAGATATATTTTCCTATATAAGGAGAGATAATCCCATTTATTATAAGGGATATCAATTTTCATTATAGAATACATTTCCTTCAATAATTCAGTGAAGTCTGAAGAAAGTTCACAAGGGAGAATTTTGCGAAGGCTTAAGTGGTTCGCGCGGAAGAAATTCCATCGAAGGTTTTTTTAGGAAACTATATCCCAATAAGGATGTGGTACATGGAGGAAGAATTCATGGTATGAAGGGGATTATATGAAGGATTATTGGTTCATGATGAGTATTTTGTGATAGAGAAGTGGTTCTTGAGGAGGATTCTGCTAAGGATAAGTGGTTTACAAGAAGCGATTATAAAAAGGGTGAAACAGTTTGCATAAGAAATTTTGTGGAAGGTTTTTTCAAGGCCCTGAATCTTGCAAAGGAGGAAGAAGAAACACCAAAGGCAGCACGCAGAAGCTGCAGAAGTACACAAAAGCAGTTCGCATAGGAGATTTGCGAAGTTGATGCACGACAGCGAAGGTAGAGGCAATCCACGGATGAAGGGTGGTTCGTAGAAGCAGTAGTGGTACGCAGAGGATGCATTCCATGTAAAAACCCCACTACACATTATGCAAGAGGAGTATGAGGTTCTCAGAACACACTAAGAGGATTGAAAAGTCTTTAAATCAGTTTACAAAATTCATTTCCATTACCTAACAATATTTGTAAAGGTGGATTTATTCTCTGGGTGAAAATAAGACTTCAACATAGAATCTATCTATAGTTGAAGATGTATGAATTCATGAAAATTAAAGGACCTACATGTCCATAAACTGTGTTCAACCTAAAAGTCTATAAATTGTGAGTGTATTCCTTTCCAAGAGTGGTGAGTGAAGAAAGAGGAAGAAGGTGACCCTTTCCACCATTAGTGATCCAGAGAAAGAGGCATAGGGAGTAACCCTTGGGAATGCAGTGAGTAGACCCTAAACCTTGTAAAGGTAGTGAGCCTAGGAATAAAAGATCTAGCCTAAACCTTGTACTCATTATTGGAAGTGAACCTTATTGAATTTGGTACATCGACACACCATCATTGTATACTCCTTGGACGTAGCCCAATGAGGGTGAACCAAGTAAAAATTGTTGTGTCTCATTCATGATTTAAATTCTATTCATACTTTGGAATGGGAACAAGAGTGAAGATGGTTTTGTTTAACTATGAAACAATACCCAATGGGGAAGAAATTTTAATCTGACATACCCTGATTCACCCTCCCCCCCTCTTAGGATATTCGACCTAGTAGATCTAACAATTTTAGTGAAAAAAACAACTGAAATACTCTATAATATTTTTTATTGTATTTGTGTTGGAAATTTTATTTAATTTAAATTTTATATTTTTATCTTATTTTTCAAATATATTTTGTTGTTTCTAGTGTTGTTTCCTATGACGCAGTGTGTTGTTAAAACACACTCCACACCCAGTTTCTGGTGCTGTAGTGTGTCATTCCATCACACTACAGTATTTCCCTTTATTATCACTACTAAATACACTGATAAAGGAGTCCTTTATCAGTTATTATAAATTCCCTAATAAAGGGACCCTTTATCAATGCATTTATTAGTACTGATAAAGGATGAATTTATCAGCACTTGTAAAAGTGTCGATAAATGGTGTCATTTATCAGCTCTAAATAAATGAATTAATAAATGATGTCATTTATTAATGATTCTAAAATTGCTAATAAAAGTATGATTTATCATCATTTTTTTGTGTTGATAAAGCAACCCTTTATCAGATCTTTTCTAGAGCTGATAAAAGCCTTGGCCTTTTAACTACGATGCAGTAGTTAGCACTTTTTAGCACTGATAAAGGCATATTCTAGCACTATTAAAGGCCTCTTTTGTAGTAGTGACTCTCATTGTGGAGTCTGAGTCCATCCAAGGAGATCTAAATAGAATCCCAAGGGTCACTACATAACATGAAATGTAACCAATTTCATCAGGTTCATCCCAGGAAACTCATACAACATCCCTTGTATCACTCATGACACGGTGACCCTGAGTTCATACCAAGTATCACACATAGGGGACCAAGTATCACCCAAGGCATGGAATATCCATCTTCTCAACGAGTTTATCCTTGGTTTCTCCCCTATGGAACCAGTGTAACTCAAGATTTTAAGTAAAACTATCTAGCGAGCCCATACCTAGCAAGCCAAAGTATCACTCCCAATGTGTTAAAAGAATCCAACCAACCTTTGTGATTCCATCCATGGAATCCTTAACTTTGGACCCATTTTTACTTATGGCTTGTATAAAGTGATTCATATCAATCAAGGAACATAATGAGATAAGGCATGTATTTATAATTACATGCCATAAAATAACCATATCAATACCACTTGCTCACAAAGAAAACCAACTATGCAATTTAGTCCAACAACACTTGTATGGTAAGGCATAAATCATTTAATAAGAGCATGGCATGGAAAGAGGCATAAACTAAAAGGAATTTTATGTACCTAAAAACATGTCAACAATAGAATTTCAATATTCCAAGCTAGTAAGGTTGGCCAAAAATAGAATTTAATTCAATCCGGTCAGTTTGGTCATAAATGAAAGCATAAGGAGCCAAGTAGCATGCTCAAGGTATAATGCACATGGAATGACAATTGTATAGAACATGGGAAAGAGTATATAACCATTCTCATCAGGAGGCAAGAACAACCAAGGAAATAAGACATGAGGAACATCATGGAAAATGGGAATAATCATTTGGCACTAGGATACTAAGTAAGCATATATATCAAATAGTGGGATCATAGGCATGTGTAATAACACATGGGTCCAAACAATGGGAAATAATCATAGGCCCAACCAATGGAATCAAAATCATGGTTCACCAATTATATAATTCAATTTACCAATTTAAAACATTAAACTAAGGTGCAATACACACACCCAATGTGAAACAAAACTCAAGGCACATTGTTAATTTAGACCATTAAGGATGGCACCCCCAAAGGGGTGGCTGAGGTCAAGAAGAATACCCCGACATGGTTTCGTTATAAACTAAGGCCACTAATGACATGAGGGGACCCTTGGATTAAATTATTAAACAATTTAAAAGCACCATAGGAATTTTTTGACATGAATAAAAATGGTGTGTCAACTAAAATGTGAGAAAATTAGAGGGAAAATCAGGGACCCCCTACCTCAATGTATTAGTGCTCCACTCATCTATTGTTGGGCCTTGATTCAACAAAAAATTGATGAAATCAAAGGATTTTTCAAATGATTGAAAATAGGAAAAAAATATATTCCACCAAAATCACACAATGTATGGAAAAGGAAACTAGAAATATATGGGTGCAGAAAGTAGAGCTTACCAAGATGGATCTATAGCTTCTAATGATGAAGGATTTGAGTGTTGGGAAAAGGAGATACATCAAAACCCCATGGAGAGGGAGTATAAGAACCACACATAAAGGGAAGAGGAGAAATCTACTAGAGAAGGAAGAAAATAAAGCTGGGGATAAATGAATCATCGAAGAGGGGAAATATGTAATTTCACCCATTTTTACCCTACGTATGGTTTGGGCGCATAGTTAGAAAATTTTGCACCAATTGTGCACCCAGTTATGCACCAAGGGGCACCCCGCATGGTATTGGGGCACAGTTTGAAAAACTATTTGAAAACCACGTGTTTGGGCTCTTCCTCAAAACCTATATCACTTGCATGACCATTTTACCTATGTTTCATAGTTTCAGACAAACCGTGTGGTCCAATCTATTCTTTCCTTTTCAAGGATCTGGGCTTCGAACGAGCCCTGAACACACCTAGAACCTCCTTTAACCTAATATAAATAATTACAATAGTTTTTTTAAGGTAATCAACAAAAAGTTAAACAGTCCATACCATTGGATAAATCTAGGACATTACAACATTAGAGGAGAGGAAGAGGTGCTAGGTGTGGTCAGTTGCACTCAGTGGAGGTAGTAGTGCCAAAGGGTCAGTGATCATTATAGGTATGATCGGGTGTTTTAGTACCCTTGTTTTTTCCTTGTATTATTTAAGATCTTTGAACTCATTTTTTGTACCCACTCTAGTTCATGCTCAATGGCTAGACGTGGAGAGACTTCTCATTTTATTATTGTTGACTATGCCAATCAAAGGTAATATCAGCTTGTTCGATATGTTCCAAGGGTGTAGATTGATAATGGGGCCACATTAGTATTTAGGGGATATTTTATTGCTAAAGATTCAGTCATACGATGTTATCTTAGGAATTGACTAGTTGTATTCTTGACATCCTATTATCAACTACCTCTGGATGAGAGTCATGTTCACAAATGTGGATATCCAGTGAGTGGTTTTCAGTGGTGAGTGAGGTTGTCAGGTGGGAATTTTATGTTTGGAGCTCCTTATTTCCTTTTTGATTGAGTTTTTAGTAGAATTAGTGGACACTAGGAAATTGGAGATCCCTAGGGTCATTGTGGAGTTTCTATCTATTTTATCATAAGAGGTTGTGATGCTACCCCCTTGAAGTAATGTCGAGTTTGGGATATACTTTCAGCCTAGTGATTCTATGATTTTTATGGATCCTTATCAAATGGAACCTTATGAGTTTTTGGATTTGAGGATTCAGACTAATGATCTAATACATAAGGGTTTTATCCAGATCAATGTGTCATTTTGTGGTGCTCTAGTGTTTTTGGCCAAGAACGTGGATGGAATCCTAAGGTTTTTATAGACTACTAGAGGTTGAATCATGTGATGATAAATAACCATTACCCTCTTCTGATGATAGACGATCTATTCAACTAGCTGAGAGGGTAAGTTGGTTTTCTAAGATTTATTTTTGGTATAGATATCACCAGTTGAGGGTGAAGGAGGGATATATCACATATACTACCTTCATATACAGGTATGGACACTTCAATTTTGTAGTCATGTTGTTTGGTGTTACGAATACACTAGTTGTGTTCATGGGCCTTATTAACTCCATGTTCCACAAGTTCCTGGACTAGTTCATCGCCATATTCATCGGTGATATCTTGATCTAATTGAAGTCATAGGAGGAGGATGTTGATCATCTCAGAGCTGGTTTTCATGTCCTTTAAAACCTCTAGCTCTATGTAAAGTTTTCTAAGTGTATGTTTTGGAAATTATAGGTTCATTTCTTTTGTCATGTGGTGTCTCGGTAGAGTGAGGAAGTGGAATCCTTGAAGGTTGAAGTAGTTTTTTCTTGGGTGTCACCTAAGAATCTGGTAGAGTTTTATATTTTTCTTGGTCTTACAAGATATTATTAGATATTTGTGCCTAATTTCTCTCAATTTGCATCCCTATTGACATTTTTGAATAGGAAGAACTAGGCATTTGTGTGGAATAATCAGTACCAGTCAGTATTCAGTTACCTGAAGGGGAAGTTGGTCAGTGCTCTAGTGCTTTAGTTTCTTAAGAAGCGGGCTATTTTTGAGGTATTTTTTTATTATTCTCGTAAGGGTTTAGGATTCATTTAATGTGGTATAGGGAATTTATCTCTTATATTTATAGTTTTTTATATCCCCATGATTATAACTATTCCACCCATGATCTAGAGTTGGCAATGATGGATTTTCACTGAAGTTGTAGCGGCATTACCTCATTAGAGATCATTTTTTGGTCTTCATAGATCATAATAGATTGAGGTATATATTTCTTCTCATTGTAATTTTAATTTTTTGTAGTGTAGGTGGATGGAGTTTCTTCGGGATTATGATTTTGATATCTATTACACCTTAGAAAAAAGGGAATATTTTGGCCGACACTTTCAGTATGAAGTTAAAGAAGGATATTATTCAAGAGTATGGGTATGCTTGGAGATAAATGGAGGAGTTTTAAACCCCACTTATATTCAAGGTTTAATGGTGGTAGAGTCTATTTGTTTTAGATGATGGTGTAATATTCTTTGATGTGGTAGGTGGAGGAGTCTCAGTTGGGAGACTCAGTGATAGAAGTGATGTGAGATTATGTAGTCCATGGTTATGCTTTGGAGTAATAGTTGGGGGATGGTTGGAACCTAATTCTTTTTCATGGGAGTATTTTTGTTCTGGTAGTGATTCATGAGGTATTCCTTTGTGATTTTCATAGATCAACTTTTGTGGTACACCTAGAAGCTTCCAAGATGTATTGTGGTTTGAGGATGCAGTTTTTGTGGCCTGAGATGAAATGATCAATGGTGGATTTTGTAGCAAAGTACTTGGTTTTATAGTAGGTAAAGGACAAGAATCATGTTTTTGGTAGTTTTTTTGATCCTTTGGATGTTCCTTGGTGGAAATGGCATGACATCTTGATGAATTTCATCATAGGGTTACCCAGATCTCAGGGAGGTTGTTATTCCATTTGGGTGATCATGGATCAGTTGATGAAATTGGCTCACTTATTAGTGATAAAGTAGTTGAGCATAGTGTATTATTTGTCTAAGAAGTATGTGTATGAGGTGGTGTGGTTTCATGGGGTTTAGAGTTCCATTATCTCATATCAGGATACACATTTTACCACGTGAGTCTAGAGGGGATTCCAACATGATTTCGGTACTTAGTTACACCTTAGAACTAATTTACACCCTCATACAATTAGGAAGATATATTTTACTATCTAGACACTATAGGATATATTTCATTCATGTTTCCTAGACCTTAGTGGATATTGGGTATGAAACATGCCTTTGGTAAAGTTTTCATACAATAATAGCTATCAATATTCCATTGGAATGGCTCTGTTTGAGGCCTTATATGGGTGATCATGTCATTATCCATTGTATCAGATAGAGGTTGAGGAGTTAGTGGTTCTTGGACCCTATGTGATGCAGAACATGATGAATAATTTTTATCTTGTTTGTGAGAGGATGAAGGTAGCACGAGACCAGCAGAAGTCATATGTTGATAACAGGAGGAGGCCCTTGGATTTTGAATTTGAGCACCATGTGTTCTTGAAGGTTTCCCATTAATATAGGTATCAGAGGATTTTTTAGGGGTGTAATCATTCTCCTAATTATATTAGTAACTTTAAGGTTTTTGGGAAAGCTAGTAAGGTGGTGTATTAGTTGGCATTTTCATTGTGGCTAGAGAGGATCTATGGCATCTTCCACATCTCTAATATTTGTTGATATCTTCACGATGACTCACATGTCATTCACTAGGGAGAGTTTGATATCATGGATGATGTGACATTTTTTGAGTGGCCAATAGAGATCCATGATTTCTAATAGAAGGAATTATGTGGATGGACCACTTCTTTGGTTCATTTTTTATGTAGGCATGGTGGCCTGGAGGAGAGTACTTGGGAGTGAGAGATGTAGATATGTGCCTCATACTTTGAGTTTTTTTGAGTTTTTTTTTTCTCTATTTTTCTTTATGATGTGTTGTTTGGATCCTTATATTTTATTATATGTTTTGTTTTCCCATGATGTGATGTTTATTTTCTAATTTTTGATAATGTACTAACATATGAAAAGGGGAGGACCTAATCTCTAATCAAGACGCATTAACTCTGATGTGATTAAACCCATGTGGGTGAATCAGTACTGCCCAAAGTAGATAGTATCTTTATATGGAGGATTTAATTCCTTGATTTTTATGTTTAATAAAGTGTGGTTAATTTTTTTTAGTGGTTATTGGTTTGGGTTGTGCAGAGTTCGATATGGTTTTGTAGTGGTTATAAGGACGAATGGTTGTGGTGATGTGGTTGTGTAGGGATGAGGTTATGTTAGATGTTTATGGCCATTTTTTTTGGTGTTTTTGGATAGTGGTAGTATTTTAGGTATGATGAGATCCTAGAGAGGTATCTCATGGGGTTGTTATTCGGGCCTCTTTCCTTATGGGCTTGGTTTTGGATTCTTGAGGGAGAAAATTATTTGAGAGGTATATGATGTAATGGCTCATGCCTTCCTGGACCATTAATTTTCTAGTGTTGGTGTATGTAGCTGTTTAAGGGAAGTTTCTGAGAGTTTTCCATGGAGGCTGGAGGTACAGTAGAGCTGCTGTAAGAAATACTCTTTATGTATAGTTTACATGATGTGAGAGTGGTGTTCATGGTTTGTATTGGGTCGTTTCATGATGTGTAATAATTTGGGTGATTAATATTTTGAGGCGATGAGTTTTTCAGTGGAACTTAAAATCCTAAAAATACATGATGTTAAAGGGGATTACATTTCATGTAAATACCGTATGTAGTGTGGTTATAAATTTTGGATCACTTGAGGTTTACCTCAAACCCTACACCTGATTCTCCCTTCTCTCATTCTAGGATATCTATTGGTGACTTTTCAAGTGTTTGATATTCCTTTCTGATAGTGATTTAATTTTATATTCCCTCCTTTGATCTATGGTAATTTATACTCTTTTTACCATCCATTTCCTTCCATTATTCTTCAAAGTTTCACTACTATGGTGCATTTTGGTATGGGTTATGTGTTTGGGATTCATTTTGATGGTCCTTTAGTGCGGTGTAGGTTGATCTTTAGTTTCTCATGGTGAGGTTGTAGTTTTCAGGCACATCTTCTTCACTCTACGGTGTGTAGTGAGTCATAAAATCATATTTATGGTAGGGAATCCATTATTTCTCTTTATTTTATATCATGCGGGTAGGTTTTACTCTTTTTAATCTATGGGTTATGGTTTTTCTAGATTAATCAAAGATAAATAATTGGTTAGTTTAAATTTAAAGGGGAAAGGGGACTTATTCACATTATTTTTTTATATTTGATATGATTTTGATATTGTGATTGTACAAGATTAATACCCTGCTAAAAATTGTGACTATTGGGGATTTTTTTTACTGGGTTATATGTGTTGGTTATTGTTTCTATTTTGATTGTTCTGATATCACCCTAAAATAGAAATTGTCTAACCACTTATATTTTTCTAATGAAATTGTTTCCCTAAAATTATGATTTGTGTGATAACACCCCTAAAATAAAGTGCAATGTGATAAAATACCCTTTCTAAAGTTTGTAAAATTATCTTGATGTATTGTGATGTGTGGTCATGCTTGCGGTATGGTAATTTTTGTTTGATATGTGATGTGGGGATGAAGGTTAAATGTTTTTGCTTTTGGTGAGGTAAGGTGGTTGTTGTTTGTCCATGTTTTGCAGGTAGAGAGGTTGTGGTTGTTTGGCCATGATTTTGGTATAGGGAGGTGGTGGTTGTTGTTTTTTGTGCTTTTAGGGAGATGGGGAGATGGTACTATGGGGATGAAGATTTTATTGTGATATTTGGTTGGTTTTTTCTAGATGTTCGGGTAGTGATAGGATAAATAATTGTTTAATAATATTTGAAATGAATAGGTTTTGGTTGGATTTATGGTATAGAAATGTTTAATGAATAAATATATGATGGGATGTTTGGTTTAATATGGATTATGAAAAATAATGAAATGAATTGCCTAGATAATGGGAATCAGCTGGAAATTTGAAAGGTGGCTTGTGGATTGTGTGGTGTTATGCATTTAGAGGTGGCATCAAAAGTGGTGATGTTTTGAGATGGTTAGTGTTTGGTTTTAAACCCATAGGTTGGGATTATGTGTGTCGATGTATCTATATACTTGTATATTCTTTATTATTTCTATACACACCCCACCCACATCGAACACTATGTGTCGACACCCATATATTTACATGGGGTTATTTTTTTCCAAAATCTGATAAAGAGGTCAGATGACTAGGTACCCACTCTTTCCCACTCTCTCTTCCAGGTGAGGTATATATTATACAAGCTTTGAGGGTTGAAAGTCTATTATTTCACTAGATTTTGGTTGTGATAGACTAGGTTTCTTTGGGCAATTTTGGATGTGGTTATTCTTGTGGGACGGCGAGCCCAGGTGTCTTTGGGTGAGATATGACGTATCCCAGGTGTCTATAGGTATGATGAGATGGGATGAGGTATTATATTATGGGGTTCATTCATGGTAGGATTAGAGGAAAATTTTTATGTTCTTCATGGTAATTATACCCTAATACTGTAGTTATAGTTGTGATGTTATGGCCTATGTGTTTTCAGGTGAGACGTGATATAGTCATGCTTGTAGGGTGGTGATCCCATGTGTCTGTAGGCCTAGTGTGATGTTACTATGCTTATGGGTGGTGTGGTATACAGAAGAGATGGGATAACCACAAAGTACTAATTTGGGTTGTGATAGTGTCATAATAATGAGAAAGTGGTGTAGGGTACCCTTTATTGATGTGAATCATGTTATATCATATTACTTGTCTTGTGTTATTTGGTGAGCATGCCTTGGTAAAGTTGGGATGGATAGTTGACCTATTTAGGTGATGTTGGTTATTCTATTTTCTCACGGGTGAATTGGTATGCTTATTTCACATGTGCATGAGATACTTTTTTTCTATTAAGTATACTTGTATGCTCACCCTATGTATGCAAACTAATTTTCAAGTTTCCAGAAGAATTATGTGGATCGTTCTAGAAATTATTGGGTCGTACCTTTGGATAGTTGTTGTGTCACTACATTACCTTTGATTTGGGTTTTTACTTTGGAGACTTTTACTTGTAATGGTTTTAAATATACATGCATTTGGAATGCTTTTAATTTAATTTTATATAATGTCATGGTGTTACTTGTGGATGACTCATCTTATCTTCTGATCCAATGTTATTATAAAGGGTAATACCTCCCATTTCATGAGATTTTTATACCCTCGTTTCTAGTCACCAACCCGAGCCCTATTGGAGGAAGTACTTAGGGGTCATTATCTCTATTCCCTCATTGTTGTATCATTGTAGGGAGGGGTTGTGACACTTGAGGTAAGGTTTTATGTTACCATCTTACTTTTTATCAAGATTATTTATGCTTCAATTTCCATTGCGGAAATTATATTTTCTTTCTTTTTAAAACCCAATCTATTTTTTCTACTCTAATTATTTATGAATATTTCAAAAATTATTTCCTTTTCCTCCTCTTTTGAACTCAAAAAATCCGAAATAATGTTTTTAACAAAATCCAACCTTATTTCTTCTTTTTGGTCGAGATTATTTTTATTACATATCCATGTTCTTCAAATTTGATTTATTGAAGTTATTATCTACTTTTAAATGATTGATAAAGTTATTTTTATTTTATTTTTTACTTTATTTACAAATGTTTTAAAGGAATCCTCTTTTCATTTTTTGAATGATCCATTTTTGACTTTCTTTACAAAAATGTGAAAGAATGTTTTTTAAATGTTTACTGCATGAATAGAGTTTTCACCATTATGTACTTTATTCGTAATGAAGTGAATTTACAAGTTTCAATAGTTTTACAAAGAAAATCATATTCCCATATTTCTAGTAATTTTTAGTTTTTTAAAAGTTACTAAAATAAAATGATGTTTTCTCTTATTTTTAAAAGTATATCTTTAAGGATTTTATAAAAGTTTTTTTCATCTATGTCAACATGATTTAAGTATTTTTATAATTCATTAGGGATATGATCATATGATAAAATCCACTTCCTTTATCTGTATGGTTTATGATGATGATTTTTTAATGGTTTTTTCATGAAACCTCATTTATTTACCATAGGTTAATTTATCTATGATGGATTGATTAATGTTCTTGTGATCTTATAGAATAAATATGTATGCTTTATCATTATGTGATGATTGGATCTGTTATAACCCTATAATGCATTGGATAAATTTTTATATATCATGTACTTAATGGGTACATGGATAGTTATCCCAATCCTAAGAGGGTACATGGGTAGTTATCCCAAACTCAAGCGGGTACACGGGTGGTTAGCCCATTCCAAATATGGTACACTAGTGGTTAGCCCAAGCCTACTATGTGATGAATGTATTAGTGGGTTTCTTTGACATATGATTTCTATACTTGGGTGTATTCCAAAAACTTACATCTTATGATTATGATATTATCTCATGCATCATGATTAATTATTTATGATTTTTCACTCTTATGAATTGTGTATTTTTTTATGAATAATCCTTAATCCATGGCTCATGATTTATGCTCTATGACTTTTTGGGTATGATTTTATAAGTTATGATCATGTTCTAGTATATGTATTCTTATATTATAGTGACTTATAATCATCAATTGAAATAAAATGGGGTGTTAACTGAGTGGTACCTACTGAATGTACCCCTCTCTCTGTGGGAACCGGCACATGATCAAGTCCCACCAGACTAGAACATTATGCGTGTTATGCATAGGGTGATTCAAAGTCATTTCCTAACTAGGGAACATGTGATTCCATCTAGGATTTTTCAGGTCTCCCCACTGGGAGTTGAGTGTAACCCATTAACATGTTTATCCCATGGGGTGTTAGTCAAGTGGTACCCATTGGTTGTACCCCTCACTCTCCATGGGAATTGGTGTAGGCTCAATTCCCTCTAGAATCATACATTGTTTGTATAATGCATGGAGAATTCAAATCCAATTCCTAGATGGGGAACATGTAGTGTGATATGGGATTAGTTAGAGTCCCCCACTAAGAGTTTACACTACTAAAAAAGAGTCCTTTAACAGTGGTAGAATAGGCCTTTATTAGTGCTAAAAAAGTATTTACTACCATAGTGCGGTTAAAAGTCCAAGGCTTTTATCAGTTCCATAAAATCGCTGATAAAGGGGTTCTTTATGATTGCAAAAAAAAGCACTGATAAATCATAATTTTATAGGTTATTTTAGAAGTATTTATAAAATACATAATTTATCAGTGCATTTATTTAGCATAAATAAAGTCCAATATTAAAAAGTGATGGTACAGCACACTGCATCACTAGAAATAGGGCATGCAAAGTGTTGTAACAACACACTGCATCACTAGAAATAGCACTATAAATAGAAAAAAAATTAAAAATCATATAAAAATATAATATTTCAATTAAATAAAATTTACAATACAAATATAAGAAAAAAACTATTATAGAGTATGTTAGTTGTTTTTTCACTAAAATTAATGTCAATTTTGAATAAAAAGGTGCACTTGGAGTCATACTAGTCACACTGTGAGTCATGTTGATGTAATTCGAATTCCTATAAATCAAAAATGACTTATGAATTTTTTTCCCCAGATTACCAAAACAATATTAATGTGTTTACTTGTTTTTGAGTATGTCGGTTATTTTTTCACTAAAATTAATGTCAATTTTGAATAAATATACACACTTGGAGTCATACCAGTCACACCGTGCATCAAAATGAGGTGAAGTTGATTCCAACACATCTAAAATGACTTATAGATAATTTTACTAAAGTATGAAAATCATATGAATGTGTTTCCTCATTTTTTAGAATGCCAATTTTTTTTTACTAAAATGTCATTTTAAACTGGAAACATTCACTTGTAGTCATACAGGTTGCATCATGTGGGGGTTTGACATGATACTAATTCCTAAACATCACAAATTAATTATGAATCATTTTAATAAATTATCAAGACAATATAATCACATTTTCTAGATTTTCAGTGATTGATAATTTTTTATATTTAAATGTCAATTTTAAACAGATAGTAGAAAATTTGAGTCATATCAGTCAAACAATGAGTCATATTTAGATTATTTTGAGTCCTACATGTCACAAATTACTTATGGATCGTTTTCCTAAATTACAAAAAAATATAAATTTGTTTTATCAGTTTTGAGTATGTCGGTTATTTTTTCACTAAAATTAATGTTAGTTTTGAATAAAAAGATGCACTTTGAGTCATACTAGTTGCATCATTTGTTGTATTGAGGTGAGGATGATTCTGACACATCTAAAATGACTTATGTATCGTTTTCCTTAAGTATCAAAATAATATGAATGTGTTTCATTGATTTTGAGCACACCACTTCTGTTTTTCACTAAAATTTCATTTTAAACTAGAAACATGCTATTTGAGTCATACAGTTTTTATCATTTGTGGTTTTGACATGAGACTAATTCCTATAAATAAAAAATGAATAATGAATCGGTGTCATAAATTGTCAATAAATCTGATTATGTTTTATTTTTTTTTAGTGAGTGACACTTTTTTTGTATTAAAATGTCAATTTTAAATTGATAACAGCCAATTTGAGTCACACCAGTCACACCATAGGTTGAATTGAGGTGTGGCTAATTCCTACACATCCAAAATGACTTATTGATCATTTTCTAAAAGTACTAAAACAATCATAATGTGTTTTTTAGTTTTGAGTATGTCAGTTATTTTTTCACCAAAATTAATGTCAATTTTGTATAAAAATACACTAGGAGTCATACTGGTCACACCGTGTGTTGGATTGAGTTGAAAATAATTTTGAAACATCTAAAAATACTTTCTTATTATTTTAATAAATTATTAAAACAATATGAATGTGTTTCTTTAGTTTTTATTATACCACTTGTATTTTTTACTAAAATGACATTTTAAACTAGAAACAAGAACTTTGATTCATACAGGTTGCATCATGTGTGGGATTGACATGAGACTGATTCTTATAAATCAAAAATTAATTATAAACCATTGTCCTAAATGATCAATAAAATCTAATTAAATTTTCCTATTTTTTAGTCAGTGACATTTTTTTATTAAAATTTCAACTTTAAACTGATAATGGATAATTTGAGTCATATTGTTCACACTATGAGTCAGATTGAGATGTGGCTTATTTCTATACATCATAAATGACTTGGAGATCATTTTTCTAAAGTACCAAAACAATATGAATTCTTTTTCTTAGTTTTGAGTATGTTGGTTGTTTTTTCACTAAAATTAAGGTCAATTTTGAATAAAAAGATGCACTTGGAGTCATACTTTCCACATTGTGCATCGGATTAAGGTGTGGATGATTCTTACATTTCCTAAATGACTTATGAATCTTTTTCCAAAAGTATCAAAACTATCTAAATTTTTTTCCTTGGATTTGGGTATTTGGATTGTTTTTTATACTAAAATGTAATTTTTAACTAGAAACGTGCAATTTCAGTCATACGAGTCAAATCATGTGTAGGTTTGACATGAGACTAATTCATATGTGTCACAAATTAATTATGAATCTTTTCCCTAAATTATCAAGACATATGAGTGTATTTTCTCAATTTTTAGTGAGTGAAACGTTTTGTATTAAAATGTCAATTTTAAACTGATATCATAAACTTTGACACCAACCCTCCTCGATGACCATAATATATCAATGTTGATTTTCCTCCAATAGTTATCTCATACACCTTCAGACTATAGTGGTTTATTAAAAACATATTTATTCAAATATTTATGTTGGATTATATACCAATTTGATTATTGGAAGTTATACAAATGTTACTTCAATAACACTAGTGGATAAATTTAAGCTTATAACATATAATGATCTTACAGGTGGATCACTACCCTATATAAAATCATATAAAAAAGTGGTAAAAAATTATTTCAATAAGTCACCTGAAACACTTTCACAATGGTTTTTATCTTAAGTGATAAGTGTTGTGTTCACTTTTCAACAATTGTTCTCAAACACAATATTGGTATGACACTCATTCTACTTTATTTCCCAATAATTTTATTGTTTTCCAAACAGTGCTTTATATCCTCCTCCACCTCAGTATCTTCCTCAATCTTCGACTCTACCTCCTCCTCCACATTGGCCTCCAACTCTGAATCTATCTCTACCTCTACCTATGCCTCCGCCTCATCTATTGCCAATAATTTTCTTGTTTGTAGGTTAATGCTTATAAACAAAATGATTTCCTCCATTATACTTCTCCTTGATAAAGATCTCAAAAATAATATATAATCATTATAAAACTAATTCTTCACATCCCAAATATATTTTGAAGGTCATAAGTCATACTAAATCACAAAAATAGTAGGTAATCACAAAAAAATTGGCATACATTTTGAAAAAAAGTACGATCTCCACTCATATATAAACAAATTTATTTCTTATTTTTTGTATGTAGATTATCAAAAATCATGATAGTAATGATAAAATATATAAAAACAAATGATTATGAAATATATTTAATGAAATTGTAATGACCTTCATAAATTACCTATTGGGGGATGCTAGTATTTTCATGCTTTATGATCTTTCTCATAAATTTTCAAACATAATATCCATAATTGATGTCATTATCATGTTTCTTACACTACAAAAACTTTCACCAAAATAAATTAATTGTTTTAAAATGTTTTTATAGTTAAATATTTCTATTAATACCTTAATTTGTTTTCATTTGAAATAATCCAAAGGCTTTATCTCATCAGACACTGACTTCATTTCATGATTTATCCTATATTTAGAGACCTTCCTATTATAAAAAAAATCTTGTTAAAACATAGACTGAAACATATAATTAAAATTTTATCTATAAAATATTTATTTCAATGTATTAAAAATTTAAAATACACATCATGTGTAGTTTGTTAGTTTGATGTCAATGCATTGGATCCAAAAAATAAATATTTAGGGTAAGTAGATTGATTACGATCAACATACAGTGTGCCCTAAAAAACAAAAATAATTAATTAATACAAAAAAATAAAAATATATTTTATGTTATTAGATTATAGAGTTTTACCTTTTCATTATATTCATCAAAAAGAGTCTATATTCTGATAATTTTCTATTAAATTCTTCAAGTTACTCATATTTTTTCTTCTTAATTTCTTCATCATCCAAGGTTAGTTTTTCCGTAGAAATGATATAGGGATTAATGAATCCAAATAATGCTTCACACGATCTTTCCTTAATATAGTTGTAATATAAATTCCTGTAGAAAATATGAATAGTTATTAACTTTAATAAATATATTATCTCACTATTTGGATCGTGTTATGAAAATTTACCTTATGTATGTATTCACAATTAAGGCTCCCAGCCATTCATGCTTGAGAATCTCTTTTAGAGACTCAAGAGAAATTATTTATATCAAGGAATTTACATATATTTATTCTTCATATTCAATTTGAGACATAGTTTTATCTTTAAATAAGGTCTCTATATAAATTTTTAATGATAATAAATGTTACTCTGGAACTGGTGGGGAGAAGGTACTCTTATAAGGTTGTTTTGTTTTCTTATTTTATTTACTTGATTTTCTTTATTTGACCATTTGTTTCCCTACCACTTTATCCATCTGTAATATCATACCACACTTAAGACCTTTTATCATCAACCATTACAGGTTTTTTATATGAAAATTTTTGTTAAATACATACATCATGTATCTTTATAATATTATATGGATAAGTTATGAAATCTCTAATAGCATCATTGACCATTGTAATATCTGGACCATCAAGTGGAATAGGAAAATCAGAAGTTGGATCATGAGTTACCTCAATCCCAACTATCATATGATATTTTGGGATTTATTGATGGTGTATCTTGTCTTATAGGATATTATATAGTATACCCATCGCAGCATGGTGTTGTATGGGTGTTGATCGATACAAATCACATGAAATTGTAACCTACATAATTTTAGTAATATAAAGTTATCATAAGTTGTTTGATTCATATTTAGGAGAAAAAATAATGAAAAGTTTTATTACCATGGGTATGTTATGTAGTTTGGGAGAATTATTATCCTAAAATATAGTGGGATTGTTTGGTTCATTTGTAGATCTTTGCTCCACCACTAGTTCGCTTTGATCCTTTCTCATACATTGGTCTACCAAACCAGATTGAAAAATAATATCTAACAGTGAGTCTATTTTTGTTTGAAATCTTCTCACCATATTATATTTATATTCATGTGTTTTTATCTTCTTGAAATATGTTTTAGTAGGGACTCCAAAACCAAATGCTCTAATGTGGCTATATTGTTCAAGTCGCTTCAAAAATACTGAAAGTACCTTTTCTTATGGTACGGTCATTATTGGTTCTTGTGTCTAAACCATATTAAAATATATCAACATAAATAGATATTTTAATGTAATGTTGTTATAAATTATAACTAATTACAATTATTTCACACTTACACATGTTTCCAATACTTTTTTTTTCATCAACTAATTTACCCTCCTTATTTACATGAGCCTCCTTCCATAGCACATGATGTGGGATGGAAGTGGCATCAGATTTTGATTCATCAATATGTATATAAAAAAAAGGAAAATATATTGTTTCATATCACATAATAAAAATTCTATTTTTGATTTGAAATACATACCAATTTATTCTCTAAAGAATCACACCTCATCATTGCTTTGTAATAGGGGTACATTGGTTTTCATACAAATTATTTATTTTCAGAACTCTTTTGTTGTTTTATAAATTAACAATTTTGAGTCAAGTTGGATAAAATAAATAATGTCAAATAATAAATTATCAATTGTTATTCACCTGAAATGATTCTTCATTGTGATGATTGATGAAAACATTCAATGTTTCCTACTTTATAATGCATCCATAACTAACTAGTCGGTGGAGATTTACTTTCCCCTTAGCATCCCTAAGATGTAACTTATTAAGAAGAGTCTGGGTGCCTCTATGGGATTTTCCAGTGGCCATTAAGACAATTTTCTTACAAAAATATTCTAAAATAAATGAAAATTGTAAGGAATAATGAAAATTAAACCAATGTTTTGTTATATAATTTATCAGTAAAATAGATAAAGTATATCATAATATTATCATTATATATTTCCAAAGGATTTATTTTATTACAAGTTGTACACGGCTCCATGAATCAATATCAATTGGCACATTCATCCTCATTGTAACCCCAATATAACTAATGAACATTGAATTTTTGGGGTCAATAGGTTGGTCATGTTGATTCCAACCAACCTCAAATTTTATACCCTGACTTCTTTCCATTATAATTTTATTCACCTCTATGATTCTACATCATTTTTTTTATCAACATGTTTTTGGTCCCCTAATAATTCCATAGTTTTATCATCAATAGCCTAGTCTTCCTCAGGATTCGTAACATCATCATGTGAAGAAGGCATTTTTTGTGTGATTAGTAAAACATTTAATTTTTCTTGAATAACAATAATACAATAAACTACATGCATAAAACTATACATTTACATGAATCTTTCATGAAAATTGTTACTATCTTAAACAGAGATATAGTACTTCAATACTCCAGTACAACTAAACTCCACTAACTTTATTTAACCCATCCTCAGACGCTTGATTGTCTTTCATCTCTTGAGGATGGATTTCACTCCCTATTTTAAAATAGACTTCCTCCAATCATTTCTGTTCCAAATTTCATTGATGACATACCTCCCAAAAAAATATTATTGCATTTTGTTGCTTGATATCTATCCCCTATATTTTTTGGGAATCCACCTATGTTTCTTGAACTACTCTAACCAAAATTAATCCCATACAGATTACTATCGATCATTTTGGATGAATTATACTCAGATTAGTTTAAACAACAAATAATATATTGGGGTGAGTCTCAAGAAAAAAATGTAGTAATAATTATTCGAAAGATGGAAGGTCCCTAACACTACCATGAGAACATAAACTCATCCCCACTGAGTTGTACTGACTCTAACTTATGTTACTAGTCCTTTTCCCTCACCTATATATCAAATATAATATCTCTATATGAGGTTAAAAATAAACTAAATGTAATTTTAATTATGGAATCTAACATATTAAATTTAAAAAATGAAGGAATGAACATTCAAATCCACATTAATTCCACTTGTAGCTGTTTACTTCCAATCACAAACATTTAGTTTTTTCAACTTCTTGTGAAATTTTTCTTTTTTTGGTAGGTATTAGAGGGAATACACACTTTTGGTGGTATTGGTGTGAGGAAGATGGTAGATCTTGAAAACCATCTATTTCTCTAAGTTACTAAGAGAAATTATACTAAATATGAAGTTAGAAGAAGGGTCAGAGAGCTCTGCTCATTATGGGAGGAATGCCTTTGAGAGTTAGATTAGAACCCTTTTAAATTTATCAAGGTTGAAGGGGAAGAGAATCAAAAGCTCCGTTTGGAATTTTTTTTTCAAAAAAAAATTGAAACAATAGTAATTTCAAGAGGTCACCCATCATTGTAGTATTCTCTTCCAATTATGATTAACTGTGGAGTTCTAATAGGATCCAATGTGACTACACCCAAATTAAAAGTAATTTTTAATGAAGTGTTGTCAAAAGTAATCGAGTGAGTCATATAAAAAATTCATATCAAGAAACCAAATAAATTCATTCATTGTGTTTTGATTAATTTTTAGGTATCATTTTTTGTGTTATCAGGAAGTAATAAATGAGGATAATGAAAGGATAAAAGAGTTAAAAAAATTTGTTGGGAGATGCAGTATTCAAATTTATAGCAATGGATTTGATAGAGAATAATGAATAAAATATTAGTGGGAGGTATGTCATCATTGAACTTTGGAACCATAATAATGGGATTAAGTCTATTTTGAAAGATGGATTCCAATCCATCATCAAGATATGGAAGGAAACCAATTGTTTGAGAATTGATTAAATAAATTTAGTGAAGGTTAGTTGTATTGGAGTATTAAATTGTTATATCTATGTTCAAGACAGTAATAATTTTCATGCAAGATGCATGAAAATGTGGAATTTTATGCATGAAGTGTATTGTATTGAATATTTATCTTACCAAAATGAATCCTTATTTACACAACCTTATTTGTGAAAACTGTGGTCCTTTTTTATGAAAATTTATTTATGTTGCTTATGAATATTATGTGTTCTATGATTCTTTCAATTTTCATACATTAGGAATATTTTCACAAAATAAAAATGTGATACATGCTTTTCATGTGGATTAGGGGCATGGAAAATCATCAAAGAAAACCTGCCTAATTACTTTACTTAACCACTTTATGTGCATCTTGGTGCACATGTAGCTGATGTTTCCTTGGGTCGAAGATTCCAGGATTGATTATTTATTGGAAGGGATATATTATCAAATGATATCTGGTGGATACTTGTGGAGATTGTGTCATCAATGTAAGGTTGGTTATTTTTAAATGGTTTCATTTTTACCTAGGATTTATCAAATTCTTATTGTTTTTATGCCTCAAGGGATTTATATTCAAGGGATTCTATCATGTACTATTTTACATCGATGCACTTTTCATGTTATTTGGTTTTTTAAACCATTTCTCATGGATTGTATTGAACTCTACATATTTATTATCAATACTTTGGAAGTGGGTTAATGATTCCAAGGGTTGAGTAGCATTTTGATTCAACATGGGTCAGGTTACGAATAGTTGGACTATATTGTGATGTTAAGGTTTTATAAATTAGAAATTTATTGATAATATATGACACACACAAAAATAAAGAAAATAAATTTTCTTAAATCAGGTCACTTCATAAAAAATCACTTTATTCTTGGAGTGGAATTTATTTATAGAATAATTTGATAGAAAAGTAAATGCATATATAACATATTCTATAGATGACGCCGCATATAGAAACTCTTCTACTAGAATCTGATATGGTGTTTTATGCTATGACATGTTTTCATTCACAAATTTAAAATAAAGTAAATTCACAAAATATATTTACTATTAGTTTATAAAAAATCAAACTTTATTTTAACTAATTTTACATTTTAAGGACATAAGAAATTATTGGAAACTATTCATTGATAATGGAAATAAATTGTATCACCTTCAATGATATCTCTAACCCATTGAATATTATCTTATCTCACAAATATAATGTTTTAGTGAATATATTTTTAGTAAATTTATTAATATTAGGAACCTATCAATCAATTTTAAACACACCTCTTATTGACAATACATCACAACTTTTGAGTTTAGATCAAATAAAAAACTGAAAAAGTATGCTTATTTTTATTTTAATGAAAATTTAAATAGTTTTTTCCTTATTAAATTATCTATATGAAATATTGATAATTTTAACCAATATAAATATGAAAATTTAAACTTTATTTCCCTGAATTAGATTAACCCATTAACATTAAAACAATATGTATACTAACCCACTTTATATTATTCATATAAAATAACATTCCCTCTAAAATAATTCCAATATAATGTTAAACATTTTTTAATCTTTTTGTACATGTCATACTATAGAAACAAGATTCAAACAATGAAAACCCAAATTATCTAAAAGGTAAAAAGAAATAATATTACAGAAACATAAAAAATCACCATCACTTGCAATAGTGGATTGAGATGCAGTTCACAGTGGTATCATATGAAGCGGGAATGAGTTTACTAAGTAGGGGTGGCATTTTGTAGGTATAGTTAAGTGAGTGAGAGAGATATAGAGTTGAAATGTAGGGTTCTTCATGGTTAAGAACAATGCAAAAATAGAAACCCTGAAACCCAAAAAATCAAACAATGAGAGAGGAAAAGGATAAAATAATATACATTTGGATTCTAGCCTTGATTCATCTGAGAGAACATAGAGTAGTGCTTGAAGAAGGGGAGTTCTATGAGAGCTTGAGAATTGCCTCTGAATGTGTCACAATTAGGGATCTTTTAAATAGATTGAAGACACTTTTATCAACACTTTCAAAAAAGTGCTGATAAAGAGCCCTTTTATCAGCACTAAATTGATAACTACTGATAAAATACATCATTATCAGTGCTAAAATATTATCACTGATAAAGGATTTATAATTATAATTATAAATTAAAAAATATATAATTATATTTTTTTATTATAATTTTATAATTATTTAAATATATAATTATTTATTTATAATTACATTAATACTTTTTAAAAAAATATTTTATTTTATTTATAATTATAAATATATAATTTTATAAATATAGTAAATATACATTGATAAATATATTAATAATTATTTATTTATAATTATAAATATATTTATATCATTATATATATTTATATCATTATATATATTTATATCGTTATATATATTTATATCATTATAAATATTTATATAATTATAAATATATTTTATAATTATATATATTTATGAAATTATATATATATATATATATATATATATAAATATAAATACAGTAAATATATTCATTATTTAAATATATTTATTATAATTTTATAATTATAAATACATTTCTATCATTATATATATTTATATAATTGTATATATATATATATAATAAATATATATAAATATGAAAATATTCATTATTTAAATATATTTATTATAATTTTACAAGTACTTAATTATATAATTACTTATTTATAAATATATGAATTAAAAAAATATTTATATATTTATATATTTATATATTTATACATTTATACATTTATATATTTATACATTTATATATTTATATATTTATATATTTATATATTTATATATTTATATATTTATATATTTATATATTTATATATTTATATATTTATATATTTATATATTTATATATTTATATATTTATATATTTATATATTTATATATTTATATATTTATATATTTATATATTTATATATTTATATATTTATATATTTATATATTTATATATTTATATATTTATATATTTATATATTTATATATTTATATATTTATATATTTATATATTTATATATTTATATATTTATATATTTATATATTTATATATTTATATATTTATATATTTATATATTTATATATTTATATATTTATATATTTATATATTTATATATTTATATATTTATATATTTATATATTTATATATTTATATATTTATATATTTATATATTTATATATTTATATATTTATATATTTATATATTTATATATTTATATATTTATATATTTATATATTTATATATTTATATATTTATATATTTATATATTTATATATTTATATATTTATATATATATCCCCCAGAGTGCAGCTCAGTGGTAGCTGCCCCTTTGGGTCTCAGCGAGGTCCCTAGTTCAAGTCTCACCGAGTACATTATTTAAATAAACTTATTATAATTTTATAATTATTTTAATATATATAATTATTTATTTATAATTATATAAATACTTTTTAACAAAATAATATTTAATTATTTAGAATAATTATAAATATATAAATTTATAAATATAGTAAACATACATTTATAGATATATTTATTTATAAATAATTATTTAAAAATATATTTTTAACATTATTAACGGATGTATAATCTTAAATACATGCATTTTAAAAAGGACTGAAATTGAATAATTCAAAATGAGTACACCTTAAAAATATTAAAAAAATGGATAAGATTTATTAATTAAATATAAATTATTAAAAAAATATGGATATATATATATTGAAGTAAAGATGAATACATATTGAAAATTCTAAAACATAGTAAATAAGTATATATAAATAAATAAAAGAAAATGATCAAATTACAAAATAAAATAAAAAAATAAAAATAAAAATGAATAAATAATACCTAACTATAATAATATTAAAAATAAATAAATAAAATTGAATGAGTAAAAACATAATATATTAAATGTATCATGTTATAATGAAATTCTAAAATATACTAAATTTTGAATAAATTACATAAATATTAGGTGTATGTGTTTCTATATAATATTAAATTAATTGCATAAATATTTGTGTGTGTACGTTTTATATAAAAATGCATTAATTACATATATGTTTGTTAAATCAATGTAACACATAATGTTTGATATATGTTAAATTAAAAATTAAAATATATTAAAAATGAATAAGATATTAACATTTTTTTAATTGTTACATTTTATTCATTTTCTATATATTTATATTTAATATATATTATACTTATACATTTTTATTAAAAATTATTTCATTAATAAATTTGTAAATAAACTTTGTAATCTATTCATTTTTAATTTTTTTTGTTTAATTATTACAATTTATTCATTTTATATATCTATATTTAATATATATTATTTAATAATATTTTTAATCTATATATATATTAAATTATTCATTTTTATCAATAATTATTTAATTAATAAAATGTTTAATATTTTTCATAATTTACTCATTTTTAATTTTTATTTGTTTAATTATTTCATAATATTCATTTTACTAGTCTATATATTTAATTTATAGTATTTCTTAATTTTTATAATTTATATACATGTATATTCAATTTATTCATTTTTTACAATAACTATTTAATTAAAAAAATTGTTAATATTTTTTTATTTGTTTAATAATTTCATTTTATTCTAAACCTTTATCACTGCTAAAAGAGTGTTGATAAAGGATACCATTTATTAGTACAAAAAAACACTGATAAATGGTACCATTTATTAGTGCTAAAAATAGAGCACTGATAAACGATACCTTTTATCAGTGTTAAAATAAAGTGTTGATAAAGGTTACCTTTTATCGGTGCTTCTTTTAGTGCTGATAATAGTGGAATTTATCGGTGGTTTTTTCTAGTGCTGATAAATGTTAGCACTGTTAAATTCCACTTTTCTAGTAGTGTGAGCATAAATCATACACATGTTTTTTCCTATGGGGTGTTAGTTAAGTGGTATCCGCTGGTTGTACCCCTCTCTCTCTGTGGGAACCAGCACAAGATCAAGTCCCGCTAGAATCCGAAACTATGCGTATTAGGAACAGTGAAGTTCAAAGCCATTGACTAGTTGGGGAATGTGAGGCATACTCTGGGCTTGGTTGAGACCCCCCATTGGGAATCAAGCATAACCCAGACACATGTTTTTCCCATGGGGTTTTAGTTGAGTCATACCCACTGGTTTTACCTCTCGCTCTCTATGGGAACTGGTATAGGCATGAGTCCCATAAGACTCTAGCATTGTGTGTATTATGCACAGGGTGATTCAAATCGGTTTCCTAGTCGGGGGACAAGGGGTTTTCTCTAGGCTTGGTCAAGTCCCTCTACTAGAAGTCGAGCGTAACCCATACAAATGTTTTCCCCATGGGGTGTTATCCGAGTGGTACCCACTGGTTTTACCCCTCACTCTCTGTGGGAACTAAAACAAGCTTGAATCCTTCTAGACTTAGACACTATACATATTATACATAGGGCCATTAAAAGACATTTCATAGTTAGGGAACATGTGGCGTGATCTAGGCTTGGTTGCCCCCCCCCCACTGGGAGTCAAGAATAACCCATATACACATTTTCCCATGGGTTGTTATCTGAGTAGAACTTGCTGGTTGTACCCCTCGCTCTCCATGGGAACTGGTGCAGGCTTGAATCTCGCCAAAATCAGACATTATGCATATTATTCATAGGGAAATTCAAATCCATTTCCTAAATGGGGAATGTGTGGCATGCTCTAGGATTTTTCATGGCCCCCCATTGTGAGTCAAGCATAACCCATACACACATTTTTTCCTTGGGGTGTTATCCGAGTGGTACCTGCTGGTTTTACCCCTCATTATCTATAGGAAATGGTGTGGTCTTGATTCCTACTGGACTCGGACACTATGCATATTATGCATAGGGAGTTTCAAATCTATTTCCCAGATAGGGAATGTGAAACGTGCTCTGGGCTTGGTCGGGGTCCCCCCCCCCCCCCCACTAGAAGATGAGTGTAAATCATACCCACATTTTGACATTGAGATGGAACTTCACTCTCCTGAATGGGAAAAACCTCTCCTCTAGGGTTTTCTACCTTACCTCACGGTGGTGTGAAAGCTCCTCCATCCCCCGTCACTTCTTCAGCCTTTGTATGTTGGTTTTCTTCAGTGGAGTTCTGGAAGATGTCTAATCACGAGATCTTGGATCTTTGTTACTGATTCTTCAGGTTCACATTTCAGGTCATATTTTCCACCCCCAAAAATTCCACTCTCAGAAAATCATTGATAACTCAATATAAGGGAAAGGTCAAGATCAAATTACCAAAGAGAAGGATCTAACTAAAGGCCTACTCTCAAACTAGGAACCAAAAATATGTGTCCCAAGGATGCTACTCATTAGGAATACCCAAACAACCAATGATTTTTCAACTATCAAAACACTATGAATTCTAAGAATAAATTATTCAAACTATAATAAATTTGGAAGACCACTCCTCTGGAACAACCAAATTCTTGAGCTCTAGAATTGTGACATCCTAACCTAGGATCCACACATCGGTGCCCTGATCTGATAAGTCACATGACCTCAAGCACACCTCCTCTTATGTCAGAGTCTGACAACTAGAATCAAGGGTCTAATATATCAACATGGGAAAAATATACCCTCCTTATCAAAGTACCACAATAGAGGAAATAAATAAATAGTAACAAAAATAAAATAACCAACAACCAAAATAATTCCATAACCATAAAGATCTAGAAAAGAAAAAAATTATCTAAAACTAATAGTATATATGCCATTCCATAATAAGTGTCAAGTGTCTAATGAAACCCCAAAATAAAGACACCTTAACACTCCCAAGCAGGTCCCGACACCAAGTTTAATTCCTCCATCAATGATCCATCCCAACTCAACCATATAACATACATCTCTTTCCCTTATAATTTCCTATAAACATAAAGTCTATTCGGGCACCGATCAAGAAACCCGGGTAGGGTGTCAGTAAAACTCTATAGGATATCACTAATGGTGTCTAAAAAATATCCAGTCAATAAAAGTGTATGAAGTTGCAAAAATAAAAAATTATAAAAAAGTTACGAGCTGTCAAATTTCATTATTCTTTAATTAACCATGTATATTACTCAAATTCATAATGAAACCTAAACCATCAATACCATCATCATCCCATGTCGGAGTCTAAACCATATCACATAGATAATCATAATTCATTATCCATTTAATTTCAATTTCATAATTATGGCCATTAGGAACCATAGTCCAATGCCAACATTTTGTGCATAAAAGGTCGTGGATAGGACCCCATGGCTATTGAAAGCATCATTTTGTGTCCCACAACCCATTTATAAATAAATCACATGTGGTCTTTTGAAGCATCGGTTTGTGTCACATGCTCATTTATCACATGCATGTATTTGGGTATAGAACGCCATGTCTAGCACCTTGATGGTATTTGAAGCATCAATTAGTGTCCTATAACCCCTTTATCAAACAATCACATATATAATATTTAACAAGGTTAATCAACATTAACCCTCTCATCAATATTTCACATCACGGTATACCATTTCAATTCATCAAAACAATCATGGTTTAACACTTTAATCACAATGAATAATGTGAAAAATTCACCATTAAACCATTTTTCAACATTTAATCATTTAAATTTTTAACCCTTCAAGGTTATCCAACAATAACATTATTCTCATTATCAATTAATTCATAACCACATTAATTGACATATTTCACAAACTCAAATAATTACCCAATTCCAATATCACATCGTTCCATTAATTAATTAACAAATTAATTAGTCAAATTCAATTTAGGTTTCAATTTCCAAACATGGAAATTTTAATTTTACAATTGTATACACACAATTTAATCAATACTATGGTAAATTGACATTTTGACCACCTACCTCAAAAATGATGATGAATTCTCACCAACATAAATCCCCAATTAAAGCAGAACAACCTAGATCATGATGAAGAATTGGATCTAGATCCAAAACCTAGATCTAAGATTCAAAAGATATATATATATATATATATAAACCTATATCTAAACCCATTCCAACAGATAATAAAACACTCCTCTTCATCTGAAAAGAGAGACGAGAGAGAGAGGAATCCAAATGGGAAGAAATCACTTACCGGGAGAGGTGAAAATCCATCAACTAGATCTTTGATTCACCATGAACAGAGTTCATAAGCCTTATGAATGTATCCAGGAGACTTCAAAGTAAAAGGAATTAGTTTTGGGTAGATCAAGGGTGTTTAGGGATATAATATATGGTTTTGGGAAATTTTTAACAACTTTTTGGGTTTTTATTTTCCCACATGCACGGTTTCTTGTATAGGGAACACAATTTACCCTAACCGTGCACCTAAACATGCAACTCCTACCAGGGGTCGTATAGTTACTACTATGAGGGAGAATATTTTGAAAAACTATGTGTTAACCATGAAAATAACCTCTCTTTGGTTTCACACAGTTTTTTGTCCTAGACACACGGTTTGGGAAAACTTTGCACCAACCGTTAACTGGCCCTCTTCCTTCCAAAATTCTCCAATTTCACCCCAAAGCTCCTCAAAGTAAAACACAACCAAGATACACAAAATAAGGGTAAAAGAGTCCCTATAAACAAGCCCAAGGAATCTTTAGAAATTTTTGGGATCTTATAATATCCCCTCCTTATAATATCTTATCCTTGAGTTCTACTCCCAAGCATCTCTAAGATTTCGAGGTAAAGAGGTTGGGCCACTTATCCTACATATCGGTTTCTCTATCCCATTTTTCCTCCTAAAAATGCCCATGTTTCATCAATACTCAAACTATCAGCATGGTATTTAACCTTAACAATTTCTCATTGTGATCTAAAATATGTATTGGATGATCCTCATTGATTCATCAGTCTCAATCTCAATGTCATCCACATCAATCAAATGAGAAGGGTCAATGTGATACCACTGAAGTTGTGACACATGAAAAACATCGTGCAAAGTGTTGTTTCTCTATGGAATATCTAATCGGTATGCCATTGGTTTGATTATCTATACAACCCAAAAAGGTCCAACAAACCTAGGAACCAACTTTCCCTATCTCCAAATCCTACAGTGACCAAATCTAGGAGAAACCTAAAGGAACACATAATCAAACTCTATAAACTCTAGGGGTTATCGATACCTATTAGCATAATACTTATTCCTACTATGACCCACAACCATGTGTTTCTAAATTGACTGCACTTGTTCTGATGTCTCCTTCATGAGACTCAATCCTTGCATCTTTGAATCACTATCCTCCATCCAGCATAGAGTTGATCTGCATGGCCTACCATAAAGAGCCTCATATAGTTCCATATAAATAGTCACCTAATAACTTTTTTTTATGGAAAAACTCCACCAATTATGGGTTCTTCTCCAAAGACTGACCAAGGTTAAGAATTTGTTCCTATAGAAAATCCACTAAAACCTATATAGTGTATTTTGATTGCCCTTTTTGTGGGTGGAAATCCTTACTCATAAGTACCTACATACCAAACACCTTCTGTAATCCTTTCCATAAGTGTGAAGTAAAATGTGAGTCATGGTCTGAAGCTATAATATATGGAACCCCATGCAGATGGACTATCTCTCTAACATATATATATCCCAACTAATCTACTAAGAAAGTCTCCAATATATGCAAGAAATGTGATAACCACCCAAATATTTTCATTCTTATTATGAATCCTTGGGATAACCACCATAAAAGCCATACTAATTTCACCCCACTTACATTACATAATGGTCAATAGCAGTAGAAAATA
Organism: Viscum album; assembly: GCA_963277665.1. Taxonomy (NCBI): domain Eukaryota; kingdom Viridiplantae; phylum Streptophyta; class Magnoliopsida; order Santalales; family Viscaceae; genus Viscum; species Viscum album. The sequence continues at coordinate 2,086,476,571 of OY728140.1, read as the reverse complement.
ACCAATTCATTGACTCTCAGCCTTCACCTATTAACTGGTGTAGCATCATGTCAGTAACCTTATAATCTCTTTTTTCTTGCCCAACCACCAATACTTTTGACGTAGGTCATGGTACATTTTGGTCAAACCCGAATGCACTGAACACTTTGAGTCATTAAATTCATGCATCAACTTCTCTCATATACTTGTAGGCACAACTACTTGATTCCTGAAATAGATGATCTCATCCTCACCTATAGTCCAATTTGAAGGTGTCTCCCCACCTTTAAGGATTTCCCTCAAGTAAAAATACTCCAGATCCTAATATTGTCTCTCTCAGATCTAGATCAAAAGTGTATACTCCCTTGAAAATGATATGAGGTTCATCTTATCTTGGCCCTTCTGGAAAAAAACTTGCATCTTAGCTATCATTGTCATCATCTTACACTCATAACTAGACATCTAAACTGCCTCATTCTGAGTTTTCCTGCTCAAAGCATCAGAAAAATTATTTCCCTTCCCGAGCATATATCCTAGACCAAAATAAAAAGACTGCATATATTCAACCCATCTCTACTATTAGAGATTCAAGACTCACTGTGAAAATATATACTTTAATCTCTTGTGATTAGTATACACCGTAAACTTTTTTCCCAATAGATAATGTCACCAACACTTAAAGTCGTAAACAACTACAGTTAACTCGAGGTCATGCATAGGGTAGTTCTTTTCATGAGGCCTCAAAAACTATGAACCATATGCCATAATTAGATCCCCTTTAATCAAAACTGCTCCAAGCCCAATCCTATATGCATCACAAAACATTGTATACTTATTCCCTGGCTCGGGTAGGATTAAGATCGGTGTGATAGTAAAAAACTTCTTCAAGCATCCCTGAATGCCCCAAACCATTAAAAATTTACTCCTTTATTGTTCAAGCCCAAAAGAGGTGATTCCAAGAGGTATATTCTTGGATTAACCTCCAATAATATCCTGTTAACCCCAAAAATATATGGATATCAATAACATTTTTGGTCTTCTCTCAAGAAACCATTTCCTGAACTTTCTCTATATCCACTAAAACACCTTCCTATGAGATGATGTGACCAAAGAAATATACCTGATCAATATAAAATTGAGACTTAGATAGATTAGAGTATATTAGATGATCTATTAGTATACTCAGTATGATATCAAGATATAGATCATGATCATCCTTAGTCTTAGATTACACCAAGATATCTTCAAAACCACTACAAAAAACTGATCTAGGTATGGATAGAAGATTCAATTCATCAAGACCATAAACATTTATGGTGCATTTGTCAGCCCAAATGGAATCATGAAGAACTCATATAGGCCATACCTTATTCTAAAAGTAGTCCTTGGTATATCATAAGGTCTAACCCTCAACTAATGATACCTTGATCTCAATTCAATCTTTGATAAGACACAAACTCCCCTCAACTGGTCAAAAATATTGTCAATGTGTGGAAGAGGATAATAGTTCTTCACTATCATCTGGATCATATTTTGGTAGTCAACACATAATCACGACATCCCATCATCCTTCTTTTCAAACAACACTGAAGAACCCCATGGCGATGTACTCCGATGAATAAAAACCTTATCCTACAAATCTTCTAGTTGAGTCTTAATCTCTTGAATCTCTATTAGTTCCATTCTATATTGTGGAATACAAACTATATCATCCCTTAGAATGATATCAATAGTAAATTCCATGTCACTCTCATGTGGAATCCCTAAGAAGTCTTCAGAAAACACATCTTGAAACTTGTTCACTACTAGGGGAAAGGTACTATGCTTTACACCCCTGGAATCCAGTAAAATATGTGAAACCTATGTAGTGAGCTCCCCTAGTTTCTAATGAATTTTACCTACATGGCCTACCTATATATCCCACTCTCCATGATGAACATAATTTTCACCCTCATGAGATGTAAAAGTCATCCTCCTATGGTAAAAATCTATGTGGTATCAGTATACTACTAACTATTTCATACCAAAAATCAATACAAATCTTAACATATATAGTATGCATAGATCCCATAGAAAATTATACTCCTCAACCTCAAGAGAACACCCCTTGTATAAGAATATGTCTCTTGACCATACCCCCAATGGTGTATTGATCGTCACAAATCTGCTTACAAACTCCACTGTTAAAATCAACTCATTCGCAATTTGTATAGATATAAAGGAATGAGAGGCACCAGTATCAAATAAGGCACTATAAAGTGTAGAAACTATAATAATAGTACCTCTTACTATCAATGGTCTAGACTCACTATCCATGATTGTAGATTGAACTGCATGTAAATGTCCTACCACTCTTCCCTATACTACAGTTTGAGTTCCCTGAGATGCACCACTCTGCTGATACAGGTGCTCTTTCCCAGAAGTACCACATCCACTTCTTTGACTACCACATCCAGTGGAAATCCAACTACTATACTAGTATGGAGTAAAATACCCACTTATTGTACTTTGTATTTGTCAATCTACTCCATCATTACCCATATGTAGGGGGGTCTGGAAGAACTGATGTAGATTTCCCATCCTGTCAAAATCTCATCACTCTACTGGTAGTTGGGGATAGTGTCTATGAACATGACCTAGCCTACCAAACTGGTGACAGGTCAGTCAGCTAGGGTCCTGAGTAACTGACCCTTCCCCTTGGACACTCCACTTGCTACCTCCCTAGCTGACATTCTCATAGAAACACTTCCTACTATTAGAAGATTTGATTCTTGTTCATCCCGTAGAAACCAATTTTTCTCCAATGGAATTATCCTTTAGGTTTCCCTCAGATATAATAGCATGATTCACCGCTTATAAAAAAATTACAACCTGAAGATATTAACTTGGGACTTAATTTCACATTTAAGACCATCTAGAAAAATTATCACCATAGTAGCCTAATATCCTTCTAAAGTTGGAACAGAGCACTAAAAATCAGTAAAGTAGCCATCAAATTCTATTAGGGACATACCCCCATGATTCAAACACATGAACTAAACTACTCCCTCATGCCTAGGCATCTCAAGGTAAACGTTCTCCAAGAACTTCTTCTCAAATTCCAACCACTCCATAATCTCCAACTATCCATCTTGAGTCTATATTTCCCACCATAATTTTTCTTGACCACATAATGTATAAACTTCCAATTTAACTCTCATATCAGAATAATTATCTTGGTGTTCAAGTATCATCTAGATATAATCAATCTGGAACTCAACTGCCTCAGGTACACCCTATTTGGTGAAAATCGAAGGTTGTTGTAACTAAAACTCTTGTGTAAGTTCAAACAATATTTTCACAACCCACCCTAGGTATCTTTCTATAAACTACATGAAGGGAGAAAATTTCTCATGGAACTTCTATTTGGCTTCCTTTCCCAGTGCTATTGGATCCTCAGGTTCCATTACTAGAGGAACATTCCCAGCCAAGTCCTCATATCGTCCTATCAACAAACATCATCATGGAGGAACAACTCTACAATTTTAAACACACATCTTAAGACACGTTAAAAACATTAAAAAAATTATAGTAATTCACATATATCTATAACAAGTAATCCTGCAAACCCTACCACATGGTCAAAACCAAGGATCCATCACTACCCCTAACCATCATATATATAGGTCATGGTTAACAAAGGGTAAACACATTATCATATCAAAGTTTTACATTTGACACCCATTTTCCACATTTTTAATCATTTTATAATTTTAAATGTCACATTAAGTACCTTTTTTATTAAAATTCACTCAAGTAAGGAATGAAATTTCATATAAACAACTCATCCCAAAACCTTTTTTTCCCATGCATGCCTAAAATACTGTATATCACAATAATTCCTGAGTGCCTAGAATTATGCATGCATACTAAACTTTCATTCCATACTAGTCCACAAGTAAAATCATAGAAAATATCATAAAGAAATAATATCATACAACAAGTGCATCACTCGAGGTGAAATAACATTCAACAATAACAACACACGTCAATAAAAACAATCCCACTGTGGGTACTTGGATTTTACCCCCACACATGGGTTAGATAATCCCATGAACAAGCTCTTAACCAAGTCCCAACTTATCCTATTATCCTGTATACCTTTCCCAAATACTAATAAAAAATAAAATAAAATAAAAAACCTTTGATACCACTTTGTGACATCCTGACCTAGGTGCCAAACATCAGTGCCCTGATCCGGTTATTTACATGAGCTCAAGGGAATCTTCCCATACACTAGAGGCTTGTGAATAATAGTGAGTGTCTAATATATTAACATGAGGAGACTATAACATTTTTATCAAAGTATAACAATAGTGAAAATAAATAAACAATAACCAAAAGACAATAACAAACAATCATAATAAAATCATAACCATAACAGACTAATAATACATGATAAACTAGAATATTAAAGCAATATCCAAAACTAATAGTAGACTTGTCATTCCATAATAAGTGTCAAGTGTCTAATGAAAAACCAATATAAAGACATTCTAACACTCCCAATATGGTACTGACACCAAGTCTGGTTCTCTCATCTATGATCCATCCCAACTTAGCCATATAATATAGGGCTCTTTCCCTTATCCTATCCTATAAACATGAATCCTATTTGGGTACTAACCTGGAATCCCAAGTAGGGTGTGAGCACAAATCATTAGGACACCATCGATGGAATTTAAAACAATATCCAATCTATAATAGTGTATGACGTTTTATAAATAATAAAGTACAACAAAGTAACCAGTTATCACATTTTATTATTATTTAATTGACCACATATATTACTCAGATTAATGATGACACTAGAACCATCAATACCTTCTTTTCCCCATATTAGAGTCTAAACCATATCACATAGATAATCACAATTCATTATAACATTGTCTTTCATTATCCATTTAATTTAAATTCCAAAATTACAGCCACATGGAACCATAGTCCAATAACAATATTTTTTTCCTAGAATGCCATGGATAGGACCCCGTGGATATTTAAAGTATAAATCTATTTCCCACAACCCATTTATCAATCAATCACACCTGGGATTTTAAATAATCGGTATGTGTCCCATACTCATTTATCACATACAATATTTAGGTCTAGAACACCATATCTATCACCATGTGCATGTTTAAAGAATTATTCTATGTCCTATAATCTATTTACAAACAATCACATATATCACATTTAACAAGGTTAATCAAAATTAACCCTCTCATCAATATTTCACATCCTATTATACCATTTCAATTCATCAAAACAATCATGGTTCAAAACTTTAATCACTAGGAATGATATTAACAATTCACCATTAAACCATTTATCAAAATTTAATCATTTAAATGTTTAACAATTCAATTTTATTCAACAATCCCATGATTCTCATTATCAATTAATTCATAAACACATTAATTGACCTATTTCACAAGCTCAAATAATTACCCAATTCCAATATCACATCATTCCATTAATTGATTAACCAATTAATTGATCCAATTCAATTTAGGTTGAAATTTCCCAATGTGGAAATTGAAATTTAAAAATTTTATACACATAATTTAATCAATACTATGGAAAAATGAAATTTAGACCACCTGCCTCATGGTTTATGATGAATGCTCGACAACGGAAATCCCCAATTGAAACGGAACTTCCAAGATCGTGATAAAGAATGAGATCTAGATCCAAAACCTGGATCCAAGATCAAACAGAGTCAGATATATCAAAACCTAGATCTAAATCCATTCTAATGGATATTAAAAAACTCCTCTTCATCTGAAAAGAGAGAGGAGAGAGAGAGGAATCCAAATCGGAAGAAATCACTAACTGGGAGAGGTGCAGATACATCAACCAGATCTTTAATTAGCCAATAATGAAGTTTGGAAGCCTTAGGAATCTATTCAGGAGCCTCCAAAGTCTAAGGAATTAGTTTTGGGTTAATCTAGGGTGTTTAGGGATATAATCAAGGGGTTTGTGGATTTTTTAAGAATTTTTAGGTGTTTATTTTCCCACGTACATGGTTTCCTATATGGGGAACACAGTTTTCCCTAACCATGTGCCAATCCATATAACTCCTCCTAGGGACTTCATAGTTACTACTAGGAGGGTGAACAATTTGAAAAATCATGTGATAACCATAAAAATTCCCTCTATTTTAGTTCATATAGTTTTCTTTTTTGGGAACACGGTTTGGAAAAACCGTGTGACAACTATGCATTACCCCTATTCCTTCCAAAATTCTACAATTTTACCCCAAAACTCCCAAAAGTAAAAACCAACCAAGATATTCCAAAATAAGGGTAAAATAGTACCTATAAAAGAGAAAAATGCATCTCCATAGATAGTTAGGATCTTACAAGAATGATGGCATTTCCTTAAAAAATAATCCTAGAAGAACCCCATAAGAATAAGGGAGAGCATAGAGACTGGCCAAAGGTCTCCCCTTTATTTAGAATTAATCTAAAATATTGAAACACTAGATATCCACATCAAAATAAAGAACATATCCAAAAAATGGAATTTTTATCCGTAAGAAACTAGACCAAAACACCAAAAGATATAACATCACTAAGAAGCGTCCATAAGATCATCGGACCAAAACACCCAAATAACACACTCCACTAAAATAGGAAAAACACCCCAAATATGAACCTGTCTCTAAAGGTAATGGAATGGATCTAAATTTAGGTCATGATATTTCAAAAAGGATAAATTAGGGTTAAAGTCATGAAATACCCACTCATGGTGATTCCAAAAGAAAATCCCATATTGATAGCTCTCACAATCTTCCTAAAAGAAATAATCTTATCCGTGATACCACATTCTTCACCCAAGGAATTCTCATTTCATCCATAAAACCTAAAACCATGGTCAAAAACATGAAAAAATGACATAATAATCAAAATAAATGATGTGTGAACATCTAAAAAGGCACTAGCATAATACCAAAATCTCTTAAATACATTACAATGAGAGAAATTGGGTGCATATGAGAGAATGGAACATGGTCCAACAAAAAAATATTACAAAATATGATTCTCTCAAAACCAAAAAATATCTTCTAACTCTCTAGGTGGAAGAAAAATCATAGATCTCCACTCAAAACATATCTAATTTTAATACATTTTCTTCTTTTGTGGTCTACTTAGCTTAAAGAACCTCAGGAGATGACTAGGATGGCCACACTAATGAAAAGTCCTTGTATCTATTGTACAGGAAGTTCAAACATTCCTGAATATCCCTAACTAATATCACATAATTGGATTCTACTTCTCGATCAATGAGACTCACTTATTGACACTATATGGGGGATCAGCATATTTTTCTATAGGTTTCCCTACTAACAATTATTCTATAATAATGGACTTATAAACCACTTCTATAAAGGTACTCATGAGAGATTGATATACCACAGAAATGATATTTATATGGAGGCCTCTGTAAAAGAACCAATCCTTCTTTGAATCATCAGCAACCGATTTAGAAGGGAAAGGAACCAATCCAATGAAACGGTCAACATAGGCATTCGTTGATGGATATCCCTTGTTAACACCCAAGAATTTCATCACCTTATAAATTATCACCTCTTTGGGATAAAAATTTAGGATGAAAGAGGCCTTGAAGATACCTAGGGAAAAACTTCAAATGGTTGGGCATGGATAGTGTGCTTCCACCAATACAATCCTAACCCTTCAAAAAAGGAGTGGTGTACCTCACCCAAGAGAACTTTGGAGTTCCTTGTGACTCAAATATCTCTTTGATCTTAACTAGACACTTTATCACCTCATGGAATCCTTGATCACCACTAAATGCTGGTGGATTCCGATTCAAAAACTCACACACATTATCCAAAATCCATGAAGAACTTGGGCTTGACACTCCATCGAGATTCTAGGTAGAATCTGAGATGGGGAAGACCATATTTGGATCACTAGATAAGATACCCAAGAGATTCCCTTCTTGAATTTTCAATTCCTTTCTAAGGGTTTAATTCTAAAAAATCGTAAAAAAACAACATTTAATCATATCACCATAAATCCCAACATAAGGGATAAAAGAGACAAATCAAACAAAACAAGATTACAAAAAACCCTTTGAAACCTTATTTCAGAAATGCCTAACATAACTTTATTTCCATTTAAAAACACAAAAAGGGTTCCATACTTTAAAAAAATCAGAATCAATAATAGAAAGGAAATAATTTCTTGAAAACCAATTTCCATTTAAACTATACACGCAAAAACAATTCAAAAATTTCACCTCTTAAAACCCATCAAATTCTTCCTTTGAAAATAATCAGAGCCCAAAATTTCATTGTATTTCATCCACTTAAATTATTTGTGCTAGAGTTCAAAAAAATTCACCAAAGAAACTTAGGAACCCCAAACATTTTTTTCAAACAAGCTTAAATACCAAAGTAAAAAACATTGCATTAAAATATTATCAAACAAACCTTAAAACCATAAGGATTCCCTTTATCACTCACAATAATAATAATCAAAAACAAAAAGGGTTAAAAGAATCAAATGAGAGAAAGAAATAAAAATTTCCAAATTTCTACACTATACATGGTTTGGTCACATGGTTTTCCAGACCATGCACCAACCATGTGAGTGCCACTAGAGTTGTACATAATGGTTTTACATGACCTATGCACATTTTGATAGACCATGCACTTTATCTATGCACCCCCTAGATTTTCTCCAGTTTCACTCTGAAGCAATGGATTTCCCAATACATCTCTTGATTTATTCTTATAACTTAGAGTAACATCACACTGCATCAAAATATCTCAAGAACAAACCACCATAAATTATAAAATTAAAAAAAACTCTTGAACACCGATGGACACTAAAGGTCTAACATAAGGAACAGCTAGACAAGAACTCTTATACACCCACCACACAAACTATAATGATCTAAGATCTAGTCTGCCTTTACCCCCAAAATAATAGGAGTTCTATGATACCATTTGGTAGTGAACCACCCTGGGTAGGCCTAACACATCACCCAAGTCGCTCTTCCATAAGGCCTGAGACATATTCCTGATTACCTCGAGCTAGAAACTAGTGAATGGACTCATAAGAGAACGTGTGGGAACAATTTCACACTCAAATAAAATGAGTATAAAAAATGGTCCCATTTGGGAACCTAGAGTGAGTTCTCCTTACAATAGATGACCATGCCAAAATAAATAAACAGAAAAAAAATAAAATCCAAAAAAACATGGTATAACGGTCAATATAAATGAAAACATTTTTATAAAAAAAATTACATATCCAAAATAAGTAAATAAAACTAAACTGAAATAAAATAAGGTTACCCAAAAGGCCAATAAATCACATGACATGAAACTAGCAAAATAGACGTGAGAGAAAAAACCCCAAAATATCCATGTAAATCTCAAGTCAAAACCAATGGAAATAGGTAACAATACAACCTAAAATCCAAAACCAAAACCCTATAGAAAACATGAAGACTAAATACCAACCACATGAGTATGTAGGGTGTGAGCCAAATTCCAATAGGATACCATCATAAATACATTACATTCCTTTTCTAAAGAAACCAAGTCTACTAGTTTAAAACTGGTAACAAAATAGGTTTTCATTTCCTTTATAAAAAATTGAAATAAACATATCATACCACATATCATTTATCAAAATACACTATATATAAGAAAATACTCATACAATAATTTCCAAAGTAATTTTGTTTCAAAAACCAATTGTTTCCCTTTATCAAAACAAAAAAACTTGCAATTAAAAAATATCAAGTTAAACCTTCTCTTTTCTCTTAAAACACCCTTATTTTAAACCAAAACAACATAATTCTTAAAAATAAATTTCAAAGGAAATAATTTTATATGAATTTTATTTTTAACAAACATCACTTTTCCCTTTTTAAAAATCAACACCCAAACACACACACAAAATTTGTATAAGTAAGAGAAAAAATAAAAAAACATATCCATAAAGAGTCATAAAAAATGTAAATAACAACTCAAGATAATCCTTACAAAAATAATGATCAAGCATAAATAACTAAAATATCAAATTAATATCAATAAAAAAAGATAATTTTCTTTATTGGTGCCGAAATATGGGCCACAAGAATAGTTGAGGAAGACACGGATGATTTAGAGAAAATCCAAGAAATAACAACCCAAAACCCATTTTATAGGTCTGCTTTGTGAACATCAAACACTTGGGAATCCCTTGGCCAAGAAGTCATATTCTTGAAACAGAGGATGTCGTGATAGTTACCTTCGTTATTCTGGTAGTGTTTCGCGGCCACGCAAATGATTGACAGTGACCTTTGTGAGTCTGATGGAGTTGTGATCATTTTTGAAGCCCATATTTTCTTTGTAAACTACTTCCTAACTTCACAAAACCCATTGCCTATAAATACCTTCTCATTAAAACCTTTGGATGATGGTTAGCCACCCCTTCATCTTCCAAATTGATCCCATTTCATGAACCTCCTGAGCATTGCGAACCAGACCAAAAATAGATCATCCAAGGTACCTAGGTATCATGAAACCCCATTTCATTTTTTGATGAAAGCATCCAACTCTGGTGGAGATTCCTTTCATGAAGGAATACTCCATTAATGAAGGAAGAATACCCTAAGGGTAACTTGAGGCTTTTCAAAGCATTAAGCCTTTGTGAAGCAATCCTTTCCTGAGACAAGACTTTATCTTGAGGCAGGTTCACCCTGTTTCATGAATATTACTCCTTTATAAAGCCCCTGACCTCTATAGGGAACCTAATATTCCTAAAGCACCTCTTTGTGAGGCCCTATGCTTCATGAATCCCCTCTCCTTGGACTCTCTATTCTATCTCACTTATGATGACACCTCTTTGTGAAGGTTGATTTCTTATAGCCCCCACACCCATATAATATCGGTTCAGATACACCTCAAGTCCCTAAGTGACCTATTACACCCATTACTATGGCCCCCTCCACTTCAATTGTGTCCCAAGATTCCCATATACCTTTTTATTATCATTATAGGTACACTAATTTCTTTTTCATCTCAGTATAGGCACACTAACATGGACCTCATGATTGACCACTCCTACTCACTGTTAAAACCTAGCATTGTTAAATCCATGCCCCTCACAAAATTTTATGAGTTGTGGTTATGTAATCCCAATGGGTAAGGAGTTAATCCCCCATGTTTGTGTTGCATGGCATAAAACTTCCTAGCATCGATGTCCTCAACATATTATGTTAAACTATAGTCGTACCCTATGCAATAAGCACAGGATGCTTCATGTGTGAGCTACATGGGAGGGTATCCACACTGCCTACCCTTATAGGAAATGAGATAATCCTCACATGGAATGAGGTCCTCCTGGGATGGAATGACATCCTCCTTAGGCATCCTCAATGTGTAAGCCCCACTCACACCACTCGTTGGTGCTTCTTTCATAGAATAAGCGTTATGTTTACTTCTTCTTCTTATTTCTCACATTAATCATGACTCATGTGGTCTTAGAGGTTAGTAGATACTATGACATCCATCCCATCCATCCAATGGGACTCTTTATAGGTGTAAGCCCCAATCATGTCCCCCCAAATGGTTTATTTCAATGTGTAAGCCCCGACCAACCTCCATCCATACGGGATGCTTTAACGTGTAAGCCCTAATCACATAATACACTACATTGGGCCTCCTCTTAGGTATAATCCCCAACCATTTCAAACTACACGGTATTTCATTCCTAACTAAATGACATATGTAGGAAGCCTCCTTGAGGTCCAAAACCAACACCTGTATCCATCTTGGTCTTCTTCGGACCACATCTCCTCTGGGTCCTTTTGGTCTACTTTTATGTGTAAGCCCCATCCACATCATCATTGCTCTTATCATACCTTGGTTAGCTTCCATGAATAATCCCCACACCAACCAACCAATATAAATACTCTTGTGAAGAGAAGCTTACATGCATAAGCCCCACACCATCACTCATCGCTGCACCATTTACGATGAAAATGTCCTTACATCATGATGTTAAACTGCATGGAATAGTCCTATCACACAACCTAAAACTGTGGAATCGAACTACATGGGTCTTGATCCCTTACTCCTAGACATGGTACATAGTATTCCTTTCATAGGTTCAATCCCAACCAATGGTAAACCTAGGTTCTCCCTACTAGGGGTTCACCTCCCTAATCTACCTCCAACGGTTTCCAGCTCAACCTTCACAATGTGACACCTTCCCTTTATGGGACACACCTCTTGGATCTACCTCCATCAGTCATTCTGATCCATCCACCTTCACGGTGTGAAACTTTCCCTTTAAGGGGAACACCTCCTAGATCTGACTCTGTGAGGCATTCTGATCCATCCACCTTCGTAGTGTGACACCTTCCCTATATAGGACACACCTCCTTCATCAACATCCATGAGCTATTTTGATCCATCCTCCGTCGTGGTTTGACGCCTTACCTTTATGGGACACACCTCCTAGATCTACCTCCTTGAGAAATTTCAATCCATTTTCCTCCACATTGTGGCACCTTCCCTTTACGGGAAACACCTCCTAGATCTTCCTCCATGAGGTGTTTTGATCCATCTACCTTCATGGTGTGACACCTTCCCTTTACAAGACACATCTTCTAGATCTGCCTCCATGAGGTGTTCTGATCCATCTAAACTACCACAAAATAGGATTTTATCATCCCTGAAAAAGCATTTATTAGTGCTAAAAAGGCATTGTTAATCTTAGAAAAGATAAAGGGGGTCCCTTTTATCAGTGGTCGAAAAATCACTGATAACGGACCCTTTTAGTAGTGCTAAAAAAATAACTGATAAAAGGGGTTTTTATCAGCGCTAAAAGAAGCGTTGATAAACGGGTCCTTTATCAATGCTTTTTTTAGCACTGATAAAAGTTAAAAAACATTAAAAAATATGGAAATAAAGGAGGGTCTTCAACAGCACTTGAACCCCCCCCCCCCCCTTCAATAGTTCCCCCCACCCCAACCTGCATGCCCCCCCAACAGAGCTAGCCCACCCTTTAACAGTGCTATCCCTTATTCCACCCATGCGCGCGACCTGCCCCCCCCCCCCATGGATTTCAAACTCAGGACATGTTGCAAGCACACCTAAGCCTTTACCACTACACCATATTGCTTTTCTATTAATTTATTAATATATCTATTTATTTATATATATATTTAGTTATATTTACTCGTATATTAATATATATTTATATTAACATATATATATTTATATTAATTAATTTATTTATTTATTTCGTAATATATATATATATATATAGTTATATTGATATATATATATATATATATTTATATTTATATATTATTATATTTATTTGTATATTAATATATATTTATAAGATCAGTTTTAAATACATTTATAAAATATGCTTTTTTGTGCGTGTTTATAAATAAATAAATACATATATACAACATACACACACACACCAACAGATATATATATTATGTGTATCTGTAAGTATAATTATACATATTTATATATATTTACAAATATTAAATATTAATATGTATATACATATGTTTAGAATATATAGATAATATATATTAGTTTGTCTATACAGACGCATGCACACACACACATATATATATATACAAGTACACATTATATAAGTATATAAATATTCATATATTTATATTTTAAATAAAATGGATATTAGTTTTTTATTTAGATAAGGATTATATATTGAGAAATATATTTTATATGTAAATATGTTTATTTATTTATTTATAAAATTAAATTTTTATGTGAAAATATAGAAAAATATGTATATATTATTATATATTTGATTATAAATAACAATACATTATGAAAAACAATAAAATCCCTGAAAACCTAAAAAAATAGGTAAAAAATAGAGAAACCCTCAAAACCCGTAAATACAATCAGAAAGTCAAATAAACCCTAAACTCAGAGTAACGATAAAAACTTCTTATCTGAGAGTCTATTACAGCTTTTTGACTAGTAAAATCAAAGATCATCAAACAAAATTTTATATGATAGGTGGTGGAGGCCGAATGGATAGGCAGATCATAAGTTACAGTTGTTTGAAAAAACAGTAGACAGGACAAAAGTGCTAGAAATGGGGGCTTGAAAAACCTAACAAATTGCAGAGTCACTGAAATAGGAATAACTTCTAATCTGAGGGTCTGTTTCAGCTCTCTGACTAGTCAAATGGAATCACATGTAATGAACTACGATATAACTGGTGAATAGCCCAAACAGACACACGGATCGGGAGTTATTGTAGTTTTAAAAAAAATTGATAGGACACGAGACACATAAATAGAGTTTTGGAGGCCTTCTGATGGTTTTTTGTGGTTTTATGGTCTATTATGTGACTTTAACTTTTTTCTAGTCATCCTTATACATATATATCTTCTCTTACTTTGATTTAATATGTGGCAGAGCCCAAACGGACACCTGGAGCGAAAGTTATTACCGTTTGAAGTTGGATTTTTTTTAGAGTGGTATAACTGATATATATTTTGTTTCTTTGATATTCTCATGTTTTTTATTGTACATGGTCCTCACTCATCTCACGATATTCAATTTTAATGGTTTTGGTGCTCAAACGGACACCCTGAGCAGAAGTTATGGCTGTTTTAGTGAGTTATAGGTTTCTTAAGTTTTTAGGTGCTATGTTGGTTGCTCAATTTCAAACAATCATAACTTCTTCTTAGGGTTTCCGTTTTCACTCTACCACATATAAAATTGAATCTTGAGAAAATATATACACTCTAGTGACCACTGTAACCCCTTATCATGTTATTTAAATCCAAAAAAGGCCCATAATTCCTCCCAATAGTCATAAGTTCTGCTCTGGGTGTCTGTTTTTCCATAACTTATGCTTTGGGTGTCCGTTTTGCTTCTACCACATATCAAATAGAATCTTGAGAATAAACCTACACTCTGGAGACCACCTTAACACCTTTTTATATTCTTCAAGGCCCTAAAAGATCCTTAATCCCTCCAAACATCCATGACTTCTGCTCTGGGTGTCTGTTTTACGTCTACCACATATCAAATCGATCTAAAACATATTTAAAAAATATATATTATATTTATATAAATATAAATATACTTATATATCGATATATTATTTTTTATGAAATATAATTTTTTTAAATATACACTTTATCAGCACTGGGAAAAAAAGCGCTAATAAATCCCTCCCTTTATCAGCGCTACTAAAAAAAGAACTGATAAAGGGGGTGCCTTTATCAGCGCTAAAAAAGTGCTGTTAAAATTACCCTTTATTAGAACTTTTTTTAGTGCTCATAAAGTAACCCCCTTTATCAGAACTTTTTTAGCGTTGTTAAAGGGTGGCGCTGTGGAAACTCAGTTTTGTTGTAGTGTTGCCTTCATGGTGTGGCACCTTCCCTTTATTCAACACAGCTCCTTGATCCACCTCTATGAGGAGTTATGATCTATTTTCCTTCATGGTGTGAAACCTTCCCTTTAGGGGACACACCTCCCCAATCCGCCTCTATAGGGTGTTCTAATCAATCTACTTTCATGGTGTTACACCTTTACTTTACAGGACACGCCTCCAAAATCTACCTCTATAGGGTGTTCTGATCTATCTGCCTTCATAGTGTGACATATTCCCTTTATGGGACACACCTCTCGAATCTGACCCTATGGGTATTCAGATCTATCCATCGGTAAACCTTTCAGGTGCTCCCTCCTATGGATGTACCTCCTTGAACATCCTCCATGAGTTTTTTTGATCAATCAACTACCTCTCCACAAGATATTAAATTTGTGATCCCAAACACATACCTCATGTAAAACATGGAATGCCTAAGGTGAAATCCTTGGAATATATACACCTATGGTATCAGCTACCTCGTGATAAACATGGTATGCTTGAGGTTAAATCCATGGAAGATATATTCTTTCAGTGTTATATACCCCATGATCGACACAAGATGCCTTGGGTTTCATACATAAGATGCCTATATGATATGCACTCCTATGAGGAATAATACAGATGACCAATGTTCCCAACATCCAGAATTTATAGTGATGACCAATGTGACTACTCACCTGACCAAAAGGTTTCTTTCCTGTCAATAACCACTAGAATTTCTAGATAGAAGCAGTGTAATTAATCGATATCCACAAAGAGATGGGGTCGGGAATGAGTTTCGTGAACATGAATTAACTTTGTGAGGGAGACTCGGACTAGGTAATGAGTTCCAAGGAGAAATCCATGGAATGAGGAACTGACATCCCATCATCCCATTTTCATAAAGGAACAGACATCACTGTTGAAAGTGATGGAAGTCACTCGCCTTTGGAAAGTGAGAATTTGGAGAAAAAATTGCATGCTAGCACATGTTAACACGCGTAGAGGGGAACCCCAACAAAAGTATCATAAACAGAAATGGTGAACATGATGTAAAACTCTTCTCCTTGACATGGGGACTAGTATCATTCAAAACATTAGTAAATTATCATGTCACTAGATCTAATTATCTGGTACCAAGACCCACCAATAAAAAAGTGGGCCCAATATGGAACTCATCATAAATTGGGGCAATTAAACATTGGGCATTCCAGTCTATGACATTATTAGTGTGGCTCTCTCTCTTTTTGACCATGGAATATTAGAAGATGTTGGGGCATTGGGAATTGGTTTCCTTGTACATGTACAGACAACTGAACCCTCCTACATTACAGGACCCAATATATAGGAAACCAGCCACCCAATACCCATAGATTCAAGGGTAGGAGAAATGTTAATGAGGCAATCTCATATGATACCACCTCTATCATGAATTTTGCTATTACACCAGCTACTGGTCTCCCACACCCCATCTCACCCTCCAAAATTATTAAGAAAAGGGTGATGGACACCCTCATATGTTATTACAAGTAGGCGAGATTCATTCCCACAAAGTATATGGTTTTCCAGGACCTAGAGGTTTCAATGCCTCACTGACATTACTGCCCACAAGGTCCGTGCAGGGAGCCACTACTTACCTCTCTAATAATTAACCACTAAATGAGAATCTCCTCATAATGATCCTATGATTCTCTCCCATACACCATGGAGGTGGGGGATTCACGAGTCACTATGACTATGAATACAACCTAGGAGACTCCAATGAGGGCTTTCACCAGGCCCTGTTAGTACTAGCAATGATTGATCCTTCATGTCAAAGAAAAGGTTCACTATACCCCCGCTCTGCTATCCCCAACCCAAAACACCTGGCGTCAACATCAAGAACAAGCCTAGGAGAATTACCTTCAAGGGGGGTCATCTTTTAAGGATCTAGAGGCCTTTGTCGCCATAGGTTCATTCCCCTATATTATTGCAATAAATGATCACGGATCCATCCATGGATGGTTGGGATCGAGAAAACAACCTCTCTATAGGTAGGCTAGGTTGACTCTGTCAATCACTAGCACAACCAAAAAATATTATGATCCAACCCATGATGATGAGTTTTAGTGTGGAGGTCATCCCCATGATATCACCAACCAAATATAGGTCCTCCCCACTCTCACAATCAGCGTGAACGTCATCCTCATGTTGTTCATAGTTAAAGAGGAGGTCCTAATCATGCCACTATCACCAGTCAACATGGAGTCCCTCCTCATGTCATGTCCAATCAGTGTGATGGTCCTCCTCATTTTGTTACCAGCATTAGTGGAGGTCCTACCTACTCTATCACTGATCAATGTGGAGGTCCTCCCTACTTTATCAACAGTCAACATGGAGTTCCTCCCCATGTTCCCACTGGTCAAAGTGGAGGTCCTCCCTACTTTATCATCGATTGGTATGGAGGTTATCCTAGTACTTATGCTTCCCAGTACAGAGGTACTTCTTGTTCCACAAAAAAAATAGAGTGGAGTTCCTCCCCAATCCTTCAATGGTCAACATTGAGGCCCTCCCCATGTTTCCACCTTCTTAAGTATAGGTCCTTCCCACTCTAGCATCGATTAGTGTGAAGGTCCTCCTCACGCTTTAGCCTGTCAGTATGGAGGTCCTCCCCAGTCTATTACCACTAGTTAGCATGGAGGTCCTCCCCATGTTCACACCAACCCAAAATTAGGTCCTCCCTACTTTGTAAACAACCATAGTGGAGGACTTCCCCACTCCTTCATCAATCCAAGAGGAGTTCCTCTATGATCTGACATTAACCAATACATAGACCCTAATCATATCCCAATAATTCAAATAGAAGGTAATCCCTACACTATCACCCACCAGCACTAAGGCCCTCCCCATGATAAAGATCTTACCTTCCCTGAAGAACCATCCTATGGAAGAAGTGTGAATCATCTCCATTGAAGGAAAAATTTCAAGAAGAACTAAGTCATCGTCAATCCTACTCACCACTTAGATTCTAAGGCAGAATGAGATTTAATGTTGGAAAATTCACCCCAGTAATCAGTATCATAGTTTGGTAAAGGATCCAGGTATTTGAATTGTTTCATCCCATAAAGTGAGATCTATAGAATCTCTAAATCTCTCCACGAGTACATTTAGGTAGAGGAAGATTTGGATCCCTTCCAGGGGATCATGGTATAGCCATCCCTATTATCGCCAATTTCCCTCTATACCTTTACCCGGGATCACATAGAACATTTCTAGAAAGGGATAGATGACGAGTATCTGGTTGATCCACCAATGAGTGTCACTTCCCTCACACATGAAGTTGTGGTGAACACTCAGACCTATAAGGATGTAATGATGTGGTTGGTGTCACCCTTGAGAGATGACCTAGCATGTAGTGACCAGTCAATTCACACAACAACTATTCCAACATCCAACCAAAAACTGCACTAATCCACATCAGTGTCACTGCTGATATCTCATCCATTTCCAATCAAATCTTAGTCCAACCAAGAGAAGGGCCCCTCTTTTGGGAAATAAATCCTATGGGAGACTCTAGCTATAAATCAGTTGTTCATGGTATTTTGTCCAAATAAAACCTCCAACTTCGATATCCCAGAGTCCCACACTAAGTTCCATGTTTTTTGCTTCCTTAAAAATATATATATGATGCTTTATCACCTCTATAAATATCATTTATTCTACCCAATTATTTGAGAGTACCTCTATGACATTGATCAGTAGTGTCGCATGGTTGAGTTGGCAGCACTCCCAATGGCTCAGCACCTTGTGTCACCTGACTACCATCAGAACCTCTAGCATAAATGTGTCAAGATATTCATAGTACTCAAGAGAATCATGGTAGAAGTGTCTAATCATGTGAATATCTGGTGTAACACCCCAATATTTCAGAGTTCATTATTTCTTCAAAGTAATTCAATAAGTTGTGCTACATGCAACACCGAGTTTGAGCGCACCATGACTTACCAAACTAGATGTTCAAAATCGGTTATGAATAGTATTATCTACATTTTTAATTTTATATATTCCATATAAATTTTAAAATCCATATTATGTGTTTCTTAGACATAATATAAGAACAAATTCATTCTTTTCAGATAAAGGAACTATTTTTCAAAAAATGAAATTTTACCCCCTTTTAATGGCGAACCCTTTTTAAATACAATATTTGACACTTTTATATATTCAATTTGACAATATAAACTTATAATTTAAAATTATGACATAAAAATTTAGTTTTGATAAATTTTTGGTGTTTTTCTGATAACTTTCATATTTGGGTGAATAGTGAAAAATACTAAATTTTAATTGAAAACAACTTTTTTAATCAAAATAATTTATCGTGTTAAATTATACATTTGAATGGTTTGGAAGTATAATTAGATTATATTTTTATCATTTAATACAATTTAGGTCATTATAAATAATTTCACATTTAAATTTGACATAAACACATGTCAATATTTTGATAGTTTTTACTTTCTAAAAACCCAATTTTTGGTTTGGACAACGAAAATAATTTTAAATTAATAAATGCAACTTCTATGTTTTTTATTTGGTAAAATAGACTTCATTTTTGAATTCATAATATCAAAATTATCTTAGGGTGAATTTTTTTATTTTTCTGAAAACTTTCAATTTTTGATGAATAGTGAAAAACACTGTGTTATTGTTTAAAACCGACTTTTTATTCAAATAATTATTTATTTTATTTAAATTTATTTTAAGTAAAAATGGATATATAATACCTACATAAGTCCAATGTAATTAATTGGAGTCATTTTATAATAAAATTAGATGTATAAAATTTTATTGAATTTTTTAACGTTTTTTTACCCACCTTCTAGGAGCATTTGAAATTTTCATAAAACATAATTTTACCACTTCTGTGAGTTGAATTTCAAAAATACAAGAGACACGGTTAATATTAGTAAGTAAAATTTGGTTCAATAAGATGAAAATAAATTTTGGTGAATAGTAACTTTTGACTTGTATTTACCACAGTTAAAAGTAAATAGGGTAATTAAAGGTAAAAATGATATTATAATTACCCTAAAACATGTACTAATTCTATGGGATAATTTTAATTAGACAAAAAATAAACTTATGAATAAAATATGACCGCTTTGGTCCACTTTTATTAGATTAGGACATTTATTCTTATTTTATTTAAAGAAGAGTTAAAAGTGTTAAATTCAAAGATTAATAACTAAAACATTTTTAATATAGTGTTATAAATAAGATAATTTCGACTATAAATATTAATTAGAAATATAAAAATATTTCCTACATATTGGTATTTTATTTATAATTTTTATACATTAAATAATTTAATTTATTTATGACATAATGATGATGCAGTAATATCCTTTTTAATGAAAGATTAAAATAATTGATATTATAAATATAAAAATAAATGTAATTTGAGACTTTTTATGAATTATTATAATTTTATAGTTTAATATGAAATTTTAGGGTTTATTAGATTTTTTTTTTAAGTGATATGGTTGTTATGACTTTCACAAAAACAAAATTCCAAATAGTGTCAAAATTGACATAAATTAATTTTTAAAACAAATATTATATTATTGGTTGACATAATATTCCTAAAAATATAAGGTGAGTCCAAAGGGATTAAATAATATTATATATGTCATTAATTAACCACTTTATGTTCTCTTTGAAGTTTAGTGTAAGTTTATTAACCATATAGTGTAAGAATACCAGAAGACACGGTTAAAGTTAAACTATTTAACTAAAAGTTAAATCTAAAAGATAAGGTTAAAATGGTAACCTAAACATGTATAAAACCTATTGGTTGAAATTATTTAGACTCATAACCACCTAAGTCTCAAAATAAATTCATTTTTAAGCATTATAAACCGAATATTATTGTATAATAAATTAATATTTTAATCTTTTCCTAAAGTGACCATTACCCCTCTTATAAAAGGGCACTTCCCCTTCTCTCAAAATCACACCTCCAAATCCATTTGGATCGACCAAACCCTGTCCAAATATCCTCCCAAATTACATTACATCAACTTAGAGTCATTAATTTGATCATAAAACGAACCTAAGGATCCCTTTTGATCAAATCAAAAGGAAACACCCGAAGAAGAGATAATAATTTCACCACCCTCTTTCAAGATATTTTTTTCTTCCACTTCCTCTTTATTTGTTGTTTCCATAACAAAATAATAACTCCAGTACCTCTTACATACTGTGCTGTTATTATAAATATGTTACAACTATATTCTTTATTCTATTCATCCTATAAATTACAACGTCACCGTACGTGTGTACGTACGACTTACTGTCTCCACGTTGTGGTGTAGTTTGTTATTCAAACACTTAATTATTTGGATGGGTATAATAATGAGTATAAATGATTCAAATAATAAATATAACATGTTTATGATTTTTTATATATGATATACCATCCAATTACATACTATTTTACCATCAATATAATGATATTATTGCTCGTGCGTACGTACGGATTACCGTCTCCACGATGTGATGAGATTCATTTCCACGTTCACCATTCAAAGATGATTATAAAAATATTTTTTATTAATAAGTATTTAATATATGAAATAATAATTCTAGTGGAGACATATATTTATATATATATACTTACATATATCTTATTCACTTACTTCTGTTCAATACGATATGAAAATGGAAACAACATTTATTCGTACGTACGGCATACCATCTCCATAAACGGTGTTTTCCATTTAATATATCTATCTATTATACATATTTATATTCTATATATATATGATATATAAATCATGTTTTATATTATGGAAGTATTTAAATCATGATCTAAGTGATATGAACAAGAATAACAAGTTAAAACACATATGATAAAGAAAGTGATTATTACCCAAAATGTTAATTTAATATGAATATAAATATTAAATAAATAGTATAAATTCATAAATGAATCAATTATGAAATAATAAATATTAATATAGTTCTAGTATTATTTAATAAAATTCTATGGTCATTATACAGGTGGTTAAACATACCCTCGACCAAAGGAAAGTGCAAGGTAAGGGTTAATTCATCAATCTGATTATTATCTGAGATTGTTTATGTGTAAGTATTTACTGGGAAATTTTTATCATCCATGTCCATGTTTCATAAAAATGTTTTCAAAATGAATATTTTAATTTTTTGTGGAAGGGAATCTTTATCAAGATCATCATTTTAAATGTTTTAATGATTTATTTTTCTAAATATTTTTAATTAATGTCCATGTTTAAAAATGACTTTAAGGATTTATTTATATGTAAATGATTATTTTAAAATGTTAATTACTTTAAAAAGTTTCAAAGTGGTATGGGACACTTTTATTCAAAAATTTATTTTAAATTTATTCCTTTCTAAATTATATAACTTTTAAATGATTTCATGAAAAAGGGATATTTCACTCAAAGAGTTTTACTGATCATTTTAAACTATGTCAACATCCTTTACTAGATATTATTCTTGATTGAGGTTGATTTATTATAATACAATCTTCCATATTTTATTGAAGTTTTTTTGATATGTTTGACTATGAATGTGTGATTTTTATGCCATTCATGGTTTATGGTTCAAGTATTAACATTTTGTATGCTAGTTTTAATACGAATTTTTATGTTATGTTTCAACATATTCATATGAGGAATGCAGTGGACTTAGTAAGTGATGGGTGGAGCCTGCTATATCTCCTCAATGCATCGGTAGGTCTCATGAGACAAACTAGTGTCTTGGAATAAGGCCTTAAAAAATCTTATTTGTAGTCTTGGCACGAGGCCTTGACTATGTGTTTATGAAGTCTGGCATTATGCATTCCATTATTATAAAATTGGATATTGATATTACATATGATTATTCAACTAGTAGAATATCCATGTTAATAAGTAAATGGAATTATTTGATTTATATTTACTATATTATGATGAAGTTTAAGTTTAAAAGGCTTTTTTTAGTCTTATACATTGCCTTAAATATTGATGTTTATTTATGAAAGTTTTTGCTATATTTTTATCCTTACTGAGCATCTGAGATCACCCCTTTCTTATGTTTTATTTTCCTAGGATTAAAAGAAGTGTATTATGATTGATATTTAGGGTTAAGATATGAGATTAATGGAGTTATCAAAGGATCATTTTTGTTGTGTTTTATTTTCTAATGTGTAATGTAACGTTCATGTATGTGATCTATTTTCCAAGACTGTTAAACTGATCGGTCTTTTGGGACTTGATTCCTTGTAATCATGCCAATGAATTAAAATAATGCACCAACTCTGGGCTTCTGGGGTCGGGTTGTTACAGTTGGTATCATAGGATGTTTAGAAAAAACCTTTGAAATAGATTTAGATAAACTCTAATTATATAACATTATCCTAAAATAGACTTTGAGGATTAGTATAGAAGAACTTCCTATAATTTTGGTAATGTAGAGATTTTGTGTATTTTCCAAGAAATATATCCCTGTCTGGATATGATCTCGTAGAGGCGGCTCTAGTACAGATGTACCTAAGAGTGAAAACTCTGACAAGGAGTTTTGGGCTTGATCTGGGGTATCCCGGTACACAACAACAGGACTTGTTGCACTCTTGGTTATGAAACTCCTGGGGTATATGCTTAGGATAATTCACATTTTCATTACAAGCCATTATGAAGGATTTAGGAGTAAATACTTCCTTAAATAAAACATTTTATGATTATAGATCATATACATAATATTTTCAATTTACGTTAGGTATTTTAAAAGTTTTGAATTATGCATTGTGATTCATAAACTAACCTAGTGTATTCCATTGTTTAGAAATGGCGCCTAGTAGAAGGAATAAGAATTCCATCAATATTCATGATCAAAAGATTAAGAAGGATCATATCTTACATGGTATTAAACCAACATTTAAAAGGTAAATAGTTTCCCACATATTCTCATCATATGAAGAAATAGTATCATGTGTTAATAAGATAAGTAAAGAATTATCTGAATCATATGGCTTTGAAGGGAAGCGATAGAAGAAAAGGATATAAGAGAGAAAGATGGATAAAAAGAAGAGGGGAAAGAAGAATTTTCCCATATGTGATAACTGTGGAAAGAATCACCTTGGTAAATGCTTGAAGGGAATGTGAGTTTGTTATAAGTGTGGAGAAAAAGGACACCAAGTACCATATTTCAAGGGTAAGAAAAAGGTTTCAAATGTACAATGCTTCATCTGTAAGGATTTGGGACACTATGAGAATCAATGTCCAAATCATCAGAGTATACCCCAAATGCTGCTATTGGATAATAATCAAGTTATGATACTACTGAAGATGAAGAGTAATGATTAGAGTTCTTATGTTTTTATTAAATTATTGTGTCATTTCAATATTGTATTAATGATGTACATGTTATAAGAATTATAAAAAATATAAGGATTGTACCGCAGTACTATTTCATAAAGGACTTGAGATTATGTGGAACCAATAAAAGTGACTCAATGGTAGGTTAAATTTTTGTAAAATATATGGTTGAGATAAATATAAATCATAATATATTTTTTATACTGAGGTAATTATTTTGGAATAATATATGATTGATTTGGATAAATTATATTGGATATTCTTAACTACCTTGAAAATGATTAATGATTGTATATTCCATCATTGTTGGAGTTTACAATATTTTTGGATATAAGGAGTATATCCAGTATTATATAAGTAATAAGGGAGCATGAATGTAATCAATAAGGTTTTATGGTAATTCAAGGTGTTACCATTTTTTAAAATAATACATGATAAAGGTATTCACATGTTGTTACGTGAAAAAAAAGATCATCATTGTGATTACCTTCCTTATAAATTTTGGGTTGTGTGTTTGGACATAATTATTTTGGATAATTCTAAAGGTTGGAATCGATTAAGTTTGACATTGGATACTATTGTTAAGGTTAAATCATTTCTTGAGATTATTTTTTTATTTTCATAAAAAAGGATAACCCAAAGGTCGGGAGACAACCCATCGCATCCGGAAAGGCTGTGAGACTTGAACCCTCAACTGAAGGTCAACAAGGGTGGATCACCTACCATTGTCATACATGATGTCCTGGTTTGTATAATGTAGTTTTTATAAATAATCTGAAAAATGAATTATAAATTCATTGTTTTTGGAACACTATACTATTAGGATAAATATAATATTTTTGAATTATATTATCTTTTGGAGTGAAAGACGAGTTTGTGGTAGGAATTAGTTGAAGGATGAAACTCTACTTGTCAAGTATATTTTTTTCCTCTTATTCTATGAATAAATTAATTATTAAACTTTAGGGAAGAGAACTTAAAACCAAAAATGTGTTATCCTAATACCTTGTGTTTTTTTTGAACCGATGATATTTTAAATCATCATAGATTGATGGCTTTGAGGCCCTCAATTTTACACTTTTTTGTGATTGATGACCCCAATCACTCCTTATAAATATTTAAATTTTTTCTCTAATAATTTGTCTCTAATTTCCACCAATGTTCTCCTAATCGAGATCATAATTTGGTGGTGACTTTTTCATTTCTCTTTCCCACTAATTAAGACTAAATTTTATTAACCCAATTTCCGATATGAGTTTTCCACAAAGGTATTTTTCTATTTTTAACCTTTTATTTTTGAATAAAAATTTCAAATTGATAGGACGCAATTTATTGAATTAGGGGAGAATGTAATACCCAAATATTTCATAGTACGTTATTTCTTCAAAGTAATTCAATAACTTGTGCTACACGCAACACCGAGTTCAAGCGCATCATGACTTACTAAACTAGATGTTCCAAAGCAGTTATTAATAGTATTATCTTCATTTTGAATTTTATATATTCCATATAAATTTTAACATCCATATTATGTGTTTCTTAGACATAATATAAGAACAAATTCATTTTTTCAGATAAAGGAAGTATTTTTCAAAAAATGAAATTTTATCACCTTTTAATGGAGAACCCTTTTTAAATCCAATATTTGACACTTTTATATATTCAATTTGAAAAAATAAACTTATTCATTAAAATAGGGTCATAAAAATTTAGTTTTGATAAAATTTTTCATGTTTTTCTGATAACTTTCATATTTGGGTGAATGGTGAAAAATACTAAATTTTAATTGAAAGCAATTTTTTTAATCAAAATAATTTATAGTGTTTAATTATACATTTGAATGGTTTGGAAGTATAATTAGATTATATTTTTATAATTTAATACAATATAGGTCATTATAAGTAATTTCACATTTAAATTTGACATAAACATATGTCAATCTTTTGATAGTTTTTACTTTTTAAAAACCCGCTTTTTAGTTTTGACAACAGGAATTGATTTTAAATTAATAAATTAAACTTCTATGTTTTTAATTTGGTAAAATAGACTTTATTTTTGAATTCATAATATCAAAATTATCTTAGGGTGAATTTTTGGTATTTTTCTGAAAACTTTCAATTTTTGATGAATAGTGAAAAACACTGCATTATTATTTAAAACTAACTTGTTATTTAAATAATTATTTATTTTATTTAAATTTATTTTATTTAAATTTATTTTAAGTAAAAATATATATATATATAATACCTATATAAGTTGAATTTAATTCATTGTAGTCATTTTATAATAAAATTAGATGTATAAAATTTTATTTAACTTTTTAACGTTTTTTTACCCACCTTCTAGTTTCATTTGAAAATTTTCATAAAACATAATTTTACCGCTTCTGTGAGTTAAATTTTAAAAATCTAAGAGACACGGTTAATATCAGTAATTAAAATGTGGTTCAATAAGATAAAAATAATTTTTGGTGAATAGTAACTTTTGACTTTTATTTACCACGGTTAAAAGTAAATAGGGTAATTAAGGGTAAAATGATATTATAATTACCCTAAAATGTGTCCTAATTCTATTGGATAAGTGTAATTGGAGAAAAAAACCTTAGGAATAAAATATGACCCCCTTCAGTCCACTTGGATTAGATTAGTACATTTATTATTATTTTATTTAAAGAAGAGTTAAAAGTGTTAAATTCAAAGTTTAATTACTAAACCATTTTTAATATAGAGTTATACATAAGATAATTTAGACTATAAATATTCATTAGAAAGATAAAAATATTTCTTATTTAATGGTATTTTATTTATAATTTTTAGACATTAAATAATTTAATTTATTTATGACACAATGATGATGCAGTAATTACCTTATTAATGAAATATTAAAATAATTGATATTATAAATATCCAAATAAATGTAATTTGAGACTTTTAATGAATTAAACTAATTTTATAGGTTAATATGTGATGTTAGGGTTTATTAGATAAATTGTTTTCTAGGTGATAAGGTTTTTATGACTTTCACAAAAACAAAATACCAAATAATGTCAAAATTGACATAAATTAATTTTTAAAACAAATACTATATTATTTATTGATATAATATTCTTAAAAATATAAGGTTCATCCAAAGGGCTTAAATAATATTATATATGTAATTAATGAACCACTTTAGGTTCTCTTGGAAGTTTAGAGTAATTTTATTAACCATATAGTATAAGAATAAAAGAAGACACAGTAAAAGTTAAACTATTTAATTAATAGTTAAATCTAAAAGATAAGGTTAAAATGGTAACCTAAACTTGTATAAAACATATTTTTTGAGATTATTTCAACCCATAACCACCTAAGTCTCAAAATAAATTCATTTGGATCCATTATAAACCGAATATTATTGTATAATAAATTAATATTCTAATCTTTTCCTAAAGTGACCCTCACCCCTCTTATAAAAGGGTACTTCCCCTTCTCTCAAAATCACACCTCCAAATCCATTTGTCTCAACCAAACACTTCCCAAATATCCTCCAAAATTACCTCAAATCAACCTATAGTTTTTAATTTTATCATAAATTCAACCTAAGGATCCCTTTTGATCAACTCAATATGAAACACCCAAAGAAGAGGTAATAATTTCACCATCCTCTTTCAAGTTCTTTTCTTCTTCCACTTCCTCTTTCATTGTTGTTTCAATACCAAAATAATAAATCCAGTACCTCCTACATACTGTGATATTATTATAAATATGGTACAATCATATTCATTATTCTATCCATCCTATAAATGAAAAAGTCACCGTACGTGCGTACGTACAACTTACCGTCTCCACGTTGTGGTGTAGTTTGTTATTCAAACACTTCATTATTTGGATGGGTATAATAACGAGTATAACTAATGTAAATAATAAATATAAAATGTTTATGATTCTTTATATTTTATATACCATCCAATTACATATGATTTCACCATCAATATAATGATATTGTTGCCCGTGCGTACGTACGGATTACCATCTCCACGACGCGATGAGATTCATTTCCACATTCACCATTCAACGATGATTTTAAAAATATATATTATTTATAAGTATGTAATATATGACATAGTAATTCTACTGAAGATATATATATGTACTTGCATATATATTATTCACTTACTTTTGTTCAATATGATATGAAAACGGAAACAATGTTTATGCGTACGTACGGCCTATCATCTCCATAAACGGTGTTTTCCATTTCATATATATATCTATTATACATGTTTATATTATAAATATATATGATATATAAATCATGTTTTATATTTTTGAAGTATTTTAAATCATGATCTAATTGATACGAATAATAATAACAAGTTAAAACACATACGATAAAGAAATCTATTATTACCCTAAATGTTAATTTAACATGGATATTATTATTAAATAAATAGTATAAAGTCATAAATGAATCAATTATGAAATAATAAATATGAATATGGTTCTGGTATAATTTAATAACATTATATAGTCATTATATAGGAGTTTAAACGTACTGTCGACCAAAGGAAAGTCCATGGTAAGGGTTAATTCTACAATCTCATTATTATCTAAGATTGTTTATGTGTAAGTATTTACTGGGAAATTTTTATCATCCATGTCTATATTTCATAAAAATGTTTTCAAAATCAATATTTTAATGTTTTGTGGAGTGGAATCTTTATCAAGATCAGCATTTTAAATGTTTTAATGATTTATTTTTCTAAATATTTTTAATTAATGTCCATGTTTAGAAATGATTTTAAGGATTTATTTATATGGACATGATTGTTTTAAAATGTTAATTCCTTTCAAAAGTTTCAAAGTGGTATGGGACACTTTGATTCAAAAATTTCTTTTAAATTTCTTCCTTTCTAAATTATCTGACTTTTTAATGATTTCATGAAAAAGGTATATTTCTCTCAAAGAGTTTTACTGATCATTTCAACTATGTCAACATCCTTTACTAGATATTATTCTTGATTGAGGTTGATTTATTATAATACAATATTTCATATTGTATTGATGTTTTTTTGATATGTTTGACTATGGATGTGTTATTTTTATGTCATTCATGGTTTATGGTTCAAGTATTAACATTTTGTATGCTAGTTTTAATATGAATGTTTATGTTATGTTTCTACATTTTCATATGAGGAATGCAATGGACTTAGTAAGTGATAGGTGGAGCCTGCTATGGCTCCTCAATGCATCGGTATGTATCGTAATACAAACTAGTGTCTTAGTACAAGGATTTGACAAAATCTTATTTGTAGTCTTGGAACGAGGCCTTGAGTATTTGGTTATGATGTCTGGCATTATGCATTCCATCATTATGAAATTGGCTATTGATATTACATGTGATTGTTATACTAGTATAATATCCATGTGAATAAGTAAATGGAATTATTTGATTTATCTTTTACATATTATGATAATGTTTAAGTTTAAAAGTCTTGTGTTTTAGTCTTATACATTGCCTTAAATGTTTATGCTTATTTATGAAATTTTCTGCTATATTTTTATCCTTACTGAGCATCTGATCTCACCCCTTTCTTATGTTTTATTTTCCTAAGATTCCAAGAAGTGTATTATGATTGATAAGTAGGGTTAAGCTGGGGGATTAATGGAGTTATCAAAGGATCATTTATGTTTTGTTTTGTTTTCTAATGTGTAATGTAAAGTTCATATATGTAATCTATTTTCCAAGACTACTAAACTAATCAGTATTTCAGGACTTGATTCCTTGTAATCATGCCAATGTATTAAAATAATGCATCGACTCTGGGCTTCTGGGGTCAGAGCGTTACATATGGGGCAGAAGAAAGTATATTTCTCTCCACTTCAGTCATATCCTGAGACAACTGGACCTACCCATTGATATTGAGGATTTTCATTCAGGTATCATTATGGTTAATATGGTTTTCCCTGAGGTTTCCAAGAATAGGTGAATCAACCCAGGGTTTGAATTAGAAAACCCACACCCTAGGATGGTGCAGTATCAAATAGACTCTCATATAGGTGTCTGCACTCACCTAAAAATGCATACACTAATCCTTAGGGATCCCTCTGCATCATTTCCCACTGGTCAGAACACCAACTAGGTAAAGGGACTTATCAAGCCCTCTAATCCTTTTGATATTTTGTATAAGATAGAGGCTAACCCCACAATTGTTTCTCTACTTCATCAGGTTGAATATCATAGGGTAATCATCAATGATCTCCTTTTTGTGTGTGCTCAGATTATGGCACTCCTCAACAGGATCTAGTTACTCCTCCACTAGGGAAGCAGAGGTAGCCACAAGTTCTCCTTGTCCATTTTCTCCCAGTTGATCTCGGTGATCCCGCTCATCCCAATAGATCATACTCTGTAGTATATGCCAAGTACCATGATATGATTCATCGAATTTTCCCAAGTAGTGTGATCACATTCCTCATGGCCTAGATCAAGCCACACCATGATCCATCGATCATGCATACTAAGTTAATTAGTTTTTCAATTCACTAGTGTTCATGGATCCCCATCAAGATACAAACCCCCACTAAGATTATTTGATATCCACTCTCATCGCTAATTTAAAAGCCCTGGAGAGGTGATAGGTGGAAATACCACCAGATGGAAATCTGTATCTGGTGAGGGTGGATAATATGTGAGCACCTCTAGATTTATGGAATCCTAGATTCTCCCCTTTCAAAGGGATGGGAAACCTGCTGCAACATCTGACCCACTTCATCTCAATGTGTGGGCCTATGTTGGGAACCCCAGAGAACTAGGATCCCACCAAGATCTGATGTTTTGTTTAGACATTGGAAGGAACTAAGTTTGTTTGGTACAACTAGTTACCCATTGGGTCCATCACTATTTTGTAAGATCTTCACAGGTAGTTTCTCAACCATTTCACCTCCACCACAAGAAATACAAGTATTTTTGACCTATTTGAGTGTAAGAATATTCCTGATGAGCATGTCACAGAATTTTTTTTCCTAGTGGAAGGACCTCACATATTCACTTGATATGTATCTGACCTAAGAAAATCTGATAATAATGTATGTGGGGTATATCAAGATAGAACTAGTCCCCTCCCTTATCAGTCAAGACTTCCTAGGTGGGTTCTGAGATTTTTCTAACAAGGCCCAGTTCCTAGAGGAATCCTTACAGTAGTCCAAGAAGGGATGTCCATTGCCACTCTAGACTTCTTTGAGAAGAACTTCTAAATCAGAGACTACCTATTCTATACAAGTAGGCCCCCTAGATCCACTAGTGTTGTTGCAACCTTTTCTAGTAGATCCTCTCTAAGTGAAATAGCCTCATAAAACTCAGCCATGCCCAGTGAATATTTGGTATGCACTACCTCACCAAACATATCTTTCTAGATTGAAAAATGTGTCTCCAGCCCCCTGATAGGCTCCAACCCCTTGTTAGGGCCAGTCTCCCAAAGTTCCCTTCCCAGATAGGAGGAACCGGAACTACACCATTAAGGATTCCTAGGCTCTTTATTATTTCCTTAGTTCCCTAGAATAGGGGATTCTAAAGTTACCAGAGTGAAAGAATACCCATGAAGCTGAGAATATTGATCACAACAAACATTTCCCTTACCACAGGATCCTTGGATATTCCATAAAACAATGCTATGTGTTTAAGTATTGGCTCTAGGACCAGGTGTAAAATGGTTTGGTCAAGTTGGTCAATGTCCTGTCATAGGTGGAACACATCTCCATAAAGCTTAACAGCGAAACCAAGTGTTAATTTTATCAAGTTTCTAACCATGGGACTCAAAAGTATAATGAATTTCTACATTGTAGAGTATTATCTTTCACCCAAAACATCATTTGTGCCCCCTTAGGCCAACCCGAACCATCAGAATTCATCGTGCCTTCTTTGAATAATGCTTCTGCATCGACATTGTTTCATTCCAAGAGTCATAAGAGTAGGATCCAACAATGCAAGGGAAAAAAATCCTCCTATTGATTCCAAATCCATCTCATACCATCAGTGATTCCATACCTCCAGAGATGGGAATCATGCCCATAGTCAGTGCAGAATTGGAAGACTCGTCTGATAATGACCAGGAGTATACCTCCTTGAATACCATCAAATTAGTAGATTACTTTATCGTACCTAATGGTGAGGAGTATCAAAAAATACCTCTGAGTGCCTCTAGCTGACGTAATATAATAGGAAGCCAATGACACAAAAACTTCTAGAATTCTCAAGCCATTGATTCAAGACAAGTCAAGCATACTTCCAAACCAAACTGTAAGTTCTGTCTAGATCTCAGTAGGCACCATACTCCCATCAAACTTCTTCAGATATTTTTCCACAACTGACCATGATAACTAACCATTCAGAGTAGCTACATCTACATCGTGATCAACTATATCCAACAAAATCTATCCCTCATACATCTGGTATTCATCTAGTAGTGGTTTGAGGTGATTTATCTAATGAGAAGGAGGACTTTTCTAGAACCATCTAGGATCCAGTGATTAAACTAGCCATTCCTATTATTACCCTAGCTAAAGATCATCCCCATATAGGAAGAAATGTGAATTTGACACAGAAGTATGATGTACTAAAGCACCTCTCCAGTATACCTGTGAATATATAAATCCTAGAGGTACTCCTCCTATTAGAAAATATGCCTAAGGCCCTCATGAAATTCTTGAAAATCCCCCTCTAGTTTTAATCATAGGTAATGGCCTCAAAAGAATTTTATGATGAAGAGGTTAAGTAATAATAATGTAAAGATATCATTTAATTCTTTTGAGAAGATGAGGTTTCTTTCATGTAGGGGCACATTTGCATGTTGTACATCATAGGATAGTTCAATGGCATGAAAGTCCATGGATTCTTGGTGGACACAGGTCCCAGGATCAATCTCATCCCGATCCGGACACTCTGAAAGTTGGGAATAACTAAAGCAAATTTGGGTCCCTCTAACTTGAATATTATGGGTTATGAAACGACCGAGAAGAGACTATGTAATAGAATTCATTTGAAGACCTAGTTTGGTGTCTTGGTAAAAAGTGATGAGTTCAGATTTGTCACATAGGATACCTCCTATAAAACATTGATGGGTAGGCCCTTGATTCATCTGTATGAAGCAGTCATGTTCTCATATCACTAATGCCTCAAGTACTCCCTTAATGGTAAAGTATGCATGCTTCAAGGTGATGTGTCCCCCTTAAAATCATGTGAATCCCACTATCTGGATGTCAAATCTTACAAGATCAAGGATAAGTAGGTTTAGACCAATGATTTTGATCACAACACCTTTACATCCATCCCATGGATATATTTGGATAATGATTTCATCCTCATGATTCACCGGTTGGAGGCTACAATGCCAGACATGGTGAATTTCTATGTCATTCCTAGGAGGAAGGGATGTTGTGTCCCAATGTATAAGTAAATTTAGAAGATTACCTCATATTTCTACATAGTCCAGGACTGAGTGGTACTAGAATCCTCCACCCATGTAAGGTAACAATATGTTCATCCCATGGCTACCACTATACGTCATACACAACTATTTCACCGAGCCGAGTTGAGCCAATAGAACCCAAAATTACACCATTGATTTGATATCAAGAATGAACTCCATGGTCAAAGGACTAATGGAATTGTAATGGAAACCTATATCACCATGGTTTTAAGAAATAAGGAGTCTCCCCGATGAGGAGTCCACATATACAAAAGTAGGAACCAATGTTCCCCTAGAATCAATTATCCTGGATGATCTATCTCTAACTACCAATTATCCTACCTCAAACAATTAAGAGGATTTGGAAGATGCTCCTCCCACATGTTAAGAGGGTATCTCCACCACCATCGATGAGTTGATACAGGTGAACCTTGGTACCAAGGATGATCTCAGTCCAACTTTGATCTATGAAGTTATGCCTCTAGATGAACAAAAGTAGTATGTAGCCTTCCTAAAGCAACATATTCATGTATTTTCCTATATTTATGATGAGATTCTAGAACTATACTCTCATTTCATCATCCACCATCTTGGTCTATCTAGGATTCATAGTGGGTTTAATCGGCCTCCCAAGAAAGTGCACCCTTATCATGGTGCTATGTTCGAGGCCAAAGTTCATAAGCTTATCAAAGACAACTTCATCAAGAAAGGTTATTAACCCAAATGGATAGACAAAATAATACCTGAGAGTAATAATAATCAGAAGATTGGAGTCTTTATCAACTACCTGGATCTCAAAATCCACTGTTTGAAGGATGATTTTCCCCTTCCAGTGACGGAGCTATTGATCAATTCCACCACTAGGTTCCTGGGTCTCTCTTTCATGGATGGATAATCTGGATATAATCATATCTGGATGGATCCACTACCATAGGCTCAAACAACATATACAATATGGCCTCTTTAGTCATTTAATCTATTGAAATCATCATCATTTCCTCCATCAAAATTTTGACTCCAACAGTTGCTTCTGGTGGAACCATTACCACAGGCTCAACCACTAGAGCCCTTTTATACAGATCTATTATAGACTCTATCTCAAAATCATCATGTAGCTCTTCTATTGGCCCAAATTACATGACCTCACTAGCCCTTTCTATTGAGAGATAAGTATTTTTTATTGCCTCCTTGACCTTAGGCATAGACAATGTGAGTGTTGGCGATGGTTGTTGGGTTCTGAGCACTGTTCAAACTGACATTCCAAAATATGTCAGTAGAGTATAGGAAGGAGAATAAAATATACAAATATGTGGAGGAAGAAGGACATTATGTGAATTATACACCCTAGTGAAAATATCCTGAATATTCACATGCAGTTACCTAGGAAAATTACCTTCCACGACCACTACCTTGGTTACAGGAACCAATTTTTGGCTAATCATAGCTAAGACATTAGGAAGAGACCCCAAAATTTCCCCGTCATGGTTTGAGGTCCTGACACTTTCCTTTACAGGTCCATCTTAGATGTCCCCCTCCTCTACGCTTGATTTATGAACAATTAAAAGAAGAGTTAGAAAAAAAATTTACAGAGCAGGTTATATCTGAGGTACATAGTATCTAGATATTTACCCATTTAGCAGTGATTCTTCCTATTATAGGGAAGCCTTTATGAGGGTTTATTCCCTAATACTCATCTGAATCCTCATGAAAAGGAGATCACACACCCAGTTTAACTATCGATGGTTGTGGGGGAGAGGTATTGTCCCAAAATACATTCACCTGGTTAGTCAACAGAAGTGCAGTGACCCAAGAATGCACCAAGTCCTCCATCTCCACCACATATTTCTCCCCCTCATCCCAATGCATGAGTAAACCTAACTTTGTGTAACCGATCAAGACGAGACACATCTCATGTTTGTCGAGATACTACAGCAACCCAAAAATACCAAAAAACTGCCTAAAGACATCACAGTTGTACCAGGATTCAAGGAAGATGAAATCACTATGGATTTCCATGTGATGCATCCAATTCCCATGATCTTGAAAAAAATCTCCTCAGGACCACTCCATATATATCCCCTTATTCTCTTATTTTCTTTCCCAAGGATATTGGGTATGGTGATACTACTCCTCTCCCTTCACCTCTTGCTTGTCTGTTCTCATAAACTGCTAGACTTTCTACTACTTCCCATCCCATCAGGATATCTCTACTACCACAGTGTACTCTAGTCACCATTTGACCCTGACCCCATGGTAGAGGACTCACCCATTCATTAGCTTGAGTGGCCCGCTGTCTCAGTGTAACCAGGGGTGTACACTCGCCCAAATCTGCTCCTAGTCGTGAATAAGCCCATACACAGCAATGGGTGGAAGCATCTCATTCCATATCTTTCCATCCTCACATGTGAACATGGACTATAACTGCCTTATCACTAAAGGTTGACACTCATGATAAACCTCTGAGTCCACCTTCAGAGTCATCCTCTTCAATAATCTGAATTGCCTTGCAAACCAGTGTGGATTGTACATCTCACAGACCAGCCCACATTCGACTCTTATTACCAAATCCCCACCTAAAAAGTCCAAGAGGTACAATATATGTTCTTCAGTCCCTATGGAATCATCGTTCACCACCCTAATAAGTAGGGAAATGGGTGGAACATGAAGTGCTCCTCCAAACTAACATTATCCAGCACTTCCTCTAGGCCCAACTTGAATGGGTGACTCCATGTAATGTTCAAGATTTTCAGCTAGAAGTTTGTTGTCAAAGTGTAAATAGGGTTTGGATACTCATAACCCCATATGTGTACATCCACCTAGATAAAAAAATGAAAATTACCACACACACATAGTGGCGTCTTCCCTTCACTGATGTGCTGGAGTACTTTATATTACTTCACTAATATTGGAACAACAAGGTTGACACATTTCCCCATTGCCAGTATCGCTGCCATTATGAAGGTGTTTGGTTTTACCCCAATGTGTGCATCCCTCATTGGGAGCATCCACCCATAGATTAGTAATGCGATGAATCTTTCCAGTCTAACTATGGGTTGAGCTTTATTCTTGACACTATATCCCCACAACTACCACTAGATTGTTCTAGAATCCGACAGTGGGATCCCTCTTTTCCCTTCTGGTATCACTTGGGACATGTGAGTGGCCTTGTTATAAACTTTATTAATCGATTCTCCCCCTCATTGGGATCCTCTTCTAGTCCATTAAATAAGTATATGAACCACTGCTTGAAGGGAACAACCCCCATCCCCAACTTCTCTTCACTTTTTCCCTACACCAGATCTAGCAGTGCCTTCGCCTGAGTCGTTATCTACTCTTGGTCTACCCATATATTATATGTCAGGAATAATTTGTCATACGTCACCCCCAGGATCAGGATCCTAAATATCTAATGAAGGTCTCATAGTTTTATGCTGACTTCCCCATGATGCAAATGAAATGTATTGTTCCCCAGTGACCATATTCTCGGTAGCTCAGGAATGATCTATTGCAGCTAGTAAACATGGAACTGAAAATCCCATTTTCATCATATATTCCTATATTCTTCACATATACCTCAAATTATCAACATTATTTCCATTCCCAATAGTCCTAGGCCCACTCATATTTGAATTTTCTTCCATAGTGAAAATCTCATCTATCATTCCATCCCATTTGTGGGTCCCCCATACCCACCTTGACGATAGTATGATACTACAGTGGGGATGTATCATTATCCATATTTTCCCCAAAAAAATTGTTGATATGATTATAGAGAAATTATTTTTTGATAGGTACATGGTCTTTCCATATGTGGCCTGTTGCAGCCTTGTGCCACTGATACAACCCTAGTATTCCCCTAAACCAGTATGTTAGCTCATCCCTTCTCACCACTATGATGAAAACATCCTCCCTAAATATGAATTCATAAATTGGAAGCCTTTTTCATAAATTATGATCCCTTTGATCCTATTATAGTAGTTCAAGTAGTTACTTGTGGTCCAAGGTGTTTCAGAGACACACTATGATCATGATTTTTTCTGCAATCTCTTCCCTCTAAGTAAAATCAACATTGACTTCCTGAACAACTTCCTGAGCATCCCTTGGATTCAAGACATAGGAATTTTTTGAGTCTGGTGTTCGAATAGTGTTTTTAAATCCCATTTTAAGAGCACAAGGTCATAAATTTAGCTTTGTGGAGATGCACTTTGTGGTGTGTGGTTCACTAACCAGTGTTCACGGAGAAAATTTCCAAAAGTCCAGTTCTCTAAATAAGCATGCATTAATCATAGTTTCATAGATGAAGAGCTTCATGAAAATATATAAAATGATATTTTATTCACACTAAGTCAAGTGAATTTGACCCCCCCCCCCACATAATTTATAAGCATAAAGTTAGGTTGTGCTTCATGATGGCCTTCATACCAGCTACCATCGCGATTCAGCATCGTGAGTGATCAATGAGAATGATATTCATAAAAGAGAAAAAATTGTAAATTTTCATTGATTCTCCCTCATAATACAACCCCTCTTTTTTCTCATTGGATACCATTTTTAGGGGGGAATTTTTTTTCATCAAAATACATTCCACGATAATAGTCTAATAATACACAACTGGTTCAAAGAAAAACCAATCCAAAATGTCTCAAAAACCCATTTTAAGGGTCTTCTTTGTGAATCCCAGCTGCTTCATGAATGGCCCACACTCATAAATCCCCCATTTAAGAATTCTCCTTTACAAAACATGTGATGTTGTGATAGTGTGCTATATGAGTCTGGTGGTGCCTCATGATTGTACAAAGGATTGATGGTGATCTTCATGAGTCTGATGGATATGCACTCATTTTCAAAGCCCACATTTGATTCTTGAACCACTTCCTAACTTTACGAAACTCTTTTTATATAAATACCCCCCTCATTAAAACCTTTGGATGATGGTTACCCAACCCTTTAGCTTCCAAATTGCTCCCATTTCAAGGACCTCTTGAGCATCGCAAACCAGAACAAAAATGGATAATCCAAGGTACATGGTCTTTGTGAAACCACCTTTTATTTATTCTTGAAATTTTTTACCTCTGATAGAGATTCTTTCATGAAGGAAGAAGGCCCTCAGGGGCACTTGAGGCTTCGAGAAGAATTAATCCTTCATGAAGCACTCATTTTCTGATCCAAGACTTCATCCAAAGGAAGGGTTACCCTATTGGATGAATATTATTCCTTTTTTAATCCCCTAAATTCTTTGGAGAACCTGGGCTTTTCAAATCACCTCTCTTTGAGTCCCTATGCTTCATAAATCCCCTCTTGTGGGCATCTCTATGCTACATCCCTTCTCGTGACACTTCTTCAGGAAGTTTGAGTGCTTAGAGACCCCACACCTATCTAGGATCACTTCATCTACACCTCAAGTACCTATGTGACCTATTCCACCCATTGCTATATCCCACTCCACTTTAAGTGAGGCCCAATATTCCTATATAAACGTTTCTTCCCAACATAGGTATGTTAATTCCTTTTTCTTCTCATCATAGGAACACTAATGTGGATATCATGATTGACCACTCCTCTACACTATTAAAACCTAGAATTTCTAAATACATGCCCCTCCCAAATGTGCATGAGTGGTGATTATGTAATCCCAAGGGGTAAGTAGTGAGTCCCCCATGTCTGAGCTACATGACATAAAACATCCTGGCACCAACATCCTTAACACATGAAATTAAATTGTGGCCTTACACTAAGAAATAAGAACAAGATGCTCCATGTGTGAGTGGTATGGGAGGGTATCCACACCACCTACCCTCATAGGGAATGAGATCCTCCTCACATGGAATGAGATCCTCCCCATGTGTAATGACATCCTCCTCGGGTAGCCTCAATGTGTAAGCCCCACTAACACCTTTCATTGGAACTTATTTCATGACACAAGCATCAGGTCTAGTGTTTCCTCTTGTTTCTCACACCGATCATGAATCACATGGTATTAGAGGTTCGTAGAGACTATGACATCCACCCCATCCATCCAACAGGCCTCCACATAGGTGTAATCCCCAATCATGTCCCCTCAAATAGGATGCTTCCATGTATAATCCCTGACCAACCTCTATCCATATGGGTCGCTTTCACACATAATCACTAACCACACACTCTACTACATTGGTCCTCCTTCTTAGGTATAAGATCGAACAATTTTGAACTTACATGGGATTTGATCCCCAACTAACTTGGATACATAAGAAGCCTCCCTGAGGTCCAAACCCAGCACCCACATCCATCCTGGTCTTCTCCGGACCACACAACCAGTAAGATCATGTCCCTACCCAGATACCACATATCCTATGGGTTCTTCTAGGCTGCCTTCATGCATAATACTCATCCACATTCATCACTTTTCTCATAATCCCTCAGGAATCTTACATGCATTTTCCCCACACCAACCAACCAAGAGAAATCCTCTTATGATGGGAATATTACATGCATAATCCCCACACCATACCTCATAAATAAACCATTTAGATGAAAATTTATTTACTAAATGATGTTAAACTATGTGGATCGGTCCTGTAACATGACATAAAACTACAGCATTGAACTACATAGTTTTTTATCCCTGCCTCCTAGACAGGGTACATTGGATGCCTCTCTGAAGTTCAATCTCAACCAATGGTAAACCTAGGTTCCCCCTTCCTAGAGGTGCACCTCCCTGATCCACCTCCAAGGTTTTATGTATCAACCTTCATAGTGTTACACATTCCTTTATGGGACACACCTCCTAGATCCACCTCCATGAGGCATTATGATTTATCTTCCTTCACAGTGTGACACCTTCCCTTTATAGGACACAACTCTTAGATATGCCTCTATGAGTAATTATGATATATCCACCTTCATGGTGTGACACCTTCCTTTTACAGGACACAACTCTTGGATTTGACTCCATGATGCATTCTAATCCATCTTCCTTCATGGTGTGACACCTTCCCTTTATGGGACACGCCTCTTGGATCCACCTCCATGAGGCATTCTGATTCATCCACCTTCACAGTGTGACACCTTCCCTTTATGGGATTCACTCCTAGATCCACCTCCATGAGGTGTTCTAATCCATCTTCCTTCATTGTGTGACACCTTCCCTTTATAGAACACACCTCCTAGATCCACCTCCATGAGACTTTTGTATCCATCCTTATTCATGGTGTGACACCTTCCCCTTATAGGACACACCTCATATATCCTCCTATATTAGGATTTCTAATCCATCCACATTCATGGTGTGACACCCTCCCTTTATGGGACACGCTTACTAGATATAAATCCATGAGACATTCTGATCCATCTATATTCACGGTGTGACTCTATCCCTTTATAGTAAACGCCTCCTGGATCCACCTCTATAGGGCATTCTGATTCATCCTCCTTCACGGTGTGTCACCTTCCCTTTATAGGACACACCTCTCGGGTCTACCTCTATAGGTCTTTCTGATCCATTTTCCTTCATAACGTGCCATCTTATCTTTATGGGACACACCTCCTAGATCTTCCCCTATGGGCATTCTGATTCATTCATAGATAAACCTTTCAAGTTCTCCCTCCCAGGCATGTACCTCCCTAATACTCCTCCATAAGTTATTTTGATAAATTAAAGTCATCTCCAAAAGATGATAAACTTGTGATCCCAAACACATACCTTATAAAAAACATGGGATTACTCAGGTGAAAGCCTTGGAAGATATGTGCCTATAGTGTCAGCTACCTCATGATAAACATTGTATTCCTGAGGTGAAAGCCTTGGAAGATATATGCCTCTAGTATTAGATAACTCATGATTGACATAGGATTCCTTGTGTTCTACACCTAAGACACCTCCATGAGATTCCCTCCTATGAGGAAGAATATAGGTGACCAATTTTCCCAATTTCCAAACATTCAAATGATGCCCAACATGAAAACTATTTTAACCAAAGGTTTTTTCTCTGTCAAGACCCACTGGAATTTCTAGACAGAAGAAGTATAATTAATGAGCATCCATAAAGATATGGTACTGATAATGAGTTCTATGAACATGAATTAACTCTATAAGGGTGACCCAGACTAGGAAATGAGTTACAAGGTGAAATCCATGGAAGGAGGAACTGACATACCATCATCTCGTTTCAATTAAGGAGTAGACATCTCTATTTAAATTATCAAAACCACTCACCTTTAGAAATAGAGAATGCAGGAAATAATTCCACTCCAGTTCACATTAACTCACAAGGCAGGGTGCCCTGGTGAAAGCATTAGAAACATGCTCATATTCTAATATACAAAAAAAAAGGGAATGAAATAGGATACATTACAGGAGGAAATGATACAGGGATTGATGACATGATTAATAGAAATTCTAATGTGTAACCAACTACCAGTAGGTTTGTGATCACATAATTCATCCCCCAAATCAATATCAACTAGTATCATCGGTGAAAACCCCCATCCAAGTCATAACATTCAACTAGGTAATACTAGCTAGTTCATAACACTCAAATAGCATACCCAACATCCATTTTCTCCCCACTTACCTGCAAATCATTTTTTTTATCAAAGCCGGTTTAAGGAAAACCGGTAACCATACAGAACCTCAAAATCCAAGCTTAAAACATTCAACTTCAAATTCAAATTTCAAATTGCCGCTCCACCTCCATCATCACCTTTAGCCACGAGCCCCGACACGCGACATATCACGCGCCGACCTTGAAAACTGAAGACACTCGATTGCTGCGTCGCTGATTAGACGCATCATGTTCCTATCCACATCGAACTCGAGATGCGAGCCTTCGCGAATCCCAATGTCACCTCCGTCCAGGTCGCCGGCGAGACACACCAGACCTGCCACTGAACAAAAAACCATCTGTATAACGCTGGTGAGAACCCGTCGTCTCCTTCACCTAATCAAAGGACCGCAAACATCACGCATTCCACAGATCATCACAGATCCAAACACAAAAGGGAAACCCCATAGCATCCACCCTAACCACTGAAGAAAACCCTCAGAAAACCTCAATCTCACTCCACCGCCGCAGCTCAGATGATGACCTCCACCAGTTGATAAACCGCCACAACACAACAACTCATCACCAAGGGAAAACCCTTGGATGCTCCGTAGAGTGTGCCGGTGAATCCGGTATTACGCCCTTGGATCAGACTGTAGGAGATGAATAAGTCCATGTGCAACGCAACAACAAGAAGAGAACGCCAT
This sequence comes from Viscum album, assembly GCA_963277665.1. Classification (NCBI taxonomy): domain Eukaryota; kingdom Viridiplantae; phylum Streptophyta; class Magnoliopsida; order Santalales; family Viscaceae; genus Viscum; species Viscum album. The sequence continues at coordinate 2,086,433,113 of OY728140.1, read as the reverse complement.
GAGACCGTCACAGAAAGCACCCGAGACCTCCGAAGAAAGTCCCCCAGAGGGAAGAGGCAGCGGCGAGAACCCAAGCGCAACTAGCTTCAAGCGTAAACCGCTAAGTCAAAACCTTCAAAACTGAAAAACAACACAAAGAAAACAAGAAACAACCCCCCCCCCCTCCCCAGGCCACTCCAGATCTGTCATCAACCACAATGAAAAAGAAGTCACCTCTGAAAAAACCAGGCCCTGTCGATCAAGTCTCACAAACGGTGACATCTACAAGCCGATCCGGCCAAGCCAGAAGGACGATTCAAAGTGAGGAGAAACAGGACAAGAGAGCCGGTGAGGGAAGAAATGGAAGAACCGAGGAGAAACCCTAGGAGTTACAGGCTTTTCTCCCCACTTAGTATCCTATAGTTCCTCATGTCATAGATAATGAAGTTTGACCACTATCAATTCAATTTCAAGACATGATCATCATATATCCCAAGGCGATACAACACATCAATCGTATACTTTCCACCTCTACCACACTCCCTTTAGTAACAATCCCTAATCCAAACCATAAAACCATGAATCACAATTAATATAACTTTAACACATGAACACAAGCATACCAAAAGATAAAAAAGGGATCAACTAGGGTTTAAACATCAATCAATAAACCACCTTACCTCAAGGTTCCAATAGGGATTTATCTTTATACATAAAAATAATATGCTTTGGAAATCCCTTTTTATAAACCATTTTTAACCCAAACACATTTCCAAGGGAAATAACACATAAAACCAAAGAATAAAAAAAAATCTTTTAAAATCCTCTTTCAAAATCACCTTAAAAAATAGGTAAATCTCAAAAAAAACATAACCAATATCAAATCATCAACATGAACAAACCAAAAAAAGGCTTCATCCAAGACAAAACAATACCAAATGAATCACATCTCTCTTTTTAAAACAGGGGGAAACTTTTTAAAATAATGGAACCTCTTTATAAAAACAAGTAAAACACTTTATAAACAAGGAAGCGTCTTTTTAAAATAAGTGAACACATCTTAAAATAATTAAATCCATTTTTAACAAAAGAACACTCCACTTTATAAAACAAAATTGGTTCAAAACACCATAAACCAATCAGTTTTCTTGTATAAAACCTTAAATGGAATTTTATCAAACACCTTTAATGTATATAATACCCATTAAAACCAAAGTAACATTAAAATAAATAATTCACACATTTTTATAAAGTAAAAAACAACAAAACATAGAGAACCTTTGATAATAAAAAGATAGGTATCATATACATCATAAATTTAGTTTTAATAACTTTTATAGGATCATGTAATTAAGGAACTCTTTAATAAAAGGAATAAAAATGGAAACACCTACCTCAAGTGGTGAAACCATGTTTCCTATTATAGAAACCGATAGAATAGGTCTCTTATGATGGATTACAACCTTTAAAAACCAAAATCCCAAAAAGATCAACTATAGAAAACCAATATCTCCCACCCATGACCATTAATGTAACATCCTAGGTAAATAAAGAAATATAAAATTTTCATATTTATTAATATTTTTGAATTAAATATTAATTTTAATTTAAAGGTGATGTTATGTTCAATGTCTTTCCTGATACGCAACAACAGGTTTCTTTGAAATCTTATATTGCACAATAATAATATGATATTATTATTTTAAATGGTAGTTAATGCATAGTCATTGCATTGGCAGAAATGAATAGAACTAACTAAAATATTATTATACATGTTTTTTAAATGTTTTTACATTTATCCAATAAAAATTAGAGACATAAAATGTGAATGAATCTAATTTTAAGCACAAAAACTCTAATATTCTTTAAAATGTTGATTTACTGCCTTTTGAGGGGGAACCCTTTTTAAATCTAGTTTTTTTAAATTTTATATATTATATTTGACAAAAAATATTATAATTTAGAAACATGACATCAAAATATAATTTGGATGAAATTCTGATATTTTTCTGATAAAGTCCATTTTTAATGAATAGTAAAAAATACAGTATTTTAATTCTAAACTACCTTTTAATATAATTTATTTATATGGTTAGATTATATTTTTAATTGGTTTTAAAGTGTAATTAGAATATATTTTTACCATTTAATCCAATTTGTGTCATTGTAAGTAATTTCACACTGAAATTGGACATAAATAAGTGTCAATCTTTTGATAGTTATTTCTTAAAAACACGCTTTTTTTTACAGCGGGGATTAATTTTAAATTAATTTCTGCTACTTCTATGTTTTGAATTTGGAAAAATGGATTAAATATTTGGAATCTGGAGGTCTAAATTTTTTAAATAGGTAACTTTTATTTTTAGACATTATGAATATTTACTTCAGTAAATATTTTATTTATCATGGTTAAAAGGTAAATCTGGTAATTAAGGGTAAAAAATAATATTATAATAATAATAAATTACCCTAACATGTGTCCTAATCCTATTTTTTGATACATATCTGACCATGGGAATCCTTCGGTCGATTTTAGGACCCCATGGGGCCACATGGGAGTGATAATGACACTTTATTTTAATTAACATAAAGTAAAGGCAAAAATGACATAAACAAATATCTTTTAGTAAATCAATTTTTACATAGGGTTATATAAGTTATCTCTTAGAATATAAATATTCATTTTAAATCTAAAAATATTTCCTACATCATGGTATTTTTTTTATAATTTTTAGACATCAAATAAATTAAATTATTTATGACACAATAATTATGTAGTGTTTACCTCATTAATAGATGATTTAAATAAATAAGATTATAAAGATTAAAACAATATCCAAAACCTGTACAATTATTATTGGATGATTTTATTTCCAATATGAGTCATATTATATTAGACTTTAATAAGTTTTGGACATTTAGAAACCGAAAATCATTATATAATAAAATAATATTTTCACACTTTCCTAAAGAGCCCCTCCTCCCCCTTTTAGAAAGCCCTTATCTCTAACCCATTACTCACACCTCTCAAGACCCTTGTCTCATAAAAACTCTACCCAATTAATCCCCATATATCCTTATATTACTCATAGAATCTTTCTACTAGGAATAAGGTAATTCAAGTAAACCTTTTGGTTCAAACCAAAAAGAGATACCCAATTTAAAGGTAATGTATTTTCCTAAGTTCTTTTGTTTTATTTTCCTTCTCCAAAACCATAAAATCTTTTTATTACTTTATTTTATAAAAAAAACATTATACTCAATATACTAGGTTGTTTTTATGAGAAGGATTATATCTACACTTACACACACCTCTATCTGATGGGTAAAGAACATACTATTTTTGTGGACGGCGAACTAACGCCTCACGAAACGATGATTGTTCAATTATCTCCTACCACCTATTATGGTGGACATTAAGATGGTACTATATTTATATTTGATATGTATTATATTTATATTGTTTCTATGCTTCTGTATTTTTCATTTATATAATACCTTTATGGTTTCCATAGTGGGTAAATACGATAATCTCATTTGAGGAAGTGCAGACTATTGCCCCCTCAAAGTGATATGACTCGTTAATGCCATATGTGGGACTTATAAAGGATGGAGTTAATGATATTATATGTGATATTATACTATAATTATAATATACCTATGTATAATTATGATTTCATTCCATTAAATAAGAAATAGAAATGAAATTAGTGTTCATGCGTACGTACGGCTTACCGTCTCCATGAACGGTGCATTTCATTTCTTATCTCAAAATGTTATGTAATATTATAAATACATATATATACTGGATATAAATTATATATATGATATCTAAATAATTAATATCATTCTGGAGATAATGTAATTTTGACCACATAGACAACTTGTAAATATAAGAAGTTCATTTTTGACTCAAGTACCAAATATCAACAAAATGATCGTTATTAACTTAAATGATTTCATAGTGTTTATAACATGGTAATAATTAATATAAAAGGAATAATAAAATTAAAATAGGTTCTTAAGCAAGTTTACATTAAATTTTGTTTATTATTCAGGATATTAAATAACGAACGGGTCAATTCAGACACGAGGTAAGGGACTCCGTCTCAATCTCCTTTCATTGAGGCATATTTTGTTTTATACAAGAGTTTATTTTATACACTGTATAAGAACCTTTGACTTTTCATTTCATTCAAAAGGAATCTTTTTATATGAGGTGTTTTACTAAACAAACAAAAAATGTTTCTTTTAACGTAAGAGGTGACAATGACCTTTTCTGCCACCGCGAGTATTATTTGATCTATGGCTACCTTAACAAGTCGTAATGTTTTTAAAAGGAAAATAAATACCATATACACTTTTACATATTTTGGTATTGAAAATGGTTTTGATAATGGATTTGTTATGTCAATATATTTAAATTATATATTGTTATTAAAATGTGGAAATGTTATCTTTCCTTTGTGTTTATTTTATGTATTATGAATATATTATGGTTCTTGGGAATTGTTATGTATATGGGTGGTTCTGTGATAAACCTAGGGTGGGTGAGCCCGAGATAGCTCTCCAATGCATTGTGTAACATGACGGAGGTAAACGTGAATGTTTCTCCTAAGAGATTTAGGGAATATACTATGATGGGTATTCCAAATGTAACTCCCTACGTAGTTGTGATTTCTACAATGTAAGTATGATATGGATGCCACAAGTTACCTTTATGATTTATGATTTTCAATGTGTTATTTATAAATCTTATGATTTCATGAGGTATGTTAAAGATTTTATGTTAAGTATGTATTGATGAACTAATGTTTTATTTCTTTGTTTAATAACCCTTATTGATATTTTTATGCTCATCCAAAGTTTTGAAATGTTTTTCACAGTACTTAAAGATGAATAGGGTCAAGGATGGTATGAAGGGAAAGTCATGTTGTCTAAAACATAGAATTGGACATTAATCTTTTTTTCAAGAGTTTTTATTTTATGAAAAAAATGGAAACTGAGTAGAAGTGTCTACTTTTTAATTTTTGAGATATAATGTAATAGTTATGGCCTAACTCTCTAAAACTATAAACTTGAAAATATCCTCAATGTGAATTATTCATTTAATTCAAGATTATGTAATGTTTTAAGGTTGGGTTCTTATAGTTGGTATCAGAGATTAGTTTAGATAACTTTAGAAGTTAGGATATTGTTAAATTAATGTCCATAAATTAATTTATGTTAAGATTGAAATGATATAGCATTTACAGATTACCATGTTGCTTTGACTAAGATATTTCTATGTTCAGAATGGTTTTCCGCAGACGTAACATGGTAGCTGTGATGGGACAACATCAGGATGAAGACAACCTTTCAAATCAGCAACTGGAGATGGTTGGAATCGGGACTGAACAATTTATTGCAGTGATGTCATAGTTGACTCAGGTTATAAATGGTGGTGGTATCCATACACGAGATCAGCCAGATCAACCACAGAGGAACATGTTAGTAGTGGAGCATTTCATGAGGCAACATCCCCCATCATTCATAGGATCATATGACCCTGTTCTAGTAGAAGGGTGGATTAAATCACTAGAGAATATTTTCGATGTCATGGGGTGTTCAGAACATCAAAAGGTTAATCTTTCTATTTACCGTTTTGAAGGTTAAGTCGATCAGTGGTGGTTGATGGTGAAAAATATCAGGGATAATGGAGGGATTGATTCTCTTGATTGGGATCAATTCAAAGGTATGTTTCTTGAGAAATATTTTCCTAAGGTGGTTCATCTTAGGATGGAAAAAAATTCCTACAATTGAGGTTGGAGGATGACTCAGCGACTACTTATGAATCAAAAATCACTCGACTAGTAAGGTCTGCTCCAAATTTCATATGAGATATTGATAGTAAAATCAACCATTTTTACTCAATATTAAAGAAAAATTATCAAAGGGATTTAGCTCCTCATGAGTTCAAAAGTTATGAAAAACTTTTTCGATGTAAATAGAAGGTGGAAATGGAGTTTTCTGATGATCAAGTGTTCTTTGAAAAACAACCGAATAAGAGGTCAAGGTGGCAGGAGAAAGGGAAGAACTCTTCAAAAAAGTATGATGGTAATAGAAACTTAAGTTTACATTTTGTGAAAATTGTGGAAAAAAATCATGCTCGGGAATGTATTTTGAATTCTGGTAAGTGTTACCGATGTGGTAAAATGGGACATAAATCTCGTAATTGCACTGAAAAAGATCAGGGTAATGGTAAGAAAACATCTAATTTACAGTCAGTAAATTTTTTTAAGTGTAATGAAATGGGTCATTATAAAAATGAGTATCCAATGAAGAACACAAATAAGGGAAAGCAACCAGACTACAATCAGAAAGGGGTGGTGAAGTCCTTTACAACTACATCAGTAGATGTTGGGCCATCAAATGAAGTAGTATCAGGTACACTGTTTGTTTTTTCAGATTATGCCAATGTGTTGTTTGATTCAGGGTCACACATTCGTTCATTTCTGAGAAGTTTTCTAGTAAATTGGGAATTCCATATCAATATATGAATCCTAAACTTATAGTAAAAAACACATGGAGGAAATTTTGAGACAAAAAGAAACCATAATAACCTTTATGTCATTGTGTGTGGAAAGAATCTACCTGCAAACCTTATAGTTTTTCCTCTTGTAGAGTTTGATGTTATTTTGGGTATGGATTGGCTTTCTATTTATCATGCTAAGATTGATTGCAGAGCTAAAGGGGTTTCTTTTATAAATATTATCAATTTTTGTACAAGAATGAACACTTACTTTTGATAACATATCAGGAAGCTGAGAAACTAGTAAAAGATGGAAATGAATGTTACCTTGCACGTATTGTTGAAAACAAAGGAATTGTTCAGATTAATGATGTTCCAGTTGTAAATGAGTATCTTGATGTTTTTTTATGAGTTTCCTGGTATTATACCTAATCAGGAAGTTGAATTTACTGTTGACTTAGTTCCTGATGCTAAGCCAATTTCAAAACCCCCTTATCGAATGGATCAAATTGAACTTTTAAAGTTAAATAAGAAATTGCAGGAGTAATTAGATAATGGTTTCATTAAACCTAGAACATCACCATGGGGTCCTCCTATATTGTTTGTTAAAAATAAATATGGTTCAATGAGACTTTTCATTGATTATAGAGCATTGAATAACATCACTGTTAAGAACAAGTATCTTTTTCCTCATATCGATGATTTGTTTGATCAGCTCCAAGAAGCTCGGTATTTTTCAAAGATTGAATTGAGGTCAAGGTACCATCAGTTTAAAGTAAAGGAAGCAGGTATTCTGAAGACTACATTTCATACTAGATATGTCCATTATGAATTTTTAGTTATGCCTTTTGAGTTAACTAATGAACATGTTGTATTCATGGATCTTATGAATAGAATTTTCCGTGAATTTTTGGATAAGTTTGTGGTTGTGTTCATTGATGAAATTTTGGTTTATTAAAAAATTAAAGAGAAGCATGAAAGTAATTTAAGGGTTATCTTACAAACATTAAAAGAAAATAAAATATTTGGTAAATTCATCAAGTGTGAGTTTTTGTTACAGAAAATTTCTTTCCTTACATTGTTTCAAAAAATGGCATAACTGTTGATCCTTCTAAAACAAAAGTTGTTGAAGAATGGACAAGACCCACAAATATAATTGAAATCCATAGTTTTCTTGGTTTTGAAGGTTATTACCAGAGGTTTGTTGAGAATTTTTCATGGTTATTTAGCCCACTGACTAAGTTAACTCGAAAAGGTGTTAAGTTCATTTGGACAAAAGAATGTGATGATTGTTTTCAGGAATTGAAAAGAAGATTGGTGAATGATCCAGTTTTGGAACTACCTTCCAGAAATGGTGAGTTTTTTATTTACAATGATGCTTCGTTGAAAGGACTTGGATGTGTCCTTATGCAGAATGATCAGGTAATTTCTTATGATTCATGTCAGTTGAAACTTCATGAGTTAAATTACCCTACTCATGATTTGGAATTAGTTGCTATTGTTTTTGCTTTAAAAATGTTAAGGAATCATCTGTATGGAGTAAAATGTGAAATATATGTTGACCAAAAAAGTTTCACTCAGAAATAATTGAACATGAGACAGAGGAGATGGCTGTAATTAATCAAGTATTATGATTTCATGATTCATTATCATCCGGGAAAAGCAAAAAAAGTGGTTGATGCTTTGAGTCGAAAAATTAATGCTTCATTAAATATGCTACGTTTGGAACGAGATCCTTTGGTTTTTGATTTGATGAACTTTAGAATAGAAGTTGTTGGTGTAGGAAATTCTTCTATTTTGTTTTAGTGTTAATGAGGTCATCTCTATCAGACAGAATTAAGCAAGTGCAGAAGGAAGACAGTGAGTTGCAAAAAAAGGTAGAGTTGGTTCAGAAGGGTAAGTTGCCTGAATTTAACATTGATAATGATTGTGTTTTGATATTTGGAAAGAGATTATGTGTGCCTTGTGATTAATAGTTAAATAATGAGTTGGTATCTGAAGATCATAGTTCCATGTTTTCAGTTCATCCTAGTAGTACTAAGATGTTCAAATATCTTCATAAGTATTACTAGTGGGATGTAATGAAAAGAGATATTTCTGATTTTACTGTGAAGTGTTTAACTTGTTAGAATGTTAAATTAGAGTGGTAGTTACCAAAATGGATGCTTTAGTAATTACTGGTACCAGAGTGGAAATGGTAAAATATATCCATGGACTTCATTGTGGGATTACAGAAGACATATCTAGGTAATAATGCAATCTGGGTTATTATTGATCGATTTACTAAATCTACTCATTTACTTCCTATTCGAGATACTTTGTCTCTAGATCAACTTTCTCAGTTGTATGTTAAAGAGATAGTCAGGTTGCATGGAGTTCCCCTATCCATTGTGTATGATCATGATCTCAGGTTTACTTCTAAATTTTGTAAACGCCTTCAGAAGTTGTTGGGTACTAAATTAATTTTTTGTATAGATTTTCATCCCCAATCAGATGGGCAGTCGGAACGAACAATTTAGACCTTAGAGGATATGTTACGTGCTTTTTCACTGGATTACCAGGGAAGTTGGGACCAACATCTTTCTTTGGTTGAATTTTCTTATAATAACATTTTTTATTACAGTATATAGATGGCTCCATCTGAGGCATTATATGGGAAATGATGTCGAACTCCATCATTTTGGGATGAAGTTGGTGAAAGGAAACTGATGGGACCAGAATTGGTAGAAGAGATGGCAGAAAAAATTCAATTGATTCAGAAGAATATGATAATAGCTCAGAGCAGGCAGAAAATTTATGCAGATAATCAGAGGAAGGATATTTCTTTTGAGGTAGGTGATCATGTCTTTCTCAAAGTTTCTCCATGGAAAAGTGTGATGCATTTTGGTAAGAAAGGAAAGTTGAGTCTGATGTTCATTGGACCTTATAAAATCCTAGACAAAGTTGTATTAGTTTCATATAGAGTGGATTTACCTCCATGTTTATCCCAAGTACACAATGCTTTTCATGTTTCAATGTTGAGAAAGTATATGCTGGATCCATCTCATGTTTTGAGACCAGAGGTAGTTCGGTTGGAAGAAAATATCTCTTATGAGGAACAGCCAGTCCAGATTCTTGACCATAGAGAGCAAGTGTTGCAGAATAAGGTAATTCACCAAGTAAAGGTTCTTTTGGAAAAACCATATGGTTGAAGAGGCAACGTGGGAATCTGAAAATTCTATGAGGGATAAATACCCCCCATTTATTTGATAAGTGAATAAAATTGCGAGGACGCAATTTTCAAAAGGGGGAAAGATGTAACATCCCAGGTAAATAAAGAAATATGACATTTTCATATTTATTAATATTTGTGAATTAAATATTAATTTTACTTTAAAGGGGATGCTATATTCGATGGCGTGCCCGATACGCAACAACGGATTTCTTTGAAATCTTACGTTGCACACTAATATTATAATATTATTATTTTAAATGGTAGTTAACACCTAGTCATTGTACTGGAGGGAATGAATATAACTAACTAAAATATGATAATACATGTTTGTTAAATGTTTTTACATTTATCTAATAAAAGTTAGAGGCTTAAAATGTGAATGAATCCAATTTTAAGCATAAAAACTCTAATATTCTTTAAAATGTCGATTTACCGCCTTTTGATGGAAAACCCTTTTTAAGTATATTTTCTATAAGTTTTATATGTTATATTTGACAAAAAAATGTTATTATTTAGAATCAGGACATCAAATTATAATTTTGATGAAATTTTGGTATTTTTCTAATAAAGTTCATTTTTTAATGAATAGTGAAAAATACTGTATTTTAATTCAAAACTTCCTTTCAATATAATTTATTTATATGGTTGGATTATCTTTTTAATTTGTTTTAAAGTGTAATTATAATATATTTTTACTATTTAATCCAATTTTTTTCATTGTAAGTAATATCACATTGAAATTGTACATAAACAAGTGTCAATCTTTTGATAGTTATTTCTTAAAAACACGCTTTTTGTTTTGACAGCAGGAATTAATTTTAAATTAATTTCTACCACTTATGTGTTTTGAATTTGAAAAAATTGATTCCATATTTGGAATTAGGAGGTCCAAATTGTTTAAATAGGTAACTTTTATTTTTATACACTATTTATATTTACTTCAGTAAATATTTTATTTACTATGGTTAAAAGGTAAATCTGGTAATTAAGGGTAAAAAATAATATTATAATAATACTAAATTAACCTAAAATATGTCCTAATACTATTTTTTGATTCATATACGACCATGTGAATCCTTGGGTCGATTTTGGGACCCCATGGGGCCACATGGGAGTGATAATGACACTTTATTTTAATTAACTTAAAGTAAAGGCAAAATGACATAAACAAATATATTTTAATAAATAAATTTTTACATGGGGTTATATAAGTTATATATTAGACTATAAATATGAATTTTAAATCTAAAAATATTTCCTACATCATGGTATTTTTTTTATAATTTTTAGAAATCAAATAAATTAAATTATTTATGACACAATAATGATGTAGTGTTTACCTCATTAATAAATGATTTAAAAAAATAAGATTATAAAGATAAAAATAATATCCAAAACCTATCCAATTATTATTGGATGGTTTTATTTCGACTAATGGTCATATTATCTTAGAGTTTAATAATTTTTGGACATTTAGAAACTGAAAATCATTTATATAATAAAATAATATTTTCACACTTTCCTAAAGAGCCCCTCCTCCCCCTTATAAAAAGCCCTCATCTGTAACCCATTACTCACACCTCTCAAGCCCCTTGGCTCATCCAAAATCTACCCAATTAAGCTCCATACATCCCTATCTTCCTCCTAGAATCCTTCCCCTAGGCATAAGGCAATTCAAGTAAACCTTTTGGTTCAAACCAAAAAGAGATACCCAATTTAAAGGTAATGTCTTCTCCTAAGTTCTTTTGTTTTATTTTTTTCTCCAACCCCCTAAACTCTTTTTATTCATTTATTTTATAAAAAATTATTATCCTAAAAATACTAGTTTTTTGTTATGATAAGTATTTGAACTACACTTACACACACCTCCATCTAAAGGGTAAAGAACATATTGTTTCTGTGGACGGTGAACTAAAGCCTTGCGAAATGATGATTATTCAATTATCTCCTACCACCTATTATGGGGTCCATTAAGATGGAACTATATTTATATGTGATATATATTATATTTATATTGTTTATATTGTTCTGTATTTTTCATTTATAGAATACCATTATGGTTTCCATAGTGGGTAAATACGATAATCTCATTTGAGGAAGTGCGGACTACCGCCCCCTGAAAGTGATATGACTCATTAATGCCATATGTGGGACATATAAAGGATGGATTTAATGATATTATATATGATATTATAATCTATTTATAATATAACTATGTATACCAATGTTTTTATTCCATTAAATAAGAAATATAAATGAAAGTAGCGTTCATGCGTACATACAGCTTACCGTCACCATGAACGGTGCATTTCATTTATTATCTACAAATGTTATGTACTATTATTAATACATATATATAATGGATATAAATTATATATATGATATATAAATCATTAATATCATTTTGTATATAATGGAATTTTGACCACATAGACAACTTGTAAATATAAGAAGTTCATTTTTGACTCAAGTACCAAATATCGACAAAATGACTGTTACTAACTTAAATGATTTCATAATGTTTATAAAATGGTAATAATTAATATAAAAAGAATAATAAACTTGAAAAAGGTTCTTAAGAAATTATAAATTAACTTTAGTTCATTATTCATGAGATTAAAGAAAGAATGGGTCAATTCAGACACGAGGTAAGAGACTTCGTCTCAATCTCCTTTCCTTGAGGCATATTTTGTTTTATACGCGACTTTCTTATATACACTGTATAAACACCTTTGAAATTTCATTTCATTCCAAGGGAATATTTTTCTACGAGTCATTTTACTAAATTAAAAAAAATGTTTCTTTTAACGTAAGCGGTGACAACGACCTTTTCTGCCACTGTGAGTATTATTTGATCTATGGATTCCTTAACAAGTCGTAATGTTTTTAAAAGGAAAATAAATACCATATACTCTTTTACGTATTTTGGTATTGAAAATGGTTTTGATAATGTATTTGTTGTTTCAATATATTTAAATGATATATTGTGATTGAAAGGTGGAAATTTTATCTTTCCTTTGTGTTTTTTATGTGTTATGAATATGTTATGATTCTTGTGAATTGTTACGTATACGGGTTGTTCCATGATAAACCTAGTGTGGGTGAGCCTGAGATATCTCTCCAATGTATTGGGTAATGTGACGGAGGTAAATGTGAATGTTTCTCCTAAGATATTTAGGTAATATACTGTGATGGGTATTCCAAATGTAACTCTCTACGTAGCTGTGATAGCTACAATGTAAGTATGATATAGATGCCACAAGTTACCTTTATGATTTATTATTTTCAATGTGTTATTAATAAATCTTATGATTTCATGAGGTATATTAAAGATATTATGTTAAGTATTTATTGATGAACTAATGTTTTCTTTTTTTGTTTAATAACCCTTACTGATCTTTTTATGCTCATCTCAAGTTTCGAAATGTTTTTCACAGGACTTCAAGATGAATAGGGTCAAGGATGGGATGAAGGGAAAGTCATGTTGTCTAAAATAAGGAACTGGGCATGACTCTTTTTTTCAAGAGTTTTTATTTTATGAAAAAAAAATGGAAACTGGGTAGAAGTGTCTACTTTTTAATTTTTTGAGATGTAATGTAATAGTTATGGCCTAACTCTATAAAACTCTAAACCTGAAAAGATACTCAATGTGAATTATTCATTTAATTCTTGATTATGTAATGTTTTATGGTTGGGTCCTTATAATTAAGGTTGGGTAAGATAAGAGAAAATATGATAAAACCAAGGAAGAAGAAAAAATGATCTCTTACCTTATGATCTAAGTGAAGAATCACCAACAATCTTTTAAGAATCCACTGTGGAGAGGCTTTGTAAGAGGAGAAATTCCATTAGGAGGAACTTGGGTTGGGGAAAAGAAATGTGAATCATGGGAAGAAATCTCTAATTAAAAATAAGCTAAAATACCAAAAATACCCCAACTAGAGTAGGTCACATGGTTTTCTCGTACGGTTTACCAAACCACGCACAAACTATGCAATCACCACTACACCAGAATTGTAGGGGTCATATGGTTGACTCACACGGTTTACCAAACCATGTGAAGACTATATGATCTTCACTATCCAGAACTATAGATAATTCATGGTTTCCACTACATGGTTTCTTAAACCATGAACCTAATCATGAAACCCTTAAAAGACTTGAATTTTTAAAATTTCAACCCCGAGACACCCCAAACTTAAGGGAGAAATTGACGGCATAAAAAATTGGAATTTCAGGGTTTCATGGTGGTTTACTTTATAGATAGTAATTTTTACATTAGGTTGATATTCTTGTGGTTTTACTAACTAGTCCATAAGTAGTCCTCTTAGGCCTCAATTTTCCATAAAAATATTCAAAATGATTTTCTTTCATGTGGTGAAGTTTTACAAAAACTTCTTCAACTCTCTAAATAACCACATTCTTATCTCAAAAAAAATAGATAATGTCTTTGATTTATTCTTATAATCTATGTTATTATAGTTATCTTACTGATGGTCTTCCAATGAAACATCAATTACTTTTCCTTTTCCATCAGTAGTAGTCTTAGTGATTTTACACTTATATTCTTCTAACTCAAAATGTAACTTTTATTAGCCAACTCATCCATATATTTAAAAAATTCATCCTTTTGTTTAGAAAAATAATCTTTATTCTCATTGTACTTCTTATAAAGTTTAGATAAATTAACTTTAGAATTATCACATTAATCTTTCACTCTTTTCTATCTTTTATCAAGACTAGTTACATACACATCCATTTATTAAATATTTAGAGTGTCATCTTTATCAACACTTGAATCATAAGTAAAATTTGAATCTATATTTAAATATATAAGTGCTTCTATAGGGACCTTTCTTATAAAACATTTTTATTTTTTTATAAAATTAGCATAGAATCTAATAATCTTTCAACTATCATAATTATCATCCAATGAATAATCAAAAGTGATTTTACCACCACTGTCACTCTGAGTTCCCATGGACTTCAATTTTTTTCCTTTTTTCTTAGAATTTTTCTTAAAATATTTTTTTGCTATTCTATTTAGCTTCGGTAAATCATGTTGAATATATCCAGGTTTCTTACACTAATAACATATTGTTTCAATAAATTATCTCTTTTAATAATTTTAATTTCTATATTTCTAGTCATATATCCAAAAATTATTATTTCCCATATATTGAATCATCCTCCTAGAAAACAAAGTTATATCTCCTTCACTAAACTCAACACATCTTCTTTCTTTAGATATAATTGGATTATCATTATAGGATCTTTAATTTAAACCTCCTAAAGTATATGTAAATTCGACATTATTTTTCTTCATTTCCTTATAATAATATCTCTTAATATGACTTTCATATTAAATTAAAGTTTAAATAATATCATTTAGGCTCATCTTAGTGAAATGTTTTGTATCATCTATATCAATCCTATTTTATTCCCACTCTTTTTGTAAAATATCAATAAATCTCTCAATAATTTGATCATCCAATGAAAATTCTCCAAGATATTGTAAGTTATTAACAACTATCATTAGTCATTTATGCATTTGAGAAACACTATCTCTAGGTAAAAAAAACTTGATAATTAGCTCTGAGGATAACATGTTTAATCTCAAGAACTTTCAAAGTTATGTAGTGTATAATCACCTGATTTTTCTAAATTCCACATGTAGTTATGCATGAATAAACTTAACTACATATATTCTATTAGATTAAACAAAACAAATTATTACTCACATATAAATTCAACTAAAATTTTATTCATTATTATTTAGTAAAGATATGTGCTTATTTCTCCAAAATATTATAACTTTCGGTCAATATAAGAAAATTTTCAGCATCAATATAAATAAAAAAAGTCTCCAAACATCAAAGATAGAAATTCTGTTAGGATTTAGATTATTTATTAAACAAAAAAATAAAGTCATCATAAAAAAAAATTTCTTTTCCACATAGTTAGCATAAGGAAAATGAGATATTCACATTTAAATAAACTAATAGAAATTAAAAAATAAAAATACATGGTTCTAATTAAAACATATAGACCTTATTTGATACCAAATATTGTCCCAGATATAGCTGGAAGACACACTATAAGAGGATGGTGAATTTTAGTTTAAATAAACTTACAATTTTTTAACTACCTCAAGTCTATACTAGTGGGATTTATAAATTTCCAATCAACCCAAAAATTAGAGTAACAGGAGAAATTAAACTATCAAAATTACTGATATAAGAATAGTGGAAATAAAAAATACAATAAAAATTGTTGAATTAACAAAACATGAAGTATTGGTTAAAAAATTAGATACTCCTTTTAAGGGAATTATAAAACCACAATTTTAATACTAATTGTAAGTAGAATCTTATACCTAATCTGATGTATCCTACTTATTCCATAGAATTACCTCGACTATAAAAAATTTTGAATGTACTTTTTCTTACTAAACACAAAATATCATGGCTATAGATCAGTTTAAAGGTATTATATCTTCCAGAATAGAATCTCTTTATCAACTTGATTGACAATAGCTCTATCTTCCTCATGGAATCCCTTAATCATAATGATCAGTAGTATCCTACTTCCATACATCGGAAGCTCCTTGATACACCATTCAAAAATAGAAATGATTACAATAAGAAAACTTATACCAATTATAATGATATCCACAAAAACATATTCTCTAACTAGAAATAATTAAAAATAAAAATACAATTGTAAAAACTTATAACAACAAGTTTTTATAGACATCAAGCAATTTCTAGATTTCATATCTTCTCATTAAATCTTCTTCTAGTCTATTAAACTACAACTTTATTCATATATATCACTCCAATAGTTAGATTCTACAAATCTCATGTATATTTGTAATGAAATCAGAAGAATACTTCATATTTTTATGCATACAACAACATTTTTCATCTTCCAATGACATCAATTTATGTTGTTATAGTGCTCAAACATATTGTAAAAGTATTATAGCATGAATCCTCATATCATCATATTTTAATACTTTCCATATTGTACTTGATTATTTAGTTTTAAGGTTATACTATTTTTATACTTCACACCAAAAATAAATAAAACAAAAACTGTAAAATAAATAAACTTCAAATTAAAGTGTATTGTGATTTTCAAAAAAAGGGATATGAAAGAGTTCATTTGACCTAAAAAATGTACATCTAGGGGTGTGGTTATTGGATTAACCTCGCTCATCATAAATCATTCCACCACCTTCTATATGTATTCATACTAATTCATTAACAAATTTTTAGACCTTAAGTCCCTTACAATACTCATCCCTATGATCTACTAAGATGGACTGAGATCCTTTATCTCAAAACTTCCAAACAATTCATCTTTTATCTCATCGATCCTTTCCTTTACCAAACTAGTAATAAAGATGGCATAAATGTAGATAAGAAGGATTATGAAGTTCCCATAATTTAAAACCTTTTGTTAATATAAATGATCAACATTTCTTTGAATGAACTTCCATTACTATATAAAGGCGTTGAATTTTTTGTTCCACTTTAGTGTTTTCTTCAACCAATAATGGTTTTACTTCATCTTTCACACAAGACTTACATTTTTTTATCCATGAAACCTTCTAGATTCTATATGTAAATTACTTCATTTAAATATCTATGAAGAAATGTGATCTTCATGTCTAACTATTCTAGATAAAAAAACTTTCATGGAAACTATGTTGAGCATCATCCGAATAGTCATGAGCTTAAGAACCAGAGAAAAGATCTTAGAAAAATATACACCTTTAATTTATTGAGAACCCTTAATGAAAATAATCACCTTATACCTCTAACAACCATCCACTTATTCCTTAAGCTAATAAATCTATTTATTCTAAATAACTATCTTCCCAGTAAGATGATATATTAGCTCCCTTATTCTAGAAAAATATAAGGAATCCATTCAATCCTTCATTTCTAACTCCCACTGACTCTATTCTTTAATACTCATAGCCTCTCCTAGGCTCTCAAGCTTCCCATCATCTATAATAATAAAATAATTCAAATCATTGTTATATCTCTACACTTAGAGCTAAAACCTAGTATACCTTCACAACTTTACTTAGGTCTCAACTCCTTCCAAAACCACTACTTATAGAACTTCACCTTTCAGAGATCTTCCACAAGTTTCTGCAATCCTTTATCTTTATAACACTTAGGGCCTTTAAAACACCATTGAAACATTACTATCATCTAGAATTTCTCCCAAACAATTTGGTGTTTCATGAACTAATATACCCCTTGAATTTTATGGAACATCCATAACTTTCAAGCTTTTATTTAGTCAAACCTCAACTTATGATGATACTCTGATCTCGTCGACAACTTCTTATTGATTTTTATCTTTCCACAAGATATATTGATTAAATATTATATTCTGGATTTTAAAACCCTTATGAGAGTTGTTATTCTAGATCCAAAAACCAAAGTATTCATTATTGTACCCCATAAAGTAACATTCTTAGTACATAGACTCTAACTTGTCCCATTACTAAGAATAGATATGGACATTGGTGAGTGAACCAAAAACTTTAAGGTGAAATATTTTAACCATTCCTCTAGACCAATAGGATTAAATTAGTTCCTACCCCAATGGAGATGATGGATTTGTGTTTACTAAGTAGTCTACACAATTCAAAGATTTCACCCAAAAATCCTTTGGAAATCCAAAATGAATCTTCATACTCTTTACTATGTCAATTAACATATAATTTATCCTCTCCATGACTTTATTTTTTATGTATTTCTCGATATGGTCTTCTCGAACCATATTCCTTTCCTCCATTTGAACCTTTGAAACTACCTACATTCATACTCCCCGCCATTTTCAAACCCCAAACATTTCATTTTTCTTTAAATATATTTTTCCTCCATGTCACCCAATCATATGAAGTTTCTGAATACCTCAAACTTTTTCTTGGTAAAGAATAATCACACCTTCTGTGTCATGTCATCGATGAAGGTAATATGGTATAGTGAGCCTATATGAGAATAAACCAAATTTTGGACCCATATATTATATGAACCATATTTAATTTATGTTCCTTTAGTTTCTTACCTTACATTTAGAATGATACCTTCTGCTTCTTTATAATGATTCATCCTACACATATTTCATACTACATGCTTATGATCTTCATAACTCCTTTAGCAGTTAGTATTTTCATCCCTTTATCACTAAAGTGATCAAGATGATCATTCCACAAATTTATGGAAGTTATTTATCTAGAATTCATTTTACCTTCTAAAACTCCCATTATTTACAACATTTCATCCTTCACTTCATTAGCCACCACCAAGGAACCACATGTGACTTTCCACACTCCATTTTAAAAGGTTGTATAAAAACCTGCATCATCTAACTACCCTACTAATATCAAGTTTTTTTATCCTTAGTATGTGTCACACTCTTTATAATTCCATAAAGCTTCTATTCTTTTTCTGAAAAAAAACAACACCCTTTCCTACAATCATGAGAGAGCCATCATCAATAAAGTGGGTTTTTTCATGTCTTTTGGAAGTATAATTCCACATATTTCCTCTCTCATATGTATAGTGAAATTAATCTCTATAGTCTATAATCCAAGACTCAAGTGAATTAATGAAACTAAGTAGAATACCACTTGTATATTCTAATACAAGAATTTTGGATGATCTTTTAAAAGTGTATCATTCGGTTTTAACCCTTTTTTCTCTAAAATATTTCCTCAGATGGATTTTCTTACCATAATTCAAACACATGGGGACACCATATTCCAAGGTACTATGTCTTCAAATCCTCCTTCCTTTTCCTTTCCTATTCCATTTTTGTAATTTGGAATTCCCCATGCCTTCTATGCTATATATATTTCCAATATATTTTTATATCTCCTTCTAAAGAATCTCTTATTTCAGAATAATATCCCTAACATCTGATAACACTAAGTCTATCTTACTTCTTGATTTATATACCATTGTAACCATAACATCCTAATATTCTATGAGTGATTAGAGTAATATAATTTCCCACTCTAGATCCTCAAATCTCACCTTCACAGATTCCAACTGACTATATATGATGGTGAAATAGTTAATGTGATTAGCCTTCATCTTTCCTTCTAACATTCTCATGGAAAACAACCTCTACAAGAGGAACACTATTTTAATTTTTATCAATTTCTCATGTATATTGGTGAGATTATTCATAAGTTATAAAGTTTTCTTCACCTTACAAATGTTAAAAATTACATTATGGGCTAGTGACATCTGAATCATCTCAAGTACTTTCTTATCCATCCTTTCTCATTATTCCTTATTCATTGCTTATATCTTGGTACTTGTTAACTAAATATCAATATCCTTATATAGTATACAATCCTCTATCCACATCTTCTAGAATTTGAAATCATTACCATCAAAAATCTCAACCCAGATATTACCTATAACGACTCTAGTTTTATTTTATTTTTCCTTTGAATATTTCTTTATATATATATGGATTTATCGTCTAATTTTCCACTGTGTTTGGGTATCTAGGGACCCTGTAATTAATATATTAACAATATTAATATATTTTAATACAATTGCAGGCATCACTTTAGGTTAAAATTTTTTCCCACTATTTAGGACCTTAGATGGAAAATTTGAGACCTTGGTTGATTGTGGAATGTGGGTTTTACCATAGGCATGACATAAGGTTGGTCATTGTCAAATGTCTCATTGATGCAGTCATTGGCAGGTGAATCTAATTAAAATAAATAATTGTTTTATTTATTTTATTTTAAAATCACACTATATAAATTCCTCTATAGATACACTATTATAAATAATCTCCAAGGTTATCCATATAAACTTATAGGTATTTTAGAGAAGGATAACGGGAAATATTCATTCGCGGATCAGATTGGAGAATGAAGAACAATCAGATCGAGGTGGATTGAGAGGTAATGAATGTAGCAGGACTTATTCATCACTAGATAATGAGTTCTTTACCAAAGATCAATCATTTTCAAGGTAGGCCTCTTTATTTTTTTCCACCCTTTTGATTAAAATATTGAGTATTGATTTAATTATTTGCTTCTTGATCTATGATTTTACACCCTTCACATGAGCCTTCCTGGATAAATTGAGTTGTTTAAATAAATTTATATTTATTTTTCCTTGTTAAAACCTATGGATTCCCTAGTTATGTGATTTTTTTCTGATAACACTTGGCCAAAAATGGTTATAACTTTGTTTATGTGCATTTATACCCACTGTTCTTAACATTCTTCACTATTAGCCCATGGGGTCACGTTTGACATTGTCATGATGGTTCAAGCATGATCAAACCCTAAAATTCATGGTGGATTGGATAACAATGTTTGATATGGTAATTTTCAGATGAATTGAGATGATTTATAAGTTATGCTTCGTGGATGTAGGATCCAAATCGACAATGGTGATGGGAATCCCTATGGGGCACACAGAGGTTCATTGGAAGATGATCATATTCTATTTTCTGACCACCAAAGATTGGGAAACAATAGCCAAAGATGAACCCCACCTATTTTTGGTGGTTAAATAATGGATTTCATGGAGATGAAGGTGGATCTTTATCTTCATGAAGGAAATGATTTTTTCTATGAAAAACTCGATTATACGGTGTGAACTGTGAAGAACACACGCTGTGTAGTTCCCTGGTTGTGGAAACTAGGGTTTCAGGTGGAGAAAAATATCACATGTTGTGTGGGCCTTCCATACACCATGTGACCCTATGTTGGTGGCTCTATGTGTTCTTTGAGAGTATTTGGGCATGGACATAGCTAGGTACACAGGCATGGCCAGAGTACATAGGCACAACCATGTACTCGAACACAATCAGGATACCTAGACATGGCCATGTACAGAGATGTTTCATTCCAAAAAACCACATGGGGTTGGAATTGAATTTTTGGGTGGTGGTTTAATGACCCTTCACATCAGACACATATGTCTACATCCTTTTCGGGCGGTTTCCAATGATTTTTATTCATTAAACTAGAAACACCCAATGGTTCCCTTATTTGCAATGTCTCATGGACCTAATTTCCAAATGCAGTTGGTCATTGGGAAATCATTCCAATAACACTTAGGAACTCACATTGGTTGATAGGATGGGATTTTGGGCTCATCATACCTTTTATAGGGAAATTATTTCCTACTTTGGGAAATTATTATAGATTTAAGACATATTATTAAATCCTTTATTAAATCCCAAATATGAAATAGGTCACTCTATTATTAATAATCGATTGTTAGAATGTATAGAATTTAGAATCATCTCTATGTATCTAAGGTTATCCATCAATAGATACATTTATACTCATATTAGAGATTCTTATGTCATTTATTATCAAAATGATGGTTTTAAGACACATCATAGAGTGCTCTGGAATTTATTTTCATCTAGGGAGAGATGAGTTGTTTTGGTGTCAGTATCAGGTCCATGAGAAGAGCTTCCTATGTGTCCTTGTGAAAGGAATCATAACCCACATAGTTCGGTTCCACTTAACAGGACACATTATACCATTTAAGGTCATGTGATGAGGACTAAACCGTACAGTTTAATTTCATTCAGTAAGGATATCCAAGAAAAAGGTATCTAGCCATGGGCTGATGTTGGACTTATGTTGAAGTGTCCCTAAAGACCTATAAGGGATATAGCCACCCAGTTTGGATATGACTCTACTATGAATATGTAATAGAGATTTTTAGGGTGATTTGGGGGAGTTTGTTTTTAACCTCAAGAAGGCCTCCTACATATCCCATTCAAATAGGAATCAAATCCCATATAGTTCATTGTGTTTGGGGATTACACATATGGAGGAGGACCAATTTGGTGAGTATGGTTAGGGATTATACCAAATAGGAGGTCCATGTTAAGGAAATAGGAATATCTAGAAAAGGACTCTCTATCGAGATAGATATTTGATTGTGAATATGTCATGATCATTACTAACCTCTAGGCCCACATGATTCATGCTCAGTGTGAGAAACAAGAGGTAGTTGAAGATCTAGAAATCTGCACAATTTTCTTCGACCACTGGTGGGAGAGGGTGGGGATATGGAAGTTGGGGGGATTCCCTAAAAGAAATACTAGTGTATTACTCTACGAAGGATTCCATAAGGTAAAATTATATCCACGTCCATTGGTATATGGTGATTAATTCTTTTCATGGGAGTCCATGAGAGATACAAGTCTTGTATGTGCTCATCACCTCTCTCTTTTTTAACCTAGGATCACATCATTATCAATAAGGATGGGATCCTAGTTACCAAGGGAATTTATAATCAAGAACACTCTGAGGATCCCACCTATTAAGTAGGATAAATATGGGACCTTCATTACCAAAGTAATTTATAATAGAGAGGACATGTTGATGTGCCATGTGATCTAATCAAACATATCTATAGGCTTTAGGGGAGCTCCTGACTTGGTCCCCCTCAAACAAGGAATCCAAGAAAATTAGTTCCCTTACATTGGTTGTATGAAATGGAGATCAAAGTGTGGATCATGTAGGTGAGTCCTAGGAGGAAATAAGTCAACTTATGCAAGTGAGGCCTAGGGGTATGAAGGTTCCTCAAGTAGGATAGGCTTGGGTGAGCTTAAATTTTATCATGCAGGTGAGGCTTGGGAAAGATAAAGATGTCTTGCATAGGGTAATCTTGGGCAATCCGAAATTGATTTGCGCAGGTGAGGCTCGGGTAATCTGAATGTTCCTTTGGGAGATATATAACCTAGGCAACAACACTTGGGAAAGGCCTTTCTCTAAGCTCCAAGGGTCTCCTCGGGCATCTTTGGAAAATTGGCACTCAAGTTTCAAGTAATGGAAGGTTCCCTCACCCTATTTGACTAGGGGAACTTTTTCCTATAAAAAATCTTCGTATTATACCTTTAGGGACATCAATAAATTTATCTCTACTAATTTCACCATCTTTTTTAGGATTAAGTCGCTACCTAAAGGTTTGAAGGACTTGGGTGAGAGACTTTGGAGATAATAGATTCAAGTGCTCTCTTTATCTTTTCATCCTCTCAAATGGTTATCCTAAGGGTCCTATTTATAGGAAAACTATGTACCCTATGTGAAAGACGCCTTATGCACAAGTCCATCATGTAGGTGTATCACACAGGACCCTCACGCAAGTTTTTTCTTCTCATGCTGGGCTGCATAGGTGAGGCCTATGCAAGCATCTTAGAAATCAGGTGTGGTACACATGGGTTAGCTTGGGTGAGTTATTTTACTTTTTTTCTAAATCTCCTTATCCCTGTGTGGAAATTTTGGTTTCAATAAAATCCCCCCCCCCTCGGGATTGGATCCGATCAGAAGAAGAGGTTCTGATCCTGAGGTAAAGGAACATGAATCTTGATGAATCCTTTATTCACTAACATCCACATGTTCTTGGGTACCCTCAGGTTGACATAAAACATCACTGTTTCTGGCATAAAATAGGGAGACGATAGATCAAGTATGGATATCCACCACACAGATCAGTTGTGTGGGTAGAGCGCACAAGTAGTTCATAAAGGTCGATCAGGCAGTTCAGCCATGTAGGTGGTTCAGTATCTATAAATAGGTCCACCTATTTGAAGAATTCATCCTCTTTCAACACCATTTTATTTCCCTCATCATGCTAGTATTCTATGCAGCTCACTCATGTAATTATCTAGACCTAATCATCTCATAAAACTTTTTGTATGCATGTTAAGAAAACTTGGGTGAGATACTTCTACCAAATCACTTGATCAAGTGACCTACACAAGGTCACTTGAGCAACTAACCTGTGTGAGGTCACTTGAGTGACTGACCTAAGTGAGGTCACTTGATAGAGTGACCTACACGAGATCACTTTTTGTTAAATTTCCTCCTTTTTAATAAATTCTCCAAACTAAGGTCTTTAAAATAATGAACATACTCATGTTTCTTCTATATATTTTCAATGGAAACTCAAATGGATTCTAATGAAAAAGATACTACACACGTTACATAAATTCTCAAAACCATTGGGCTAGATTATTATGACATGTGTGATTTCACCTTTCTAGACTTAGTAAAATACTTGAAGAATTAATAGGGTAAGTACCCACAAAGTGATCAAATGTCATTGTATGACCATGATATTCTAAGATATTCATTCATACTGAAGTTGCAGATTTATTTTATAAATTCCTGGTTCATAGAGCACACCAACTGGCACACTACCAATATCCCCTCTAGAGGTTTATTTATAAATGAAGGATAAGTTCCCACTACATGCATCATGCATCATAATATGTGTATGCCATATCTGAAACCTCACACTTAGGAATATAAACCTCAATGCTACCAATTGATCTTTTATACTTCCAAGATAGATCAATAAAAATGATGGAAGGAAGATTGGGACTTCCATTCTGGAGGGGAAGTGAAGATTAAGTGTATGTGGGTATAATGGGTGTTCCAAACCTACATATAATTTATGACCAAGCTAAAATCGGTCAAAATATATGATGCTTTATATGTGGACCATATGTATATACACAAGAATTTGGGCATCATCCCTAAGTTTTTTATTTGATGGATCCCTCAAACAAAAACTTTTCATCTAAAACACATAGAATTTGGAATTAGTTTATAGGGAATCGATAAGATCTCAAAATCACCCATTCTAGGATAAATCTATTATGAATTCATACTAAAAAAAGAAATATGTGATGACATTGAAAGGATGTTGACTTTGGCCTATGAGTTGTTAAAGTTGGTTTGGAAGGTGCTAAAAAAGGACCCTCACATAAGGGGAGATATTCATTATGAGACTTGGATGAAGGCATTCCTTAATTAGAAAGGAGAGGGTCCTAGATTCTAGCACCCAACAGGATGCCCTTTGTTGGATAATCAAAGTATTTTTGAAAAATTATGGCCTACATTGGACAAGGTCAGAAAGTCTATTGGGTATATACAGTCAAGTCTGACATTCAAATGAGTACCCACCTAGCTAGCTACCTAGAATTGTGATTGAGAACCTATCTACTTTTGGTCCATGAATATATTGGTGGTGTGTGGCTGGAGACATTTTTCATAATGGATGAACTAGTAGGGGGGAAGCAGATAGGTTTTCCTACCCCTATTCTGGAAAAAAAATTACCTGTTCTTATTGCAAATCTATGAATAGAAGGACCCATACCATATTTTAGGGTTATTTCAAGTGTTTTTGGGGTGGATTGTAGCACATTTTGATTACTATATTGTGATTAGTGGAGTTGAAGTCCTTTAAGACTAGATTTATCCATTTATTCGGGATTTTCTAGTATCCATCCTTTATCACTAAAATATTGTGAAGATCTTAAGAATCTGAACATGATGGGAGAGTATAACTTCTTCCCATATGATGGTCTGACTATCAAAAAATTCATTGACATTGGACAAACTGATTTTGATCTGAGTTTATAAATGATTGCATTCAGAGATAGTGTACCAGAAGCCCATATTGATAGTGATATCATATGTGAATAATATTCCCAATACTAATTTGCCTTCCAATTCAAGTGTCTACAATAGTAGAATGTATTTCCACCCACACATGTTCATTTTGAGAAGAACCTAATGGTGGATCATCAATTATGGATCCTCATGGCCTTGGAGGTATCCCAAGTGTCAATTAAGCAACCTCTTCCAAGTGAATTATTTTGGTCAAACACTAGGTATGCCAATTCCCTTCCTACCCTCAAGGGGTATTGAAAACAAGTGTCCTTCATGTTGAGGCCATGATGACCGCTGGACATGGCAAGCACGGTAGGAAGGATTGGACCAGGGCTAATGACACTAAAGATCCAAGATATTCTAAATTATCTTAGACATAGGCCATGAAGTAGGATACAGTTGAAAAGATCACATCTTCTAATCCAAGGAATTCTAGTCATCATCACTGGGAAGAGGCCCAAAGTTTAATTTCCTAGCCACCATCTAGAGTAGAGAGGCCCGAAAGGACCTAAAAGTCAAAAGATGTTGGGTCTTTCTCATAGCCAGACACATCAACTTTGGATTATGTGTGGCCCATGGAAGTCTAAACCTAACAATTCATAACCTATGACATTGAATATTTATGGGTTTTTCTTCAAGTCGGCATACAAATCCCATGGATTGGGGATATTCGAGTGCCCTCTAATCTTTACTTTGAAACCAATTTTTCTATAGTGGGGTAGGATATTCGGGATTTGTAGATGTTGGTATATTCAACTGATGATCGGGTCCCAGCCACAAATAGGGTCACCGATATGTTAGATCATGGTACCACTGAGGGAGTGGTTGATCATTCCAACAATGAATGGGATTAATTATTTGATGATGGTGATGTAAGATTACTTCAATTTTCCTTTAAACCCATAATCATTTTTTGTGAGTAGAGTGATTACCATTAAAAGGAAAATTTAACTTGTAGGGTGAGGCATCACTATAACTAGACTCCCTAAGATAAACCTCAATGGGAACCTTGATCAGGGTTGAGGGTATGGTATCTTGCCTTTTATTACAAAGATTTTTCATTACATGGTATAAAATAGAGGTTCTTTTAAAGTTTATTTTCATAAAAATAAGGAACATAAAACATGAAAATATAAAAAATTATTCTAATACAATTGTAAGGATTCTTCATAGTTTCATCCTAAGTATATTAATACATCTCATAACCAAGGGACTTAATCAAAGTAAAGGGGTGAGAATAAGGCCCAATAAGGGAAATAGTTTACATATATTCATGAGGAATGTCAATAAGAAAATGAGGAATATTATTATGGAATGAGAAATGGAAAAAAGAGGCATATCATAATAAAAATAACATGAATCATAACATGGAAATTTGTCTACAAAACTTAACTTATACATTCATAATCATATCACCAAGGCGTTGTAAATGAAAATTATTGAGGTTATTCACCAAGGTAGTATAAAACATTCCCTCTCTAGAGACTAAATTATTTACCCAATGAATTGGAGAAATATTCGGGTTCACCCTTAATATGTATTACTTAATGTGATATATATTTAGATCATAATCAAACATTTCATAAATAACCCATGAATAATAAAAAACAGGTTTCATATCAAAATCATGGTGTTTCAAAAGTGCTTAAAAACATGATCATTATGTGATTTTCAACCCATGGAAAAGGGATGGGGGTTTCATGTATGTTAATAACAAAATAAAATAAATAATTTTTATATTTAGTTAAATAACCTTAGAAAATAAATAGGCTTGTTTATTCGCAAGAAAAAAATAAAATAGATTTTTTTGTGAAGAAGAGGGAAATTTTGAGAAGTAAATTAGGCAGAATAACAGGTATAAAACATGGTTTAAAAAAAGGTAAAATGAGTAGAGAAAAGGGTATCCAATTTATAAAATAAAATTTTTAAGTAAGGTTAGTATAAAAATGGTAATAATAGAGATTAATAATAACAATTATAATACACATACAAAAAATAGTTCTTGAATTGAAGAGAAAGGAAGAAGAATTATCTTACCTTGAAATGTAAATACTAAAACTTGAGATTGGGAACTTGGGGATTGAGGAAACCCTAGGAGGACATCTTGGGAGGTAAAACTACTAGAGTTTTATGGAGGATGTATTTGGGGTGAAATAAAATGGATAAATAAGAGTGTATTTATAGAAAAAGTGGTCAATTTATTTATTCATTTCCAAATATAGGCCTTTGAAATATTGATTTTAGAAAATGAAAAACCAGGGGCTTTCCCATGGTTTTTTACCATGGTTTGGACATTTGGGATATATTTTATGTTATTTTAACTTATAATAACCGAACATCATATTATATTACTTCGTTTTTCAATGAAAAGTAAAGTTTTCACAAAATAATATTTTTAATGTTAAAGTTTCCATTTTAGAATTTAGAAAGTAACTTATAGGTTTGGAAATTGATTAAAATCTATTAAAATACTTGATATTAAGAAAATAAATATTTCTAGGTAATGGATTTTGGTTAACTAATTTTTACATCATTATGACATAATTATGAAGTCATTAAACATACTGAAAACCTCAAATTGTATTTTTACTATTCGGGAAAAATAAAGTATTTTAGAAAATTATTATTAATTAACCATAACCTAAATTTGAAATGATGATTTAAAAAATGATGTTTATTTTATCATAATAATTCTCTAATTATGATTATTTTTTAATCTAAATATAAAAATACTTATTTATTAAAAAAATAGCGGGTTGAAAATGCATAGTAAAATTTCTAACTCTTGAAAATTTTCAATGTCATAATAAAATTATATTATAATTTATATTTAAATAAGAGTGTTTTTATCATACTATTTCATTAAAATAAGTATTATTCATAATACCCTATTTTATAATAAAAAATTATATTTTTTCTGAATATTACAATTTGTGTCTGAAAAATCAATTTATCAAAATTATTCTTAAAATGAAATTGATGGAATAACAATTTTATTTATACAAATGAATTAAACTTTAAGTAACTAAGGCCTAGACACATAAACTCTTATTACACCAATGTATTCCCTAAGAGTAAGGTGTGTGATGGTGGTAGTTTCTAGAGGTATCTCATCTAACAAGGACCGAGTGATAATCTCTGCTAACTTGAACTTCTCTCATAGGCGATTTTATTCAGGATTCACTTTTTGAGGATCAGATTGGGATTGGTCAAGGGAAAATCCCAAGGATGATACCTCCCTCCCAATTTCTGATATATTGACTTCAAACGGCATGACTCTACTGGTTGATTCCATAAACTCTTATTTCTGTATCAATTATCCTTTGTCAAATTTTTATTATAAAAAATAATTGTAACGTTAAAATTATTATCAATATTATAGTTCCCAAAGGACATATTTACCTATGGTCATAATTGACCAACTTTCATATAACATTCAAATTCAGATGGTCACATTTTCCTTTGTAGTAATTTCATTATTAAAGAGATATGGTTTTTTTATGTATAATATAATATAAAACTCATTTTCTTGAAATAAATATCATTCAAAAAAGTCTAGGTAGTTACATTCTTCCCCCTTAAGAAATTTAATCCCCAAATTTTCAAATCGTTCTCTCAGTAGAGAAAAGGTTTGGGTACTTCTGTCTCATTTTCTTCTTTGCTTCCCACATTTCTTCTTCATATTTATGTTTCCACCACAACACTTTGATGATGTGGGTAGTCTTGTTGCGTAGAACTTTGTCTATATGGTCCAAGATCTCCACTGTCTTCTTCCCATAAGAGATTCCATGTTCCACTTGTACCACCTCTAGATTCAGTACATGTGAAGTGTCAATTATGTACTTCCTCAAGAGAGATACATGGAATACATCATAAAATTTATCTAGATTTTGTGGAAGTTCCATATGATAGTCTACTGCTCCTATGTGATCAAGGATTTCATAGGGTCCAATGTACCCAAATCTAAGCTTCCCTTTCTTCCCAAACTGCATGAATCTCGTCCAAGGTGACATCTGAATGAACACTTTGTCACCAGTACCAAATTCCAAGTACCTTCAAAATTTTTCATCATATATCTTCTATTGAATTTGAAAAAACTTTATGCATTTTTTGATAGAATGAACTTTTTCCATTATCTCTTATATAATATTAGGCCTAAGTAGTTTTCTCTCACCAACATCGTCCCAACAAGTATGAGTTCTACATCGCTTCCCATATAGAGCTTTATAGGGTGTCATTTGAACACTCGAGTGGAATTTTTTGTTGTATGAGAACTAAAATAATGTGATATGTTGATCCCATCCACCTTTAAATTTCCTTGATCATGTCCTCAAGAGTTTGAATAGTCCTTTCAGATTGTCCATCAGTTTGGGGATGATAGATCATACTGAAATTCAATTTGATATTTAGAGCATGTTAAAGGATTATCCAGAATTTTTATGTGAACCTGGGATCATAATCAAAAATGATATAATGTGTCACTCCATGCAACCTCACCACTTATTTTTCATAAATCTTGGAAATTTGGTCAAGAGAGAAATCTTCTTGAATAGCAGTGAAATGGGCAGTCTTGATGAGTCGGTCCACTATAATCCATATCACATTGTTTCCTTTGGATATTCTTAGGAGACCACTGACAAAGTCCATAGTGATATTTTCCCACTTCCATGTTGGTATGGTAAGTGGTTGAAATACCCCTTTATAAATTTGTCACTTCGCCTTCACCTACTAACATACCAAGCACTTTGTATTGTAATTAGAAATATTCATTTTTATTTTTTCCCACCAATAATGATCATGAAGGTCCATAAACATTTTTTTGCTTCCAATATATATAGAGAAATTATATCTATAAACTTCATCCATCATATCCTTATTTATTTTAGGAATATATGGAACACATATCCTTGTATGAAATTTTAGTACACCTTATTGATCAATATTGAACTCAGGAAACTTCCTATTCTTCACGACCTCTATCTTCTTTTGTAACAAGGGGTCTTATATTTGAGTTTTATTGATATTATAAAAAATCATTTAGGATGGGTTTGATGATTTCCCTTCCCTTACGATTCCCATGTCCAGTTTTACTAGGTCTTTAATCAAAGGATCTCCTTGAATCCTCATCATTGATATCAGAATAGGGTCTTTCCTAGTTAATGCATCAGTGACTTTGTTTTCTCTTCTAGAATGATAATGAATTGAAAAATTATAGTCTTTATGAAGTTATAACCATCTTATTTATCTCATATTCAATTCAATTTGTGTGAAAATATACTTCAAACTTTGGTGGTCTGTGTATATATCACATTTATCCCTATAAAGATAGTGCATCCATGTCTTTAGAGAAAAAATAACCTAAGATAACTCTAGTTCATGAATATAATAATTCTGGTCATGAGGCTTTAACAGTCGAGATTCATAATAAATCACTTTATCATGTTTCATGAGGAATCACCCAAAACCTTTCATAGATGCATCACTAAAAATAATGAATCCTTCTTAGATGGAGGGTAGAGTTAACATAGGTGTATTAACCAATCTATACTTCAAATCTTGTAAACTTTATTTACACTCCTTAGTCTAGATGAACTTATACCCTTTTTGAGTTAACTTGGTTAGTGGAATATAAAGTTGTAAAAAAATTACAAACCTCCTATAATATCCTATTAAAACAAGGAAAATATGAATCTTAATTACTATTGTATGATGAGGTCACTCTTCCATAACCTTTTTCTTGGAAGGTTCAACTGATATTCCTTCATTGGTTATAATGTTCCCAAATAGAGAAACTTGTTTAAACCAAAATTCGCATTTTCTGAACTTTCCAAATAGCCTCTCCTTCCTCAGATTTTTCAAAATAACTCTTAGATGATACTCATGCTCCTCACAAATTTTGTAATATATCATAATATCATTAATAAAGACTACCACAAATTTATCAAGGTAGTCCTTAAATACTCTATTCATCAAAACCATAAATATAGTAGGATCATTATTCAAGTCAAAAAGAATAATAGTAAACTCATAATTACCATTTCTTGATTGGAATGCAGTCTTTGGAATATCTTTTTTCTTCACCCTCAATTGATGATAAACATATCAAAGATCAATATTGGTGAATAATTGAGCCCCATGAAGCTAGTCAAATAAATCATTAATCCTTGGGATAGGGTACTTGTTCTTCATTGTGATCTCATTAGGTTCTCTATAATCAATTCATATCCACATTTATCCATCATTATTCTTAACAAAGATAAAAGGTGATCCCCAAGGAGACACACTTGGTCAGATAAACCCCTTATCGAAAATATCTTGAAGTTTTTTCTTTAATTCCTCCAGCTCCACATTTTTCATTTTATTTGGGATCTTTGATATCGGCTTGGATCCAGGTATGAGTTCAATGGAGAACTCTGCCTCAATTTTTAGGGGAGTTCCAGGTAACTCTTCTAGAAATACATCAATGTATTCCTAAATTATGGGAACATTTTCTATTCTTATACTTTCATTTCCTTCTTCCTCCTCACTGACCATCTCTATAAATAAGGATAGGGGAGGTGCTTATTGACAAAGCTCAAGTCACAATATCTCTCCTTTGAAAATAACTATAGTTTTTCCATTCAATACTAATAATATTTTCTTGCTTTTGAGTTGATCTTATCATTATACTTCGACATCTGGCCCATCCCTAGTATAATGTCAAATTCTATCATGGGAATGACTACAATAATTGTGATGTGATTGTGATCACCAAAGTCAATACTAGAGTTTCTAAACACTATCGATGCTTGGATAATTCCTCTATGAGTATTGACTGAAAAAATATACTTAAAAAGTTTAGGGATTGATTATATATTCTTTGAAAACATTGAGTAAATAAAGGAATATGTAAAACCATAATCAAACTAAGTACTTGTTATCTTTGAGAGAACAACAAGAGTACCTTCCACCACATCATTTGGAGCCTCTACTTTAGCTTCCCAACCTTGATCCCTTTTCTTATGATTAGGTTGATGTTTATTCCCATATAATACCTTTTGATTTGAATAGTGATTGGAAAAGTGCCCAAGTTGTCCAAACTTATAGCATTGGACTTCATGTTGGGCCTGCACCATCTTCCCTTTGTTGTTAGTGTTGAGAAGTTGAGGCTTTACCTCACTATGATAGTTCCTATATATATGTTCATATCTTATACACTTGTAACATTTTCCACTCCTGAGAAATCAACTCCCTGAATGCTTCTTCCCACATTTTTTTTCATGTAGTAAGTTTCACTTTCTTTCCTCCTCTTTCATGACAAAATGTCCTCCATGAGTTTGGCTCCAAATATCTCTTCTTTTTATTGGATTTTCATAACCACTATGTCTCTATAAACTCCAGTTCAACCTTCATAGCACTCCACACTATCTCCTCATAGTTTTCATAGTCTTTATTGGCAAGATTCCTCCATAGATGGGGTCTTAAACCACTAAATAATCGATCAAACTTTCCATTAGGATCCATAACAAAGATAAATGTGTAATGATAAAGTCTTGTAAGGTTTATCTCATATCGTCCCACAGATTCATTTTCCTTATGCTTTAGCTCTGGGAATTCCTTATCTATTTTGGTTCAAATTGAATAGGGAAAATATTTATTGAAAAAGGATCCCCTGAAGTATTCCCACTCTATAGCATCAATCTCCCTTCTTTGATTTTTATTTTTAATCATTATCCACCACTTATTAGATTCTCCCTCTAAGTGATACACAGCTAGGGTGACTATATTTTGTTCCGAACAACAGATTATAGAAAATGTTTTTTCTATAGAGATTATCCATTTTTCATAAATCAATGGGTTGGTAGATCCACTTAAAGAAGGTGTTCATTGATTTATAAAAAAATAAATAGAATTTTTTTCCCTTCGAGGTGAATCTATTCTCTCAGCTTGATTCAAGTTATTTATCATAACTCAAGTTAGTTAATTTATTATTATCATGAAGTTTTTCATTTCATCTTCTATTAGAGGGTCATCAATGCATGTTCTGTTGCGCTCGTTGTTTATGTGGTTCCTCTTTTTTCCTTCTATTTTCTAAAAGAAGAAAATTTTACTGAGAAATTTGTTTCCTTTAAGAATATTATAATTCTAATGGAATTTTATTTCTTAAAACATCATGATTAAATATGTTATTCTTTAACAACAATTACATTTTATATATATATATATCCTTCATAATGGTTCATAAAAATCTTGTGATTAACCATATCCCCCAAGAGTGTCAAACAAGGAGTGCAGCAAGGATTGTTTTCATGCACTATTTTCTATTCAAATCATGATCAAAATAGTTTTTTAAGGTGTTACCCCTAGATATATGATCGGCTGCCCATGGGCATCATTAATTCCTCAGGGTGCAAGTCAAATTAAAAATTTATATGTGTCTTAAACTTTACGTAACTATTAGGGAATAGTATGGTATAATTACGGGGTTGATCCCATGAGGAGGATGTTGTTCTATGGGTGAAAGATATCTCGTCTTAAATCCTTTGCAGAATTCCTTACTAGTTGACTAAATTTTGAGAGTTTCTAACTAATTTTGGGTTTGACTTCAAGTGATTAAAGAGGGTTCGAGATCAAGTTAGAGTATCTAGATAAAGTTGATCCTAATTCTAATCTTGGTAAGGTCCTAAGTGCTTAGTCTGTGAAGCAAGTGGTAGTCGCTAGTCAACCTTGGTCTAGTATTCTAGTTCTACCAAGGATGTATCTATTCCATATTTATAAGGCTAGATACAGTCCTAGATGCATTATGTTTAGCTTCTATTGTAGAAATTTCCCTAAGCTAATGGTTATAGTCATAGTTTACTTCAATTAGGATAGGGTCATTTTCTTGATTATCTGATGGTCATGGTACAGTTGCACAAATAGTTTTTGACTGTTGGTTTATATCCCGATTACTAATCCATTTAGGTTTTCCAAGTTTAGAACTTGAGATTTAATTAAGTGTCTAGATACATCAAATCTTGATCCCTAACCCGATGAGTTTAGTTACTCATGTTGGTAATTAAATAAATAAAAGGAATATAAGAAATCATGATAACAATGCTAATGTAATTGAACATTTATTTATATGAAATGAACATCTAATAATACTTTAAATAAAATCTTAATTGAAAGGAATGAAATGGGATTGAAACAACACGGGAATTGAAGGTGTTGAAGAAAAATGAACCCACGGCTCTTTGATTGAAAATGTAAAGAAATTAAAAAAACTAAAGTGTTTAGAGATGGAAAAGAGGTGATAATTCTGAAGGGAGTATAAAAAGATAGAGAAAGATGATCCCAATGTGTCATCTAAAGTGTTATTGAACTTCTTCTTATATAGGCAGAAATGGTCACGATGTGTACTTGATCGTCACGCTGTGAACCCTTAATCCATGTTATTTTGACAAGGATCTCCAGAATGGTATGCATACCTTCTACATATTAATGATATTTTACCATGGTCATGTTGTGTAAAGGTGGTTCACAATGTGTACCCCATGTCCATCTGGTTGTTCGCATTGAATCCTCATGGCATTCTCGGCATTCGATTTGACTGGTGTCATGACGTGTAGTAGAGAGTCACGACATGAACTAGAAATTCCTCCAGTCATCATGGTTGGTCACAAATTAATCTTCACGGCTTGATGCAGGTAGTGATCATCAAGTACACGATGTGTACTTGGCTGTCACGATGTGTACTTGGCCATTTTTGTAGCTTTCTTCCTTTTTTCCATAGAATCTTGTGAAGCTCCATTTCCTAAAAAATTGGACATATACCACTTTAATTATTCATTAAATTAATGAAAAATAATGTAAAAGTGATAGTAAAATATATATATAACATTTAGGCTTATCAATACATATATTCCAGAGCTACATCCACTTGTTCATATCCAGATAGGTATTTTTTTTCTTGGAAACCACTTACTTGATACTTCACCAAAATACTAGGATGTTTTCCTTTATTTAAACTTGACCCAAGGGTTCTTCCTAAAGTTTTCAAATCCTAATTTACACAAATAACTAAACCTTACTTTGATACCAACTATTATATCCTAACTTTTTATTACATAAACTTTTCATTACATAATAAAAAACATAGGATCTTTTAAAGTTTAGTTTCTTAAAAATAAAGAACATAAAACATGAAAATATAAAAAAAAATCTAATACACTTGTAAGGATTCATCATAGTTTCATTAAAAGTAAATTAATACATCTTATAACATAGGTACATCCATAAAAGGAAAGGGGTGAGCATAAGTCCTAGTAAGGGAAGTAGTTTACATATATTTGTGAGAAATATCAATAAGAACATGAGCAATATTATTGTGGCATGAGAAATGGAAAAATAAGAATATAATAATAAAAATAACATGAATCATAACATGTAAATTTGGATACAACATTAATTATAATTTCATAACCATATCACCAAGGTTAATCACTAAGGTGTCGTAAATGAAAATTACCAAGGTTATTCACCAAGGTATTGTAAAACATGCCATCTCTAGAGATTAAATTCTTTACACAATGAATTGGAGTGACATCAAGGTGCACCATTAATATTTATTAATTAATTTTATTTAAATATATAATAATAAAACATTTCATAAACAACTCATGTAGAATAAAAATGAGTTTTATATAAAAAAATGGTGTTTCAAAAGTTCTTAAAACAGGATCATTATTTCATTTTCAACCCATGAAAATGGAATATGGGTTTTGTGTATGTTAATCCATAAATAAAATAAATTATTTTTAAATTTAGTTGAATAAACTTGTAAAATAAATATTCTTTGGTATTCATAATAAAAAAATAAAAAAGAGAACTTTTTTTAGAAGAAGAGAGGAATTTTAAGAAGTAAAATTGGCAGCATAACTGGTATAAAACATGGTTTTAAAAAAAGGTAAAATGAGTGGGGAAAAGGGTATCCAATTGATAAAACATAATTTTTAATTAAGGTTAGGATCAAAAATATTAATAAAATATATTAATTATAATAATTATAATACACATACAAAAAATGGTTCTTGAATTGAAGAGGAAGGGAGGAGAATTCCCTTACCTTGAAAAGTAAATCCTAAAACTTGAGTATTAGGACCTTGGGGGATTTATGACACCTTGTGAGGACTCATTGGGAGGTAAAACTATCATAGAATCATGTAGGATGTATTTTTAGTGAAATAAAATGGAGAAATAGGTGGTTATTTATAGTAAAAGTGTTGATTTGTTTATTAACTTCCAAATATAGGCCTTAGAAATCTAGGTTTTGGAAAATGAAAAACCATGGTATTTCCCATGGTTTTTTCCCATGGTTTTGGAAATTTGTTAAATATTTTATGTTATTTTAACCCAAAAGAACCAAACATAACATTATATTTCTTATTATGGAAAGGAAAAGAAATGGTTTCACAAAATAATATTTTTAATGTTAAAGTTTCCATGTTGGACTTTAGAAAGTAACTTATAGATTTGGAAATTGATTAAAATATATTAAAATAATTTATATTAATAAAATAAAACATTTTAGGTCATGTATTGTGGTTAAATAATTATTACATCATTATGAAATAATTATGAAGTCATTAAACATACTGAAAACCTCAAATTGTA
Source organism: Viscum album (assembly GCA_963277665.1). NCBI lineage: Eukaryota > Viridiplantae > Streptophyta > Magnoliopsida > Santalales > Viscaceae > Viscum > Viscum album. The sequence continues at coordinate 2,086,395,283 of OY728140.1, read as the reverse complement.
TTTTTATTATTCATGAAAAAATAAAGTATTTTAGAAAATTATCATTAATTAACCATAAACTAAATTCAACATGTTTATTTAAAAATGATGTTTATTTTATTATAATAATTATCTAATTATAATTATTTTAACTTTTAAATATAAAAATACTTATTTATTACAAAAATAGCAATTGAAAATGCATAGTAAAATTTATGGCACATAAAAATTTTCAATGTCATAATAAAATTATCTTATCATTTATATTTAAATAAGAGTGTTTTTATAATAAAATTTAATTAAAATAAGTACTATTCATAATACCTTAGTTTATTATAAAAAAATTATATCTTTTTTGTAAATTACAATTTGTGTCTAAAAAATCAAAATATCAAAACTATTATTAAAATAGAATTGATGGAATAACAATTTTATTTATACAAACAAATTACACTTTAAGTAAATAAGTCCTAGAAATGTAATTACTTTTTACACCCTAAGAGAAAGTTGTGTGATTATGGTAGTTTCATGGGGTTCCTTGTCTAACATCGACCGAGCGGTAATCTCTGCTAATTTGAAATTCTCTCATGGGCGATTTCATTCAAGATTAACTTATTGAATCTTGTATTAGGCTTGGTCAAGGGTGAACCCTAGTGATGATACCTCCCTCCAAATTTTTAACAAATGGGATTCAAACGGCATGACTCTACTAGTTGAGGCCATTGAATCTTATTTTTGTATCAATTTTCCTTTGTCAAATTTTACTTATAAATACTAATTATAACATTAAAAACTTTTATCAAGAGTATAGTTACCAGTGGTCATATTAACCAACATTCATATAACAGTCAAATCCAGATGGTCACATTTCCATTTATATTCACTTAATTATTAAATAGATATAGTTTTTTGTGTGTAATATAATATAACACTCATTTTTAGGAAATAAATATCATTCAAAAAGTATGAGTTGTTATAGAGGGATATACCCATGAGCCTGAGGATTTATCTCTAGGTCAAAGATTAATGGAAAATGAGATGGGGGGCCTTGACACCTCCAGTGCCTATTTTTTAGAAGACTTACAAGGGCCCCTCACTGTATCAGGTGAACAAATAAAAAATAGTAAATACATTGGTTTGGCATATGCACTATAGTAAGTCTCCATAATGTTATTCAGTTTTATAAATCTCCTAATGTACCTATCTGATTTTCATTTCCCTTTATAGTATATTCTTCACATTCCTCCCTCAAGAGTTCTGGCACTAATCCTTCAAGGAATATGGGGAACATTCCATATGAGGCATAGTCTTGCACTAGTGAGTCCATTCCTTTGATAAGAGAAGTTCCAAGAGACATGTTTGCATCTATTCCCATTACTGTAGAGAGGGAGGAGGATTCTAGTAGTGTCATATACACATTATAAGTTATCATTTACCAATCATTGACTTTTGTTCCTTATGATATTTCAAATCTACCACATATACTGGAGGACCCTATGACCACCTCCACTAGTCTTGTTACCATCCTACAAGGGGATGACAGGAACCCCAAACCTTCCAAAGAAAGTGATATAGCTAATCATAATTCAGTGGGGCCTAAAAATGTTGTGCCTACTAAAAATGCATAGGGTGATACTGATGGTAGAGCCAATTTGGTTCATGATCCCAATGTCTCATATACCCACAATAGTGAGGATGCTGAGAGGCTTGGAGTATTATATAATTAAACAATATAAGAAGTTTATCAATATATTAATATTCCTATCTTCTTATAGGAGTTTAGAGACTTCAATAAGGAATTGTATGGACAAAATTTTTCTCTATATTATGTTTTCAAACATGTCTATCCTCATTATGTTTGATGAATTACATAAAAGATAGGATTTTATATATTTTTATATAGAAAACATCACCAAGTTGATTCATGACCAGGGTGTTGAGGTCCATCCCACTCTTATTGTAGGAGTAATAGTCTTGGGTCCTGAAGTGGGGGATCCTTGTGAGCCTTCCATCCCAAGCCCTGAGAAAACTTAGAAGGATGTTCCTCATCAGTAAATCCAGATTCAAACCACTAAGGGCAAGGATATTAATGAGGAATCAAACCAAGAAACTAATCTATCAATGTGTGAGTTTCATAAACTACTTTGATCACCTTTTTTCCTCTCTCTTTACTATCTCCCAATGTTAAAGACTAATTCATTTATCTTTCAATGTCATCAGTTTCAGTGGCCACATCCAAAGGGGAGGCCTCCACCCCAACTCACCTGACTGTGAAATGTGAGGGTGATGTAACTATGGGAAGGGAAATGTGATTTTATTCTATAAGAGAAATAATTCATGAGTACACCTATCCTCCTAAGACAAGCTACATAGGAATCCAGGGGGCTTGGGATGCTTTTTGAGCATACTATCTATTCATATAGTAGGACATATGGGATTTAGTCTTGAGGAAACCTATGGAGGGTCTACTATCAAAACTCTATCAGCTCCATATCATGTTTAGTATATTGAGGTATGGTGGATTTGATTACCACATGGTCCACCTTATTGTGAATGAGATTATTCACCAACAGGATCAAGAGCATGAGTCGCAATAGCTCCTTATCAAAGAAAGAATGATCACTAAAACTGATGATCTCTGAGCTACATTATCACAGGAAAAACTCAACCACACTAGGAAATTGGAAGGTTGAAAGCAATGGATTGATGAGAAATACCTTCAGATATTGCACCTCTAACAAGATATGGATATTACCATAGGGGAGCTCGAATAACTTCACCATTATTTAGAAGAGGTATAGTCTAGAGGAAAGAATATTATCGCAAACAAAATAGAGGATATTGACCTTACTAATAGGTTGAGACTAGCTAGCTAGACAATATTTGATAGGCTATTGATAAGGCTCGAGATACCCTTCATAAACTCAAGATTTATTTTTATGGTATTTTGTAAAATATGACAGAGAGGATCTAACTTTTGGATAATCCTCTAACATTTTCTCCAAAAATGGAATGAATTTTATTCCCAAAAATATATATCTTTATCCCATTTTTACCTTGTAAATATAACATAACACTAGATATGGTTTATTTAATTAAACTTACTTATGTCAATGTGTTGTAATCAAAATTATTGGAATAGGAGGGTGATCTAATTTTTGCCTAGGTATTTTCACCTAGATACCATAGTTCAAATGTTTCTATAATCATGTAATGGATCCTATGAACTTTTAGGTCTTTTGTATCACTTTCCTAATTTTTTTATTAATTTAGATATGAATAATACTTAGTGTGTGTGACTTTTATTTTTCTTTTACCACCCATTGTGGGTTTTCAACCTAAAAAAATTATTCCCCTTTCTTTTCATTTCTCAAAAAAAAAGTCATAAACCATGTGGAATGCATGTCCAGTGAGTTAAAACTCAACACTTTCCTAGGGTTTATTTTTTTTGTGTTAAACCTGGTGATTAATATGTCCCTTTTCATGGTAATTTTAGATTCTTTCAATCTGAACTAATTCAATTGGTTTTCTAGGTCGAACAACTTCACCCATGATTTGTGGTAGTGACAACTCCAGCGTGGTTTTCTAGCCGAGAATGTTCCAAAATTCTTCAGGTATGAGGACTAAAATATTAAGTCATGATATTTTGATTTCTATATTTAAAGAAATGATATGGAAAAATTACAAAGTAAATTACCATGTTTCATGTTTGAAAAGTGGTTTTTAGTATGATGTTGTTGAGGATTATGAATATAGAAGAGGTTTCTCCTGAGGATGAAGGTTCCTTTGGTTGAAAGGCCTTTCTAGGGAGACCTATGTAAATCCATATTGGGGTGTGTAATTCATAGTTAAAATAAATGTGTCTTCTAGTATAATACATTCTATTATCTATATACATGGGGAGTTTATGAGGATCCATATTTCTCAAGACCATGGAGAGTGTTTTGTGAATGTAATGTATCTAAGAATGAAAGAGGCATCTCAGTCTCCACTATCCATGGATGAGAACCCCCCCCCCATACAAATTTTATTTGTATATAAAGAATGAGGAATTATTCTTTGACTAGGATATTACAAAGAAGGGGTCTTGGAATAAATTTAAAACTTATTTCCCATATCAGGGTTGTGTCTATGAATAGAGGAACACACATTATTTGGATGATATAGCGGTTGTGCCTAGAATGGAGGATCTAGGAATCGCTATGTGTCTCATTAATATGATAATCAATCCATATGTGGTTCTTGGTAACCAAGTCCCCATATTTATCTAACTTGAATATAGAGAGGGAATTTTTCTTGATATTTTTTTGGGCCTTTGATGAGGGATCCAGGTGTTACTATGTGTCTTGATGAAATGAGAATCAAGACACAAGTAGTTCTTCGGGGTGATGTGGTGTATGACTGACACTAGAAGGAAAGGATCCTCCTGGATAAGGTTTTAAGCATCATGTAGTTTAATTTTTTATAACCAGTACATGGATCATGTAGTTTAACGTCTTATATAAAGGACATTGAGTGATTCAATATAAGTTTGTTTAGATTTGACTAAAAGATTAGTGATTTTCCATTTTATGGTAATATGACCAATAATGTTCCATCATTTTTCATTTATGAGGAGGGAAAGTTGTAAGCCTCAATCTAGGGACTTTTGGATCTAGAAAGTGATCTGGGATAGGCATGTAGGGAATGACCACTGAGCATGTCTGAAAATCAGTGTCCTACATGATGTTTTTAGGGATTACAAAAATATAAAAGGTTTCTATTGAGGATGAATGTTCCTCTATTTGATAGACCTCCTAGGGGACAATTATAAAAATATAGAATAGGGTGTATCAATGCATAATCAAAACAAAGGTGTCTTATGGTATCATAAATTCTATTACCAATGGTTGGGGAAAGCTTATGGAAATCCATATTCCCCCAAATACAGATTTTGATTTTCATAAGGAAGTTTTTTGAGTATGAAAGGACAATTGTATGCCAAAATCAACCAAGAATGTAGAAAATGGTTCTTATGCAGGTCTGATGTAGAGTCATGTGTTTTTCAACTAGACTAAGATGTGAAGGTTTTTGAACTTTTTGAATTATTGAATAGGTTATTTTTAAAACTAAGACTTAGAATGGAATTCCGAGAGTTGTAACCTTTAAAAATGATATTGTTGAACTTGGGTGAAGGTCCGGGAACTTTCCTAGGTTTCTTGAGGAGTTTTGGGAGTTCTGGACTGGGAAATATTGTTGGAACCATGACCATTCTATGTAGTAAATAGAGTATGGTTTGTGTTTTTTTTTTCAATCCTCATTGGAAGTTCATAATGTTTTCTAGGAAAGGGATCATACAATTCAAGCAGACGACAGTACTAAAGGTGGCACCATTTTCTAGTGTTTGCCAATTTTTTGGTCCTAAAAATCGTAAAATGGAGAGATGTGTTCTTGGAAAAGGAAGGTGTGCGAAATATTGGAGTGGTGCGCGAAAATCATGGAATGTGCAATAAACTGTTCTTTCACAGAATAGTGAAATCATGTTGGATTTTTCACATAAAAGGTGTTTCGGGATCAGAATGATGAAAAATGGCACAAATGCATGAGATGTGTGAAAAATCAAGAGTTTTACGTGGAAAACAGTTACTGCGTGAAAATCATTGCACATAGAATGATAGGTTTTTGCGTGACACAGTGATTTTTGCATACGAGGGTCGGCGATGCCTATAAATAAGAGGTGAATCCCCTCATTCGGCATGGATGAAGACTTAGAGAAGATTCGAGTTTTGATGCGTGTAAAAGTTGTACAAAAAGGTAGTTTCGTGGAAAAGTTAAATTTGCATGAAAAAGTTAAAAGTTTCACATAAAGGGTGTTTTTGCACGAAATATTTTCCACACAAAAAGAAAATATTGCAGGAAAAATTAAGATCTTGCACTCACAGGTTAGGTGTTGTGTGAAATTGTTAGTATAGGTTGAATACATGTTTTGAATATTCATTTCAGTGGTTCAATGCTTTCAAGTGCATCAATTCAGGACTTCGATGCAAGAAGTTTCTCATGCTGAGTAGAGACAATGACTTCAATGAAAATCAAATGAAGTGAACTTCAAGTTGATAAACTGAGTTTGACTTCTCTCAAGGTAGTGTGCTAGGGGGAGTCAAGGGAAGTGATATGAGGGATGTAGTGAGCTCTCCCTGAACCATTGTAAAGGCAGTGTTCCTAGAACAGAGTGACTGTGACTGAACCTTGTAATCCACCAACTAGTGAAGATTAGTTGATTTAGTTAAGACTGAAACACTTTCAACGTATGCTCCTTAGACGTAGCCCTTTGTGGTGAACCAAGTAAAAGTGTTGTGTCATCTCCCAGATTTTATTTGTTTGACAGATTTAACAAGTTCCTACTAACGTGGGAATAAGATCCATAACCTTAAAAAGAAAAATTTGACACCCTAATTCACCCCTCCCCTCTCAGGGTGTTCTGGGGTCTTTCAAGTGGTATCATAGGTAGATTGCTAGTGCTTGATCTTTCTCATACCATCATGGAGAATCCATCCAGTTTCAGGGGAGTCCCCGTCTTTGACGGAAGTAATTTTTAGATTTGGAAGAACATAATGATATCTCATCTAATATCCCTTAGAATGGAAACCCTATTTTCCACTATTCAAGGAATACAAGTTACTGATCCAACAGGGATGGCTACGACTGATGCAGACAAGAAAATTATTGATGCAGATTCTAAAGTGTAGAATACTCTCACCGCATCCCTTTTTTATCAGATCTATATAAAGGTGATGAGTTACACCTTAGAAAAGTCCATATGGGATAAACTTGAAAATATTTATGAAGGAGATAGAAAATTGAAGGAGGTGAAACTACAAGTCTAGCACAATAGGTTTGATGATTGGAAGATTCATCCTGATGAGAATGTAGACTCCTTCTTCAATACAATTACTGAATTGGTTGGAGAAATTCGGGTTCTAGGAGAAGAAATAAAAGACGTTGATATTGTAAATAAAATATTGAGAATACTTCCACCCATGTACAATGAAAAGGTTTCATCCCTTGAGGAAATAGATCTTTCCAAAATTTCTATGGATGATCTGTTGAGCAGCCTGGTAGAATATGAAATTAGAGTCAAACCAAAAGATTCTACGACTCGAGTGATCAAGGAAATGGAATTCAAAGCCATAGAGAAACTAGAAATTTCAAAAGATAGTAGTGGTGAAGACAATGAGGAAAAATAAATTCTTTCTCTCATTGATAAGAATTTCTAGATGAGAGAAATTCAAAGGTAAATTACCTATATATTTCTTTCGTTGTGGAAAATTTGGGCACATTTCCTCTCAATGCTTAAGAAAGATTGATGATGAAGATAGCAAAGCTGAAAACATTGATAAGCCTCAGAAAAGTTTTTTTCAAAAATGTATACTTCAAATCTAGAAATAAAGTATCAAAGAAGAGTTTTTTTCTGTGAAAAAAAATATGATGATAATGAATTCTATGAAGAAGAAGAACCAGAATTTAAAACTGGAAACCATGCTTCCATGATGGCCACTATTGAAAAATTAGTACCATCAGAAGATAATTATGGAGAAAATCAGTTAAAAATAATGCCAATCCCGAGTTGCAACTTAAGAATTATGTTAGTAAGATTAAGATTAAATGTAATATTTTCAATAATTAGAAATCAATTGTAGAATAATCATCTAAATATGTTGATCAGTTTGAAGCTGAAATAGAATGACTGGAAGAATTTGTGAAAGTACAGTCTAAAATCCTTGAAAGAACTGATGATGTAGTGGATCTGAAGCTGAGAATTTAATAGCAGGAAAAGGTCATCAATGACCTCACCTCCAAATTGGAATAAAATTCCAAGATGGCTGAGGGTCTTGAAGAGAAAGTTGTTACTCTTGGGAGTAAACTTTAGAGTGAATCAATTTCAAAACAATAAAGGAAGAAAATATAGTTTGGAAGGTTCTCATATTCTAAGTTGTTTGAGAGAGAAAAATAGGGTTCTAATGGAGTTGAAAAGATTTTGAATTATCAAAGACCCACTTACATGAGAAATAGTGGAATCGGTTGTGAGGATGAATTGTCAAATGCTACAAATAAAGGTGTCCAAAATAAAGACAAGATGAAAGTGGGTTATGTGGAAAATTCACTTGAAGTACTCAAAAAGAAACCCCTAATTCAATCTGAAAGAATAACATAAGACTATCCTCGAGACTCCAGGAATAAGAGGCAATCAAACTATTATCCCATGGAAGAAGGAATGAGTATTAACATAAGTGAGAATACATTTCCTCTCATGAAGAGTTAGTTTTGTGGATATCTGGGCCATATAATGTTCTATTGAGAAGAGGCAAGAATCTATTTAAATGGAGAAGATATGAGAGTTCAATAAAGGAGAAAAAAATTGTATCCTAATTATTTTAGAAGAAACAATTTCTATGGATATTGTTTTTGTTGTTCTAACTTTGGTCATAAGGCCATTGATTGAAGGTAGAGGGAGGACATGGACACCTAATACTAGAGTCTGAGACAAGTCAAATCTCATCAACAAGACAATGTTGCTCTTACAAATAGGTTTGATCCTCTGAAATAAGATTTCAACTATAAAGAACCCATGTACACGGAAGAGATAATTAAAAGTCCATCAGTGTCCTACACTCAATCTAATGTCTCATGGAAAGAAAAGAAGAAAATTGAGAAATCCAACCTTGCAGAGGTATCCCTAAAAGCTACAAAAAGCAGCAGCACCTGGATTCTGGATAGCAGTTGTTTGTCTCATATTATAGGTAATGTAGGCATGTTAACAGATGCCAAGAGGAGGGTTGATGGAACAGTTTGGTTTGGTAATGATTGAGCTCTAAAAATCAAAGGCAGTGGAAGTACTAAACTAGCTAATGTAGATCTAAAGAAAACTGAAGTCCTTTATGTGTATGTCCTAGGTCATAATATCCTCAGCATCATTCAACTCTGTGACTCATGACTTAGAGTTACTTTTAATCAGAAAGGATTCACTATCAAGGGAAAGACAAGAAATTCACTTATGAAGGGATGCAGAATAGAAGGAAACCTATATTAGGTTAATAGTAAATAAAATACTTGCTACATGACTATTGAGGAAGAAAATGACTTGTGGAATCGGAGATTGGGGAACATCAATCAATGAGACATGGAGAAAATATCAAAACTAAATATTTTCATAGACATTCCCAACATAAAGTGTGAATGTGAAAATTCTTGTGATGCTTGCTTAGAGGGAATCTAGTCTGCAGTTCATATCATCCAAAGATTAAAAGGGAATCTCATCTTCTTGATCTAATTCATACAGACGTATGTATCCCGATAAATGTTGTTGGAACTCATGAAAAAAGGTACTTAGTCTTTTTCATATATGATTACAGTATAATGTCATGTGTAATGGTTATACAAAGGAAATGAAAAGTGATTGACTGCATGAAAACATATCGTCGAATCGCCGAGAATGACACTGGACGAACAATCAAAGTGTTGTGATCTAAAAATAGAGGGGAATACACGTCCATTGAATTTGAAAATTACCTGGAGAAGCATGGGATACAACATGAGGTATATTCTATGATAACTCCATATAAAAATGGAGTTGTTGAGCGCAAGAATCAACAGGTGAACAACATGGAAAGAACTATGTTTATTAAGATTCGTATTCCACGTCATTAATGGAAAGAGGTCATTCAAGCTACAGTGTATATTCAAAATCTAATAGGGATTTATATGGTTGAGAAAAAGACACCATATGAATTGTGTCATGAAAGGAATCCCTCTTTTAAATACTTTCATGTTTTTAGAAGTAAATTCTTCATCATAAAAAAAAGAAGGAAATCAAGGTATGTATGGTGACAATTCATATGAAGGAATTTTCCTTGGATACTCAATGAATAGAAAATCCTACAAGTGTTTCAACAAGAACTTAGGAAGGATTGTGGAAAGAAGTGATATTAAGATCATTGAAGAGAAAATCACAAATGACTCAAGGATTTCATATGCTGATGTGATAGAAAATGAAGAAGAAAGTGAATGTGAAGTAAATGAAAATACAGAAATAGAGGAATGTGTATAAAACACTCCGAAGTCACATCATGATGTTGACTTAGAAGAATAATCTGAAGAGGAAACCTTGGATGGAGAGAATACGTTTGAATCTCAAATGATTAATTAAAGATAAAAAATTGGTCAATCCAACATCATTGGGTATTGGACTACACCCACAAAAACAAGGAGAATGGGGAATAACACACAATCTATATTTCTGTCAATTGTGGAACCATCCACATTTAAAGAAGCTAAAAAGGATGAATCATGGGTGAAATCCATGAATGAAGAGTTAGATCAGATTGACAAGAATCAGACATGGGATCTAGTCAAGAGACCCAAATGTCACAATGTGATTGGTACAAAGTGGATTTTCAGGAACAAGTTTGATGATCATGGAAGTGTTATCAGAAACAATACATGACTAGTATGTAAAGGATATTCACTGATTAAAGGTGTAAATGTTGAATAAACCTTTACTCCAGTGGCTATACTGGATTCAATCATTCTTTTTCTTTCCATGTAAATCCAAATAGGATATAAAGTATATAAAATGTATGTTAATACAACATTCTTGAATGGTGTTCTCAAAGAAAAAGTCTGCATCGAACAACCAATGGGTTTTCTTCTTGGTACTGATGAAATAAAGGTTTGTAAACTAAAGAAGGCCCTCTATGGCTTAAAGTAGGCACCACGAGCATGGTATTCCCAGATGGATTCTTATCTCAAGAAACTGGAATTCAAAAGAGGAGTATATCACAATCTCTATGTGAATAATTCTACAAAAGATCAGTTCATGGTTCTAGTTTATGTTGATGAAATTATATTTGGCGGCAGTAGGCATAAATTAGTGGATGAATTTTCCAATCACATGAAATCATAATTTGAAATTTCTATGATTGGGGAGATCACATATTTCATGGGGATACAGGTGATTCAAAATAAGGATTACACTTTCATTTATCAAGAAAAGTATGCAAGAGAGCTGCTGAAGAAATTTAATATTCATGACTCCAAACCAATGTCAACTCTGATTGCAGTTGGAAACAAACTTGGAAAGCATGGGGATGGGACCTATGTAGATCCCACCATGTATAGGAGGATTATTGGAATCTTACTATACCTAATGGAAACACAGCCTGATATTTTCTTTGCAACTTTATTAGAGGCCCAATTTCATAGTAATATGAAGGAAGCAATATGAAAACAGTAAAAAGAATCATGAGGTACATTAAAGGTACTCATAATTATGGTTTATACTTTGATATAGGAATGGATAGTGAATTATCATCATTTTCTAATGCTGACTGGGATGGAGATGTAGTAGATAGAAAATCCAACAGTGGTGGAGCATTCTATATTGGGCAGAAATGTGATGGATGGTTGAGCAAGAAATAGGAAAGTACTTCTCTAAGTACTACTAAAGCTGAGTATATCTCTGCTACAAAGGAATGAACTCAACTATTATGGATAAAGAAAAAACTGATATATATTGGTGATGAGGTGAAACAACCAATGGTGATTTACTGTGATAACAAGAGCACGATTGATCTTACGAAGAATCCTGTTTAGAATTCTCATACAAAACATATTGAAATCAGATATCACTTTATTAAGGAAAAAATTGAATAAGGAGTTATTAAAATGGATCATGTGGGAACTGATGAGCAAGTGGTTGATATCTTAACCAAGCCATTATCATCGGCTATGTTTTAGAAACATCATTTGAACCTTGGTGTTCAACCACCTCTCATTGCATAAGGAGGTTACGAAATTTCCCTCTCCCCAGTTATGTTAACTATTTTTAATTTTTTTGTGTATGTGATGCAGGTTTATGGGGGAGACACTATCTTGGGGTGTTTTGAGCTGTAAAATGAACAGATACCAGTCTTTGGGTTTATTTTCAATGGGGGAGAAGGAATAAATTCAGGACATGTAATGGTTCTGTGACATGATGATAATTTAGGACATGTAATGGACATGTAATGCTTCTATGACATGATGATAATTTGGTGATAGGAGGATAAGGAATACATTGAACATGTAATACTTCTATGAAATGATGAGAATTCGGTGTTAATAGGAGAAAGAATATATTCAAGGCATGTAATTTTTTTGTGACACAGTAAGAGAATAGATTGGGCATCTTTAAGAATTCAAAAACATGGAAACTCAATTCAAGACTCCCCTCTTGTTTTCTAAACTAAGAATTTCTCACATAGACTTAGAGTGTTAGCTGAGTTGATTCTTGTGTTTCAGGTTTTGCTTATGGCTAGTGCTCTATTAAATTTATCTGGTGATTGCCAACAAACCCAAAGGGGGAGATTGTTGCAACCATGATGGTTCTATATAGGAAATGGAATATGGTTTGTGTTTTTTTTCAATCCTCATTAGAAGTTCAGAATGTTTTCTAGGAAAGGGATCATACAGTTCAAGCAGACAATAGTACTGAAGATGGCTCTTTTTTCTAGTGTTTGCCAAATTTTTTGGCCCAAAAATCGGAAAATAGAGAGATATGTTCTTGGAAAAGGAAGGTGCGCAAAATATTGAAGTAGTGCGCGAAAATCATGGAATGTGCGCTAATTTTTTTTCACGGAATATTGAAAGCATGTTGTATTTTCCATGAAAAATGTGTTTTGGGATCAAAATGCTGAAAAATGGAAAAGGCATGAGCTGCATGAAAAATATGGATTTGTGCTCAGAAAACGGTTCCTGCATGAAAAGAATTTCATGCAGAATGAGAGGTTTTATGAGACATGGTGGGTTTTGTGCAAGGAGGTCGGTGACACCTATAGATAAGAGGTGAACCCCATTATTCAGAATGGATGAAGACTTAGAGAAGATCTGAGTTTTGATGCGTCTAAAAGTTGCACGAAAAGGGAGTTGCATGAAAAAGTTAAAGTTTCGTGAAAAAGTTAAAATTTTCATGTAAAGATTGTTGTTGCATGAAATATTTTCCACAAGAAAATAAAATCTTGCATAAAAAAGTAATATCTTATGCACACAGGATAGGTTTTGCGCGCAATTATCAGTATAGGCTGAATACATGTTCTAAATATCTGGTTTAGTGGTTCAGTGATTTCAAGTTCATAAGTTCAGGACTTCGATGCAAGCAGTGTCTGATGATGAACAGAGATAAAGACTTCAATGCAAACATACTGAAGTGACCTTCAATTTGATAAACTTATTTTGACTTCTCTCAAGGTAGTGAGCTAGGGGGAGTCGAGGGAAGTGATCCAAGGGATGCAATGTGCTATCCCTGAACCATTGTAAAGGTAGTGTTCCTGGAATATAGTGACTATGACTAAACCTTTTAATCCACCAACTAGTTAATATTAGTACATTTAGATACGATCAACACACTTTCGGTGTATACTCCTTGGATATAGCCCTTTTTGGTAAACCAAGTAAAAGTGTTGTGTCATCTCCTTGATTTTATTTGTTTAACAGATTTAACAAGTTCCTGTCAACATGGGAACAATATCCACAACTTTAAAAAGAAAAAGTTGACACCCTGATCCACCCCACCCCTCTCAGGGTGTTCTAGGTCCTTCAAATATATGTTTTAAAGGACCTATAGATGGTGCATGGTTTTTTTGAAAACTTTGTGGCCCATAGTAGTAACCGTGCATCTTGTTTCAGGTGGACAGAGTCTTCCACGCAATCTATGCATGGTTAGGCTAACAATGAGGATTAAATCATGATAGGGGAGTTTCTTAAAAAGGGGGGTGTTTCACATTTGGTTCATGGTCTACCAAACCGGGCATCTTAAACCAAGTGGGGTGCCTGTGTACCCAGTAAAGGGCGCACAGTCTATTAAACTATGCGGCCCAAACCATGCATGGTGTTCTATTTTAAAATTTGTTTTATTTTAAATTAAATTAAAATAAAATAAAAATAAAAACACAACCTCACCCTCTCTCCCCTATAACCCGATCATGATGCACCCTAGGGGGTTCCCTTTCGCCACGCGCTTGACACCCCTCCTCAACACCTCCTCGGATCTTTGTTTTTGTCCGTATCTCTCATGATTTATCACACGATTCTTCATGGTAAGACCTCTCCTCCCTTATCCTCCCTTTTCTCGACTTCATTTTGTCCTATCCATCACCCCATAAGGTTTGGACGAACCCTAGGTCTTTTGGTTTGAATTAATTTTGTTTTTCCTTCGATGTTAGGTTATGCGGGAGATCTCTCGGGACATGTCCATGTGTGTTCCAACAACCGTTATCGAAGGCGAAGTGGTTCAGATCAATTTGGTTCACCTCCACCATTCTAGGTGATATTACTTATCCATTCCTTGGTTTTTCACCCTCTAAATTAGGGTATTTATGTGTTTAAAGGTTTTTAGTATTTATCTTGTAGCAAGTCGGACTTCGTTGTGTGATTTCAAGTCACCAATTATAAGATGACTCATCTACATGTGCATAAATAAGTATGTGTGTGTGTGTGTGTGGGTTCCTATGTTATGTGTATAATCATCCATGGCAGTTAATATACATGTGTGTGGATAAGTGTTCCCATGTATATATATGAAAATAAATACATAGGTGAGTGGATATGGGTATATTCATATAAGCATATATGTAAGGATCCCTTTATACATGTTCATGGCCATGCGGGTATGTTCATAGGGTATAGGTTTCCTTACATGTGTGTGAATGTGCATATATTCTCAGTGGGGGAGCAGTAGCTTCTAGTTAGAAAAAACCAAGAGTTGAGTGTTTGGCTTGGTTCCACCCTGAGGTAGGGTCCCTTTCCAAGTCCTCAAATTTTATAAATTCTTTAATAAACGTCTTATTGTACTTTTCTTAGAATTTAATTCATTGGGTGAATTATTTATATTAAATTCCTCTTAAATGTGAATTTATCATGTTTCATGATTTAAAATGCTAAATTTAATAAATTATTTGTGTGATAATAAATATCATGTTTTTATAATAAAACCCATCCATGGAGGTGCTTTGTCTTCAAGATAAAAGTATTGAATATATTTTTATGCTTGCTTGGATTTTTTTATTGATATTTCTTTATTTCCTTGTTTTTACGTTTGAAATATGACATGTTTAGGACATGAACCTTAATGGAATTAGAAAGAAAAAGTTTTACTTTTTAAATGATTAAAGAACCAAGGAATTTTCTAAGTGTTTAGATCATTTTTAGATTGGAATTACCCATGTAGGTGATTTCCTTTTTTCCTTTGACACCTCCTAAGAAACCATTGGAGACTTATAAATACAACTGACACATTTTGGTAAATTTAATGAGTTGAATTAAGTGAAATTATTAATGCATGATGATTAACCTTCAAATGAGATTATTAAATTATTTTGAATGAATTGAATTTTATTAACACCTTGGGTGACACATGTATTCTCAAGTAGGAATTCCATGGATAGACTCAATGGTTTATCATACTTATACCTTGGGTGATACATGGATTCCCATGTAGGAATTCCATGGATGGAATAAAGTTCATAAATGAATAATAGGTTTCATGTTATTAGCACCCCTTACCATGTTAATGGAAGGTAGCGGAGTGAAACTTAATTATTTAATATATCTTAAATGGATTAAATGAATGGTTGTGAGCTATTATTCCTTATAAAACTAATGAAAGGCAAGGCTTGAACCAAATGGACTTATCAATTAATTTTATCTTGATTAAATGGTTGCATGATACTTGTCCTTATTGCACTAATGAAAGGAAAGGCTTGAACCAAGTGAAATATTAAGTGACCTAATTATCAAATAGGAATGTCCTGACATGATATCTCCTTGGATTCTTATCAGGGAATTCCTTGAGTACTCAGGAACCCCATTCAGATTAAAGTATGTGTCTTTCTTATGTTGAGACTAACGTAGATCTTGATCCTTGTATATTCTTATATGACCAGTATGACACCATAGGATACCTCACATAGTATTAAAGTATGCCTTGGATACACTCCTTGGATATAGCATTGAAAAGTAGGTTCCATAGTTAAACCTCATAGGGTTCAGTCACTTATTTTCCCCATTTTACCTTGGATGTTCACCTTGGATTCATTAGGCATGTTATTATGAAATGACTTGGACTATTCTCATTGGATTACACTCTTAACCTTAGTCATGCTATAGTTATTACTGAGTTGGTGACCCTTGAGGTCTACGTCACCTTGGTTGTTACCTTGGGACTTCACTAGTAGATATCATTATAGGTTTCCTTGTTAAATATTGGAACCTTCTCTATTGTTAACAGGTGACTTATTTATAAACTAGTCATAATCAATTAATGAACTTGTTAAATGTTCAGACACTAGCCAAGGGCCAAAGCAGGTATAGTTGTTAAGTGTCCCATAGGAACCTGGATGAGTGATGTTATTTATTTTATTTGTTATTATTCTGCATACCTTCACACTATTTAATTTATATTACACTATTGAGATTGGGCTAGACTCTGGTGGGTGTTGGCCTACTAAGATTTATATCTCACACCCTGCTTGGGTAACCTTGGTACCCAAGTAAACCTTATATTTGTAGGACCTAGGTTGTTTGTTGTGTTATTTATACCTGGACTTAGGAGAAAAGGACCAAGCTAGAGCTCAGGATACTCAAGAAGATCACATGTGGGGATTTTCTATCCTTTCCTTGCTTTTGTATTGTATTGGGAAGCATGTTTTACCTTTTACTGCTTTCATATATGTATCATCGCCATTTCATGCATTCATCTGTTGTGTAAACTAGAATTGGACACTTTTATTAAATTGAATATAATAATATGTCTTTCGTGGCTTTATCATTGCTACTTACTACTTCCATTATTGATTGTTATTTACTCTATTATATAGTTGTGAAACTCTAATAAGAGGATATAGTCTCCCCCCTATCACCTCATGAGACCCTCGCTGCTAGTTAGTAGCCTCTGGAAAACGGGAAGGCGCGCTTGAGGCCATGTGGTGATCGGTCCGGCCACTGTCTTAGTGGTGACTCGGGTCAGGATTTTTTAAAGTGGTATCAGAGGGAGATTAATTTTTTTTCCTTTGTTTTACTATTTTGGTTGGTATACAGGAGACTAAGAATGTTTCGATGCTTGTTTAATAGTTGTTCTTGGGACTGATCACCCCACATATGGAAATGATCAAGTGGCCAGGTCTAGGAATTGTTGTTCATGGTGTTTGTTTTTATAGTTGATATAATTTCACCTTGAGTGACTGGTGTAATTTCCACTGCTTATTGGTTTATGAGTTTATGGTATTTTTACTCCTGGCCTCATATAGAAATAAATCTTCATTGCATGCATCATATAGGCACATAGGAAATTCACATTCCATGCATAGTTCCATGCCATGTAGTTGCATTTTATTTTTCCTACTGATTGGATTGTGTGCCTTGATTTTCATGCCATGATTATATTTATACCTATTTAGGTAATTTATTAGCATGCCTTCTATTTTTACTTCTTGTTATACCATGCTTCTGTGATTTCATCATGTTTCTATGTGTCAACTAATTGTAGTGACATGCTTTTGATATATGTAAATGGTTACATGGGCTAAGTTTATTGGTTGTGGTTATGAAGGGATCCAGTTTTTAGTTATAAGGTGTATGGTAGCCTTATATCTAGAAAAAAGTAACCCATGTATTCAAACCATTGTAAAATTCTATAAGAATTAAAATGATAAAGTAAGTTGGTTTTAAATAAAGGGAGCCAAATTCCAAACTGTAAAGTGTATGGGTGCTTTTCAGGTTGGTATATGTTCATCCATATAAACTGGACTGTTGTATTTTATCATGTTAAATTTTGAAATTAGTTTTGTTTTGATTGATGGGATCCAATTTTCAATCCAAGAAGTGTATGGGCACTTCATGAATTGGGAAATGGAACCCCATTTTAAAGTGTAATGGCATGCAGTATCTTGAGATGTTTATAAATGTGAAAGTTGATTATTTTTAACTTGAAATGAATTGTTTAAATGATTAAATGTAAAATCAGACCCAATTAGGCCAGTTGGGGAATGTTTGTACGAGATGACATGATATGGGTGTATGAAGTTTTAATGACATGACAATTGATATTGGGTTTCATTTTGATGAATCCAGGTTGGTTAAAATGGGACCCTTGTAGGTCTCTTTGTCTATTAAAAATGAATTTAGATGGTAAATTTCCTATTTATTATGGGATTTTAATAAATGTTTAATGGTTAAAGGGGGGTTTTATAAAACTTTCCTATTTTTTCCTTAGGGTGTTGGTTAAAATCAAGTACCTTGTGATTTGTTTTGAAAAATGATACTTTATTTTTTGAATAAATATTTTGATGATTAAAGGTTAACTATGATTAAATATAAAGGGTATGGAAATGGAACATGTAGTGGTGTCCCTAGTTTAAAACCCTCGTGTAAGGGTAGTTTAAGCTTGTTTGAGTTACCTTGGAACAAAACCTTTAGAAATAACTTAGATGATCAGTTTTTGTGCTTAATAACTTTTTTTGGCATGAACCAGTGTTAGGTTTTATTCATGTACTTCGTAAGGGGATGTCCCATGGTAAGTATCACCCTTATAATTTAAATTTCTTTCTAGTGTTGTGAGATTTTTGATGTTTAGTTTCTTTTTCCCTAGTAGGAATTTCAGTTTTAAAATGACACCCTTTTTCAGATGGGTGGTCATGTCTTTCTTTGGCTTTTGTTGTGGGTGTGAGCATTGAGAAATGCTTGGTTTCAGTAGTTTAGACATGCCTTAGGCATGGTTAGTTTCTTCATAGGTCATATTACCCTTTATTATTCTTATAAATAGATGAATGGTTATAGAGACATCTGAGATAATGTTTGTATGAGGAAATAGGACTCTAAAATGAATCTCTTATGTTGTTTAGTACAGTCTCGAGTCATCTTCATAGTAGAGTGGCATGGTGTTAAAGAATATGTTTCATCCCAATGCTCGGGATGGATTTTGGAATAATCGAGAGTTTTAACACACTGATCTCATTTTTTTGACCTTCTTTGTATGCTTTGACAATGTGATCATGGCTCAGAAGAGTGCCACACACTCATTTAAGTTGTTTTGATCTAGCACACTTATGAGTGGATATTTTTATTTTCTTTTTCAAAAAGGAAATATATAAGGTGGGGAGTGTCATGTTGAACATGGTAAATGTGTCCTTCCATGTATAAGAAGCACAAAATAAGGAGTACCATTTGCAAATGGTCGATATTACTTGAATGTCCTTGAGGCTTGCAAGTTTTAATTATGTTTTAGTGCTTACTCGGTAGCACGATGACGATGAGGTTTATTGTGTATGAAACCTCGAGAAAACACCATTGGTCTTGGAAGACTTAAGTGGTTAAATCTAGAGAGATCATGGAATTACTTGGTTAATAAATTCTTGTGTTCGATTAAGTGTTGGTGCATCAGTTGGTGAAGCTAAGCTTCTTCCTTGAAGTCGACCAGTTGTGGTTTGACTATTTTTCCTTCCAGTAGTTGGGTGTGTTTGACTAGAAACTATTTCAACCCTCTTCGTGTGCTCTTCTTAAGAGATGAGAATGTCCCCTATATTGATTTCATTCTAGATGCACTAAGAGAGTGTCAGTCTTACACTACGCTAAAGCTTAAATCTATTGAGATTGTGGGGTTTTATTTATCAGTGTTACATGATAAAACATGGTTCTTATCGAGGAATGATAAGTCTTGGGTGATTCTTGGGTTCTTAAGTAAAAACACCTTGGTCAAACTCATGCACTCTAACCATTTATTTTTAATTTTTCTAGCTACATAATCCTAACATCTTTTAGATAAGTCGGCCAAGTGGATCGACTCATTCTCTCTCTCTTGTTAAATGTTTACAGTCATAAGAAACCATTTTAAAGCATGTTTCCAAGTGAAGTCAAGTGTGGTTTTAAGGTTAGCAGTGTCTTATGAGAAATATTATGCGAATAGTTTCTACTAGGTCGATCAAGATTTGGCTATTCATTTTTAATAGAATAATTTCATGAGTGTCGTTAGAGTTCATAGAGGTGTGATTTGTATGTAAATTCCAATGGTGGAGGTATTGTGGCTTGGATTAGACCCCTTTATTAAGTTAAGACATATGGTGGGGCACACCATTAGTCAAATGTTTATCAATATGATGATGTGATCATGTTTATATATTAATGGGATCATGTAAGCTCAGTTTCGGTGTTCTAATTAGAAAGAGAGCATTGTCTCAGTTTGTATGTCTTAATTGTGGAATACTTAAGAAGTTATTTAAGGTGTATTGGGTGTTGGAAATGAAATGAAACCATTTGAATGAAACTTCATAACCCTTGTATGTTGAGTGATGCTTTCACTATTTCCAAAGGCTTATCGAGGATGAGAAGTTTTAAGGTGGGGAGATTGTAGAGTCCCATGTTTTTGAACAGGACTAAAATGATAAGGGTTTTGAACCTTTTGAATTATTGAATGGGTTATTTTTAAAACTGAGCCTAGGAACAGAATTCCAAGAGTTAGAACCTTTCAAACTGTTGTTTTTGGACTTGGGTAAAGTTCTAAGAACTTTCCCAGATTTCTTGAGCAGTTTTGATAGCACCAGACCGGGAAAGATAGGTTTTAAAGGACCTGTAGAGGGCGCATGATTTGTCTGAAAACCATGCGTCCCATAGTAGTAACTGTGAAGATTGTTTCCAGTTGACAGAGGATGTCACACGATTTGTGTACGGTTAGGATAATTGTGTGGCTTAAACCGTGTGAGGGGAGTTTGTTAAACAAGGGGTGTTGCACTGATGGTGCACGGTCTTCCAAACCATATGGATTAAACTATGTGGGTGTCTGGGTTCCTAGTAAAGGGAACACAGTTGGCGCACAATCTCTTAAACCGTGCGGCCCAAACAGTGCATGGCGTTCTGTTTTAATTTTTTTTATTTTAAATTAAATTAAAATAAAATAAAACTAAAAATAAAAACACAACCTCACCCTCTCTCCCATATAACCCAATCACAATGCACCATAGGGGGTTCCCCTTCACCGTGCTCTTGACCCCCCTCCTTGAAACCTCCTCGGATCTTCATTTTTAGACAGATATCTCATGATTTCTCACACAATCCTTTATATTAATCCCTCTACTCCCTTATCCTCCATTTTCATAACTTCATTTCAACATATCCATCTCCCCATAGGGTTCGTCTGAACCCTAGGACTTTTGGTTTGACCCAATTTTAGTTTTCCTTTGATGTTAGGTCATACTGGAGGTCTCTCGAGATGTGTCCACATGTCTTCTAACAACCACCGCCAAAGGTGAAGTAGTTAGGCTCGATTCAGTTCATTGCCACCATCCTAGGTGATATTCCTTATACATTTCTTTGTTTCACACCTTCTAAATTAGGTTCTTTATGTGTTTAAAGGTTCATAGTATTTATCTTGTAACACGTTGGACTCTGTTGTGTGATTTCGAGTCGCCGAGTCTAAGGTGACTCGCCTGCATGTGCATAGGTAAGTATATATATGTGGGGGGGGTTCCCCTGTTATGTGTATAATCATCCATGGAAATAAATATACAGGTATGGGGCTAGGTGTTTCCATGTATATATATTAAAATGCATATTTAGGTGAGTGGAGATGGGTATATGCATATAAGCATATATGTAAGGATCCCCTTGTGCATGTTCATGGCCATGCAGGTGTATGCATAGGGGATATATGTCCTTACATGTGTGTGAAAGTGCATATGCTCAGTGGGGGAGTAGAATATTCTAGTTATAAATCACCAAGAGTTGATTGTTTGGTTTGGTTCCACCCTAGGGTAGGGTCCCTTTCCAAGTCCTCAAATTTTATAAATTCTTTAATAAACTGCTTGTTGCATTTTTTTTAGAATTTAATTCATGCAGTGAATTATTTAGATTAAATGAATCTTAAATGTGAATTTAGAATGTTTCATGATTTAAAATTCTAAATTTAATAAATGATTCGTGTGATAATAAATATCATGATTTTATAATAAAACCCCTCCAATAGAGGTGTGTTGTCTTCAAGATAAAAGTAGTGAATATACTTTTATGCTTGCTTGGATTGTTGTATTGATATTTATTTATTTCCTTGATTATATGTTTGAAATATGACATGTTTAGGATATGACCCTTAATGGAATTATAAAGAAAAAGTTTTCCTTTTAAAATGATTAAAGAACCAAGGCACCGTCTAAGTTCTTAGCTAGTTTTTGGATTGGAATTACCAGAGTAGGTGATTGCCTTTTTCCTTTGACACCTCTTAAGTGACCAATGGATCCTTATAAATACAATTCATGGGTTTTGGTAAATTTTTTGAGCTGAATTAATTAAAATGGTTAATTCATAATGATTAACCTTCAAATGAGATTATTAAATTATTTTGAATGAATTTGATGTTATTAACACCTTGGGTGACACATGGATTTCCAAGTAGGAATTCCATGGATGGACTCAATGGTTTATCATACTTATACCTTTGGTGATACATGGATTCCCATGTAGTAATTCCATGGAAGGACTCAAGTTCATAAGTGAATAATAGGTTTCATGTCCTTAGTACCCCTTACCATGTTAATGGAAGGTAGCAAAGTGAACCTTAATTATTGAATATATCTTAAATGGATTAAATGAATGGTTTAAAGATACTTGACCTTGTCAAAGTAATGAAAGTCAAGGCTTGAACCAAATGTACTTGTAGATTAATTTTAGCTTGATTAAATGGTTTCATGCTACTTGGCCTTATTACACTAGTTAAATTCAAGGCTTGAACCAAATGAAATATTAAGTGACCTCATTATCAAATAGGAATGGCCTAACTCGATTTCACCTCATATTCTTATCATGGAATTCCTTGATCACTTGGGAATCCCATTTTGGTTCAAGGATACGGCTTTATTAGGCTGAGACCAACCCAGATCTCAATCCTTGTCTATTTCTATATTCCCGGTATGACACCATAGGATCCCTCACATAGTATTAAAGGATTCCTTGGATACAATCCTTGGATTAAAAATTGAAAATTAGGTGCCATGGTTAAATCCCATAGGTCCTAGTCACTGCTTATCCCCATTTTACCTTAGATGATCACCTTGGATTTGGTAGGTGTATTATTATGGAATGCCTTGGACTATTCTCCTTGGATTACACTCTTACCCTTAGTCGGGCTATAGTTATTACTAAGTTGGCAACCCTTGGGTTCAACGTCGCCTTAGTTGTTACCTTGGGACTTCACTTGTATATATAATTATAGATTGCCTTGTTACATCTTGTAACCTTCACTATTGTTAATAGGTGACTTATTTATAGATTGTTCATAATAAATTAATGAACATGTTACATGTTCAAAAACTAGCCATGAGCTGAAGCAGGTATAGTTGTCAGGTGTCTCCTTACTACGGTGTATTCTCAATTTTCATATCCCATTTACGTTGCTTTACATTTTATACGAGATTTTAGCTAAAAATATCTTACATATATGATTTCTATAAAAAAATCATTGAGTAGTGCATATTTCAATGTATATAATTTTTTTTGTATATTGTGTAACTTCTTACCACACTAACTACATCTTTAATAAATAGGTAGCTAGATATTTTTACTCGAATAGGTTTCATGTAGTTATAATATCTAAACACCTTTTTTCAGATCCATGACTAACAAAGTCTAATGGATATTATCTAAGTTAACTAGGTATAATAAAAATGTGGAGCTCCTAATATCGGTAACTAATACCTAGTTCAAAAATCTTTCCTTTAATTTCTCATTTGCTGAATAAAGAACTCCCTAGAAGCCAATAACAAAAGAAAATATAAAAATTTAGTCATTATTAACTTTAAACATGCTGTGAAGTAACATAAATAATGGGGAAATATAATTATTCCTTATATCAAAAATGAACTACAGTCTTACTATAAAGGTGATTAGTATGAATAAATAAATTTCCATTTTAACAATTCCATTCATACTTAATAACCAACATCTTTCTTCAATTATCATTGTGTATGCATCTATGACATATTTCAAAAAAATAGAACTTAATAAAAGATAAAAGAAAAATTTTGGTTAAGTAAATTTATATAACACATATTGTACTATGTGTGTACCTCTTGTTCAACAAATCAATAATGTTTTTCATATTGATCTGATATTATTTTTCAGTATATTCTCAAAATACACTGCTATTTTCATGGATGGTAATATTTATTTTCATTAAAGATTAAAATATATTAAAATATATTCTGAATATATAAATTCAGTAATATAACCTCTCCCCATCAGCATCAAGTAGCATTTTCATCAACCTTGTATCCTGTTTTTTCACTATATTCTGTTAATTCAACCACCTAGGAATTAATTGGGATAGATTTTGGGGAATTGTTGGTATCTTATTTGTAATCACCTATATATATATATATATAAGTATATTAATGATTTGGTTTCCTTTCCCTAATCTTCACACCTCTAATCAATGAAATTTGAATCTTTGAGGTAGAAGCGGTTGCACTAGATTTCTCAACATCTTTTGGTTCTTCCATGATAAATTATTCATTGATATCTTCATCTCCATCACTTACCTCTATATTACATGTTTCCCTAATTTAATCTACATGAATTTCATGTGTGATTCCCTTTATAGTAGTGGCTGAAGTTTTATAATTCTATATTTAAATTTAGTGAATCCCATTATCCTCTAAAACACTGCCTTTCTCCTCACCATAAACTACTTTAATATCTTCATTATCCTTGATCTCTAGTCTTTCTCTTAAAATAATAATCTTTATATTCTTCAATTTTAATTGGGCCTCTAGTCTCTTGAACTTCTTATTAAGTTTTACATTCTCCATGTATCATCCCATAGTCTCCTCATTTGAAAGTACTTCTGCCT
Organism: Viscum album; assembly: GCA_963277665.1. NCBI lineage: Eukaryota > Viridiplantae > Streptophyta > Magnoliopsida > Santalales > Viscaceae > Viscum > Viscum album. The sequence continues at coordinate 2,086,370,406 of OY728140.1, read as the reverse complement.
ATCCTTTCATACTAAATGGAGGTTTTTTCATCATTTACTAGCTAAACAGGCTGTTTAACCTCTGAAGGACTTGATGGTAGTTTGTGGCTATATCTTGGCATGCTTGGAGTCTACATTGAATGACACTATGTTATCAAGAATTTCTTTAAATAGATTACAAAATGGAATCCTTTGAATAAACTTAATGTGATTCTTATTAATATTAGGACTAATGTCATTAAATATTTTCCACAACCAAGTCATCGAAGATCTTTAGTGGCATATAGTTGATGTAGAGACTTATTTTGGTATAAAAAACAATATCCCTAAAAAAATAGTCTCTTATATTTGACTGTTAACATAAGGAAAAGAAGTGAAAACATGAAATTCACAGTGTAAATTCCAACTAGAAAAATGCCACATGACTTTGAATTGGTACTTTTAAATCAATGGAACAATGAAAATTCATTCTGAAAACCCCACTGGAAATTTCAAGTGGAAATTTCCACTAGAAATCCTATAGAAAATTCCCACTGGAAATTTTCAATTGGTTTAAAAAAAAGATTTATGTGGTTGGAAAATATAATCCAGTTGAAATTTTACAGCAATAATTCCTTGTGGAAATTCTCACTGGAAATTCCTAATGTAAATTTTCAGTTGGTTCTAAAAAATTATTATGTAGTTGGAAATTTACACCGAAATTTCCTAGTGGAAATCCCAATGAAATTTTCCTATGTAAAATTTCTATTGGTCCAAAAGATTTGTTATGTAGTTAGAAATCATAATTCAATTCCAGTAAGAATTTCCATTGTGAATTTCCAGTGATAATTTTAAGTAGTAATTACTAGTGGTAATTTCCATGGGCAATTACACTGGGAATTACCACTAGAAGTTTCCATTGGAATTCTCAGTGGGAATTTCCAGTGGATATTCTCAGTGTACATTTTCAACTAATTCTATAAATTGTTCTGTAGTTGGAAATTATAATTAAATTCCACTGGGGATTTACATTCATATTTGGACTTTCTACTAGGACTTTCCACTGGGTATTTCTACCAAGAATTTCCACTGAGAATTTCCATTGGTAATTTCCACATGAAATTTCCACTAGGAATATCACTATAAAATTAAAACCAATTCAATTATAAATTGTTCTTTAGTTAAAATTTTTAATTGAATTTCACTGAGAATTTCCACTATGGATTACATTGAGATATTACACTCAAAATTTCCACTAGGAATTGAAAGTGAGACTTTCCAATAGGAATTTAAATTGGTCATTCTGAGACGAAATTTTCAATTGATTCAAAATAATTGTTTGGTATTTGAAATTTATAATTGAATTTAACTAGGAATTTACACTAGTAATTTCCCATGATACTTTCCACTCAAATTTTATTTGGGAATAGAAACTATGGAATTTCTAGTGTGACTTTATAATCTATAATTTCTATTCATGATTAACAGTGAAAATTTCATGTAGGAAATATCCTTTAAAATTTTGAAGTGTTGAAATTTCTAGTTATAGAGAATTGAAAACTCCAACTAGAAATTAACATATGAAAACAAATCGATTCAAAATTACAAATATATTTTTTGGAATAATTTCAAATTTATCAATGTAAATTTTTAGTTATAATCAATTTGAAATTCTTGTGGGGATTCTCAGTGGAAATATAAAATGGAAATAACTAGTGCATAAAAATTATGAGTAGGAATGTCTAGTTGGAATTTCCACTCAGAATAACTAGAGGGAAATTCCAACTGGAAATCCCCAATCATAATTCTAAATTCAAATTCCCTACACCAATTATCTGTGAATATAAATTCCCAGTAGGAATACCTATATGAAATTTCCATTGGAAATACATAGTGGAAACTGTTAGAGGAAATTTAAATTGTATTCAACTACTAATTGGAACTACAAATTTCTAGATGAAATTTACACTTTGAATAATTGGTAATTATAAGTCAATTCTATTTTGTGAAATCCAAATTTCTAGTGGAAATTTACAATGGAAATTTTTAGTGAAAATACCAATTAGAAATTCATAGTAAAATTTCCCACTAGAAATTCCCAGTGGAAACTCCAAATAGATATTGTAAGAAACATTCCCAAAAAAAATGAAACACAAAATTACCAATGAAAAATCACTCTAGAAATGTCAAAATAATTACACTTTTTCAAATACTCAAAAAGGACAATGCTTCCTTAAAAATTTATCAATTCCAACCAAATGGAAAATCCCAATACAAACTGTTATTCCTTTAAATCAATTCAAAAAAATCAGTGTTAAATACTAATGGACAATTACCACTGTAAATGAAAATTTCCAATGGTAATTGACACTAAAAATGGAATCTTAAATTCAAACTACAAATCAATTGGATGATAGAGTAAATTCCCACTATAAATTTATAGTGCAAATCAATTGGAATTTCCAATAAAATTTCCCATTCTTTATATTACTAGAAAACAAAGTAAACTTCAAATGAAAATTTCTACTTGAACATCCCAGAAGAAATAAACTAAATCATCAGATTTAGAGTTTTATAATAACCCACAAAAATAAATAAAAATTGAGGTGATATTAATATCTTTATCTTCAAAATTTTATAAACAAACAACAAAATACGACTCTATCCTAGTCACTCTGAAAAATAATAAACCAAAAAATAGAATTTTCATAAACCACCTACAATATTTTGTTATTTTTAGTAGAAAACTAAGACTGAATAGCTCTGGTAGTCATCAGCAATGGGTAGGGCAAAAGGCTCACTGAAGGGTTCACTGAGGGATTCATCGAGGGGTTTGCCAATAACTTCACTGAGGGGTTTACAAAAAGGTTATATGTGGTATTAATTGAGGGTTTTTTCAAGGGGTTCACTAAGATGTTGGCTGATAGATTCATCAAGGGTTTAGTGAGGGATTCTCCAAATGGTTTTCTAATGGATTCAATGCATAACCGAAGGGTTCATAGAGACTGAGGGTTTCACTGAATCATTCATCAAGGGATTCAATAAGGGATTTTCCAATGGGTTCACATAATAGCAAAATTTTTCACCAAGGGATTCACTGAGGGTTTAACTAAGGATTTCACTAATGTTTTCACCAAGGGTTTCACTGATGGTTTCATTGGGGGATTTGACCGTAAATATTTTTTTGACTAAATGCCCAATTTCATTTTCAAACCCTATGACTGATCAAAGGTCATAAAAATTAGTTTGACACTTGGCACCCATCCAACGACCAACCTAAGGGTCAAGTTCATGGGTGAACCTAAGATGATAGTTCTCATTGAAAATTGGTATTTTGTTAAGTAAAATAAAATAATTTATCATATAATTGAAATTAAATAAAAATGAAAATATGTATAATAGAAGTTTTTGAAAAGAAAATATGTATAATAGAATATATAATATTAAAAAATAAAAATAATAGGTTTAAATGATCATTCCTAAAAAGACTATGATGAAACAACTTTAGAAATAAAACATAACCATGATATTAATCATTTTTATCTCTGTTTATGTTCACTGTATTAATCTTATAGTAAAAATAATTTATAATGAATAAATTTATCGGTAATTGTAATGGATTAAAAATAGTAAAAAAAAGATATTTCATATAGGAATTACTTTTTTAAATGATTTATTTCTTTAATTAGTTATGTGAACATTTTATTTTTAATCTTCATTAGAACCAAACACTTAAAATTTTAAAAAGTAAAAAAGTTTAAGAAAACATTAAGTTTTAATTTGAATATTTAGGTTACATGGTGAAGTGGAAATTAATTGTTAGTTTTTTAGAGTTTGGAAATACACGTGATGATAATACCTCAATAATATGAACAATTTTTTTGGAATTATGTTATGAAGTGCTCATTTTATGTAACAAATAAAACCTTCAAATAATTTTTTTCAAGGTTATGATGAAAAATTTGAAGGATGTATTTAGATATTCCTAGATTGATTATAAATTTTTTATATTTAAATACATTTAATTGTGTTGGGAACCAACACGCTTATTGTGGATAATTACAAAAGTTAATTTATTTTCTTAGTGCAACATAGTGGCTGGCTAGGGTCATTTCACTTGAGGAGCTTGCAGTGGTTCAATAACTAATTCAAATTCAATTTTTATATTTTGGGTTTTTATTATTTATGAAAATGATGGTTTAGGAACAAAAATGAAATAATTAAAAATAAAACATGAAAATTTAAAACAAAATTAATGCAATAAGAAGAAAGGTCTTGGTCTTTAGTGTTTGGTTATGTGAGTTCCTTAATTATTCATTTATTTTTTTTTTTGAATTCAATTTGATAATTCTTTTATGAAACCTCATTAACAAATCATTGTACTTTAATTTATAAAGTGTGAGGTTTTAATATGCCTAAGAAATATCTTTTTCACACCAAATCTCACATCTTCCAATAGCCAAGAAAGATGAACACCTTGGTCGAGAGAGGAATATCATACCAGACTCGACTCCATTGTATGTCATTTCATCCCTTCAGGTATCCTCAAATCCATCATATGAATAGTTTACCTTGAGGAAGGGAAGGAAATAATTTAAATTAAATAATATAAATTAATTTTAGATTCATTTCATTGTTTACATTCACCACACCCATTAAATTATCTATTATACACCACAAAAATAATTAAAAATTTTAAATAATTAAATCACATAAATTTAGGAATGTTTTGAAACCTCCCCCAAGGACAAGGCTCATGCCAATCACTCATCATCATGAGCATAAGAGATCATGGTAGAAAGAGGGAATATAGAATAGAAAAATAGTTTGGAAGAATATTTTAAGAAGAAAGAGGAAACACTTTAATAAAATATTAATATGTGTTAGATAGAAAAAGAAATTTAAAATAAAATAGAAGCTAAAAAGAAGTAAAACCCTAATAGTAGTGAAATAGAATATCCTCTCTATCTAGTTGATTCTTATACATCCCCTGACCATATTTTTATAGGCCTCAATCACATCCATGAGTACCATAAATATAGCGACCAATAATTTTCAAACCTAGATATTTCATCTTAAGAGATAAATATTCATTACGTAACATTTTGATCCACATAAAAATCATTTAATTATGGTATCTTTGGAAACTTAGAAACATAAAAAACCAGTTCATAAAATATTTGCATCATCTTCTATTTACTTCTTTATAACTAGAACCCTTCTTATACATATCATACTTAATATCTTTCTTCATAACCTAGGGAAAGGAAACATAAGAAAATGGTGAGATCGATTTCTTAAAAAGGGTAAACAAGGGAGATATCGATGATCACATAAGCATAACATGATCATAAGAGTATAATAAAATGATCTCAACATTTTAAAAACCATACCATGCATATCAAATATTATAATATTAAGTCATGACATAAATCTTGGCAGTTTATAAGACATGAAACATAAGTAAATCAAAGAACATAAACCATGAAATCTTAACATGGACATAAGACATTGATTTGTGTCATACACATAAGAATATAAAATTATTTCATTAGTGGTCAAGGTTCATTTACAAGTATATCATAATGGTATAAGTTTATTTCTCAAACCATTGTATAAGTCAAGGTTTACTCTCAAGACTATCATAGTGGAAATAGTCCCTTACTAAATTGGGTTCACTTCCCATTATGGTCCTATTGTCTCATTATATATCAATATTTACCCAATTTATTAGAGGGAGATATAGGTACCACCCATCACATAATTAAAATAATACATGTGTGTTATATAAGATCATAAACAATTAATTATATCAAAACCTATGAAAATAAATGAGTTTTATAAACATTTCATCATAGAATAACCCGTGGAAAAGGAATGAGTTTCATAAAAATCACATCATCATAAAAATAAACCCACTATACAAAGTTCTTTTTTTGTGGTGGTTTATTAAACCATCACTAAAAAAATTGAAATAATTTAGCGGTGGTTTTTCAAAAACTACTGCTAAATGTTATTTTTTTATTAAAATAAACACACTTCTCCCCAAGACACTCCCTTCTCCGATAATCCACCCCTAACCTCAAGCCCTATCCACTGCTTCATTTCCTCCATCACTGGTGCTCTGGTTTCCCCTAATCCCTCATTAGTGCTCATATTTTGTGTGATCCCCCCAAGCACCCCCCCCCCAAGCCCGTGCCCGAGATGGTGTTGTGGTCACCCCTGAGCCTCTTAAGCCGTCTCCCTCTCCCTATCCCTCACCCTATACCTCATCAAAACTCTTGTTTCCCCAATTCCCCATGATACCGAGCTCAATCCCTTACCACCTATAACCCCTTATCCCACAAACCATTCTCTTCATCCCCCCATTCCCCCCTTCTCCCCCTTCTTCCCATTATACCTTTGATTTAAAACAGTGGTAAGCCCTCATTTATTCCTATGTTATTATCCTCCTTGTTTCTCTTTCCCCCTATATCAATTTTTCTTACTGATAATGATGTAGATTTGGTTTTTCTAGGTATAGGAGGTTGTTTATTGGCTCGATTATTCATTATCCTACTTGTGTACATCACCTGGGTCTCAAAGTATAAGGGTAGTCTTCATTTTCACTTTAGGTTCATGTATTTTATTGAGTAGGCCATGTGGTTTAGGTTTAATTGGTTATTATTGGTTAAATATACATTATGAGTTAGGCTAGATGAAATTATATACCATTATTTTCAATTGTGTTGAATATATTTTAGATTGTGTGAAGCATGTTAATTTTATGAATTTAGGATGTTGATATTTATTTTGTATTATTGTTGTACTATTTATAATTAATGAATCATGTTGGTAGTTCTTTATTTTTATATTCTACATAATGGAGGATATCCTAGATTACTATTTTATGTCTATAAATATTTGTTTTATCCCCCACATAGATGGTTTAATCCAAATTTTCTATAGAATCATTCATGTCCCTTTCTATATTACATTGAGGGAATAGTTTCTCAAAGACTTATTGAGTACCTCTTCTATAGTTGGAAACCTATATAATACAAGAAGCTTCATCTGAGGTGATGTAAAGATCCACACTTGAGTACTATTTGTGTCACTTAGGTTGGGGTGTAACCCATCCATTCTTAGTAAGGTCGCTGATTAAGAGTTGTTTTCGTATATGATATGGAAACTCTCACAGTTATCTTTCATTATTAATTAACTTATTATTCTATATCTTTACCAATATAAATTATAATTATATAAACATAATATAAATTATATCATGACTTTATTAAATTAATATAAATAATAAATAATATATATCTTATATATCTCCTCATTCCACATTTTCATTCATGTAATTTTTTACCACCTAAAGGGGTGATATTTATTCTTTAATTATCACTACCATCATTGATTTTTTACTGTAGTATATATAGTTAATAAATATGTATTTATTTATTTTTATCCTTTTATAGATTATATAACTCATGTATAAATAAAAAATAATCAATACTATTATTTTTGAAAAATCATGGAATTCTTTAAACTATCATTTTTTAATGTATTCTATTTATAATGAAAATATAATAATTAATTATACAAATCATCAGAAATAATATAAATAAATATAAAATATTTTTGTTCTAATTTTTTAAAAATATTATAACTTATAGGAGGTTAAATTGTATTGAAGCAGCCTTGGACTTATGGTAAGGGGAATTTCTCTTGATTGCCTCTATTTTTTGAATTTATTTCACTATATTCTAAAATATTATTTTATGTGTTGTATTCTTTCATATATATGAATCCAATTAATTTTACTTTTATTCTAGTGTATTTATTCAATTTACATATTCCATTTTAATTGTCTATATATTTTTATGGAAACTCCCAATTTTATCATCAAAATCATATTTTATCTATATCTTCTTTTTTTAAAATTTAATATAATTTTCTTTTTAAGATATCATATGGTTTTTTATGGATTTTATATGGGAATTTAAATCTCATTTTAAATTAAAAATTTGGTATGTTTTTCATATACACCCAAAAAAATGTTAACAGGTTATCTTCTCAATTCCCATGTTAATTATATTTGAATTAATTTTTATGTAATTCTATTATAATGAATTGATTAGATTTATTGGATGATTTAAAATGATTTATTATTCTTTTAGAATCATTTTATAAGCCTTATGTATGATATAAAGGATTTAGAAAATGGATTTTATGCTTGACATTGGTGTGTCACATGCTTAGATCTTATGAAAGTATTCGAGTGACCCTCTTGAAAATGGTTTCTCATGTAATTTTTTTTAAAATAAACCCATTTTGGTATTTAAATGGTTTCAAATGGTTTAAAGACTTAGCATATAACTAGGTAACATCCCAAGTGCTTGCTAAATTTCTTGGTGGATTTTATAATGGTAATTAACTATTTAAAGGGGTGTTCAACACTAGTTTTGTCTTTAAAATGTGTGTGTGTTGTTTCAGAGGCATGTTTTAGGATATTGAAGGTAATTTAATTTTAATATTTTTTTAAATGGTTTTGATACCATAAGTCTCATGGTGGCTTAAAAATTTTTAAAAATGTAAAATTTTGGTCTTGAAAAATGGGTGTTCGACACTAATTGACTTCCTTTAAAGAGGGGTGTCTTGCCTTCAAAATTGATTTTATAGAAATTTTTAGATTTATAAATTGGTTTTCAATATGTGGTTTGATAAATTATTTTCAAATATCATTTTAAATGTAGTTTTATAATGGTGTGAAAATGGCTTGGCTTCTGAATCTCTTTATAAAATCTTGATTGACACTTTAAGAAAAGTGTTTTTTAAAATGTGTGAGACCCTCTTGAGCCTCATATTACTATAGTTATTCCCAAGGAGTCTTGTAATCCCATCAGAGGATGATTCTTATTGATTCATTTTTGTGTGTTTATTATTGATTGTATGGTTTTTCTATTGCTTCTATTTTAGATAATACTACCCATGATTGATTTCCTTTTTTTACTTTGACCTTTTCAGTACTTATATGAATCTTCTTATAACTATTTGGGTTGTGTTTTTTTCACTTCCATTTATATATTTTCCTACTTATTAATACTTATATGTTAATTTTCTTAAAAAATTGTAGGTTTATTTTGATATATATGGATAAAAGTTGGATCATAATATCGAGGAACACACCTCATTATGCTAAGGGTTTGGAGGAGTTTTTATATTTTTCAATTTACAATCAATCCATTGATGGGGAAATAAGATGTCAATATACTAAATGTAAATTTAGAGTATGGTTGAAGATACATGAAGTTTATGAACACTTTATTTTGAATCAATTCCCTACTAAATATTTGTGTTGTATTTGGCATGAAGAATCAAATGTTATAGAAAGTTTGAGCGCTGATGTCAATCAACAGAATGAGATCCAAACTTTATTGAAAATTGACAATGAAATGAAAAAACTTATCAAATATTCTTTCAAAATTTCAATAAAAAAACATCAATATCAAAACATATCAAAATAATAAATTGAGGGTGCTAAAAATAGCAACTTGACAAGTGATGTTTTTGGGACTATAGGAAAACTGAATCAAGATTGTAACATATAATTGGATCCTTTTCTTGATTATAAAAGGATAATATAAGAGAGAACTCCACTGATCATACAAATATGTTTCATTATTTAGTTGATGATGAAAATAAATAGTTTTATGGTGGATGTATGAAATATTCAAAAATTTCTTTTTTGCTAAAGTTATACCATATTAAATTCCTATACGGAATTATAAATAAGGCGATGTCCATGGTATTAAAATTTTTTTCATGATGCATTTCTTGAAGCTAAGATCCCTCATTCTTTTTATGATATGAAAAAATTTATTAACAACCTTGTTCTAAATTATAAAAAAATACATACTTATCCCAATGATTGTATGCTTTATTGGGGAGAGGATTCAAGCAGAAAATATTGAAAAAAAAATCTTCTTCTAGATAGAAGTAAATGGGTGATATTGGAAGTTTGAATCAATATACTACTATAAAGAAGAATAAAAATAACACACTAATAAAGGTTTTTCATTATTTACCTTTAAAATCTAGATTGTAAAGATTATTCGTGTCATCAAAAATCGTCAAGCACATAAAGTGTCATTCTATAGATAATAGCAACTATGAGTTAATGAAACATCAAAGAGATTCAAAATCATGGAATACATTTGATTCATTACATCCATATTTCTCTTATGATCCTAGGAATGTGTGATTGGGATTATCTACCAATTAATTCAACCCATTTGGAAATTTGAGCACCAGTTATATCATTTGGATGGTGGTTTTGATCCCTTACAATATACCTCAGTGGATGTGTATGAAACAAATTTATTTTATAATTTTTATCACAACCTGATCCAAGTTGGTACTCGATCTGCTACTACCCCAAGCTTGCCTCCATAAGACAGGGGGTGGAGACCAGTGCCAAAGGCATATCTAACAAAGGTAGGTATTTTCCTAAGTACCTATGTGCACATACAAAACCATCTTTATGTAGAAGTGTAGAGGGTGGAGGGAAAGAGTAAAATATGAAACACAACTAAAAAGTAAACCAAGAATTAATAACCTCTAGGGTGTAAAAGATTATGATGGTGAAAACTGAAAAGTAAATGGGAAAAATACATTCCCAACCAGAAATATGTCCAAAACTGACAAAACTAGAAAAGTAAACTATTGAGAGATAACAACCCATGAATCCCAAGCTACGACCATTGTATGTGGTTCAAAGTACCAGGTATCCCTAATATCATATGAAGACACCATCGACATTTCCATTATTTTCATAAGACACAATGCATTTAGGAAAATCCCATGTAGGGGTGAGTATATACGTACCCATTAGGATGCCCCAAAAGATTAAGGGGGTAAGTAAGAGATACAATAGGAATAGAAAGATAGTAGATACAAAATATAGTAAAAGAGAACAACTCAACCCAAACGAAGAGTATAAGTAACCTTGTCCAAGAACAAGGGGCTTGACATGGTGAGTAGATAAACTACACGTCGAGTCTTTTCCACCTGTATTAGGAGAGTAGAGTCATTAAACCACGAGAAGCTAAGCACAAAAACGAAGTGTCATACCCCTTATGTATTTGTATCTAATGGAAGGAGAGTAACCAAATATAAGGGTATGGATATAAAATAATATATATATGCTCATTAAAATAATCCCAAATGAGAGACTAAGAGGATATCCATCTCACAGCTCATCCCAAGAAGAAGAGTAGCCACCAATTTCAAAATTCCATAAATGATTCCCAATATCTCACATGTCTACCCAGAAGTAACCATGAAATCCAAACCATGCCCCATAACTATGACACAAAATATAGGGGCTATAAACTCTAGATATAGGATCTATTCCCTAGTATAATAGGAGGGATCCAATCTGTAAGTCTTCAAGGACCCAATTCTCACCTCTATTGGAGGGTACTACTCGATAGTCATTGAGGAATCCATTGCCCAGATCTACTGGAGGGTACTACTTGGTAGTCATCGAGGACTCCAATACCCAGATCTACAGGAGGCTACAACTTGGTAGTCTTCGAGGACTCCAATGCCCAGCTCTACTGGAGGGTACAACTTGGTAGTCATCGAGGACTCCACTACCTAGCTCTACTAGAGGGTACAACTTGGTAGTCATCGAGGAATCCACTACCCAACTCCACTGAAGGGTACAACTCAGTATTAATCAAGTTATCTACTACCCAGTTCTATTAGAAGGTACAACTCAGTAGTCATCAAGGACTCCACTTTCCAACTCTACTGGAGGATACAACTCATTAGTTTTTTAGGGCTCCACTTCCCAGCTCTACTGGATGGTACAACTCGGTAATATCTGGTGGTCTGACATGATCACTATCATCATAGAGCATCACCTAACCAAGATTCATGCCCAAAACATTTCACATTATATCTTGAAATCTAAAATCGGGGGAACCATCATGTTCTATGTGAAAAAACACTCAGAATAAGCTACTTGTGGTCCAAAATATGAGTTCAAATGAAGAAGAAACAAGACATCAAAGTTCACTAAAAAGGAACTATGTAGTACACGGTGTGTGAGGGGACCCACAAAACATGTGGTCCCATCTTAAAACACGTCCATGTATCTAGAAAGTACATGAATTCATGTTCATGTAGCAGTACTTGCCGTGTAGGTGGACTACACGGCATGTCCAAGCTAACCAGGACTAGGTCGTGTCCTTCTGTCCATGTCCATGTACTTTCATCCTACGTATGTGTACTTTAGTACATGATGCGTTGCTTCACATGGGGTGTCTTCCATGTGCTCTATCCATGTTCATGTACTTCGGTACACAACCACATTCCTGGTCATGTACTCCTACATGGATAAATTTTTTTCATTATTTACCTTTAAAACTTAGATTGTAAAGATTATTCGTGTCATCAAAAATTGTAAAGCACATAAAGTGGAATTCTATAGATAATAGAAACTATGAGTTAATGAAACATCCAAGAGATTCAAAATCATGGAAGACATTTGATTCATTACATCCATATTTCTCTTATGATCCTAGGAATGTGTGATTGGTATTTTTTACCGATTAATTTAACCCATTTGGAAATTTTAGCACCAGTTATATCATTTGGATGGTTGTTTTGATCCCTTACAATATACCTAAGTGGATGTGTATGCAAAAAATTTATTTTATAATTTTTATCACAACCTGATCCAAGTTGGAACTCAAGCTACAACTACCCCAAGCTTGCCTCTATAGGCTAGGGGTGGCGATCAATGCCAAAGGAATATCTATCATAGGGAGGTATTTTTCTAAGTACCTATGTGCACACACACAACCATCTTGATGTAGAAGTGTAGAGGGTAGAGGGAAAGATTAAAATATGAAACACAACTAGAAATTAAACCAAGCATTAATAACCTCTAGGGTGTACAACATTATGATGGTGAAAACTAAAAAGTAAATGGAAAAAATACATGCCCAACTAGAAATATGTCCAAACCTGACAAAACTGGAAAAGTAAACTGTTAAGAGATCACAACCCCTGAATCCCAAGGTACAAACATTGTATGTAGTCCAAAGTACCAGGTATCCCTAATATCGTATGAAGACACCATCGACATTTCCATTGTTTTCATAAGACATGACGCGTGTAGTAAAATCCCATGCAGGGGTGAGTATATACATACCCAGTAGGATACCCCAAAAGATTAAGGGGTTAAGTAAGAGATAAAATAGGAATAGAAAGATGGTAAATGTAAGATATAGTCAAAGAGAACAACTCAACCCAAACTAAGATTATAAGTAACCTCTTCTAAGAACAAGGGACTTGACACGGTGAGTAGATAAACTACACGTCGAGTCTTTTCCACCTATATTAGGAGAGTAGACTCATTGAACCATGAGAAGTTAAACACAAAAACCAAGTGTCATACCCCTCGTGTATTCGTCTCTAATGGAAGGAGAGTAACCAAATATAAGGATATGGATATAAAAGAATATATATATACTCAGTTAAAGAATCCCAAATGATAGACTAAGAGGATATCCATCTCACAGCTCATCCCAAGAAGAAGAGTAGCCAGCAATTTCAAAATTCCATCAATGATTCCCAATATCTCACATGTCTACCCAGAAGTAACCATGAAAGTCAAACCATGACCTGTCACTATAACACACAATCGAGGGGCTATAAACACTAGATAGAGGATCCATGCTCTAGTACAATAGGAGGGATCCAATCTGTAAGTCTTTGAGGACCCAATGCCCATCTCTATTGGAGGGTACTAATCGGTAGTCATTGAGGACTCCATTTCCAAGATCTACTGAAGGGTACTACTTGGTATTCATGGAGGACTCCAATACCTAGATCTACCAGAGGGTAGAACTTGGTAGTCTTTGAGGACTCCAATTCCCAGATCTACTGGAGGGTACAAGTTGGTAGTCACCGAGGACTCCACTACCTAGCTCTACTAGAGGGTAAAACTTGGTAATCATTGAGGAATCCACTACCCAACTCCACTAAAGGGTACAACTCATTATTCATCAAGGTCTACACTACCCAGTTTTATTGGAAGGTACAACTCGGTAGTCATCGAGGACTCCACTTCTTAACTCTACTGGAGGATACAACTCATTAGTTGTCGAGGGATCCACTTCTCAGCTCTATTGGGTGGTATAAATCGGTAATCTATGGTGATCATGTGTGATCACTGTCATCATAGAGCATCACCTAACCAAGATTCATACCCAAACCATTTCACATTAAATCTTGAAATCCACAATCGGGGGCACCATCATGTTCTATGCGAAAAAACACTCAGAATAAGCTACTTGTGGGCCAAAATACGAGTTCAAATGAAGGAGATATAGGACCTAAAAGTTCTCTAAAAAGGAACTATGTAGTACATGGTATGTTAGGGGACCCACACAACATGTGGTCCCATCCTAAAACCTATCCATGTCCCTGAAAAGTAAATGAATTTATGTCCATGTAGCAGTACATTTTTGTGTAGGTGGACTACACGATGTGTCCAAGCTAGCCAGGACTGGGTCGTGTCCTTCTGTCCATTTCCATGTACTTTCATCCTATATCTGTGTAATTTAGTACATGATGTGTTGCTTCACATGGGGTGTCTTCCATGTGCTCTATCCATGTTCGTGTACTTCGGTACATAACCATGTGTCGGTTCATGTACTCATACACAGAGTCATACCTGTGTAGTCCATCACATGGCTCATCCACCTGGGGATGAGGTACGCAATGTGTAAGAGGTCTACACACCATTCCATCCTTATGATTTTCTGAAATCCTAGCAACTACACTTAAGAGGCTACACATCATGTGTTCATCCTTGTATATTTCCTATAATCGAGTTTTTCAGAGTTCCTGAGATCCAATTTCCACTGCTCTATTTCATCCATTCAAAAAAAAAAATTGGCCCTATCTTTACCGAAAAACATTATATCTATGTCAGATCTATCATTTAAAAAACTATGATGGCCAAAAATTGATCTTCGGTTGAGTTCGTGGGAACTCATACGCCATGTCACGTCGCCAAGCCTTTCACCTTTGATTTTTCAATCTCTAATCATCGAAATGGTCATCTTCACCTTGAAATAATCTCATATCTAACCTTATTTCATCAATCTAAGACTTGTTCATTGATTCGTCATGATTCTGGGGGTTTTATCAGGATCGGTACCACCCGAAAATCTCGAACTAGGATTGTGGGGTCCTACTGGTGAAGAATGTGAAGAGAATTTTGTGATAAAAGCACCATAACAAAGGTTTAACCATCGTTTTCCCTGAATTATTTCCCAAATATCAATAATGGTAATACTAGGGTTAGAAAACAAGAATAATAAATTAATATTTTAGTACATGGGAACAATCTCAATTCATAATTGGCACAGATCCAAGAATAGAGATCGATCTGTCCAATCTATTTAATCAAAATGGTGTAAATTGCCAATTTTCAAGTCCTACATGGAGATTAGATCATTCTTCATCAAAGAACATTCTCTCCAACTATATAGTGAAGTAGTTACATTTTATTCATCCTAATCTTCTTTGATCTGAAATTTCTTCATGTCTGAGGTGATTTTCCAATAAAGGGGGAAAGTGAATCTCTGAAATCCTAGAAGGGTTTATGTGGCTAACCCTGCAGAATTATCCATGGAATTATTCTTATAGGTTTTTCATTTAGGTAAAAATGAATTAATTAATTAATTTAATAATTAATTAATCAACTGAATGTACCTCCAACAAGCGAGGAGTCTGAATGCCCCATGCCAACCCATTTTATGTCGTTCCTAGGGTAAACAGCATGTTTTGGACTCAACCATGATCTCGAATTTCTGATCTGAGATTCTATTTAAGAGTTATTCTATTTTATTTAAGACTCATGCATTAAAAATATAAAATATTTTAAATATTTTTATAAAATTAATTCTGGAAACATCGGGCCTCATAATTGCAAGATGTCTTCGCACCTAGCTCTAGAAATATATACAGAAAAACTTTTAAGTCTTAAAAGGAAAAAATTGTGTCTCTACATAAATCCATCCTTCAATATTTTCATCCCAAAAAACAAAAACTAAGCAGAAAACCTAGGATACTGAGCTCTCACCTAGATCTCCAGCTCCCAATAACTCTCTTGCACGTCCCCATGCTACCACAACACACGAAACAAATGGATGTTCCATCCACATAGGGTCATCTCCTGTCGATCCTCGGTCACTATCGGGTTCTCCAAAAAAGTGGATCCATCCTTGATGTAAACCTTACTCTTATTTGATGACGTTTGTGGGGTCATACATGTATCTCCTCAACTGTGACACATGGAAGACGTCGTGCACCCACTCCAACTATGCAGGTAGGGTAAGGTGGTAAGAAACATCACGAACCCTCTACACAATCTCGAATGACATGATGAAACTTAGGGATATATTTCCTCCCTGGCCAAACCTTTGCAATCCTCATAATGGGGAGACTATCATGAAAATGTGGTCTCCCTATTCAAACTCCAAGGGCCTACAATGGTGATCTGCATGGGATTTATGTCTGTTATGGGTTGTCCTCATCTGCTCATGGATGATCTGGATATTCTTTGTCATCACCTGCACCAACTTTGGGATCACAATATATATATTCCCAATCTCTATACAACATAAGGGTGACCTATAGGGTATCCTGTATATGTCCTCAAAATGTGTCATGTTGATGGTAGAGTTGTAGTTTTTGTTGTACGCCAAGTATATCAAGGGAAAATGATCATTCCAGTTCCTATCAAAGTCTAACATAAAATCCATGAACATATCCTACAACACCTAGATAGTGAGATCGATCTGATTATTGGTCTTGGGGTGAAAGATTGTACTCATCCTCATTTTGTTCCCAAATTACTCTTGTAGGCCTCTACAAAATCATGATGTAAACCACACATCATGATCAGAGACAATCACCAAGGGCACTCCATGAAGGCGAATGATCTTGTGTATGTATAGATGCCTCAAAATCTCTACCGAGATTATCTTCCTAATAGTGAGGAAGTGTGTTGAATTCATGAGTCAGTCAACTATAACAAATATGGTATCATGTACCTTTATTATTCATAGAATTCCTATCACAAATTCCATGGATATTCCATCTCACTTCCACACCGACATCTTAAGAGGCTCCAACAAACCTGTCGAAACTTGGTGCTCAGCCTTCACCTACTAAAAAGTGAGGCACTGAGAGATTAAATAAGCTACACTCTGTCTCATTCTAGATCACTAAAATTTCCACTAAAGTTATATATACATATTCCCTACATAGGGATTCACAACTAAGGAATAAGTATGGAATTCCTACATCACTACATCCCTCATCGTGACTGGAACCACCGTCCATCCATGAAAAAAGATAAAAATATTACCTCCTTCAGAATATCCATCTGGTGAGTCACATATGGATATCTGGTCACGTAATACCTCACAGTCAATGTATCTCTGCTAGGACTCTCTCACACACTCGATAAGTGGTGGATTCAACACTATTAACTGTAGAAAAGTTTTACCCTCTTACTCCACCAGGGTTAACTACAGGGAGGCTAACTGCTCTGAAGCATCCTGCAACAAGTGAGCCTGAGACTTCCTACTAAGGGAATCTACTACTATGTTTACCTTCTCTGAAGTATAGACTATCATGAAGTCATATTCCTATATTAACTCCAACTAGTTCCGCTATCTCAGGTTCTGGTATCTCTGTGTAAAGATGTACCTGAGACTCTGATGGTTTGAGTAAACTATAAAGTGCTCGCCCAGAAGATAGTTCATCCACATCCTTAGGGAAAAGACTACCGCTGCCATCTCTAGGTCATCATTCATGTAGTTCTTCTCATGGGGTCTCAACTACCTTAACCCGTAAGCAATAACTGTCTGCTTCTACATCAACACACATCCAAGCCCATCTCCTAAGGCATCACAATACACTACAAACTTCACTCCTTCCTCTGGAAGTCTTAATAAAGGATCACTCATCAACCTCAACCTAAACTCCTCAAAGGCCCTCTGGAACTTCTCATACCAGGTAAATGGCCAACCTTTCTGTGCTAGGATAGTCAAAGGGGATACAATTATGGAGAATTATATCACAAACCTCCTATAGTACCCTACCAAACAAGAAAAGTTTTATCCTATAACACGCACTTGGGTGGCTCACAATAAGTCACCGTATCAATTTTTGTGGGGTACATGGATAAAACATGCCCCAGAAATCAAACCTCATATATCTAGAACTGTCACTTTAAGATTTCCCCATAAAACTAGTTCTCTTAAAGAAAATATAGTATCATACTCAAGTTCTCTTCATGCTCCTCCTTAGATTTAGAGTAAATGAGTATTTCATCAATGAAGACAACCAAAAACTGGTCTAAGTATGGCTGGAAAACCTAGTTCATCAAATCCATAAACATGGGAGAGGCATTTTTTATGCCAAATGGAATAACTAGGAACTCATAGTGTCTATAGCGATATTGGAATTCCAAATTTTGAATATCAGCCTCACAAACCTCAAATGGTGGTATCCAAACCTGAGATTGATCTTCAAGAAGCATCTCGCACCTCGCAACTGGTCAAAGAGGTCATCAATCCTTGTAAAGGGGTAATTTTTATTTATATTAGCCCAGTTCAAGTGATGATAATCCATGAAAATCAACAAACCCCCATCCACATTTTTTAAGAAAAACACTAGAGCTATCTAGGGGGACACACGGGGCCTGATGAAACCCTTCTCTCAAAGGTCCTCCAACTGCAACCGCAGCTCCTGGAGATCAATAGGGGCCATCCTATATGCCTCATAAGATATCATAGAATTATTGGTATGCAATTCGATGGAAAAATCCATCTACCTCCATAGAGATAGTCCCAGAATATCCTCAGGGAAGACATCCATATAATCCTCTACAACTAAAAGAAACCAGATGCCTAAAGAGTCTAATGACCCAATGGCTACACTCACTAACTGATTATTTATGATATGAAACCTCATACTATCAAAACCTTCTTTCCCTACCATAATATATCTCTCATCCATAAAGGTAAATCTCATCCCATTAGTGCATAGGCATCTGACTCGTATGCAGTGATAGTCAATCTAGGCTCGAACTATGGAAAACAAATACATACCCAATATGAGGTTATAGAGTTTCATTGTGATTAAAAAAAGGTCTCAAATGAACCTATCTCCACCAATCTATAGCTCACGCTTCCATTAGATAAAACATATGGAAGAATCATTCCCTGTAGGAACCTCAAGATGAAGTTATTGTGCTAGCGTCTCGACTAGGAGCTCCATCTATCGCACTAAGAGTATAAAGATTAAGTAATGACCAGAAACTATTTCTATTAATACTGAATCAAGAGTATAATAAACATATATCATACCTCTAATCATATCATGCGCCACAGGGTCATAATCCTCTAGATCCTACAGTTGTTTGTGGCCCTAACCACCAACTCCCCGAGCCTAAAGTGGGTCACCTGGTGGTGGTGGTGGTGGTGGAAGGATCTCATAGCATAGTCCACCACCCATATCTCCTCCTAATAATTTGTTAGATTTTCCTCCATAGGGACCACCCTAACCTCTCTTATGAGGTCCCTGACCGCGATACTACCTCTGTTGTGGTAGTCTGTTAGCTATCTGCCTGTGCTCCTCGGCATGTCTGGTTGGGAAATCATGTGCTATGTGACCTCACCTATGATAATAAAATAATAACCACTCTCCAGGATTCCCTAGTGCTCTTCTCTATCCCTGTTCCACACAAACATGAGCCTGAGCCTGATTTTGAAAGGACTTCCTATGCTGAGATCCCACCAACTAGTGCCTTCTAGATACTACAAATGACTCAACTTTGTGATGCCCACTACTAGATCTTGCTGTTTGAAATCCCTCTAATAGAAATCTCTCTGTCACTAGCACCCACTCTAGCACCCATTAAAAAGTGGGGATGCACAAGGGCACCACACTGGTATAAATATCTTTGCAGATTCCCTGCTAAAAACTTTTGTGCTCAGAATTATCCATCACAGATCATGTCAAGGGAGTTCTAGATGAGGTCTAGGAACCTCATTGCATACTTATCCATTATCATCCCTCCCTCCTGCATCTCTAAAATATCCTGAATCTGAACTGAGAATATACAAGAGGTATAGTAATCCTCACAAAATAGTTGATAGAATTTGGTCCATGAGAGTATTGACTCATCGTGTATCTGCGTAACGAGGCTCCACCAGCACTAAATTTCTCTATGGAAAAGCCTTGATGCCAGTGAAACCACCTGATCCATCAGTGTCTAAATGAGCCTAAAGATATGGACCACAAACTCTGGCCAATCCTCTATCACTTGAGGATATAGATCATCATGGAACCTCAGTGGCCTCTGGTGTAGGAAATCAAGAAGTGCGCTAAGCTTGTGAACATTTTCAACCTCCTCTGTTGGGATGATTTGGTTCTCGATAAGGGGAGGTGTTGGTACCTACCCACATGGAGAAAGAATATCATGGGATGGACCCAAAACTGAGGCCTCATTTCTACTTGGATCATTATCATGATTTGGAACTTGTATCTTGGATGGTTTTTATTGTGAAGGCATCCTCAGATTTATCAAGATGTACTGCGGTCACAACTCAACCCAAGCCAAGGCTCAAGCTGCAACTACCCCAAGCCTGCCTCCATAGTCCAGGGGGTGGTGACCAATGTCGAAGGCATATCTAACATGGGTAGGCCTTTTCTTAAGTACCTTTATGCACACACATATCCATCTAGATGCAGAAGTATAGAGATAAATAGTAAAATATGAGACACGACTATAAAGTAAACCAAGAATGCATAACCTCTAGGGTGTAAAATATTACGATAGTGAAAACTGAAAAGTAAAGGGGAAAAATACATTCTCAAAAATAAATATGTCCCAACCAAACAAAACTAAAAAAGTAAACTATTTGGATATCCCATCTTCTAAATCCCAATTTGCAACCACCATACATGGTCCAAAGTACCAGGTATCCCTAATCTTCTCTAAAGTCACTACCGACCTGTCCAAAGTCTGTATAAGACATGAAAGGTGTGGGAAAATCCCATGAAGGGGTGAGTATATACATACCTAGTAGGATTACCTAAAAGCTGAAGGGGGATCAGTGAGAGATACAATAGGAATAAAAATACAATATATTCAAGATACAATCAAAGAGAACAACTCAACCCAAACCATCGTTGAGCATTTCCTAACCAATAAATATACCCGAAAAATTTCACATAATATCTCAAAATCCACAGTCGGGGCACCATTGCGTTCTACGTGAAATAAAATTAGGATAGTTTACTCACAGACCAAAATTTGAGTTCAAACGAAGAAAATATAAAACCTTGAAGTTTCTTAAAAAGGAACCAAGTAGTATATGACATGTGAGGGAACCCACATGGCATGTGGTCCTACTTGACTACCTAGTTGTGTCCTTAGAAAGTACATGACTCCCTATACATGTAGTAGTACACACCATGCAGGTGGACTAAATGGTGTGTCCAGGATAACTAGGACTAGGCCATGTCCTTCTGTCCATGTGTGTGTACTTTCATCCCATGTCAGTGTACTTTGGTACACAGTGTGTTGCTTCACATGGGGTTCCACCCATGTGGTCCATCACACAGATCATCCACTCAAGGATGAGGTACATGGTGTGTAGGATGTCTACACGTCATTCTATCCTTATGATTTCACAAAACCCTAGCCTCTACACTTAAGGGGCTACATGTCATGTGTCCATCCTTGTACACGACGTATAGTTGAGTTTTTCACAGTTCCTCATATTCGATTTCTGCTACTTAATTTCAGCTATTAAACTTCGTTTTTAGCCTTATATTTGCCTAAAAATGTTGGATCTAGGCCATATCTATCGTTTCTAGCTTTTTGGTGGCTAGAAATCGATCTCTGGTTGAGTTTGTGTGAACCTGTATGTCATCTCATATCGATAATCCATCCGCCTTCAATTTATCAATCTCCAATCATCGAAATGATCATCTATGCCTTGAAATAATCCTATATCTAACCTTATTTCATCTATCCAAGACTTTTTTTTCGATCTATCATGATTCTGGAGGCCCAATAGGGCTCGGTACCGGCCGACTATGTCAAATCGGGATCGTGGGGTCCTACCAGTGATGAAAGCAAAGAAGAATTTGGGAGAAAGGCACCATAAAAAAGGTTTAACCATTTTTTGAAAATATTTCTTAGCCAATGATCAAGAACTATAATATTGGAGTTATAAAATAAAAATAATCAATTAATATTTTAGTATGCAGGCACATGATCAATTCACAATTGGCGCAGATCGAAGCACAGAGATCAGTTTTCTCAATCTATTTAATAAAAAGAGCATAAATCACCAATTAAAAATTCCTACCTAGATATTGGATTTTTTTTCATTGAATAATGTGATTGACAGTTATCGAAGGAAGTCTTTTTGTTTTATGTATCCCAACCTGCTCTAATCATGTGCTTTATCGTCATCTGAGGTGATTCGCCAATGAAGGAGGAAGGAGAAGCTCTGGAATCCTCTCAGGTTTTATGTGAATAAACCTGGAAGATTCACCATGGTAGTATTCTTATAGGTTTTTCATTTAGGTCAAAATTAATTAATTAATTAATCCACTAAACATACCTCCAATGAGAGAGGAGTCTAAACGCCCCATGTTGACCCATTTTATGTCGTTCCTTTGGTAAAAACCATGTTTCGGACTCAACTGTAGTATCGTATTTCTGACCTGAGATTCCGTTTCATATTTATCTCACTTTATTTAAGAAACATGCATGAAAAATATAAAATATTTTTAATATTTTTATAAAATTAATTCCAAACACACCAGGCCTCGGAATCACACGCCGTCTTGGCACCTAGATCTGGAAATATATAGAGAAATATTACAAAGTCTTATGAGGAAAAAATGGGTCTCTACAATTTTGATGATTATTCCTAGTAAAAAATGGAAATGACATTGATGTATACTTGTAGCCTATAATTGAATAATTATAGGAGTTATGGAAAAATGATGTTGATACATATGATTCATCTTCTAGAACAATGTTGAAAATGTACGTTGCTCTAATGTGGACCATTAATGATTTCCTTGGGTTTGGGAACTTATCTGGTTGGAACACTTACATGGGTTTGGATTATTCTATTTGTAACATTGATTTTGAGCCCGAACGACTACCTTACAATAAAAAATGGTGCTTCTTGTGTCATCGAATATTTCTCGATGAATCTCATAGATTTTGTTTGAACAAATAAAAATTCAATGGTTTTATTGATTGTAGATCACCTATAAAGTTTTTGATAGGTTTTGAAATATTGGAACAACTTAGAAATATTGAAATAGAATTTGGTAAAGTGCATCATTTGAATTATAGTGGGAAACAAGTTCTAAGTGCATCTTCGAGTGAAATTAGAATGTAACAATAGAATAAAAAAAGTATATTCTTAAAACTTTTCTATTGAGAATTTAATTTTTTGTGGAATAATATTGATGTTATGCATATTGAGAAGAATGTTTGTGATAATTTGATATTTATATTGATTAATGATCAAGGAAAATTGAAGTACCATCTCAATGATTGTAAGGAATTACAAATAATGAACATAAAGCATGATCTCTAACTAGATGATAATGGAAAGTATGATTAGGTAATTTTTTTCAATGAAAAATAGGGATAAAGATACATTCCTTCAAATTTTAAAACACATGAAGGTATATTATGGGTATTTAAGTAACATCTCAAGGTGTGTTGACTTAAAGAATTGTAGGTTGCATGGATTAAAAATTCACGATTCACATATTTTTTTACAGAAATTACTACCATTGGCATTGCGTACATTATTACCTAAAAAGGTTATTGCAGTTGTACTCTAATTTTTTACATTCTTCAGACAACTATGTGAGAAAACTCTACAACCAACTAAGCTTGAAAACCTTCAGGAGAGATTTATATTTACACTTTGTGCAATGGACATGACCTTTCTCCCATCATTTTTTACTGTCATGATTCATTTAACTGTGTATTTGGTTGAGGAAACTAAATTAAGATGCCTCATACATTATCGATGGATGTATCCAATTGAGAGGTACTTTATTTATATGTTTTTCATCTTAAGTAAAAAAATTATAACCTCATTAAATACATAATTATGTTTTATTTATTTTATTTCATATATATCTTGGTCATTTTAAATCATACATGAAAAAAAAAAGATCAACCCAAAGGGTCTATTTCTAAAGGATATTTAGAAGAGGAGTGTATTGTCTTTTTTATAGATACTTAGATGATATTGAGACAATATTCAATCGATTTGGATGTGTTAAAAAAACATCGAATCAATATTAACTGCATTGGAAATAAAAAAATTGTTCCTACTATTGGCTGATCAGTTGAGAGGATCTCAAATATTACACTAATGAAAATGGAATTATTACAAACACATAGATATGTGTTGCTGAATAGTGAAATTTCATATCCACCTATTGAAAAGATTAAGATACAAACAAATATATGAATGAGAAACTGAACATGAAATGAGAAATATATAACAAAATCTATTAATAAAGATCTTTTAGAATGGTTTGAACATCATGTAAGTTCATAAATATTTTAATCAATGTGTATATAAGGTTAAAACATATTTTGTAAATATAATAATGTATATTGATTTTTTTAGATGATGAAAATTGATACTCGGGATGATTTTTCATAAGATTAGAAGTTTCTGGATCAATTTCCTCTAAAACAATCTATAAATTTTGATGATTATAGTGTGAATGGATTTAAATTTCATACAATAGATTAGTAAGAGGGTATGAAAACACAAAATATTGGTATATTTATAGTTTACTAATTTGGATACTATGGAAAGTTGACTAATATTATCGAATTAAACAACCATGGGAATTTTTTATTTATTTTATTCAAATGCAAGTGGGTTGATATTAACATGGGTATTAAAATATATTCCTTGAAATTTACTTTTCTGAACTTCTCTTACTTGATGGATGTCGGTGACCATGAATTACATGATCCTTATATCTTCTCATCATAAGATAAAATGGTATATTATGTAGAAGATGTCATGGATGAAAGGTGAAATGTAGTTGTTCACATAAAACAAAGATACATGTATGATATGGGTGATAAAATGGAAGATTTGACCTCTGACATTGAATCCCATCAACAATAAGAAACAAACTTATTTTTCCATCATGATATTGAAAATATTAGTCTTGAAATGTTAGATGAAGTAGATGATATAATAATGGAGTAGGAAAAAGACATGATTGAAGGACAAAATGATTGTATGTGTAATCATCCATTAATTTATCAACCACTCGTATTATATGTGTAGTCATTAATTATCATAGCTATGTATATTTTTTTCAGTATTGTGCATCTGTTATCATTTCTAATTTTTTTCTGCATGATTTTTTTTCAATATATGTTCTAGAGTTAATTTTATTTGATTAAATGATAGGAATGCCAATAACGAGGTATTTCACTTATCCCATAAACTCCCAGTTTAAATTCCCCTGACCACACTGACAAATGGTGATCCATTGGTCTCCCTCCCAATAGTATTTGAGACACCCTATGTCTACCCCCCTTCAGCATCTCTCACACCCTCCTCCATTATGTCAGCTTCTGCCACACCCTTCTTTTCCATCCCATCAGCATATAAGACATTTCTTCCCTATTCAGAAGGTTCAGAAGTAAGGGAATAGTTCTTCACTCCTATTTAAATATTGGAGGGTGATAATTATAGTTACAAATTTTAATGGGAATAAAATTATTTCACTTTTTTATACTACTAACTCTTTTTTCATAAAAGATGCAAAAACTATTACTAAGGAGAGAAATATGAATAGTTCATATGTCTAGAATATGAACAGATTGAAGATAGTTGTCTCATTTAACTATTATGGGTTCCCCATGGATGATGCCATAGGATTATTTGGCCAGATTCTAGGCCAGCTAGCGGTGGAGTCGGTTACCCTTCTGATTACCTATTCTGATTGGAGTAATATGCCTAAGTCTTGGAAAAATGAAGTCTTTTATTCCCAGATAAATATAATTTTAATACATTATAGTGTAATTGAATGTCATTATGTTATTAAATTCTAAAATTTTAAAAATTAATCTCTTTGTACATATGTTATTCCACTTTACCATTGTTGATCTTATTGCATGAAATTAGACATTGAAAATTTTGGGTAAGAAATAGAAATATTTTAAATGGATATTAAGGAATTAATTAAATGATACATCATTGAACACTCATAAGTAAGATGATAAGGTTCCTGAAGGGGTACCTAGAGAGTATTGGAAGGTGTTTGTTGATAGTCATCATCATTAGAAGCATGTGGTATTGAAATATATATTATTATATTAATATAATTTTACATATATACATTTTATACATTAATATTAAATTACATTTTATTTATTTTAGGTTGTTTCAAGGGAAAATCTATCAATTCGTGCTAAACAAATCACCCCCCACACTACCGAGTCAAAGAGTTTTTTCAAAAACAAATTGACTCTGGTAATATTTTCCTTAGTTTAAATATTTATAAGATAATGTTATCTATTTCATATATTAAATTCTTTATTTATTTTTGTTTAATATAGTCAAATAATTTAGGGCACCAAGTCTCTTAAACAAAACTTTGGTTGTATGTTCATATAAAATATGATGGGAGTTATGTGAATGATCCTTCCAAAGAAGTTGAGGTAAGAATTCCTTTTTAGTTGTAATAACTTATCATAAGTTTTCACCATGTTAATATGTATGGATTAAAATATGAATGATATTTTATTTTTAGGTAGAAATAAAAGAATCGTGGGATTCTAATCCTACGTAGTCCTTATCGATCTCCTAGGATGATCCATTGGTCAAGTCCTTAGGAAGGAGCATCCTAGTTTCATGTGTGGGATGGTTTTGGTACTATTACCATATGAGGTATTTGGCAGGAAACTGGGGATTGAAGCAACATCTAATCTTGTTTGTAGTTACTCCCTACCTCGAGATGCTCATAGGGAGTTTATTTAATGCAAATCATAATTCAGGAATAGGTGGATCATATAAAAATGCAAGATGCAAAGGTAATTACTTTGTAAAAAGCATTGATTGAATTATATCATAATACCACTGGATCTATCCCTGGTGATATTGTATCAATGGATGGTAATAATAAGGTAAATCACACAACTTAATAATAATTTAGTGCACAAAATTTTATTGGTTTAAAGTTTAAATTTAAATATACAACACTATTTAATTTTTAATAAAATGGTCATATAGGTGTAGTAGTAGGGAGTGGAGATGGAGACAGAGAGGGTTTTGATCAAAGTTCATCGGGTAGTGATTAGGGTTCACTTTGGATTTAGTGATGATGTGTAACTAAACTTATGACAGAATAACACTAATGTAGTGATTTAGAAACCATGTTGCATTTTCTAGTACAAATATCTACATTTCCCTTACATTGTATGAAAATTTATATGCTTGGTTCATTTTCTATTTTTTATTCTAAAGTTTACCTTATACTAATCATTATTAGGATATTTAGGTTTTTTTAATACTCCTTGAAATTCCACCTCTTATTATTCTTTTAAAAATTTATAGTCTCTTTCAACCATTTATGAACTTTATTCAGTTCCGACTTCTACTTGGTAATTCACCAAGTACTACCTAGATAACTAAACATGTTGGTCTGATTGCATCTGGATATCCCACTGGTATGTTTCTTGTGTATTCAATATATATATTGTTAGATTCACTCTCCTCTCAAATAGTATACCTTAAACCAGTTTACTCACAAAGATAAAAATCTTATCAGTCTATACACTCCAAAAAACTATTCTCTAATTGTAATGTTACCTCCTCAAAACTATTCTCATAAATGTGATTGGGAACTCCAAACTACTTCATATATTTACTCCATGATACATATTGAGTTCATCCATATTACCTTTATCTTTATGGATGAAAAATATAAGAAAACCCAAGTAGGTTCAATATTTATACTAGATGAATCACCACCCTCAACTATGAAAAATTTTTATCCCACTCTTGGAGTTTATTTGAAGGTATTTTTGGGGTTTTCAAGTACACTTTAAGATTTTATCAATATGTATATTTTAATGTGATAAATTATATTTAAAATATATTGGAACCTTGTCACATAAGTTTTTGGGTGAAGGAATTCATGGCCTTTGTTGATCCTTTGTCTCTTTTTATGTCACTTTCCCTATAAAATTATAATCCTTATAGATTAAGGAATGTGTATTTTTGGAAATTCTAGTAATTATAATCTATAAAAGGGTCATTCTTCTACCTATTAAAATCCAAACATTATGTTAAATTGTTTAGAAGTTCATTTTTCATATTCCATCCCTAAAAATAAAATCTCATGTTTTAAATCTCCTTATTTTAAGAAAAACTATAAGTCCTCAAAATAAGGAAGGTTTGTAAGTGATAACTCAAAGTTCTTATTTATAATTAATAAGTAATTTTCCTTATTTTTATTTTATCTTCACATCCTATTTCATCTTTGATATGATTTATCTCTTCTATAACATCTTTATAAAATCATTATACTTATATAACAATATTATTATAATAAAATTGCATCATATGCATTCACATCCACTATAAATATGCATGCTGATATGACATGATATATAACTCACATCCATTGTTTGAATGCTTTCCCTGCTCTCATAATATAGCCAAGTCCATCACAATGTTCACATCCATTGTTGGAATTAATTCCAGAATCAAAACACATAATATGTTTGATAACATCTCACATGTCCATGGTTGACATGAACACCCAACCCACATTTCCATAACAGCTCCCAACATAATTGGCATAATCACCCAACCCAGTCTATATAACCATTATATAAATCACATTCCAATGGTTGGCATGCTCACCCAACTCATGTCACAAGGAACCCATATAAAATCCAATCATAGGTAATCCTAAGACACAATAACAAATAATTATTCAAAATGATAATATTAAACAAATCAAGAACAAACATAAAAGGAAAAGGGTTCTCATGGGTTATAAAAACTCCCAACACTAAATGATACACAAGTTAGGGTATCTATAGTCTCACACCTAACCTATTTCAAATTCCCACTAATTCATAAGGATACAACCACTTTTTCCTTACCTTAACATTCTATAATTTATCATGGAGGGATCCAAGGTTTATAACTCAGTTCACTAGTGCATGACATGATTTAAAACACCCCAATTAGGTTCCTTTATATCATTTATGTAGAATTAGGGTCAAATGAATGGTAATATATGACCTAGACATCAAAATAAACTCAATAGGAATATCAAATAACATTATCCACGTTAATTAATTTTTGGTTATTATCCTTGTTATATTAAGATTTTGTTGTATTATGGTTTTGTATAAACTGAACTTCACATGTTATGATTATTTTTTTATTATACTAAAATAGTTTTTTTACTATTTTTATAAAGTAATAACTATTCTTTTTTTCTTCTGGGGTTTTCATTTCTACAACGGTAATTTTTTAAAAAAGAGAGATCTAATGGTGGTTTAAACTACCACTATATATTCCAAATTATTTTTTAGTAGTTGTTTAAACCACTGATAAATAAATATTTTGTGATAGTTCCTAGAAAAAACCACTAAATGGGTGGAACTGATGTGAGTTGGATGTCGATTCCAACTTTAGCGGAGGTTTTTGGAAACTGTTGTGAAACTATATAGCAACGGTTTAAACCACCGCCAAATCAAAAAATAACTACTGCTATTTATTGATTTTATTTTATTGACCATACAGAGAAAGGATAAATATGGTATCCTTGGATCGTATTCCAAGTAAATCATAATAAATATTGAAGTTTTTTGTTTTCTATTAATAGAAATACCATTAAAATATCATTAAATCATTCTTTAGGAAAAAAACATTTCCAATTTGAAAATAACTTATTTTAGAAAACTGTGAAAATATAAAAGGAAACAATTTTCTTTAAAAATAACCATGAAATTTTTTAAATTAAGTTTCAAAGAAAAAATTATTCATTATGGAGGGAAAATCCATCTGTGTCGTATATGATAAAAAAACATTCCTTTCATACTTTTGTCAGAAAATTCATAAAGTACCTAGTTTGGAAAATAACAAGAAGATTCATTTCAAACTATTTTTTAAAAAATAAAACATGGGTAAAAAGACTTTAAAAAAACATAGGATAATAGTAAAATATTTCTTTAAAAAAAATTTAGAAAACATTGATATGGAAAAAAGGGTTTTTCGACCAGATAATGAAATGAGGTCGATTTTCCTTAAAAAATATTTTTGGTTTCTTGAGTACATAAGATGAAAAAGACATGTATTTTAAATAAATAACCATATGATAATAAAATTCATAAGTTTATTGAGAGTAATATTATAATATTTCATCATCATAGGCACAGTCATAATTATTCTTGATAAACAATGAGATTATGATATAAAACCCTTACCACTTTGGTAACTTTTGAATCATAAGACCCGTGAGAGAAATATTCTTCGATTGATAGGAAAACCCAACTAACTTTCATAATAATAATCATAATGTACATACATTTTCAGTATATACACCACACAAAATAAAAAAGTGGTGTACAATGCGTGTGTTCCACATAAAAAAAGTGAGATGAAAATATCTTACCTCGAGTTCGCCTTGATTCGAAAGCACTATAATCTCCTATATAATAAATTTAAATTTATTATAATTAAATAAAATAGTAATTATTATACTTATAATATCATATATGACACCTTTATAACATTTCAACACCCCTTTATCAATAATTCCTTATTAAAATCATCATTTTTGGGTGTTAACTGTTTTGTTTATCATGAGTATTTCAGTTCAGTAGTTTTGTTCCCTGTACATTTATCTTTGTTCAATAATATATAGAGTATTAATCATGATATAAATATAATATATATTCATTATATACATATTTATAATCATTCATAAAAGTTATAGATAGAAAATTAAATTACACCATTCATAGAGATGGCAAGTCGTACGTATGCATGAATGGTGTTTTCATTTTTCAAAGAATGGAACAAAAGAAAGGTAAATATTAATTCAACTTTAAGATATGATTATTATATCAAATATATCATATATATTTATTAAATTCATCCTCATTACCATCCAATTAAAATATAAATGAAAAACAAATCACATCGCTTTATGGAGGTGGTAGTCCATGCGTACACACGAGTGATGTTGTCGTTTCCTAAAGGATTGGATGGTAATAATGTAGAAATGATATTATAATTATAAAATTATAATTATTTTATAAATATAATATGTTAAATACATAATTATATCCATCCATTAGAGGCGGTGATGGAAAACTAATTATATCGATTCATGAGGTGGTAGTCCGTCATACACACGATCGGCGGCTTCACTTCCAATTTAATGGAAGAGAAGATGAATATAGGTTATTACATTAATATAATAACATATAGTATATGAGATATAATTATTTTATTATTTTTTAATAATTTTATAACATTTTAATAAGGTGTAATAATAAATAAAATAGAAACACATGATTAAGAATTATACCTCTTCTTCAGGGAACTTCTTTAGGTTTATACATAAATCTTTCTTTGAAGGGTTTTCTATTAAAAATAAGGCCTCTAGAACACAGATAGGGAATTAAAGAATATATTTTTTCATATCTTGGATGAACTAAAATGATATTGGAGTTTGGAGAGGATAGGATATGAGATTTTCATTTATAAGTGGGGAAAGGAACCCACTTGAAAACTCCTTGGAAATTTCCCAAAAGAATCTAGAATGATAAAGTCATTTCCAAGAAAAATGCTTTCAAATAACCACATATTAAAATTTAGGATAATATAAGGTTTAAATATTAACATTAAATAGTATTTAGACAAGTTTTATTGACTAATTTACCCTTATCTTTTTGTTTAACCCCTAGGTTTACTTGTTTAAACCTTAAACGCACTAATTAATTTCTAATATTTTTATTATTCATTATGCCCAAAAACTAAGTTTCCCATATTAACTAATATTTATTATGATAATTAAAATTATTTAATATATTTTACCAAATTATATTCATATAATTGGTAGAATTTAAGTTAAAATTAAACCCGCAGATAGGATGAAAAGGCGGTTTTCCAAAGAAATTGTTTCATAAGTATAAAAAGATTTTATATCAAAATTGAACATATAAATGATTAAAATGAACTAAATTGAATTAATAATAATATAATTTAACTAATATTACTTTTAAAACTATATTAAAACCAAATTAAATGTTATAAATTCTTTATACGAAAAGGCAATTTTCAATAAAAAACAGTATTTTTCACTATTCATTGAAAAAATAATCTTTTAAGAAAATTATAAAAAATTAATACTAAGATAATTTTGAAATTTTGATTTCAAAAATAAAATAAATTTTTTAAAATAAATTTTCTAAATGTGGAAAAAATAGTTTTAAAATAAGTATATAGAATGCGATGAACCCGTTTTTTAAAAAAATACATTTTTAAAGCATAAAACTAGATTTATTTTTATCTCATGCTTTAAAAAAATATTATATGAATGATAAAACATTTTATTGAATATATAATATATAAATTTCACTAAAATAATTCAAAAATAGTGACTAATTTAATTTATTAATATAAAAACACTCTATGCGTATAAAAATATTTTTTCAAAAAAATATTTCTTTTACTTTCAAATGATTTTTATTTTCATTTCTAATCAAATAATAATAAATGAATTTATTTTATTCAGGAATAAACCATATATTTTTCCTAATTTAGTTATTTCTATTCATATCTACCAATTTTATAGCTAGGTTAGAACATTTAGGTTTAAATAATAATATTAATAGTATATTGTAGTTCACTAAAACTCAGTGTTGTGTGTAACGCACACTATAAAAGAAATTAAATTTATTTGAAAAAATATATTTCATAGAATCTCAGGGTGTTAAATTTTAAGAATTGGGGTGGACTTGTCCACATTTATTCTTAGGATTTATGCAGAAGAGGACAGAACTTCTAAAAAGATTCTTAGTGATAATCCTGGTGGTAACGCCATCAAATCCTAGGGTGGCTTCAACTAACCTTTTTTATCTTCTTTCTTGGAAACGGGATTGGTTTGGGGAGTTGATAAAATAAATACAATGCACTTAATGATTTTAAAGTAGATATTAAAGGGTCTTCAACAGCAGGAGGAACAAGATCTAGGAAGTAAACGACAATGGGGATAGGAAGATATGTCAAAGGAAGAGAAGGCATCCTATATTCCAAAAAAATAGTAGGAATTTTAAGCTTCATAAAAGGAGATACAACCCTCAATGTATCCTATTATTCAAGGAGGCCACCAACTATTTCAAGACTAAGGGATATATGAAGCATTGACCCAAGTGAGAAAGAAAAAGTGTTGTCCTAATAAGGGAGGAAGATATCCAACTGAAAACTAGTAGATTCAATAGATAAGGTGGATGAAGGAGGAGTTTCAAATGATCCCATGTGGACAATAAAGATTACCTGAGGAATCAATAAAGCTACACACAAATACTGGGACTCATCCTTATTTGTATATCCCTTAGAATAACCTATGAAAGTAAAATCCATGATGCCTATAGACCCCCCCCCCCCTCTAAAGGTATAAAGATAGGATAGAAAGTTAACAACCCCACTGAGCAGATGCACAAATGAGACACTATAGGGTTCAAACAATTCCCTCCTACCAGAACCTATAAATACGATCCTCTCAAAATGGAAGACTGAACAACCCTGTAAACCTTTGAAACCTAGAAAATGAATTTTTCAGTTGGAGAAATAATTCCCATGGATATGACATTCGACACAAAAAAAAACATCTTGGAATGATAAAGAATCTTATTCCTCCAAGAGAAAGACTCTCCCACTCATAGAAAAATTCATGAAGGGAACTCTTATGATGGAACCATATCCACAAAAATACGATCCATCGAAGTGTGTTCCATGTGAATATTTTCATCATCAACATAAAATAAACACTCAATAGTGTCTACTATTACTTTAATAAGGGAATTGTTGTAGAAATGGATAGGCATACCTAGCAATCTTATCCACATGTCTATTAAAAGAGGTTCCCACCAAGAATGAACATCCACAAAAAATCTGAAAATAATGAACCACCATATGTCACACGTTTGAGCCAATCTTGCTCAATCCTTTAAAAAATAATCTCAAGAAAAAAATGGATAAAAAAATAATTATGATTGATAATTGACATAACTTCTAATGAAGATATTCCAAAGAGAGAAAAAAAGATTGAAAACCCTGCAAATACGCCCAATCCGCACCAAATTTAGAAACAAGAGACCATTGTGGTAGGTTTTCACTTTATCCATATCATATGGTAAGAATAAGAGTGTAAAAACCCATGTAAATATAGAATAATATATTTTTATATTTATTAGTATTCTTGAATTAAATAGTTAAATTCATTATAAATATGTTAAGTGAGAAATAATTTTATTAAACTCATTTCTTATAGGGTTATATTTAAAAGATTAATTTTAAAATTATAGAATTTTAATATGACCAAAATAATTTCATTATTGGATTCATAATGTAAAAATTATATTATAATGAATTTTTTAGAATTTTCATAAAGGAATAATTTTTTAGTGAATAGTAAAAAATATCGATTTTTGTAAAAATTTCATTTCTTTTCAATAAATTAAGACATTTTAAAGTTATATTATGTTTTGAATTTGATTTAAAGTAACATAAATATTATTTATTTATATTTCATCCACTTAAATTCTTTTTAATCAACTTTATATTTTATATAGAATAAGTTTATTTTTGGGTTTAAAAATGGGATTTTTCTGAACATTATTTTAAAGCACCTAATGTTTCTCCTTTTTAATTAATTAAAATAATACCTAAAGGGGAATTTTTTAAATAAAATTTATATATTATATATCATTAAATATTAATTTATTTTCATAAAAAATATTATTATTATTATTGTTAATATAAAACCATATTTTTCTTGAAAATACACTTCTTGAAAACCCGCTTTTTCATCGCGTCAGTGGGTTTTGTTTTAAATTTAATTTTTCTAATTATGTAAATTTAATTTGGTAAAATAAATTTAATATTTTTAATAATAAGGTAAAAATTATTTTTTAAGGTCAATTTAATTTTTAGGCTTTAAAAAATTACCATGGTAAAAAAACATTTACCGTGATATAGGTAAAATAAAGATACGCGCTAAAGTTAAATGGTAAGAGATTAAAATATTGAAAAATACAAATTTAAAAGGTTTTTTGATGTTTTTATCGAACATAACAAGTATTTAAAACATTAATTATCAATATAATTCATTTTAATTAATGACACCCAAATGTGGTTGGCTTTAAATATAAAATAATTATTATTTAATCACTTAAAACCGCCCCTCCTCAAGTATAAATACTACTCTATACCACCCAATTTATCCTAAAAAGACTTGAATATATTCAAATATATTCCAAATAATCTCTTCCCTACTCTCCCCATGTCAAAGTGATGTGGTTCTCACCAAAAGTCCAATTCCAATGTCTATAAGGGGTCCTTCAAGGAGGTTATATTCTAAAGGTAACTTTCTCAAAGCAACTCTCTAAATTTCATTTATTCTTATACTTTATCCTCACCTCATTCATCAAGTAATAATAACTAAAATATAATTTATATACTATTATTTAATATTTTTATTATAATATCTTATATCCATCCATTTTATTATCTCCTTTTATTCAAAGAAATGAAACCATTTTCCAAATTAATGCGGTTAATCATCTCCATGAATAATGATTTTTCATTTTCCATTTCTGAATTCAAGGTTGTTCATAAAACTATTAGTATGATTAAATAAGATTTTTATTAATATATTATAACTTATTTCATGTTTTGGAACTAATATATCAATATAATATTAAATAAAACAAAACTAGTTCATGGTAGTCAAAAAAATTGCCAAAATAAACTAAACATTTATCAATAACATTTTATAAAATGAATCATACTCATGCCATAAAAATTTATATATGGGAATATTTTTACTTTCATAAGTGAATTAATACCATTTCATTCCACTTCTGGAATATTATTTCCATTTTAAAAGAAAATCTATAATTATACACAAATGAACCAACCATGAAACCATGAAATGAACGCACCTGAAACAATGTAAATAATGAAATTTTATTAATAAATGGGTGGTAAGATGTTATAAAAGGGTCATATAATGAATTAAAAATATGAATATAGATCTTTAATAAAATTATTTAAGCCATTATATAGGAGGTTTGAACATATTTTAAATAATTCAAACCTGGGGTTAGGGAATTATTAACCCAATTTCTATTCTTTTGGTTAAAATTCAACTTCATTGATAATGTATTGCTAAGATTATGTATAAAATTAATTTTAAATTTCTAATGATTTATTTAAAAAAAATTATATGGATTTACATAAGATGCATATAATTTATTCATTTGATTAATACACAATTCAATGATATGATATTTGTAAGGGACTTTCCTTAAAAAAATCTTTTAAAGTTTCTTTTTTACAAAAGTAAAAAAGGGATATTTTTTTATATATATGTCATGAAAAAAAATCATGATTTAATTTTACCTTAATATTTTAAATATTACTTTACAAGTTTATATGTTTTATTTCAAATAAAATTTTTTCCATTGTACGTGCACAATTTTTCAAAATAAGTGATTTCAAAATAGAATGTTTATTTTCTTCAAAGAGTATTTTATGATGCAATATTTCATGGTTTATGTTGATGTTATGGTTATTGGTCATTATTTATGAATATGGGTGGTTTTATTATAAACCAATTATGGGTGGTTCCATGATAAAACAAGGACGGGTGGTTACGTTATTAATCAATGATGGGTGGTTCTGTGATAAACCAATTACGGGTGGTTATGTTATAACCTCGAATGAAATGGGTACTATGGAGTTGGAGTTTGAACATATTGGTTTCTCCATTTATAAGTTTGAAATTGAAAATTATGTCTCAAGTTACCTATTAAAACCATATATGCTTTCCTATGATTTTTCAGGAAAATCATTTGATTTTCAAAAGGTAATATAATGATATTTTTTAAATGATGGTTCCTTTTTCAAGGAAAAAAAGGTGTGTTTATAAGAAAATGTTTTAATTGTTTTTCACTAGAATAATGAATTTATTTAAGTTATGTCCCTTACTGAGATTTTTTATTTATCCCAAGTTTTAAAAAAATCATAGATTTTAAGGAGGGGTAGGGACAAGTATGAGATCAAGGGGAAAATTTTGAAGATTTTTCATGAAGAGAAACCATGTTTTTTTATGAATTTTGTTTTATGGAAGAAATGGATACTGAACATAAGTGTCCACTTATAATTTATGGGTTTACCATGTATTGTTTAGTCATAATTCTCTAAAACTCTAAACCTAAAAGATCATCAGGATTGTAATAAAATAAATTTATTTTAAAATCACTAGAATGTGTAATGTTTAAGGTCGAGTCCTTATAGTTGGTATTAGAGGATAGTTTAAATAACTTTAGGGGTTAGGATAATATTAATAAAATACCCATAATTTTTTTACTTTATGGTCATTTTGAAATGATATATCATTTTAATATTACCATGTTTCTTCATCTAAGATATGTCTATTAAGAATGGTTTTCAATAGAAGAAACATGGTAGTTGTGGTGAGAATGCATCGATAGGAAAACATCCTTCCAAATCAGCATCCTAAGATGGTTGGAATATGAACAAAACAATTTCCCATAGTGAAGTATCAGATGACACAAGCTATAAATGGTGGTGGTATCCATGTAAGGGAGAAACCAGATCAATCATAGATAAATATGTCTATAGTGGAGCATTTTATGAGTAAACATCTCCCATATTTTAGTGGAACCTCGGATCTAGTGGAAACTAAAGGATGGATCAATGCTCTAGAAAAGATATTTTAAGTCATGGGATGTTCAGAATACCAAAAGATAATCCTATAAATTTATTATTTTGAAGGTGAATTTGATCGATGGTGTTCTATGGTTAAGAATACCAAAGATAAATATGATCTAGATGTTATGGAATAATATGATTTTAAGAGTCCTTTTCTAAAAAAATATTTTCTTAAGACTATTCAGCTCATAATAGAGAAACAATTCCTAGAATGGAGGTAGAAAGATAAATATTATGTAGCGGTATATAAATCTAATTTTACATGACTATCTAGGTACATACCAAATTTTTTTCAAGACATTGATAGTAAAATTAATATATTTTACTCTGGTTTGAAACTAATTTTATAAAGATAATTGGATTCACAAGAGTTTAAAAGATATGTGAAACTTGTTCATTGTTCTTAAGAAGTTGATATAGAGTTTTTCTACATGCATGTGCCTCGTGATGAAAATAATAATAAGTGGTTATATTGGTAGGCATTGTGGAAGAACTCATCAAAGCAATTTGTAGGTAAGAAAATAAAATTCTCTTCTTGTGAAAAGTGTGGTAAGAATCATGCTAGGTAATGTCTCTTAAAGTATGGGAAATGATTTTTATGTAGAAAGATTGGTCACATGGCTCATGATTGTAATTAAAATAAGAAAATAAATGATGAAAATATGATGTTAAAATTATTTAATTGCAATGAGTTGGGATATTGTGCTAATGTGTGTCCAAAGTTAGATACTCAAGGGGGAAATCAATAAGATCAGAAATAGAAGGGTGTGGAAAAATATTTTTTTTCAACTAAAATTTATGTTGGGATATCAAATTAATTAGTGAAAGTTATGTTACTTGTGTATTCAAATTATTCCAATACCCTATTTGATTTTGGATCCTTTCATTATTTCATTTCTAAGAAATTTACAAAATTATTGGTATAAGTAGATCTTTTGGAACTGAAAAAATAATTACAAGATTTTATGTATAAAGTCTTTATTTAACCTATCACTTCATCATGGGGTGATTCTGTTTTGTTTCTTAAAAATAAAGATGGTTCTATGAGACTTTGTATTGATTATAGAGCTTTGAATAAAATCATTGTTAATAACAAGTACTCTTTTCCTCATATCAATGATTTTTTTTATTAGATCAAGGATCACATTACTTTTCAAATATTGATCTTAGTTTGGGGTACTATTAGTTGAATGTTATGTAGGCATATATTCTAAAGATTGTATTTCAGACTAGCTATGGGAATTATGAGTTTGTTGTTATGAAATTTGGGTTAAAAAGTTCCCATGTTGTATTTATGGATCTTATGAATACATTATTCTATGAATATTTGGAAAATTTTGTGGTTATTTTTATTGATGATATTTTTTTTTATTAAAAAAAATTATGAGGATCATGAAAAAAATCTAAGGATTATTCTGTAAACCCTTAAAGAAAATAAGTTATACGGAAAATTTAGTGAATGTGTTTTTTGGTTACAATAACTTTATTTTCTTGGGAACATTATAATTAAATATGTAATTACAGTTCATACCTCCCAAACAAAAGTGTTTGATGAATGGACAATACCCACAAATGTTACTGAGATTCAAAGTTTTCTTAGATTAGTAAGATATTACCGATTATTTATTGAAAACTTTTCATGGTTATCTAGACCACTAACTAAGTTAACATGAAAAAGAGTTAAATTTATCTTGATAAAAGAATGTGATGATTGTTTTTAGTAGCTAAAAGGAATATTGGTAAATGATCTAATTTTGGACCTACCCTCAAGAAATGGTGAATTTTTCATCTATAGCGATGCTTTATTGAATGGACTTGGTTGTGTTCTGATGCAGAATGATCTGGTAAATTCTTATACTTCATGATAATTAAAACTTCATGATCAAAATTCTCCTACACATGATTTGTAAATAGCTTCTATGGATTTTTCTTTAAAATTTTGAAGGAATCATTTATATAGATCCAAGTGTGAAATATATAATGATTATAAAAGTTTAAAGTATATATTAAGGAATTGAATGTGAGGCAAAGAATATGAGTGGAACTAATAAAATATTATTATTTCATGATCAATTACCATCTTAGAAAAAAAACAAAGTGGATGATTACTTGAGTCTAAAAAATCATACACTATTAACCATGTTATGTTTGGAACATGACCATTTGGTTAATAAATTTATGAATTTTGGATTAGAAGTTATGGATGCAAGAAATTCCTCTATTTTTTTAGGTGTCATATCAATCATCACTATCAGACAGAATTAAGAAATCTTATAAAGAAGACTATGAGTTACAGAAAAATGTATTATTGGTTAAATATGGTATGTTGCCTGAATTTAATGTTGATAAAGAATGTGTTTCAATATTTTAGAATAGATTGTATATTCCTTGTGATTCTCAGTTGAATAGGGATTTTTTAAAATAATCTCGCAATTCCCCATTTTCCATTCATCTTGGAATCACTGAGATTTATAAAGACCTTTAGGATTATTTCTAGTGTGATGGAATGCAAAAATATATAGTTGACTTTACCCTGAAATATTTTCCTTACAAATAGGTAAAAGCATAATATCAATTATAAAAGGGGGTTCTTCAGTCTTTTCTAGTTCCAGAGTTTAAATGGGAAAATATATCCATGGATTTCAGTGGGACTACCAATGACTTCTCTAGGTAACAATGAATTTTGGGTTATTATTGATAGATTGACTAAATCTTCACATTTTCTTACCATTTGAGATACTCTCACTTTGGATCAAATTTATCATCTATATGTTAAGTATATATTCAAGATACATGGATTTCCTCTCTCTATTATATCTGGTTGTTATTCTAGGTTTACTTAAAATTTTTAGAAAGGCCTTCAAAATTCATTGGGAACCGAATTAAATTTAAGCACATATTTTCATCATCATTATAATGGATAGTTTGAACGAATAATTTAGACCTTATAATACATGATTCATTATTTATCAAGTTATTACCAAGGAATATGGGATGAACATATTTCTTTAGTTGAGTTTTCTTATAATAATAGTTTTTATTCCAGTATAAAGATGAAACTTTTTGAGAAATTATATGGAAAGCGGTGTCGAACTCCATAATTTTGGGATGAAGTAAGTGAAAAAAAGTTTATAGGACCATAATTAGTATAGTAAATGGGTGAGAAGGTAAAAATGATTAAAACACATATGAAGAAATCTCAGAGCAAGCATGAAAGTTATGCAGATAACGGGATGAAAGATATTTCATTCAAGGTAGGTGATCATGTATTTCTTAAAATATCTCCATGAAAAAGCATTAAGTATTTTGGTAAGAATGGGAAGTTAATTACAAGGTTAATTAGACCATATTAAATCCTAGAAAAAATTGGATTAGTTTCCTATTGAGTGTCTTTATCTCCATTTTTATCATAGGTACACAATTTTTGTCATGTTTCTATGTTAAGAAAGTATGTTTTAGACTCATCTCATATTTTGAGCCCTGAAGTAGTTCAGTTGGAAGAGAACTTTTCTTATAAGGAACAACCTATTAAGATTATTTACCATAGAGAGAAAATATTATGGAATAATTTAATTCACTAGGTTAAGGTTTTGTGGAGAAACTATATGGTTTAAGAAGCAAAATGGGAATCTAAAAATACTATGAGG
Source organism: Viscum album (assembly GCA_963277665.1). Lineage (NCBI taxonomy): Eukaryota > Viridiplantae > Streptophyta > Magnoliopsida > Santalales > Viscaceae > Viscum > Viscum album. The sequence continues at coordinate 2,086,328,636 of OY728140.1, read as the reverse complement.
GAAAAGTATCCCCACTTATTTAGTAAGTGAATAAAATTGTGAGGATATAATTTACATAATGGGGGAGGGAGAATGTAACAACCCAGGTATATATAAAATAAATTTTTTTCATATTTATTAGTATTCTTGAATTAAATAGTTAAATTCATTATAAATATGTTAAGTAAGAAATAGTTTTATTAAACTCGTTTCTTATAAGGTTATATTTAAAAGATTAATTTTAAAATTATATAATTTTAATTTGAAAAAAATAATTTTATTTTTAGATTCATCATGTAAAAATTATCTTCGGATGATTTTTTTATAATTTTCCAAAAAGATTAATTTTTCAATGAATACTAAAAAATATCGATTTTTTGTAAAAATATCATTTCTTTTCAATAAATTAAGAAATTTGAAAGACTTATTCAGTTTTTAATTTTTTTTAAAGTAAAATTAATATTATTTAGTTATATTTAATCTACTTAAATATTTTTTAATCAACTTTATATTTTTATTTTGAATAAGTTTATTTATGGGTTTAAAAACGTGATTTTTCTTAAAACTGTTTTAAAGTACCTAATGTTTCTCATTTTTAATTAATTAAAATAATAACTAATGGGGAATATTTTAAATGAAATTTATATATTATATATTATTAAATATTAATTTGGTTTCATACAATGACTATTATTAGTCATAGAGTTAATATAAAATCATATTTTTCTTGAAAAATACACTTCTTGAAAACCCACTTTTTCTTCAAATCTGTGGGTTTTGTTTTAAATTTAATTTCGAAAATTATATGAATTGAATTTGGAAAAATGTATTCCATATTTATAATTATAAGTTAAAAATTATGTTTTAATGTCAATTTCATTTTTAGTCATAAAAAATTACCATGGTAAAAAAAAGATTTATCACAGCATAGGTAAAATAATGAAACAGATTAAAGTTAAAAGGTAAAATCTTAAAATACCTAAAAAATAAAAATTTAAATGGGTGTTTGATGTGTTTTTAGAACATAAAAATACTTTAAAATTTTATTATAAAACTAATTAGTTGGAATTAAGGCCACCCAAATGTGGTTGACTTTAAATAAAAAATAATCATTATTTAATCACTTAAAATCACCCCTCCTCCAGTATAAATACCACTCCTCACCACCCCCTTTCTCATAAAAATTATTAAATATAATAAAATATCTGAAAAATAATATCATCCCAAATATCCCCACATACAAGTGCTTATGGTCTCACCAAGAGACCAATTCCAAGGTCCTTAATGGGTCCTTCAAGGAGGTAATATTCTAGAGGTAACTTTCTCAAAGCATCTCTCTTAATTTCTTTCCTTCTTCTACTTTCTCCTCACCTCATTCATCCATAAAGGCATAATAAATCTATTATCATGTATATAATTTAATTTTATATTTATAACAGAATATCTCATATCCATCCATTTTATTATCTCCTCTTATTCAAAGAAACAAAACCATTATCCAAATTATGGCGGTTTACCATCTCCATGGATAATGATTTTTCATTTTACATTACCGCATTCAAGTCTAGTAATAAAAATATTATTATTATTAATTCATATTTTTTTGATTATATTATAACTTATTTCATGGTATCTAACTAATATATCAACATAATATTAAATAAAATGAAACTAGTTCATGGTGGTTGGAAAAATCTCTAAAATAAACTAAATATTTATCAATAACATTTTATCAAATGAATCTTCATAATTATATAAAAAAATGATATATAGAACCATTTATAATTATGGAATTTCATTAATACCATTTAATTCTAATTTTTAAGTATTATTTTCATTTGAAATTAAAATCTATAATTATACACAAATAAACCTACCAAGAAACCATGAAACGAACGCACCCAAAACAATGAAAATAATGAAATATTATTAATGAACGAGTGGTAAGATGTTATAAAAAGATAATATAAGGTATTATAAATATGAATATAGTTATATAATAAATTAATAACACTCTTTAAACCATTATATAATAGGTTTTAACATGTATTAATGAATTCAAACTTGAGGTAAGAGAATTATTAACCCAAATTTCATTCTTTGGGTAAAACTTTAACTTCATTGATAATGTCTTTCTAAGATTATGTGTGAAATTAATTTTGATTTTATTATGTTTTATTTACACTTTTTTTGTTTATTTATATTGGATACACATAATATATTCATTTGATTAATGTTCACTTCAATGATATGATATTTGTAAGGGAATTTCATTTAAAAAAACTTCTTTTAAATCTTATTTTTACAAAAATTCAAAAGGAATGTTTTTTTACATATATGTATGAATTTAATTTCATGCTTTAATGTAACCTTAATATTTTTAAGATTAATTTATAAGTTTATATGGTTACTTTCAAATAAATTTTTTCCAATTTGTGTGTGTAGTTTTTCAAAATAATTGATTTCAAAATGGAAAGTTTATTTTCTTCAAAGAGTATTTTATAATAAAATATTTCATGATTTATGTTGATGTTATGATTCTTTGTAATTTTTATGATGATGGGTGGTTCCATTATAAACCAATTATTGGTGGCTCTATGATAAACCAAGGATGTGTGGTTACGTTATTAACCAATGAAGTGTGGTTCCATGGTAAAACAATAATGGGTGGCTATGTTATAACCTCCAATGCATTGGGTACTTCAGAGTTAGAAGTTGACCATATTGGTTACTCTATTTGAAAGAGTGGTATGGAAAATTATGTCCCAAGTTACCTAATTAAACCTTATATGATTTCTTATGAGTTATCATGAAAATCATTTGATTTTAAAAGGGTAGGATAATGATCTTTTTGAAATGATGATTCCTTTTTTAGGGTAAAAATGTATGTTTTTAAGAAAAAAAATTATGGGTTTTCAATGGACTAATATTTTCATTTATTTTATGTCCCTTATTAATATTTTTTGATCATACCAAGCTTTAAAAAAATCACATGGTTTAAGGAAGAGTGGGGATAATGATGAGATCAAGGGGAAAATTGTTAAGATTTTTCATGAAGAGAAACCATATTTTTTAACTTTTATTTTATGTAAGAAATGGATATTGAATATAATCTTCCACTTGTAATGTATGTGTTTAATATTTATAAGTTATTAATAATTCTATAAAACTCTAAACCTAAAATATCCTTGGGATTTTAATAATGTAAATTCAAGTTTAAAATCACTAGAATATGTAATGTTTAAGGTCAGGTCCTTACAAAGTGAAAAGGGATTCTATCAATAACTAGATAAGGTTAAGCAATAAATGAGATCATAAAGATAGAGGGAAGTAATATTATACTATGTAGAGACTTTGAACGGACCAAAAAATCTATTGATATACCAACTACAAGAACAGAGAAAAAGGTAATCCTTATTCTAGAAAATTTTGTTTGTACTAATTTTGTTTCAATGGCTAGTGTAGGTTAAAAAATAAATTATGGAAAAATATGGGAGAAGAAAAATTATTATAAACCCACCATTATATAAAGGGTAGTTTTAAGTAATAGTAGAAAATTTAATTCATCAAAAATATATCAAAAGGAGGGTTTTTTTGTCTAAAAATAGCAAGTTTCTAAAGCTAGACAGATTTATTTTAAAGGTAAAAAATCAAGGTTCACTGGTCATTTTAGTGTTGTTAAAGGTTTTGAAACAAGTCTATTGAATATTACCATTATATGAAAATCATTTAAAGATAAATAATTCCTATATCATAGGGAGAAACACTTAAATTAAAAGTGATTATGCTGGACTAAGGAAAAGTTCACAGAAGAAGGTGAATCTATCTATCATGAGCATATTTAAAAGGTCTTGAAAATTCTATGAAAATTACAAAAAATATGGTCATTGCAATGATGAAAACTGGTTAATAGATACCAAGAAATATTTGTACATTTTTTAAGAGAGAATACCACAAAACATGGAGATGAAATAAAGAATAAGTGAAGAAGGACGAGAAGGACGCCACACTAAAGAGAATATTATTCTATTTTAGAAGAAAAGAACAAATCATGGATCAGTGAAAAACAATACATGAGTTCTAGTTTTGATGGAGAAAAACTATAGAAACAAATAAGATAATAAATCCAAGAAATAAAAAAAATTATTAGTTTTTTTGGAAGACATCTGTGAGAATGAAGAAGAAGAATTTTCTAAAAAACAGTGACCTACGAATTATTGAGAATCCATGTGAGGGTGAAATAAAACACCAATTAATTCATATGTTAAGATTACTAATACAAATAAATAATTCCCATGTAAGTATAATATTTAAATAAACAATAAGTATATACTTCCCAAGGAGATTAGTGTTTAGAAAATCAATGGAGAAAACATGAAGAGTTATCACAATTCTAGAGCTAAAATGAAAGAAGTTCCTAGGTTAAGAAGAAACTCTAAACCTTTTTTCTTTAGGTTGGTAGAAAAAAATTCATTTCATGCACTTTTATATAATTATTTCCAATGTATTTAATGATTTATACATGCTATATGATTATTTTAATAAATATTTAATATGAATGGATCTATAATACATGATAAATATATATAATATTACTTTTCATACATGTTATTACATTTTGGGTTTTATTGTGAAATTATTGATAAAAATATAGTGTTAATATGAGATGTTTCATAGCTAAGATCTAATGATATCATCCACAAATATAGTGCAATCCTATCACATCTTATAAGATAGCCTAGATTATCATAATACTCATCTATGGAGGAATTAAAACTCAAATAGAATCCTTTATAAAACCATTTGAGTCCCATGAAATTCACTAAAAATAAATAGAATAAAAAATAATAAATAAAAATAAAAAAATGAGTTTTTCCAATATGGATACCTTAAAAACACGCCATATAAAAAATATCATCTTAAATGGTGTATAAACTATTTAAAATATACACCTTATTGTGATAAGATTTTTATCATCAAAATATCATATTATGAAATCATTGATCACCAATACTAAAATTTTGATTCCATACACTAAAAAAATATCTTTACTTGATGGTCTCCATTGATTAGAAATATCATTAATTGTGAAATACAATGATATCTATAAATTTAGACTTAATCCCAACTTTTTTCTCATAATTATCCTAGATATATCTTTCTTTATACAATGATTTTACATCACATCTACTATGTTTCACATAATCTCCCAATTTATTCCTTGTTATGATGACCCACTAAATAAAATAAATTGAAATGAATTTATTAGAACCTAAGCAACCAAAATTGTACCAAACCGGCCTTACTATTCTTGAAAATAAATGAACTAAACCTATCAACCCTTTACACATTCAAACCTAATCGAACTAACAAATCCTATCTATATCATAACTGAACTGACTTGACCAAACTAATTGAATTAAATTGAAATGACTTGATCTAACATAATTAGACTTGAGTAGACATGAACTACACTACAATTCATCAAACTGAACTAAAATAAAAATAAGTGAACTAAATTTAAGCTAACTAAAAGAAATTATATATTAATAATCAAAAATAAACTGACTTGAACTATAACATCCTGGTTTCGGAAGCCACCTAGAGGCGCCCTGTAACCGGTTGGTCACATGGCCTCAAGTGCATTTCCCTAAACACCAGAGGCTACCGACTAGCAGCGAGGGCCTTAGGTGTGATATTGGGGAAACTATGCCCTAATTGGTAGAGTACACAGTGGATGAGAAATAATATACAATAGCAGAAACAGTAAATATCCAACACAGCACATAGCGGAATACTGGTAAAGGGAACAACTAGAGAAAAATATATAATGATGCATGATAAAAATGTGTCTAGGAAAGCATCCAAACAAGTCACAATGCTGAATATAGTACTAAACCCAAGTAAAAAAGGAAAACAGATAAACAACTCCTCAGCATCGCAAGCCTCAGCTTGGTCCCATGCTCTCCAGCTCCAGTGCAATCAAGAACCTGAAGTAGAAGGGTGTTTTCCCTTATCTATACCTTCAACAATATAATCTATTTGGGCCCAAAAGCATGACACAAATAGGGTGTGAGACTAAATCCCAGTAGGCAACCACCCGAAGATCTGTGCCTAATAGTCAGTGACTGTATGGCAGGTAAAAGTATAGTAAACAGTAAACAGGAAAATGCTCAGCAGCAAACAATCCACAGTTTCTGGCATTTAATTTACAAACAGGAAAACAGTCACTCAAGAAAGTAGAACAAACAGGTAACCTCTGGGTAGTTCTCATAGCCTAACCTATATGGTTCAACCTACAAGTACTAGCAACCCTCTGGGGAGGCACACACAGTCTCACCCCTCTGGTTCAGCTAAAGAAAAGAATAGACTCTCTGGGGAAGCACTCACCATCAATTTTCCCTATAGTCTCGTATCGTACTAAAGGAACTCTGGGAAAACACTCAACGTCTCATTCCCCCTGTGGCCTGCGTCGAGGAACTACAGACACTCTGAGGAAGCACTCAACGTTAATTCCCCATGTGGTCTCGCATCGTATTAAAAAGACACTCTAGAGAATCCCTTATGTCTATTCTCTCTATGGTCTACTACACTAGGTTCTCACAACCCTATGTAAATTCAGAAAGTATCGCATTGCGTAACGGCAAAATTAACCTCAAGAACTACTTGTCTAGCATTCTACAGCATAACAGCATATCAAAGAAATAACACTCCATCCTATAACTATTCATGGAACTGGCAACATCCTAACAGGAAAAACTAGACCAAACGGGCATAAACAGGAAAAACATGCATGGGAAAAACATCAAAAGCACAGAAAAATTACCCTATTCACAATCAATAACCTCTACTCAGGCATACAAGAAAAAAAGGCAAACAACAAGGGAAAAATAGGAAACATGCAATACCCCGTTCAAGGGTAATGGTGGAATTTTTCACAAAAACTAAAAGACTTTCTACAGAAAGTCACAAACCACCTACCTTGATGTTAGGAGAGTGATATAATTTAGCCACGGGGCTTGAATCTCTTTAGAACGCCGTATATCTACAAAAACACATAAAATTTTCAACCCACGATAACTGGGAAAATAGAAGGAATTGAGAAACAATGCTCTAGGAGAAGTTAGAGCTTACCGTTGCGGTTCCAACGCAATCGACGGCAGTCGATTCGGAGAATGGATGTAGGATCGAGGGTTCGTCAAAGATCTGCGACCATACAGACTCTCTTGGACAAAGAACACCTAGAAGAAGATGGTTTTGTCCATCAGATGAGACCCCGGTGTGTTTAATGAAAAAAAAATACAAGGCATGTACTTTTGGAGTACATGGTGTGTACTTACTGTTTCCGTACTCCTCTTTAGGCAGCCTCCTCGTCACCCCACACAACCGTGTGTGTGTCCCTTACACGGCCAGCACACGGCCTCACGTGGAAACGACGTACACGGTGTGTACTTATAAATTATACAGCGTGTACTTTGAAAATTTCCAGAAAATCCACTTTTCTCAAAAACTCCAGAAAAAGGAAAAAAATGCCTGAAAAAAAGGTTCGGGTTCTTACAAACTCCCCCCCTTAAAGAAATTAATCCCTGAATTTCCCGGGCGAGGCGTAGAAGAAGAAACCCCGAACAGCTCTGGCCACTATGATCGTACATCGGCCTCCCTCTCCTAAGTCTCGTCTTATACTCTTATATGTTTCCATATCATCCGTACCAGAGGAACAGACCGGCCACAAAGAACCTTCATACTGTGATCAACAATCCATATAGGATTCTCCTCAAATGATGCATCCACTTCAAGCTCAATCTCATCAGGTTAAAATACATGAGATGGGTCTAAAAAGTAACTCCGTAGCTGAGAAACATGAAAAACATTGTGCATAGCCCGGTACCTCTAAGGTAACTGAAACCGATAGGCAACTGGACCAACTCTCTCCAACACCTCAAATGGTATAACATACCTCGGTGAAAGTTTACCCTGTCTTTGAATCCTCTTGTGTCCCAACCTCGGTGCGATACGTAGGAAAACCTGATCCCCAACCTCAAACTCTAGAGGTCATCTCCGCTAATTTTCATAAGACTTATGTCGAGACTGTGACGTAGCCATCTTCTTCTGAATCAAATCTATCTTCTCTGAGGTATCCTGAACAAGATGAGGTCCCAGCAAAGCTTCCTCTCCTACCTCCAACCAACATAAGGGTGATCGGCATGGCCTACCGTACAAGGCCTCGTAAGGTGTCATTTGAATAGTCTCTTGAAAACTATTATTGTAGGCGAACTCCACAAGAGGTATATGCTTCTCCCAAGAACCTCCAAAATCTATAATGTACACTCGGAGCATATCCTCAAGCACCTGAATCGTATGCTCGGACTGGTCATCAGTCTGGGGATGGTATGGTGTACTCAAAAGTACTTGTGTACCCAAAAATATCTGAAGCCCCTGCCAGACCCGAGAAGTAAAATGCGCATCCCTATCTGAAACAATGGAGTGTGGAAATCCATGTAGACGTATAATCTCTCAGATGTACAATCATCTCAGCTCATCAACACTGAAGGTATCCTTTATCGGTAAGAAGTGGGAAACCTTCGTAAGACTATCGATGACAACCCAAACAACACCATTCCCTCGAGGTGACCTTGGAAAACTGGTCACAAAGTCCATCACGACATCATTTCACTTCCACTCCGGAATGGGTAACTGATGCAAAAGGCATGCTGGTCGCTGATGCTTTGCTTTCACCTGCTGACAAGTAGAACACCTCATGACAAAACCAGCAACATCTCTCTTCATACCTGGCCACCAATACTGGCGGTGTAGATCACGATACATCTTGGTGATGCTAGGATGAACTACCCAAACTAAGGAATGAAAGTCCCGCATCAGCTCCTCGTGTATGTCTTCTGGCACCCATATGCGTCCCTGGAAATGCAAGATTTCATCCTCACCTACTATCCATCCAGGAATAGGGTCCTCTACTGACATGATTTCCCTTAGGACTAGGCCTTCAGAATCTGATAGATTCCTCATTCGAACCCAATTGAGAAGAGTATAGGTAACAAATACATAAGAAAGAAAAGTCTTCCCCTGAATGTCATGCACCTCAAATGCATCTCAGAGAACAGATCCATAATCTTCCACTCACTATTGGCCTCCTGAACTGCCTATATCTGAGTCCTCCTGCTCAACACATCAGCCATTATGTTGCCTTTCCTGGGTGTATAGGCAAGCTCAAAGTCAAAGGACTGAAGATACTCGACCCACCTGCGCTATCTCATATTCAGATCACGCTGTGTAAAGATGTACTTGAGACTTTTTTGGTTAGTGAAAACCATAAAATGCTCTCCCAAAAGATAATGTCTCCAACAATGTAAGGCATGAACAGAATCTGTCAACTCCAGATCGTGCGTCATGTAATTCCTCTCATGTGGCCTCAACTGCCGAGACCCGTACGCAACGACTCCATCTCCCTCCATAAGCACAGCTCCTAGCCCGATACCTGAAGTGTCATAGTATACAGTGTAGCTCTTTCTTGGCTCTAGTAAGACTAGTATCAGTGCTAAATTCAACCTCCCTTTCATCTCCTGAAAGGCTGAATCACAAGAATCTGACCATAAGAACTTCACAACCTTCTTGGTCAGACCCATCAGCGGTGTTTCTAAGTGTGAAAAGTCATGTATGAAGCATCTATAGTATCCATCCAGCCCCAGAAAACTCTACACCTCAAAGAAGTTCTTCAGATGCTAACAGTAAACTACTACTCTCACTTTCTATGGGCTATTGATACTCTTGTATCTAAGATAACATGACCCAAGAAGTGAATCTGGTCCATCCAAAAGTGGCACTTCGAGAGCTTAGCATATAACTGATGCTCTCTCAGTGTACTCATAATGATCTCAAGATGGGTAGCATGGTCGTGTTGATTGTGAGAGTACACTAATATATCATCCAAGAAGACAACCATGAACGAATCCAAGTATGGATGGAACACTCGGTTCATCAGTGCCATGAAAACTTCTGGCACGTTCGTGAGACCGAACGGCATAACCATATACTCGTATAGACTATACCTTCTCTGGAAGGATATAAAAGGTATATCTGCTGGTCTAACATGAAAATGATGATAACCAAACCTCAAATCGGTCTTTGAGAACACCCAAGCTCATCAAAGCTGATCAAATAGGTCGTCAATCCTAGGAAAGGGATATCGGTTCTTGACCGTCAACTAGTTCAGCTTCCGATAATCCACAAAAATCCTAAGCATGTCGTCTACCTTATTCGCAAACAGGACAGGCGAATCCCAATGAGAAGTACTAGGTCGGATAAAACCCTTTTCCTGCAACTCCTCTAACTGCTTCTTGAGCTCCGGCAACTTCGGTGTATCCATCCTATAAGGAGGAATGGACACCGGTTCCACTCATGGTATGAGCTCAATAGAAAAGTCTACCTCACGCTCTATAGGCAAACCTGAAAATTCCTATAGAAAGACATCCCTAAAATGATCCACCACTGGAGGAAAGTCTAACTGCGAAGTCCCCTGGTCATCCAGATACAGACTGGCAATCTGAGCTGAAACTACCCCCAACCCATGGTTCTTTGGACCCTATCTACTTGCCCGGACATCCCACTTTCCCTTATGAAGAAAAGATCCACCCTATGGTGATATGAAACTCACCCTACAGGGATAACAGTCGACGACTACCTAGAAGAAGGAGAGCCAGTCCATTATGAGAATGACATCATAGTCTGTCATCTCTAGGACATAGAGATCCCATAGAAAGTGATACCTAGCCACTTCTAGTGGGAACTCCTTGCACTGACGTACACTAGTCGTCTTAGTCTCCAATGGTGTGTCTAGAGTCAAAGTATCAGTAGAATAAAAGATGCAGATCCCAAGGATCTCCACAACAGAAATAGAGATAAAGCTATGGGAAGACCCTATATCAAAAAGAGCATAAGATAAAACTGAGGCTACTAAGATCGTACCTCAAACTGTAGAGGGTTTTGGATGCTACTTCTGTTGGGTCTGCTCCACTGCAAAAGCATGACCAATACCACAGCCCTGTGACCCTGCCTAACCACTCTGAGCTGATCCACCCTATTGTTGCTAAAATACAGGTGACTAACCACCATGGTCTCGACCTCCACCTCGGCCTGAATGGCCGGAAGAACTCCAGTTCCCAGACTGGTGAGAAACCGGTGGCGCTGCTCCTGAATGAGGAGTCGTGGATGAACCCCTGTCACCAGCTACTGGTGAGAAAACCTGACAGAAGCACTAAAGGTGACCCATCTTGCCGTAAGATCGGCACTGCACTAGGTCCCTCTAGCACTGCATCCTCATATGCCCAACCCTTCCACACTGGTAACATACCACCTGGCTACCTGAAGAGGTGCCTCGCTGCCTCGGATCACCGCGCATAGACTCCCTACAGCGCTTCCTATTGTCGACTGGTGAATCACTAACTCTGGAAGCAGAACTTCCCTGGCTCTTAGCTCCGGAATCTTTCATATTGCACTCCGCAATCAGTGCATGGTTGATGATGGAAGTGATGGAAGTCAGCCTGAAGATATTCACCTGTGAGCAGATCTCCCGTCTGAGACCATCATCAAACTTCCTTGCCAAGAACAAACCATCTCCACCCTGGAGGGGTGTGAAATGCTGAAGATCGGTGAAATGAGAGAAATAATCCATGACAGAAAGAGTACCCTGCTCTAGGCTCATGAACTCCTGGGCTGAGTCGGCCCTCAGGGTCTCCGAATAGAAGTTGTTGTAAAAGACGCACTGAAACTCCTCCCATGCCATAACCTGCTGATGACCCGCCTATGAGATCATGTCCCACCACCTCTTGGCGAATTATCGTAGCATGTAGGTAGTGAGATTGACCTTCCTTTCTAGAGGCATCTCCAGATTCTCAAAGACCGTCATCATGGATTCTATCCATGACTCTGCAGCCTTAGGACCTCCTTCCCCTGAGAAGGTGGGAGGATTCTACTGCTGGAAAACTCGCATCAAGTCTTCCATAGTCGAGGCAGGAGACGGTGCTCCCTAGAAGGTCCACATCATCCTCAGAAAGCATTCCCTAAACTGTGCATCGGTGCCTGTAACCGATATCACTGTTGGTGCCAAGGCTAGCACAACAAGAGGATCTATGGGAAGTCCCTGATTAGCCATATCTGGTGTCTGATCATCGCCTGGAAACTGGTGTGCAACCGGAGGATGTCTCGGTGCCATGACTCCGCAAGTTCAAATGCACACCTTAGATCAACATTATCAAGGACTGAAAACTAGGAGCGTAATAAGGGAACAGGGGAAATAAAGCATTCAAAAATTACAAAACATGACTACACGGCGTGTATAAAGACTACACGGCGTGTTCCCTTAAGTCATTTATATGGGCGTGTACTCTTTCTAAAACCGGTCGTGTAACACCCCAAACACACGGCATGTTATCCTAACACACGGCATGTACCTAAATCCTCTTCCCCTGCTCGAGTACTTCTACACGGTTAAGCCACACAACTCTCCTAAGACAAAACTACACAGTGTGTTCAAGGTAGACATGGCGTGTACTCAACAAGCTTCACCTGCCCCGTGTTGTTAGCTACATGGTCGGCTACATGGATGACACTACATGGCGTGTTCTATGAAAACAAGGAATGTATGAGAAGAGGTAACACCAACCCGTGTTGTTCGTAACACGACCGGATACCCAGGTCACACTGCACAGCATGTGAAATCGAGACACAGCATGTATAGTCAAAGTTTCATCCATCTATGTCGTTAGTCACACGTGTAGACACATGGTCACTACAACACAGCGTGTACGTACTGTACACGGTGTGTTCCTGCAAGATTTTTCACAACCCCGTGTCCCTTCCCACACAGTCAGTGACATGGTTAAAAACTACATGGTGTGTATTCATAAAGTACACACCATGTATTCTAGGTTTTTCCGGACAGTAGCCTCAGAAACTACTCCGGAGCCAACAAAACACAAAAAACAAGCATTAAGGTTCCAAATTATGATCTGTGAGGGCCCATACTCCCCGTGAATCAAATTTTGGCATCGTATACAAGTTATAACAAGGAAACAAGAAATGATCCACCAAATTCCGGTCCATGAGGTCCCATAACACCTCAAGAACCAAATTTTGGTGTTCATCTAAGAAAATCACTAAACAAAAAAATTCCCTATCAAACAGCAGAGATTCTATCAAAGCATCTATCACAACATCATGCATAATCTACACAACATCTATCACAACAACATGCAATCACTAATTCATCCTAGATTGCATGGTAAGAATGCATGGAATGTGATTTATAACAAGTTTATATATGATACATGAGATAGAATACCCTCATCTCATCGGGTTGCGATAGAAATAGAATCGTAATAACAACAAAGGTAACAGCACAAGGCATGTGAATCACCCAACGGTGAAATAAAATCAACTATAAAATTTCAAACCAGTAAAATTGCAATAAACGAGGTAGTACGGATTTCCCCTGTACATGGGTTAGCTAATCCCGGGCACAGCTTATTACCAAGTACCTATTCTATCCTATACCTGGCTAAAGGCTCTAAATAGTAAGTCAAGAGAAAAGAACCCTTTGATACCACTTTGTAACGTCCCAGTTCTGGAATACACCTAGAGGCGCCCCGTACCCGATTGGTCACATGGCCTCAAGCGCATTTTCTTGAACACCAGAGGTTGTCGACTAGCAGTGAGAGCCTTGGGTGTGATAGTGGGGAAACTATGCCCTCATTGGCAGAGTACATACCAGATGAGAAATAATATACAATAGCAGAAACAGTAAATATCCAACACAGCACACAGCGGAAGACTGGTAAAGGGAATAACTGGAGAAAAATATATAATGATGCATGATACAAATGTGTCTAGAAAAGTAGCCAAACATGTCACAATGCTGAATACAGTACTAAACCCAAGTACAAAAGAAAAACATATAAACAAATCCTCATCATCACAAGCCTCATCTTGGTCCCATGCTCTCCAACTCTAGTGAAATCAATAACCTGAAGTAGAAGGGCGCTTTCCCTTATCTATACCTGCAATAATATAATCTATTTGGGCCTAAAAATGACCCAAATAGGGTGTTAGACTAAATCCCAGTAGGAAACCACCCGAAGATCTGTGTCTAACAGTTAGTGAGTATATGGCAGGTAAAAGTATAGTAAACAGTGAACAGTAAACAGGAAAGTACTCAGCAGCAAACAATCCACAGTTTCTAGCATTTAATTTACAAACAGGAAAGCAGTCACTCAAGCAAGTAGAACAAACAGGTAACCTCTGGGTAGTTTTCATAGCCTAACCTCTATGGTTCAACCTACAAGTACTAGCAACCCTATAGGAGGCACACACAGTCTCACCCCTCTGGTTCAGCTAAAGAAAATAATAGACTCTCTGGGGAAGCACTCACTGTCAATTCCCCCTATAGTATCGTATTGTACTAAAGACGCTTTGGGGAGGAATTCAACGTATCATTACCCCTGTGGCCCACATCGAGTAACTACAGACACTCTGAGGAAGCACTTAACGTCAATTCCCCATGTGGTCTCACATCGTATTAAAAATACACTCTGGAGAAGCCCTTACGTCCATTCTCCCTATGGTCTACAACACTAGGTTCTCACAGCCCTGTGTAAAGTCAGCAAGTATCACATCCTGTAACGGACAAAGTAACCTCAAGAACTACTTGGATAGCATTATACAGCATAATAGCATGTTAGATAAAGAACACTCCATCCTATAACTAGGCATGGAACTGGCAATAGCCTAATAGTAAAAACTAGACCAAACGGTCATAAACAAAAAAAACATGCATGGTAAAATCATCCAAAGCATAGAAAAATTACCCTATTCACAATCAATAACCTCTACTCAGGTATACAAGAAAAATAGGCAAACAAAAAGGGCAAAACAGGAAACACATAATACCCCGTTCAAGGGTATTGGTGGAATATTTCACAAAAACTCAGACTTTCTACAAAAAGGCACAAACCACCTACCTTGATGTTAGGAGATTGATATACTTGATCCACGGGACTTGAATCTCCTTATAACGTCATAGATCTATGAAAATGCATAAAATGTTCAACCCACGATAACTGGGAAAAGAGAATGAATAGGGAAATGATGCTCTAGGAGAAGGGAGAGCTTACCGCTGCAGTTCCAACATAATCAACGGCGGTAAATTCAGAGAACGGACAGAGTCTTGGGGGTTCGTCGAAGATCTGTAGTCGTACGGACTCTCTCAGATGAAGAACACCTAGAAGAGGATGGTTCTATCCATCATACGCGACCTCGGTGTGTTTAATGAAAAAAAATACATGGCATGTACTTTTGGAGTACACGGCGTGTACTTACTATTTCCATACTCTGCTTCAGGCGGCCTCCACATCACCCCACACGACTGTGTGTGTGGCCCTTACACGGTCATCACACAACCTCACACGGAAACGAAGTACACGTCGTGTACTTAAAAAGTACACAGCGTGTACTTTGAAAATTTCCAGAAACTCCTCTTTTCTCAAAAACTCCAGAAAAAGGAAAAACATACCTGAAAAGAAGGTCTGGGTTCTTACATGAACAATCTTTAATAAAACCCTAATAGGAATGTACTGACCTAATCCAAATAAAATAACCAAACCCGACCAAACTAAATCAACCAGAAATAAACTAATCATAAAAAAAATAAAACTGACCAAAAATGATCTGAATCAAATAGAATATGGTTACCTAGAAGTAGTAATCTTATATACATGAATTTATTGAATAAGTATAACATTATTTAAAAAGTGAATAGAATAAGAGAAAAAATAAAAACAGCAATTATAAATACAATTTTGTGTAGTATTATGTATAGTTATTACTCATTGATATAATTTAATTAAATATCATGGTTTTATATTTATACTATTTTGTTATATATATAGTATTTTTTTGTATTTTATATTATGATTCTCATATAGACTAGCGTGTCAATTATGGTTTCATATAAAGTGAACAGTTCTAATTTCCTTAAATGTATTTTTTTATTAAAATTCAATATTATTTAATTGATTTTATTAAATGAAATATAAAATTTTTACATAATGGATAGAAGTTGGATGTATGAAACTGATCAGATATCAAGAAATTTTCAAAACAATTTGGAGAGATTTTTATATTTTGAATTTAACAATGATTCAGATAGTGGTCACATACACTGCCCATGTTATAATTATATTGGAAGACCTTGGTTGATCCATGAAGAAGTTATCTACCATATAACTAAATATGGTTTTCAAAAAAAACTATTGTGTATGGTATCACAATGGGGAGAAAATGCAATCAAAAAATGCTCATGATCCAAATGAGAGGGATGGATTAGAGAATTTGTTATATGATCAGTTTCCATTTATTTTTCATCATGAGAAAGAAAGGATGTCAACCCAAGAATACTTCAATACAAGGAAACATGATGCATCTAATGAAAATTATGATGTTGATAGGGTGAAAAAATTAAATGATGCTTCCATAACTCCAGTATATCAACAATGTGGTAAAATGAAAAAGTTGGAGTTTTTAATCTAATTGTTTCATAGGAAAACCATGTATGATATTTCTAATATTTTCATTATTTACATTCTTAAATTTTTTAAGGACTTACTTCTAGATGATACAGATATTCCCTCAAACAACTATATGGAATGGAAGTTAGTTGAGAAACATAGATTTTCAAAAAACAAAATTCATGCTTTCCTGAAAGATTGTAGCTTATTCATGGAGGAAACTGCTGAACAAAATGATTGTATAAAATGTGGTACATCCTGATGGAAGCCAAAATCTAATGGAACACCACCCCATGCACCACATAAAGTAATGTGGCATTTCTATTGATCCCAAAAATCCATAATCTTTTAATTTCTAATGAAATATCAATAAAAATACTATGGAATAATACTGAGAGAAAGAATAATAATGATAAGTTGGTTCACCCAACAGATAGATTTTCATGGTAGATATTTGATGCTCTATATCATGATTTTATAGCTGACATGCGTAATGTGAGGTTGGGTCTTTCATGTGATGGTTTTAATCCGTTTGGGCATATTCTTACTTCATACAACACACGGACAGTTTTCATACACATTTATAACCTTCCTCCATGGATGTGTATGAAAAAACCTTTCAATTTCATGAGTATACTCATATATGGACCTTCTGATCCAATAAATGATATAGATGTATGCATGAAACCTTTAATAAAATAGTTGAAACATCTTTGGAATGTGGGTGGTCACACATACGATGCATGTTTGAAAGACATATTTCAGATGCATGTTGTAATTATATGGATGATCAATTATTTTCCTACTTATGAAATTATGTATGGATAGAGCACAAAGGGAAAACTATCATGTACTATTTGTATGAAGAATAAATGTCCCATAAGACTGAAATATCATCATAGTTTTAATTTTATGGGACATCGATGATTCTTTCCAATAAACCATCTATATAGGAATAATCATAGAAGATTTGGAAATACCATGGAGACCTACAATCCACCTTAGGGTATGTATGGAACTTATGTGCTTAATGAATTGAAAGATTTTAGTTTTTTATTCATGAAGGGTCATATGAAATCTAGAAAGCAGAAGAATGTTTCCACTGAAAACTATTAAAATTGGAAGAGAAGTATCTTCTTTGAGCTGCCTTATTGGTCAACCAATTTGTTACGTCATTTATTAGTCATAATGCACATTGAAAATAAAATATGTGAAATTTTTCTTTTAATTATTATAAATTTCAAGGGAAAGACAAAAGATGATTTATGATCTCAGCATGACTTGGTGGATTGGGGAATCAGATCAGAATTGTATCATGTGTGTATCAGTGAAAATAAATGGAAAGTTTTGTGTGCTTCTTATGTGATGACACCTACAAAGAAATCAATTTCTATAAGTACTAGATAATATTATAGTTCCTAATGTATATTTAAGAAACATATCAAAACAGGTCAACATAAGAGAGTTGAGCTAAAATCTTTGAAGACTCATGATTATCACATCCTTCTGCATGAGTTGATTCCAATAGCAATATGTTATATTCTTTCCAAAAATGTAAGAGTGTTAGTTATTTGATTGTTCCATTTCTGTAAATATATTTTTTCAAAGAAGTTTTAGAAATTTTTTTTGCAAAAAATGTTGGTAAAGGCACCATTAATTTTTTATAAGCTATAGAAAATATTTCCTCCATCATATTTCATATGCATGATGCATCTAACTATCCATATTCCAACCAAAATACTTCTTGGAGGACCTGTTGCTTTTCATTGGATGTATCTAACCAAAAGAAACCTGTACACATTAAATTATTATGTCTGGAACAAAAATCATCCTAAAGGTTCTATCTTAAGAGGTTACTTAGCTCAAAATGTATATATTTATGTTCAATGTAGTTGTCTAATATGACTACAATATGGAAAATACCAATGATAAATGAAGAATAATAGTATGATCAAATTGAACCTAGTTTTCCATCACTTCCCCAAATAGGGTGAATTCTCGGATCATATATATTGACCACATTAAGCCTTAAAGAGCGGGATATGGTACATCGCATAATTTTTTTTAACAGTGATTTTTTTGACGACTACATCAAGTAAGTAAATTGAACATGTATATCTTATCTCATATTATGTAATTTTACATATCTATTAAACTATTTCTATTTTTTGGTAGGGAATATAAATAAATGATAAATAGAAAGCATCATTATTTATTTTTGATAAAGAGAGATACTTTTCATAGAAAAGAGTTTTCTAATTGGTTGAAATTGAAGGTATAAATATTACTATAATAAATTAATAAAATAAACATTTAATTAAGTTTAATATTCATTTATATTTCAGGTATTGAGTTTTTCTGTTGACTCTATCTCTAAGGAAATGAGATCTTTAGATTTTGGTCTTAATTTCTTGGTTCGTGAATTCAAATCAATTGTGATCAATGGGTACATATTTATTATCATTGAATAAGAAAATAACATTAGAACACAACATTATTATGTTATGGTAACTTCCACAATATACTGTTATACCAGTTTATCATATAGTAGACCTCAATTTGAAAATGTATCTTATTATGGATTCATTGAGAAAATAATAATATTGGATTATTATTATCTTGGTCGAGTCACTATGATGAAATTCTAATGATTTGATTTGATGAAGAGGCATGAAATATTTATTGATGATTGTGGATTTCAAGTTATTGATATGACTCACACTCTTGTTACTGATGAACCATATGTATTGGTATCAATGTAGAAATAAGTTTTTTATGTGAAAGATCATCTTCGGCCTGAATTTTGGGTCATTATTAAAGTAATCATAAGAAATATTTTTGATGATGGTGATGATGGAATTGACATCATCCCTACTCCCATTGGTCCTGATCCATTTATTACTTATGATGACTCCAATACTTTAATTTTCAGAGTTGATTGTGAACCTGAAGTTATGTTGGGAAATATATAGAATCATCCATCAGTATTCTCAATTCTTTTGGTTTATCTAAACTTGGGTTTTAGATGTTGGTGCTACACAAATTTATTTACTATAGATTATAATATCTTTTATCCAACTCGACCTTCATGTGCATTTTCAATATTTAATGGTTGTAGTTTTCTTTGAGTTTCATTTTATAATATTGAATTGAACTATATTCAAACCCACCAAACCAAAAAAACTAAAAAATTAAATTGAAACAAAAAACAAGATGAATTGAATTGGATATATTAAACTAATTGATATGAAAATCAAAAACAATAAAAATAATGACATAACCAAAAAAATGGAAAAATGACTTAACCCAAAATATAACCAAATGACCTAAGATTAATAAAAATGAACAAATGACCTAATCAATTAACAAAAATAAACCAAATGACCTAAGACAAATAAAAATGGACAAATGACCTAATCAATTGACCATAATGAACCTAATGACCTAACCAAAATTTAATTGGATTGAATTGAAAATAGAAGAAAAATATATCATACCCATTCCAAAAATGATAATTTGAACAAGTTGTTTTTTCTATGACATGTATTATGTTTTTATATTCTTCCCACTAAATGTAAAATATTTTTTTATATCACTATGCATCCTGTATTTGGTCTAAAAAATGGTATTCCTTAATTAATTCATGTCTCATCTTATTTATTTTTTGGGTTACAGATTAGTTGTGGATTTATAATTAATTCCATGTTTTTTTTAAAATGTGAGAAATTAAAAACATTGAGGAGATACAAAGAAAAAGGATGACAGACAAAAATTGATGAATGAGTGAGATAGGCATCCCTACTTTAGTGTCCATTGTGAGTATTTTATTTCAAATATATGTATCAATAACATATAATGTCATGCGATAAATTTTTTTAGCTTTTAATCAGGATCCACCACATAGGCGTCAATTATTCTCTAACCAGCCTAGTTGTTCCAATTCTCGGGATAACAATACAAGAGTGTGTTACTAGAGTTAGGTGTTCTAGTCAGCATACTCGATCACAGCCCATCCCTCCCCCTGACATACTATCTACCACACCTTCCGATCCCACAGTGTCTTTAGAGACACCTAGGATATTTAGGCCTCCCATGTTTTCACCACTATTTGTATCTAAGCCTCCTCTCCTATCTTTCCCTTATCCCATGATGATTACTACTCGTCATCTATATTATGAATTTTCATAGAAATATATGTCATATTATTTTCCTTCCACTTCCTTCTCCCTAAGATTCTACATTCCAGCTTCTTCGACTCCTACTCCAACACATTATGAGCCTACGGAGCATACACTGGGACCCACTCCATTTATATAGGTTGATGTTTCTTTAGAGCCTGGGGATCCAATGATCCCTACTTATCAGACTACCTCAGGTATATTTATAGAACCCAAGTAATTTTTTTACCATAATTTATTTTCATTATAAAATGTATTGATATAATATTTGTTTTTATTATTTAACAGTTGGATCTTCCAATAAGTGGCGTGGATTTACACGCATGTGTATGGTGTGGAATTGCTGCGCACAGCTTATGGTGGAGTGCAATGAAGACAACAAAATGACTGTAAAAATAGGGTGAGAATGTTGGAATTTTTTGTGATGCTTTCCAAATACTCTAACATCATTCCCGTTAGGACACTCTCCTAGAGACACCTTCCAAATAAAGTAAAGGATAATGCTTGGGTACAAATATGGGTAAAAATTTATTTGTATTTAATTTTATATTATTATTATATTTATATAAATTGATATTTTGGTTCCAACTTTGTTTTAATTTTCCCAATGGTGAGGCTGCAAGGCCAGCATGGCTCATGGAATTAGGTGAGTTGTAGAGAAGTTGTAAGTATGATTTGTATAGTGGATGGAATGTTAGATTTGGTATAGATTTAGAGTCCACACCTTTCATGAATGACTTTCTGGCATAATATTATCATGAAATGATTACTCATTGGACAAGTACTGAGTTTGAAGTTATTAATCAAATTCATGGTTTTTAAATGAAAATTACCATGATTTGAATTAATAATTTCTTTTGTATTATTGAAATTTATTTATTTTTTGAATAATTATTAAGAAATAAAAAAAGTATGCTACAAAATACATTCACAATTTTGGGTAGACTATGATGTCAAACCATGAGAACTAGGTACGCCACTCACTACTTCTGAAAAGGAACACATCTTTATCATGAAAGGCAATACACAATAATATAACTATTTTTGTTGTTTTACTAATTCTATATAGTCTCTCCTTGATCTCCATGTTCTTATTCTACACATATCATCTATAAAAATCCCTATAATAGTAGCATGACCTTCCATGAGCCTTCATGGAAACTCCACATTTCTTCTTTGGAATGATCTTTAAGGAGTTTCAATTCTTACATCAATAATCTTCTTATATTATTTTAGGAATGCCTATTCTCTATGATATCTCATTCAACTCTCTTTATCCCCTATAATTTTTTTATTAGAAATCAAAAATTATTTATAGAGATAGATATATATATATATATATATATATATAATTCTATTTTATAGAATTTCCTTTTTCTATTATCTGAGAAATTTTCCATTTTCCCAAATTAAATATCTATAATTCACTATGATTCTGATGGATTTTTTTTTCAAATACACTCCTTAAAATAAATTTTAAATCCATCCATTTAATTCAAATATTTTCCTCATAAAAGATAAGAAATTAGAAATATAAAAACCTATTGACTTGTCTTCTTTAAAGTATGGTTAATACCATCATAGTGTGATGCTAAAGTTCTTGTAAAACCTAAAACTCAAACTCTCACCTACACCAGTATCCCCATGTCATGAATTCCTTCATCATGATGTGATCCAAATCAAAAACAAGATACAGCCACATAGGTTCTCACTCAAAGGCCTATCCTTTTAAGTCAGATGAGTTATTCCACTTCAAGAATTCTTTTTTCAGATCTCCCCACTTACAAACCATTTTCTGGGACAAAAAACCATCCATAACAATGTAACTTCCTAAATATCATAAAATCTTATTTTGGATCCTATGAGATTCTTGTAAAACTTCCAAAACATAATATTTCTATATAAATCTAATAACCAACATGTATTTTCAATATATCCCCCATTGATCAATAAATATGTGTTGAAAAAAATCCAACACCAACACCAATATTTAATTGGATGCTTACACTTTCAATAGTTATGCTATGTCGACCCCTCTCTGCCAAAATATACATAAATCACTTCACATGGTAATAATTCTAGATAAACAATACCCATGGTAGAGGAACACTCATCCCACACATTAATAATCATTGAAAGATGATATAAAGTAAATCAATATTCTATATAAACCACCCCTGGAAAACATTATATATAGCTTATTGAGTTCATTATTATGAAGTAAACATTTGGTTTGATATAATTCTTTGTTTTAGGAGTAACATGATCTTAACTTTCCTTTATATCTTTAGAATTTCATAATTAGAAACAAATCTTTAAAAAAATTCTTTTAGTCATGATTTGGATCAAAGTAATAGAATGAGGGGTTCCAAAGAACACTAGGACCTCATGTAATAGAGAAACATAATTTCAATTGTATCATTAAATAAAAAAAACTAAAGTAATACATCTAAATCTCAAACTGATCATTTAGGGAATGAAATTTGTATTATTGTGATGACCTGTTCATTTATATATATGTTATATCTATCGATAACTCATTTATTGATACTCAGTTATAATTCATCTACCATATGTTTTTCTTTTCAGCTACATTTATAATTAATATCTATTTTATTTTAGTTATGAAATTCATTATTAATAACCCATTTTCAGTTATGGTTTTATACATCCAATGTCATTTCAGATGAAGGTTTTTAATATTTAAGGGTGTGTGCATCGATAAAAAAAATTCTCAAGAAGAAATAAAAAATATGGAAGCGCATTAAATGAACCGACACAACAACAGATTATAATTTTTACTTTATTGATTTTAAATTTTAATGTCTATTTTTTAACTTAATAGTTCATTTATATTTGTAATAGTGTGGTTTGGAGGCCCTTGATGCCCAGGAATCTGACAAATTTGGTCCAAACTATCACTTACATTATGTTATGGGAGATTAGAACCATGGTAGAGTACGATGTCGACCAGGGAAGAGTATTATCTTGATGAGGTATTGGCCCACTTCAGGTTCCAGTTCTGGTAGCACCGAGTTAGAAAAATATAATGTATAGGTAGCACAGGTTGAGTCCAAGGCAGAAAGGGGTGAAAAATGATCATACATAAGCATGAATAGAATCAAAAGGTGAATTCTGATTTTATGAAATTTATGGAACACTTATGTTCATAATTTCCACTATAGACCATTGAGTCTTGTAATGAATATATATCGATGATGCATACTTCATGTAGTGTAGTAAACAGTAGTCTTAGTGGTGTTTGGGACGATGATTTTCCTAGAGATAGTAATGGTGAGGATGATGGTGAGGAAGAGTGGGGGGATGATATCAAGGAAGATGGTGAGGACAAGGATGAGGCCGAGGATGATGTTGAGGATCAGGTCGAGGATGAAAGTGATGATAGTGGTGGTGATGAGGGAAATATTGATCCTTTACATTTATAACTGATATTTATGACAATTGATGTTTGATGATTTGTTCTAAATGAATTTATGTGTGTTATCACTGGACGAATGCATTAATTAGTTTTTTTTTTGTTATTATTATTTGTATATTGGATGGTGGTGTATATTTTTAGTTATTTTACTAAGTTGGGGTAATGGTGTGGATTATCGTGGCTATTTGAGTAGTTTTGTTCTATTATTTGTTTGTATGTTTTGTTGGTTTTTTGTTTTCTATAGGTTTTTTTGGTTTCTTTGGGAAGTTTCTGTAGGTTTCTATTGGTTTTTTGATTGTTGTAGGTTCTGTGGGCAGTGTATGCAAGTTCTGTTGTTGTTTTTTTGTAGGTTATGTGGGTAGTGTATGAAAGAATCTACTCTGTGTAATTGGGGGGTTTATACCGATGGTTTTAAAACCATTGGTATATCCTTAAACCAATGGTTTACTGTAAACCGTTGGGATGGTATAGGTCTATACCAAGAGTTCAAACTGTTGGGATAGGTATATCCCAATGGTTTACAATGAAACATTGGCTAAATAGAAATTATGATGACACTATACCAATGGTTCAGTAAGAACCGTTGGTATAGGATTTTCCCAACAAGCTTCTAACCAATGGTTTTCTAGACTATACTAATGGTTTTGAATCGTTGGTATAACCTCAACTTCTATTAGTGACTTATATATTGAAAATACGCACTTTGAGTCATACTGACTACATCATGTGTTAGATTGAAATGAAGTCAATTTCTATATGTAACAAATTAATTATGAATCTTACTAAATTATAAAGAAAATATGAGTGTGTCTGTTCGGTTTTCAGTGAGTGACATGTGTTTTTAACTAAAATATTAATTTTAAACTAATAGCAGAAATTTTGAGTCATACCGAGAACATTTTGTATCATATTGAGTTTTGGATGATTCATACACCTCATAAATGACTTATGGATCGATTTCCTAAAGTATCAAAATAATCTAAATGTGTTTTATCAATTTTGAGTATGTGACATGTATTTTCAACTAAAATGTAAATTATAAATTAAAACCACACAATTTGAGTAATATAAATCACATTATGTGTCAGACTGAGGTGTGGCTGATTCCTACACATCACAAATAAATTATGAATTTTTTACCTAAAGTAACAAAATGATACGAATGCATTTTCTCAGTTTTGAGTATGTCAATTTTTTTACTAAAATGTCATTTTAAACTGAAAACACATATTTTGAGTCATACTTGTCACATCGTGTCTCGTTTTAACATGAGACTAATTAATACACATCACAAGTGACTTATGAATCATTTTCATAAATTATCAAGAAAAGTAGAGCATGTTTTCTCAGTTTTCAGTGAGTGACATACATTTTGAACTAGAATATCAATTTTAAATTGATAACAGACACTTTGAGTAATATTGAGAACACCATATATCGGATTGAGGTGTGGGTGATTCCTACATGTCAAAATGACTTATGGATATTTTTCATAAAGTATCAAAATAAATCATTTTTTCTCAATTCTAATTATATCACTTGTCTTTTTTATTAAAATATCAATTTTAAATAAAAAGACACACTTGAAGCCATATTGGTCATGTCGTGCATCAGATTGAGGTATGGATGATTCTTAAAAATCAAAAAAAACTTATGGATTGTTTTTATAAAGTATTAAAATAATTATAATGTGTTTGATTGGTTTTGAGTGTGTCACTTATTTTTTACTAATATGTCATTTGAAACTGAAAACATGCACTTTGAGTCATACTAGTCGCACCATGCATCATATTGACATACAGATAATTCATACATGTCACAAATGACTTATGGATCATTTTTCTAAAGTATCAAAACAATCTAAATGTTTTTTCTCATTTTTTATGTCACTTGTTTTTTTACTAAAATTTCATTTTAAACTAAAAACACACACTTTGAGTCATACCAGTCATATCATGTGTTGGTTTGATGTGAGAATAATTCCTACAAATCCCAAATTACTTATGAATCGTTTTCCTAAATTATCAAGGAAATTTGAGTGACTTTTCTTAGTTTTTAGTGATTGACACATGTTTTGAACTAAATTTTTAATTTTAAACTGATAACAGACACTTTGATTCATACCAGGAACATCGTGCATCAGATTGAGGTGTCGATTATTCCTGCATGTTAAAAATGAATTTTGGATCGATTTCCTAAATTATCAAAACAATCATGATGCATTTTCAACTAAAATGTCAATTTTAAATTAAAACCACACAATTTGAGTAATACTGCTCACACCGTGCATTGGATTGAGGTGGAGATGATTTCTACACATCAAAATTAACTTCTAGATAATTTTACTAAAGTATTAAAACAATACAAGATGTGTTTTATTGGTTTTGAGTATGCCACTTTTTTTCTAAAATATCAATTTAAATTGAAAACACGCACTTTGAATCATATCGGTCACATTGTGTGTTGATTTGGTGTGATAATGATTCTTACACATAAAAAATGACTTATGAATCATTTTACTAAAATATCAAGACAACCCAAGTGTGTTTTCTATGATTTCAATGAGTGTCACATGTTTTGAACTAGAATGTCAATTTTAAACTAATAATGGACACTTTGAGTCATATCAGACAAACCGTGTATTAGATTGTGGTGTAGTTGATTTATATACATCAAAAATGACTTATGGATCATTTTACTAAAGTATTGAAATAATATTAATGCATTTGATCAGTTTTGTGTAGGTAACTTATATTTTTATTAAAATGTCAATTTTAAATAAAAATACACACTTGTAGTCACATTGGTCACACCGTGCGTCAGATTGAGGTGATTCTAATTACTACACATCAAAAATGACTTATGGATCTCTGTTATAATATATCCAAACAATAAAAATGTTTTTTATGGGTTTTGAGTATGTCACTTGTGGTTTTTAATAAAATGTGATTTTAAATTGAAAACATGCACTTTGAAAAATACTAGTCATAAAGTGTGTCATATTAACATGTGGTTGATTCCTACATGTCAAAAATGATATATGAATCATTTTCCTAAAGTATCAAAACAATCCAAGTATTTTTTTCTTTTTCTTTTTGAGTATGTCACTTTTTTTTACTAATGTGTCATTTTAAACTGAGAACATGCACTTTGAATCATACTCATCACATCATGTGTCATTTTGAAATGAGACTAATTCCTACACATCAAAAATGAATTATGAATCATTTTACTAAATTTATCAAGACAATGTGATCATGTTTTCTCGATTTTCGGTGAGTGACACATGTTTTGAACTAAATTGTCAATTTTAAACTGATAACAGGTACTTTGAATCATATCGGGCACACCATGTATAGGATTTAGGTATAGATGATTCCTACATGTCAAAAATTACTTATGGATTGTTTTCCTAAAGTATCAAAAAAATTGGAAAACAGTTACTCAATTTTGAGTATGTGATGTGTGTTTTCAACTAAATTGTCAATTTTAAATTAAAACCACACAATTTGGGTAATACCGGTCACTTTGTGCATCAAATTGAGGTATGGATAATTCCTACATGTCACAAATGACTTATGGATAATTTTCATAAAATATAAAAACAATATAAATTCATTTTTATGGTTTTGATTATCTCACTTGTTTTTTTTACTAAAATGTCATTTTAAACTAAAAACACACACTTTGAGTCATACCGGTCACATTATTTATTGGTTTGATATAAGAGTAATTCATGCACATAAAAATGACTATTGAATAATTTTACTAAATTATCAATAAAATATAATCATTTTTCTTGGTTTTCAGTGAGTGGCACACGTTTTGAACTAAAATGTCAATTTTAAACCGATAATGAATTCTTTGAGTCATATCGGGAACACTGTGTATCATATTGAGGTGTGTATGATTCCTATGCATCAAAAATAACTTATGGATCATTTTCTTAAAGTATCAAAACAATCAGAATATATTTTATTGGTTTTTATTATGTCATTTTTCTTTTTTACTAAAATGTCAATTTTAAATAAAAAGACACACTTGGAGTCATACCAATCACACAGTGCATCAGATTGAGGTATGAATAATTCCTACACATCATAAATTACTTATGTATCATTGTTATCAAGTATCAAAACAATCTAAATTCATTTTACCAGTTTTGACTATGTCACTTGTGGTTTTTACTAAAATGTCATTTTAAACTGAAAACACGCACTTGTAGTCATACCAGTCACACCGTGCATCGAATTAAGGTGAGTTTGATTCCTATGAATCATAAAATACTTATGGATAATTTTTCTAAATTATAAAAACAATCCAAATTTTTTTTTCTTAGTTTTGAATATGTCACTTATGGTTTCTACTAAAATGTCATTTTAAACTAAAAACACACACTTTGAGTCATACTGGTCACATTTTGTATCAGTTTGATGTGAGACTGATTCCTACACATCACAACTGACTTGTGAATCATTTTTATAAATTATCAAGACAATTCAAGAATTTTTTCTTGTTTTTAAGTGAGTGACACATGTTTTGAACTAAAATGTCAATTTTAAACTGATAACGGACACATTGAGTCATATTAGGCACACCATGTATCTCATTGGGGTGTGGATAATTCCTATATATCACAAATGAATGAGGGATCATTGTCCTAAATTATCTAAATAATCTGAACTTTTTTTCTCAATTTTGATTATATCACTTAGCTTTTTTACTAAAATGTCAATTTTAAACTCAACCCACACAATTTGAGTAAAATTATACTTTTGTATTGAAAACATACACTTTGAGTCATACTAGAAAAATCAAGTTTCAGATTCACATGGTGTCAATTTCTATAAGTCAAAAATGAATTATGGACCATTGTACTAAAGTATCAAAACAATCTGAATTTTTTTTCTTGGTTTTGATCATGTAAAATGTGTTTTGAACTAATGAGTAAATATAACAAAATAAGTATTAGATAAAAATGATAAGTAAATTAACTAAAAAAAGTAGATAAAATGATGAGAAATAACTAAATAAGGCATGGTAAGTCACTTGTTCATGATATCTGTATACATTCTAACACTATGTATTCTGTCCATTCGTTTTTAAACAAATAGATTTCCTCCAGTATACTTCTCCTTGAGAAACAGATCCAAAATAATATATAAGCATTCTAATACTAATGATTCACATCCCAAGTGTATACCTAAGGTCATAGACCTAACTATATCACAAACATACAAGGTAATTACTTAAATGTTATATTAGAAAACATTTCGGCACCATATATGTTTCCCACTCATTAGTAAATAAATTAAATTCTTCTTTTAAGTATGTATATTGTCAGCAATATTCATAATATTGAGAAAATATAGAAAAAAATGATTAAGAAATATTTTTAATGAAATTATAATTACTTTATGAAATTAATTGTTCGAGAATGATGGTCTTTTAATGGAATATGATATCTTTCATATATTTTAAAACATAATATCCATAATCATTATTGTTATCTTACTTTATACAATTTAGAAACATAGACCAGAATAACTAAATTATTTTTAAATATGTTTTGATAGTAAAATTTTTCTATATATACCTTAATATATTCCCATTTGAAGTAATCCATAGGATTTTTATTTTCAGTCACTGACATCATACCATTATTTATCCTATATTTACATATCACCCTATCATAATAAAATTCTTATTAAAACACAAATTGAAACATATAATTCAAATTTTATCTATAAAATATTGATTTTAGTGCATTAAAAATTCACAATACACGTCATGTTTTGCCATTTTGTTTGAAATCCATGCATTGGATCCAAAAAATAAATATTTCTCATATACATATTGATTGTGATCAGAATTCGGTGCTTCCTAAAAAAATAAAAACAAATAAGTAATGAAAAAAATAAAAATATATTTTATATAATCAGATTGTAGAGTTTTACCCCTGCATTATTGGCATAAAAAAGAGTTCATCATATATTATTTTCTTCTCAAACACCTCATTTAGATCGTCTTTTTTCTTATCAATTTCTTTAAACTCCAAATAAATTTCATTCATAGAAATGATACATAGATTAATGAATCCAAACCATGCTTTGTAGGGTTTTCCCTTTATATAGTAATTATATAAAAGCTTGTAGAAAATATGAATAGTTATTAACTTTTAATAAACATATTTGACCATTTTTTGGATAGACATATTATGAAAATGTACCTTATGTATGTATTCACAACTGAGACTCTCATACATTCAAACTTGACAATCTAATTTATACTCTTGAGACCAACCACATCTGTAATGAAATTTCTAAATATTTCTTCTTAATATGGAATATAGGACATATCTCCATCTTTGAAAGTGGTGTCTGCATGAAGTTGTAATGATAATAGATTTTTCGGAGGAACTGGTAGGGAGAAGGTACTCCCAAAAGGTATTTTTTTTCTTGGTCAATACACTAGATTATATTGATCTGACCTTCTATTTATCCATCATTTTATTCATCTGTAATACCATGCCTCACTTCAAACCTTTTTTCATCAACTGTTACAGGTTTTTCATTTGAAAATTTTTGTTAAGGACATGCCTCATGTATCTTTATAAGATTAGATGGTCATTCTATGAAAGTTCAAATAGCATCATTGACTGTTATAATATCTGAATCATCAATTGGAATAGGAAACTCAAGGCTCAACTCTTGAGCTACTTTAATCCCCACTCTCATGTGATCTTTTGGGAGTTATTTATTGTGTAGCTTATCTCTCAGGATATTATACACCATACCCCTCAAAACAAGTCAATGCATGGGTGTTGATAGATAAAAATCACATACAACTTTACCCTATAAAATTTTAGTAGCATAAAGTTATCAGAAGTTCTTTTATTCACATTTAGGAGAAAGAGTAATGATAAAATAGATTAACTCGGATAAGGTAGGTGGTTGAGGGTAATGACTAGCCTCAAAGCTAGTGGGATCATTTGGTTGTTCATGTTTTAATCTTTGTTCCGCTACTAGTTTTCTTTGATATTTTTGCATATATTGGTCATCCAAACCATACCAAAAAATAATATCTTGAAAAACATTTATTTTCATCCACAATCCTTTCATCATCTAATATGTAGCTTCTTATTAGTTTATCTTCTCAAAATATTTTTGATGAGAAACTCCAAAACCTACACCTCTAACATGGCCATATTGTTTTAGATGCTTCAAAGCTACTAAAAGTAGTCTTTCTTCTCGCATGGTCACTGTTGATTCTTATTTATAAATTTTATACAAAACATATTAACATAAAAATATATTTTTATGTAATACTATTATAAATCATAAAAAATTACTATTATGGCATACTTACACATGTTTATTATATTTATTTTGGGTTTTCATCAACTAGTTTACCCTCCTTATTTACACGGGCCTCCTTCCATAACATATGACATGAGATGGAAGTGGATTCAAATTTTGATTCATCAATATGTATATAAATAAGGGAGCATATTTTGTTTCATATTACATAAAACTTTTATTGTTTATTAAAAATACATACCATTTTCTTCTCTAGTGAAGTGTGCCTCATCCTTTCTTTGTGATAGGGGTACATTGGTTTTGATGCATGTTATTTATTTTTAGCACTCCTTTTATGATTATTAAATTAATAATTTTGAATTAAATTGGATAAAATAAGTAATGTTAAATAATATATTATTGACTATAATGCACCAGAAATGATTTCTCATCATGATTATTAATGGAATAATTCCATGTTTCCTACTTTATAATGTGTGCATAAGTAACTAGTGGGTAGGGATTTACTTTCCCCCAAGCATCCCTAAGATAAACCTTGATAAGAAAAGTCCATAAGCCTATATGGGATTTTACAGTAGCCATCAAGACATATTTATTGCGAAAATAGTATAAAATAAATGAACTCTATAAGGAATAATGAAAATTAAATCAATGTTTCATTATATAATTTTTTGGTAAAATAGAGAAAGTATATCATAACATTACCTTTGTATCTTCCCAAAGGGTTTCCTTCATTACAGGTTGGACATGGCACCATGAATCTATATCAATCACCAAATTCATCCTCATTGTGACCCCAACATAGCTAATGAATATTGACTTATTGGGGTCAACAGGTTGGCCACATTGATTCCATCCAACATCAAATTTTATACCCTTACTTCATACCTCGATAATTTTAGTCAACACTATGATGCTGAGTCATTCTTGTTTTTTTTTCATCAACATGGTATTGATCCCCTAATAATTCTACAGTTTTAGCATCAATCACATGTTCTTTCCTAGGATTGGTAACATCATCATATGAAAAAGTCGTTATTTTCATGAGTAGTCAAACATTTAATTTAGATTATGTAAATACAATAGAGAAAATATAATATTATGAGGAAAATAATGGTATATTAAAAAGAAGTTTAACCTACTCATTAGACTCTTTATTTTATTTAAAGGTTGAAGGGATTTGGATCCTCTAACAAGAATACAAATCCCTTATTTGTGGTCCTCTGTAATATACAATACATTTTCTATATTAGGACCAATATGAAATGATTATGATATCCCAATGAAATGGTCTCCCTCGATTGAATTTTCATCTGACCCTGCAATTGTTTTAGTCTCCAATGGGATAATTGACCAGTTATTGTTTGTTGGATATAAGATATAAAATGCATGCACTACTTATGATGTCATTATGAATAGATCATCCGTTTAAGGGTTCCACCTCACCCTTTGAAAGGTGGATTATCAAAATAATAATAATAAATGAAGGCCTTCATGCCATTTTGACTATTATAAACCCATTTTCAATGGGAAATCAACACTTGAAATGTTGTATAATCTAACTTGTATGTCTTATCTATGATGCTAAAATATGAAATACTCAAATAAATTAGATTTCTATCCTTGGAACCAAATATGTGCATCACTTTTGACACAAGCATAACTCCACTATTTTGCATCATAGTGCGGTTATCGTGTTCTTTTATATGGAACATATAATTTTTAATTACAAAACCAGTGTAAGATATAACATTTTAATTTGGTCCCTTGACTATCCATCAAAGTTGTTAAACAATTAAATTTATATTTTTAGATAAATATTTATATATATGGTCTCAGAACCATTCTATAAACTTTTGATTATTTGTATTTGATATCTATCCTTCAGCCCTTGATGGATTCAAATGTCTAAAAATTACTTTATGGGATTTAATGTATATATCAAAATATTCACTATTATGTAAAATGTAAATATGATCTTTTTACCACTTTATGGTAGTAATTATAATAATATCTCTTCAGTAAATCCCTTTTCCTATAAGGTGTTTGTTATGACAACACTTTGGAAGACCGATGTTATCAACAACTAAAAGGTAATCGGTATAGAATTTAACAACTTGTTTAATAATATATTATTCTACAATACAGCCTTCTGGATGACTTCAATTCATGACATGCCCATTCAAAATCTTTATATACTGTTTAATGGAGTACATCCATCTATAATGGACAGGATCACATAGTTGAATATATCTAACCAAGTGAACCATTAGGTGGACCATTATATCCAAGAATGATGGTGGTAAGAACATCTATAATTCACATAATATGACTGTAACCTCCTAATTGATGATTGGAAACTTCACTGGGTCTATAAATTTACTGAATATGGATTCTAAAAAGAAGCATACCTTGGTTAATGTATGTCATACATTTTTAGGCAGAATGAAACATAAAGTGAAGGTCCTGAAATCTTACATTAAAACATAGAAGTCATGTGATTTTAGTCCCTATAACTTCAAATTAGTCATCAACACGAAATTATTTATATTTGATGAATAAACATCTAGAACATTTACACCATTAAGGAAATTTAAAAATTGCAATTTTTCTTGTCTGGATAGAGTGTAAGCTACTGGAGAAAGAAAAGTTCAACTTTTACCCTTCACAAAAGCCAACTCTTCCCTTATCCCCATGTCAATCATCTCTAACCTGGCCTTGGTGTCATTTTTTTCAGGAACATTTAGTAATGTTCCTATAACACTGGTATTCATATCAAATGATCCATAAACTGCAGTGTCATTCGTTTACCTAGATTCAATTTCCATTATCATTTCTTCCATATGATCTCCATTTTCATTTACACTAGTATTCATATCAAATGATCCATAAACTGTAGTTTCATCTTAATCAGTGTGCATGGTCAGTTTTTCACTGTGTTTAGTCCAACATTTATAGGTTTGATCTATTCTGTGTAAAATCAAATGTCCTTGTAACTCTGTAACACTATTTTTTCTTTAATAACAACAACATGAACATAGAAAAAGGATTTGAGAATGGTTGTATGCATGATCTATTACAAACTTGATGAACACTTTAACTCTATATTCACACTATTTTTTATATGATTAGCGTGCATTCATTTTTTATTAATATTCATCAAATTAGGTTTATAAAATATTTATTTTTGTACAAAAAATAAATAAATACACATAAGATATTCATAGTCAAAGAAGAAAGTTATATATGATTCTAATAAGGGGAACCCAACAATTGAATTTTATTGGTTATGATTCCTGAAAAGTTATCATTTTACACCAGGGTGACATGAAAAGAAACAACTCGGGGTAAACATGTGATTTTTGTTCCAAGTTCTCAATTTGATGTTGTGTGGGACAAAAAAGGTGGTAATAAATATGTTGTTAAAAATAATTATTTATTATTAGATGAAATACTTCCCTTGGAAATTCTTGTTCTTGGTTATCATTTAATTGTGACATGGATTTATAAATTTTTGTAAAAATATCTTTCCTTGGAATATACAAGGTCATGTAATCACCATATTTTGACACGGGGTCAAGGATCTTGGAATTTCATGAAACGAATGGATTAAATTGGTATTGACGACAAAAGTGAAATTGGATTCTGTGTTACTCTCTTTTTTTATAGATTATTATAGACCATATATTATAGGAATACCAACAAATATATTTTTACTAAAACCCACTAAAAAGAAAAAAAAATATTGAAAGATGATACTATAATGGTCACTAAAAAAATACACAAGGTAATTACATGTTTTAAAAAGACATTGTGGTTTTAATCTATGGGAGTAGGAGGGATACTTAGAAGAAAATGGGCAGAATTTTTTGATTTTAATCCATGGGAGTAGGATGAATACTTGAAACTTGGAGATGATTATCATATTCTTCACCATAAAAACATTGCGTACTTATCATTTTTAGTCACCACCTTACATGTTTAGTGGGCAGTGTTTTGAGGTTCATAAATAGTACCTCCATGCAATATAAGTGAGAAATAATGATGAATCAGTGAAAATGAACGTGAAGGAGAGGGAGATGGTAAACCAACAATGGATTGAGGCAAGATAGATTGGGTGGAGAATCAATGAGGTAGATCCAGGACAAATAAGATTGCTTGCACGCACACTATTCAAACCATTTGAGAAAATTAAAAATAAACAAAGATATTTGAGGGGGAGAAATGGATCACAAGTGATCACATACCTTGATTTTAACATACCATTATAATTTCAAGACAAAAAAAAGATAAAATTTAAATAGATACAAATATAAGGAAACTCGTTTATTTTCAAGAAAACCTTTGAAACTAAAGAAACAAAGAAATTTCAACTTCAAAATACTTAAAACCTTTTTATTTCAAATAAAACTTCCCAAATAAGAAATGAAGCCATAAATTTAATTTATAAATACTTCAAAACTCATTAAAATATCCCATCCTATAAAAATTTATATATATATATATATGAAAACAATAATCAGTTTAATATACACAAATGAGACTTTATTCAATAATAATTACTTTGCCTCACTTTTAAAATCCAATTTATAATCTAACTCAAGCACTAACCAACATAAGCTCTTTCTTTAAAAAATTGAATTTCATAATAATAATCATTTAATAAAGAATTTAAGTATACTTTATATGAAAAAGTAAAAGTTTTCCAAAATCACTTTTATAGATACCAATTTAACCCAATCTTGTTACATTTAAAAATACTAAAACACTAAAACGTAATTTTTTATTTCAAATTTTAAGCTTGTAACGTTTAAAAATATTGAAACACTAAAACATAATTTTTTTATTTCAAATAAAATTTCAAAACATTAGTTCTATCATAAAACTTTCATAATATAGTGAAAACTAAATTATTTGATATCACAAAATTTCAAAGGAATCGTTACAATTTCTCATTTTATTTTAAATCTTGACAATCTCATTATTTAATTTTTTTGGAAAAACACTTTTATCTAAAAGTTTAAATTTCAAAATTTTAAAATCAATTATTATAAGATAATTATTTAAATCTATGAATCTAGGTAAATCATTCTATATATTAATTAATAAATCAATCAAGCAAACAATTTTCCAGCTCAAACACACTAAACAACTAGTAGATTTTGAGTTTTAAGTACACTTTTGATCAGTTTTTTAATGTTTTTGGTCTTTATAGTTTTTTATATTTTTTAGATTTCTCCCCTAGTACTTTAATGCCTTCCAAAAAAATGAAAAAAATATTTTGATTGTGTCATTGGACAATAAAAATTATTTAGTACCAACACTAAACTAGTAAAGTAGTGGTAGGGTCGTATACCATGATGAAGGTTGGATGTGTTTTAGGATTTTAAAAAACATAAACTAAACAAAAATAATAATAAAATTGTGTGAAAAAAGTGTTGAGAAACACGAGAAAGAAACGAGTGAAAGAAAACAATTGATTAGGGTTAAAAATTGATGAGTCAGGGGAGAACAAATTGAAACTCTGATGAAGTGTAGTTGGTATCACCTCATCATCATTTGAATAACTAAGGGGAGAAATTCTCATGAAATATTTAAAATTGATAATAGAATAGAAAGAATTATCACTATGATTCTCCCAATATTCATTATATCACTATATTGATTTGTTGAAAATGATGAATTTATTAATCTATGAAGAAAATATTTATTAATCATCATCATGAGTTGGTTCTGTTGTGAATACCATGACCTCACTGTCTGAATCCAATATGTTAAACCTATAGATGATTCATGTTATGGAAACCCATGCCATCCAAACAGACTCCCATGATGTCGTGTACTGAAAGATAGAAAGTCTTTGTACCCTGCTCACCATGTTGTGTCAGACCTCACACATACTCAAATAAGCAAGGGGAAAATGATGAAGCAAAGGACATAAGAATTTAACATGATTTGGATTGGGGAGAAGGAGAAAAAATAACATACCTTAGATTTAAGATTTGATTTGTCCGAGAGAAGATCAAGGGGGAGCAGTGTCAAAGATGAACTTCTACGAGATCTTGAATGGCATGATGAAATCGATTCTGTTAAGGTTAATTGTAAAAGATCATGGAGAGTTTTATCAGTGCTTTCAAAAAAGAGTTGATAAAGAGGGATTTTATCAGTGCTAAAATAATAAGCTCTAATAAAAGACCTCTTTATGAACGATTTTTTAGCACTGATAAAGAGAGCTTTTATCAACGCTTGTTTAGCACTGATAAATATTTATAATTATAATTATAAATAAATATGTTTATAAATATTTGTATATAATTATAAATATATTTATATCATTATATATATATATATAATAAATAAATATAAATATAAATATAAATATATTAAATATATTCATTATTTAAATATATTTATTACAATTTTATAATTATTTAAATATATAATTACTTATTTATAATTATATAAATACTTTTTAAAAATTATATTTATTTACTTATAATTATAAACATATAATTTTATAAATATAGTAAATATACATTTATAAATATAAATATATATATATATATATATTCTTTATTTTAATATATAATTATTTATTTATAATTATATAAATAATTTTTCAAAAAAATATATTTATTTATTTATATTTGTAAATATATAAATTTATAAATATAGTAAATATACATTTAGAACATGAGCCTCAGCCCAGTTGGTAAGGACTCCTTAAGTGCATCCAAGAGACCAGGGATCAAATCCAGGCGGAGGCTACAGTAGCAGGTACTGTGGCAGGCACTACTGCAGGTACTGTAGTAGGTACTGTAGCTCGAACTGTGCAGAACTGTAGTAGGTACTATAGCGGGAACTGTAGCAGGCACTGTTTGGCACTGTAGCAGTCGGGAATATTCTCCCGTTTGGGCCTTCGGACCACCGATTTGGTCCCCGGGATCTTTAAGGCCTTCGGGCCACCTCAAGGCCTTTGGGCCACCTTAAGTACATATGCAAACCAGAAAACCTACAAGGAACAAGCTTCAGAAGGAGGAGGAGCAAGGAGCTTTCACCATAGCAGAAGCTAAACGGATTGTAAGAATGAGAGGGTATGGCACCTGCCATCGGGACAAGCCTATGCATGCATGGGAAAGCCTAGCCGAACAATCATGCGAAGGTGGAGAGCTGATTTCACGATGAAGATGCTAGGGAGGAGTAGTTCCAAGTAGTTAGTCTGGGTTATATGAAATGTTTGAAGCCTTCGGGAAATGAATTCCTCTAAGGCCTACGGCCCATATAATACTAACGCCTATGGGCCTTGTAAGGGTTCCACCTCACCCCTTGAAAGGTGGATTATAAAAAATCAATAAAAAATGAAGGCCTTCGGGCCATTGGAGTATACATTTATAAATATATTTATTTATAAATTTTTATTTATAAATATATTTTTAACATTATTAATGAATATATAATCTTAAATGCATGAATGTTAAAAATGAGTGAAATTGAATA
Source organism: Viscum album (assembly GCA_963277665.1). Taxonomy (NCBI): domain Eukaryota; kingdom Viridiplantae; phylum Streptophyta; class Magnoliopsida; order Santalales; family Viscaceae; genus Viscum; species Viscum album. The sequence continues at coordinate 2,086,289,650 of OY728140.1, read as the reverse complement.
ATTAAAAATTAAAACTTTAAAAATATTGAAAAAATGGATAAGTTTTATTAATTATAAAAATTATTAAAAAATAATACATGGATATATATTGAAATGAAGATGAATATATATTAAAAATATTAAAACATAGTAAATAAATATGTATAAATAAATATTAGAAAATGATTAAATTACAAAAAATAAAAAATATTAAAAATAAATAAATAATACTAAATGTAATTATATTAAAAATAAATAAATAAATTTACCAATTAAAAACATAATATATTAAATATATTATGTTACTAAATGAAATCATAAAATGAGTTAGATGTATGTACGTTTCTAAATAAGATTTCATTAATTACATAAATATTTGTGTATGTGAAGTTAATGTGTGTGTGTGTGTACAAATTTGATATATGTTAAATTGAACGATGACATTATATAATATGTAGTGTCTATTAATGAAATACATAATAATAATGATGATGATGAATAAATTTAAAAAATGAATAACTGTTATTAGTTATATAGATAATTTTAAAAAATAAAAAATATATTTATATATGTTAAACTGGAAATGAATACATATTAATTATATAAATTACAATAATATTAAAAACATTAAATTTTAATGAATAAACATGTATAAATAAATATTGAAAATGGATAAAATTAAAAACATATTGAACAATGAAAAATTGAAAATGAATAAATTTAAAAAATATTAAAAAAACAATTAAAATTATTAAGGAATAAATAGTATTAAAAATGAATAAATTCAAAAAAAATATTTAAAAGTAATAAATAGTATATATTGAATAAAGATATAAAAAATGATAAAATTTATGATTAGAAATATAATATATAATAAATATATTATGTTAATAAATATAATTCTAAAATGAATATTAAAAATTGAATAAATTACAGAAATATTAGGTGTGTATGAATTGTATATAAAAATACATTAATTATGTATATGCATGTGTGAAATCAATGTAACACACATTTGATATATGTTAAATTGAAAAATAAAATGACATTCAATTAAATGTCCATTACTCAATACAATTTGTCAATGTTTTTAATTAATATTAATTTTTAATTATAAACCATTTTTTACTAAATATATGACTTATTTAATGTAATCATAGATATTTTTTTATTATATAAATCATATTTTAGGAAATATTATATATATTGATATATATAGAGAGAAATATATATATATATAAATATATTTCTATATTAAAAATATTAAATATATTAATGAATAATTATGTATAAAAACCATTAAAAATGAATAAGGCGTTAAAAAATTAATTATTAAATTTTATTCATTTTTATATTTATATTTAATATATATTATTTATTACTAGTTATAATTAATATATATATATATTAAATTTATTCATTTTTATTAATAATTGTTTCATTAATATTTTTTTAATAATTTTGTAATTTATTCATTTTTTATGTTTTATTTAATTATTTCAATTTAGTCATTTTATATATCTATATTTAATATATACTATTTATTAATATTTATGATTTTTATATATGTACATTAAATTTATTCATTTGTATTAATAATTATTTAATAATAAATTTTTTAATGTTTTTTTAATTTACTCATTTTTAATTTTGATTTGTTTAATTATTTAAATTTATTCATTTTATATATCTATATAAAATATATACTATTTAATAATATTTTCAATATATATATATATATTAAAGTTATTATTAATTATTTAATTAATAATTTTTTTAATATTTTTAAAATTTATTCATTTTTAATTTTTATTTGTTTAATTATTTCAATATTTTTAATAGTTTTATTTTTTTATTGGTATATATAAAAAATAGGGAACATGGCTCGTATGGGCAAGTGGGTCGGGTCGTGTATAGGCATGGATAGTGGGGCAGGTGGGCTGGGTCGTGTAGGACCCGGCTATGTATGTGGGTGGGCTAAAGCTTGTGGGAAGCATTGGGTGGGCCAAGTCCCGGGCGAGTCTGTGAGCCCATATGGGTGTGTGGAAAGTGTATGTGGGAGCCCATCCCCACAATAGGCTTCTAAGCTTAAGTTCCGGCAGAACCTTATATAAAGAAGTCGTCAAACATCTTCTATTCTGATGCAGGATTCGCACATGCGGTCGGGACCTTCATCAGTACTAGAAAATGCGCTAATAAAGGCTACCCTTTATCAGTGCTAAAATAAAGTGCTGATAAAGGTACCATTTATCACTGTTAATAAAAAACACCAATAAAGGTAACCCTTTATTAATGTTTTTTCTCTAGCTTTGACAAAGGCTAACATTTTATATTGCGCGTTTTGTAATAGTTCTACTAGGGAGAACTCATTTTCCCAGGTCTCACACGTAGATACCCCTAATAAGGTAAACTCATTGGCTCAAGTCTTACACTTGGGAACCCCTTCTAAGGAAAACTCATTTGCTCACGTCTCACACCTTGGCGCCCCCACAAGGGAAAATTCATTCATCCAAGTCTCACACCGGGGCACCCCCCACCAAGGAGAACTAATTCACCCAAGTCTCACACTTGGGTTCCCTTACTAGGGAAAACTTCTTCACCCAGGTATCACACTCTATCACCCCTACTAATTCTTCACTTCACCCTAGTCTCATAACTAAGGAACCACTCACCCAGGTCTCCTACTTGGGTGCCAATTCAACCCCCCCCCCCCCCCCCCGCCTCAGTGCCCAACCCTACCATACATACCATGAGTTGAGATTCTCATTTTGGTCTCTAAAATACCTTAAGTTGAGATACTCCTTCGGTTTCCTCATATTTGGGACTCTTATTAGGTGTAATCCTCAACCCTTAATGGCTTCACCTGACTCGCCGACTAGGTCAGGCACCTTAGGGCAGCTCATACGTAATCCCCGCTCCATATTTTTATCACCCTTTCGTGGCACAAACATCCTTACCACACAACATTAAACTGCATGGATTGATCCTGTCATATGACCTTAAACTGTACAACTCAAACTATGTGGGTTGTGATTTATGTTAACCTGGATACGTATGACACCTCTTGAGGTTCAATCCTAATACATTCAAACATACATTTCCCCTATGTGACAAGCATAGGATAAAGTCCATCTTTCCCTTATGTGAGGAGCATAATATGGCCTATTTCTCCTAAATTACAATGAGTCAAGATACTCCTCTTGGTTTCCTTATATACACCTTGAGCTGAGATACTACTCTTGGTTTCCTCATATATGAGCCTCCTGCTAAGTGTAATCCCCAACCTCTCCAGTCTTCCTTGTTTATTTTTTAACAAACAATAGGTTGACATCCATATCTAGGCCTCCTACTAAGTGTAAGACCCAACCACAAATTATCTTATTCAGTTACTAATGGACAAGGTGAACTAGAAAGGGTCGCTCATGCATAAGTCTCACACCAACCGTTTCTAGGTACCTTCCACCTAGTGGTCCATTCAATATGAATTAAACTGCTTGGAAGCTATTAGGATTTCATGACCTTAAAAGGAAAAGCTATTGTCCTTGTCACATGACCATATAAGGTATGACATTTCCTGTTAATAAGAACTAAACTGTGTGGGTTTTTATTTCCTTCATGGGGATATGTAGGAAGCCCTTTTCATTGGCCCAATCCCAACTCCACAACACCCAACACCTCCTCCCTAGATGATGATAAATTCCAATGTTCTCAATCATGTCTATAAACCCTAACATAATTGACTAATAAGATAAATATGGAGAACCTCTAATATGTATAGACATTCACATTGATGCATGGTTTCGATCTGATCATCGACACAAGGGTAACCAGTCTCGTGTTTGGATTTGGTAAGGATTTACTAATACATCTTAAATCTATAAGAGGGTCCTAGAGTATGCAATAATTCCTCCTAAAATGTGCAATGATCCCAACCTCTCATACTCTCTACTAACATGCATTCCCAAGAATCACTGGTAAAGTCCTAGTGATTACCTGCCATTGGAAAGTAGATCTATGATAACTCAAAACGGTTGCGGTCAAAGGCACATCGAAGTTTCCTTCAGAAACACACTCACTTAACTATAAAGGGGAAACCACATTATTACTATATTTTTTCAATTTTCTTTATTTTTAGGGAATTGAAGGTGATTTATGCAGGGTAGAGCTAAATATGTGTGGTGATTATTTTATAATAGGTTAGAAAATCTATCTTAGAACAGTCTACTATTTTCATCATTAGTTCTTAATGGTTTCTTACAAAAAAGAATACTTAGAGATCATCTAAAATGGGATAATCCTAGATAAATAGATTTATGGAGTTTACCCATTAAGTGTGAGGGAGTTTGGGTAGGCTTCTAGATATCATTATTTTATAGATAACTAAAAATATGGAAGATTCCATAATTTTCCATTATTGAGGTATGTTGATTAGATTTTACCATTATCATTATGATTGAAACAATTCTAAATTTAAGGGGGGGAGAAGTTGAATGATTCAATGACATGAAAAGTAAATAATACATGGTTTTTAAGGAGAGAGTTTGTAATTTAATTGGTCACTTGTGTTTTTTACACTAAGCATTGATCAAGTAGACTTTGATTTTATTAATTGATACCCTCAATTAGTGCCCTATGAATTATGATAAAGAGTGTTGTATTTTTTATCAATAGTTGATAAAGTCAATATGTGCTGAGTAAAGATTAGAACCCAATGAATGGGGATATATAAGTGAGATACAACTTGGAGTTTATGTTAAAGAGATTTTATTGTGAAGAATGAGAAAGCTTAATGAATGATTTGTTGCTTCCTTAAAGACTCAAGATGTAGAATTATAAGTACATCATGATGAGTTTGAGAATAATATGATGAGTTAAGGAGATGTGCTTTTCAAGGAAGTTCTACACATCTATATGGAAAGACCATGTAATTTTGAATTTATTGGTTATCTATGAATTAAAGGAAGTCGTTGGACTAAATTTTTTCAGATCATGAATTATAAAGATACCATGTTGTCTTGTTAGCAGATTAGTGATTTTCATGGAGTATGGATATTATTGAATATGATGTATCTATTAAGTAATTGAGGAGTTGAATATTATTAGATAATAATTAATCTATCTGTAATTATGATATTCATCCTTGTATTATTAAGCATAAAGGATACTATAATGACTTCAATTACACACCTGAATAATGAACTTGAAGATCTGAGATTATACATGCATTGCATTGGTTGTTGATTGATTTAATAACTCTAAATTTAAGTAATTCAAGAAGTTTTCAGCTAATAATGTGTTGAGGTAGTAAAATATACATTGAAGTACCCAAATTGAGTCATTTCATATTGCATTAACTTTGGTAACTATGCTAAAGCATTTTATGGGAGTCTGATGAATTCCTAAAGTGTTTTGAGTATTTTTGAGATCATTTGAAGTGGATGGACATGATTTGAAGATGTTCAGAGTTTATTTAAGATATTTGGAGTTCATATATAAGAATAACTATAGTTTCAATCTTGGTATGTAATATCATGGAGTTTCTAAAAAAATCGCAAAGGCAATATGTAAGATCCTATGAGAGTTGAAATTATAAAAGTAATGGGATACATAAAATCATTTTGAGTTTGCACTGTGAACATAAGATTAAATTTGATGATATATAAGAGTAACTTGAAGAATACATAAGATTAATCTAATGATACTTAATATTAACTTTGAAGTTTTAAAACTTACATAAGATTAAATTTAAGGAAACATATTAGTTACCTAAGGTTTCAAAGGGTATGTAAGTTCCTTCAAAAGATCACATAATATTAAAGTGTTTATGTTCTCAGGTGAAGTGAGGTTTAAATCCGGAAATGTTATGTTGATCTTCATTATATTAAGCATTGTGATGCAATGTAATTATTTGTGATTCAAGTTGTTAATGGTGTTGATATTTGAAGAGGAATATTGCACCATGGACTAGAACTTTGCACCGCACTTGTTTTTTCATGTGAGCATGCAGACGTGGAAAAGAAGCTACAAAATTTTTAGAATATTGAATAAATAAATAATTGGAGTTTTGAGGAGATTTAAATAAATATTTGAGAAGATATTTTTGCAATAATTATGGAGATTCAAAAAGGAGGGTTTGGAATCTGTTTATAAATATCAAAGTTGGGATATTTTTCTATGATGAATACCTAACAAGTTTCAAAGTTGAATGTAATGGTATATACCATCCTGGTCTGTTAATTTTCTATTTTTGGTTGTTGAAGGTGTTCAGGGGGGAGGTTCTAAAAGTTTCATGGGAGCTGGGGATATAACAGAACTGCTGCAGGAAATACACATCGTGTAAGTGTACTACATGATGTGAAAGTTGGTTTCATGGCTTGTCTAGATCTAGTTCCTAACGTATATATTTTTAGGGTTAAATAATAAAAAGGTGATGTTTTTTTTGAAGAAACTGAATCCTGAGGATTACACAACATGAAAGGGGGTTACACATTGCATAAAACCCTGATCTAGTGCAGTTTTAAAATTCTTTTCCAGTTGAATTTTCATTCATTCGGTCTTGGATTCTTATTCCTCTCATTTTGGGTGAACCCTAGGTTCCCTAAGGAGTTCTTCGAGCACTCTTCCTCCCTATTTGATCAGTTTTTCCTGGTGGTTATTCTTTGGCAATATGTGGTTGATCTATAGTAGGTTATTCTCCCTTCTTTCTAATTTTTATTTCGTTCTTCTCTTGGGGATTCGCTGTGGAGTTATTGTTATGGTTTGGGGTGTGTGTTGGGTTAAATTTTTATGGTATTTGGTTTCATTATAGGTTGATCTGTGGTTCCCATGGTGTGGTTGTGGTTTATGAGTGTTCTTCTTTGCCCTGTAGTGCGCAGTGAGTCGACAAACTTCTTTGAGGTAGGGATTCCCTCGTTTCTTCTTATTGTGCATCATGCAGGAGGGGTTTACTTTTTTATCCATGGGTTATGGTTGTTTCAACTTTATCAAATATAAATAATTGTTTAATTGAATTGAAAGGGTAAAATGGTGTTTTTCACATGTTTTTACAGCTTTGATATTATTTGTGATATTGTGAATTGTACGGGCTTGATGCCCCGTTGAAAATAGTGGATGTTGGGGGATTTTTTTGTGTTGGATATATGTGATGTTATTGCTACTTTGTTTGTGATTTTTGTGATATCACCCTAAATGTAAATTGATTAACCACTTATATTTCACTAATGAAATGGTTTCCCTAGGATTTTGGCTTGTGTGATAATGCCCTTAAAATAAAGTGGAATGTGATAAAATCCCCTTTGTAAATTTGTGAAATGATCTTGATGTGTTGTCATGTGTTGTCATGTGTTGTCATGTGTTGTCATGTGTTGTCATGCTTGGGGATGTGGATGTTTGGTTGGGCCATGTAGGGCTGATAGTTTATTTTTCATGCTTTTAGGATGGTGAGGATGTGGTTTGTTTGGTGGTGCTTTTGGGATGGTGAGGAGGTGGTTTGTTTGGTTATGCTTTTGGGGTGACAAGGTGGTGGTTTCTTTGTGCTAGATGCCAAGTAGTGATGGAATAAATAAATAATTGTTCAATAATGTTTGGAATGGAGTGGGTTGGTTTGGTTAATAAAATGGAAATGGTTAATGGATACTTAAATGGTGGGTTGTGTGGTTAAATGTGGTTGATGCTAAGTAATGAAATGAATGGGGTAATTAAATGAAATTGGTTGGAAATGTGAAGTGGGGTTTGTGACTTGTTGTTTAGTGTTATGGATTTATATTTGGTGGAAAAAGTGATGGTGTTGTGAGTTGATTCATTTGTTTTTTAACTCATAGGTTGGACTTGAGTGTTTTATATTATATATGTGTGTGTTTGTGTGTGTGTGTGTACATTCTTGTGGTTTCTATATGCACCTCACCCACGTCAATCACTATGTGCTGACACCCTCATAGTTTGGTGAGGAGTATGGATAGCTGGGTACCATCTCTTTCCTGCTATCTCTTCCAGGTGAGGTAGGTATTGCATAGGTTTTGATGGTCAGAGGTATGTCAGTACATTAGATAGTGGTTGTGATAGCCTAGGTGTCTTTGGGCGATATGTGATAGCCCAAGTGTTTTGCAGGTGATATGTAACAGCCCAGATGTTTTCGGGTGAGATGTGACCATGATTGTGGGTAGACTTATAGTGGGGGTCATGCATGGTAGGAGGAGTAATGAGGATGATTTCCTATATGTTCATGATACCCTACTACTCTGGTTATGGTGGTGGTTTTGTTGTGGCCCAGGTGTTTTTGGGTGAGATGTGTTGTGTCAGTGCTTGTGGGGCGGCGAGCCCAGGTGTCAGCGGGCGAGGTGTGTTGTGACTGTGCTTGTGGGGTGATGTGGTATACAAAAGAGATAGGATTTCCATGATGTATGACGTTGGGTGTGAGATTGGAATACCAGTGGGAAAGTGGTGTGGGGTACCCTTATCAATGTGATTCCTATCATATTATATTACTTGGTTTGTGTTATTTAGTGAGCGTGCCTTGGTGAGGTTGGGATGGTTATTATACCTTAATAGGCGTTGTTTGGTTCTACTATTTTCACACAGGTGCATTAGTATTCTTCTTTCACATTTTCACGAGATACTTTAGTTTTTCTTACTGAGTATACTTTTATGATCACCTTACGTATATAAAACTGTTTTCAGGTTTCCAATAGGATTACGTGGACCGTATTGGCCATTACTAGCTTAGACCTTTGGATAGTCATTGTGTCGCTGCTTTAGCTTTACTTTGGGTATTTATTTTGGAGACTTTTATCTATATCAGTTATTTTCATACATGCATTGTGGGATGGTTTTTGGATTTCTTTTATATTGTGTCTTGGAGTTGTTTGTGGATGATCCATCTTATCTCCCGATCCTTTTTTATTATAGAGGGTAACGCCTCCCATACATGACATTTTTATACCCTCGGTGTAAGTCGCCAACCTGGGGCCTACTGGAGGCAAGACTCGGGGGTTATTATCTCTCCCCCTTCATTATGGTATCTTTAGAGGGAGGGGGTCAGGACATAGTGGTATTAAAGGTGATGGTTGAGAGATATGATGGAGTTTGGAGTTAGGAACAGTGAGGGTCGCATGGGTTGGTATGTAAATAGTTATAGTTGACTTTGGTGCGTGACATAGGCCAGGGAGACTGGCTAGGAAATGAGAGTTTAGGGATCCCTGTGATCTAGTGCATGGACTATGAGATTATTGAATGGAAAAATGATATGGACCTGCTTATAGGGTAGAGACCTAGGAAAGGTACATGCATCATAATGACTTGTGTTCTTATTTGAATTGGGTTGTTTTGAAAAAATTGAAATGAATAAAAAATAAATTAAATGAGTTAAAATGAATCGTAATAAAATTTCATACTACTCAGGATTAGGAAATCCTTATTTTCCTTTCATTTATGTCTTACATTAATCATGTGTGTGTGGCTTAGACAATTGGGGTTCAGCAGGCTGATCCAATTGATCGTCATAGGGTTGATCCAGTTGAGGAGGAGGATCGGTGGCAAAGTAAATTGCACACTTTCTAGTGGAAGTATTTGGGGAATTATGAGGGAATATTCTCATATGTAGAGATAGAGAGATGGCTGGAGGAACTCAAGATCACTTTCAGTTTGATCTGGGCCCCAACAAAGCATTGGGTCCCTTTGGCAGTCAGTCATATGCAAGGAGTTGCGCGTCAATGGTGGACACTGTATCTGGGAGAGTGGAAGGAGGCAGATGTTTTGTGGGTCGACTTCTAGAAGGAGTTCTAGGTAGAGTTCCTTTCATCGACCATGAAGGAAATAAAGAGGAAGGAGCTTATTTATATTTAGTAGGGGAGAATTTTAGTGCAGGATTTGGGAATCAAGTTCAAGGACCTTCTATTTTTTCATATATATTTTTAGGTGAGGAGTCTCATGCGAGACGTCTTGAGGAGGCACAATGTCCTTCTATCCAGTATGCAGTTACTCCTTTTATGTTGCCAACATATCTGGAGGTTCAGAAGAAAGAAAATATGATCGAACAGATACACTCATGGTGATATTTTCCATGAGGGGGAACTAGTAGGGTTCCTCAATGAGCATGGTTGTCAGTGGAAGGTCTCAAGCATCAGGGCCTTCGAGGTTTTGACTGGTAGGAAGTTGACCTCAGCAGCTTCCCTTCTGGCCTTCTAGGGCTAGTGGTTTCTATGATTTTCCTGGTAGTTTTGTGCCAGTATGTTTTGGTTGTGGGGTTCATGGGCATCACTAGAACTAGTGCCCAGTGGTTCCCCAAGTACATTTTGGTGGAGGTGGACAGGTTTAGTGCCAGCCTCAGCAATAGTTGCCAGTGAGGCTATTTCAGTAGCAGGGGCAGTAGGTTTTTACTCTTCCAAGGGGATATGGAGCAGGTAGAGGCCAACCTAGGGATATTCCTCATGTTTAGGGACCATGACCCAAGCATGGTCTTGGATGTGGTCATCAATAGAGAGGTAGAGTATTTGGGTATGGTCAGTTTCACGCAATGGAAGTAGAGCAGTTCCAAAGGGGCCAAAGATCATTATAGGTATAATCAATTTGTTTAGTAACCTTGTTTCTATATTGTTTGATTCAGTAATTTCATACACCTTGTTACACCCACTCTAACCCATGATATGGGACTAGATGTAGAGAGGCTTCCCGTACCCCTGGTGTTGACTACACCAGTCGGAGGCCAGACCAGCTTGTTTGATGTGTGCTAGGGGTGTAGAATGATGATGGGGCCACATCAGTTCCATGGGGATATTTTCTTGCTACATATGTAGCCATATTATGTCATCATTAGCATTGAATGGTTTTATTTCATACGTTCTATTATTGACTGCTTCCGTAGGAGTCGTGTTTTCATATGTGGATAGCCAACATGTGGTTTTTGTTGGTGAGTGGAGTTGTCAAGTGGGAAATTGGTGTATGGATCCCTTTCTATCCTTATTGGCTGAGTTGTTGGTGGAATTAGTGGACACTGGGATAGTGAAGTTCCCCAGGTTTGTTGGGGAGTTTCTATATGTTTTCCCTGAGGATGTTGTGATGTTACACCCTCGACGTGATGTTGATTTCAGGATAGACTTGCAGCCCGATGTTTCTATGATTTCAATGGATCCGTATCGAATAGAACCATCTGAGTTATAGTGGTTAAGGGTTCAGGTAGATGATATGATACATAAGGGTTTTATCCATCCTAGTGTGTCACTGTGGGGTGCTCTGGTGTTGTTTTCAAGGAAGGCGGATGGTAGTTTGTGGTTGTGTATAGACTACCGAAGGTTGAATCAGGTGACAATAAAAAATTGTTACCCTCTTCCAAGGATAGAAGATCTTTTCGACCAATTGAGAGGTGAAATTTGGTTTTCTAAGATCGATCTACGGTCTGGATATCTCCAGTTGAGGGTGAAGGAGAGCGATTTTGTGAAGACTGCCTTCAAATGCAGGTATGTGAACTTTGAGTTTATAGTCATGCCATTTGGTGTTATAAACGCACCAGGCGTGTTCATGGGGATTATGAACTCTTTGTTCCATGAGTTCCTGTATAGATTCATTGTCGTATTCATCGATGATATCTTAATCTACTCTAAGTCATAGGAAGAGCATGCCAAGCATCTTTGAACTGCCATGCATGTTCTTTGATGCCACCAGCTCTATGGAAAGTTGTCCAAGTGTAAGTTCTGGAAACGAGAGGTGCATTTCCTTGGAAATGTTGTGTCTCAATAAGTTGAGGTAGTATACCCTTCAAAGGTTTAATCAATTCTTTCTTGGGCAGCACCCAAGAATGTGGTAGAGTTTTTCAGTTTCCTTAGTCTCACAAACTATTATCGGAGGTTTGTACCCAATGTCTCTTGAGTTTCAAACTTTTTGACTACTTTGACTAGGAAAGAATGAGTTTAAGTGTGGAGTGATCAGTGTCATACAGTATTTGGTTACCTGAAGGGGAAGTTAGTTAGTGCTCTAGTGCTTCAGCTGCCGGAGGAGGGTTTATTGTTTGAGGTGTTTTGTGACGCTTCCCATCTAGGCTTGGGATGTGTGCTGATGTAGTAGAAGATAGTGATCTCTTATGGGTCTAAGTATTTATATCCTAATGAGTGTAACTACACCACTCATGATATATATCTATCAGCGGTTTTGTTTGCGCTATAGTTGTGGAAATATTACCTCATTGGGGAGCACTTTATAGTCTTCATATATTAAAATATTTTGAGGTATATCTTTTCCTAGTATGATATAAACTTGTGACAATGGAGGTGGATGAAGTTTCTTCAAGACTATGATTTTGAGATCTCCTACACCTCATGAAAATAGAATGTTGTGGCTAATGATTTAAGCAGGAATTCATGGAAGGGTGTTATTCAAGAGTCTGGGGATGCTTGGAGAGCAATAGAGGAGTTGGAATACTTTCACTTAGATGCAAGGGTGGATAGTGGTAGAGATTGTTTGTTTCAAGTGACGGTGCAGTCTTCTCTGATGTAGTGGGTAGAAAATTCTTAGTGGAGAGACTCAGAGGTAGAGGTGATGTGTGATCATTTTGGCTATATTGATGCTCTATAGGGATGGTCAGAGGATGACTGAAACTAGATGTTGTTTCATGGGAGGTTTTTTATACTAATTTTAATGCATAATGGAGTCCTTTGTGAGTTTAATAAATCACCTTTGGCATTACATCCTGCAGTTTACAAAATGTACCATGGCTTGATGGCATGGTTTTGGTGTCCTAGGATGAAATGGGTAGTGGCAGAGTTTGTGGCTTGGTGTCTAGTTTTCTAGCTGGTAAAGGTTGAGCATCGTGTTCCTTGTGGTTTGTTGCATCCCTTGGATATTCCTGAGTGTAAATAGGATGACATCTTGATGGATTTCATTTTAGGGTTACCCAGAACTCGGGGAGGTTGTGATGCTATCTAGGTGGTTGTGGATCGGTTGACAAAATTGACCCACTTCTTAGTGATCAAGGAGTCGGACGCAGTGGATGATTTGGCTAAGAGGTGGATGAGGTTGTGTATTTGCATGGAGTTCTGAGATCCATTATCTCATATCGAGACACATGTTTTACCTCACGGGTCTGGAGGGGATTGTATCATGCTTTTAGCACTCAATTACGCCTCAACACTGCTTTCCACCCCCAGAAAGATGGGTAAATGGAATGGACTATCCATACATTAGAGGATATGTTGCGAGCGTGCGTCTTAGACTTTGGAGGATCTTGGATATAACATCTTCCTTTGGTAGAGTTTTCTTATAATAATATTTATCACTCTTCCATTAGCATGGCTCCATTTGAGACTCTCTATGGTAGATTGTGTCATTCTCCATTGTGTTGGATAGAGGTTAGGGAGACAATCGTTCTTGATCTCGATGTGGTGCATAGCATGATAGAAAATGTTCATCTTGTTTGTGAGGGGATGAAAGCAGTGTAGGATTGGAAGAAGTCTTATTCCAATCATAGGAGGATGCCCTTGGAGTTTGAGTTTGGGGGCCACGTGTTGTTGAAGGTTTCCTCTCTATGTGGGTAGCGGTGGTTTGGTAGAGAGGGTAGGCTTTCTCCTAGGTTTTTTGGGACCTTTGAGGTGTTGGGGCGAGTTGGAAAAGTGGTGTATCGGTTGGCATTGCCACCGCAGTTGGAGAGGATCTACAACATCTTTCACGTCTCTCAGTTTTGTTGGTATCTTCATGATGACTCTCATGTCATTGACTGGGGAGAGTTGGATATCAAGGATGATGCGACGTTTGTAGAATGACCATTAGAGATCCAAGGTCATCAAGAGAAGGCACTGTGTAAACAGACCATTTCTTTGGTTCGTGTGTTGTGGAGGCATGGTGGCTTGGAAGATAGTACTTGGGAGTGAGAGACAGATGCATGCCCAATACCTAGATTTGTTTTGAGTTTTACTTTGCTCTATTTTTCTTTGTGATGTGATGTTTGGATCCTTTAGTTTTATGAGATGAGTTGTTTTACTTGGTTTGTGATGTGTGTGGTGTGATGTGTGATAAAGTCCTGACATATAAAAAGGGGAGGAACGGATTCCTAATCAAGATGCATTAACTATGATGCGATTAAACTCGTGCGGGCGAGTCAGTGCCACCTAGAGTAGATAGTATCTTGACATGAAGGAAGAAATTCCCTAATTCATGTGTTCAGGGCAGTGCAGTTCGTTGGTTTTAGTGGTTTTTGGTTGGGTTTCTTGGATATTGAGAGGTCGTGTAGTGTGTTTTGTGGATATTTGGGTTGGCATGTTTGAATGGTGGTAGCGTTTGAGGTAAGATGAGATCCTTGAGAGGTATCTTGAGGGGTGGTTGTTTGGACCCCTTTTCTTCTAAGCTTGGTTTTGGATTATCGAGGGAAAGAATCATTTCATAGGTATCTGATGTAATGGTTTGTGCCCTCCCAGTCCATTACTTTTCCAGTTTTGGTTGTTGGAGGTATTAGGGCAGGAGGTTCCGGGAGTTTTGTGGGAGCTAGGGGTGCAAAAGAAATACTACAGGAAATACACATTGTGTAAGTGTAATACACGACGTGAAAGTTGGTTTCACAGCTTATCCAGGGCTGGTTTATGATGGGTAGATTTTCGGGGTTAAATAATAAAAAGGTGATGCGTTTTTTGTCAAAACTTAACCCTAAGGATTACACAACATGAAAGGGAATTACACTTCATGTAAACGCTCGACCTAGTGCAATTTTAAAATTATTTTTCAGCCGAATTTTCATTCATTCATCCATGGATTATTCTTCCTCTCATTTTGGGCGAACCTTAGGCACCCCCGAGGAGTTCTTCAAGCCCTCTTCCTCCCTCTTTGATTCGTTGGTCCCAGTGGTTGTTTGTTGGCAATCTGTGGCTGATTCATGGTAGGTTATTCTCCCTTCTTGGTGGTTTTTCTTCCATTCTTCTCCAGGGGATTTTCTACGGTGATGTTTTTATGGTTTGGGGTGTGTGTTGGGTTGCGTTTTGATGGTATTTGGCTGCAGTGTTGGTTGATATGTGGTTCCTATGGTGCGGTTGTGGTTTGTGAGTGTTCTTCTTTACCCTACAGTGTGCAGTGAGTCGGAAAGCTTCTTTGAGGTAGGGATTCCTTCATTTTTCCTTATTATGTATCATGCAGGAGGGTTTTACTTTTGTTTATCCATGGTTTATGGTTGTGTTGGCTTAATCAAAGATAATGAATTTTTTAGTTGAATTGAAAGGGGGAAATGGGGTTTGTTTCGCATGTTTTTATAACTTTGATATTATTTTTGATATTGTGAATTGTACAGGCTTGATGCCTCGTTGAAAATTGTGGTCGTTGGGGGATTTTTTTTTGCACTAGATATATATGTTGTGATTGCTGCTTTGGTTATGATTGTTTTGATATCACCCTAAAATGGAAATTGAGTAACCACTTATATTTGGCTAATGAAATGGTTGCCCCAAGATTTTGGTTTGTGTGATAATGACCATAAAATAAAGTGGAATGTGATAAAATCCCCTTTGTAAATTTTTGAAATGATCTTGATGTGTTGTGATGTGTGGTTGTGCATGTGGTACGACGATGAGTGGTTGGGGAATGTGGGGGTGATAGTTTGTTTGGTTGTGTTTTTGGGGCGGCAAGGAGGTGGTTTGTTTGGTCGTGCTTTTGGGGCGGTGGGGAGGTGGTTTGTTTGGTCGTGCTTTTGGGGTGGTGGGGAGGTGGTTTGTTTGGCTATGCTTTTGGGGAGGCGATGTGGTGGTTGCTTTTTGCTAGATGTTGAGTAGTGATGGAATAAATAAATAATTGTTCAATGATGTTTGGAATGACTTGGGTTGGTTTGGTTAATGGAATGGAAATGGTTAATGGATAATTAAATGGTGGGTTGTGTGGTTAAATGTGATTGATGCTAAATAATGAAATGAATGGGGTGATTAAATGTAATTGGTTGGAAATGTGAAGTGGGGTTTGTGACTTGTTGTGTTGTGTTATACATTTAGAGGTGACAGCAAAAGTGACGGTGTTGTGAGTTGGTTCGTTTTTTGTGAACACGTTGGTTGGGCTTGAGTGTTTGATATTATATATATACTTGTACATTCTTGTGGTTTCTATACACACCCCACCCATGTTGATCACTATGTGCCAACACCCGCATAGTCACGTGGGGGTGTTTTTTCCAACATCCGGTGAGGAGTACAGATGACTGGGTACCCGCTCTTTCATGCTTTCTCTTCTAGGTGAGGTAGGTATTGCACATGCTATGATGATTGGAGATATGTTAGTGCATTAGATGGTGGTTATGATGGATCGGGTGTCTTCAGGCGAGATGTGATAGCCCAAGTGTTTGCTGGCGAGATGTGGCGGTCTAGGTGTTTTCGAGCGAGACATGATCATGGTTGTGGGGCGTCTTCTGGTGAGGATCATGCATGGTAGGAGGAGTTCATGGGGATGATGTCCTACATGTTCATGATACCCTACTACTCTGGTTCTTGTGGTGGTTGTGTTGTGGTCCAGGTGTTTTCGGGCGAGATATGTTGTGGTCGTGCTTATGGGGCGGCGAGCCTAGGTGTCTGCGGGCGTGGTGTGTTGTGACTGTGCTTGTGGGGCGGTGTGGTATACAAAACAGATGGGAGCACCAAGACGTACAATGTTGGGTGTGAGAGCGGCATACCAGTGGGAAAGTGGTGTGGGGTACCCTCATCAATGTGATTCCTATCATATTATATTACTTGGTTTGCATTATTTGGTGAGTGTGCCTTGGTGAGGTTGGGATGGTTAGTATACCTTGATAGATGTTGTTTGGTTCTATTGTTTTATCACAGGTGCATTAGTATGCTTCTTTCACATGTGCATGAGAGCCTTGAGTTTTTCCTATTGAGTATACTAGTATGATCACCCTACGTATATAATATTGTTTTCGGGTTTCTAGAAGGATTATGTGAGTCATGTTGGGCATTACTAGCTCGAACCTTTGAATAGTTGTTGTGTCGTTGCTTTAGCTTTACTTTGGATAGTTGATTTTGAGACTTTTATTTGTATCAGTTCTTTTTATACATGCATTGTGGGATGGTTTTTGGCTTTCTTTTATATTATGTCTTGGAGTTGTTTGTGGATGATCCATCTTATCTCCCGATCTTATTTATATTATAGAGGGTAATGCCTCCCATACATGAGATTTTCATACCCTCGGTGCTAGTCGTCAACCGGGGCCTATTGAAGGTGGGACTCGGGGGTCATTATCTCTTTCCCTTCATTGCGGTATCTTTGGAGGGAGGGGGTCATGACATTGAAGATCCCACTATCGAATTACATGGAAGTTTCCAATTTAAATATTGGAAAATATCCACATGATCAGTGTTGAGTTTATAAAGAGAATAAGAATCAAAGAAAAGGGCATGAGAAGAAATATTGAGATATCGAGCTGTTGTTTCTAAACATCGTGAGTGTTGAAGAAGAAGAAGAGAAAAGAGAAGAGGGGAGACCAACGTGCAAGCACTGTTTCTGTTGATCATCTGTGTCGAGGTGAGTTTTTGTTACCATTGATCATAAAAAAACTCGATGATTGTTGAGTAATAAGACAACGTGGAGGTTCATGCCATATCCATGCGTCGATCATTCTAGAGTTGAGAGATAGACCAACATGCACGGTCAAGTTGAATCTGCTAATCTTGGCTTACAAGAAGAATCATAATATGAAATAGATAATGGAGATTTAGGTGGAGTGTCCAATTACCAACCCACTGGAGATACAGTTGGGATAGTGATAGGGTCTCCATCTAGGTATGGTCATGACGATGCAGTAACATTGGTGTTTAGTGCAGTTTAAGACTTTATTGATAATGAACCAAAAAGCAAGCGGTTTAAAACAATTTAGAAAATGGATAGTTGTTAGGGGTGTGCAGGTTAAATTGAACCAACAAAAACTGATCAAACAGAACCAGCATAAACTCATAAAAGTTTATTTAAATCAATGAATCGATTAAAATTGATCGGTGAATACTATAGAATTCAATTTTTCGGTTAGGTTTGGTTTTTCTAAGTTTATCCGGTCTTGACCATTCTTAACCGAAATCAACTGATTAAATGAATTATATAAATCTTTTAATGAAATTAGTATTGATGATTGTTTTCCTTTAATTAAAGTTGATCATTAGATAAATCCTTATTAATTTTTTTTAAGGTAATAGAACGCGATGAACTGATATTAAATTGAAGTGAACACAATAATATAAACCCATGTTCGGTTTGGTTTAGTCAATTTAAAATACGTTTATTTTTCTTCATCTTTATTTCATGCGTTACACCCTACTCTGGCATTTCGATGCGCTTGTAGATAGCATCCCTAGGGATCCGACGAAGGGCAAGGACCCCGTGATGGACGGTTGAGCATGTGCAACAAGAGGATGATGATGATGTGGGACGGAGTTCGAGCTTTATTTTACTAGCTTACCCCATACATTGGAACCTTGTTTAGTTTATTTATTGTATCATGCATTTCAATTTTTTAGTTTCCGCATATATTACTCTAATTATTTATTTTATTTATTATATTGATATTATTATCGATCTCATGACATGATACGAAGCGTATAGCATCTCTACTGACAGATTTAAACTCTCACTGCTAGTCAATAGCCTCTAATATACAAGGAGACGTGCTTGAAGTCGTTTGGCATTTCGACTTGGGCTCGGGTTAGGATGTTACAAAGTATATTATTTTTTTATCACACAATAAAAACTAAATTAATTGGATTACTTTATTTTGTGATTGATGCTTTTTTTTCCGCATCTCTTGACCTCATTTACACATTTTTGTTTATGATCACGGATTTTTCTGTAGTAGTTGATTTTTTTCCTTTTATGCTCGATTTTTTTTTTATGATTGTTGGGCTTATTTACATATTTTTTGGTACATGCCGTGCTAGAAAAAAAAAATTGACATTTATTTTATTCACTTTATTACAAACTGGCTTAGGCGTTTAACCAATTGATTGAAACAGATTATAACCAATATAAACTGATCGATTCGATTTAATATGGCTTTGAATTGATCATCAGTCGGTTTCAATTTTTATCTTAAGATAACCGATTTGCAATCAATCGGTTCAAAATAGATGCTCGTGACCCGCTTAAAACCAATTATGCACACCCACTAGTAGTTCATGAGTGAAAAAAAATGCAAACAATTCTTAGAAATAACACCTGGAAATTAGTTAGTAAATTTATTAATGTTAAGATAATAATGTAAATGATTTTTTGAGAAAAAGAAAAACGATATAGGAGAGATTAAGATTTCATACAAAAATAGGTTAAGCAGGGTTTCTTGCAACGAATATATTATAGTGAAATCTTACCTAAGATTTTTATTTTCTTTCGCTATTGCCAACTATTTCCAAAAATAACAATTGGATGTCAAAACCATTTTATTGCATGGGGAGTGAGTGAGAAAATTCACAAGAATTTATCAAAATTTTCAAAAAGAAAGGTTTGCTTTTTAATTTTTAGGGACATAAACATTCATCAAAGCAATGGTACAAAAAATTGTATTTTTTTTATATTGAATAATGGTTTTAACCATGTATAATAATCATGTTTATTTTAAGTATGAAAAACATGATATGAATAATTTGTTGTTTTATGTTGATGACTTGCTTATTATTTATACAAACATGATTTGGATAAATCATGTTAAATGTCAAGCATGAATTTGTTTTTGAAATGAAAAATTTAAGTCATGCCAGGTAGATCTCGGGTAGGAAAATTGGACAGAAAAAAAAAATTATCATTTCATTCACAGGCTGGTTATGTAAACAAAGTTATCAAAGGGTCCATGTTTAAGTCTTAAACCAATCAATGTTCCTATGGAGCAACATTCCAAATTGCCTTTAATGAATCTGGTAAACTGACTATGAGTAACATCATTTATGCTACGATTATGTATGTCATGATTCGTTTCAAACCATATTCATCTTTTATTGTTTGTACTCTTAGAAGATTCATTGCCAACTCAGGAAAGCCTCATTGGCATGCTTTGAAGTGAATGCTCAATTATCTTAAAGTTCCTTCACATCTCACTTTATTTTATGGTAAGAATTTTAATTCAAAGCATGAAATCACACTATGTAGAGAAATCTATAAACAAGGTTTTTACTGCATGCAAGGGATCTGTCACCAGGATGTGCAATATGCATGACATTATCCATCACTGAAACTGAATACAAAGCTCTCATAGAATCACTTTAGGTAATGAGTTCTGATTTTCTTCTTCTGATATTACTATTTATTTTGACAGTCAATTTGTTTCACTTTCCAAAGTCGTTTCTTTGAATAAGCTTGGAACATTGTGTAGGTATATTGAACATTGGATCAATACAATAAAATAGGTACAAGAACATTGCAAATAGTAAGAGCATGCATTTTAATTTTCAAAATGGATTTTTGTGAAACTATGTTTCATGATTTTACAAATTAAATTGCATATTGTTCAGATGATATTTTACACCTGCTCTAGCAATCATTGAATAATAATGTGACCCAAAAAACAGAATGCAGGTTCAGTTGGATATTAACTCAACTTAATGCTGAAAATCTTATAAACAAAATAATCACTTAAATAAACAAGGCCCATTACAATACACAATTCTGAGAGGTTCAGTGTATTTACTGGAAAACAGAAAACGTGGACTTCACATAAGACATTATAACTAAAAGAAGCAAGTAATAATAACAAAAGAAGAACCCGTGCCTTTAAATGATCCATACCTGGCATTCAAGTAAAACAACACAGCTTCATGTACAAGTGGGAAAACATCATTCAGATATAAAAATCCCCCTGCTTTGATTTTGCTTTGACAGCTTTCAGCTTCTTCAGTATGTTAATGAAGTAATCCTGGAGATATTTTTCAAGTGTAGCTATGTCTTTCGCATCCACACCAAGAAGCTGGTAGGTTTCGGCCATTGGAACCGAGAACACCGTGTCACTTGAAAGAACCTAGAAAACAACCCAGTAAACATAGCACTCACAAAAAACGATTTACAACTGATTGACCTACACATTATTTACAACATCATACAGCCCCACACAAATATGACATTCATGTCACAGATCCGTTCCTCTGGTATTTAGGTTATGCTTGGTTTTGAAAAGATTTTTTGTTTTCAATGACGACTATCTTTGTTTACAGTGCCCATATTGTTCATGTTGGCCCTAATGCTTGCTTGACCCATTGTCTGACTACTTAGCTAGCTGATTTTGGAGCTTCCAAGTTGCTGGTGCTACAAATATTTTACATTCTTATTTAGGTTATGCTTGGTTTTGAAAAGATTTTTTGTTTTCAATGACAACTGTCTTTGTTTACAGTGCCGATATTGTTCATGTCGGCCCTACTGCTTGCTTGACCCATTGTCTGACTACTTAGCTAGCTGATTTTGGAGCTTCCAAGCATGTTACTGGTGCTACAAATATTTTCCATTCTTATTGTATGTCTGCTGATGGCGCTACTCTAATTGTTCTCAATGGTTCATCTGTTAAGATAGCTAGTTTTGATTTCTGCTGTTTATCCTCGGATATTGAATCATCTTCCGTGACACGTGCCTCAAAGTTCTTTCAGCTTATTATCTATAAGCAATATCATTCGGGACTTGATGTATAGTTGTATTCTCCCGTACTGATGTTATTTTTCATGAGCAATGTAAAGGACAACTATACAACTGTGTTTATGTGATCAACATCCCTCCCCCTCTTGCTTGTCCCACCATCTCCTCTCAGATTGAGAATCTCCATCATCGATGCGGAAACCGACCGTCCTTCAACTTTTGTGTTTGGAGACTGCTGCTGAGTGTGAGTACTACCGCTTCGCCAAGATTATCAATTCACTTATGATCCTCGAGCGTAAAAGCGAGTGGCGTCTCCTTCAGATCTTGTTAATTTTGATGTTTGGGGTCTTTGTGATGGATCGGATCCCTCGGCCCAGCAATATTGTCCGCTCTGGCCCAGTTGCTATCCCAGGCCTCACGGCTTTAAAACGCGTTGCTGAGGGGAAGGTAGGCACGGGAATTTCAAGCACCCACCAATCTCCCTCCACAACCGATGTGGGATTGGTTACCGGGGCACAGGCGCCAACAATCCTGGCGGGGGCCCAACAATCCTGGGCCCAGGACACAACATCCCCCCCCCAAGCCCACACCGGTCCCGAGACCAACCACCCTCTGATACCAATTGATGGATCGGATCCCTCGGCCCAGCAATATTGTCCGCTCTGGCCCAGTTGCTATCCCAGGCCTCACGGCTTTAAAACGCGTTGCTGAGGGGAAGGTAGGCACGGGAATTTCAAGCACCCACCAATCTCCCTCCACAACCGATGTGGGATTGGTTACCGGGGCACAGGCGCCAACAATCCTGGCGGGGGCCCAACAATCCTGGGCCCAGGACACAACATCCCCCCCCCAAGCCCACACCGGTCCCGAGACCAACCACCCTTTGATACCAATTGATGGAGTTGATGTAGCGTGCTCTCCCAAGCTTCTTGAGGTGCTCCTTGGATATGGAAGTGTGTTGGAGCAGGATGGGTTCCTTGGAGGAAGTCCGCCGGAGGTACGCCAAAGATGGAAGATGTGTACGGTGGCTTCACAATTGTTCCGGTTAGTGTCCGGGGCTTCCTCAGCCTTTATTTATAGGCATGGAACCCTTGGGGAGGCTTCGGAGCCGTTGGAGAAGTCCTCGGAGCCGTTGGAGGCCAAAAGAAGGTTGACTGGTCAAAGCCAACGGTTAGTTTGACTGGGCTACCGGCTGGCCGGTACAGCTCCACCGGCTGGCCGGTGCCTTGGAATGTGGAGACTTGTTCTGTCCAGGCTCCACCGGCTGGCCGGTGGCAAGACAGTAGCAAATACTATTTGGGCTGGATGCCACAGGTCGACCGGTGACAGAGCCACCGGTCGACCGGTGGAACCTGGCAGTGGGCAATACCTCTGCCAGTTCCACCGGCTGGCCGGTGCTATCACACCGGTTGGCCGGTGGACTGAATTTCAGTCCACTTCTTGTCCATTCTTGGGCCAATCCTTTGGCAAACTTTTGCCTATCATCCAAAACACTTAAAAACAAAGTTAAACACATATGAAAGTGATTGTGATCATGAAAATCAAAGAGTGTGGGGTACAATAATCTCCCCCTATTTTGATGATCACAATCACTTATCTAAGCAATGTAAAAACTTAAATGAAGGGCATGCTTTAAATGATAAATTGAAAATAAATACTAAGCATGAGAGAAAAGATTCTCCCCCAATCAATCAAGAAATTTCTCCCCCTTTGTGATTATCAAAATAGCTCGGGGCATAAAACTTGATTGAGGGAAAACGATGAATAAACTAGATTTTAAATCAATTGAAAAATGATATCAATTGTTGAAAATTTTGAAATGAAAAATTGAATAACAGTTTGAATTGAAAGTTTTGAAGCCAAGTGTTGAGTTTGAAATGAAAACTTTGAATACACAAAAAGGCTTAAAAGATCCTAACTCCCCCTAAATAAAAACAATAAATCACCGGGGAGTGGGATTTTGAAAAGAAACAATTTTAGGCCCGGATAGACTCGCTAAGAGGGATTTTTCAATCCACACTTGCCTTGTAGCGGGTCTTCTCCTATAGAATTCATCCGAATAAAAAATCGATTTGGGCCTACCATACCGGGCGTTTTTGCAATTACATTCATATATCATGTGCCCGGGTTTTTTACAATAGTTACAAAATTTAAAACAAGAGCTCCCCCTTACAAAAACAGTGGGTGCATGGGAGGAGGAAGCTTGCTTGGTTACCGGGGCACGGGAATTTCAAGCACCCACCAATCTCCCTCCACAACCGATGTGGGATTGGTTACCGGGGCACAGGCGCCAACAATCCTGGCGGGGGCCCAACAATCCTGGGCCCAGGACACAACATCCCCCCCCCAAGCCCACACCGGTCCCGAGACCAACCACCCTCTGATACCAATTGATGGATCGGATCCCTCGGCCCAGCAATATTGTCCGCTCTGGCCCAGTTGCTATCCCAGGCCTCACGGCTTTAAAACGCGTTGCTGAGGGGAAGGTAGGCACGGGAATTTCAAGCACCCACCAATCTCCCTCCACAACCGATGTGGGATTGGTTACCGGGGCACAGGCGCCAACAATCCTGGCGGGGGCCCAACAATCCTGGGCCCAGGACACAACACTTTGAACCATCACCAACAAGTTTGGGTACCGTTACTATGTTTCCTTTATTGATGATTTTCCAAGGATGTCTTGGGGCCTGTTAAAAGTTTGTTTCGAGGTCTTTGTTGTATTTCACTCCTTCTACAATGAAATACAAAGCAAGTTCTTTGTTTTCATAACAAGTCTTCATTCCAAGAATAGTGATGAGTATTTTTCTGTGGTTTTTTTGCTCCGTTCTTGACCATCATGACATTTTTCAAACATCTAATGTTGATACACCACTACAAAACGGCGTTGTCGAGCGCAAAAACCATTATATTCTAAAAATGACTCGGGCTCTTTTACTTCAAATGAAAGTGCCGTTGATTTTTTGGTATGATATCATTCTTACAACCATATACCCATCATCCCGCGTCAGTGCTTCAGGGAAAGACTTCACACGCTATCCTATTTTCACCCCCCCCCCTTCGCTTTCTCTTCAGATATTTGAGTGTCTATGTTGTGTTCAGGATACGCATCCGCATCTCATAAGATTTGACACGCGTCCACTTCGGTGCATCTTTGGATATTCACGTAAACAGCAGGGATACCGATGTTTCTCTCCTCTGCTCAAAAGGAATGTTGTGTCTGCTAATGTATCATTTGTTGAGGATTATCCTTTCTAGGCACCCTTAATACCTCACACCCAGTCTCTTCAGATATTTGAGTGTCTATGTTATGTTCAGGATATGCATCCGCATCTCATAAGATTTGACACGCGTCCACTTCGGTGCATCTTTGGATATTCACGTAAACAGCAGGGATACCGATGTTTCTCTCCTCTGCTCAAAAGGAATGTTGTGTCTGCTAATGTATCATTTGTTGAGGATTATCCTTTCTAGGCACCCTTAATACCTCACACCCAGTCTCCCTGGGACCACTATGTTAGTCTCCTGTTTACCCTTTAGTTTGATAGGCCACCTATCCCAACTACATCCAATGATCCCTGGTTTGGTCAGACTTACTCCTGTCAATCACAGGCTACATCTTCTACATTGTCATCTGGTTCTGGACTACATGCTCCTTCAGTTGTTCCATCATACTATGGACTTGTCTCTCGCTCTGTAAAGGTACTCGCCCTTGGCGATTTATGTCAGTTTACACTCATTCTTACCAAGGTCTTTTCACGGGCACCTTTGCTTTGATTGCCACATTAAACGCCATTTTTGTCCCTCAAACACTTGCCGAGGCAAAGACTCATCCTAGGTAGTTTTGAACTAAGATGGAAGAATTACAGGGCCTGGAGGCTAATCATACATGGGGCTTGGTACCTATTTCATCCGGAAAGCAAGCAATCAAATGTAAATGGGTATAAATTGTTTGGGGGAATGTCAATGGCTCTTCAAACTGTCCTAAGGCTCGCTTGGTTGCCAGAGGGAAAGCCCGGATATATGGCATCGACTACTTCAATATTTTCACTCCCATTGTTAAAATGACATCGATGCGCCTTCTCATCGCTTTGACCGCTTCACGTCACTGGCCATTACATCAACTGGGCATCAAAAACACCTTCCTAAATGTGTTTCTCAACAAAGAGGTATATATGGAGCAACCTGCTCAGGTTTGTTGAGAGATTGAAATTCTGCTATCATCGTCAATCACTGTACAACTTCAAATAATCCCCACAAGCCTGGTTGAGGCAAATCTGTATCACAGTAACCAATTTTGGTCTTTCTCGGAGCTTAAAAGACCCCTCTATATTCTATCAATAGAGGACTGTCAAAAATATATTCCTTTCGTGTATATTGATGAAATGGTGATCACAAGAAATAACTCAGCATTGATCCTCTTAAATCCTTAACCAAAACTTTCATATGAATGACTAGGGCACACTAAAATGTTTCCAGGGCATAGAAGTTGTTTGATGTTCGAAAGGCATCTCCTTACAACAGCAGAAATGCACTTTAGATTTGCTTCAAGAAACTAGGATGTTTGAAGTCGATGCAGTGAACCTTGACATGGGACCTATTCATGTGTCTTGGCACGAAGAAATTTTCCTTGAGCCCTATAGTTAACCTGGATAGGTAGCTCATCCTTGACAAAGCCCCTTCCTAGGGTTAATTGGATGAGAGAAAATAGTATCTTCCTTTCATAGCCTGTTAATCAATCCTTTTTAAAGACTGCTAATACAAGAGAAAAAGATCCTAAAAAAAGGAAAGAGGTTACATGGGAAATAGATCCAAAATGAAATGGCCTTTATTAATAAGGGAACAAACAAATGAAGGAAAATAAAAAAAGAAGAAAAGAGACCAAAGATACCTAAATTATAAGATCTTAGTCAACCAAGGAATAAAATGTTAAAAATGTCAGTTGAACAAACCAATTATGGAAAATAAAAACAAATGTCAGTTGTTGCAAATAATCCTTGATTAATTGTTAACATCTTTCTTATAGTACCCCCGGTTTCTGGTATGTAACCCTTAATGTTTTTTTTGTTATAAAGTTAAGGGTGATGAATGAGAGAGTCGGGAGAACTTGGAATGAAGTTTTGAGGCAAATGGGAAGTCGCACGGGCGGCGCACGGTTTATCAAACCGTGCGGTCAAACCGTGTGTAGTTGACATTTTTGAGGCAGTGGCTCCCGCGCGGTTGGAGCACGGTTCGGGAGACCGTGCAAAGAGGCCATGCGAGGGTCTGCCGAGGCAGTGGCTAAAGCACGGTTAGCACACGGTTTGTCAAACCGTGCGAACTAACCATGCAGGCACTTAAATGAGATCCTAAAAAAGTGGATCTCACACGTTTTTGCCTCTAAATGGCTCGTTTTTCCTCATAAGCGGCCATAACTCGGGATCACTCTCCCTTGAAGGTAGGAGAACCTCTCCCAAGCGTTTTGGAGGCGATCCGAAGGCTTTCCTTGGCGAATCAAAGCCGGATTCTTGAGGTATGTGATCGTTCGTCATCGTTTTTGATCGGTTTCTTAGATCTACTTCTCTTATTCTCTTGGTTTCTTAGATCTACGCCCGTTATGGGTAGATCTAAGTGTGTGGATGCCAAATATGATGAGATTTGATCTTGGTCTTGCTAGGAAAAGAGATCTAAGGCGGGTTCTTGAAGAATCAACCCGGTTTTCTTGTGCTTTCTTCGTTCGTTGTGGTTTTCGTCAAAACCTTCGAGGTAGAAGGCTTCTTTTTTGACTCCACTTAGTAGAACTGATTGGCATGCTTTCAAATTGAATGTGTGGTGTTGAATTGATTGTGATTTAGTTGTTGAACACTTGTTGGAAACCTTCTTGAGTGATGGTTGTGAAATCTGGAAAATTGGGGATTTTGAATGAGTGTTTTGGTTCTCAATTTTAAAATAAAGATTTTTAAAATGGGGATTTTCTGGAATTGTGACACATGGTTTGGATTAGATGTTTTCAATAAAAGGGAATGTTTTATTGAAGTGAAATGACTGTTTTGAAATTGGTTTTTTTTTATTTTCAATAAAAATACAGTTTTATTGAAATGGTTTGAATTGGTGGAACACACTTGGTTTTTGACATGATGCTTGTGTGTGTTCACGGACATGTGGGAAGGATAAGGGTTAGGGGTCTCCCCCATCATTAACGGGATGGATAAGGGTTAGAGTTCTCCCCCGTCAAAGGGTGCATGTGGGACGGATAAGGGTTAGGGGTCTCCTCCATCATTAACGAGATGGATAAGGGTTCGGACTCTCCCCCGTCAATTGGTTCACTAGGGACGACTTAGTGAAAGGATGACTCACCACTCGCGGGTATAGGGAGATCCAGGTTACATGCAGGGTTGGTTGTGTGGATGTATGAAATGAATTGGGTATGTCAAAGAAATATTGAGGAATGGTTTTAAAGCTTGTTTAGTTATTTTTTTGGAAAAATAACTTGTTGGAAAAATTGGTTTCAATTACTCTTGTATGCTTTTGGTTATAAATGGTTTTGAAAACTTGTTTATATTTGGTTATAAACTTTTTTTGATAAATTGTTCTATATAAACCGTCTTATATAAATGTGACTAA
The DNA here is from genome assembly GCA_963277665.1 of Viscum album. Lineage (NCBI taxonomy): Eukaryota > Viridiplantae > Streptophyta > Magnoliopsida > Santalales > Viscaceae > Viscum > Viscum album. The sequence goes on along the minus strand of OY728140.1, from coordinate 2,086,261,528 downwards.
CTTTTCTATCCTAGTAGCGTGAGTAGGGAAGTCATTGGGGAAAACCTACTGAGTTATATACTCACCCCTGCTTTGGCACTTTGGTGCTTTTGCAGATGCTTTATTTCGGGACAGGGGCAAAGGTAATGTTTCACACGTATTTAGCACTACCTTGTGACGTTTGGGCTCTTCGGTGATTGTGGAGCTTGGAGCTTGTGGAGCATGGAGTCTTGTGGTCTTTTGAGAGTCTTGTATCGTTTATCCGTTGTGTACTTTGATACTTGGTTTTTCTTCTGCTGTTGCATACTTTGATATGGTTTTGAGATACTTGAAGATGTTGGGTTGTCTTTCATTCGTTCAGACATCATATAGTGAATGTTTGGTTATGGTTGGTTGGTTTATTGGTTTATTTCTTAAAGGGTAAATCACCCCCCACTTGTATTTGAAACCCTTTGGCATTTATTACCAGACTTTGGCGTCTTGGGGATGTCGCTTAAGGCCTAGTAACAACTCGTTATACTCTCAAGCCAATGCGAATTGGCGGGTCATTACATTTCTCCTTTGATATTGTTGGCCCACAAAAGCGTCCACATCACACCCCTATTCAACCAGGTGAGAAGTCATTAAAGGCTCCATTAAAGCTTTTTTCCTCACCTGACAAGTACCATCACCTGGTTGGGAAATTAAATTACTTAAAAATGACTCGACATGATATTTCTTGTGACATTGGAACAAACTATCAAACTTCATTGGGATGTGGAACTACATATTGTCACATATTTCAAGAAGGAACCAAGTTTAGGCATATTATAACATGATCATGGGAATACCAAGATCGAGGCTTTTTGTGATGCAGATTATGAAAGACGCCTATCTTTCCAAAAATCCACGACTGGATACACCAACTTCATTGTTGGCAACCTATTTCTTGGTATATTAAGAAGCAGACGATCGTGTCTGGTTCGAGCAGGTAGCCGGAATACAAGATCATGGCCCGTGAAACATAAATTCTGTGAGCACAGCAGTACTTGAGCGGCCTTGGCTATCCAGTGAGGAAAGACACATTCATCTAGTCCAATAATCAAATAGTGATAAAGATTGTCACCAATCTTGTCTTTCATGAAGGCAGAAAACACACTAAGCTAGATTATCATTTTCTACGTGAAAATTTTGACCCAAAAAAAACTTACCTTTCAATACATTCAGACAAGAGAACAGTTCGTTGATGTCTTCATAAAAAAGGTTTCCTGGGTGAGGTTTTTATGTAACAAGCTAGGTATGATTAGTATAAATGAACTAGCTTGAGGGAAGAATGTTGGTCTGAAAGGTGCAGTTCAGCCCTGGGGGTGGAGGGGTGTGCTGCTGGGGCAGCTTTAACATACCTGGATTATTATGAAGATATTATCAATATTATTATTAGAATATTATTAGAGTGATGGGTCTATCCTGCGCCGATAATGTACTCCATTGTATCCCATTACCTCATTTATAAAGAAAGCCCTCCAACCTCAATTGAGAGGCACAGAATCTAGTTCGTGGTGTTAACATAATCTCATAAATTTTTTAATACATATTTATAAAATCAAAACAAAACGCATTTTCCAAAATCAAATACAACCTTGCTGAGTAAGACAACGGAGGGATAAGCAAGCAACTCAGAGATAAAAGTGATTGGAGTCACCATTTCAATGCATCTGGCATCTGTAAGCAATTCTGAGAAAATGCTACAATAGATGCAGTACCTCTGAAAAAGCCAATCTATCAGAAACATCATTGGTCCACTCAAAAAAACGAGTCAGCCGACGGGTAAATCTTAAAACCGACACGGGGACTGTGGTCACATTTGCATCTTGGCCAGCTAGCCTCTCACACAATATTATCACCTACAACCAAGAAAATACTTTCAACACAAGAATGAAATGACAAATAAATTTGATTTTAATTTTTAAATTCGGACTAAAGTCTTCAGTTATTTACTGTTTAATGACCAAACATTGACAGACTTGGCTGATAACACAAGAAAATTTTAAACTTAAAATGGCACTGAAGTCCAGTCATCTTATTTTGCGTTCCAACCCATATAACAGCACCAATTACAGAATGAATACACCACAAAATCTTGTTGAAAATTTTGATTCCGGATTGGATGGGCTAGTTTTTATGTGGTCAGACATGGCATCAATAATGGGTTTTCAAATTGAGTGCCTCTTTACCTCTTGAGTTGTCCATGCCCGAGGCCCAGCAAATGTGAGGAGCTTCCCATTTATTTTCTCATTGCGCAAGGCTATAAATGTCAACCGTGCCACATCCTGAAAAAAGACTGCAAGATATTTAGCAGTGTATTAAAAAAACATCCAGCTCAACTGCAAAACCAGTGAACTGGTGCTAAGGTAGAAAAAGGCGAAAGACACACTTAAGGCGCCAAGCCTCTAAAACGCCTGGACGAGAGGCGCTAAATAGATGCATGCCTGGTGAAGTAAAACACCGCAATAGGGTAAAATATATGTTAAAATACAAAATGTGTATAATTAGATTTATAAAAAAAATCAAGTTCAAATAAATATGTAGAATAATAAGATTCAGCAATAAAAGTAAAGTCATTGACAAAGCATCAAAAGAAGATGAAAGCTAATGTTCCAAATATTCAACCAGGTGGGTTGAGCTTTATGGTTTTTTTAAACTAAAAGAACCCATTAGATTTTAAAATTTGGGTGGGGCTTTATCCTTTATGCTCAGAAACGGAATCACTCGGGCACGCAAAGGTGCCACCTTAGGTGGCCAAAAGCGCCAAAGGCGTGCATTTTAGAATGCCCCAGGCCTCTCTTTGCGGGAGAGGCGCCCGCTCCATTGGCCAGGACTGGTCCAGTATAAATAGAAAAGTGGTGGGTCCAGTCAAACCGGCCTTGAACCAGCCAAAACTATCCAATTCACTCGTTCAACAGGTCCAATTTTTTTTAAGCTTGCACGCCTATTTTTAATGATCTTTTATGATTTGGATGAATTAATTGCTATACAAAAACAATTATATCAGTAGAAATTTATTATTATTATTATTATTATTATTATTATTATTATATTATTATTATTATTATTATTATTATTATTATTATTATTATTATATTTTTGAAATTACCTATTTATTATATAAGGATGATTTTTATGGATAAAATGATGTTTAATTGATAATTATGGATAATTTTTAAATCAATGACCTTTGCGGTTTTTAATACCTTGATATTTAGATATCATGTAATGTTCTCCAGAGAGATGCTTTCCTACAAGAAACTAAACAGGAAATTCCACATAAACAGTAATCAATGAACTAGTTTGCATAAATTTACCTGGCTATCCATGTAAGCTATTCTCGTGGGAGCATCAGTACCCCAAACAGATTTCTCCTCTAATATAGGGACCGCATACTGCCCTATGAGGGCCTGAAAATAATAACAGATAAGCTTATATATAGATAGATAGATGGTAAATTATTGAAATCATAAATTAAGACATAATGCAAAAGGCAAATTCAAGACTCAAAAGAAAGGGTAAGACAGCAAGCACTTGATCAACGGTAATTTAAGTAAAAGCGAACCTAAAGCTTCTGGTGAACAGCTTTCACAAGGATGAGACCTTTTAGATATTTTTTTAAGAAAATAAAACATTATTAAGGACCTTCTATTTCTGTTTAACATGGAATAGATTTACCTGCATGAATCCACATAACCGAATTATGATGTGTGTAAGGCCTGAATCTTGAAGAAACTTCTCTGTAGAATTTTTTATCACCATCAATGGAACTTCGGGATGCTTATCACAATTGTGAATGGAATAAAACACATACTTCTGGATTCCCATTGCTTTTGCACATTGTATAAGGGCAACTTTTCCTTCCCAGTCTACCTATAATTAAAGAATTACATAAAGCTGATAAGACAAAACAAAAGATAAAAAAAATAATATTGCAGATACTCATTTAAACAATGGATTGATGCAACGGAGATGCATCGAGCAGTGCAGATAATACTTTAACATTATTAATGGCGTTTTCCAATACACGCACACTCATGCACAAGAATCAAGCATAACAAGGATACAACCACTATAAAACTCCTCCAAAAGTACACATAAGTCTCGGTGGAAGATTTATCATAGATCTAAAAGCAAAATGACTTACATATAGTTGAAGATTTATGCAGAATAGTACATGAGAAGGATGATAACATAGCTTTTAAAGTTTGACAGCATATAGTGATCAGAACAGAGAGATAAAGTGTTAGTGAAGGGGGGGTATTTCTGGAAAGACATATATTACATACTTATAAGCATGCAATTCCAGCCCCGCCGGGCAAAGCCCGGCTCGGGCCTGTGGTTCGTTGGGCCGAGCTTGGGCCTATGTAGGCAGGCCCGCGGTCCGGGTTGGCCTGGCCCACCCGTTAGCCCTTATGAAGCCTGGCCCGTATAAGTTTGACTGCTCTTAATAAAAATATCTGGGAAACTGCTAGTAGGGGGACGCAAACCCATTACCACAAACTTCCAAAACTGCGCCTGGACCAATTGGTCCATGCGATGCGTCTGGTTTTAAATTACGAGGCTGGATATATATAAATATTTAAATAAATCTATTAACAAAAAACAAAACACATCCCCACACCCAGCTTTTGCACGCACGCACCCCTGCCCCCACCCAACTTTTGTGCGCCCCCCCACCCAAATTTCCAAGTTAACTTTTTTTTTTTTAAAAAGGAAAATGGTCATATGACTATTTGAGGGCTGCTGGTAGGCATGTAAATTCAGGCCGGGCCGGGCCATGGGAAGGCCCTTACGGGTTTTTATTATTCTCAAAATAATATATATAATGAGTTATTATATATACATATCACGTTAAATTGTTGATATATACACACATATATCATATTTAGGTACAACCGCCAACAGCAGCTCACGCACGCTACAAAGAAACTGCAATAAATCCGCCGGCCCGAGAACTTGAGACACACATATATATTATATATATTATCTTAAATCGTTGATGTATATATATATATATATATTATTATAATACCCAAAAATATTAAGCATTGTTTAGCAAATAAATATATTATTTGTGATCAAAAAAGCATATGACAATTAAAAATTAAGAAATTGCACTTTATTTTCGTGATGAGAAAAATAAATAAATTAGAAAAATATATTTAATAAAAAGATACATTATAAATTTATTCCCTTACAAAAGAGCAATGCAGTAAACATTAAAAAAAACAATCTAATGTTGTGTCTTCGGTGAGGCTTAACAGCATGTCGAGCTCATTATCAACATTGATAAATTCTAATTATTGATCTTGTGCATACAAATGAACTCTTGTGACTATAAGAGCTTCAACCATGTCCGGTGAAAGTCGTGTACGTTCACTAATAATTCGTCCACCTGCACTAAAAGTAAATTCGGATGCAACAGAAGAAATGGGAACATTGAGAACATAAAGAGCAATTCGTGCTAGTACAAGTCATGTTGATTCATAATCCTTCCACCAACTTAAAATATCAAAATCATCTTCATTATCAACTGATGGAGAGTCAAAATATCGTTGCAGTTCAAATGTGTCTGTACTAGAAGATTTGAAAAGTCGTCTATTTTGTATAGTTGCTCATATACTTCCACTGCCACAAGAAAAATGTGTAGGTTGTGTGGGTCGTCTACTAATATCACCATGCGTAATAACTTTATATTCATTGTATAATTGTTCTAAAAAATAAAATATACCATCAAATTGATATTCATCATCAAAAATAATTTCTAAAAATGTTTTCAGACTAATATCCTTACACCTTGGATCCAATATAATTGTCATTCCAAATATTATAGGTAATGACTCAAAATATTTATCAAATTTTTTCTTTCATGGCAATAACAATAGGTATATAATATTCATAAGACATTTTATAAAAACAGACATTATATCTGTTAAAACATGTAAAACTAAAGGCGATGTGGGAATGTATACATGCGAAAACAATCGAGTAGATTTTTAAAATACATGCAAAAAAACTTTATATAATTTAACTTTGAGCCCAAACATTTTCATCAGGGATAATAACTCATTTGCGTACTGTTGTAGATTGAAAAAATAAATCTATAGCTTTCTTTTGCTTTAAAGATAATTTTAACATATATAATATGTGAAATTCCATCTATTTTCTACATCTAATTGTAGTTTTTATTATTTCATATTTTCTTGTTGACATATCCCTTTATATACTTGTACATGATTTGCACATTTATTAATGATACTAATGCATTTTCTAATAATATCTACAAAAACTTTATAAATAGATAAATCATCTTTAATAATCAAATGTAAAATATGAGTACAACAACAGACATTAAATATTTTTCCATCGCATGATAATTGTAATGCAGATATAAAATATGTCATTGTATTATTATAAGACGATGCATTATCCGTAGTAAGTGTTAATACTTTATTTTTCAAACCTCATTCAGAAACATGATCACTTAATGCAACTCCTAATGAATGACCAGTATATGAAACTTCAACCAATTTGAATAAAATAATTTTTTTATATAATTTCCAATCATCATCAATAAAATGGGCAGTAACGCATTGATATTCAATATGTTGATTAGAAGGCTATAAATCATAAGTTAAACAAACGCGCCAATTTAATTCTTTAAAAATATTTGTAATATCTGATTGAATATTATTATTTTTTTGTAAATTTTCTTTTTCCTGTAGTATTCCGTGAAAAAGGTTTCTATTGAGTAAATGTTCCTTGAACTAAATTGGTAAAATTTGGACAATCACTAGTATTAAAAGGTTGTTCTTTTTTAATTATATAATCAACTATAATATCTTGTGCACATATAGGATCATAAAAGAAATTACTTAATTTATTACTTCATTGAATTTGTGTTCTAATATCTGATTGATTACTTCTAGCGTGTGCATTAACATGTCTTTTAAGGTGGCTAATGTCACTATTAGAAGAACCACTAAGTAATTTAACACAATATTTGAATTTTGTTTTTAATGTGTCTGTACTCTCATATTCATTAACATAAATTTTTTCAAATTAATCTCAAACATTATATTGATTTTGAGGTCTGGACAATGATGCAACTTGAGGATGATGAGACGAAACAACATGTGAAGATGGAATATCAGTACTAGGTGAACCAATCGATTCAGGATCAACAAATTGATGGAAATCCATTTAAAAAAAATAAAATAAATTATAAATATCAAAATAATAAATAAAATGTCGAATTGAGTGTATAATACAAATGCAAAGTTGATATTTTCATGCACGCACGACTTGCAAAAGTAACAATCGCCACAATAGCATTGTGTAGTGTTGGCAGCGGCCCGATGGAAGAACTGAATAATTTAGAGTAAAAAGAGATAAAAAATAAATGAGGGGTAGGGGTTATTTATAATGAAATATCTCCTTTGTTTTTTTAAATGTCAAACGATCATATGACTGTTTGCGGGTTTTTTTTCACTTTACATGTGGGGGGTACGCACCCCCAGCAGCCCTCAACGGTTATTATGACCGTTTTCCTTTTTATTAGAGTTAACAGGGAATTGGTGGGCAGAGGGGGCGTGCAGGCAAAAGCTTGGCGGGGGGGTTGTGTTTTGGTTTTTGGTTTTTGTTAATAGATTTATTTAGATATTTATATTGTTGGACCCAATTATGTGTATGTGAGAGTCTCACATTGGTTTTCTCTTATTGTATTCTTTTTATTCCATCTATAAATAAAGGGATCCACCTCTCATTGAGATAAGGAATACGGTTCTACATAGTATCAAAAGAGGTTACCTAAACCTACCCTCCCTCCCATGTTTTTCCGCTCCGCCCACCCCAATGTCGCTGCTCCACCCCATCCTATAGGAGCGCCACCCTCTGCTAGCACCGCCTTGCTCCTGTGCGAGCACCTCCCTGCATCACCCTTTTCTAGCGGGCGACAACCCCCGACGCCCCCCCCCCCCTCCAGACGCGGCCTCCCTCCCACGCGTCCACCCCGATCGACGCCCCCCGCTGCGCCTCCACCTCAGGCTGTCGCTCATCCCTACGCGACTACTCCTTCCGAGCCCCCCTTGCGCGACGGTCTTCCCTGCGATGGTCTTCCCTGCGCTGCCCTTCTCCAGTGCCACCAGCAACAGCTCCAGGCCCGTTGCTCCTCCCTGCCGCCTCGACGACGCCCTCTTCCCAGCGCCAGCAAAACCCAGCCCCGCTCCTCCCTATACACCCTCCATGTGCGAGTCTTCCTCCCGGTGCGCTCGGCCACCCATGTGGCTCCCCTGGAAATCGCCCCTCTACCCGACACCTCTGATGGCGTCAGACTACCCAAGCGCACCCTGACGCCCCTGCTGACGACGGTCTATCCTGTGCACATCCCCTGACGGTCGCTGCACTCTCATGTCACACGGCGACACTTCTTATCCACGGTCTCTACTGCGCACACCTATACGCCGACTGCGGCCAGCCCTTTCCTCCGACGCCACTCGTAATGCGACACATGTTCCTGGGCGCCCCCTGCTGTTGTCTCGCCGCATCATTGATGCACTCCGACTGTTCCTGCCAGACATTCGATTAGTGTCATGTTGCGTGTTGTTCCTACACGCCTTGATACTACCGACTCGACTATTCATGTCTTTTTTTCTGGCTATCCATACCAATACCCTGCTGCACTGGTTAAATTCCCCATCTTCTTCCAGACATGGCACCATCCTCGCCACCATCTAATATCCATCACAACCTGAAACTCTTTATGGCTGAGATTGCGCTTATACACTCTCATCGGGATGCTTTACCACCTACCTCTTCTTCAACCTCTATTGCTCATAGCGGTGGCCTTACCGCTTCTGTATCTCATCGACCGTCAGCTTGAATGTTTGATTTCGGTGCTTCTGATCATCTCACAAGTGATTCAACATGCTTACTAACTATCATTCGTATATTGATGTCGTTGCAATTACTGTTGCTGATGGATCTACAATCCTTATTGCAGGATTTGGCACATGCTCCTTGACTCTTATTCGCCTGGCTTCAGTGGCTCATGTTCCTCGCAATCTTTTTAATCTCCCCTCCATCAGTAAACTCACGAACTTAAATTGTGTTGCTATTTTTACATCTTCTGCTGTTATTTTTCAAGAGCGATCCACGAATCGGGAACTTAGTAGAGGTCGTCTTAGTGATAGGGTGTACATGTATGATACCCCACCATCCCTTGCTTGCTCATCCAACTTTGCTCGTACTCTCGACCAACATTTTCGTCATGGTCATCCACCGGGTTCAGTCTTACATAAGTTTTGCCGCCATTTCAATCCACACTTTTCCTTCCATTGTGAGTCTTGTAAGTTTGTTAAACATCGAGCAACGTATGTTCGTTGTTTGGTGACGCGTGCGGCGAATCCTTTCGACTTAGTTCATTCCAATGTATGGGGTCCTTGCAGGGTTCCAGTCAGTCAGAGTACCATTATTATGTATCATTTATTGATGACTTCTCTCGAATGACATGGCTATATCTCCTTCGTAATCGTTCAGAGTTGTGTGATATTTTCAAAACTTTTTAACATGAAATTCACGCTCAATTCTCCAAGCCTATTAAATGTCTCCGCTCGGACAATGACCGAGAATATTTATCCTCTTCTCTTCATCAATTTCTCAAAGATCGTGATATCCTACATCAAACATCCTGCCCCGATACCCCTCAGCAGAATGGTGTGACCGAGCGTAAACATCGTCATATTCTGAAAACTGTTCGGGCCTTATTGTTTCACATGCAGGTGCCTCTTCCTTTTGGGGGGATGTTATTCTTACTGTCATTTATCTTATCAATCGTCTTTCTTCTTCTATCCTTCAGTGGCAGAGTCCATTTTCGGCTCCTCACCCACTTCCATTTCGCATGTTTGGGTGTCTATTATGTTCATGAAACTCATCCATGTCTCTCTATATTTTCCCTAAAGGCTCTTTGTTTCATCTTTCTGGGCTACTCTCATACCCAGTGCGGCTACTGTAGTTTCTCTCCTGACTTGAGACATAACATCTCTGATGATATCTCATTGATTGAGAACTCTCTATTGTTATCCTTTCCACCCTCTCTTTATCCTGATACCACCATCGATGACTATCTTCCTCTCACCATCCACCCACCTCTGCCTCCGTTGACCCGATATGATGATCTTCGCTATGGCTTTGTCTACTCTCGTTGTTCATTGAATATGCCCCTTGCCCAGACCGAGGACACCATTTTCCCAACTTCGTCAGTCGCTCCTGCCACCACCACTGATGACTTGCCGATTGCATTGCGGAATAGTACTTGCACTTGCCAGAATAATCTTGTATACACAACTCCATACAAAGGCTTCTCCGCTCTGGAGACGATATATGTTCCTCGTACGGTTGTTGAGGCTAAATCTCACCATGGATGGGTTCAAGCACTGCGAAATGAATTACAAGTCTTGGACGATAATCACGCCTAGGATCTGGTCCCCCTTCCAGCAGGTAAACAGGTTGCTGGAAGCAAATGAATTTATTCAGTCCGTCTAAATGCAGATGGTACTCTTCATCGCCTTAAAACCCATCTCGTAGCCAAAGGATTCGCTCAGACTTATGGTGTTGATTATTTCGATACCTTCTCTCGGTTGCTAAAATGGCCTTTGTTCGATTATCTATATCTCTTGTGGCTGGTCATAATTGGCATCTTCATCAACTTGATGTCAAGAATGTGTTTCACTATGGTTTTCTTTTAGAAGAAATATATTTGCAGCAATCTCCTGGCTTCCTTGCCTCCGGGACTGGGTCTCATGTTTGTCGACTTCGTCAGTCTCTTTATGGGCTCAAACAGTCTACTCATGCGTGGTTTGGCAGATTTTGCACCGTCATCACTACCTTTAGACTATCTCGGAGTATGAAGGATCACATTGTTTTCTATCGAAAAAACGTCCTTCGGATGCATCATATTAGTTGTGTATATTGATGATATAATTATTATTGGGAGCGTTTCGCATGGCATTACCCATCTCAAGGATTATCTTCAACAACAGTTTCATATCAAAGACCTGGATCCTTCGACATATTTTGCTCATGCGTGGTTTGGCAGATTTTGCACCGTCATCACTACCTTTAGACTATCTCGGAGTATGAAGGATCACATTGTTTTCTATCGAAAAAACGTCCTTCGGATGCATCATATTAGTTGTGTATATTGATGATATAATTATTATAGGGAGCGTTTCGCATGGCATTACCCATCTCAAGGATTATCTTCAACAACAGTTTCATATCAAAGACCTGGATCCTTCGACATATTTTCTTGGCATTGAAGTCTTTCATTCTCCAACAAACATCTTCCTTTCACAACGAAAATATGCATTGGATATCTTGCATGATACTGATTTGTCTAATGTAATTGTCGTTGACACTCCTTCTGAACTAGAGGAATGGTCCATTCATGCTGCCACTGACTCTTATTCTCATCTGGATAGGTACCGTCGTCTTGTGGGCAAACTCAATTATATTACCATGACTCGTTTGGATATTGTCTGCGCTGTCAACAAGGTTAGTCAATTCATGCAACATCTGAAAAAATCTCAATGGGACGCTATCCTTCACGTTGTCAGATACATTAAGAAAGACTCTGCCCGTGGTCTTCAGTATTCACATCACAATCATCTAGACATTGAGGCATTTTGTGATGCCGACTATGTTGGCTGTTTATCTACCCAAAAGTCTACTTCTGGGTTTGCGGTTTTTCTGGCTGGTAATTTAATCTTCTGACGAAGCAAAAAACAAACTGTCATCTCCAGATCCAGTGCTGAATCTGAATATCGTGCGATGGCCACGGTCACTGCTGAAAATTTATGGCTTTGTCAACTTCTTCATTAAATTGGTTTCCCGCCACAAAATTTTGCGGATATTTGGTGTGATAATCAAGCGGATCAGGCGGCCACGCAGATTTCTTCTAATCCAATTTTTCATGAACTAACGAAGCACATTGAGATTGACTATCACTTTCTTCGCCATCACTTGGAGCAAAAACATATCCGCTTTAGCCTCAATCCAACAACTCATCAGCTTACCGACATCTTAACCAAAGGCTTGCCGAGAGCTCGCCTAGATTCTCTGTGCACCAAGCTGGGTATCCACAACATTCACGACCCAGCTTGAGGTGGAGTGTGTTCAGTGTGTGTTTTTTCTCTTTGTTTTTTGTTTGTGGGACTCTTCTTCTAAGCTAAACTTGTTCTAACTTGAGGGGGAGTGTTGAACCCAATTATGTGTATGTGAGAGTCCCACATTGGTTTGCTCTTCTTATATTCCTTTTCTTATATCCATAAATAAAGGGCTCTGCCTCTCATTGAGGTAAGAAATGCGATTATATATATATATATCCGGCTAGGTAATTTAAAATCAAGCGCACCGCCTGGACCAGTTGATCCAGGCACAACCTTGGAAGCTTGTGATAGGGGGTCTGCCTACATAAGCCCAAGCCTGGTTCGACGAACCACAGGCCCAAGCTCGGCCTGGCCCAAGTCGGGCTTTGCCGAGCCGGGCCGCTCAAGCTTTCGGGTCAAAATTACATGCTTAGCTGTTGGGGGTGCGCACCCCCCACATGTAAGTGAGAAAAAAACAATAGAGGATATTTCATTATAAATAACCGTTGCCACTCATTTATTTTTTACCTTTCTTTACTCTAAATTATTCGGTTCTTCCATCAAGTCGTTGTCAACGCTATGCAACCCCATTGGGATGATTCTTCTACTTTTTCAAGTCATGCGTGCATAGCAATATCATCTTTGTGTTTGCATTATACATTCAATTTGGTATTTTATTTATTATTTTGAGGTTTATAATTTATTTTATTTTTTTAAATGGATCCCCAACAATTTGTTGATAAAAAATTGGTTCGATATTTCATTTTCACCTGTTGTTTCGTCTCATCATCCTCAAGTTGCATCATCGTGTAGGCCTCGAAATCAATTTAATGTTTGGGATCACTATGAAAAAATTTATGTTAATGAATATGAGGCTATAAGCACATTAAAAGCAAAATGCAAATTGTAGACGGTGAATTCTCCTTACCTCAATGTGAGGCAGAGATATTCTTTTATAGATGAATAAAATAAATTACAAAGCGGGATATTCCGATGTGGGACTCGAAAATACTCATTATACTAAAATGGGGTCCAACGCTCCCCCTCAAGCTGAACATGCCCAGCTTAGACTGAGAGTCCCACAAAAAAGAAAAAAGACGACAAACAAGGCCATAAATACTCCCCCTCAAGCTGAGCCGTGGAGGCTGTGAATACCCAGCTTGGTAGTGAAAGAGTCCAGGCGAGCTCCTGGGAGGCCTTTTGTGAAGATGTCGGCAAGCTAATCCGCCGTCGGAATATGGCCAAAATTGATATGGTTCTGCTCCAGATGGTGGCGAAAAAAGTGACAGTCCACCTCGATATGCTTCGTCCGTTCATGGAAGACGGGATTCGATGCAATCTTCGTGTCTGCCTGATTGTCACACCAGATATGAGCAGATGTCTGCGCTGGGAAACTAAACCCATGGAGGAGATGACGAAGCCAGAGGATCTCAGTGGTGATCGTGACCATGGCACGGTATTCTGCCTCTGCACTAGATTTGGAAACGACAGTCTGCTTCTTACTGCGCCATGAGATGAGGTTACCGGCCAAGAACACGGCAAATTCAGAAGTAGACTTGCGGGTAGCAATGCAACCCACATAATCCGCATCACAAAAGACCTCAAGATCCAAATGAGCGTGATGTGAGTACTGAAGGCCACATGCAAGGTCTTTATGTATTTGGCAATGCTGAGGACAGCATCCCACTAAGATCTGGTCGAATGCTCCATGAACTGGCTCACTTTGCCAACAGCGTAGACAATGTCTCGTGCTAAGGTAATTGAGTTTGTCCACCAGACGACTGTAGCTCTCTGGGTGAGGAAAGGGTGTCGAGTCGGCATAGAGAGAGTGTTCCCCTGGCTCAAGTGGAGTGTCCACTGCAGTCGTCTGGCTCAACCCTGCATCCTGCAAGATATCGAGGGCATATTTTCGTTAGCAGAGAAATATAGTGTCCTCAAAACGGGAGACCTCGATGCCAAGGAAGTAGGTGAGAAGACCAAGATCTTTGGTGTGGAAGTGGTGGTGAAGGCGCGCCTTGAGTTGGGTGATTCCAGTGAAGTCGCTCTCTGTGATGATGATATCATCAACATATACCACCAACAAGATACAACCGTTTGACGTCGTACGGAATAAGACGGTGTGATCCTTCATACCGCGAGAGAGGCCAAAGGCGGTGACGAAAGTGCTGAAGCGGCCAAACCAAGAACGAGAAGACTGCTTGAAGCCATATAGGGATCGACGGAGGCGGAAGACATGGGAGTCGGCTCCAGAGGCACGAAATCCAAGAGGCTGCTGCAGGTAGACTTCTTCGTCAAGTAAGTCATAGAGAAAGACATTCTTGACATCCAGTTGATGAAACGGCCAGTGATGATGAGCGGCCAGAGAGATGGATAGGCAGACAGAGGTCATCTTGACGACCGGAGAGAAAGTCTCAAAGTAGTCGATGTCGTATGTCTGAGCAAAGTCCTTCACCACAAGGTGGGCTTTGAGGCGATGGAGTGTGTCATCGGCATTGAGACAGATCGTATAAATTCATTTGCAGTCGACCGCCTGTTTGTCTGTCGAAAGAGGGACCAGATCCCGTGTATGGTTGTCATCCAGAGCCTGCAGTTCATCCCGCATCGCTTGTAGCCACCTCAGGTGGGATTTGGCATCGCCAACCGTGCAGAGGATAGATATCGTCTCCAGTGCTGACAAAGCTTTGTATGAAGATGTAAAAAAAGGAGTAGTCTGGCAAGAGCGAGTACCTTTTCGGAGTGCAATAGGCAAGTCGTCCGGTGCTGTGGCAGGAGCATCGGACGAAGTGGGAACGATGGTGTCCTCGGCATGGACGGGGGGTACAGTCGATGGGCGACGGGAGTAGACCATCCCAAAGCGATGACCAGCAGGAGGAGACACCAGAGGAGGGTAAATGATGAGAGGAAGACGTTCATCGATGGTAGTGTCTGGATGAGGAGAGGGAGGAGAGAAGGGAGCGTTCTCGACAAATGAGACGTCAGCGGAGACGATATACCGTCGTAAGTCCGGAGAGAAACAGCGGTATCCACGCTGAGTGCGTGAATAGAAGAAAATGCAGCGGAGGGATTTAGGAGAGAGTTTGGAGAGGTTGGGATGAGTATCACAGACATAGCAGAGACATCCGAAGACTCGGAGTGGAAATGAGTGAGAAGAGAGAGGGAAACAGAGTCCGAAAAGGAGTCTCCCCCTGAAGGATGGAAGAAGGCGATTGAGGAGGTAAGTAGCAGTGAGGATAACATCCCCCAGAAGAGAAGAGGCACCTTGCGGTGGAAGAGGAGGGCACGAGCAGTCTCCAGAATATGTCGGTGTTTTCGCTCGGCCACTCCATTCTGCTGAGGGGTATCAGGACAGGAGGTCTGATGAATGATGTCGTTCGCCTGGAGAAACTGCTGAAAGGGAGTGGACAGGTACTCTCGCCCATTGTCGGAGCAGAGACATTTTACAGAGATGGAAAACTGGGTATGGATCTCATGGTGAAATGTCTGAAAGGTGGAAAAAACCTCAGTCTGGTCGCGAAGAAGGTACAACCAAGTCATGCGCGAAAAATCATCAATGAAATATATATAATATTTATACCCAAATTGACTTGAGGTGGCACAGGGACCCATACATCTGAATGAACCAAATCAAAGGGTTTGACAGCCCGTGTATCCACTAGAGGAAGATATGAAGTGCGATGATATTTCGCAAAGATACGGGACTCACAATGAAAAGAAAAATGATGACTAATATCTGGATAGAGCTGATGAAGGGCAGAGGCGGAGGAGTGGCCCAACCGAGAATGGAGGTTCGAGGCACAAGCAGAGACAGACGTGCAGAAAACGGATGTCGGGCCATCGAACATGTACACCCCATCCCGAAGTTGGTCTCTACCAAGTTCCCGGCTCGTCGTCCGCTCCTGAAACATAACAGTAGACGATGTAAAGATAGCATTACAATTGAAATCATTCGTCAGCTTACTAATGGAGAGAAGGTTAAAAGGACTGCGTGGTACATGGGCCACAGATGACAAGTGAAGAGATGAGGTCATAGAGCATGTACCAAAGCTCGCAATGAGGATAGTGGAACCATCAGCGACAGTGATGGCTGAGGAATTGGTATAGGAACTGTAGTTGGATAGCATACCTGCATCACCGGTAAGATGATAGGACGCACCTAAAAAGCATCCAGGCAGAGAGCGATGACTGACAAATACAGTACAGCCACCAGAGTGGGCAAGAGATGCCGAAGAAAGGCCCGATAGGAAGGTTGCCCGATGATCGTGAATCATCTGGATCTCAGCCATGGAGAGATCCAGAGATGAAGGAAGAGTGGCAGCGAACTGGGATGCATCATGGACCGCAATCTGGCCCTGTCGTGGGTTCTGAGAGGGACGGCCATGAAGGACCCAACAGCGGTCAACCAGGTGGCTGAGCTTGCCACAGTGCTCACAGAGGGGGCAAGGTCGTCTCTCTCCACATCCGCGCCCACAAGTGCCGGAAGAGCGGCTACCGCCACGGCTCAGGAGAGCAGTGTGATCAAGGTTAGGAGTGGGTGGGGCAAGGGCCCGATGAGACTTCCCAAAACGATGATACACCTGCGGAATCTCTAGCGAAGAGGGGTTGGCGAGCATCTTCGTAGCCGTCGTCACATATTCTGGGTCGAGACCATGGAGGAGGCTGAAAAGGCATAGTTGGTCCCTCTGAGTTGATGCTTCCGAAGGTGCCTGTGAAATGGACCAAAGCTCAAGCAGTTAATCCCGTAGAGCCTTCCATTCCATGAAGTAGGCCGGAAATGGATGGGCTTGATGGCGGAGGAGGGACAGCCGCTGAAGAAGATTGGAGACCTGAGCCAAATTATTGGTCCCGAAGTACATGAGATTCAAGGAATCTCAGAGTTCCTTAACTGTGTTGGTTGTCCAGGTGACGTCTTTGACAGAGCGGTCCATGGAATTGACCAGCAAGACAAAGATTTTGTTGTCCACAAGCTTCCACGGACAATATTTCAGATCGGTAGGAAGGGGTGGAGGAACCTCGAGGTGGGAATCGAGGTCCATGCCG
Organism: Viscum album; assembly: GCA_963277665.1. NCBI lineage: Eukaryota > Viridiplantae > Streptophyta > Magnoliopsida > Santalales > Viscaceae > Viscum > Viscum album. Next base: position 2,086,244,339 of record OY728140.1, on the reverse strand, counting down.
GTTAATGACATCAGCACGATCTTCCGCCAGACGGAGAAATTGGTGGAGTCAAGTCGCTCATCAACGAGGCGAGTGGAGGCGGTGATAAGTGGAGGCAGGACCGAGTCGGCCATCAGAGGGAGATGTTCGAGAGTAACCGAGAGAGGCGACATCCAGCGTCAGGAGACCACACTGAGAGCGGTTTCCGGCAGAACAGGAGACGCCGAGAGAGGTCGGGAGACCGCAGGAAGGGCGCTGCTCAGAAGGGCGAGGCCGGACGAAGCCGGAAGACCATAGGAAAGGATCCACCGGGAAGGGTGGGGGCCTGGGTCGGGAGGAGGGGGGTGTCCGCCTGAAGTTGGGGGTTCCTCCGAGAGGAACAGGGGCGTCGGGCCTGGGTCGGGAGGCGGGGGGTGTCCGCCTGGAGTTGAGGGTTCCGCCGAGAGAAACAAGGGCGTCGGGCCTTGGTCGAGAGGCGGGGGACTTCGCCTGGAGCGTCGCGCCTGGGTCGGGAGGACCAGTGGCGCCGGGAGCGAGAGCCCGCATCGGGTGGTGCAAGGCCAACGGGGAGGGACGCTGCGGGAGGAGCATCGCGGGAGGAGGATCCTCGAGCGAGAGGGGCGGCGTCAGGGAGAAAAATCGCGGGTGGCCAGGCGACGGCGTCGGGGGCGGGGCCGGGAAAGGCCGACTGGAGGCGGGCCGAGAGAGCGCCGCATCGGGGGTTCCGCCTAGAGAGGGGGCCGATCGGGGGGGCCAGACGACGCCGGGATTGTCGGGGGAGAGCGCCGAGGAAGGAGGCGGCTGCAGGATCCCGCAAGGGAAGGAGGCGTCGGCAGGAGGAGAACCGCCGGACAGAACCAGGAGGGTGAGGGCAGAGGCGAGGCCGGATAGAACCAGGAATCCGCAGGGGATTTTCTCGCAACCCTAGACGGGAGAGAAAAAAAAAGGGAAAGAGTGTTCAGGTTAGAGAGTACCCTCTGATACCATGTAGATGGTGAATTCTCATTACCTCAATGTGAGGCGGAGATATTCTTTTATAGATGAATAAAATAAATTACGGGGCGGGATATTCCGATGTGGGACTCGGAAATACCCATTATAATAAAATGAGGTCCAACACAAATATTGTGCTAAATTACTTGGCGATTCTTCTAATAGTGGCACTAGCCACCTTGAAAGGCATGTTGATGTACATGTTAGAAGCAATCAATCAGATATTGGAACACAAATGCAATTAAGTAATAAATTAAGTAATTTTTCTTACAATCTTATACGTGCACAAAATATGATAGTTAATTATATAATTAAAAAAGAACCTTTGAATGTCTAGATTTTACTAATTTAGTTCAAGGAGCATTTACGTATAAACCCTTTTTGTGGAATACTACAAGAAAAAGAAAATTTTAAAAAAATTAATAATATTAAATCAGATATTACAAATATATTTAAAGAATTAAATGGACGTGTTAGTTTAACTTCTGATCAACATATTGAATATCAATGCATTAATGCTCATTTTATTGATAATGATAAAAATTATTTCATTCAAATTGGTTGAACTTTCATATATCAGTCATTCATTAGGAGTTTCATTAAGAGATCGTGTTTTTAAATGGGGTTTGCAAAATAAAGTATTTACACTTACTACGGATAATGCGTCATATTATAATAATACAGTGGCATATCTTATATCTGCATTACAATTACCATGTGGTGGAAAAATATTTCATGTTCATTGTTGTACTCATATTTTACGTTTGATTGTTAAAATGGTTTATTGATTTATAAAGAATCTGTAGATATTATTAGAAAATGCATTAGTATTATTAATAGTTTTGTTAATCAAAGGATTTGTCAAAGAAAATATGGAAGAATGGAAGTTACAATTAGATGCAATTCCACATTATATGTTAAAATTATCTTTAAAACAAAAGAAAGCTATAGATTTATTTTTTCAGTCTACAACAATACACAAAGGGGTTATTATCTCTGCTGAAAATGTTTGGGCTCAAGTTAAATTATATAAAGATTTTCTGGATGTATTTGAAAAATCTACTCGATTGTTTTCACATATATACATTCCTACGTTACCTTTAGTTTTACATGCTTTAATAGATATAATGTCTGTTTTTATAAAATATGTCTTGTGAATATTATATACCCATTGTTACAGCTATAAAAGAAAGATTTGATAAATATTTTGAGTTGTTACCTATAATATTTGAAATGACAAATATATTTGATCCAAGGTGTAAAGACATTAGTCTGAAAACATTTTTAGAAATTATTTTTGATAATAAATCTAAATTTGATGGTATATTTTATTTTTTAGAACAATTATATAATGAATATAAAGTTATTACACGTGTTGATATTAGTAGACGACTCACACAACCTACACATCCTTCTCGTGGTGGTAGAAGTATATGGGCAACTATAAAAAATTAACGATTTTCCAAATCTTACAATGCAGGCACATCGGAACTTCGGAACTGCAACAATATTTAGACTCCATCAATTGATAATGAAAATGACTGATATTTTAAATTGGTGAACGATTATGAATCAACATGGCATGTACTAACAAGAATCGTCCATGATGTTCTTAGTGTTCTCATTTCTTTTGTTGCATCCATAGTTATCAATCTCGGACCGCGGCGCAATGCAGCGGGGTCCTAGAACATGACAGAGGCGACGCGGATCACGTCACAACCGCTTTTTTATCCAATCGTGGGTCAATTAATATTATTTAAATTATATAATTCTAATCACATATATATTCTGAAAAATTAAAATCTGATAAGTAAAATATAAAACGGAATAAAAATTATACATATATAATAACAAAATAAAAAACAAAAAAGGGGTGCAAAATGGAACGTTTTAACTAACAAGTAAATTAAAAAAACAAAAACAAAATAAAAGAGATGGGAGGGGCGCAAAGGGTGGTGGAGGCAGCAGGAGCCCGACTTAACATGGGAAAAATAGAAAAAAAAATTAAAGCCCGACTGGCTCGGCCTCAGCGTCGTTGTCAGGGACAAGGGAAAAAAATGACGACCAGCCTGGTCATCGTCGTGGTTGACGTCGGGTTGGGGAGTGGGGGGGTGTGGTCCAAGTCGGAGGAGGGGTCAGCGACAGCAGGCCTCAGTCTCGGCGTCGTCATCGGGGATAAGGAAAAAAAAAGAACCAGCCTCTTCGTCGTTGTCATCGGGGTGGTCGAAGTCGAAGGAGGGGTCGGCGGCGGTGGCGCAAGCCAGAGCATACCAGATGCGGGGAAATAACTCAATTTTTTGCAAGCAAAAACAAAGCGCGGTCGCGACGGCCAAAATCACCCGCGACCCGCGACGCCGCGATTGCGGCGCGGCCCACGCGATAGCGTACAGGGACGCGACTTAGCTGCCAGGAGCAACGGTGCACCACTCCGCACCGCACCAGCGCTATCGCGGGCGCTACAGCGCGATTTGACAACTATGGTTGCATCTGAGTCTACTTTTAGTGCGGTGGACGAGTTATTAGTGATTATCGTACACGACTTACACCGGACATGGTTGAAGCTCTTATAGTCACAAGGGATCATTTGTATGCACAAAATCGACAACGAGAATTTATCAATGTTGATAATGAGTTCGGCATGTCGTTAAGCCCTACTGAAGACACAACATCAGATTGATTTTTTTAATGTTTACTGTAATGCGATTTTGTAATGGAATGGATATATAAAGTATTTTTTTATTAAATATATTTTCCTATTTTATTTATTTTTCTCATCATAAAAATAGTGTAATTTCTTAATGTTTAATTGTTATATACTTTTTACATCACAAATAATATTTTTTTTAAACAATGTTTAATATTTTTAGGTATAATATAATATATATATATGTATATATATATATATATATATATATATCAACAATTTAAGATAATATAAATAATATATGTGTGTCAACAATTTAACAAAATACATATATATATATATATAATTATATATCAACGATTTATATAATTATATATATATATCAACAATTTAGCATAATATATATATAATAACTCATTATATATATCATTTTAAAAATAATAAAAGCCCGCAAGGGCATCCCCGTAGCCCGACCCGGCCCGACGGTACGAATCGGCACGAGACCAGGCTTGAGCCAACGCATGGGGTTATTCGGGTCGGCCCAACCGGAGTCAAATAGTGGCTCGCGACCCAGTTTTTGGGAGGGCAGACCCGGCCCAGCCCAATCTGGGCCCAGTCAGGCCGAATTTACATGCCTACATACTTACCAAAGGAGGGGTAATCGGATACCTGGTGAGAGAAGTTGAATTGTTGAAGGTTGACGTGGCAGATCGGTTAGTTTGTTGGAAGAGTTAGTCGGAGTACTTAGCAGTGCTCAGGAGAGGTGAACACTAACCGGATTCTTCCGCTACAACAAGAAGGTTGAACAAGGAGGCGAACTCGCCTTTTTCCTGTCACAACCCCCTCCTCCAAAGATACCGCAACGAGGGGAGAGAGATAATGACCCCCGAGTCCCGCCTCCAGTAGGTCCCGGCTTGGCGACTAGCACCGAGGGTATAAAAATCTTAAGTACGAGAGACATCACCCTCTATATTAATATAGGATCGAGAGATAAGATGAATCATCCACAACTCCAAGACATATATATATATATATATACACGAGGGAAACCCAAAAACCATCCCGCAATGCATGTATAAATAGAACTAATACAAAAACAATAAAGTCTCCAAAGTAAATACCCAAAAGTAAAGCTAAAGCAGCAACACAGCAATTGTCTCAAGACCCGAGCTAGTAACGTCCAGCACGATCCGCGTAATACTCCTGGAAACCTGAAAACAAATTTACATGCATAGGATGAGCATATAGGTATACTCGATAGAAAAACCAAAGTCTCTCGTGCTAATATGAAAGAAGCATACTAATGCCCCTGTGAGAAAACAGCAGAACCAAACAACACCTATCAAGGTGGTATACTAACCATCCCAACCTCACCAAGGCACGCTCACCAAGTAACGCAAATCAAGTAATATAATATAAAGCAAGTCAATGATAGGGTACCTCGCACCACTTTTCCACTGGTATGCCGCTCTCGCCCAACGTCGTATGTTCTAGCGCTCACATCCTTTCCGTATACCACATCACGTCCCGCCCGCACACACCTAGGCCTCACAACACATCCCATCTGCACACACCTAGGCCTCACAACACAACACATCATATCACATCTCATCACATCTCATCCCAAATACACCTGGGACAGCACATCACAACTCATCTTGGAGACACCTGGGACAGCACATCACAACTCATCCCGAAGACACCTGAGATGCCACAACCACCATCTAATGCACTAATAGACCTCCGGCCATCACAGCCTGCGTAGTGCCTACCTCGCATGGAAGAGAGCAAAAAAGAGTGGGTACACAGCCATCCATACTTCTCATTGGATGTTGGGAAAAACACCCCCACGTGACTATCTGGGCGTTCGGCACATAGTGCGCTCAATGTGGGTGGGGTGCGTATAGAAATCACAAGAATGAACAGTGTACATATATATAGAGAAAAGCAAACAAGCTCAGCCTATGGATTTAAAAACCAACTAAACAACTCACATCACCGTCATTTTTTGTGCTACCTCTAAATGCATTTATTAGTATCTGCAACAGTCATTTCAGAAGGTGAAGAGCCCTGACAGGTGACTTCACATTTCCTCCACGTTTAACACTCATTCATTTCATTATTTAGCATCAACCACCTTTAACCACACAACACATCATTTACTTTTCCATTAACAAATTCTCATCCCATTAACCAAACCAACCCATGTCATTTCAAACATTATTTAATATTCATTTATTCATTTCATCACTACACGGACATCTAGCACAAGCAACCACATTCCACAAACAACTCAACATTCCGAACAATCTCACCCCGCTGCCCAACAAGCACGGCCAAACAAACCATCACCTCACCGTCCCAAAAGCACGGCCCACAAACTATTAGCCCCACAAGCCCCAACCACACATCATCGTCCCATAAGCACGACCTCACATCACAACACATCAAGAGTCATTTGCAGATTTACAAAGGGGTTTTTTATCACATTCCACTTTATTTTAGAGGTGTTATCACACAAACCAAAATCCTGGGGCAACCATTTCATTAGCCAGGTATAAGTAATTATCAATTTCCATTTAGGGTGACATCACAACAATCACAACCAAAGCAACAATCACAGCAAATATATCCAACGCAAACAAAACCCCCAACAACCTTAATTTTCAACGGGGCATCAAGCCCAAACAATCCACAATATCACAATCGTATCAAGGTTGTAAAAACATGCGAATCAAATCCCATTACCCCTTTCAATTCGATTAACCAATTCTTTATCTTTAATTAATCCAGCACCACCAAAATCCATAGGTAAACAAAAGCAACCCCTCTCGCATGATGCACAAAGAAAGAGAAACGAAGGAAATCCTGCCTCAAGGAAGCATTTCAACTTGTTACACACCGCAGGGCAAGGAATTACGCCCGCAAACCACAGCCGCACCACGAGGAATCGCAGATAAACCTACGCCGCATCCCAAGACCATCAAACGCAACCCAACGCACACCCGAAACCAAAGTAACACCACCACAGCGGATACCTGGGAGAAGAACAGTAGAAAACAGGTGAGAAGAAGAAGAGAACTCACCGCGAATCAACTACGGATTGCCAACGAACATCCACCGAGATCAACGGATCAAAGAGGGAGGGGAGTGGGGCTCGAAGAACGCCTCAAAGCGCCTAGGGTTCGCCCAAAACGAGAGGAAGAAAAAAACACAGCCGAATTAATAAAAAATCGGCCGAAAAGAATTTTAAAAACTGCACTGGATCGGGGTATTATACAACGTGTAATACCCTTTCACGACGTGTAATACCTGGGGTTCGATTTCCACCAAAAAATGTGTCGCCTCTTCATTTTATTATTTATTTTTTAAACCCCGAAATATTACACGTCGTGAAACCCTCTTTCACAGCGTGTAAAATGTGTACACGTCGTGAAACCCTCTGGACAAGCCGTGAAACCGACTTTCACGTCGTGTAATCCAATTACACGACGTGTAATTTCCCTGCTTCAAGCCTTTAGCAACCGAACTTCTCCAGATTCCATCTGAGCCTCCTCCGAACACCCCCAACAACCAAAACTGGCAAAGTAACGGACCGGAAAGGCACGGACCGTTACATCCCCCAACCACACATCGTCGTCCCACAAGCACGGTCTCACATCACAACACATCAAGAGCCATTTACAGATTTACAAAGGGACTTTTTATCACATTCCACTTTATTTTAGGGGCATTATCACACAAACCAAAATCTTGGGCAACCATTTCATTAGTAAAGTACAAGTAATTAACCAATTTCCATTTAGGGTGATATCACAACAATCACAACCAAAGCAGCAATCACAGCAGATATATCCAGCGCAAACAAAGTCCCCAACGGCCACAATTTTCAGCGGGGCATCAAGCCCAAACAATCCAAAATATCACAATCATATCAAGGCTGTAAAAACATGCGAATCAAACCCCATTACCCCTTTCAATTCGATTAACCAATTTCTTTATCTTTAATTAATCTAGCACCGCCAAAATCCATAGGTAAACAAAAGAAACCTCGCCCGCATGATGCACAAAGAAAGAGAAACGAAGGAAATCCTAGCTAAGGAACCATTTCAACTTGTTGCGCACCGTTGGGCGAGGCGCAAACCACAGCCGCACCACGAGGAACCGCAGATCAACCTACACCGCATCCTAAGACAATCAAACGCAACCTAACGCACACCCCAAACCAAAGTAACACCACCGCAGAAGATCCCCGGGAGAAGGTCGGAAGAAAACGGGTGAGAAAGAGAAGAGAACTCACCATGGATCAGCCACGAATCGCCAACGAACATCTCGGGGCGCCCAAGGTTCACCCAAAACGAGGAAGAAGAAAACACGGCCGAATGAAAAAAAGTTCGGCCGAAAAGAATTTTAAAAACTGCACTGGATCGGGGTATTACATGACGTGTAATACCCCTTCACATCGTATAATAACCGAGGTTCGGTTTCTGCCGAAAAACGCATCGCCTCTTATTATTTATTTTTTTAAACCCCGAAATATTACACACCGTGAAACCCTCTTTCACAGCATGTAAAATGTGTACACGTCGTGAAACCCTCTGGACAAGTCGTGAAACCGACTTTCACGTCGTGTTACACAACGTGAAATTTCCTTGCTTCTAGCCTTTAGCAACCGAACTTCTCCAACTCCCTCCAAGCCTCCTCCGAACACCTCCAACAACCAAAACTGGCAAAGTAACGGACCAGGAAGGCACATACCGTTACAGTTCCTTAGTCGTAATGTTTTCTTTTTTCTTCCTAACTGTAATCTACCTATAGTTTCGTAGAATTAAATACACAGAATTGGGCTACGCCACTGTTAGGCCGAATTACCTAACAATTTGGTGCTTTCATTGAGTACCGGTTGTTGTTGGAAAGCTCGATCACCTTTGATAGTCACAATTGTTGGAGTCTGTGTGTTCTGTGAGGGCGACCAATACAGGCCGAACGTTGTGGCGTAGTCAGGACACTATTGCAACGATTGTAATGAGCCACGCGTACACAATTACTGACGGTGCAATAGCAGCTGGACAATTTTCTAAGGCAAGTGCGTGCTCAGCCTAACTTGCATGCAAACCAGAATGCAGTCATGTTGCCACTATTGAGTCAACTCTAGAAAGTCAACATCAGAGGTCTGTGGTGTGGGAGCAGGCGTGTGAGCAGGTGTTGACAGATTGGCAGAATAGTGTAGACATACTCGTTCGAGGGCAAAGTGAGCACCAACAATATGTGCGGGATTAATTGCAGCAAACCGAGGAGAAAATAATTTTCCAAATGCAGAATTTGGAGGAACAGACCATAGAGAAAATCAAGGGGCTGGAAATGCCTGAGCGAGGAACGGCGTCAAGTAAGCAGAGTCACGCGACTGTGGATAGTCCATATGAGTGGAAACGGGAATGCAGTGTTCACTAGTCACCAGGCGAGCGGCTCAAGCCAGGACAATGTGTCTTATGACTGAAGGTCTAACAAGTATTACAAAGGTGGAATTGCCCTCCTCCGCAAGGGAGGATCCATTTGGTTGGGTTACTAAAGTTGGAACATATTTCCAAATCAATCGAATGCCTTAAGATATGAAATTGCCATTTTCAAAAATTAGTATGGGGAGTACTGCTCGCTATTGGTTTCTTTCTTGGCGGAGCGCAGATCCTGGGTAGCAATGGGAGCAATTGAAGCCGGCATTGATGGAGCATTTCGGAAAGGCGATAGAGGGAGATCTGATTCGATTTCTGAAGACACTACAGCAAATCGGACCTGCTAAAGATGATATTAACGAATAGGAGCAGGTGGCCTTAAGAATTCCAGATTTTCTGCTACCGCGGTACATAAGCTTATTCATGGAAGGACTGTGTTTTGAGATAGAAAATAGTGTCCACGCATTAGCCAGCGAACAAGTACAAGATGATAACTCTGGCGAGGAAAATCGAAAGGGAGTTAAATCGGTGAAGGTGTTTTGAGAGGAGTCTGAGGGAAACTAGTTCTTCCAACAATCTCCCATGGAAGTACTCTTATGGTGCCTACTTTTCAGCCGAACAGATCTACAGTTGACAGAACTAAACAAGAGGAAGAGCTCAGAGGCACCGGGGTGGAAACTCAGTGGAATGGCATGTGCTCTCTCTGTCGACAAGAACGAGATAAGCGGAAACAAAGGGGGTTACATTTCCGTTATGGACAGCCTTATAATCCATTGTACAAATGTCCCGATAAACATTTGAGGATTTTAAGATTGAAGAACCGAAAGCTGGGGATGCGGGTGAGAATGAAAAGCAGCAGAGTGGAGGGCTTGATGAACCAGTTGGGGCGGGGACGGGAACAGATTGAGTTCAAAAGAGCTGATCCGTTGCTTCTGTCAAGATATATTACAGGCGTACCAGTTGTCATCCTTGTAGATAATGGGCCAGCCATAATTTTGTGTTGAAGGTGTTGACCAGGCTGGCTAATGTGGAGGTTAGTGCAACTAAGCCCAAATTTTTGCATTATCATCACTCATCATCTGTTGGCGGGCATGCTGGATATTTCAAAACATACAAACGGTTAGCTGGGGGATTGTTTTGGAATGGAATGACGCAGCCTGTGCATCAGTTTGTCCGAGAGCACGACACTTGTCAGAAGCAGAAGCACTTGGCTCTGAAGCCGACTGGTTCGCACCTGCTCCAATGACTCCTCTCCATTGAGATTGAATCTCAACGATCGTTCTCTAGCGATCGTTTGCTCTCAATTAAAGCACCAAAATGTTAGGACTGTGAGAGAGAATGGGAAGAGAAACACTGATTACACACGGCAAGAGAGTTCCAGCAGAGATAAGTAGAAGAGAGTGGCAGAGAGAGGAAAAAGAAGAAAACCCTCCTGGAAGACCACTTCCAGAAGAGCTCTGTGGCTGAATCCTCCCAAGGACCAGCCCCTCCCAGCAGAGATAAGTAGAAGAGAGTGAGAGAGAGGGGAAAAAGAAGAAAACCCTCCTGGAAGACCACTTCCTGAAGAGCCCTGTGGCTGAATCCTCCCAAGGACCAGCCCCTCCCAGAGACCACGCTGAAATTCAAAGTCATTCGTACCCCTCGCCCTAACAGCCTGCCCCTTTTTTAAGTCTCCGACTGCCCAGCCAACCACCGTACCTGCTACACCCTAACAAACTACTAAAGTGTAAAAGACAACACTGCCCCAGCCACACTAATGACAGCCCCAGCCAGCCCATGTTCCTAACATGGTGAGAGAAGGGGAATTGTGGAAGGCTGACATGGCAGGTTGGTTAGTTTGTTGAAAGAGTTGGTTGGAGTACTTAAGCTGAGTTTGTGGCCGGAAGGCGGGACACTTTTGGCATTCGGTTAGAAAGTGAGTTCCTGCTGGAGCAGTGCTCGGGAGAGGTGGATGCTCTCCGGATTCTTCCGCTGCAGCAAAAAGGCTGATCAAGGAGGAGGACTGTCCTTGTTAGCTGTAGCGTTTTCTTTTTTCATCCTCATTATAATCTGCCTAAGGTTTTGCAGCATTGAATACACAGAGCAGATGTTGTTTTTCTCTTTTTCCCTAGGCTACGCCACTGTTGGGCTGAATTACCTAACAAAAAGAATAACCAAATCCACCCATTCTCAAGATGTCGACATCCAAGAGTATATAAGATGACCTCCAAAGGAAAAAACTTTTCCCATAAAGGGAATGAAAGAAAAACAAGCTACGTGTGATAGTCAAGACACTCGTACAAATTGGGCAGAGCGTATTAGCTACTGAAAGTGCTGACATTGTTCCCTGATGTAATTGTACAGAAGCACTCATTCTAGGGGAACAAAACAGGAATGCAATCAGTAACAGTTCAGGGATAAGAAAATTGCACAAGTTTGCTAAATCAAAACAGAACCAGCACTGTCAGAGGAAAATGAAAAATGCATCAGGGAAGAAGAAAAATAGTTCCAAACCCAATGACCTATCCAGCCCAGCCATGGAATTGAGCAACATTTAATAGCAGATGCTAACAGAAAACTTATTTATGCTTTGATACTAAATGTTGTCACCAATACAATTTATGCGTTAAAACTTACAGTTTTTATGGGTTCCTCTGGGCGCCCAGTGGCACAATCAATGACGGTATGGATGCCAACCAAAGTTGCGGGTATGGTCTCTGGTTTGCTTAGGTCTGCCTGCACAAAGAAATAATCTTCAGCTCCAAAACATTAAAATCATCAAATGCTATCTGGTGGAAACTTGGTTAAAGCAGGAAATTACAATTGCAGCATGGATTAATGGTGGGCATTTATTGTTAAATAATAGATGTGTCATTAGCTGATTTGACCACATTTATTATTCCATGTGCAATAATTAATTTGGAATAACTGACATGAAAGAGGCAATAAATGTAATGTTTTGACCGATGCTTTATATACAGCCTGGAGGGTGAACAATCACTATGGAGCTAATGGTGTGGCGCGTGCAGAGGTGACACCGAGAGTGCTGGAAAGATGCACCAAGAGGGAATCTCAAGCGTAGTATCTCCTATCATGAGAGATAGTTTGTAACACCCAACCTAAATGGTGGAATCTCCTGTCTGAGTATTTGTGATGTGTGTTTCTCATATTACTCAAGTGAAATGTTTGAGAAAAGTTTTTCTCCTTGATAATTGCCCTGTGATATAGAGAGAAGGTTGTACCCGCATTTGTTTATAGTGGAATCATTTCTTCTCACCTGTGATTTTTACCTTACATTATTTGAAGGTTTTCCATGCGTTTTCTCTTTATGATATTACATTGTGGAAGCTTTTTTTCAGTGATTACGATTCAAACGGTCCTGATGGCAATATCAAAACTGTAGAATGATAAAAAGAGGTAGACCCGATCCCTCAAGGTGTACTCTCTAAAGGAGCCCTTGGGGTTATTTTATAATGAATAATAAACTCCACATCAGACCTCAAGTCCGATGTGGGATACAGACTCCAACACTCCCACTCAAGCTAGGTGTACCTAGCTTGGACACATAAAGAAAAAACAAAGCAATCAAAAGACTTCAAACACTCCCCCTCAAGCTGGACATACCCAGCTTGACGGCAAAACAAGACAAAACAGAATAAAAGATAAAGTTGCAAGGCTGCTGCTCCCCCTCACGATCGCAGCTCCCCCTTCAAGATGATGGATGGATGAAGTTGTCGCAGGCACAGCAGAGGAACTACACAGACCGGGCCGGTTGACGAAGCGCCGGAATACCGCACTAGTGGGGTCGGTCGATGAGATGCCGGGAAATCCACACTAGCACCGGGAAAGTCGCACTTGCAGGGCCGGCGACGGGAGGCGAGGATTCCGCAGAATTGTTGCGGGATCTGGCGGCGCTAAAAGGGTCTGGATCCTAGGCGGTCGAAGTGTTGCGCCACGGTGGAGGAAGCGTGAGGGCGTGCCGGCGAACAGGGAGGCGGGTGGGTACCCCAACCGGGAATGAAGATCCAATGCTCTCGCAGCGACAGAGGTGCAGGCGACTGTTGTCGGACCATCGAACATGTAGACCCCGTCCCGAAGCTGGGCCTCTACCAAGTTCCCGGTTCGTAGTCCACTCCTGAAAGACAACAGCAGATGATGTAAATATGGCAGCACAGTTGTAATCCTTTGTAAGCTTACTGATATAAAGAAGATTAAATGGAATGCGGGGCACATGTGCCACAGAAGGCAGGTGAAGCGAGGAAGTCAGGGAGCATGCACCAAAACCCGCAATGGGGATAGTGGAGCCATCACCAACGGTGATGGCTAAGGAACCGGCATAAGGACAGTAGGAGATCAACATACCAGCATCACCGGTGATGTGGTCAGAGGCACCTGAGTCGAGCATCCATGCAGGTGAGCGACGGCCGACGAATGCAGCGGAACCAGCAGAGTGGGCTAGAGAAGCCGAAGACGGACCGGGTCCTGCAGAGGGTCGAGAATCGTGAAGCAGCCGGAGGTCCGCCATAGAGAGGTCCAAAGATGGTGGAAGAGCTGAGACTGATGAGGAAGCCTCCTGGACCGCTGTCTGACCCTGTCGTGGTTGCTGAGATGGGCGGTCATGAAGGACCCAGCAGCGGTCGATCAGGTGGTCGAGCTTGCCACGGTGCTGACAGAGGGGCTGAGGACGGCCCTCCACACGACCACGTCCACGATTGCCCGAGGAGCGTCCCCCGCCACGACCGACAAGAGCCGAGTGATCGATGATGGGGGTGGGCGGGGGAAGAGCGCGTTGGGCCTTGCCCAGGCAATGATACACCTGTGGTATCGCCAGTGTAGACAGGTTGGCGAGCATCTCGGTAGCCGCTGTGGCATACTCAGGAGTGAGGTCATTGAGAAGATTGAAGATGCAGAGTTGGTCCCGCTGGGTCTGAGCGTCCATTGGTGTCTGGGGAACGGGCCATAATTCTTACAACTCATCGCGAAGACCTTTTCACTCCATGAAATATGCGGGGAAGGATTTGTCCTGTTGTCGGATATGCGACAGTTTATGAAGGAAATCGGAGACCCGAGCCAAATTGTTGGTCTCAGAATACATGATGGTCAAGGAATCCCAGAGTTACTTGACTGTATACGCAGTCCGGGTGACATCTTTGACTGAGCGATCCATTGAATTGACCTGCAAGGCGTAGATCTTGCTATCAGCAAGTTTCCACGAACGGTATTTGGGATCGGTGGATTCCGGTGGAGGATCCTCAAGGTGTGAATCGAGGTCCATTCTGGTAAGAGACATCAACACCGTCTTCCGCCAGATGAAGAAGTTGGTGGAGTCGAGCCGCTCATCGACGAGGCAGGTGGAGGCCTAAACCCCCAAGGTGTACTCTCTAAAGGAGCTCTTGGGGTTATTTTATAATGAATAATAAACTCCACATCAGACCTCAAGTCCGATGTGGGATACAAACTCCAACAAAAACCATCACGATGGTATTTGATGTCCCGACATGATAGAGACCAAGCCCGGCCACAGCCGGCACAGGTGTACTTATAGAGACCAGGCCCGACCACAGCAGGCACAGGTGTACTGATACAGACCAGGCCCGACCACAGCAGGCACAGGTGTACACCAGATATTCTAGAAAGAGCAAAGTTGTAATTCTAGAATGGGCAAAGTTGTTAGGCCAACTCACGTTAGGGGCAGGGAAATGGTTATAAAGAGGGAGGTGGTGAGCTAAGGGGGAGGGAGGATTATTCAGTTAAGGATTCGGCCGCCACGCTTGGAACTTCAGCCATTGCGGCTTGGAACTTCAGCCATTGCGGCTTGGAAGAGTGAACCTAGGGTCCCTCGAGTGTCTCCTCCGTCCGTTTCTTCTTCTTGGTCTCTCATCATCTGTAATTTTGTTTCTATTTGGTGATATACAAGTAGTCGATCCTCGGTCTCCATCACTTGTTCCGATCTGTCGACCTTCCCCCACCGGCTTACGACCACCGCAACGAGGCGTCATGCCTCACTCAGACGACGCGCCCCCAGCCAGCTTGTCTTCAATGTGAGGCGCGCACTACCGGATCTGCCTTGATTACTGACACGAGGCGCACTGATGGATTGCACCGTCCGGTTCCATTTCATTTCGGTGCGCTCTTCCGCCCCGCACTGTCGGCGACTTCTGAGCAGCTGACGCACGCACAGCGGGCGACCACCGACAACACACGCTCCTTGCTCGCACCGGTTTGTTGCTGCTAGTGCTTGAAGTTCTTCACAACTTCTTCCGACGGGCACGACTATTCTCCCGCGTCCTGCCAGCTGGCATGGGTGCACTGATAGAGATCAGGCCCGACCACAGCTGGCACAGGTGTACACCATATATTCCAAAAAGGGCGAAGTTGAAATTCTAGAATGGGAAAAGTTGTTAGGCCGGCTCACGTGGGGGTCAAGGAATTGGTTATAAAGAGGGAGGTGGTGAGCTAAGGGGGAGGGAGGATTATTCAGAGGATTCATCCGCCAGGCTTGGAACTTCGGCCACTGCGGCGGCTTGGGCGAGTGGACCTGAGGTCCCTCGAGTGTCTCCTCCATCCATTTCTTCTTGGTCTCTCGTCATCTGTAATTCTGTTTCTATTTGGGGATATACAAGTAGCCGATCCTCTGTCTCCATCACAACACTATCTCCGTGCAGAGAAACCCGTGAATCTAAACTAAAACTGAAACTTTGAACAAATTAGATGTGATGAGTACAGTAAGATGTTGCTTATAACCCTATCACAGATGTGGTGAAGGCAACATAGACCAGCTACAAACTTAAATTTTAATTATTTGAAATCATGCATTTCTCATATTTAGATCCAGGGACAAGAAGCCTAATTTGAGTACAATAACATGGAATTAATAGAGTTATAAGCAAGAGACAGAACCAGAAAGATCATTAAGACCAACTTGCGCAATAAATATTTTATAGCGGTCAAGTTAAAAATCATGCATTTCTCTCAATTTTGGATGCTCTACACAATAGATATGGCGGTCAAGTTAAAATATTATTTAATTGCATACCGACCATTAAATAACATTGATTACCATTAATAAATATCATGCCGCATAATAATAATTATATAATTCTTATTTTATGGTGTGCGCCAACTTGCGCAATAACAAATATTATATAACGGTCTTGTTAATTAATATTTGTCACCGGACTCGGTCTTGAACCGTTGGAACTCCTCTAGTATTTATTGAACCGAATAAAAATTTTATTCATAAATAAATATTTTATTCATAAATAGATATTTTATTCATAAATAGATATTTTATTCATAAATAGATATTTTATTCATAAATAGATATTTTATTCACAATCTAGCGAATAAATATTTATTAAAATATTCAATAAATAAAATAAATATTTTATTCACAAAACATCGAATAAATATTTATTTAATTTATGCGATCAATATAACTTGAATAAAATTATTACTCGAACTTGAGAATAATATTTATTCCATTAATTAAACTCAAATAGATTTTAATTGAGATCAATGGAAACACTTAGTGTGTGACCCTCTAGAATTATTTCTCATTGGCATTCGGCGAGATTGTCTAAAGTTCAAGATAGCAACGGGCCAAGGCATCCAAGAGAAATAACTAAATGTCGCAACGTCGACAACCACATACGAACGTTCATTGTATAATACAATCTCTTTGTCACAATATCTCATCAAGCAAGTTGCACATTCGTGTCACCAACCTATATACTCGATATGTCTTTCTTTGACTATCTGAAATAAACACGTCGTTACACTATGACCATAAAATTTAATGTGACGATTCTATTCCAATCAAAAGACCGAGATATCAGCTTTCATAAAGATGAAAGGAGCAAATCCTTCCTCGACTTATTCATTAATGACATGTCACTCGTGACACACCCAACGTATCCAACTTTGCCATGAACTGTTATTGTCATGGTTTACGAAATACATCTAAGTACGCGAGTTGTAACATGCATTTATAATAATCTTAAAGTCTAAAGACCATCACACACGCTCGTAGATGGGAATATCCGATGACACCAAAACATGCGGTATTCCTGTCGGCGGGTCTGTTCTCATAATCTCCCGTTTTGGAGATTACAAAGCATGAACTTCATCAAGAGAAGCCTCATCTACTTACGAGTACTCGCACCTGACAATCTATGTACTATGTGTCCCATCATAATACGTTATTCAATCGCAGAACATTATTTGAGAATATCGTGATAACAAATCAAGGTTCTCATCATAACGGGGAACTGCTATGACCTTATCAATACGACGTATGCTCTAGGACATTATTACATTAGAGTCAAGCAGAACAACAAACAAAATGTAAAAGAAGTTTTATTAATATTCAATACATCGAATATAATGTAATCAAAGTACAAACAATTGGTATTAGGACGCCAACTCCAACAATTGCCAACATCCATTTAGCTTTAGCAAACAGGGTCCTATCAAGCATTGCAAATAAAAAAACAACGAAAGAAATTTGGGATAATCTAACAAAACTGTACAATTGCAAGTCAATGCACAACAAAATTTTCCAGAAGAGAATATTATACTCTTCGAGTAACATTGGGCTACAAAATTGGGAATACAGAACGTGCGGAGATTCTTCTCCAAGTCTGCCAGATTCGTATGATCTACTCGTCATTAGCCTCACCAATAATATCATGATGGATGTGTTGGTCATCAGCGACACTGCAACTGCGGTTCTTGAAGAAGAAAGTTAATGTAAGAACACGAAGGAGAGACAGACAACATCGCACCAAGCTGAGGGTTTGTCAATGGAAAGAGGAAAGACGGTGGAGCGTAGTTCTAGTGGGATCCAAAATCAAGGCATGTCCAAATCAAGAAGCAAGTAGAACGTCGCATGTTACAATTGTGACAAGAAGAGACATGTCAAGAACTATTGGAACAAGAAGAGTGGTGGAAAGAACTCAAGAAAATGTGGCGAGTACTTCTAGAAACGGAGACATACTAGTCAGTGAAGCAGTGACGGTTGTTGGAGGTAAACAGCATCTCAACGACAAATAGATAATCGACTCGATAGCAACAGGGCACATGACATCTCAAAGGAAATGGTTTGATCTGTATGAACTTATCCCGAAGGGATTTGAGTGCATTGGGAAAAATCATACCATGAAAATTGTTGGGAGTCGGTGCCATCAAACTGAAGATGCATGATGGTATTGTTAGAATCATCCAAGGAGTACGTCATGTGAACGGCCTGAAGAAAAACATATTGTCTTTGGGGCAATTTGATGTCATGGGGTGCAAGACTCGCACCGAGAAAAGAGTGATGAAGTTGTGAAGGAGGAGTTATGAAGTTGTGAAGGAGGGGTGATGAAGTTGTGAAGGGAATGATTAAAGCGGAGATCTCAAAGAACCTATATGTGCTTATTGGTGAAACGTACAAGAAGACGGAGATAGTTGTCGCATCAACTACCTCAACGAAAGTATTGACAACCTCATGGCATCGGAAGCTTGGTCATATGTCCGAACGTCAATGGTGAGGAGCAAGGAGAACTTGGAGTTGATTTATTCCGACATTTGATAAGCACCGGCTATATCTCTGGGAGGAGCAAGGTACTTTGTATTATTCATTGAAGATTATTCCAAAAGATGTTGAGTGTACTCAATCAAGAGGAAGGCGGATGTTTTTGAAGTCTTCAAAACATTCAAAGAGAGGAAGGAGCTTGAATCTGAAAAGAAGATCAAGTGTTTGAGAACTGACAACGATGGAAAATATACGAGCGATGAGTTTGATATTTGTTGTCAATAAGAACGCTCCAAAAGACAGTTTACGGTGGCATACACTCCTCACCGAAATGAAGTGGCAAAGATGGACAAAACCATGTTGGATATAACAAAGGCGATGTTGAAGACCGCAAGAGTTGCCAAAACGTTCTGGGCGGAAGTGGTGAAGACCGCCTGTTATGTAATCAATCGATCTCCTTCAATGACGATTGATCCGAAGACACTAATGAAAATGCGAACTGATAAACCCGCTGACTATTCTCAATTACATGCTTTTAGAAGCCCCATATATGCATTATTTAACGATCAGGAAAGATTGAAGTTGGATTTGAGATCCAGAAAATGTGTCATCTTTGAATACGCTAATGGTGTGAAGGGGTGTCATTTGTGGGACTTCACTTCCCACAAACTTATCATTAGCAGGGATGTCATATTTGCACAACACAAGGTGCAAATGACGATTGATTGAGATATGAAGAAGAAGAATACAGAAACTACAACAGTCGAGGTGGAGGATGAATCAAAGGAAGAGCATGTTTCCTCGTAGGCATTACCGGAGCATGATGATCAAGTACCAGTTGAGTCTGGACCACGACGATCAACTCGGGAGAAACGAACACCAATATAGCATTCAAACTATGTCACTGAGAGCAATATTGAGCACTACTTATTGAAGGGGGGTGAAAAGTCATCTTCTTTTGTGGAGGCGACTCAGAGTCCAGATATATCCTCGTGGATGTCTGCGATGCAAGAGGAACTTAAAACCCTGCACAAGAACAAGGTTTTGTAAGGGTTGGTGTCCTGAGAACCAACTGTTTTTGTACTTTGATTACATGAATGTTCACTTATTATATATTGTTCATTGTTCTGCATGACTATAATATAATAATGTCCTGGAATATTTGTTGCATTGATAAGGTCATGGCAGATCCCCGCTATGATGAGAACCTTGAAATGCTATAACAATATTCTTAAATAAAATTCTACGGTTGTATGACATACTATGATAGGACACATAGTATACAGACTGTCATGTGCGAGTACTCGTGATAAGACAACTCTCTCTCATGGAGTTCGCACTTGGTAATCTCCAAGATGGGAGATTATGAGAACAGACCCGCCAATAGCAATTTCGTATGTCTTGGTGTCATCGGACATTGCTATCTACGAGCGTGTGTAATGGTCCTTAGACTGAAAGATTATCATTAACTCATGTCATGACTCGCGCACTTAGATTTACTGACGAAAACCGTCACACAGACAGTTGGCGGGAAGTAGGGTACGTTGGGTGCGTCACGAGTGACATGTTGTTAATGGATCAGTCGAGGAAGGATTTGTCCCTTCCATTTATGGAAGTTGATATCTCGGCCCTTTGATTGAAATAGAGTTGTCGCATTAAATTCCATGGCCATGGTATAAACGACGAGTTTATTTCAGGAAGTCAAAGAACGACGGATCAAGCATATAGGTTTATGACACTGCCATGAAACCTGCTTGATGAGATATCGAGACAAAGGGATTAAATTACACAGTAAGCGCTCGTATGAGGTGATACGTCAATGCGGCGTCAACTTCTTTCTCTTGGGTGTCTTGACCCGTTGCTAGACAGTAATCTTGGACTTTAGGCAAGTCCGCCTAATGTCAACGAGAAAGAGACCTAGAGGGTCACACACTAAGTGTATTCAAGTATCTCAAGTAGAATAAAGATTATTCTCGTACGTGGTTTAATAATTATTCAAGGAAGCCTAAATCGTTTTAATGATGGAGGAAGAAGGAAATGAAAAACAAGATATACACGCCGTGTATTAAAGATTACACGCCGTGTAGTTTTTTCATGGAAAACAAGTACACACCGTGTATTAATAATTACACGCCGTGTAGTTTTCTTTATGGAAAGGAAGTGAATAAATGAAAACAAGATATACACGCTGTGTACATTGAATGTACACGCCGTGTAGTTTTCAATGAAAAACAAATACACGCCGTGTATTTATTAATACACGCCGTGTAGTTTTTCCAGTCGGGATTTTGATGATATAATATTGTTTTAAATGATATTTATTATAATCAGTGTGGGCGCATGTCAAGGTTTCTCCACGCTAGCACCCGAAGACTCCTTTGGCAACGTCCCGAGATACGAGGTACATGTGTGGATCACCGCTAGAGGAAGTCTACACTTGGCTTCTGCGACGCAACGACGAATCACATCGAAACGTGATCAAGAACATCAACGAAGAAAAGAACACCCAAAAGGTATTTCTTTTCAATTGATTAAATTAATTATAATCAACCTGTAACGATCCTACTTTGTGGTTCCGGGACTTTCCTTTTCTTTGTCTATTTCTATGATTCGATCCGTGGAGACTGGCGTTTATCGTCGTATTGATCCCGGATTGATTATTGTTAATGACAAAAAGCAAAGTGGGCAGATCCACCCACGCGCTTCCGCTGCGCCCGGAACCTTCAAATGGAGAGATCTTGTTTCATTACCTCATAGGATAAAGGCTATCGGCAACAAACGAATCTTTAAGATCAAGCGGGATGGAAAAATCAGGTGGAAAGATATCCTGCGAGACTAGTGATCAAAGGATATACTCTAAAGAAATGTAATGATTTTGTTAAATAATAAAAGGGGTGAACCCAATACCCAAGATACCCAAGATACCTCTCTAAAAGACACTTCATCACTCCCCCTCAAGTTGGACATACTCAGCTTGATGACAAAACAAGACAAAACAAAAGAAATCATTCGTGATCGCAGCTCCCCTTGAAATAAAAAATGATGGAGGATGCGCCGAATTACATCGGTGGCGCGGCAAGTTGTCGAGGCGCAGAAGAAGAACCGCGCAGGTGAGGCCAATAGACGGAGAGCCAAGAAAGTCGCACTAGCGGGGCTGGTCGATGAGGCGTCAGGAAAGCCGCACAGGTTGACTGGTCAACGGGACGCAGGGAATGTCGCAATGGCGGAGCCGGTCGTCGGGAAAGCCGAAGGCGGGGCCGAATGATGAGGGTCGCCGGAAAAAACGCACAGGAGGTGCTAGTTATGGGAGGAGGGCAGCGCCAATAGGGGCGGTGGCCGCTCAGGAGGGGTGCTGCAATCGGCCTAGGGATGGCAGCAGATCAGGATCGCGTGCCTTCATCGCACATCTTCATCGACACAGAGGTGTCACGCAAGGGGTCGTCGGGCTGGGTAGGGAGGAGACGAGCCGGACGGGGGTGTCGCACAGGAGGGGGGGCACCACGTTGGGAGAAGCTGAAGGAGGCACCGGCAGGGAGGGCCGTCAGGGGTTGCACACCTACTCGGAAGGAATCGGCGTGCTGGAGATGGCCTCGCACAGAAGAGGCACAGGAGAGAGGGTCGTCGTCGGGGAGGAAGAGCGTTGGAGGGCCGCTGGCAGAAAAGCCGCAGGCGGGAGCCGTCGCACGCAGACGGAGGGGGTCGCCTGGTTCTGTCGCGCGCAGGGAGGGTTCCGCCGGGAGGGAGCCGCCAAGAGGGAGTCGCCGGGAGGGAGGAACTGCGCTAGAGGGCCACGGGCGAAGCGCAGCAGATGGAAGGCGCCGGCAACGGGAGGTTGCCTTGGAGGAGCAATAGAGGGGGGCAACCGACACATACAACTGGGAGTTGCTGCCCCCAACGGGGAGGAACGCTAAGAAAACCTAGGGCGAGAGAAAAATGGGAGGGATCGGGTTAAAAAACTCTCTCTAATACCATGTTAAATGATAAGAGAGGTGAACCTGATACCCAAGATGTCTCTCTAAAGGAGGATTTGAGGTTATTTTATAATGAATAATAAAGACCACATAAGGCCACAAGTCCGATGTGGGACGCAGACTCCCAACAGATTTCAACAAAATATTTTCTCTTGTTAGACTGACGACTATTCATGATAGTTTTGGCGATGTGTGCTACATAGAGTTTATATCCAGAGCAGCTAGATGTGAAGACAGTTTTTCACCATGGTGATCTTGATAAAGAAATCTATATGCTTCAACCGGAAGGTTTTGCAGAAGTCAAAAAGAACTTGGTTTGCAGGTTCAACAAATCTTTATACGGTCTTAAGCAGGCGTCAAGATGTTGGTGCAAGAGATTTGATTCCTATATTATGGATCTAGAATACAGCAAACTTCATTTAGATCTTTGTGCATATTTCAGGTGTTCGGAAGGTAATGATTTTATCATTCTTCTGTTGTATGCGGATGACATCTTGATGAAAGCCCCAACAATGATCAAATCCAGGAGACAAAGGCACAATTGACTGTGGAGTTTTATATGAAGAACTTGGGACCATCAGACAAAATTCTTGAGATGCAGATTTACCAAGCTCGAGCTCAAGTACTGAGATACTCGGCCCGACTCGACTCGATTACACCCCAAGTGAGAGCAGTCAGTTGGTACATAGTGAATCCAAAATGGGAGTTGATAGGTGCGAGAGAGAGAGAGAAACATAGGAATTCTCTTTCACCCGTTTGGATTGCAGTGTTTTGGCAATGAAGAAAGAGATTGATAGAAGTAGAATATGGTAAGGAAAGAGATGAATCCCTAGATGACGCCGCTCCCAAGTTCGTGGCCTAACCCACCGAGCTGTCAGGCAACACTCCAGCAAATACCTTCATAACCCTCCCAACAGTACCCCTCCCCCATTTATTACTTCTACCAATTCCCCAACCACTATATTCTACAATTACAAGACTACCCCTAACAAGTAACAACCCAACACCCCAACCTACTCCCTAACACATCAGCAAAGCAAACCAACCCACCAGCCCCCTTACAGCTGCCAGGCAACACTCCAGCAAATACCTTCGTAACCCTAACAACAGTACCCCTCCCCCATTTATTACTTCTACCAATTCCCCAACCACTATATTCTACAATTACAAGACTACCCCTAACAAGTAACAACCCAACACCCCAACCTACTCCCTAACACATCAGCAAAGCAAACCAACCCACCATCCCCCTTACAGCTTGGCTTCCCACTTTCGCACTCTACACCCGCACGCCTGGATTACAATCTTGCCCCTAGCAGTTTATTAGATCTTTACCAAATGTAGGTTCCTATCAATTATACCCCTTAAAAACCACTTTGTCCTCAAGATGATTTATCTGGTGGCTTTGGCGGTAGCCTTGGCAGACTATCAACTTGTTAAGTGGCAATGTAAACCCCCGAACATTGTTGCCACCCAAGCAGCGGGGTTATATCACAAAAACCTCCATCCTATGTTGCTCACGTACCTATGACAACTCATATCTTTTATACATGTTAATTAATGATTTATTACATAAAGATACACTAAATACAATCTCAAAAGATCGTGAGGCCTAGTGTCGTTGGGTAATTAGATACATAGCACAATAACTTGAAACATGAGTACAAGAACATTGTTTCCAAAACATGTCCATATATTCCATCGATCTTCTAATACTGCACGAAATAAACTGAGGACGTACATAAGAAAGGGATGAGCTATAAAACCTAGTAAAAGATAATGAAAGCATAACATAATGAAAGTAATACATATGAGTCAAGAGGCATATCAAGATAACATAAAAGGGGTGAGAATCATAAACATAAACATCGATGCATGATATAAGATGATAACATCAAAGCAACATAAGAATGTGGCAATATAATAAAACATAACATCATAAACATAAGTCAAGCCTAACCGCCGAGACATCATAACACAGTGTGTTTAGGCTAACCGTTTGTGCACCATACAAGATAAAAACATTATCCAATGCATTGGAGAACTATATAATTTTAGGCTCACTCGTCACATCCATATTATGTACATGCATTTGTGTGCCACATAGATCATACAACATAAAAACGTCTTTAAGCACTTTTAATCTCACGATTAAGGAGTGTGGGTTGCATACATAGAAGTCCCCAATCAATAAAGAATAGATACATCTAAGTGCATACCCTTTAGTGGAAATGAGGATGGGTATTCACAACATAATGTTTGGATGGAAAATCGCAAGAAAATCGCAAGAAAATCGCAAGATAATTTCAGCAGCATAACGAATATACATAAAGATTCATGGAAGGGTTTAATAAGAGTGAAAGGCAGACTCTCTTTACTTGAACATTGTAAGGACAATAAAGGGAAAGGAAGACTCTCTTTACTTGAACATTATAAGGACAATAAAGGGATGTGTAAAAAAATGTCTAACATGAACAGTTGGAAATCAAAAGGCATAATACAAAGAAAGTGTTTGAATAAAGAAGAGAGAATTTTTTACCGTGAGAGGACACTTCTAAAAGTTTAAGAGGAACTTCTTAAGAGTTTAGAAACACCTTGGGGGGCTTTAGAGAGGGAGAGGGGGGGAGGAACTTCGTGTTCAATGGGTTCTGAGTGAAGAGTGAGAGGTTGGGTGGGTATTTATAGCAAAACAAAGGGAAATTCTTTATTAATTTCTAAACTTAGGTTTTGAACTCTATATAATAAAATAATCAAAACCACAAACATTATCATGGTTTTTTCCCATGGCTTCTACTGAAAAGGAGTGGTTTTCAATATTTTATAAGGCCAAGAACCGAACATATTAAAATAATATCATTGGTGATGTGGAATTGAATCATGTTCATAAAGAATTTATTTTAAAACCTTAAAATATAATATAGGTTTTGAAAGATTCATTAAAGTTTTATAAAATTAATTAAATAACTTCAAAAACGCATTATTTTAAAGAAGAAATCTATTTTTGGTCATGGATGCCCATTAGAGTGTTTATTACATCACTTCTGGGCTACAATGATGTCATAATGGATAACCTGGGATCCTATCCGGAACATTGGAACACAGTGAAGAGGGTCCTAAGATACATCAAAGAAGCCTTGTATGTTGCATTATGTTATGGAGGATCAAATTTCACTATCAAAGACTATATCGATTCAGATTTTGCTGGTGATTCGAACAGATGGAAATCCACTATTGGTTACGTGTTTACTCTTGCAGAAACTATAAGCTGGATTTCAAAGTTACAGTCAGTTGTCACTTTATCCACGATTGAGGCAAAGTACATAGAAGCTACACAGACTTGCAAAGAGGCAGTTTGGATGAGAACATTGTTGGAGGAGTACGAGCGCATAAAGGAGCAGATTCCATTGTAGCGGCTTACACATTGCAAGAAATCCATCTTTTCGTTCCAGTACAAAGCACATTGGGATACAATATCGCTTTGTTCGAGATGTAGTGGAGGAAGTGTGAACATGCAGAAAA
The DNA here is from genome assembly GCA_963277665.1 of Viscum album. Lineage (NCBI taxonomy): Eukaryota > Viridiplantae > Streptophyta > Magnoliopsida > Santalales > Viscaceae > Viscum > Viscum album. Next base: position 2,086,218,287 of record OY728140.1, on the reverse strand, counting down.
TTCATACTAAATAAAATTTGGTAGATTTTCTGACGAGGACGATTGACACTAATAAATTCAGATGATGCAGATCCTCGAACAACCTTCCAGAGCCGTGAGTAACATGTTTGACAGATAGAAAATATGTGTTGGGATGTTATTGGTTCTCAGTCAATCTCCAAGTGGGAGATATGTCAGCAGCAGCCCATATGGGTGAAGATTCCAGGTTCCCCTTTTATTTTTTCCATGGGTTAGCACCCGCCCCACCCCTCTTGTCGAAGGGGGCATGCAAGGGTTGGTGTGGTGGGTGGCCATACCCCCCCCCAAACCAGCCAACAAAAGAGAAGCAGAGACGGGTGCACAAGCCTGTAAAAGGAGGCTCTCCCCAACTCATTTTCATCATCGCAATCAAGCACCAACTCAATCATTAGCTTCTCCCTTCAATATTTGTGTGGTATTTGTGAGGTAATTTTTTCATTATTCAATAGAGAATAATTCGAGCCTAATCTCCTTGTAGAGGTAGTATACCCGCATTTTTACCCATGGTTTTTTACCACTCTTCATTTTAGGTTTTTTGCACGTATCCGGTGTTTTTTTTTTCCCCAAATTTTCGCACTTCATTTTATCTCAATATCATCACCCTACCCGTGGTTCAATCAATTTTCAGTCCCAAACGGTTACTTGGGCGAACAGGACAGGGATCTTGAAAATCTAAAGAAGCAGAAGAACGAGGTAAAAAGCAAAAGAAGCGGGAAAACGAGGTACGAGTACGTTGACAACAATAGCACCCCAGTCGCGAAGGAAGTCAGCAGGAGCCGGTCGAGGGCGCACGAGGCATCTCACTTCATATCCCTCGTCGAGCGCCCGCCTCACCACCTGCCTTCCCAGAGTCCCCGTGGCGCCCACCACCAGTATGCTCGTAGCTCTAACCGGCGTCCCCGGTGCCAGGTTCGGCGCCGCCGTGGCCAGCTGTGCCGTGCAGGTTACCGACGCCCGCCTCACGACGCACCTGCCTGGCATATAATGCGTCAACACAACGTTCAAAAACATAAAACCCCAAAAACCCGTCGCCCAGTGATAGATGGCAGTACCTGGAGACGACGGGGAGGAAATGGGGAAACATGATAAGGCGCGCCACCATGAGAGTGCATCGGAGCAAGAAAGGAGTGTTCCGGTGCGAAGAGGATCGCGAAGAGCCTGGGAGGTGGCTAGCTGAGTTGGGGGTATCGACGCCATGGGCCTCTCGACCCCTGCTCGACCAGAGTGCCGAACGAGAGACTGGAGTGTGGGGAGGTACGAAATCTCGCGGAAGGATGGGATATGGGCTAAAAACGCGCCACGTCATCCTCGGGAGACGATTAGCATGCTCGGTTTGGATTTGTGCTTGACAACTCGTATTTTGGAGTTTATATGTATATATATATACGTTTTATTAAAAAAATAGTTATTTAAATAATATTGGGTTAAAAATAATTTGATTTCTAACGCTGAAATGCGTCATCAGATTTTGAAAACCCAAAAACGGCAAGATCGATAACGCCTTCACATAAAACTTTTAAAAAAACAATTAAAATTTTAAAAATATATATATTTGTATATTTTGATATATATATTGTGTTTATTTTATTTTATTTAGAATTATGTCTATTAATATTTAAAAGTAATAATGTTATGTTTTTAAGTAATAAATTTTGTGACATCACCACTACAGATATGCCCTTTAACATCGTGTAAAAAGGTCTTTAACATCACTAAAAAAATGTTGATGTGCTCAATATCGTTTAAGGAGGTTCCCTTTATCAGCGATAGAAATAACACTGATAAAGGCTCAGCCTGTTGCGGTGTGTTGTTTGTATAATATCACACCCAGCAAAAACATGTAACATGTGTATACAAAATTTATAATTTAATTGAAATAAATTTAACATCATGAATACGAAAAAAAAACACTACTATATACATTCCAAGCAGTGTTGTGTAATTATATATACAGCTATCCACAAACATTTAAAGACATTAATGTTCCATCTTTTGGCACTCGCGATCCCCTTTTAAAAAAGTTCGTCCATGGTATCGGTTGCTAAACAAATCACCTCAGCCCCAACAAAAGAATCCACCTATATAAAAAAAAACAAATATTATGTTAGTGATACTATAAAAAAATAAATTAAACATTAATATGAAAGAATACATTAATAAAATGTCAATTTTAAACAAAGACATGTTTGGAGTTATACCGATCACACCGTGTGTTGTATTGAAATGGGGTGGATTTCTACATGTCACAAAATGAGTTATGAATCGTTTTTCTAATGTATCAAAATAATATGAACGTGTCTGTTCAGTTTTCAATATGTCACTTATTCTTTTTACTAAAATTAATGCCAATTTTAAACAAAGGCACATCTGGAGTTATATCGGTCACACCGTGCGGCAAATTGAGGTGTAGATGATTCGTACGCATCACAAATTATTTACAGATCGTTGTTCTAAAGTATTAAAATAATCTGAATGTGTTTGCTCGATTTTCAGTATGTCGTTTGTGTTTTTTACTAAAATGTCATTTTCAAATTGGAAACACACATTTTGAGTCATACCAGTCACATCGTGTGTCGGTTTGACGCGAGACTGCTTCCTATGGATCAAAAATGACTTATGAATCGTTGTCCTAAATTATCAAGACAATCAGAGCGTGTCTTCTTGGTTTTCAGTGAATGACGCATATTTTGAACTAAAATGTCAATTTTAAACTAATAACGGACACTTTGAGTCATACTGGTCATATCGTGCATCGGATTGAGGTGTGGTTAATTCCTACACATAAAAAATGACTCACAAACCATTGTCCTAAAGTATCAAATTAATCCGAATGCGTTTACCTAGTTTTCAGTATGTCACTTATTCTTTTTACTAAAATTAATGTCAATTTTAAATAAAAAAACACAGTTGAAGTTATACTGGTCATACCGTGCATCAGACTAGGGTGGGGTTGATTTCTACACATCACAAATGACTTATGGATCGTTATTCTAAATTATCAAAATAATTCAAATATGTTTGCTTGGTTTTTAGTATGCCACTTGTTCTTTTTACTGAAATTAATGTCAATTTTAAATAAAAAAGAGACATTTTGGGTTATATCGGTCACACCGTGTATCATACTGAGGCGGGGTTAATTCTTACACGTCAAAAATGACTTATGGATCATTTTCCTAAAGTATCAAAATAATCTGAATGCGTTTGATTGATTTTCAGTATGTCACTTGTTCTTTTTACTAAAATTAATGTCAATTTAAAAAAAAGACATACTTGGAGTCATATCGGTCACGCTATGCATGAGGTTGAGGTGGGGTTGATTCCTACATGTTAGAAATGACTTATGAATCATTTTTCTAAAGTATCAAAACAATATGAATGCGTTTTCTCGGTTTTCAGTATGTCACTTGTGTTTTTTACTAAAATTAATGTCAATTTTAGATAAATAGACACACTTGGAATTATGCAGGTCACACCGTGCGTCATATTGAGGTGAGGTTGATTCTTACACATCAAAAATGACTTATGAATTGTTGTTTTAAAGTATCAGAACAATCTGAATGTGTTTGTTTGGTTTTGAGTATGTCACTTGTATTTTTTTATTAAAATGTCATTTGAAACTGGAAACATGCACTTTGAACCATACCAGTTATATCATGTGCTGGTTTGACGTGAGACTAATTCCTACATGTCACAAATGATTTATGAATTTTTATCCTAAATTATCAAGATAATTCGAGTGTGTTTTCCCGGTTTTCAGTGAGTGACACTTTTTAAACTAAAATGTCAATTTTAAACTGATAATGGACACTTTGAGTCATACCAAGCACATCGTGTATCAGACTGAGGTAAGACTAATTCCTACATGTCACAAATGACTTATGGATCATTCTCCTAAAGTATCAAAACAATTTGAATGTGTTTACTCAGTTTTGAGTATGTCAGTTTTCTTTTTTACTAAAATTAATGTCAACTTTAAATAAAAAGGTGCACTTGAAGTCATACCAGTCACACCGTGCATTAGATTGAGGTGATGTTGATTCATACACATCTCAAATGACTTATTGACCATTTTCCTAAAGTATTAAAACAATCTAAATGTATTTTCTCCATTCTGAGTATGTCACTTATCTTTTTTACTAAAATGTCATTTTAAACTGGAAACATGCACTTTGAGTCACACCGATCACATCATGTGTCAATTTGATATGAGACTAATTCTTACACGTCAAAAATGACTTATGAATCATTGTTCTAAATTATCAAGATAACCTGAGTGTGTTTTTTCAGTTTTCAGTGAGTGACACTTTTTAAACTAAAATGTCAATTTTAAACTGATAAGAGACATTTTGAGTCATACCAGACACATCATGTATCTGATTGAGGTGAGACCAATTCCTACACATCACAGATTAATTATAGATCGTTGTACTAAAATATCAAAATGATCTGAATATGTTTGCTTGGTTTTGAGTATGTTAGTTGTCTTTTTTACTAAAATCAATGTCAACTCTAGATAAAAAGATGCGCTTTGAGTCATACCAGTCACGCTGTGTGTCAGATTGAGGTGTGAGTGATTCCTACACATCTCAAATAACTCAAAGATTATTTTACTAAAGTATAAAAACAATTCAAATGTGTTTTCTCGATTTTGAGTATGTCACTTGTCTTTTTTATTAAAATGTTACTTTAAATTAGAAACACGCACTTTGAGTCATACCAGTCACATCGTGTGTCGTTTTGATGTGAGACCGATTCCTACACATCACAAATGACTTGTGAATCATTATCCTAAATTATCAATAAAATTCGATCATTTTTTCTCAATTTTTAGTGAGTGTCACTTTTAAAACTAAAATGTCAATTTTAAACCGATAAGAGACACTTTAAGTCACACCGAGCACATCCTGTATCAGATTGAGGCGCGACTAATTCTTACATATCACAGATGAATTATTGTTGTAATAAAGTATCAAAATAATTTGAATGTGTTTTCTTGGTTTTGAGCATGTCAGTTGTCTTTTTAACTAAAATTAATGTCAATTTTAAATATAAAGAAGCACTTGGAGTCATATCGATCACACCATGTGTGTAGATTGAGGTGTGATTGATTCTTACACATCCCAAAGTCTAAAAAAAGTCACAACTTCCAATGTTACTACACTTTCCAATAGCTTTATTTATCAAATTGTCAATGCTGCATATTGAGTCGATGTTTTTAGCTGAAAAACTTTTTTCAGCTAAACACATCGACTTAATATGAAATGTTGTAGTTCGATAAAGAAATCTAATGTAAAGTTTGGTAACATTGGAAGAAAGGAACATGTTATCTCTTTTGTGGCTTGTTGCAGATAGTTGAAAGCAAAATATGACTCCCCAAAAGATCTGTGAAAAAACTAAATAAGTATTAGATAAAAATGACAAGAAAATTAACTTACAAATAATAGATAAAATGATGACAAAATTAATTAAATAAGTAGTACGAACTCGCCTTTTCTTTATGGTTATATACATTCTTAACCCATTTCCTTGTTACCATTGTCTCATTTGTAGTCTCGAATGAGCATGAACAACTTCGAAAAAACCACCTCAACTTGAACAAAAGTCCACCTATATAAGAAAAAATTCTTATGTGAGTAATATTAAACAAATTTAAATTAAAAATAAATACGAAACAATACATTAATTATATGGACAATTATTTTACTGTAAAAACATCAAGATCACCTCTGTAATTGAGAAGAGGTAGGGTCGTTGCTCTTCCTGTAAAGGAAGTAGATGAAACTTGAAGGAAAGTGATAAATTCCAACATTGTAGGGGTGAAAAGGTTTTGAGGGAGAAGAAATTTGTGTAAGTTTTGGTGTAGAAAGGCATGAAACATGGGAAAAAATATTCTAAAATAAATGAACCCTATAAGGAATAATGAAAATTATATCAAAGTTTCATAATATAATTTTTCGATAAAATAGAGAAAGTATATCGTAACATTACCTTTACATCTTCCCAAAGGGTTTCATTCATTATAGTATGTTCTTCCGCAGGATTGGTAATATCATCATGTGAAAAAGACATTGTTTGCATGAGTAGTCAAGCATTTAATTTATATTATTTCAATGCCATAGAGAACATATAATATTATGAGGAAAAATCATAGTATATTAAAAAACACTTTTACCTTCTCATTGAACTCTCGATTGTATCCTCGAAGTCCAACCTCTTATGAGCATGAGTAACTTCGAACAAAACACCCCAACTCAAACAAAGGAATCCACCTGTATAAGAAAATAATTCTTATGTGAGTAATACTAAAATAAATAAATTAAACATAAATATAAAACAATCCATTATTTTTATGTAAGTCACATCTTCATGATATATGTGTACATTCTTCCATCAGGTATATTGATAATTTGTTTCTAAACAAATCTATGTTGTCTTGTGAATACCAGAATTTTCAATAGTCATAGTAGTACTGGAAAAATATAAATACACAGAGGATTAACAAATATTTTAAATGAAATAGTAATTATCTTCGAAAATACCTCTTTGGGGATGCTAGTTTTTTTATGGAATATGATATCTCTCATAAATTTACAAATATAATAACCAAAATCTTTTTCATTTGTTTGTTTCAAACACCGCAGAAACATTGAGAAAAATAAGTAATTTGTTTTGATATATGTTTGGATAGTGAAATCTTATTATATATACCCTGATACATGTCTACTTGTAGAACTTTTTAGGCTTCTTGTGCGCATGGGTTGTCCTCATGCCATGATTTTCATGATATTTATACACTGCCCTATCGTAATGGAATTCTCATTAAAATATAATATAAAATATACAACTTGAAGTTTAGTTCTAAAATTTTGTATTAGTGTATTAGAAATTGACAAACATCATCATGTGTGGTCGGTTTTTTGGGTATCCATGCAGTGAATCCAGGAAATAAATATTTAAAGTAACCAAATTGACTGCAATGAGCACCCAATGTTGTCTAAAAACATAAAAAGGAATAAGTAATAAAAGAAATGAAAATATATTTGATATGATTAAATTGTAGAGTTTTACCCTTGTAATGTTGGTATTAAGAAGAGTTTGTAATGTTGGTATTAAGAAGAGTTTGTCATCTGTAAGTTTGTTTTCAAACGATTTGGCCAGTTTTTCCAATATTTCATTCATTTTTTTAAATCTTTATTTTTCACTATGTAGAAATGACATGAGGAATAATGAGTCAAAATTTATGTTCATGGGGTAGTCCCTTTAATTGGTTTTGATATATACACCTACAAAAAATATGAAATGTATTTAGTATAATTAACACAGTATATCAGCTTTTGAAAAAACAAATCATGAAAACATATCTGTTGTATACATTTACAACTGATCCTCCTAGCCATTCATAGTTGAGGATTTTATTTACATTCTCAAGATAAATGAAATCTATAACGTCCTCTTGATACATTTGTTCTTCAAAATCAATTATGTTATTATTACTAATTTTTAACTTTGTATCTGCATGAAACTTTAATGTTAGTAAATGCAGACATTGAACGAGTGCTGTAAAGGTTATTTCAGAAGATCTTTTCAATTGGTTGGTTGATACTTTAGATGGTTTTGATTTGACCTTTCATTTCACCCCCTTCCCTTTATCTGTATGTAATAACATTAATCGGTTCAGACCTTTTTTCATTAATTGTTAAAGGTTTAGCATGAAAAATAAATTGAAAATAAATACCTCCTTGTCGACATGTATTTTTACAAGATCTGATGGCCATTCTATGAATTTTCCAATAGCTTGGTCGACCGTATGAATGTCTACATCATCAAGTGGAATAGGTAGCTCGATGCTCGGCTCATGCGCTATGGTAATCCCCACTCTCACATGACCTGTTGGAAGCGGTCTATTGTGTAGACTGTCATCTTGGATATTGAACACGATAGCCCTCACAACAAGGTGATGAGTGAGTGTCGATAGATATAAATCATAGTCATTTTCACCTTGTAGAATATCATTACAATAAAGGTATCAATGTAATGACCTGAACTTTTGAATAATATTTGTTTCCTGAATTTGTGTGTTATTTTATTTTGTACACAACAAAACTATATCCTTTTATTAATGAAGTGAGTATAATTAAAATAAAACCACTGGGTTTTGACTGTTATATGACCATTGGTCAATATGACCATTGGTCAATATAACCATTGGAAACTATACTCTTAACGTTATGATTATTGTTTATAAATACAAATGATCATGGTTAATTAATACAGAAATAAGATTCGATGACCTCATTCAGTAGACTCGGGCCATACGAAGCCCATATGTTAGAGCTTGGGAAGGAGGTAGCATCACTGGACTTTGCTCTGGACCAAGCCCAAGCTGAACTCCAACATGTTAAGCTTGAACAGAATCGCTTATGGGAGAAGTTAAAGATGATAGAAATCACCACTCGAGCAATGTTGTCCTAGCCGCCCCAAGATTCTATCACCATAGCACACCTTACACTTAGGTCCTATGCAGGTGTTATAAGGGGCTATGTAACAAGGCCTTAGTTACTTTTTGTAAATTCTTTTGTATAAATAAAATTGTCATTTCTTATTATGGTGAAATTTGTGAATTTCAAATGTTAAGATAAATATAGGATGAATTTATAGAAGTTCTATATTATTGATGAATATTGGAAAAAAAGTATTTTAAAATATTTTTTATACTTTAAATAATTAATAATGTGAAATGATTTTCAAAAAATGATCTTCTACAGTTGTGATTAGTAAGAAATTTATATTTTAATAAGATCAACTTAATTTTTGGTGAATAGTAAATTATGAATAGTAATGTGACCAATGGAATAGTGACCTCACTTATGAAAGTATAAATATAATTTAGGCATCTTGATTGGTAATGTGATATAATAGCATAAGTAAATAACTATTTCAGAAATTATTAGTTGAGTATTAGTATTTTTTGGGTAAATAGCATTTTTACTTAAAAATTAAATATCTCATAATTAGAAAATTATTTTTATAAAATGGAGTTTATTTTTGATTTAAGATCATCGATACTAGGTTAGGGTGAATTTATGATATTTTTATAAAATGTTTTGTTTTTCAGCGAATAGTAAAAATACAGTTTTGAGTTTCAGTGTGTTTAATGACATCATTGATGATGTAATAATGATGTAATAATTCTAGTCAACTTGTGTACAATAAGATATGTTATGAAGTGTCCCAATTGTCCAATAACATGGGAAAATACCATGGGAAAGCCCATGGTTTTGCAAATACCACTAATGAGGTGTCCCTTGGAAATTAATAAAATATTCCCTCACTTTTTCTATAAATACCAACTCATTCCTTCATTACTTTCATTTTAAATTCCTATTAAATGAATATCTGGTCTTTTTACCTCCCAAGGAGTCCTCCCAAGGTTCCCTCAATCCCCACAAGATCCCAAACTTTGAGTTTTTGAAGTTACTCTTCAAGGTAAGAGAACCTTTCACCCTCCTCTTTAGTCAAGACTCCTTTATATAATGTCTTCTAGTTTCCATTTTATTATGTTAGGGTATGTTATTATATATTATTATTAATTTATATTTTATTTCCAAACTATGAGAGACCCTTTCCACTCTCATCAACTGATTTTTTTGAATTTTAAGCGACGTCGTTAGGCTGTTAAATTTTCGTAAGGGAATTTTCAATTTCTCTTTTTTTCCATTCAAGTTCTCTTTTATGTGGTATAAATTTCAAGTTTTCATAACATGTTATTATTTACATATTATTCTGTCCCCATACTATATTATGAGTCATTTATGTATGGTATACCCTTGTCTCCTCTCTTTTTAATGTTTTCTAAAACCATGTTTTATAGTCGTTATGCTGCAGAATTTTCGTATCAAAATCTCTCTTTTTTCTCTCAAAAAATTCTCTTATTTTATTTATGTTAGTACCAAAAACTATTTTATTTCTAGGGGTATTCATCAATACATAAAAATGATATATTTTATTCTATAATTTACATACATAAAACCCTCATTCCCTTTCTATGGGTTATAAATGAGACAATGATCTTGTTTTAAGCACTTTTTAAAACTTCACGATCTTGATATGAAACCCATTTATTTTATTCTATTTAGGTTATTTATGAAATGTTTAATTATGATCTATATTGATCACATGGAAATAAATACATTTTAAGGGTGCACCCTTGTAGCGCTCCAATGTATTGGGTAAAAAAAATAATCTATAGAGATGACAAGTTTTATGATACCTTGGTGAATAACCTTGGTAATTTTTATGACACCTTGGGGTTGGACCTTGGTGATATGATTATGAATGTATAAATTATATGTTTTAGCCATATTTTAAAGTTATGTTTCAAGTTATTATTATTATGATATACCTCTTCATTATATATTTATGATATTCCCCATGTTCTTATTGATATCTCTCAAGTTCACATGTAAACTATTTCACTTGTTTTCCTTACTAGGAATTCTGCTCATCCTTTTCTTTGATGTATGTCTATAGGTTATGAGATGCAGTAATTATACTTAGTATGAACCTATGATGAATCCTTAAAAGTGGATTAGAATAATGTTTTATGTTTTTATGTATTATGTTTCTGATTTCCAAGACACTAGACCTTAAAGATCCTATGTTTGTAAAATGTAATGAAAAGTTATGTAATAAAAAGGCAGGATGCCATAATTAGTATTTTTTTATTCACATTTCATAGAAAAAATTATTAGAATATTTCTTACCTAAACCAAGAAAACTCTTTGAGGGGAATTACTCGCCTTAAAGCTAGTGGGGGTGGGGTGGGGCAGGATCTTCACATAATGGTTGTTCTTGAGTTTTTATTCTTTTTTCTCCCCCCATAATAGTTGCTAGAAACTCATTATTCCAATGAAATTTTTATTCAAGGGAAGATAATCTTGCTTTAATATCTTCAATTTATTTATCTTTATCCCCCTGTTTTTTTTATCTCAAAATATGTTCAGGGTGTCACCCCAAAACTCGTACCTTTAATGCGACCATACTGTTCTGGTTGCTTTAAGGCCACTGATAGTAGGTGTTCATCTGATACAGGTGTTGATGATTCCAGTGTCCAAGTCAGATAAAAAATATAGTAAAATAAGTAATCATTATTATTTAATAGCGATTTAAAGTGATTTTTTATTATTTCATACTTACACATGTTTCCCACACTTTTTGTGTGTTTTTATCTATTAGTATCCCATACTTATTTACACGTGACTCCTTTAATAGAACATAACATGGGATAGAAGTGGGGTTGGATTTGGATTCATCAATCTACATATAAATAGAGGAACATAATTATGTTGTTGTTTTATGTCATATAAATTTATTACAATATATTTAAAATACTTACCATTTTTTTCAATTGAATCATACCTCATCCTTACTTTATAGTAAAGGTATGTTGGCTTTGCTGCCCGTTCCTTATTTCCATTACTCAATTGTTGTTTTATAAATAGAAAATTCTTAATCAAAGTTATGAATACACATATTGTCAAACAATGTATTACCAGCCATAATGTACCTGAACAAATATCTCTACATGATGAATAGTAAACACATCCCACACTTATTGGCTTATCAGGTGTTCATACATAAGCGGTAGGTGAAAGTTTATTTTCCCTTCAATATCTTTAAGATGAAATCTCATTAGAATTGTGAAAAAGCCTTTGTGAATCCTTCCAGAAAGCATTAATACATATTTCTTATTGAAGTCATCTACTATAAATACACTCTACAAGGGATGATGAAGAGTAAGTCAGTGTTTCATTATTTTATTTTTTAGTAAAATAAAGGATATCATGATGTTACCATAATATCTTCCCAAATCAATGCCTTAAGAGTGGGCACAACATGGTGCCACAAATTTACATAAATTGGCACGCATTACCGAGTGATGAGCCCAATGTAACTACTGAACATGGCCTTGTTGGGGTTAACATGCTGGCCGCACACATTCCACCCGACCTCAAATTTGATGCCTTTACTTTTTGCCTTAATAATTTTTTCTAACACCGTCACACTAGGATGCTCCTTTTTTTCTGTAGCATTAGATCTTCATCGCCTACCATTTCATCATATTCAACATCATTAATGAGTTGTTCCTCTAGATTGATAACATCATCATGCACAGAAGGTCATTGTTCCTTTGCACTAGGATTAACAATAGGTTGAGAAACCTATAGTTTCTCAGAATTGGGAGTATCAACACATGTGGACGTCATTATTTGTAGAAGTGGTTTAACATTTAATTTAGATTACATAAATACAACAGTGAATAAATAATAACATGAGGTAACACGATGTATATTACAAAAAATATAACTTGACTATTGAACTCTTTTTTTAAAGGTTGAAGGGATTTGAACCCTCTATTGAGTATCCAAATACCTTCATTGTGGTATTCTATGATGTACAAAACCTCATCTACATTAAGAACCCTGTGAAATGATTGTGACGTCCCAATGAAAGGGTCATCCTCAGTTGAATTTTCATCTGACCCTTCAGTGGTTTTGGTTGATAACAAAACAATTGACCACTTTTGGTTTGTGGGATCTGGAACATAAAATACTCATACTACCTGTTATTCCATTATAAATGGTTTCTATTTATACCATTTCTCACTAAAATCGTCTTTCACAAATCCCAATTCATCTATTTTAACATCACTCCTATTATCAACCCACTTGAATTGAAAAATCAACACTTGGAATGTTGTATAATCCAACTCCCATATTTGTTTGAGGATGAAAAAGTATGACATATTTGAATAAATTGGATTTATGTCTTTAGTACTAGAAACATGCATTGCTTTAGCCACAAGTGTAACTCCACTATTTTTCATGGTACTTTCTTTGTCATGTTCGTTTATATAAAATGTATAACCATTAATTACATAACCATTGTAAGATAATACATACACACTTAGTCCTCTGGCTAGCCATAAAATTCATTTTGAAATTGAATCTAGATTTCCATCTAACTCCTTAAAAATATATAATTGAAACCATCATATAAACTGTTGATTATGTGTATTTGATATCCATATTTCAGCCCTTGATGGATTCAAATGCCTAAGAATTTCTTTGTGGGTTTCAACATATGGGGTAACCACTAAACTGTTATGAAAAACATAAAGGTGGACCTACTTTCGATCTATAATATTGATTGTAAAAATATCTCTTCTAGAAATTCCTTCACTCACAAGCTGCCTAGCATGATAAGATTTCAGAAGACCAATGCTTTCCACACCAGACATGTAGTCGATATAAAATTTAACAGCTTCCTCAATAATATATCGCTCCACAATAAAACCCTATGGATGACTTCGGTTTTTGACATACTCTTTAAAAATATTCATATACTGTTCAATGGGGTACATCCATCTATAACGTACAAGACCACATAATTGAATCTCTCTCACCATGTGAATCATTATGTCAAAGAATACTAGTTAGAAGAACATTTTCAATTCACATAATATGACGGAAATTTCCTTTTCTATAGTTGGTAATTTCACCAAGTCTATAACTTTACTATATATAGATTTGAAAAAGAAATAGATCTTGGTTAATGTATGAAAAGCATTCTTGAAAAAAATGCAATGTAAAACTATAGGAATTATATCTTGCATCAAAACATGACAATCATGTGATTTAAGACCCTTTAACTTTAAATTAGTCATTGAAAAGATATTATTGATATTTGATGAATATCCCTCTAAAATCTTTACATCATTCAAGAAGTTGAAAAACTGATATCTCTCATGCCTGGAAAGAGTGTAAGCAACTGGAGGAAGAAATGTTCATTTTTCACCCTTCACTAGTGTCGACTCTTCTCATATTCCCATGTCAACCATGTCCATCCTAGCCTTAATTTCATCCTTTGTTTTACCAGGTGCATTTAGTAACGTTCCAATTACACTATCACATACATTATTTTCAATATACTTAACATCAAGAAAATGTCTGACGTACAGACAATTCTAGTATAGTAATTCAAAAAAAACTGATCTCTTTTTTCAACCGATTTTTGTAAGGTTTTTCAAAAATGGTTTACCAAAATCATTGTTCATATCTTTTACCTTCTCAAATAGTTGTTCACCTATTAGTGGAGGTGGTGTTGTATGTTCTTCTAAACTTTCATCGAATTACGTTGTCCAAGATTGGTACTTATGTCATTGGGGTAGAAATCTATGATGTCATAGAAACACAGTATTTTATGAATGTTTCAACCTAATTGACTGTGTACCTTGTTCACAAACAGGACACCCTTGAGTTCCTTTAATGCTATATCCTGAAAAATTTCTATAAGCAGGAAATTCATTTATTATCTCGTACAACATGGTTGTAACACCCCGAGACTTTATAATATTTTCATTTATAAATAAATTTATTTTTTTTCTTGCTTGTTTTTTATGCAACACCATGTTAAGTTTACGCTACACACAATAATGAGTTGTCTTGCGTTACATGCAAGACCCAATCTTACCGAACAAAAATATATTGATAAAATATTATTATTTAATATAATATAGCTGTTAAATTAGTAGTTAAGAATAGTATTAACCAAATTTTTAATTTTATATATAATTTTAACATTCATATTATATGACATGATATAAGAATACATTCAATTTTTTCAGATAAAAGTAATTTCAAAAAATGCAGTTTTATCTCCTTTTAATGGAGATCTCATTTTAAATTCAATATTTGACACTTTTATATATTTAATTTGACAAAATAAACTTATTATTTAAAATAGGGACATCAAAATTTAGTTTGAATAAATTTTGGTGTTTTTTCTGATAACTTTAATATTTTAATGAATAGTGAAAAACTGCATTTTAATTCAAAACTGCATTTTCATCTAATTTATTTAAATTATTAGATGATAATTTTAATTGGTTTTAAGGTAAAATTAGATTAAGTTCTTATAATTTAATACAATTTAGGTCATTGGAGTTATTTTCACATTAAAATTATATATAAACACATGTCAATCTTTTGATAATTTTTATTTTTTTTAAAACCTATTTTCTTGTTTTGTCAAAGGAGATTAATTTTAAATTAATTAATGTAATTTATGTTTTTTTAATTTTAAAAAATGGATTACGTATTTGGAATTAGTGGGTAAAAATTATTTAAATAGTTTAATTTTATCTTTGGGCAATATGAATAGTAACTTTAGTAATTATTTTAATTACCACGATTAAGGGTAAATGAGGCAATTAAAGGTAAAAATATATTATAATAATATAAAACTACCCTAAAAATTGTAATTATTTAATTGGATGAGTGTATCCCGACAATGAGTATCCTTGGGTCAATTTTAGGACCACTTGGATCCACTTAGATGTGATTATACCACTTATAAACATTTTATTTAAAATAAAGACCATGATGTCATAATCATGTCCCTCATAACTAAAAAAATTTTAATATGGGGTTATAAAAGTGATCTCTATGAATATAAATATAAATTAGAAATATAAAAATATTACCTACATCATGATAATTTATTTATAATTTTTAGGAAATAAATAATTGAATTAAATGGTGTTACAAAGATGATATAGTAATTTCTTAATTAATGAAAGAATCAAATAAATGATATTATAAATATTAAAATAAATATTATCTGACATAATTTATGCCATCTGAAAATTTTATGGATAATTTTGACATGTTGATGATTTAAAGGAGTTGGTTCGAACTTATCTTCCTTTTATGATATTTTTAAAAGTCAACTAATGAATAGTGTCAAAATTGACACTATTGGTATTTTAAAATATAAAATATTTTATTAAATGATATTAAATTCCTAAAAATATAAGATTCAACCAAATGGTTAAGATAAGTCCAAATATGTCATAAATGACACTTTTTTGGGTCTTTTTACAGGTTATGACAATTACATTAACTCGCAAAGTGTGAATAACATAATATCATATGAAGATTAAAAAGGGTAAAATAAGGGTTAAACCTAAAAGATAAGGATTAAAAAATATTCAAAACTTGTCTAATTTTAATTGAATTATGGGTATTCAACCCAAAATAATATTATCTTATAAATAAATGATTTTGGTACCATTTTTAACCAATATTGATTTTATATTAATTTAATATTTTAAGATCTTCCAAAAGTGCCCATCACCCCTCTTATAAAAGGGCACTTCTCCTTCTCTTTAATTCACACCTCCAAAGCCATTTGGTTCAGACTAACCCTAACCATTTACTCTCCCAACATCCTTCAATACATCACAGAGTCCATACATTGGGTATAAATCCATCCTAAGGATTCCTTTTGTGCAAATCAAAAGGAGACACCCGAAAAAGAAGTAATTGTTTTATCACCTCTTTCAAAGTTCTTTTCTTCTTCTACTTCCTATTTATATATTATTTCCATACCGAAGTAATAAATCCAGTACCATCCATATATTTATATACTATTATAATCATGAGATAACTATATTCCTCATTTTATCTATCCTATGAATAATAATATCACCATGCATGCATATGTACGACTTACCGTCTCCACGTCGTGGTGTAATTTGTTATTCAACACTAATTTATTTGGATGGGTATTATAATGAGTATATTGGAGATAAATAATTATTATGACATAATAATTATTCTGTATAATTAATATACAATTCAATTTCATACCGTTTAACCATTAAGGGAACGATACTGTCGCTTGTGCGTACGTACGACCTACCGTCTCCATGACGCGATGAGATTCATTCTCCATGTTAACCAATCAAGAATAATTATAAGATCCATATGATATGTAAATATAATATTTATGAAATTAATATCATTCTGGATATTAATACAATATGTCCTATGCATAAGAAACATGACTTACATGACAAAACATGCATAGAAAGATGAATTAGTTAACACCCAAAACAATGGTAATACTGAAATATTATTAACAAAATGATATAATAGGATCATATATGATATCATAAATATGGATATGGTTATGTTATAATTTAATAACATTCTTTAAACATTATACATGAGTTTAACACACCCTCTACTAAAGGAAAATATAAGGTAAGGGTTAATTTCACAATCTCATTTTTATCCAAGATTATTTACACGTAAGTATCTACTACGACATATTTATCATCCATGTCCATGTTTTGTAAAAATAAATTTTAAAATATTTTTTCTCTACAATTTTTTAAATTCATTTATACCAATGTTTTACTTTTTTATAAAACATTTTTAAAGGAATATATCTTTCGTTTTCCAAAAAAGGTATTTTGCGACCTTTTCGATAAATTAAGGAAAAAATGTTTTTTTAACTTATACAACATGAGCGGCTTTATCCACCATTATGTCACCTTATCATTTTGAAGCTTCCGTTATAAGCATACAAATTTATTTTCAAAATAAATTTTTTCTTTTATAATTGCGTGGCTTTTAAAATATTTCAAAGTAAAAAAGGGATATCTCTCTCAAAGAGTTTTAATGATTTTATTAGGTTAATTTCATCTATGTCAACATCCTTTGTTGGATTTTATGCTTAATTGAGATTGATTTATTATGATAAAATATTCCATATTTTTTGAAGGGTTTATGATATGTTTGACTATGTATGTGCTTTTTTAATACCATTCATGGTCTATGATTAAATTATAAACATTTTTTATATTAGTTTTAATAATAATATTTATGTTATGTTTCACCCTTTTTATATGAGGAATGTATTGGACTTAGTAATTGATGTTCAGGACCTGCTATTGCCCTTAAATGCATCGGTAGGTCTCATGAAACAAACTAGATATGGACTTGGATGAGTCCTTGAACATTTATTTTTAGATATGGATTTGGCCGAGGCCTTAAAGATTTATTTTTAGATATCTTGGCTGAGGCCTCGACAGTATGTTTCAGATGTTTGACATTATTCATTCATTCATTATGTGATTAGTTATTGATATTATATAGAATATCCATGTGAATGTGTAAATGGAATTATTTGATTTATTATTACCATATTATGATGAAGATGATGTGTAGAAGGATTGTGTTTTAGTTTTATACCTTGCCTTAAAAGTTTATGCTTGTTTATGAAAGCTTCTACTATATCGTTTAACCTTACTGAGCATCTGATCTCACCCCTTTTGTATGTTTTATTTTCCAAGGATTACAAGAAGCGTTTTATGATTGATATGTAGGGTTAATCTAGGAGAATAATGATGTTATCAAATAATGGACTATGTGAGTATTATGTTTTGAATTGTAACGAAAGGTTCATGTATGTAATCTATTTTACAAGATTGCTAAACTGATCGGTCCTTTGGGATTTGATTCCTTGTAATCATTCCAATGTATTAAAATAATGCACTGACTCTATGTAACTAGGGTTGGGGCATTACATTTGGTATCAGAATAAGTTTAGCAACAACCTTGGAAATTAGATTTAGAAGGCTTAGATCAGGGATAATAACCCTAAGATCGACTTTCAGAATAAGTATAGAAGAGCATCCTATAATTTTGGTTAAATAGAAATTATGTGGATTTTCCAATAAATACATCACTGTCTAGATACTACAAGTGGATGTGGTTATGGAATAGATGTACCTAGGAGTAACAACTCTGACACGGTGTTCCGGGCCTGACTCAGGGTAACTTGGTACATGAAAATGGGCCTTAATGCGCACCTAATTTGACACTCCTGGGGGATATGCTTAGGATAATTCACATTTTCTTTACAAACTATTACTAAGGATTTATGAATAAATATGTTCCCAAGGAAACCATTTTTATGATTATGGATTTAATATGCATAAAAATTTCAATTTATGTTAAGTATTTTACCAGTTTGGAATTATGCGTTATGATTCATAACCTAATCTAGTATATGCCATTGTTTAGAAACGGTGCCTAGTAGAAGTAATCGAAACCATATCAACACACATAATTCATGTAGGGATTTTCCTCCCATGCAAGATAATTATAGTAGTACTGAATATACAAATAGTGTTGAACAACTTATAACCGTACTAGGATAGCTGACTCAGGTTATTAATAATAACCTTACCCAAATGGAGCACCCTGATCCACAATGCAAAAGATCAATGTTATACCGTTTCATGAGACAACAACCTCTAATATTCAATAGGACTAAAAATTCATTTATAGTTGAGCAATGGATACTTTACTTAGAGAAAATATTTCTTACTTTAGGAAGTAATGAAAGAGAAAAAGTTATCATGACAATTTATTGTCTCTCAGGAGATGTGGATCAATGGTGGTCATTAATTCAAAACAAAAAGGAGGGTGAAGAAGTATTAAATATGGAATAGAGGCAGTTTAAAGAAATTTTCTTAAAAAATACTTTCCTCGTGAACAATGAGCTGATATGGAGAGACAATTTCTAAGTCTAAGGAAGAAGGAGGATGAGAATTTTGCAAAGTATGAAGTTAAATTCACAAGGTTATAAAGACATGTTGCATACTACATACACAACACAAGGAGTAAGATTGATCATTTCTTTGATGGGTTAAATACATTTCTCCAAAAGGCATTGGTCTCCCAAACTTTCTTATCATACAAATATATAGTCTCATGCACTATCAAGACAGAGAAAGAATTTTATAAGTCTTATGACTTTAAGGTAAAACAAGAGAATAAGAGAACAGTGGAGTGTGAGACAGATAATGGGAAGAATGGAAAGAAGGATTTTCCTACACGTGACAATTGTGGAAGGAAACACCCTGATGCCTACTTAAAAGGAAAATGATTTTGTTTTAAGTGTGGTGAGAAATGACATCATGCTCATGATTTCAAGGGAAAGAAAGAAGCTGAAAATGTGTAATGCTATAATTGTAAAGAGATGAGACATTATGCAAATGATTGTACAAAGCGTCCAGGAAATATGGCTCAGAAGAAGCAAACAGATCAAGGTCAATCTTATGTTGTACTACCGTTAAAGTGGAATAATTAATGTAATTATGTTTTTGGATTCAAGAATTATGTTATTATCTTTTGGTTATAAAAATAATGTGATATATAAGGATTGTACTGCAGTACTTCTTATTTAAGGATTTGGAATCATGGATTATTTCATTAAAGCTTTTGAGGTTATAAAGGTATTTGTCAATAAGTGATACATTATGTTGTTTAGGGAATTAGATGTTATGATTGATTTTGGAAATTTAGAGACCTTTTTAGACTGTGAATTTGGATAAGAGTATTTTGGAAAAGTATTAAGGTTAGAATGGAGTAAGTTGAACATTGGATATTGTTTTTTTAAGGTTAAAGTATGATTTATTGGGCTAACCTTCTTAGTTTTAGTAAAAATTTAGAGGATTAAAGAAATACTTATGGGCCTCACTACTGGAAAATCATGTTTTCCCAACGCTTCTTTACCAACAGTTTAAACAAACCGTTGGTAAATAAGATCTTTCCCAACTGTTTACTAAAACCGTTGGGAAATGGTCACCCTTTACCAACAGTTTGTTTAAACTGTTGGTAAAGGGTCTCTTGGACACCCCTTTCCCAACAGTTTTTAAAAACCGTTGGGAAATCTTTCCCCCAAATACTCAATCGGCCGCTCTCCCCCCCATTCGCGACAGAACCCTAATCCTGTCCAGGGCTTCGCTGCTCTCACGACTTCCCCCATCCGAACCTGTCAAACTACATCCAAATAATCTCAAATCAGGTATTCTATTCTTTATACACATAAAATATTTAAGTGATACCTTGTTTTTATTGTTATTCATCTCATATTTTAGTTTTAAGTTTTGATTTTGATGTGTATATCATTTTTTTTGTGTTTTGATTTAATCTAGACTTTATCCATTCCAATCCATTTAATTAATTAAATCCTTAACCCTCCATCGAAGAAGAAGCATCTCAAATTCATTGTCGTTGTATTCTAGATTTTCTAAGAATGTTTTTATGCTTTTTTTCCATCTTGTAATTAATTGTTACTTGGAAATTTATTTATATGTGTTTAATAATTTTTAGAAAAGTTTTTATGAATGTTTTCTTTAAAATTCCTTGAGGAAAGTGTTTTATTAAAATGATTTTTTTAATAAGGCTTGTGTAATGTAATTTTTCATAGTACACTATGTGACTATGTTTGGTATTTAGTAACACATGATATAACTGGTGTGTGAGAATGTGTTGTGAAAGAGATTCCATGGTTGGTTCAAGATTCTATTTACGTTTTGAGCCTATTAATGAGTTGTTTTAAAGATATTTTGAGATATTTACCTTATGTTTATTGGTGAAAACTGGGAGCTGTAGAGGTGGTTCATGATTAAGACATATAATTACTGCTAAACATGTGGATAAACCTTGCATAGTAGTGAATTCTTGAAATGTTTGATGTTTTTAGTCCTTTTTTTATTTGGAGTTTCTTTTGATGGTGATGTTTCTTATTGTTACCTATGATGGAAATTTATTTTAGTTTCTAAATCAGCTGAGACTCCCCCACCATGCACAGTGTATGAAACCTCTACCCTTATTTAATCATTCTTTTTACACAGCGTATGCAACCTCTACCCTCATTTAATCAGTGAACTTAAGTCATTAATTTAAGCCTTCATTTTCACTAGCATGTAAGAAATTGAATGATGTAAACCCATCCTCACATGATTTCTTACCTTAGATAGTGTCCAACATATGAAATACGAGCTTTTGAATTCATCAGTTAACCAGGATCATATATTCCATTTCCCCCAAGATAATTGTACTAATATAACTTTAGGGTCAATTAAATATGATTCTCATTATACGATGTATATTATGTGTCCTTCTTGGCCAATACTCTCTTTTATGAGGGTGGGGTGCTTTTCACTACCCATTCTGGCATGTGTAGACATCCATAAAAATGTTAGATAAGTCACAAGTTTAATTCAGTAATATTGTTATCATTGACATACTTTATTATTAATCTCATTAAAAATAAATGTTTTTGTCTATACTTAATGAAATTAAATCTTTTTACAAGCCATGAACAACCTATTAGTGTAGAAGCCTAAAATTTATTCACCCATGGGGTGCTCTTGACTTGGGGAAGTAATTGGGTAATGAAAGGTATGACTATAGAGGTGACAATAATGAGTTATTGAACATGAGTGAATGATTTTGGGTGCCTATAACACATGACGGGACCTGAGTCATGTGCCTCTTATAAACCTAATGAAAATGAATATAAATAAATTTTAATTTAATTTATGAGTACTTGTTCTTTACATTATTTTAATAGTTCACTACATCGACTAGAAACTTCTTCCTTTATCGTTTACTTAAATGTATTTTCTATTAAAGTTCAATCCTATTGAATTTTTTATAACAAAATGACTTATATAAATTCTTTTTACAAAATGGACAGAAGTTGGATGTATGAAACCGATCGGATCTCAAGCAATTTTCAAAACAATTTGGAGAGCTTTATAGATTTTTCATTTCACAATGCTTCAGATAGTGGTCGCATACACTGCCCATGTTCCAATTGTGTTGGTAGACCTTGGTTAAGCCGTGAAGAAGTCAGCTACCACATAACCAAAAATGGTTTTCAAGAAAACTACTTTGTGTGGTATCACAATGGGGAGAAAATGAAATCTCAAATTAGTGATGATCGAAATGAAAATACTAGAATGGAGAATTTGTTAGATGATCGGTTTCCGTTTATTCTTCATCATGAAAAAGAAAGGATTTCGACTCAAGAAGACTTAGATATGAGGACAACTGATGCATCTAGTAAAAATGATGATATTGATAGGGTGAAAAAATTGAATGATGCTGCCACGACTCTAGTATATCGACAATGCGATAAAATGAAAAAGCTGGAATTTTTAATCTGATTGTTTCATGGGAAAACTATGTATGAGATTTCTAATACATCAATCGATTACATTCTTACCCTCTTGAAGGATTTACTTACATATGATGCAGATATTCCCTCAAACCACTATATGGCATGAAAGTTAGTTGAGGAACTTGGATTTTCAAGAAATAAAATTCATGCTTGCCCGAAATATTGCAGTTTATTCTAGGAGGAAACCGCTGAACGAAATGATTGTATAAAATGTGGCACATCCCGCTGGAAGTCAAAATCTGATGGAACACCATCCCGTGTTCCATAGAAAGTAATGTGGCACTTTTCATTGATCCCCAGACTCTAGCATCTTTTTATGTCTGATGACATATCAATAAAAATGAGATGACATGATACCGAGAGAAAGAAGACTAATGATGAGTTGGTTTATCCTGAAGATGGATTTGCATGGTAGAGATTTGATGCTCGACATCCTGATTTTGCAGCTGACGTGCATAATGTGAGGCTGGGTCTTTCATGCGACGATTTTAATCCGTTTGGGCAGATGCTTACTTCGCACAGCACATGGCCAGTTTTTATACACATTTATAATCTTCTCCCATGGTTGTGTATGAAAAAACCTTTCACTTTCATGAGTATACTCATATCTGGTCCTTCTGATCCCGACATTGATATTGATGTCTACATGCAACCTTTAATAAAAGAGTTGAAACTTCTTTGGGATGTGGGTGTGCGCACATACGATGCATGTTAGAAAGACATATTTCAGATGCGTGTTACGCTTATGTGGATGATCAATGATTTTTAGGCTTATGCAATGATGTTTGGATGGAGCACGAATGGAAAATTGTCATGTCCAGTTTGTATGAAAAATACATGATCCAGAAGACTGAAACATCGTTGTAGTTTCAGTTTTATGGGACATCGACGATTCTTGCCAAAGGATCATCCATATAGAATGAATCGTCGAAGATTTGATAATACCATAGAGACTGATGATCCACCTCAGCGTATGTCTGGAACTGACGTTCTTAATGAATTGAAAGATTTTAGTTTTTCATTCGGGAAGGGTCAAATGAAATCTAGAAAGAGAAAGAATGTTTCCACTAAAACCTGTTACAATTGAAGGAAGAGGAGTATCTTTTTTGATTTGCCTTATTGGTCAACCAATTTGTTACGTCATTGCTTAGACGTAATGCATATTGAAAAGAATATATACAAAATGTTGCTTTCGATTTTTCTAAATGTCAAGGGGAAGACAAAAGATGATTTACGATCTCGGCGTGACTTGGTGGATTGGGGCATCAGACCAGAATTACATCTTGTGCATATCAGTGAAAATAAATGGAAACTTCCATGTGCTTCTTATGTGATGACACCTACAAAAAAAAACAATTTCTGTAAGTATTAGAGACTATTAGAGTTCCTAAATCTATTCAATAAACATATCTTAACGGGTCAACAGAAGAGAGTTGAAGATAAATTTTTTGAAAACTCATGATTATCACGTTCTACTGTATGAGTTGCTTCCAATAGAAATCCGTAATCTTTTGTCCAATAATGTAAGGGTGGATGTTATTCGGTTGTGCCATTTGTTTAGAGATCTTTGTGCTAGGAAGTTGTCCAAGTCTTTCTTGCAAAAAATGCTGACAGATTCCCCATTAATTTTGTGTGAGTTGGAGAAAATATTTCCTCCATCATTTTTCACATGCATGCTGCATCTGTCTGTCCATATTCCCACTGAAATACTTCTCAGAGGACCTGTTTATTTTCGTTGGATGTATCCAACTGAAAGAAATATGTTCACATTAAAGTCTTATGTTCGAAACAGAAATCATCCCGAAGGTTCTATCGTGAACGGTTACTTGTCTCAAGAATGTATGGATTTCTACTCGATGTATTTGTATGATCTTACTACAAGATTGAATAGACCAATGAGAAATGAAGAAGAATAGTATGAGAAAATTGAACCTAGTTTTCCATCACTTCCTCAAACAGGAAGAATTCTTGGATCATATACATTGAAGACATTAAGCCATGAAGAGCGGGAGATGGCACATCGCACAGTTTTGTTCAACTGTGATTTGTTCGGTGACTATATCAGGTAACTAAATTGATTATGTATATCTTACATATATATCTGTTAAACTATTCATATTTTTTATCTACAGGGAACATAAAACAATGATAAATAGGAAGCATCGTTCTTTATCTTTGAGAAGGAGAGAGACTTTTCATAGCAAAGAGTTTTCTGCTTGGTTAAAATTGAAGGTAAAAAAATTAATGTTTAAAATAATTATATCAATATTTAATTAAGTTTAATAGTCATTTATATTACAGGTATTGAGTTTGTCTGCTGACTCTGTCTCTGAGGAAATAAGAGCTTTGGATTTTGGTCCTAATACCGTGGTTCATGACTGTAAATCAATTGTTATCAATGGGTACAAATTTATTGTCACTAAATGAGCAAAGAACATAAGAACACAACATGATGATGTTATGGTTACTGCCACAACAGATTGTTATGTAGTGCATCAGATAGTAGACCGTGATTTGAAAATGTGGGTTATTATGGAGTTGTTGAGAAAATAATAATATTGGATATGGATGAGTCACAATGATG
The DNA here is from genome assembly GCA_963277665.1 of Viscum album. NCBI lineage: Eukaryota > Viridiplantae > Streptophyta > Magnoliopsida > Santalales > Viscaceae > Viscum > Viscum album. Next base: position 2,086,192,795 of record OY728140.1, on the reverse strand, counting down.
AAATGTCATTGGTTTGATTCGATGATGAGACATGGCACATTTATTGATGATTGTGGATTTTGAGTAATTAATATGACTCACACTCTTGCTACCGAAGAACCATATGTGTTGGCATCAATGGCTAAACAAGTTTTTTATGTCAAAGACCAACTTCGACCTGAATTTGGTGTCATAGTTGAAGTAATTACAAGATATTTTTTTGATTATGGTGATGATGGAATTGACACTGTACCTAGTGCCATTGGAACCAATCCATTTATTTCTTTTGATGACTCAAATAGCTCAATTTTCAGAGTTGACTGTGAACCTGAAGTTGTGGTTGAAAATATATAGAATCATTCATCCAGGTTCTCAATTCTTTTGGTTTACCTCGAGTTGGGTTGTTAAGGTTGGTAATATTCAAATTGATTTAGTATTGATCACAAATATGTTTTAGCTGACTTGACCGTTATGTGAATTTTCAATGTTTATTGGTTGCAGTTTTATTTGAATTGCATTTTCTAATTTGGAATTGAACTGTATTCAAACATAGTCAAACAATATTTCTAACTTGGCACTACAAGAAAACCGCCGCGAAAAAACCGTCGTGAAATGCCAATTATTTTATTTTATTTTATTTTTAATTTTATTCAAGGATTAGCAGCGGTTTTTTAAAAAACTGCCACGAAATAGCGGCGGTTTCGGTAAAACCGCCGCGAAATGAAATGAAAAAATAAAAAAACACGAAAAACCCCGAAATCACTAAAATGACCATAACTTTTGATCTGGGCGTCCGTTGAAGCGCCATGACCAGTCAAATCGAAGATCATGAAGAGATCTAGAGGCACATATAATCAAAACCATGAGACGGTCTAAGGTTCGGAAGATATTAGAGTTATAAGAAAGCTAAAAAAAGTTCTTCAACTTCAAACGACCATAACTTTCGCTCTGGGTGTCCGTTTGGGCTCTACCACATATCAAATCGAAGACAGCGAAGAGAGATACACACCAGTTTGACACAAGAAATCTTCTGTCATGTTTTTCGACCCCAAAAACCCCTCTGAAGGCCTCCAAAACCCCGTTTCCGTCACCGGTGTCCCGTCGAACTTGTCTTCAAACGGACCTAACTTTCGATCCGCGTGTCAGTTCGACCTCCTCCACCTGCCAGATCATAGCTCGTTCCATGAGCTTTAGTTTGACTGGTCACGGCGCCCACATGCACTCTTAGATCATATGTTATAGCCTTTTTAGTGGGTATCAGGTTTGTTATGTTTCTCAATGCCTTGTTTCTAGCATCCGTTCCCCTTCAACTTTTTTTTTAAAAGGTCGTAACTTCCG